>OW051470.1:5537763-6809518 GCA_932521025.1 Oscheius onirici | reverse complement strand
CCGCTCTATGCTATGCGAGCGAAGCGTCGCCCCGCTTTGGCAGCATCTATGAACTTAGATAAGAGCAGACTGTTTGATTCTATGTTGTTGCGCTGGTTGGGCAGAAGCGGGGTTTGAACTTGGGACCATTTGATTGGCGCCTCCTGCTACTGCGCCATTTTCAGCAGGCTTGTTGAAAAACCGCTGCGCCGCGCTGCGGTATGGGCTGGGCTGCGCTGCGGCCAGGTTGGACTTTGTGGCGGGCTAAAAAAATTCATTTCGCATTTTTTTTCTGATTTTTTGTTTCCAAATACGTCCCCCGATTAGATTTAGTTTTGCCATCAGAAAAATTGGAAGAAAATCGAAAACTGACGACAAAAATAGAAGAAAATGCGGATTTTTGACGAAATTCGGTAAACAGGGTTGTCAGGTTTTCAACAAGCCTGGATAAGAGACTAATACACTGAGATAAGAGACAATAGGGGGAGGCTCGCTTTAAGCAGCCAAAACTTGAATTTGCCCTAAAAATTTGAAATTGGTTGGCTTCCAAATCGAAATTGGCATGGTCCGGCGTTTTTGAATGTTTTTAGCCTTCGTTTATCAGTCGGTTACGGTTTTGTTCAATGTTTTTGACAGTTTGCGACTGTAATTATGCTTGTATTGATCGAACTCCTAATTTCCATCTTCTTTGCGTACAATTTGCCAATTTCAGCTACAACAATGACCGATCCATTCGATGACGGAGATGACTTCCTTACACGCCCACTACGAGTAATCTCTGCTTTATTTTCCTATCAATTTATTTTTCAGCCAGATCAATTCGACTTCCAAAACTACATAGCAAAAGTCAGCGAACTTCGAGGTCAGCTCGTCTACGTTTCAATCAATAAATGTTGCGTTTTAAGATCTCAAAAAGAAGCTGTGCGAGAGATTCTTGGAGATGGAGCATTTTCGACCTCTACTAAAAGACGAGTCTTCGGCAACACTGACGTCTACACCTCGAACAGCCACTCCACTCCTGAATTTTTCCGATATGTCTCCGATCCTGAACACGGATTCTGGGACCGTTTCGGACGAGGACGACTACAAAGACGCATCTGATCTTTTCTCCGACGAGGCCATGGAACTCATTATCAAATCGCCCAAATTCAAGAAAAAACTAGGAAGGTTAGTCAGTTTCCGTTTCTGGTTTATAGCGAGTTCTCTTCAGACTAAGTGAAGACAGTGCTCCCTGGCCATCTTCTCTTGTCTACCGTTCATCTTCGTAATTTCCCCAAATATCCTGTATTCCCCCTAAAATAAGCTTTGTAGTAGTATAAGCAGTACCCGTTTTCTAGGAATGGTTTTGTATGATAGAACTCCGTTGTCTGTAAAGTTGTCACACCCTATTTTCCCTGATAAACGAAAAACTTCATTATATCTCTCTGGGAAATAGTTTGGGGGTATGGTAATTGCCATAATGAGATGCGACGTCGGCCTCCGAAATCCTGTTTCTGCCAATGGCAAAGGCGGCTTTCGTGTCTTTCCCTACAACCTCATGTTTCTGCCGTTGCTGTTGCTTCTTTTCTTCAACACCGTTTCATCTCAATCGTGTGACGCTGACTGCAGTTCTCACGTAACACTGCCATGGTATCGCTTGTCTTTCTCTCCTTTCCCTATTTTTCAGTTCATTCGGCTCACTTGATCCTTGTATGACCAGGAAATGTAAGGAGATGTGTGCAAAGGACGGTTCCCGTCGAGTAATTGGGTGTTTCTGTCGTGGTTTGTGCATCAAAATACAGAGCAATTTAATCGTTCAGGAGTACTAGATGGCCCGACTATTAGAACATGTTTCTGTGGTCCGTCTTCATCCGGAAAGAATCACAGTGTCATTGTTTTTTGACCAGACATGAAATTTTGATTCTCCTATGATAAAGTTACGAATGTGAAGTATGATATTCTTGTTTACCCCAAATATCGAACAAAAACGGAAAGCAAATTTACCAAGCACAAGTTAAATATACAAGAATCACAAGTTTAGACAAAACCTCGACCGGATTACTCGTCAGTCAGAAGATCCTTGATCAGATGGCTGTTGGTCAGCTGCTCGTCCAGAAGACGTTTATGCTGAACGGGTTGCATTCGATGAAAAAGGAAACTGCCTACTTTGCTGCCGTGCTCGATGAGAGTCGGAACACATGTCAACTTGAGATCCGGCTCAGTACGGAACGGACATTTCGGGTCTTTCCAGATAAAATTACCACTTTCTGTGTGAACAAGGGAAAAACAAACTAGGGCATATCTCCGACGAAACAGGTGATGAATGCAGCTTCGAGGTTCTTCACGGGATCGCTGGATAGAACAGATTCGATGACGGGTTCAGCTGAAATCGAATTCGCAAGAAAACATTTTGTTGCCCACCAGCTACACAGTCGGGACACCAACTCTTTCCATTTACATGGCTGCCGGTGAATAGAACGAATGTTTTCTTGTCCTTGAGAGCGGAGAGAGTTGCACGAAGAGCGTCGATTCCATGAACTTCTTGTCTCGAGAGAGTCATTCTAAAACAGTAGTCAACGGAAATGTGAAAAGGGAAGCGTAATCTAATCGGCGTTTCAATAAACTGACCACTTGGCGCGTTCAATCGATACAGGGGCTGGTCACAGTGACCAAAAGAATAAACAGAGAAGATACCGGAAACAGAATTTATTTAAGAGGTAACAAGCCAACAAAGAATTAACTATTTCCTCCAAATGACGTTAACTTGATCGGTTCGGTAGCGTTGAGTCGTATTCGCCTTCTCCACCTCACATTTGAGGCCCGATTCGAGCATTAAACAGCCAGCTTGTGCAATCATGGCACCTGTAATGTTGCTAAATGAGGTGATGAGAAGATACCGACCGTTATCAATGCAGAAACGTTCGTCCGTGGCGAAAAGATGAGCATCGCGTTCGGCACACATTGCTGCAGCCATTTCTTGCAGTCTCTTGTTGCAGCCGACTCCGCCGACGATGAGAAGTTCACGACTTTGAGTATGGGCCATTGCGCGTTCGGTGATCTCGATCAGCATGGCAAAAACTGTCTCCTGAAGTGAGATTTTACTGATAGTTGAAGAGAAAACAAACCTGTAGAGAAAAACACAGATCCTCTTTTGTATATTCCTCACTTTTGAGCAGTTCCGGAGCTCTTTTCTCAATGAATGAGAGGATTCCGGATAGCGAGACGTCCATTCCTTTGACAGCATAGGGTAATTCCAACAGTTTCGTCCCTGAAACAATGCTCTTTTAAGAAAAGTTACGAAGAAACCTGTCTTGGCGGCCTGTTCAATATTATATCCAGGACTGGGGTCATTCGGGAGCATAATAACTCGGGCAAAGCGATCGAGACAATTGCCGACTGCGATGTCGATAGTCTCTCCAAAGATACGGTACTTTTGGTTCGAATACGATATCACCTAAGTTTTTTAATGTTTTGAACGAAAAAAAAGGGAGCAGACTTGAGTATTTCCTCCACTGACATACAGGACGACGGGATTGTCTGCTCCAGTTATCAATCTGCCCATTTCGATGTGACCAACACAATGGTTGACTGGGATTATGGGCTTGTTCCAGACCTGCGAAAGAGTTCTGGCTACGACGGCTCCGACCTCAAGTCTTTTTTTATTCAGATTGCAATTTTAAAAAAGTACCTGAAGAGGAGCTCCCATTCCAGGTCCTTTCGTATAGGCGATTCCGTCAATTTCCTCCTCAGGATTTGTGATTTTGGCCTCTTTCAAAGCTTTCAATAGCATTTTCAGAATTTGCTGGCGATGATGTTGTGCTGTCTCGCTCGGCCTGAAGCCTTCTCCCGGCGGAGCATTGAAAGTGGCTCTCGGATTGGCGATAACTTCTCCATCTCTCATTATTCCTACCTAATTTTGCTTGTTGCAAGTTACAAAAACAAGAGTGTACCCCAATTTTGTTGGCAGACCCTTCAATTCCAATGACACAGACCATTTTTTACTGGAAACGTCTCCACTCGAGCAGTCTCAATCCTTTCTAAACTTTTGTGCTTACAGAAATATAAAAATAACCCTGTAGGCAGCAGAAGCAGTCGGAATGTCAAATCTCCGCGACTTTTCAAATTCTTCGCGGATTCTCGAAGCAAAATAGTCGCGATCGGTCAATTGAAGCTGCTTTCCGTAACGAAGAATATTCCTATACAGAGCCAAAACATATAGCTTGTCCATTAAAACATTCAACAATTCTAGAAGAGACGAGAATAAGTTGACAGCTTTTGAAAAGAAGTAGAAGGCAGTGAAACCGGGAGAACTTTATTTACAAACATATAAAGAGGTCAAGGCTTTATTGCTTATATGGTGAACTTACGGAAATTTACAAATAAGAATAGGGGTAATGTGCGGCTTGCCTGCACAAGTCCCGTTTGTGGTGGATACTTTGGGCTAAAGTGAGTTCGAGAAAGAGAGGATTAAGGTTTCAATCATATAAAAGAGAATTATACACAAACCAACCGTATGATACTACCGTAGAGCTAAAAAGACGGGGAAAAATCGAGGACGAATAAGCATAATATAGTGGGGATTATGCCTCGAACGGTTGAGGATCTAAGCACCGTACAGCATTGGGAATGAAAAGAGAAAAGGAAGTTGTTATATGGGACCAAGAACTGTGCTTGATTTCGTCAAAAAACGGTATTTGATCATCACTCCGAAACAGAACAAAGTGGCCAAGACCAGTGCTGCCCAGAAGAGCCAAGCCCAACCGCCCTGAAACTATTTTTAGAGAAAAAATAGTACTGACCTGTGCAAAAATCGGATAAAAGAAGACGAGGCAGCCTGTGAGAAGGACTAGAGTAGCATAGACCCAGGTTTTGGCGCGTTTCTCAGTAAGACCACCAATCGAAGACCTATAAATTTTGTTTGCCAAATTAAAATCATTTCTTACGAGTTTTTGCAGTGAGGACAGTTGGCAAGAGAATTGGTCAAAGTGTTGTAGAGGAAGACTTCGTGACAATGAACACAGGAAACGCGGCAGCTTCCACTGGGAGCACGAACAGCACTTCCCTGCGGTTCTCGATGTCCTAAAAACACTTATATAAAACAAATCACCTAAAATAACGAACCAAGAGTGATAACCCGACGGCAGTTGGTCCGAGGACAGGCGATTCTAGTCGAGGCGGCTTTGCAGATCAGGAGACAATTGCACGGACAGCGGACGTATTTCTTGCCAGCAGGAGCCGGACGAATCGGAGTAGCCTCTTGACATGACGAGCATTTGACCACGTGCTGGTGACTACGAGTCTCAATGTCGATTTGGGCATCACAAACCCGACAATTCACTGTGGCTCCTGTATTTATTTTTTAAAAATATCAAATGAAAAATCAGACCTCCACGATTTCTGGCGTCAACGCTCTCCTCGCTAACCGAAGCGTCGCCACCGGCACTCTCAGAATAGCTGACCGGACGTTCGTTTATAAGAACACTCGTCTCCTCATCATGTTCCATTTCGTCTGTAAAGATCTGATTTGTACCAAAACAAACAAATAAAATATAGGTAACGAGCGTCGAAACGCAACAAAAAGTAAAACGTAAGTGAAGAAAAAATAACTTATATAAAAGAATCACAAGCAGTCACGGGAAGATTGCACAATGATAGCTGTGGGTGTGAAAAGTGATAAAACTGCTAATCTACAAAATGTACAATTTACAATTGTTAGGTCTGGGGTTAAATGAGATTTTTTACACATAAACGGGGGTCAGATTCACGGGTAGGAGAGATAAAATTTACGAGGCAGAAAGAAGAGACTGCAATGTTAGCAAATCTGATAAGAGGTTTCAAGGGAGAGATAGCAAGGCTATTGTATGAACTTCAACCGAGAAACTCGAACGAATTGTCGTCCTGAAAAAAATGAATCATTTTGGAAACAATGCAAAACGAACATTTTTGTTGGCAACAAGCTGCGCCATGTGGTAGTGCTGTTTGCGAAGTTCACGAAGACGAGCTCGTTCCACATTCAACGCCTGTTCCAGCTCGAGCATACGGACTTGTGATTCCATTTCCTCTTTCTTAGCGTCGTGTAGAGTAAGATGTGAAAAGTCGAGAACGTCTGAATGTTTTTTTAGTCTCCAAATGAAAAAAAAACTATCACCTTTCTCGTTGAGAGTCGTCTGTCCGCTCTTGACAGAAGCAACAACCTGAGCTGTACACTGATTGACTTCCCGCGAGGCAACTGAAAGTTCAGAGAACTTTTTCGAGTCCTTGTCCGCTTTGACTCTGCTCGAGACGAAGAGTTGAGCTGTCGAGGCTGCAATCTCCTGGGCAGCGACAATGAGCATCTCGAATTTTCCTACAAAGAACGACTGTACGCATGAAAAGAAAGTCATACCTTGGCCGGTGACTACCCCATCTGCTGACGAGACAAGGACTCTGGCAGCTACTCCAACAGCCTTGGCGGCAGAAAGAAGTCCCTCGGTCCATTGATGATTCTTTTTGTAGAAATCGGCTGGCGAGGTTCCACCACGTCCGGCGGCAACAATCTCGGTCTGGAGTTCACGAGAACTGGCTACGAGACGCATGATGGCATTCATCAGCAACTGGCACGTGGCTAGAATGGCCTCGTTGACCTCCAGACGCACACCGTCGCTGTTCTCGCGGGCTTTTCGTTGAATGGCTTCAATCTGCTCCACGGCCTGACGGATGGCCTCGTCCATTCTTCTCATCTCCAGCTCGACTTCATTGCCGACAGCCTCCTTGTCCACGTCCGAATTGACCGGCAGAGCGGCAATCAGCCCGTTTAACTTGTCCAGCTCGCTATGAAGATTACTGTTGGAGACCGGAAGTTGTTCGAAAGCATTCTTGGCTATAGTCAATATCGATTTACACTGCTCATTCACAGCTAGAATCACTAAATTGAAAATAAATAAAGAGTTTTACCGTCATAATGTTGAATGGAAGAAGTGTAGGCAGCTGATGCTGACGCGAGAAGAGCAGAAGGCAGAAAATGGGCAGTTGTGATGATTTCCTTCGGTTCGGTAAGAGGTCTTTCAGTCAGAACAAGCAGAGCAGCCAGCGCTGCTTGAGCAAGGTCTAAAAACTTTCTGTGCTAAAAAAAAAACACCGAAACTGACGAGGAGGATAAGAGATGGAAGTAGCGTTGGGAAGTTCCTCTTCACATCTGTCAAACATGACCCGAATACTTTCTTTTACGTTTTCTGAAACAACAAGTTAAATTTTTGTCAGAAAAAACCTACCATTGAAACGTCTCTCAACGGCCGCCTTCTCGTCGACAAAACGGTCCGAAGACTGAACGAGTTCTGCTTTGTGCGTCGCATTCAGATGTTCGATTTTCTTTCGGAGCTCCTCCATCTCTATATCGGCCTTGGCCAGCTGTGTTCGCAATTCGTCAACTGCGGCAGATTCTCCAGCTGATTTCGACGTCAACAGAGCCTTCTCTTTTTCGGTTTCTTCGATCTGGCGCTTTAACATCGTAATCTCTTCGTCTTTGTCCAGTTTAGTCTTGTTACTGGCATCTAGCTGCTTCTGCAGATCGCCGAGTTTGGTCAACGCCTAAATGTTTTGTTCGAAAACAAAGAGAAGTCAAATTTACATTGACGTGTTCAGTACGGAATGTCTCGTAGACTCCTTTGATTTTATTGAATTTCTCATCAGCAATACGGGCTCGTTCATTGGCTTCTTTTACACGTGTGTCATCACTTTCTGCTCGAAGAGCATCACGTGAGGCCAGTTGTCCTGAAATAGACTGCTTACGACTTTTAGAAGGAGAAACTGACTGGACAGGCGTTCTTTCTCCTCCCTAAATTCGTCGGCTTCTCTCTTCGCATGTTCATATTCTCCTTGCATTTGGGCTAATCGGTTCTCGTACTGTTCAATTCGACTTCTCGCCTCTTGAATGAGTCTCTCCTTGGCAAATCGTTCGTCTTCAAGACTTCTTTGTAAAACAGTGATCGTTTCGTCTCTACAAGATTGAATTAGCAATCTTTAAAAAATTCAAACCTCTGATCGACTTGAACAACTGGCGAATGCTGCTGAGTGGTTTCCTCTTCCATATCCACCAAATTCAGAAGAGTATCCTCGGCGACGGACTGTGCGTCATCGTTTCCTTCCTCGTGAAGATAGGCCTGTGGAGGACGATAACTTTCCAAATCGGTCGCTTGCAGGAAGTTTGGAGGAGCCTAAAGTTTGAAATATCGAAAAAAAGGGAAAGAAAACGAACAGATGGAAGAGTTGGAATCGAGACGAGGTATTTAAAGTACTGTAAAATGCTGCATCTTTCGTAAAAGCTCTTCATTTTTTTGAATATCTCCTAAAGTTCCATGTATAAAAACTTTGAGAAAAGAACAGACCCGGAATCTTGTTCTATGCCCTTCGAGGGCATCAGGCGGGACTTGGCTGTGAAGTTTGAAAATCATTTTCACAAGATGATCGTAAAATTTGCTAGTATCGAGAATGACAATGATGAGCGGGGCTAATAGACATTGTCCTTGTGGTGTTAAAGAATTAAGAGCAAGACATTCCATCGTGTCGAAGGCTGGAACTATTTTTTAAGCAGCCAGTATGAAAAACGAACATTTCTGCTGCAGCATAAGTAAGTTATCCATTTCATCGAGCATGGAAATGGTCATCTCGAAAGCGTTGTCGAGATCAGTCTCCAGTGTTTTGATTTGAGACTCGCTGAGGTTTAGATTCCCTGGCATGACCGGATACTGTAAACTTTTTTTGTGAAAGTGTCGAGCAGAACTAACCCTTCGATGGAATTCTAATCTGTCGGCTAGAAGCTTTGTATAAGTCTCATTACAGATGCCATAGCCAGACGTGTTCAGATGCTTCCAAAACTGTCCGAGTTGTCTAATTCTGCTGATAAATCTGAACTCAAGGTTTAATTCAATGTTAAAAAAGACAAACCTGTGAGATTCTTCAGGCACTTTTCGATGACCATCTCGAAGAAGTTTGTGGAGTAAATGACAAAACTTCCATGTGAGGACGGGATTCTTCTCAAGTTGAACGCGGTTCACAGCATTCCAGAAGACTCCAGACGATCTGAAAAGCAATGCGAAGATGCATGAAACGAAAATACCGTTCTTGATGTGTTCCGACGATGAGTCTTCTGGCGTGTTTTGGCTTTAGTGGCATTTCATACTTGGTCAGAGCTTTATGGACAGCCTCCAGCTGAAAATGAATTTTTCTATATTTTAAAGTAACAAAAACAAACCTGTCCTTTGACGAACGTCTCCCTATCCACCCCGATACGGGACATTGGCACGCTGTCTCCTGGAGCTACTCCTGGAGCTGAAACAGAATTTGAAAAAGCCGTCATTTGGCAAGAGCAAGATTCGTGAATAACGTTCGATAAAAAGTTGAACAAAAGTTTGTGAAACAGTCATCGGGGTATAGTGTAAACATGCATCCATACGATCAATTTCACGGATCTTTCTGCAAAATGGATCTCGGCAGGGAGAGAGAATCTTTGCTACTGTTTCTTGAATGAACTTCGTCGAAATAGACGTAAAATAGGTAGGGAAATGACGATGAGCAATAAGCAAACAATTGCCGGGGGGGGGGGGGGGGAACCGGACCCTTCTCGTCATATGGAGAATTGGAAAATCGCGCGCCAACGGCATTCGTTTCAAGACTGACAGCTGCCAGAAAAAAAAGTTTATGGAAACAAAATTCTCTAAAATACCGACTGAAAACGACTCAAATTTTTAGATGTTTGTGGATTAAATAGAGACTAAGAAAGTAAATAGGGTGGAAAGATTGCCAAAGTACACGGAAGCCAGAAATAAAACAATGGCGTCGGTTGTCATAGCGACAATGTTCGTCAACTCTTCACATCTCAAGAAATGACTGAAACTGAAGCCCATATGAACCTTGTAAATGAGGAAGAAGAAAGTGGGCCGACGGAAAAGGAAGAAGAAGAGCAGGAACCAGAGATTCCGGTGAGTTCAGATAGCAAAATAACAAATTCTCTCCAGAAACTATTGGACAAGCCAGAAAGTGCTGTGAGTAGACCGAAAGTCGCTCCAATTGTCCACAATGTCGACTCTTACAATGCAATGATCTACGATACCTATGTCCATGAAGACTTTTACGCATGCAAGTCGCTCATCGGAGTTGGTTTGTTCATAAAAGCAAAACAGTTGGAAAACACAGGAACAACTGGCAATGTTCGGGAAGAGAGCAGAATTTGCCATGTTCATGAGAGGAGTGCTGGATAGACACGAGGGAAATCTCGAAGATGCGATTGGCTGGTTCACTGAGGCTCATAAAGTCAGCAAAGATCCAAAGTAAGTCTTGTTCTTTTTCAACTCAAAAAGTTTAGATATCTTACGGAGTTGGGAAGATGCCGTTTCCTGATGGGCAACCACCATGAGGCTATCGCCTTCTGCGAAAAGGCGATCACTCTCAATCAGAAAGACGCTGTGTGTTCTTTCGCTTTTAATTGTCATTCATTCTTCCAGAGAGCCTTCTTTTGGCTGGCCAAGTCTCTTTTCTACGTTCGGACAGACCTGTTCAATACAGCCGAGAAGGCTCGAGATATTCTCCTCCAAGCCCCTGTAGTCAAGGAAAATGCCAATCTTCTCGTCTTTTTGGCCGATCTATATATCAAACTAGGAGATGATTCCAAGGCAGTGGAACTTCTGCGGGTTGCTTGTGAACGAGAACCAGAAAACCTGGATGTTTTGACCAAATTGGGCACTGCCTACTTGAAGATCGGGAAGGAAGGCGAAGCCTTTTCTATTTTCGGCAATGCTCTGACGTATGAACCAAATCATACCAAGGTTCTTTGTTGAGACAGAACGCGACAAACATGTCTGATTCAGAGTCTACTTGGAGCTGCTTCTATTATCCAGAAGCACGGTGATTCTGACGTTGCTTTGGCCAAGTATCGGTAAGGAAATTGAGAAAACTGAAAAAAGAAGAAATCAGAACGGCAGTACAGAACTGCGATTACTCTGGTGAGCTGTGGAACAATCTCGGACTGGCCTATCTTTCTCGAGGAAAACTGGCAGCTGCTCATTCTCTTCTCAAACGAGCTGCCTTCATCAAGCCCCTCAGTCATGAGTAACTTCTTTGAAATTCTTTGAAACAACTGATTCAGAGCCAAGTTCAACCTGGGACTGTGTCATCTGGCCATGGGACTGAACTGTTCAGCTCTGCACTTTCTCCGCGCAGCTGCCACGCTGAAGAAGGACGACCCAAGGATTCTTGGGGCAATGGGAATGACTTTGTCGCTTATGAAAGATCCGGCAAATGCTCGGAAAGCTTATCAAAGAGCTCTCGAACTGAATGCCGGACTGAGTACTGTAAGTCAATGGGAACTAAACGATTTTTACTGTACTGTAAGCCCATGGAGACCGTAAGCGAGATATTATGTTTTCTCTAGACATCCTATTCCTCGTAAACCTCAGATGTTTGGCAGTTTTATAGTTCTCCAATTTTCCAACCAGACTGACATAAACTTCTAGTATCTGAACTACGCCGTCTTCGAGTACCGCCAGAAAAAGTACGACGTTGCCAAGAAAACAATAGAGTCTTTCGCCGGCTTGGCCAAGAAGAGAGGCGACACGGTGAGTCTACCCTCTTCTCTTCTTTACCATTTATTACAGGACCTAGTGACTCGATCGTCAAAGATTCTCGAAGCGATCACAGACCAGTTGGGAGCAGAAATCGAGGAACGAGAATAAAAGACTTCATTCTACAGTTATCACAAACAAAATACAATACACATCCGTCTTCAGTTTCTGTTCACTTTGCGTAGTCCTGTCCCGCCGGCCGCGTTTCTAATTTCCGCCATTAGTGAATCTCTTAGATCTAGAGGCGAAGAAGAACTTTTCATTTGTATGATCGGCGTCCTCAATCTCTGTTTCTGATCAGTCAGCTGACTACTGGTGACCAATGGAGGTGGTGCCGGTGGAGCCATAGGTATGGACGAAGGACGGACAATGGGAGACGGCACTTGGTATCTGAAAGATTGGATTAAGTACAGAACAAAAGACTGAGTTTACATTGGTGATCTCATGAGATCTGCCGGCGGTGGAGGAGGTGGAGGAACAGTCATCATCATTGGAGGCGGAGGAGGTGGAATGTAAGTGACTGTGGGGGCTGAAGAAGTAGACGGTTGAACAGGACCCGGATCGACTACTCGACCCATAGCAATTCCGTGTCTTTCCACTGGGGGCTCGACCTTTCTCAAAGTGGTCTGTTCCAACATCAGGGAAAGATCCAAAGCTGGTCGAGAATGAGTATTGTGTTTGGCCAGAGTATTGGCAATGTTCCTCGAGACTGTTCCCTTGTCATCCGTTACATCCTTACTGACCGTCTTCACCTCAGCTTCAACTCTCGACGTCTCACGAACGTTTGACACAACTCTAGAAGTTTCCCTAATGGTCGACTCCACTCTCGACGTCTCTCGGATAGTCGTCTTGATGGCACTTGTCACCTCTTGTGGTTTCTCCACAGGTTTACTCTCCTTCGTGACATGTCTTCTCTTCTTATCGCTAGTCGGAGATCTCGCCGGTTTTGTCCCTTTCACAGGCGACAGTTTGGCCACATTGTTGTTGTTCTCTTCCTTCTTCGACACCTTGTAGATGACCTCATCCGCGCTCATTGTTCTGCTCATATAGGGCAGTTTGGGATGAGGAGTGGCAGGCAGAGGCGGAGTCTTTGGCGACTCTAGAGGCCTTCTGACCGCAACAGGCTTCGGAGTCGCATAGATTTTCTCTTGTGGCTTGTTCATCGCCACAACTGTCTTTCCTGCGCCCGGTATCGGTTTGGGTGCAAGTGATTGTTTCGGGACAGGAGTTGGTACTGGGCTTGCGTTGACAATGACGCGACTAACTCCACTCGATTGTTTCGGACTTTGAACGGACTTTAGAGGCTCTGGCTCCTTTGGAGGAAGTTTGGATTGGGTCTTGACCGACTCGGAAATATAGGCATTGGACACGGTCTTCTCGCCCACTTCGATATGCATCAGAGCCGGTTGACTGAATCTCTTCAACTCTTGTTCTTTCACTCTCTGTGCTCGCACTTCCTAAAATAACCAATGATGTCAGAATCAGCAAAGATGACTCACATCATTGATCCGATTGATAGCATGCTGTTTCTGTATCTCGAGCGAATCCCTCGGTTTGGATATTCTCTTTAGATGGTTAGAATTCTCGTCAATAGACTGACTCTTCTTCATTTCAACCCTTGGAGTGGCTGAAAGAGACAACATTCAACAGATAAGAAAGAGGCCCTTACCATAGTCTGAACGATGAGTGTTCCTAACCACACCCGAATCCGAACTGTCAACTGAGGCTGAGGGTGAGACGGAAGGAGACGAGGACACTGCGTTCTTTGGAGTTACCGATCTGAAAAGTCATCTTACGTTTTCTAGTCAGCCGTAGGGAAAAGATAAAATAAGTTAAAATGTAGGTCTCTTCGTTTTCTCTTGAAACATGTAAGAAAGCTCTCTGATTGTGTGAAGCCGGAAACTAGCTATCAAGAGACATATAGTCGTGGAGAGAAGTTTTGAGGCGAAAGTTCTAACACCGACTTATAATTACGGCTCACCACCAACAAGATTTTACGGAGTCAAGACAGTCTGATAAAGTTACCTCGACGTTCCGGGAGAAGAAGAATTGGATGATCCCAGAGAGTTGCTCGAATGAGTTGCGGTAATAGACAACGGGAAACGAAGACCATTTGTTACAGGTAGTCTGAAACACGCATCACTAGCAGCATACTTCGATTCAAACCTCGGAGTATAGGTGTCAGGAGCAATAGAAGGTCTTTTTCTCTGTGTTTGACCAGGCGACGGCACATCCTGTTCCCCATTCGATTGATTAACAATCGCCATCAGAGAGTCATGGTCTCGAATAAGCTCCATATGGAGTTTTTTGGCCTCTTTCGCCTGTCTCTCATCCGATTTCAAGGCTTGCCAAAGGTCAAACTTTCTCTTGATGTCCTCATAACGGCGCTGAAGAATCTCCTCCTGGGAATACATTGATTAGACTGAAGACACCTATACCTCTTTACTCTTCTGAACGTGTTGACCAGAAATAGTCGAGACGGGGGATCGATAAAGAGCTTTCGGTGGAGCATCCAGTTTCGGAGTTCGGGCCGACATAGCCGAATCCAGAGACATTTGCTTCTTGTGATAAGCTGTCGTCGGTGACGCGACTTCGGCTATTGGAGGCGGGACAGCAGCTGTCATCACTAAAAAAACTTTTTTTGTTCTTTTTCTCAATTGGAGCTACCTCGTTCTTGTAGAACCAGAGGAGGAGGGGGAGCTGCTTGTTTTGGTCTGCCGTCGTACTGTGTCACGGGTATCGTCTTGATTCTTGCCGTCCCATTCAAAATAATATTCGACTGTCTCTCGACCGGAGGAGCCTCGGACACGGGAATGGGACTGGAACCAGAAGGACGGTTCTGTGTCTGAGGGGAGTAGTGAAGGACATTTGTCTCGACCACTCGACTACCAGACGATTCCGAGCTCTTCCGACTACTCGCTATCTGCAAAGAGAACATCACAAAGAGTCTTCTTATCAGAGAAAGTGTTCTGTTGACTTACCTCCTGTTCCTGATCCTCGCTCAGCTGTTTCCGAATGATAGCCTTCTTCTCCTCCACCGACAGAATGTTCAGATCGCGAGGCGGCTTCTTTGGTACTTCTCCTCCAACGTCCACAGCTGAAATTACTCAGTCTCTCACAGGCTATAATTGTGTGTGTTCGCCCCTTCAGGAAACGCGGGAAGTTCAAACAATGAGCAACCAATTTGGGTGACAAACAGGCACAATAGTCGGAAAGAGAAACTGTCGCTCACCTCGTTCTCTGGGAGGCGGAGGAGCAGCCCGGGCCTTCTTTTTCGGTCTCTCCACTTTCAACTCTTTTACTTCCCTTGGTTTCTCTGGGACCACTGGATCTGGAGTTGTTTCTTCTTCCTTTTCTACTGTAAGAACCACAGACTTGACTGTTGCCTCAATCGGCTTTTGATAGCTAAACTCCGTAGACGGGATCAAATCGTTGATGTCGACGTAACTGGAAACTTTGAAATAAAAAAAGGATCAGGCTGCGCCGAAAGTCGCCCCCGAGCTATGAGAACGGAATCAATGGCGGCGATCGGCGCTCTGACAAGCAGCGTGTTTGCGTTTCCCTTATAAGAAATGACGGCGGCTCAAACAGACTCAGGGAAATGTCCTGAAATCAGAGAAAGGCAGAGAAACCATCTCTAGAGCGCGAAGGAGAAAAAAGAAGAGCTGTCTGGGTGGATGAAAGCTTGTTTCGACCAGGGAAAAAAGTGGTTTCTTTGGGAGAGATACAACCATTTTTGAAGGAAACTGACTCAAATATTGAATCGGTAGTTGCTGAGTATTTGATGGTTACAAATAATGTTACTTTTGATGCCGAAGCCATCATTTTCCAGTGGTAGAGAATGTTGGTCATCGAAATTCCAATGACAAGCATCAATTGTCAGGGAGGATGAGTCAATTAGATCGATAGAGAGGAAAATTTCGGTGTAAAGTGAGGTGAGTTCGGGAGTCAATTAGGACTGTCTTAGTGGGGCGGAGAACAATTATTCTCTGGAGAGCGGAGGAAATTCAATCCGAAGACAAAAGAGGACGACAGTCACACGTACAGCTGTCCAGAATTAGCATGAGGAGATTGCGGATAGGAGGAAGGACAGGTTTGGTTCCTCTTTTTTGACTGGAATATCTCTCACCTGTTCGGAGGAGAAACCACCGCCATCGGCTGTTCTTTTGGCACTTTCTGGAATTGGATTTTGATCCGGATAAATGGAAAACAGACCTTTCGAAAGAGCGAAAAGAGTCCTTTCTTCTTCTCCTTCGGCATTTTCAATTGATCATCGACGCTCTCGATCTGAACTGGTGGGAATATGAGCAACGGGTCACGGAGAGAAGTGTTTTGAAATCAATGGAATTCGGGGCAGAGGCTCGTCGACACACCCTTTATGGCTGACTGATAACAGTCCTCCTTGAGAGCATACAATCCACGGGAAAGAGTTGGGAGAAGAAGAGTCGAATTGGCTGGCAAGATACTTGCAAGAACAACTGATAAAACGGTGGTTTATGGGGACAAATGATGACCAAAAGCTGCAGAGGAAAGACTAACAAAGAGTCTTTGAACAACCATTTGGTTCAAACAAGTACACCGAACAAGTGCAAGAGACTTAAAATAGTTTGCGTCTCTCTACAGAACCTACTGATGAATCATCTTGTTTGTTGGTGTAAGTTTATATATTTAAACGAGCATGATAAGAAGTACTTCAACTTGGGCTTGAACTGTTGTTTGTTTCGAACTGTTGCTCTATCAAGGATGTTTACGCGGTAGGTAACAGAAAATAACTATCTACAAAGGGACCAAGCACGGCTGTTTTCCTACTAACAAATTAGCATGGTATCAAAAGGTCCTGTGAGGAAATAGTTCGTTTTCATTCTCAACAAAGGGAAACTGAGCTGTTATGCCAGAATGATAGTGTCCGAAAGACACGAAAAGAGACAACACATAGTTGTTTCCTGTATGTGCTCAAAACTTTAGAGACAAGGTATAAAAACTCTCAATATGCTTTGAAACAAACTATAAAAAAAGTAAAGTTTCTCCCTTTCAACATCAGAGTTCCGAGGAATCTTCTGGAAGTCAAACTTCTACTGCGTGAGAACCTGTTCCACGGAACGCTTTTACTTCTTATCAAGCTGAAACAACTGTATCCACTGATGATTCACAGTTGACAGAACTTAGAGTACAGCTGTTCCAAGGCCAGGAAGATTGGTACCGAAATAAACTACGTCTGATTGTGAGAAAGAAAGAGCAAGACACCTAATGAGCTTATTGGAACTACATGTCTCCCCCCCTCCAAAAAAACAAGGCTACTTATGTATCAGTAAAAACTGAGGAAGTTTTGACAATTGTATCGGTGGACAAAGAGAGTTGAGGTTTGATAATGACGGTCTGATAAGAGCCTTGGCGCCTGGCATTGATTACCCGAAGACATCTTTGCTTATTACAAACTTGCAAGTATTCTAAAGTTTCGGAAAGCTATTGTAAATTTGGACATTTATAAATGCTACAAACGAGTAAAACAGACAAGACTCTAAAAAACTAGCATAAGGAAGCGCACTGTGTCCTGATATGGTGCTCGTCTACTTCTTGCTTGGTGCCATCGCCGTCGCAGTCTACATCTACCTGCAGCAAACTCAAGGAAGAGCCAAGTCAAACAGTCCAAAAGCCTCTCGTCAGCATCGCAGCAGTCGTCGGGCCCAGCCCAAGGAGAGAGTCAAGAAGCCACCGAGTGAACTGCAGCAGCCAGACCTCTTCGCCCAGTTTCTGTCTACCGAAGGAAGCCGAGAGAACTCGCCATGCAACTCCAAGAAGAACTATGTCCCGCCGGCTTCTCAAGAAGCTCCCGAAGTAGCTCCTCCTCAGATTCCTTCCCAGTCGTCGACTCCCGAGACAGATGTCATGACGGCCTTGCTCATCACCGACGAAAGCACTCCGGGAGTCGTCACGGCCGAGTTGCTCTCCAACAGCGAGTCCAAAGACGTCCAGACAGCCAATTTGCTGTCGGATAGTGGCGAGACGAGGGACGTGAAGACGGCCAATCTGATCGGCGACGACATGACTTTGAGTGCTCCCACGACGACGCCAACTTTGGAAAATGGCGGCGAAAAGAAGAAAAAGAAGAAGAGCAAGAAGAAGAGTGCGGAGAGGAAGAGGTCGACGGGCGGATCGAAGAAAAACTCGAAGAAGAACAAAAAGAAGAAGAAGAGCAAAGATGTCGAAAGAAAAGTCGCCTAGGATACGATGCCCTACTTTTAGAGGATAATAAGGCATAAATATGCATCGTGAGTTGTGTTAGAAAAGGGACAGTAAACAAACAGGCCAATGTTCAAGTAGAGAAAAGGGCACTCGAGGGCATTTCCTCTAATCCACAACAGGTTTCAATCCATGACAGGAAGGAAAGGAATGGAGACGATAAGTTATCACGACCTCGTTTTGGGGGCAGAGAGACACACGGGGAGAGTCATCGACGCCTTCTCCCAGCGGGTAGAGGAGTCAAATTGGGACATGCCTCGAGACAAATAGAGTGGTCAAGAGCTGGGAGTGGCACTGTCATCGGGTCTCGGGGCAGACAACAACCCTCCCCGGATTGACGCAGACACAAACAGATCCCCTTGGACAGCGACCGGACTCTCGTCGTCGTGGCCGCGCGCGTGTTTGTGTATGTTTTTAATAAGTGTCCAAGGGGTCGTCTCGTTTGCACATCGCGCTATAGCGTTCACGGTTCCTCCTGAAGCATAGAAATTTATTAAATATACACGTAGGAAAAACGCAGTTTTTAGAGGGATCGGACATAGTTTCCAGGAAAAAGACCAGTCACTCCGTCCAAAATTCCCTCGTACCAGCCGTCGTCATTTTTCCGAATGACGTAAATGACGCAGTTTTCTCGGAGAGACAGTTCGTCGGGCTTCTCGCTGTCGTAGTCGTATATGGCGATTGCTACAAAAAATAGTCTTCGTTATCAAGAAGAAAAGGTCACCTTTTTCAATATAAGATCCCTCCTGTGGAATCCAATCAGCTCGAACGTCGAAATAATTTGAAGGAGGTTGATGGGAATAGAAATCACTTCCGGGAGGAGGTGGAAGGTCATCTTCATGTGTCGAATTGAGCATATGGGCAGCTGGAAGAGGGAGGTCTGAAACAAGACGATGAGTAACAATGTATTTTGAACAACAAACCATGTCTTGGCTTCTGAATAGTTCCATAGTCGTAATTAGACAATTGTGGCGGTGGAGGAGGGAGTCCGGGGGAAGAAGCTCGTTTATCAGTCTCCATCAGATCGAATTGTGGTAGCATATGTTGTCCGCGAATAGTTCCGTACTTGTCCGAGATGTGGTCATGGTATCTTCCACCGTACTCTGAAGATCCGTGCTGACTACCGTAGTCTGTTCCTGCAGGGGTTCCGACACTCATGGCTCCATACTCTGATCCTCCTCCGTGCATCTGACTCGCATATCGGCCGCCGTCAAAAGGTCCCATGACGCTGGGAATACGGTAATGTTCTCCAGCCACTCCGCTTCGAATGGAGCCTCGACTCAACTGAATTTCGAAAATATTTAGTGAGTTTGAAAGAAGCTTACGGTCGCTGTTCCCCCAATTTGAGCTAGTCGTTCGTAAGGTAGATGTCCGTACTGGTTGGCCGAAGAGACAGAAGACGGGGCCCGAGAGACTAGAGGCTGTTTCGGCGGCTCAGATCTTGTTCCGTGACCAACCCCATCCAAAACCGTGAAATCAATCGGTACGCGTTTATATCTGACTATTGGCTCCTAAAATTATCTATTTTTGTGGAGAACGCAACAAAGAGTATACCTGGATATGAGGCATCGTAATTTTTGGTAGTTTCGGAATGGACTTACTGGCTGTCAGGGAACCAATCTCTCGTCGAGCCATCTTTTCTTTCTGTATGTTCACAACCTGAAAAATAGGATATTTAAAAAAAAATCACTAACCATGTTTAAATTGTCAATATTATGAGCTTGTCCTTTAATTTTACCCAGCTGTAGTGTGAGCATGTCTGACAAGTCTCTATAAACTTCTTGGTCAATCTCGATAAAAAGATAACCTGCCTGGCAAGGTTGTTGATTTGATATGCTACTCCGGCTAAAGACTGCAACGCGTAGTTCTTTGTTTCTTCAAACACAAGGGGTTTCTCTCGATCCTGAAACTTTCCCATGGGGTTTATATGAAGGCAATGTTACCGACGCATATAGATATTTTCTCTCACAATGTGTAGCCAGCGCATCCAAGTCGACATGACTCTTTTCGAGAGTAGTTCTGAACAAAAAAATTGTTTGGAGAGGAAAAGATAAAACCTGTGCTCCGGAATCCGTTGTTCCTGCAGTTCTTTTAGATTAGGGAGAGCTGCACTCCCATTCGTCTGTTCCAGGAGCATTATGCTGCTAAAAATAAACAAATAGCAAAAAGAAAAGAACTGAAAGTAAACAAAAATGAGGAAGAGTCACAAAGGCTATAAAAGCCCACCAGGTTTATTCAAAGGACACCGAAAGTGCGCCTGTTGCAGCTGACGCAAATGCAGTTTTCCTTTTTTTTTTTTTTCATTGTTTTCCTCTTTTTTTCAGCTCTTTTTAATTAAAATTTGTAGTAAAAAAAATGGTTCACAAGGAAGACGACGTTGATATGGACGATCACGAGGAGATGGACGAGGAGCAAGAAGGAGAAGAAGAAATTCCTGAACACGAGAAAAAGGTAATTACTTCTTGTCAGCCTCCTCTCAATGTTATATGTATTAGGCCTATGTTCCTGGAATTAGCCGTCCGCTAGAAGAGGGTGAAGAGCTCGAATTCGACCCGGAGGCCTATAAGCTATTCCACTCTTTTGAAACCCGTAGGTCACTTATTTTCTAGTTTCATCATCCTTTCAGGCTGGCCATGTCTCAGTTTTGATGTTGTCCGAGACGGTTTGGGAGACAACCGTACTGAAATGCCGTATGAAATGTATATGGTTGCTGGAACGCAAGCCGAGAAGGCCAAAGACAATGAGATTATGGTTATGGGACTTAAAAATCTTACCGCATTGAATCAAGTTTGTTCTCTGCCACTTTAATTTACTCCTTTTTACAGGAAAATGAATCTGATGATGACGACGACGATGAAGATGAGGAAGGAGGCGGCGACAAGAAGAATCAGCCCAAAATGCACGCTATTTCAATCCCCATTTACGGTGGAATCAACAGAATTCGGGTTAGTACCTGCAACATCCACTAGTTGTTTCTTTTAGGTAGATCGGCTTGGTGACAGCACCGTTGCCGCAGTGTGGAACGATACTGGAAAAGCTCAGTTGTGGAATATTACGAGTGCTCTAAATGCTAGTCACGGAATGACTGGCGTAAACCAGACCGTAAAAATGAATAATGTCAGTATTTCTTTGAGATAATAAAAAACCCTTTTCAGGAAAAGCCTCTTTTCTCGTTTGCAGGTTCTGGTCGTGAAGGTTTCGCCGTAGCATGGAATCCGCTGAAAAAGGGAACTCTTGCCACCGGAGATGTCGTCAGAAATATTTATGTATGGAGAATGCACGAGGGAGGAACCTGGAGTGTTGATCAACGAGCATTCACTGGACATAAAAGTATTTTGAACTGATTTTCTAGCCACACAATTTCAGAGCAAGTCGAAGATATTTCATGGTCTCCCACTGAGGATAGTCTGATGGCTACTTGCTCAGCCGATGGGACTGTAAAACTTTGGGATACGCGCTCCACTCCAAATGAAGCGTGTGTCTGTACTGTCGAAAAGGCTCACGATTCTGATGTCAATGTGCTCTCCTGGAATCAACACGACGCTCTTTTGGTTACAGGAGGAGATGATGCCGAGCTGAAGATTTGGTCTTTGAAAACTATCCAGGTTTGTTATTTTTAAAGTTTCTTCAACTCGAGCTTTAGTTCGGTCAGCCTGTGGCTCGATTCAAGCACCACAGATCCCCCATCACTTCGGTCGAATGGCATCCTCAAGAAACTACGACTTTCATGGCTTCTGGTGAAGATGATCAGACCTCGATCTGGGATATTGCCACCGAGGCGGACAGCGATGAGGCTGTTGAAGGTGTCCCTCCGCAGCTGATGTTCCTTCATCTAGGACAGAAAGAAGTACTATTCATGTTTACTTATCTAAACCCATTTTTTAGGTGAAAGAAGTCCACTGGCATCCTCAGATCTCGTCCTTAGCCATGAACACTGCTAGTGACGGCTTCAACGTGTGGAAAACCATTAACATCTGAATTTGTTACACCGTTATTTTGTTTCTTTCCTGTTTTGTTATCTCCACCGTTTGAGAATGAAATGTTGTTTCTTTTGCCAAATACAGCACATGAATGAAACTCTACGGTTTATTGCGATATGCGCAAGATGTATGTATTCACAGCGGTTTAAACCATTCCTAGGGGGTTTGTAAGCAACGAAGATTAAACATAACAAAATGAAAAACAATTTGAAACATGCCAACGGGCATTTGATGGTAAAGGCTTAGTAATCGCCGAGAGCCAGTATGATGGGGCAATCGCTGCGAAGATGAGCCTTGTAGCCGGTAGTTCCGCAAACACATGTGGAGAAGTAGAGGAGAGGGCACCTAAAACTTCAAAGTACAACAAGGATGAAAACGACGAACATTGCATTTCCGAGCTCATCACGCATGGTGTGAGACTTCCATGGACCATCTTGATATGGGAGAACACCAGGATTTCTCTCCTTTTCCTTCTCGAAGCACAGCATGCAATAGTGCTTTGTGTACTGAAACAATATGTGTTAGTGCGAAAGAAGAAACAACGTACATTAATAAACATAGGACCGTTATCGATCATGTGGAATCCATGAGCAGCATCGAAGTGATCCTTTGACTGAAGTCAATGTGATGAAGTAGAAAGCAGAAAACTAACATCGTTTTCCGAATTGAAGGAAGTCGAATGACTCTCAGTGGAGACGTCGCTGTGCTGGCGTCCACAATACTGGAGCAGAACCTTCTTGGAGCCGTGGAAGGTTTTAGTCTGCAAAAAGTTGTATTAGGCTGCAGGCTTACAATATTTACCTGGAGATGCTCCTGAAACTTTATGGGTCGATGAGTAGCCATTGGGAGAGTGCACTACAAAAGAACGATTTCGAAGTTTAGAACTAAGTTGCGAAGATGAAATTTTCGAGCAATCCCATAGTGATATCTAGCACAAATACAAGCAAAATGGTATGATAACTACATATCCTCAGTGAGCACTTTTGCCGAACAAAAATAAAGAAACAAGAAAACTATAGGAAAACAGACATGTCGGTCCTTTAGCACGCCATATTACCGTATGCAGATGGCTCGCTATGAGACCCTATGCGCAGTCCTTTAAAACGGGCGTCCGGCTATGAAAAAGGTCCCATCACGATTACAGCGGGTCCTGACACGATCTCAAAATTTATATTTTCGCTCTTTCGACGTTTTACACTCGTTTTTTGGTTTCCAAACCATGTTTAATCGATTCGGCATCAAATTTTACATCAGACACATACATTCCGATCGCAAAAAAATAGTAAACTGTAAGGAAAAGGCGAAAACACCATTTCTGTCCTTTTCTATGTTTTTCTTTTCTAAGGACAGTAATTTTGACGTCAGAATAGACGTAACTGGCGTAAAATTTTATGGGGAATCGATTAAACATAGTTTGAAAACGATAAAACGAGTGCAAAGCGTCGAAAAATGAAAAGTGCTAATTGGCGTCAATTTTTTTTGAATTACTGCGCACCAGCTTGGTCGCTCGTAGCCGGACGCTCGCTTTAAAATTTGGCTGGTCAGATTATGTTTTTCCTCCATCCGGCCTAAATTTTCGTTGTGGTAGTTTACACGCACGCACTTGACTGTTCATTTCGTGCGAGTATTGTTTGTTTCTCGACCTTTTAAAAGTAGATATGTGTTCTCGATGTGTTACTGTAAAGTGATTCTTCTTCAGGTTATTCCCAATTTTCACTACTAGCTTTCAGCCATCAAGATGTCTGGCCGTGGAAAGTCGCTCATCGTGAAGAAGGAATCGATGCATAAGTCTCGCTCGAACAGAGCTGGCCTTCTCCTCCCCGTCGGAAGAATCCACAGGATGCTGAAGAAGGTCAGTCTTGTTTATTTTTGCCAGAATTAAATGAGAGAACACGCCTTGCATTTCAATCCCCGATACATTAATTTTTCAGAACCATTACGCTGAGCGTGTCGGAAGCGGAGCCCCGGTTTAGTTTGTTTAGAACGGTTTTCGCGGAAGAACGTTTTTTTTTAGTTTGGCTGCCGTTCTTGAATATTTGACCGCCGAAATTCTCGAGCTCGCAGGAAACGCTGCCAAGTAAGATTTTTGTCAGTTCCACTTAATTGTGTTTTCAGAGACAACAAGAAGAACCGCATAACTCCTCGCCATCTCCAGCTGGCTGTACGTAACGACGACGAGCTGAGTCGTCTTCTCAATGGAGTCACAATCGCTCAAGGCGGTGTCCTTCCTCACATCGCACCTTCCCTGCTTCCTCAGAAGGCCGAAAAGGATGACTAAAGGAGCTCCAGCTACGATAACATCCACTTTATCTCGCTATATAAAAAAAAACCGCTCTCGTAAGAGCGCATTCTCCAACTATTGTGGTACGGTTTATTTCATGAACATCTCTATATTTTGTTCTCTTGTTGTGTTTCTGAGCGAATTTGCCTAGTGTGTATGTCGGTCCCGGTCGAGTTCTTCTAAAATCGTCTTTTCCACAAACTCCGCGAAATGACTGTTTGAGTCAACTCGGGTTACCTGGTGTGGGTAAGTCTGTCTCGATTTCAGAAAAGCGCTGTGCTCTCGAGGCCATTTCCTCGTCCTTCTCCTGTGTGTGCTTTGGCGGCTACTCGCCGAACAAGAGCCGCCTCTTCTCAGCCCACTTTTCCTCCTAAGGCTCACACGAGTGTGTAAAAGACCGATCCTTTCTCATTCCAATACAGTTCAGATATGCGATCGACTGTAGTCTTACTTCTAGTCATCTGTCTCGTCCAGTCTGATCAACCGTGGTGAGTGTGGCAATACTTCTCGAGACTACTTTCAGGTATCTTCCAATCATCGAGTATTTCGAGCCATTGATAGCCAAAGAACTGGAAAGGATTAATTGTACCAGAGGTGCTTACCTATTGTATTCTGATAACAAATTTCAGAGTGTTACACAACGCTCGACTGTCCTGGTGGACTGAGCTGTTTTAGAGCTACAGCTGAACATCCTGGCTGTTGTCTGAAGGCCTTGAAACCGAACGAAACAGGGTGTGTTCTGGATGAACAGTGCAAAAGAGCCTGTGAAAGTACGGTTTGTGACTCTTCGGTCGAGACGACTCGCTGTCTCTGTGAGAAAGGAAAACACTTCCTCTTCAACAAGTGTTGTGAGAGCACACGCTCACTGATCAAATCTGTCGTTTAGGGAAGACTTGTCCAGAGTTCGCATACGATCAGCCAGTGATCGATGAGAGGGGTTTCAGCAGCTGCCAGCTGAAGACGGACATGGTTACAGCTCTGAACTACATGAGACGAATGAAGAGACAGCTGAGAAGCAACTTCTGCTGAGAGGATACGAAGAAAAAAAAACGGGATTTTGAAAAATAAAGATTCGTCGCTTCTTTAGATCGAACCTGTTTCTATTAGCCCCCGGTCGCGGGCAATCTCTCAGTCTGTTCTTCTTCCATTGATCCCGACTAATTTTGAAAGAGACAATGATCCTTGTCCTTTTACTCAATCTACCTGTCGTCTTACCCTTTTTGGCCTCTGCATTTTCTTCAGTCTCTCAATCCGGAAAGACCAGTAACTGTCACGACTGGAGTGACTACGGACCATGCTTTAGGTTAGAGCGTCTCTTTTTCCAAACAACCCAAAACTCGTTCAGTACAGCTGACCGTTCATTCTGGAAAACATTACCTCCTCAATGCTACCAGAACAGATACATGTCGGTAGGTTGCCCTTTCTCGACACATGAATCCTTCAGTTGATAACCGGGATCGGGAATCCGATCGTTCAAAAAGTCATGGACTATGCGGAATTGTTTAATAAGTCAGCTGATGCTTGCGGAATGTGCAATGTTCAGGTCGCTTGTTCTCCCAGATGCGACTACACGTCAGGGTATGTCGTTCTATAAGTTATTGCTATGAGTCCACGAAACTCACTGTTTGTAGCGCTTTTTTTTTTCACGAAGAGGCAGCTCAATCGGGATCAACACAAATCTGAATTGCATTGTCTGTAAAGGTACTTGCTGAAAATGGTTTCAAGTATCCTCTTCATTCTTAATCAAGATTCTCTTTCAGTGGTAACTCCTTTGGAGTAGTCGACCGAATCTGTGATCTTCCAACCGAGAAGCAGGCCTGTGCAATGACCCCTCAAGCCTTCGACGAGAACAGTGGTCTGTGCAAGGTCTGGCCTCCGAAACACACTTCCGCTGTTGATTTCTTGGGAGCCCTTGTGCCCCAACCTATCCGGGAACAAGTTTGGGCATTGAAGCCACTCAATTGTATAAGGTAAAACTATCAAAAGACAAACAGTGAAAGTCTTCAGTATTGGGAAGAAGTGCTACTGTTGTTGCGCTCCGTACCATCCGAATCCCTGTGATGCCCAGTGCACTTTGAAACCATGCAGTCGAAGAATGTCATTCTCAAAGACCCAGATCAAGATTTTGAGAAGGAAATGGTTGGCAAAGTTGGAAGAAGAGAAAGAAGACGAAGAGTAAATCACAATTTATACTTGGCCTTGGGCAGACTGCAATATGTACAGCTTATCTTTTTGGATATGTATCACTAGAGCTCGTAAAAAAAGGAAAAAAGATCAAGGGGTCACTGGGGAATCTATCGTTGCATCGGCGGTTTGAACTCGATCATCTCATTCTCTCGGTTCATTCGGGGTATTCTCACAGCCGGGCGGGCTTCTCGACCCATCTCAATGTGGTCAGGCGGCTGGATGAAGTACGAGACATCTGAAAAGGTCTAGGTTATGGATTTTAGGGCAGTTTGAGAGTTTGTTTATGCACTGGTCAGTAAAAAAAGTTTCAGTCAAGGGTAGGAGTAGGATCAGAACTATTCTATGTCAAGAGTGAAAGGTAAAGTGGGGGCAACCTACCTTCATTGGAGTAGTCCATAGTCAGTTTCCGACTCAACTGTCTCAACTTTTCACTGATCGTTCTTCGACTTTGCTCCGAAGAGGCTGCTAAAACCTCTCCCGCCAGTGTTTCCAGTTGATGAGAGACAGATGAGGAGACTACATCTCTCTCGGTTAGACGACTCTGTAGAATGGCCACTTGTCCTTCCATCATCTGAAGTTCCTTCTCCCAAAGTATTCCCGTCTTTATGGGAGAGGGCGGTATTGGTCGAAGAGGAGCCTTCTTCGGAGACGGCTGGGGACTAGATGAAGGACCTGACCAGTTATTTATTCGGCAGATCGCTCACTTGGTCTTTCTATCGTGTTTCTGACTCTGGAGAGCATGGAAACGCTTTTGGGGCGGAATCCACTGGGTGGTTCTTCGAATCCGATCACCTCTTTCCTTGTTACTTGGTTCGGATGACTGGTCCCCGCTACGGTCAAGGTCGAAAAGTTTGTCTGGCTAGTGACTATAGGCTTTGGAACTCTCTGAAAGGTACTTTGTTAAAACAAAAAAAAACGAAGGAAAACCTTCGGATATCGGTAATGACGAACTAGCTGAATAAATGTCGAGGCATCTACAGTAGGAGGATACCTCATGAGGTACTGTAGGCAACCACCGTAGTCCGATTGGAGTACTGTAAAAGTCTCTTCGTTATGAAAAGCAAGGAACTTACAGAGATCCCTAATTTGCGTGAGCATGGCAATGAAGATACACTCACAGATGTGGGCAATAGGTCTGTCTGCCACTATCACGTCCCAGAGATACAGAAGATCGTGGATTGGAAACTCGCGACCGAAGAGAAGTCGTAACCACCGTCTAACAAAAGGTTACTTCAATGAATAGTACTTACATTCCATAGAGTTGAGGAGGAATATCGAGTCCTTTCAGATGACTCGCGAGACCGGGATCTTCGCTGTAGAGTCTCTCATCAATCGAGGTCAACTCGCCCATTATGGCACTGGAAGGGACTTGGTCCTGTACCCTACAAGAACAAGAAAATGAGTTATATGGCTCTGTACTACCTCATAAACGGAGTAGCTGTTTTATCGGTTGACTGGGGAACCATCTCAGCATCTTCGTACCACTTGCAGATGCTTAACATGATCTCGCAGAACATTGTGCTGGAAATGAAGCTCAATTTGTTCAGAAGAAACTCACTAAGCGTCGTGTTCCAGGTACTTTTCGTCGTATATCGTGTCCAGAATTCCAAGATCTTCTGGAGCTACTGAACCCAGTTCGTCGTTCTCCTTGGCGTGTTCGTAAGCTTGCTGGTCGGAGTAGAGAACGAAAAGTAAAGGAGCAAGGATTTCATGCATTCCCTGATTGAGTTCAATTGAAGTAAAAAAAAAGAGCAACCTGTTTGTAGGAGATGACAGAGTTTTCCTTGGAGTAAGTCAAGAGGACATCACACATCATTGACTTGACCTCTTCTTGTTGAAAGTACTGTATTTCTGGGAAGGTCCGATTCACATCCTTGGCTATGATATCTCTCAGCTCGTGGTCAGCGAAGAATCTCGTCCAGGGGCTCTAAACCCTGCTTTTCTTTAGCTTCAGAAACGTAAAAGTTGGACAAAAAAGATATGACACTTACAGACTCCGTCTCCGAGAGGGGATTGTTCTGTTCCGGATCCAGAACTGCGTCCTGTTTGTGTGGATCCGTGATATGTTGTTCCCTCAATTGTTGATATTTGTCTCTGGTCCTAGTAACTATGGAGATCCACTCCGTCTTTGAGACTGGCAAACATTTCAAAAGTATCTGAACTTTTTCTTGACACTATTCTGAAATTATGTACTCACCCTCCATACGATTGAACGTAAACTCGTCGTCCGAAGACCTCCTCCCACACAAAACTCTCTCAAAATGTTCTCAGATAGTTCTTTGCTCAAAACGGAATTGTATTCACTGAAGCCGATCAGATATTTTCCATATTTTACATACCTTCTAGATCCACGCCCATCCATCTTTCGCAGCCAGAGTTGTTGTCATTTAAAACAGGAAAATAAGCATCTGAAATAGTCTTGTTTACTTTGTTCGTGATAGGAAAGAGAAGGGAAAATGGCAACTTGGGTTCAGGTTTCAAGTTATTGACGGCGGTGTTCATCAGCCGCGTTTAGTTCGAGTTAATTAATCTTCTGGAAACCATTGATTCTCTCGCGTCTGTGGATTATGGTCGCTACAATCTGGCTCCTGACCTTTTACTGGTGGGTTCCGATGCTTCTTGTGCCTTTTTGGCTCGCTCTTTTTTTGAGGCACTAGATAAGATCAAGGTTTGTGGTTTTTCTCTTGATGAGCGTATTTTGTTATACTTGCAAGAGTACGAACTAATCGTGTTGAGACTCGACTATTTTTCTTTCCTCTCCGCGTATTGGTGGACGCCCGGGTCCCGCCACGATCCTGCTGCAGAGACAGTCCTTTGACACGAGCCCAATTCTCTTCGACCGCTCTTTTCCCAAAATTTCACGCAAAGTTCGCTCTTTTTCGTTCCTTTTTCCCTGGAGATATGGTGTTTTTGCCTTCATGAAATATGTGTTTTATATGTGGGTTTGCCTTCATGAAAAAAGGGAAGTGATACTGTCATAGAAGTTTACGCGTTGTGGATAAAATCCGGAAGGTGCGTAGTGAAAATTCGGTTAGACTTCGTTATTGATCTCGCTATTCTTCCTTCTTTCTTTGAACTTGTTGTATCTTTAATTCCATTTTTTTTGCAGGTAAATATGTCGGGCGGACTTGAACCGTTCGCAATTTCTGAAGATGATGTGATGAAGCTTCTGGCTTGCCAGACACACATCGGATCTGCCAATGTCGACTTCCAGATGAAGCACTACACTCACAGCCGACGCTTCGATGGTTAGTTAAATAGCTTTCATCGGAAAAATGCCTTTTTTACAGGAACTTACATCCTTGACATTAAGAAGACTTGGGAGAAGCTCCTTCTGGCTGCCCGTGCCATCGCTGCCGTCGAGAACCCCGCTGACGTCGTTGTCGTTTCCGCTCGCCCGTATGCCCAGCGTGCCCTTCTGAAGTTCGCAGCCCATACTGGAGCTACCGCCATCTTCGGACGTTTCAGTCCTGGATGCCTCACTAACCAGATCCAAAAGTCTTTCAAGGAGCCCAGACTTCTGGTCATCTCTGACCCTCGTGTTGACCACCAGGTTTGTTTGTTTTCCATGCGATATTTACACTTTTCATTTTAGGCCGTTACTGAGGCTTCCTACGTGAACGTTCCCGTCATCTCATTCGCTAACACCGAGTCTCCCCTGAAGCTTATCGATATCGCCATTCCTTGCAACAACAAGGTATTTTAACTTGTCTGTGTTTTCTAATTTTCCTTGTTCAGGGAGAGAAGTCCATCGGACTCATGTGGTGGCTTTTGGCCCGCGAGATCCTGATCCTCAAGGGAAAGATCTCTCGTCAGACCGGATTCGTTCTCGACGGAAAGGAAATCATGCCTGACCTCTACTTCTACCGTGACCCTCAAGAGACTGAGAAGGAAGAGGGTGGAGACATTCTTCTCACCCGTGATGAGCCCATGGTTGCTGCTGATCAGCCTATCGACTTCACCCAGGCTGTTGACGTACAAAACTGGGCTGATGAGCCTACCTCTTGGGGAGGCAACGACAAGGCCCCGGTCGGAACACAAGACTGGGGAGTCTCTGCTGGTGGCGCCTCCCAGTGGTGATTTCTTGTTCTGTTGTTGGTATATAAACTGTTGTTATACAACATCTAAATTTTTTAATTTGTATTTTGCATTTCTACTGGTTTTCTCGCTCCAGAAAGTAGTGTTTGCTGGGAATGAGTCACGATTTTCACGCAAAGTCTTATCGCCAGTTGCTCTCTTTGTTGCCTTATGGTTCGGTTCACCAGATTTATTTCAGAGCATGAAACAGCGGTCTAGTAGCGTAGCTGTTAGCGATTATCCCCTGGAAATTTTCCCAAATTGGAATGTTCTTTATAAAGAAAAGTATCACATTGCTGCTCCCGTCGACAAGCTTGGAGAATGGGCCTACCATCTAAGAACCCATCTCACTTCGCTCATTTTAGCTGGAAATCCTGCAACTATTTTCCTACAGGTGGATTCTTCTTGTCTGCTTTCTCAGTAGTGGTTTCAGTCGTTCAACTCGCCTCTTCTGACAAAGGTTGCCTTTGTTTTTAGCTGGTTTGGCTTTGAGGAGTTTTTCTTCTCGTTAATTGTTTCCATGGTTTGTTTTGTTCTTTAGTTTGCTAAACGATGTTCAGATCTGGCTGTTCGATGCTCGCCTCGGTCGTCTTCTCGCCATTCTCCTTTCCATCGGGTTCTACATCTGCGGGACACTCAAAGTGTCTCTTTGCCTTCCCCGTCCACCTGCTCCTCCTGCTCTGAGATTCAGCGAAGAAAATAGAGACTGGTACAGATGTTTCTCATCGAATCCATGTGTAAATTCAGGGCTTGGCCGTCGAATCATGCTCTGATGGGCACTGTCTTCCCTTGGTTCATCTGGATGTACAGCTGTAAACATTACGACATGTCTCTCACGTCATCCTTCATTCTCTTGGCTACTGTTCTTCTCTGCAAGTCGTTTTCCATGGAATATTTGTCACCTTGACACTGAATTAATCCTCCCTTCGCGACTGGCAGTAGCGGTTCTGCGCGGATCCTGTTTTGTCTTGCCCCACCATCAGTGCCCGCTATCATTGCGGGAATTGTATCGACCGCCCCATCTTCCCACAAAATTAGCCGCATTTGCCATCCCCCTCGCTATTCAAACGTCTTTCAGGGAACACGGGAGTAAGTTGGTCGCGAGTCTATCTTGGAGTTCACTCGCCGTGTGACGTTCTTGCCGGCTGGACGATTGGAGTTCTCGTTCTCTTCGTTTATAGTAACTTTTATTTGTATCCAACCTAATGTTGACCGTTTAGGTGGCTTTTCCGATCGTCTGTATGACGTCTACATCGAGAGTTCCAAGAATGGCAACACCTTCTTCGCCTACCTCTATTCATTCGCCTTGCTCCTGCTTTACATCTTCCCGAGATCTTGGCCCGAGACTCAGAGCTACATGGAAGTTAGTTGCATCCGGTTGAACGAGGCATATTCATCATCCTTGCAGGTAGTCTCGATTCTTGGTGGAACAGCTGCCATCTGGTGTGGCCGAGTCTTGAAATTGGATGGCGATCTTCCTTCAATCTCTCTCCTTGAGCAGAATTCTAAAGCCACAATTACACAACTCTTGGCTAGATTTGTATTCGGTACAACTTTTTTCCTATTCACCAGCCTCATCGTTGTTTCAGGCGTTCTGACGACTCTGGTCATTCGTGTGATCATCAAAATAATCAGCAGGGCAGTCTTCCGAGGAATCTACAACTCTCTCAGACTGTCCTTCTACTCGTATTCGGAAATGTGCAAATCTCTCGGAGATATGCAACCCACAAAACGTTACACTTCCAGGATGCGTTTCAAGCCGATTCCGGGTGTCAAAGTAAGTCTTCTGGCCTGATATTTTGCCTCCGAATTCCCTCGGGTCATTCCGCATTCTCTGTTTTTGCAGACAATTACGCCTGAAGATGCTCCATATGACCTCGATCTACCTGTCAAATTTGTTGTCTATTCGACTGTTGGCCTGACTGTAGGAGAATTATGTCCCTTTCTCTTTCAACATTTTGGCATTTAGTCCCATTTCCAAAGGCTGTTTATTACAGCAACCGCGTTTTTTTCCCTACTGACCAAGTGCTCCCCGCCTGCTCAAATTTCCTGCTTGAACTTACTCATCTTTGTCTCCCCTTCCTTCCAGCCCCCGTTCTCTAGAAACCGATTCGATTCCAATTTGTTGTTTGATTCCATCTGATTGTGTTGACAGGTAACAACATTGCATTGTGGCATGAACTTACGTGAAATTTGTCTTTTTTTCTTCCAAGAACGGTTGAATCCATTGCCTGATTTGTCTGTTTCGGAATCGACTTTACCATTTTTTTTGGATTCAGAATGTCAGCAATCAAACGACCGCCAGAGGATGATTCCAAACTTCCGACCTACAAGCTTGTAATTATTGGAAGCGGAGGAGTCGGTAAATCGTGTCTTACTATCCAGTTTTTCCAGGTTTACATTGGCATTTTTTTGCTCCTCAAAATGCGATTTCAGAAACAATTTGTGGACTACTACGATCCGACCATCGAGGACCAGTATATCCAGCATTGCGAGGTCGATGGACATTGGGTTATTCTTGATGGTCAGTCGTTTTTTTTCTAGAAAAGTAGGCGAAGAGGGTTCAGTGTTGGACACAGCCGGCCAGGAAGAGTTTTCTGCAATGAGGGAACAGTATATGAGACATGGAAAAGGCTTTCTTTTGGTCTTTTCTGTCACAGAACGCAAATCTTTCGAGGTTTGTATTGGGATTTTTTACTGGTATAAAACGTGTTTAGGAAGCTCAGAAACTGTACAAGCAGGTCTTGCGAGTAAAAGACAAGACAGAATACCCTGTTCTACTCGTCGCAAATAAGGTACGGGCTTAGCTTAGGCTTAAAAAAATGTTCATTTTTCAGACTGATCTTATCTCCCAACGAGTGGTCAGCGAGACAGAAGGACGTTCTCTGGCGGGGGAACTAAAACTTCCCTACATTGAAACCTCAGCCAAAGTAAGACTTGTCCATTACTTCAAAAGAATTATTGGTACTTTGATGATACATGCAACTCTCCATAGCAATAAAGTCCAAAATATCTAGAGATAGTTACTCTAACTAATGACTAAACTATCAAGCAAGTACTATATTTGGCATCTGACTAGCCTATCTAATTAGTTTTGAATAACAAATTTCTGTGACTAAATATTAGAATTTGCTGCAATTAGTAAGTAGTGGAAAAAGTGTTGCATGTATCATCAAAGAACCGAATTATTTATAGGCAAACACAAATGTTGATGCAGCCTTCCATGAACTAGTTCGAATAGTCAAAAGTTTCCCTTTGGAAGAGGAAGAAGACGACGAGTCGGGAACAACCAAAAAGACGAAATCTAAGAAGAAGAAAGATAAACAGTGTTCCATCTCCTAGCCGGTTTAACCTGCCCTGCTTTTTTCTGTGATTTCCCCAATTTTGTGATATGTGGTGCTTGTTTCTTGTCCTCTTTTCACTTTCCCTACAAAATGTTACCCATTTTTGTTTTGATAAAAAACTTTTCAACTTGAACTTTTTGTTCTTCATTGGAAGAACCACCGCCTACCTTTCTTCTTTTCCGGATTTAAAAACGCGCCAATGCCAATTTGAATTTACCAATTTTTTTTTCAAGTCAAAAACTTAAACCTCTTCAAAATGACGTCTTTGTCAATAGCGGAAAAGCCAGCAATTCCCATCCTGAACACCCGGGTCAATCTCGATGAAGTTTTCGGATTCGTCTGCGAGAATGTCATCTCTGAAACTGTTACCCCGTACAAAGTGAGCTTTTCTTATTTCTTACTACAAGTTTCCATTTTCAGCTTATTCTGTCCGATTTGATTCGGCTAATCCAAGAAATCGATCCAGATGAAAGTGTTTTACTGCGAGAAGAGGCTATTTTGTAATATGTATTCGACTTTTTTTTTATTTTGAACGTTTTATAGAGCTCACTCGATGATCTACGGACTGATAAGCCACGAAGATATGTCCTTTGCCGATCTGAAAAAGTGCGTCCGACATCTGGACCAAAATGTTCGTCGAGAAGTCGAAATTTACGATCTTTTCATGTTCAAGTGAGCTCTTCGAATGAAATTTTAAACAAACAATAATATTAGGATGTTCGCGAAGCAACGAGGCGAATCGAAGAAAGTCTACTTTTTGGATCCAACCGAAGCAAGGAAAAAAGACGGCACTCTGCGCCAGTTTACCTACAAAAGTCCCATCCAGCTCTTTACGCAAAAACTCTACGTGGCCAGTTGTAATCAGACCCAGCAGGAACAGTTTGAAATGCACCAGAAGATCAAGGAGTACATCAAGGGAACCTGGCCTCTGGAGTCAGTACTTCTTCATTTTCAAAACGATGTTTTAAGTAATTTCGGAGCAAAAAAAGCCCCTGGACTTCCTTTCGAGATCAATACGTCAATAAAAGCACGACAATGGCTCAGGAAACAGATGCATCTCTTACAAGTTTGTCCGTCTGAGGCGATGAAAGGAGAGCAGCTTCTCGAATGGTGCGGAAAAATCAAAAACTATCACAAGGATATCCCAGAAGTTGTTAGTTTTTTACCCCTTACTTCAATAAAACCTAACTTTAGCACCTCCTCGAAATGATAAACTACGTGAAGCATGAGAACTTTTACAATGCCGAAGAGGCACTTCGAAGATTTTTCGATCTCTCCGTCTTCAGGTTTCCCCTTTCTTTCTAATTTCAAGTGCTTTTAGACCAAATACAACAGCAGTCGCCACATCAGTTCCGCAGAATAGTCGACTTGGCATCGCTGACCAGCGACCTTTCCGATACGGACCTCTTTTAGCAGCTAGACTTCATAGAGTCTTTGGAGACAGGCGAGCCTATTTTGTTGTAAAAATCGGGAAGTATCCAGAGAAATGGCTCGTTTTCTTCTACATGAATGTCTGCGAGAAGCTCAGTCGACAGGCGACAACATTTGTCACAAGATGGTCTGTCTCGAGATGAGTCTGCTGAGCAGTTCCCAGGTGGGAAAGACTGAGACAATGGAGGATAGAAGAAATCTGAGGAGAAATAAAAGTGACGGGGCACCCGTGGTAGAGGTAGTACATTCTGACAAGTGCTGTCAACAGTGAGTTTTATTTGTTTTGGTTCAAAAGTGTATTCTAGAAGCGATCGAGATCCAGAGGAACATCATCACGCCGTCGAAATGCAGTTGGAAGCAGCTATGACTCTCGCGGACGCCATCGAGAGGTTTAGGAGTGGAGATCTGGTCACGTAAACTTGTTTTCGTTGTGAAAAATTACTATATTCATTCAGGTTCGAATACGGCTCCGAGATCACCGAATGTGTAGCTCTCGACGACAAAGATGCGAAATCGCGGCTGGTACACGAAGCTGCTCTGGCCACAATGAGCAGTTTTCGCATGGTCCAAGGCTTGTATACGTCAGCTCGAAATACGGCCATTTCGTTGATCGAGAGCAATGGATCCGACGGAATAGCGAGTTATCACGAGACTGAAGCTCAGGTTTGTTCATTTTTAGTTAAAAAACACAAAAAATATAGGCGATAGCTGGCATAAACATCGTCTATACCGATGCTTTGGAAGGAAATTGGAGTCAGGCACTGTGGGAGATCGAACGATTAGAAAGACTTTATCCGAGAAATGTCAACTGGAAGGTAATTTTTCTAGTCTTGCTCGTGAAACATAAACGCTCAGTGTGCGAAACACGTATTCCTGGCCAAGTCTTGTCTTCATTTCAACAATTTTTTCCGCCAAGGCAAATTGAACGACTGCGAGACAGAACTGTCTAACTTGGAAAGATTCTCCTACCAGGAGTGGCTACTGAAGAAGACGACGCTGCTGGCGCTTCGAGACGAGATCAAAAACGCTTCTCTAATGCTTGAAAAAGAGGAAGAGTGTCTGAAGAGAGGGAAACTGGACATTTACTACACTTCCAGGTCCGTTTTTTTCTCTTTGTAGTGCATTTGTTCTTTCAGAGTTACCATCCAAGCTGCTGTGACGAGTGGCCGTCTCGGAAAGGCCTATCCGCAAGAGGAACAGCTGCTTCTGTTGCCGGATCTTCTGGACAAAAAACAACAGAAAGTGGTCTCGTTGATGGTTACCCGAAGACTGGGCTTTTATTATGTAATTTCTCGTTTCTTTCTCAAAGCAAGTTTTAGATCCTTTTGAGCAAGCTGGATCTGGCCCTCGATCAGCTCACGAAAGTCGTCAATTCTATGAATTATACACTCTTCGAAGACGCCTTGACGTCAATAGGATACGGTTATCTACAGCTGAAACTGGGCAATCCGACGGGACCGGCAGAAAGTATGCTCTTCTTGAAAAGTCTCCCAATTTCGTTATGTTTTCAGCCCAAAAACTGCTCGATCGAGCTGTATCTCTCTTCTCCAAAGCCGGCTATCCGATGCTTGTCAAAAACGCGCTCAAATACAAGGTAGAACTCTTGGAGCTGACTGGAGCAGAAGACGAACTCATGGAAGCGCTAGAACAATTCGGCAAGCTGGACGACGAATATCCGGGTTACATTGACTGGCTACTACTTTGATCTCAAGTTTTATATATTATTTTATGGCATTTTTTTCACAGGACTAAACACACAGACAGAAAAGCAGAAAGTTAGAAAGAGTAGGCATTGTTCATGTTCTTCTCGGCCAAATCTTCTTCGAGCATTCGAATGCGTCTCTCGTGTTGTCTCATTACGGCCTTCATTCGCATCAAGTCACCAATCAGTTCTTCCATCGAGTTCGGGACGCTCTGAATCGCTATCATTTTCCTCTCAGAATATCAAAACTCACGTCAGCTTGACTCATGCTCATTCTCGGCGAAGGACTAGCTTGAGACATTGGTCTCTGTGGTGCAGCCGCCAAATCGTCATGGTCAGGAAGTCGGGCCTGATCGCGCTTGATCCGATCCAATTCGGCTGCTGCCCGTCGCTGTCCAGCAGTAGGAGCTCCGTCGTCTCTTTCAGCTCTCGATCTCAACTGAACCGCCTGTTTTGGCTTCATTGGATCCGGCTTGGGAGTATCGTCTTCGACGTGAGAGGCTCGAGAAGACGCTGGTCGGGAAGAAGCCTGTGACGCTGGTCGAGAGGAAGCGTGTGCCATCGGGACGATTCCCATGTCGTCATCGACCACTGGACGGCGTGGAGAAGACTGAGCCTGACTGGCTGGACGCGAATTTGGAACACTTTGAGGTTCGGGAGAGCGACTCGGAGCCGGTTCAGAGGCAGTAGGAGCCAGCTGATTCAGAATGTTGGCCTTCTTGGCTACCTGGAGCTTTGGCTTGCTGTTAGCCGCGGCTGCTGCAGCATTGACTGGAGCCAGATTGGGTTCCGAGTTTTTTCCTTCCATGAACTCTTCGGCAGTCATAGCTGGAACTGTGGATCGCGTATCGGGGTAGAGATCCGTCTGGAAGAGGTCCGACTTTCTCGGGACGAAGAACTGGAGGACATCGACTACTCCCTTCGTGGTCAGCTTGTAGATTCTGAATGTTTCTTTATTTTGTTTTAAAACTGGACCAACCGATTGATCTCGTTCTCCTCTGAAGTGATTCCTCTCTTAGATTGGAATCCAATAGCTCTCTGTGGTTCACTGGTCGTGTAGGTATTGATGTAGTGGACGAAGGGATATTCCTGGTTGACCTCGTAGTACCGAATGGCACAGTCTCCCTGATACTATATTTTAAAGGATTGTCTCGACTACCAACCTTTCCACAGAGATACAGTAGACCAGTGTCTTCGTCATAGAGAGGGAACAAGACGCCATTGGAAGTGTCTAGTTCCTCCTCCACAATCGGAACAGACAGATTCTCCGGGTCTCTGATGGCATAAAGACGTTCAGATCTCTTGGTGAAACCTGTCGTGATCACCCGTCCATCTCTGACAAAAATAGCCCTCTGTGGCTTGACTCCTTCGTGACCCGTTCCCTCGGACAGCACTTCTCCTGAGTGGGAGTCCAGAATTCGGATTTTCTTGTCCTGTACTTTATGTGTTCAAAACTTAGGAACATTTTCTACCTTGCAGGTGGTGATAAACCGACTTCCGTCATAGTTAAAGCCGATACTCCAGATTTGATCAGGATGTCCTGCGATCTCTAACAAAGCCTCTCCAGTTCCCACATTCCATAGGAGCAATTTGTTTTCTCCTCCTGGAAGATAATCAGTCAGCTACAGTTCGTGTTTCAAAACATCGTTTGTTTAGCGCATACTGTGCTTCCCACTGGTTTGTTTCTCCCATTGGGAAAAAGACAACAATCAAATATATCTGCTCGTGTCCAGAGGGCACTCCCTCCAACGACAGTTGTTGTTTTTCACCTGCTGTCAAAAGAAGATTGTTGGCCGTCGGATGCCAGACAAGCGTGTTGACTCTCTTCTGATGACCGCACAGCTCGACCACCGGCTCCGTCAGATTTCTCATCAAGCCGCGTTCCGGAATCAGCCAGACCTTAAATTTAATTTGAATTTGAACAACAGGGACGAAACCTTGGCAGTGGTGTCTTCGGAACAGGAAGCGATGACATTGTCGTTGAAGGGACTCCAGGCCACTTCCAGACATGGAGCCTTGTGAGCGTCGACGAACGGGTAATCTTTGTCAACACGTCCAATCTGAACGACTTTTTGAAAAAGAATCTGGACAAACAGACCCCGCTTCCGGTAATCTGTTTGGATAGGTTCCAGTCAAATACTTGAAACTGTCTGCTGCAAAAGTATTACTCCACTAAAATCTGGCCAAAAAAGCACTGGCAAACATTCTTTTTACGTCCTGTCCTCGAGATGTTTCACACTTTTCACAGCTCAGATCAGAGAGTGAGTGAGAGAAACCTCTAGTCGTCATCGGGGGCAAATAGGAACGCGCAGTAATAGCCGAGGGGCTGGCAGGGCGCCGCGCAATTCAAGCACAGGCAAACAGCCTGGAACACGAGCAGAAGAGCATCTCATGTACTGGTAGCAAAGAACTGTGACTTTGACTGTGGTTTGGGTAGAACACGGCTGATAGGAACCTTTTCTAACATTTCTCATTTCTCAACTATTCATAACAGGATAAGAATAGAAAGAATGAAAAGCATCTTCTACTTGCTGAATATTGTTGTATCTTAGGGATTGAAATAGGGGAATCTCTTGCGAATTGGATAAATTGAAATTTATGCTACGATTAGGCAGTCATCTGGACAGTCAAAGAGACGTTCTACTAACTCCAGTTGATAATGAGTTTGCTAAACTACGTTCCTTTGGACCCAGCCAAAAGAACAAGATCAGAATCTATGTTTCCTGCTTCAAGTCCTCAACTGCCAGTACTAAAGAATTCTGAGAATAAAAAGCCTTACCTTGCCGACTGGAATAACTTGGAAAGGTCCTCCAGCTCCCTTGTTGATAAAGGCAATATATTTTGGATTGACGGCGCAGAAAAGTGAATCCCAAGTGATTTCTGTTACCTGAAAGAAGCTCTTTCTATATCACTCGAATACTCACCTTGATCTCGCTCATACAGAGCTCATGTTTGATGGGTTTGCAATAGACATGACGAAATTTAGACTGTCTGACGATGTTAGCCATGCTCTCAGAGAGTTCTGATCTGGAGAATCGATCGACTGGATCCCCGGGCGACCACGCCCACCACAACTTACGCCCCCGTCGCCTGCCATCCGAACAATCGCAAAGAGCCTCAGTGTTTGTTGTTTCGAGGGAGAAAATGTGCACTTTTTATGGCCTTTATATTCCAAACAGCAGAAGAGATGTAAAAGTAGTTACGAGGACAGGAGAAAGACTACAAGACGACTCAGTGTTCTTTGTTGAGAACAATTAATGCCCTTTAGTACAAGATGGGATTCTAGAGAACACTTCCAATGAAACTTTTTAATTCCACAACTACTACCTACTATCTGGTTTGTCAATGTGTAAGATAAAGAACACATGCTCCCTAACATTTATTGAGCTAGGGGTTGTACTCGATGGGGAGGTTCTTGCGACGGACCATGCCATCGCCCTGGAACCACTCGCGGCGGAACTGCTTGGCAGCGCCGTCCGGAGTATTGGTCCACTCGATGGTGATGCGGTCGTTGTTGGTATCCTCCTGGCCGAAGGCGAAGGCGTCGCAGCTAACAGCCATCAGGGTAGCTTCCTTGGGATCCAGACATCCGCAGGCCGGGTCGACTCCGAGACGCTTCATGTTGGTCGTCTTGATGGCCCATCCAATGCGACGAGCAGAGGAGTTGATGATCTTGATGTGGTAGGTGTGCTTGTCATCGTAGGGCGCGTTGAAGACGATCTTCGAAGCCGGCTGGGTAGCGATATCTCCGGGGGGAACGGTGGCCATGGCGATTCTTGGTAGTTATGGTTCCCCTTCAGAAGTTCTTGCATTTTATAGTTTTTGGGAAACGGATTAGTTCCAACTATTGTAACTTTTTGGGAGCAATTACTGTAACTATAGTAATTAGGGCAAGATTCGAGACAGGTAACTTGTCAGGATGTGTTTGGGAGCTTTGAAGAACTCTTTCTGGACTACACAGAAACAGAAACAGACTCTTACAAGAAAACACGCTAGTCTGGTCTATCCCGAAGAATCGCCCATAGGCCATTCTTCGGCAAACGAGTATCCAAGTTCGATGCAAATGTAACTAGGAAGGAAAGTTATGACATCCTCAGCCCAACTGAGGACAAGCGAGAGTGCGAATCCTTTTTAAATACTTAAGCTATCGCAAAACGCATACTGATGTTATGTCTACCTGTGCCCGGTTCCAAGATCCAAGAGAAATCCAACTGTGACGATACGAGACGGATGTGACTGACACCTCTCCCGCGCGATTTTAAATTTTTCGAGGACCAGACTATATTTTTGAACTACCATCCAAAATGCGAGACTATGGTCTGGTTTTGTCTTGAGTTGTTTATGGAATCAGATGAAAAAGTTTGAATCATTTATGTAACAGTTATGACAATTGGGAGATATGTTGGGTGCAATAGTTGGCATCAAATGCTCTGTCGAGTTACCATTACTTGTTGAGCCAAATACTTCTGTTGTCGAAGCCAAGAATCAGTTCTTTCGTAGCTTTTTTCCTGGAGAAGAGGGCGATCGGAGGTAGGAAGGACTCTGTTTTGTTCACTTTTTCAGATTTTCCTACTTCTTCTGCCATGGTGGAGTCTGTCTTTTCTTCCACCTCCGTCACAGACTCAGTTTCCTCCTTGACTACTTCCAGTGCTTTCGGAATAGAGTTCCTCTTGATGATATCCTGCTCGTTTGTCTCTTTTTTCACCTCCTCCTTTGGAACTGGTTCCTTCCTCGGAGGTTGAGGAATCTTGGGAATATCCTTGGGAGAGACTCTTGTTCCTCTTCTGGATATTGGATGCATAGGTTTCCTCGAATCGGCACTGATAAACGAAGATCTTCTGATGACAGACATTTGTCCAGCACTTGTATCTCCCACTTGTGAGGATCGGAATCCGGCACTTCGTTCCGGAAAGTACTTTCGAAGTCGCGGAACTCTTCTACAAGTAGCTGAAGTGACCATGTCGAAGAGCTCTCCATATCTCCACATGTAGACGAAAAAGTTGATTGTAGTCTGCAAATAGTTCTTTGAATATGTAAGAGACAGACTCCCACGGGGGAGAGAATTAATTAGAGAATCAGACACCAACCTTACTCAACGTCAGCGAGTAGAGGAGGGTCGAATAATCTATAATTTATACATTCCGTAAATAAATGCTACTATTAACCTTTGTTGATGTTCATGGGATTGAAAAACAGTAAAACGTCTGGAATGAAGAGTAGGGCCATCGAGTTCAGAGTCACAAAGCCAAGAGTGATCGCCGCATTTCTGTGCGTCTTTCTCTGGTGTACCGTCAGTTCTTGGAGTCTTTGGCCCTAGAGTCAGAGAGTTACGAAGATCGTGCAAAAGTCTAACCTTTCTAAGATAGAGAATAATCGCCGTGTAGATGATGGCGCTGGCCAGATTCGCTAGCATTCGGAGCGACAACATCGCCCCGTACGCTAAATGGTGAGCAGCCCCTTTGGCTGCCACACACATTGCCGGAGTCGGAGAATGATCTTCCCAAAGAAGAATATAGTTCAAAACGGAAAAAAATAGGGAGACCAGTTGGGGACCTGGAAGAGCAGTGTTACAATCAAGTCTAAAGGGCGTGTTGACGAAATGGGTCTTGTTGTCTCATAATAGCTCGATTATTCGAGAAGATTAGTGGCACTTTTTCAGTCAAAATATTACTGCATCAACAAAACGTCAGATACGATTCAAAAGCTTGCTCGTAAAAACAATCTAGACTTGGGGGCAGTGGACTAAAAACCACAGGATCCTTGTAGTTTTTTGTCCAAGTAACAATTCAACCAAACTATCAAACCTCATTTTGTGCTCATAATATAGAGACGGTTATAATAGAGACACATAAGTCAACCTACATGAAATCAAGACAATAGTATAAGTCCATCCAGCTCGAAGATACCATAAAGGAAAGACGGAACAGACAAGAAAGTTGAGAGAGGTGGTCAGAGGAAGAATTCCAAGGAGCGGAGTGGCATAATTGTGTAATGGCAAAGCTGGTTTCAAAGCACATTCCCAAACAGTGGAGACTCCGTCTTCTGAAAAAGAATAATGTTCTGACGCTTGTCTCTCAATCACCCTGTCTTCTGGCAGCCAAATCGAGTCTGTGTACAGCTATGAGCATAAAGGCGACGGCATAACTTGTGTCAGCAAAGGCTTGAGAGACGATTAGAAGAAACTCTCTCCTCTCCCTGAATGTTCCAGAATGTTCTCTCATCTAGATCAGACTCACCGATTTTTCTTCTTTCCGAAAATGGAGTAGACGAGAGTTCCATTCGTTAGGATGATGACAGCACCTTCGGCCAGATAGAGGTACATCGATGTGAGAAAACTGACCGACATCTGGAAGAGAACAAAATCAGTCAAGTTCAGAAATCTATTCTCAGGGCTCATGTGATCTGAGAGTCAATTGAAAAGCGAGTCAGGATGTTGTTGCCCACTAAAAGAGCAGATCTCCTCCCCGGAAACGACCAACTACATCAGGGAGTTTGTGGCCAACAGATCAGACTCGAGAGAGATCTGTGTGGGAGTCTCAGAAGGTGCAGAAAGGAGACTGAGAATTGGATACGGCGAAGCGAGGCGAAGTTTGCACCTGCTCCCAGTGATGGACATGTGTTTTTCGAGTCGCCGCTTAAAAAAGGCTGTTTTGCGTGAAATTCGGGTTATTGACTATTGTGTTTGGAGGAGTTTGAACTAGATTTTAATGAATTGTAAGATTTGCATGGAAAACATCGAGGACGTTCAAAAAGGAATTGCACTGGCTGTAGTCAGAGGCTGTCTGTTTACCACACTCGACTGTTAATACAATTCCGTCTCTAATGTATTCCGTTGTTTTCTTGCCCGCGACAAGGGATCTGTAATTTCTTTGAGTCACAAATATTTGTATGTGTGTTCCTTGGATCTTTCAACTGTTGTTTGAGCAGCAATCGGAGAGCAAGGCTAAAAGAAAGTCGGTTTGAGCCGAAAATGTGTTCAGACTCCTTAGGGAAACGTAGTGAACACGGTAATTAATCACAACTACGTCACAACATAAAGAGTTGTTCTTACCGGAGTCGACGTTGTCGAGGGCATGAAGATTGTCAAGTGCTAGTTCTCACAACCTCGAGGCGACTTGTGGGAAGTGGAGATCAAATGATGTTCTTGATTAAACAGGGCGTACGTTTAGGTATCGGGTCTAGAAGAGCAGCAGGATGGCCGGAAATGAACCTGTTCCGTCAACATATACGATTCGTGTTATGAAGCTATTCTTCGAAGAGGAAAGCCCGTCTATGTTAGTCTAGAAACGCGGGTTGTATCTGATGTTTATGTGAAAATGAAAAATGAGAAAAAGGTATGGTACAAACGAGAAAAAGGTATGGTACAAAAATAGTACTATTTCGATGAACCGTCGCCGTCTTTGGGAGGGGCATAAACTTCGGCTTGAACAAAAACTTCGTTATTGCGAGTGGAACCGTTACTGATGGGAGACGGATGTTCGAGATCGTCATGGCTGGAAATAAAAGATTAATTCAAGTGTACGGGACGTATAATAGGGCAATCAAAACGGAAGTGGCAACTCACAGTGTACTATCCAGATCGAGACTGACGCTGTCGTCGTCCAGATCACGAACAAATTCTTCAAAAACGGAGCCGTTTTCAGCGCAATAAGAGCGAGGATTCTCGAAACACATCTTCTCTTTGGGCAGCGATGCCATACTAGCCACAGTGCTCAGAACTGGGACTTCGTCTGGATTCAGCTCTCCATGAACCATCCAGCGGCGTTCCTCCTCGTCAATTTTTCTCTGCTTCCTAGCAAACTTTTCGTCCCGCTTCTGGCGTCGATGCAATTGAATCTGTTTGATGAAGAACAGCGTATAAGTGACGAACATAACCCTGGGAAAGTACTAGTGCAAATTTCAGCAAAAATCAAACGTACACCAGATTCAAGTAGATGACGAAGACGATACGAGTAGCAGAATCTGTCATCACGTTGGAAAAGAAACGGGCTATGGACTTGCTAGCCTCTTCTTTTGTATCGGGTATATTTGTACGAAAACTGATCTTTTTTCCGAACATCTCTGTCGACAGTTGAACCTAAAAATTACCTCTTTTCAATAGCAAAAAGGCGACTTACATCACCATTGAAGAATCGTTTCACCTTATCGAAAAAGTTCGTTACGGACAGTCGAGCTTTATCCACAAAAGACAGCTGCTCGACATTTCTAATAAATTTATGATCGGATTACAATGAAACCTGAACCTGGTCTTTGAGAACTTGACTACTTTCGGTGGATCGTCAGATGCATCTGCTATTTTTTCAGTCGTTTTGGCCGAGACATAGAGTGACATTGTCGCTAGTAGACAAATTATTATGAGCAGCCGCATTCTGAACAAGTACATTTGTTTTGAAAAAAAAAAAATAGGAGTGAGGAGCATAAAGAATGGTCAAAATTTGGACTGGACAATGAAATGGAACAAATAATAAAACGTTGTTTGAACCTCCGCCGTCGGTTCGACTACAGTAGTCGTCTTGGTTTCGAAGCGAGTGCCTTCACCACCAGACTAGAGTTTGCTTTTTCAGCACGTTTCCATTTTCAAACATTCTTCTGCCAGTGCTCACCCCCAGATTCTCTAAACAATCCAATTTCAGACTATGAGTCAGCTGTCGCGCACAGGCCTTCGTCGAGTACGATCCACACCATTTCAATACGCTACATTCGAGAGCGATCCAGGTTTGTTTGCTCCTTTTTACAGAAATACAAAACGTTAAGAGCAATCCCGAACGTTGGTCACCAAATTGTTAACAGGAATTAATAAAAAACTAAACGGTTTGTCTCGATTTCTTCCATAAAATGCATTTTTTTCAGATGCTGCCACTAAACGCTCAGAATTGATAAAAGAAAAGAAACTAGCCCGACGACTAGATGACTGCCTCGAAGTGAAACTCAAGTCGCTGATATATCTCTACAAGGAGGAGTTGATAATCAGTGAAAGGTAGGCGGAATGTGTTGTTCTATAATGTCTGTCCCTTTCAGAGGCCCAGATATCGTAAAACTCTTCAGTATCTTCAACATCGACAGCAATTCTAGAGCAAAATGTACGTCGGAAACAGTGGCACAGCGTCTCGAAGAATGGAAATCGGAAGTTAAGAGCGCTGAATGGTCGGTCATTTTGTTTCATTTCGCCCAATATCGATTCAGGTATAAAACCTTTTTGACGATAAAAATAAGACAACAGAAGCTCTCGAATCAGTTGCGTGCCATTGAAGACTGTCTTGATCAGTCTAAGCGACTACTTCAGGCCAACAAAACATTAGGTACGTGCCAGTTTCTTATTTTACGCGCTATACTTTTCAGAAGGACTTGCAGCAAGTCTAAAAGGTAGAGCACCTGAGATGGCCAACAGAATGATTGAAATTGTCATAAATCGTGAGTTAAAAACGACTCCACTCCGAAGTTTGTTATCTTTCATTGCTGGTAATAAAATACATTCTAGGTTCACAAGAAGACAATGAAGAGAGTGAAGAAGAAAGTTAAACCAGATCTGTATATTTCCATCCTTTCATTGTAATGGTTATTTGCCCAGTAAATTCGTTTGTACAACATACGTTGAACACTTTCTGCTGGAGTAGTAGGCTCTCGAAAGTTTTCTTTTTCTTTCGCGTTTTGTCGAAAATAGTCGGTCTGTACCTTGTTTGAAGATTACCCGTCTTTTTCTAGGTATGAAGCTGAATGAAAATATCCAAATCAATGGAAGTCTTGTCGTATTAGTGCCATATGAACCGCAACACGTGGAACAGTACCACAAGTGGATGGAAAACGAAGAAATTCGAAGGTTTGTTCTTTTCAAAAAAAAATTCTTGTATTTTCTATGTCAGATTGACGGGATCTGAGCGACTTTCCCTAGACGAAGAATACGAAATGCAACAAAGTTGGCGGAACGACGCGAACAAATTGACGTTTATTCTGCTCTCCAAAGAAGATTTAACAGCTGGAAAAAACGAGGTGAATCTTACTTATTTGAACCATTAGCATAGAAAGTTTCAGATAGATTCAATGATTGGAGATGTGAATCTGTTCCTAGATAACGACGAACAGACAGCAGAAGCCGAAGTGATGATAGCTGAAGAACAAGCAAGAGGCAGGGGAATAGCCTCGGAAGCACTAAAGTTGCTCTTTTCCTATGCTCTTCAACAGTTACAAATACAAAAGTAGGGTGTATTATGCCAAAAACAGCTTTCAGATTTTTCGTGAAAATAACGGATGACAATGTCGCCAGCATCAATCTCTTCGAAAAGAAGCTCGGATTCCAACAGATTTCTCATAGTTCAGCCTTCAAAGAGTATACTTTCGAGCTGCCGACAGATGTCATGAACCAATTTCGCGAACAACTTTCGTCAGCACAAATAGTATATAGGTGACTTTTATCATCAAATTTTTATTTGATAAATCTTTGACAACGGGATTCAACTGAATGAAATGAGAACGGAGTGGGGGAAGAGAGTCCGACTGAGCCAGAGAGCAAATTCTATCCTGACAGTGAACGTAACGGATGTGCACAAATGTATAAAGATTTAGAGAAAAAGACTACAAATGGACACATCTGTCACGAGAAAACTCTCACAGACGGGAAAAGGAAGGGGAAGTGAAAGACAAAACAAAGACTGGTGCAATGGCACCTACATTAGATCATTGCCACATAGCAATATACACGAAATTTTTGGCTGGCTTAGTGGAACTCGTTAGTTGATAGAGTCGGATCATCGGCCAGATATTTGTCTCGGCAGATGCCTCTCACTGCCACTTGATGAGGAGGACATTGGGTCTCACATTTCTTCACGATTCTCTCGCCGGAAATTCGAAGAACCTGGACCTGACTTCCTGGACAAGGTCCCTTCGGGTCAGCTCCTCGAGCTGGACCAGTTTTTCCCGTCTCAGAGGTCGTACAGCATTGGAACCTCATCGTCGATGTGTTCTTTACGCATCTTAGCAAGATTTTGTTACCATTTCTTGAAACTACTCACTTGTAGCCAGAAGGACACGAATTGGACATTCCGCTGCACTGGACGGGAGTTCCAGTCGAGGGGAAGAGAAGAGCCACTCCGGAAGGACAGCCGTCTTCAGATACGGTACTAGCACAGCAGAAGTAGTCCTGAAATCGGGTTGATACGAAAGTATATGAGAAATACCTTGTGAGTCTTGGAGAAGCTGCACTTGTATCCCGAGGGACAAGGGCTGGAAGTACACTTCTTCGGCTTGCCGTTGAGCAGATAGACGCTGCCCTTGTCACAGACATTCTTTCCCTTGGGCTCTTCCGTCTCTTCTGTCTCTTCTTCTTCCGGCTTCAGTTTGCTGAAAGAGGACGACGAGGGCTGCTTGTTGTTGATCACGTTGGCGGCGCCTCTTCCACAGCAGATGTTCTTCTGGGCAGTCTCGCTGAACTGACAGCTGTAGCCGCGAGGACATCCATTGGGACGAGAGGGACTACAGAATCGGACACTCTTCGTCTCACGGTCAACGTACGGAGCCTAAAGATTCTTTGTGTCAAATTACTTTTGTCTTTTACCTGTCCAGAGATGGGACAAGTGCTCATTGGTCGCGATTTGGTCGACTTCTTGACACATTGCTCATCGACGACATCATGATCTTCTGGACACTCACAGACAGATTCCTGACAAGTGGATCCGCCTTGACACTGCTCGTCTACCTCACAGCTGCTTCCGACGAAAGAGTGAGGAAGACAGACTCCCTTGACTTCGACCTAAACCTTACTTGTTTCACAAATTCTCGAAGCAAAGGACCTCATGTTCTCCACAGGCGATCTGACAGCCACCATCGATTTCCTTGTGTCCGGAGGGACAGCTACAAGCTCCGTCACGGCAGAGAGCACTCTTGGGACATTGGACTTGGTTCTTGCACGGGTCTCCGATGTTCACTCGGTCGAGACAGATACCTTCGACCAGGACCTGCTTCTCAGTACAACTGGGCTCGTTGGTAGTACAGCAGAGTTGGGATCCGGTGATGCTCCTCTGGCAAGAGTAGCCACTGGGACACGTACTCTGTCCGATGGCACAGCTTTGTGGCTCTCCGGTGATTCCGATGAAGGCAACAGAGTCATTGGGACAACCTCCCGACATTCCGCAGCATTGGAATTGATTGTTAGAGTTGGAGAACTGACAGAAGTAACCAGTGGGACAGTTCTGAGAAGCGGCAGTACAGATGCGAGGAGTGTTCGTCGACTGCTCTCTGTAGGCGACCTGGTTGTTGGGACATCCAAGAGCAGCAATGGACTTAGGGGTGGTGATCGGAGTAGCTCCGCAGCACTGGTAACGCTGGTTAGCCAACGACCATTGACAACTGTAGCCATTGGGACAGGGAGCATTGGGAGGATTGAAGGGATCACAAGGAGCAATTTGGTTGTCCTTCATGAAGACGTACTCATTGGGAGGACAGCCATCTGAATTCATTTATGTAATAGGCTATTCTAGAAAATTACCCGAGACTGAAGCGACCTCTCCCTTACAACAGTAGCCAGTAGTGAACTCGTTCTGAGTCGACTGACAGCTGTAGCCGTTGGGACAGGTGATGAAGGCTCCGACGGTACAGGAACGAGGCATCTGGGTATTTTCCTCGAGATAGAATTCGGCCTTGTTCGGACAGAGATGGTTTCCAGAGCAACAGTAACCCTGGAAAGCACCGGGGACGTCCGACTGACAGGTGTAGCCATTAGGACACTGATTCGAATTACTGCTGATGGTGCAACGGATGGGTCCTTTGGAAGACGGTTCACGATAGAGGGCTTTTCCAGAAGGACACAAGTCTCCGGTGATGGAAGCACAACAGTAGTATCGGTTCTTGAGAGCGTTGAAGCGACAGAGATAATTGCTCGGACAGGATCCCTCAACGTTGATCAGACATTCGCGGACAGACATATCGACCGCGTTCACATAGGCCTTTTCACCGTCCGGACAGACGTCCATGTTTGTGGCTCCACAGCAGACACTGGTGCTACTCAACTGGTCGTAAGTACAGCCGAAGTTGGTTGGACAGCTGTTGGACAGAGCGGCGTTACATTCGTAGGGAAGGTTCGTGTTGGGGTTCACGTAGGCCACATCTCTGCAAATTGATTCATTTGCATAGTCGGAAAGTTCTCACTCTACTTCGAATAAAATTACAAATGGGTCTACATCGAAATGAACTGAGTAGTTCAGTTGTAACAACTGTCAGATTGTACATTGGACACAAGCTGAGAACAGTTTGGAAGCTGCCTCATTTGAACTACCATAACACTAGCGAGAGACTCTTACAGTGCTGATAAGTCAAACTGTCTTGTAATTTTAACGCTAACAAGTTCTATCTTGTTGTGAAATAAAAGTCGAACATAAGTTTCAAAACATCACTTACCCAGGAGTACAGGCAGCCGAGAGGCAGAAGTTGTTGCACTGTTCCATCGTGGCAAAGTTGTTCAGATTTCCACTGCATCCGTTGTAGGTGAATTGCGTGCATTCCTTGGTCACAATGTTGAAGTAGAAACGGGCAGCAGCAGAGCTGGAACAACTGCTACCTTGTTGAGGTGGAAGGGAACAGATGTAGCTCCTGGTAGGACAACAGCGATTGACGACCGAGGAACCAGAGTTGACCGAGGTACATTCGTGAGTGGTGGGACAAGTTTGACTGGCAGAACAGACCATCAGTTGACCGAACTCGTTCCTTTCGGGAGTTCCACCATTGGGACAGCCTCCAACACCACAGTAACCTTCACAATCCTGAATCGACTTTATAAGAAAGATTAGAAAACATCCTTACATCACGAGTAGCGAAATTGTTGCTGTTTCCGTCACATCCGTTGTACTGATAGCTCTCACATTCCTGAGTCTGTGAGTTGTAGTAGTATCTGTAAGAGGAACCGGATCCGCAGGTAACTCCCTTGTGAGGACTGAGAGTACAGGTATAGGCCTTGGTAGGACAACAGCCCCAGACGTAGCCGTCGAAATAGCACTCGTAGTTGACGGGACAGCTGTTTCCACTGCCAGAATTGGAACAGACGTAGTAGTTGCCCTGGTAGTCCTTGTAGGCATCTCCTTGGGGACATTGGGGCTCGGCTGAAAGGGTTTTTATAGGAAAAGTTGAAACTAAACAGAGGATTGAATCTGAGAAAGAATAAAAAATGAAGAAAACTAACGAATGATGTTCTCGCAAGTGTTCTGGCACTCGAGTAGTGTCTCAAAGTTGTTGTCGTTGCCCTGACATCCGGTGTAGTCGAAGATCTCACAGGCACGGGTGACGGCATTGTACCAGTAGCGACGAACGCTCTGCTTGCAGTCTCCAAGACGAAGAGGTTGAGAACAGATGGCCTGAGGACGGGGACAGCAGACGTTGTGATCGGACTGACACTCGTGAGTCGACGGGCAGTCGGCATTGGTCGAACATCTCTGGTTGGCTGAAACTCTTTTCAGCTAAAAACTAGAAAGAAAGTACCGGCTCCAATCTTGAGCGGAGTTCCGTATTTGCATTGAAGTTTGGCACAGAATAGTTCACAATCAGCGGAGGATTTGAAATTGTTGTAGTTTCCGAGGGCTCCGTTGTAAGTGAAGGCAATACAGCGTCCCTGTTCAGCGTCGTAATAATATCTAGATTCATTTGGTATTCAGACATAAATAGTGCCAGTTACCGGCTGGAGGTGGCATAGGTCAGCGAGTAGCTCTTCTTCATCGTGACTCCGGCATCAAAGTTGGTCGTTCTGAGCAGATCGACAGGTCTTCCTCCAGAATTGCTGCAGACATTGGCGACAGTCGGACAACAGAGCTGCATTGATCCAATAGAGGTACATTCAAAGTTGCTAGTACAACTGCTGGCAGTCTGGCAGTTGTTGACTGGCTCATCTTCATTCTGACTGGCTCCGGTCAAATATTGCGGAGATCCACGCTTACAGGCTGAAAAGTTCTCTCTTCTTGTTGTTTGACCCTGCTTGTGAGAGAGTCAGAGCGCGTGCTCACCACCGGCGGATTTGGCCGGTGAGTGTTTGCGCTGCACGTCTCGCACGCTTTAGCGACGGTCACTCCGTCTGTACTAAGAGTGGGAGAGAGAGCTAAAGAGCCTCGGGACACGTCAGGGGACATAAAGAGAATCAACGGGAGCACTTTGTCATCAAATATTGGGTGACTATTAATAGATCGAAGAATACTCACTGTCACGACAGTACGACTCGCAATGTTCTCTGGTCTTGAAATTGTTGGGCGACTGGAGTTCGGTCTCATCCCAAGGATCCCACATGAACTGTTCACAGGTTCCAGTGACTGCGTTGTACCACCATCTGGGACGAACGCCAGCTGGAGCAGCAGCTCCAGAATCAGCTTCTCTCTTCGGCTGGATACAGGTGAAGGCTAAAGTATTTTCTGGTCTGAACTGAAATTGCAATACCTCTGTTAGGACAGCAGATTCCGTCAGTGGCCGGATGGAGATCATAGACTCCTTCCATGGCAGTCTTGACATTGGCCATCGAGGAAGTTGAGGTGACACAGTCGAAGATGTCAGCAATGTAGATTCCATTGCCATTGGTAGGATCAGAAGAGAAGACACAAGCTCCACCGCCATTTGAGACAAAAGTGGTGTAGTCGGTCGAGGCCGAGGAACAGAATTGGAGTGGGTTGATGTGCTCGCCCATCTGGACATCAGAGTCGTCAGGATCAGTCATGGCCGGGTTGCGGAGTTGACTGACCGGCATCGTCAGAAGATCATCGTCGTACTCGGGAAGTGGACATCTGGGATTGTTTGATAGGAGATAGACAAGAGGAAACTCACTTGGGTACCGGATCTCCGTCCTCTCCAGAATGGAGGACACAGACAACTCCGTCTCTGGTCTTGGCCTGGACATAAGGGATTCCATTGACGTCTTCGGGACATTCGCAGCGAGATTTCTCACATCTGAAATAGTGTTTTGTAAGAATGTTTGGAAGATAAAGCGTACCTGCTTTCAGGCCAGACGGCGCTACACTGTTCAGCGTACTGACAGCCACTCTCTCCCGGATTTTTCTTCAAGTAACAGTAGCCTTGAATGGCAACAAAGTTGCTCAAACAAGTACAGGAACCAGTCGAACAGAACATTCCCTAAAAAGATGCTCTTTCTAGGAAGATGGACAAGCATTTACAGTGAGACAGTCTGTGTTGAAGCTACAGAAGTCTCCGACTCTTCCAGACCCGGCTACTCCTTGACGCTTGTACCGTACATTGCCAGCACGACACTTGCCATCAATGAAGAATTGGCCCTTTCCGCAGAGCTTCCTCTCGATTTCTCCCTTGACCAGATTACAAATCAAGAAGGCATTCTCGTGTGTTTCTGTCTTACTATAATTCGGTTTTGTTATTGGGACCAGTCGAAGAAACAAACTTTTTGTCATTGTCACAGTAGAGAGACTCTGTTGTCGTCTCTTCTGAGCATTTTGAGCCGTGTTCAAAAAGGGTACACGTGCCACAGTCATCGCCGATTTGACATAGTTTCTTCGAGAGCACACCTCCTGAATTTGTGTTTGAATTGAATGATAAACATGACTGCGCTGTTTGTTGACTGATTGACCGCGCGAGGAGAAGAAAAGTGTCTGGCGACACGAATCGTTTTAGCTAATTTTCGCGGGTGGTTCTGGACCATTCGGGTCAGTCAAAAAGAAAAAGGAACAAAGTTTAGATCACGTTCTCTCTGAATAAGTCAAAATCAAATGCTTCATGGAGAAATTGGTGTGACCCTGCTCTGAACAGTGTGGGCCCATTTGAACGAAAAAGAACAGTTCAGAGGAAAGTATGATTTGGTTTGAAAGCAGTCCAAAGTAGTATAGTCAAATGGAAACTCCAGTAAGGAAACAAACAGCCAAGAAGACCCAGAAGAAATAGGGGAAAAGTAAGAGAATAGATTGGATGAGTACCTGTGAGGAGGAGTGCTACAGCTAGCAGTCGATGCATGGCCGTTCGGCTGCTGTGCCCGTGTCCTGCTCTTCTTGCTTCTTGAGTCTCTCGGGCTCCGCCTCCCGCCCCCCTCTCTCCCGCTCACCCCTATCTCGGCCCGCAACTTGCACTACAACCCGTAAGCTCCTTACTGGGTAAATATGGACACAACGACCCCCGAGAGAACAATCGAAAAATAGCTTCATTTGAAAGAAATCACCGTCGTCGACAGTCACCTCGGGGGCAAAGAGATCGGCAGAAAGTCGAATCGGCGTCTGAATATCCACGAGGGCAGGGGGTTGCTCTTCGACGTCTTCTCGTTCCTGTCGGACAACATTTTCTTGAAAGACATGTATAGCCTGCTGGGCATTTGGTGGCAGCAGTACAGACCAAGGGCAGCTTGGTGTTAGGAAAGAAGAGAGGAATTCCACCGCCTGGACAGGAACCCATTCCCATCGGTCTCACAGGAAGACTCGTGGGAGTGATTCTTGGCTGGACTGGAAGAATTGACGAAGGAGGAGTACAACAGAGATATGTGTTGATTGTTTTGGAATAGTTGCAAACAGCCGGTCGAGTGCATTTTGTGGCTCCCATACAAAAGGTGATGTTGCCAGACAGATCCATGATGGCTGATCTTCCAGCTCCACAGAGATTCGCCAGACATCGGTTCTTATAAGGAGCGTGTCCTTCAGGACATCTGCACGATCCTTCTAGACAAATTGTACCCGATTTGCATTGCTCTGGAATTTCACAGCCATCTCCAAGTTCCGACGGCTTGTAGCACTTTCCATCCACTTGAATCTCTTCTGGCTGACAGCCTTCCTTCTCGCAACCGTCGTTCTTTTCGACGAAGCCTTTTCGACAACGGCACAGCTGAGAAATGCAGTCGGCGTTCGGACCGCATTGGCTCGGAAGAAGACAGGCAGCTCCGACCTTTCCTCTCTTCCTGAAAACTATATTTAGTTTCTTGTTTGTGCCTTTTTTGGAGACAAAGGTTAGAAACCTTGGGAACCGGATGAGTCCAAAACGATCAACTCACTTGCAGACGCCATTGGTTAGAATCATGTCCGGTGGACATGGAGCCCTGGTTGTAGAAATTGGAACCACTGTGGTCGTTTCCATTGAACCCGGTGTCGTCTCCGGTTGCTCGGTTGTAAGTGAAGGCGAGTCAATGCCCTGAATTAGAATATTTATGAAAAATATCCAGTACAAACCAAGAATCTTACTGGCGGCATTTCAAGAAAGATTGTACAACAGACATTCTTGCCGTTTCTGGTTCTCTGACAGCTGTATCCGTCCGGACAGTTTGGATTCTTGGGAGAACATTCCTTGGCAGTTCCAGTCAGATCAAGATATGACACAGAATCGCCTGGACATCCTAAAGGGAGAGTTACAGTATCCCCCTTTGTCACTTGCCCGACTTGTGTCCACAACATTGGAACTGCTTGTTTTTGTCCGAAAACTGACAGAAGTATCCCATCGGACAGTTATTGCCCGAAGAAGTACAAACGACTGGTCTATCTTCCTTCACAAATGCGACTTGCGAATGTGGACATCCGAGTTCTGAAGCAGTTCTATTTCGAGTTCTATTTGGATCGAGAGTCACGATCTGATAGTCTCTCGCGCTCCTTCTGTGGTGGGCCTCTCTGCGCACTAATCGCGTGTCATCCGGCGACTTAAACACCGGTAAAAACACGCACAAGCACCGGCTATTTACGCAGACCGCGCTCTCTCACTCGAACTCATTAGGGACTGTACCTTCTTGCTCGACCTCCTCTTCCTCAATCGGGTCCTTTCCACAGCATTGATAGCGTTGAAAAGCGATAGCAAATTGACACGAGAAGGATGCAGGACAGCCCTAAAGTTTCTAATTTATGTGAAAATCAAGAGTTTATGATAATAAAGCTTACTTAGAAAAGTATGCTTACCTTGTTCTGTAGATTGAAGGGATCGCATTGGACGATCTCCGACTTTTTCGTGAAAGCATACTCTCCTGGAGGACATCCTTCTGAAACCAGTTGCTGTCAAAAAAAAATCAATCCAGAAAGGTACCAGAAATGGCGTTAATCTCTCCCTTACAACAGAAGCCGTCAGTTGCCGAGGGTGTACTTCGATGGCACCTGTATCCGGAAGGACAGCTGATGAAGGCTCCAGGAGTACAGATTCTCGGCATTTTCGTCTTCTCATCCACGAGGAATTCGGCGTCGCCTTTGCAGACGTTTCTGGATGAGCAGCAGAAACCTTGAAGAACATCCTTGCTTCGACTTTGACACGAATAGCCGTCGGGACAAGCGTTAGGAGTGTTGAGAGTACATCTGTTTGGAAGAAGGGTCTTTTGGGCACGGAAGAGAGCACGACCGTCCGGGCAGACATCTAAACACGTTCTGTAAGACACTTTGGGACCGTATCATTCGAAGTATTTGGTCGAAATCATGGTAAGTCGAAATAGCCAGTTTGATCAGCAATGTCAACTTTTGGATCTCTAGTCTAGTCTCCATTCACCATTCGGATAAACGTTTCAAAGAAATTCAGAAGTTACAGCACCTCCCACTTGGAGCCTATCTCCCCATTGGCAAAAAAATGTAAGTCGTGATTGTGGGCCCGTATTTGTCCAAGTGAGAGACTCAAACTCGAGAAGCGTCGCGCACTTTTTTGCGCCCACCAAAAGCAGCACGATTTTGGACATTTGGAGGGGTCGGCAGCTCTATCTTATCACTCTCAATCTTTAGTCTCGAAGGAACAGTCTAAAACGCGTATAAGTCCCAATATTGACCTCTGTCTCTGTTTGAGGTCATTTTGTTTGTTCCGTCGTCGGCACAGAGAGACTGACAGTGACGGGTGAACACAAAAGCGTTGGCACTCTCTGGGAATATCGTAATCCAAACGGAAGTTCGCCCCATCAGTGAGAGTGGACAAACAGGCAGGTCAAGCAAGAGCTCTGAGTTTTCTCTGTTTACACGCGGCCATTCCTTTTCCCAGGCTTCTTAAGCTTACTTTCGGCGGTAGGAGCACAGCAATAATAACGGTTCTTGGCTGGACTGAACCGGCAGAGGAAGTCGGCAGGACAACTGCCAGGAACATTGATGGCACATTCCCTGACAGACTCGTCCATAGGATTGATAAAAGCCCTCTCGTCTTTCGGACACACGTCTGGAAAATCTTTTTGTTTCAATCCAATAAAATATCGACCCATATTACTCGAGCCACAGCAGACGTATCCCGAAGTGAGAGAGTTGAATCGACAGTGGAAGTTCTTCGGACAACTGTTTTTCAGAACATTGTTGCAATCGTAAGCCTTCTTCGTGTTCACGTCCTTGTAGGCAATCTCTCCCACGCCACAACCTGGAATTGTTTGTTCTAATGTGTCTTTTGATGTTGAACTGTACCAGAAGAAGCACAGAAATTGTTGCATTCGGAGACCGAAACAAAGTTATTCAAATTTCCATTACATCCATTGAATTGGAACGGAGCACAGTCTCTCGTCACGATGTTGAAGTAGTACCTGAATATCATTATTTTTAGTTCAAAGAAATGCTAAAACGATACCTGGTAACAGATATCTTCGAACAATGATTTCCCTGTTGTGGCGGCTGACTGCAGATGTGAGCTTTAGCCGGACAGCAGCGATTGGCTACATTTCCATTGTACGGAATGGAGATACACTCATGGGTTCCAGGACAAGGTTTCAGTTCCGAGCAGGTCATCTGTCGGTTGCTACCCTCGTCTCTCAGAGGATTTCCGCCGTTTGGACAACCTAAAGCTACTTTTTTGTCATATCTATTTTCTTACCTCCAACTCCACAGTATTGTTGACAATCCTCCGAGTTCAAAAAGTTGTTACTATTTCCGTCGCAACCTTCGAATTGGAACGTCTCACAAGACTGTTTGTTGCTATTAAAGTAGTAGCGATAAGTCCTTCCAGATCCGCACTGGACTCCTCGGTCCGGATTGAGAGAACAGGTAAAGGCTTTGGTCGGACAGCATCCATAAGTGACTCCGTCAAATAGACAATTGTAATTGACAGGACATTTTGGTCCATTCTGCTTGTCGGAACACTGCTGGAAGTTTCCTGTCCTGTCTCGATAGGCTCTGCCTTGCTGACACTTCGGTTCTACTGAAATGTTTTAGATGAACACAGTAATCGTAGAAGTACACAAGAGAAGACTGTTTGATTGGGCTTGGAAAGTGTCGAATGAGGACGGAAACAGCTGGATGAAAGTTGTCGAAGAATGGACCCCGAACCGGACAAGATCAGCGGGCAGACCACCACACAGATGGAAGTCCCTACTTTCTATACATAAGTTGGGCCAACTTTTGCATCTACAGCCAGAAGACTTCCGAACAGAATTCAGAAGGTTGGCAATTGGATGATTACCCAACGATAGAAGTCTCTTCCCTACAGATATATTTTCTGAGTTAGGATACGTATAAATGAACAGAGTGAACAGAAAAGTTACGGTGACTTACCATTGATTCCTTTGCATCTCTGTTGACACTGAACAAGAGTCGGGAAGTTGTTGTCATTTCCCTGAATTCCTTCTTTTTGTTCATTTCATTCCCAAAACTACCTGGCATCCAGTATATTGGAAGAGTTCACATTGTCTCGTAGCAGCATTGTACCAGTACCTTCTGACAGAAGACGTACAGTCTCCCAGTCGTTTCGGCTGTGTACAAAGGGATTCTGGAAAACTTCTTTGAGAGTTTCAAAAAAAGAACTTACGAGCAGTTGGACAGCAGACTTTGTGGGCTGTTTGACAGGAATGCGAGGATGGACAGTCGTTGTTACTCTCACATCTCTGCCATTCCTCTCCAATCCGAAGCGGATTTCCGTTCTCGCAGACCACTAAAGCTTCGTTCAAAAATGATACAACTCTACTCCAAGCGGTCTCGGGAGAAGCTGAAAGGGTTCCGTCTCGAAAAGACGAGCCCTTTTCAGTCTCTCTGTCTTGATAAAAAACTCACACTTAGAACAGAACGATTCACAGTCCTGTTTGGTCACAAAGTTGTTCCAGTTTCCGAGACCGTTGTAGAGGAAATTGACACATCTTCCTTGCTCAGCGTCGTAGTAATAGCGAGTTGTCGGCTTGCTGCAAAATTGGCTTAATAGTTCAAAAGAGGGCAACTTACTGGCCAGCTATGAGAACTCCTCGATCGAAATTCTCGACAGGCTTGCTCGGATACAGACGTCCACCCGCAGCACTGCAGATACTTGCTGAAGCTTTTGTTATTTACCGTAACCCGACTAGATACCAGTTGTTGGACAACAGGACTGTTGTGATCCGACAAGAAGGCAAGTGTGTTCTGCGCCACATTTCGAGGCTGCCGATAGACAGTTTGTTCGAGGAACCTCGTCCAGGAGAGAGTACTTGGAAGGAATAAATTCAACAGAGCCTCTTCGACATGCTGAGATGAGATTTTGTTTCATTCAGAAGTCCAACTTACTATCGCGACAGTAGCTCTCACAATGCTCGATGGTTCTGCAAAAAGAGTTTTTGTTTACTACAATAAATATTTTGTCTTGCCCTTGTAATTGCATGCAAATAATTGTTCCTAGTCATAAATCTCTTGTTTATAAAGTCTGTTCAAAAAAAAAAGAATGCAACAGTAACCCATAAATATTTCGCTTCGAGAACCACAAACCCCTGATTTTCAGGGTAAAAAAAACAATTCAAGCCGATTTCTTTATTTTCTCAACGGTGAATTGCCGCGCTTGAGTGCTTTGTGGTTCTCGAAGCGAAATATTTATGGGTTACTGTTGCATTTTTTTTGAACAGACTTTAAAAGACTTTACAATAAACATTTGTCAAAAGGTGACAAGTAAAAAAACTGGTAACAGTTCGGCAGGTGCCCCCCTTCGTTTGAAAATTTGAGCGGGAACCCTCGTAATGAACCAATTTCGCATTTTTCTTCACTTTTCAACAATTGTTATGTTCTCTAACTACTTTTATCGGATTCAGCGTGTAAAATAACCCCTTGAACCATGAATTCACTCGAAATATGACGATTTTCAGAAGGAAATTGCGAGACTTCCGAATTTTGTCTATTTCTCCCATGTTTTTAGTGAATTCACGGTCTAAGGGGTTCTTTAACATGCTGAATCCGATAAAAGTAGTTAGAGGACATAAAATTTGATGAAAAATGAAGAAAAATGCGAAATTGGTTCATTACGAGGGTTCCCGCGCAAATTTTCAAACGAAGGGGACGCCTGCCGAACTATTACCAAAAAAACTGTTTCTGGTAGTAAAGAAAGTACCGGAAATTGTTGGGTGATGCCTTGCTGATCGTGTTCGGATCCCACATGAACTGAACACAGCTGCCAGTTGCTGAATTGAACCACCAACGCGGGATGCCCGGTTCGTCACCAGATTCCATCGGCTGCGCACAGACAAAGGCCCTATTGTGACAGCAAACTCCGTCGATGCTCTCGGCGTACTCGGGGAAGACATCGTGACTAATCTGAACCAGAATCAGCAAATATTTAGTAATTCACCTGTGGATGTGAGACGCAGTTGTAAATGTCAGCCACATAGACATCTTGGTCGCCATCTGGATAGATACACCAGGTGGAACCGTCTCCACCGTTAGAATTTCTAGTTTCGGCAGAGGTGGAAGTACACAAGACTGGCCTAAAACTACGTCTGCAACACTCTCATTAGCTCCTACATGTACTCCCCCGGATTCAAGGGATGAGTCGTTGGATTGGCCAGTACTGTAGCCGGGTTTGGTTGATCATTATTTGATTCTGGCAGGGGACAAGATGGCGGCATTTGAGCCGAGATGCAGACGGTTCCGTCTCTTGTTCGGCTGGGTACAGTATCTTCTGGACATTCACAGACTCCACTGGATGAGCAGATTGAGCCCGGCCAGACTGCTTCACACTGTTTCGACTCGACACAGCCCGACTCTCCTGGATTTACTTCTGAAAGGACTTTTTATGTTGTTGTGGGTTATAGAGTACTCGGCCAGCAATGATGGCTAATGGAAACAAAATCGGAGAGACAGCTACAGACTCCTCCGCCACAGAACATGCCTCTTTGACAGTCTGAAGCATTATTTTAATGGACTAGTGGACCTCCTACCAGTATTGAAGTTACAAGAGTCTCCAACTCTCGCAGAACCCGTAATCGAACGTTTTCTTCGTCTCTTCATAAACTCTTCCTCTTCCTTTTGACATTTTCTTGTAACGGGGTTGAAAACGGCCGGCATCTGGTGCCTGGCACAGTCGAGCAGCATAAACTCTTCATGAACACACAGTAGGTATTTCGAAGGAAGGTAGTTCACCTTTCTGAAAGATGAAATATTCAGAAAGTCAATGGAAAAATTACCCAGTGGAATTGTTACACTGGAAATGAGGAAGACGCTCGAAAGTGTTACATGGTTGACCCTCGAAGACAAGATCACATTCCTCACATGGAAGACCCTCTTCGCAGTAACTTCTGACTCTTGTCGCTGGAAGAAGATTGGTAAGAACATGGGGAAAGGAAAATACCTAGGATAAGAAGTAAGGGTAGCAACATCCGGAAGGAGAGAACGGATACTGGCTATCACTGGCCCTGGTACGCGATTGACACCTCGCTGTTTGCTCATCTCAGATACTAACGACGGGGAGGAGGAGAGCTCTTGAAAGAGTAGCCGTAGCCACAGGAAGTACAGTTTGTGCGTGAGAGTACCGAGATCTTTTGGCTGGCCTTGAGATCTTTTCAGCAACTTTGACCATAAGAGAAAGCTGTAGTTCCTAACCATGGCTGGGACGAATAGGACAAGAAAGAAGACTGAGCTTTCGGTGTTCGGAGAACCAGAAGGTTCGATGAGGTATCATTTTTACACTGAAAGTAAATGGTTTTACTGTAAGTCAACTGAACCAGACCTGATCAAAAAGAGTTCTGACCTGACAATTTTCTGCCAGACCATTCGTGGCCTACTTCGCTAAGTTTTTTCTACCCCGATCATTCGAATCACTAGAGTCAGTGGGTAGCACACTTTCCTCCAACACTTCAGTTCGGAAGGAGCTCGAAAGCTGATTCCACTTGGAAGGGCTCCTATTCTCGAAGAATAGCAGTGTAGATAATGTCGCATTCAAAAAAAAAGATAAAAATAAAACGATATCCGCTGATGATTTTTATTTACATTTTTTGGTATTGTTCTAGAATTCTAGATTGTGAACTTGAGTCCATACATGAATAAGGCGGAGAAGAGACCAGCCGCTGGAACTGTCACGACCCAGCTGAGAAGAACGTTGATGAGAATCTCCTTCGAGATTCCTCGTCCCGGCTTGATCTTTCCAACAGCTACGATGCTGCCGACGAGGCAGTGAGTGGTCGAGATGGGCATTCCGATCTTGGAGGCGATGAGTCCCGTGATGGCTGCTCCAAGTTCTATCGAGAATCCGCTGGCACTGTTGACTTCGGCCATTTCTGTGCCAACCGTCTGAATGACTCGATGGCCCAGCGTCCAGAGTCCGACACAGATGACCATCACGCCAAAGAGGAGCACGTAGATGGGAGTATCTTCCTTCTGATTGATGTCGTAGGTGGTGATGATTGAGACGAGGGCTGTGAGAGGAGCAATCGAATTGGCCACATCGTTGGCTCCATGAGAGAATCCGGCAAAGCAGGCGGTGAAGATCTGCAGCATGCTGAACAGTTCGAGAGTTTTGGCCGAGTCTTCTCGAGTCTTCGACGGAAAGAGCCATCGAAAGAAGCCTTTCACTCCAACTCCACACGGCCCCGGCTGCTCCGTGTCCATCTCTTCCGCCGTATCCAGAGACGAAGACGAACTCCTGTCCGGACTTCCACCGCTCTCCGAAATGCTGGCAGACTCGTCGTCCGTCATTGCCCAGAGCTTCTTCTGGAGTCGTTTGACCAGCCAGAACTTGATGACGAGGAAGGTAATGATGCCGATTACGCCACTGATCAAGAGAACTGCCCAGATTGGTAGATCCTTCAAGTGGAGAAGTTTGGAGCCGCCGTAGAAGACGACAAAACTGCTGAAGGTCAGACAGAAGCTGTAGAAGAAGGGCAAACTGCGGAGACCACATTTGATCGGGTCTGTTCGACGAAGGACTACATGATCGACGATGAGATAGATGACGAGAGAGACGAGTCCGGAAACGATAGGCGAACTGAACCAGGAGAGAACTGAAATTGTAATTGAGAGAGACATAAGAAGAGACTGACCGACGTTGACCACTGTCAGCCATTGAACACCTTGTGTTTGTTTGCAGACGAGTGTGAATCCAAGCGTCGCTCCGACTATCGAATGGGTTGTGGAGATGGGAAGGTTGGCCAGTGTGGCTATCAGAAGCCAGAGAGACGATCCGCCCAGAATGGCCACCTGTCCGAGGAGCAGCTCGCTCTCTGATCTGTTGTAGACTCCCAGATCGACGACTCCTTTCCTCATGGTGTCAATGACGTTGTATCCGACTAGAAAGGCGCCAAGGAATTCGAATATGGTCGCGAGGATGTAGGCTTGGATCAGAGTCAGGACACCGCTTCCAACCGACGTGCCGTATGCATTGGCGACGTCATTCGCCCCCATTCCGAAACCAAGTAGAAATGCTAAGAGAACACCGAGGACTATGACCCACCAGAACTGATTCTAAAGCAGGGGTTTTGTAAGGAAGAACTGGAACTTACTCTGAAGGCTTCGACATCTATTGTAGTGGTCGCGATGGCTAGGTCAGTGGTAGCAGCTACAAGGCTTATTGACGACATCTTTCTCAATCTCAAAGTTGTGTGTTTTGAATACTTTTGTTATTTTTATATGTGATTCTATTCCAATATTTTGTGCATAAATTAGACAAACTATCAATATGGCAACTCTGCATCTATTTTGACGTTTTGATATGGAAAAAAACGATTGCTCGATTGTCTGAACTTATATAGTGACAGGAAGGTCGAGATGTATTAGAGTCCACATTCCCTTTTATAGTTCCCAGATCAGACAGTAAGAACAGGCTAGTTTTGTTCATTGAACATGTCTCAGGACAAACAGAGTATGTTACGATCCTCTTCGAATCTTTGTCTTGTACTTTTTATTCTAACACAAAAAGCGAACGTTAATATCTTTAGTTTTTATTTTTCTTGAATTCAAAACAAGCTTCGATAAGTTTTTACAAGCTTTGACAAGCTACCAAGAGAACTCGTCAGTCGCTCGCCTCCGCTCTTCAGAACAAGTTGGTTCCCTCGTCTCTCAACAATCAGAACCAGTTCAGATGGAGCTGAATTTCGCTTGCAAGCCGGTGACGAAGAAGTACCTGATGCGTCTTCTCGACTGTCAGCGTCTAGTGCTGCCTGTTCTGGCCAACATGCTGCTGACTCTCGTCTGCTGGGTTCACATCTACGAGATGAAGATCGACGAACGTCTGGCCAGTCTGCTCTTCGGGAACATGGGCGAGACGCTCTACGAGGCTCTCTTCAACGGACTCTGCTCGACTCTGATGATCATCGCCGTCGCCTTCACCATGCTCGCCTTCGCCATGTTCGATCTGCGTCGTCTTGTCCAGTTCTGGCTCCATTCCAGCTGTGTTCTGCTCCTCTTTGTCGTCTCGGGCAACTTTTTCCAGTAAGTTTAACGCTTTGATGGAATTTGAAAGGTAGACCGTTTGCTTCATCAATGCGAGTCCCAGTTTCTGTTAGTTGTGAAATCTGTTTCGAGTCACTACTGAATGAAAAAAAAACTGGAATGGGCTTGAACTGAGAGAGTTCGAGTCCCTTCTACTTTCCTTCAACTAGATCAAACACCCTCATTTTCAGTGCCCTGATTGCCGGACCAGAAGCAGAGACAGCCTCCTCATCGGAATGGCTCTTGATCATCCTGACGACTGGAATCTACGGCGGAATTGGTCTAGTGACCTACTTCACGACCTGGCTGCCCGAGTCTGTCCATCGTCACTACGTCGTGGCCAATTGTTCTCTCGTCTCCCAGTACTATCTCCGTTGCTTCCCCGGCCATACGATTTGGGTTGTGCTCGTCGCCGTAGCTCTCTGGGACATCTATGCCGTTCTCTCGCCCTACGGACCTCTGAACGTCGTCCAGAGCAAAGCCAAGGACTACAGTTCCAGTGTGAGATTCCCCCTCTTACTTTGATTTATACAAACTTTCAGACTCTGCGATTCCTGATGTTCAGTACGAGTGATGCTTCTCCAGTCAATGTGGACATCATCACCGTCTCTTCCTCCGACTCGGTGTCCAGCTGCCAAACCGTGCCCAGTTCTTCCACCTCTTCCACCTCTTCCACCTCCTCGTCCGACTCGGAAGAGCTCTCGAAGACGACGGAGCCGACTGCCGAAGATGCGCTGAACGACTCGAACTTCAAGCTCGGAATGGGCGATTTCGTCTTCTACGGACTGCTCGTTGGCAAGTCGGCTGTTAGTGGATCCATTCTGGCCACAGCTGGATGTATTTCTGGAATCATCTACGGTCTCCTCATGACGCTCGTCTTCTTCTCCGACGAGGATAGAACTACTCCTGCCCTGCCCATCTCCATCTTCCTCGGAATCGTCTTTCACATCTTCGGTCTTCAGGCCGAAACCCTTTTGGCTCCACATCTCCATAGCCTCTTCGACGTCTTCCTTCTCGGTTTCTAGACTTTACATTGCTTCTGTTCATTTGAATTCAATAAAATTCATTGAACATCTTCTTGGTGGAATGTAACAGCAAATTCATTCATTGTTGACTGCAGACAAACTCGATGGGATTCGAGCAAGGAAGTTTCAGCTACAATAGACGGAAGTGAAACAATAGCCAAGAGACGGAGCTATTCGTGAACGTAGCAGCAGTTCTTGTTGAAGAAGGCCCTTTTTTTGAGTGCAACATTGACATTACTTGTTTGGCTTATTTTCTCCACCACAATAAAGGTCTTCTTTTGTACATATTGTTCACGGGTACCCTCTGGCAGTATTCAGATAGCAACAGGAGTTTCTCAGAGCTGCTCGATTGAAGTCAAAGGAAAACTTCAGTAAACTGGCAAAAAAAACTTGGCTAGATGGATGAATACTGGATAAAACAAAGAGTAAACGGCTCTTTGGACAGAAAAATTTGGTAAACTGCTCCGTTCCTTATTCTTTATACGCTTAAATCAAGTCTGATTATCGACTAGAGCGTCTCGTAGGGTCAACCATTCATTTTTCGTGTGTCTCCACCAAGTGTTACCGGCCAGCTCCCTGATCTCATCAAGCCATCTGCATCGTTGACTACCAGCTCTTCTTGATCCTTCTTCGGCATTCTCTCTATAACAGCTCCGTGTTTGAGAGTAGAAGGACCGGCCAAGATTGAGAGACTGAGATTGGGGAGAGTTCCGATCAAGAAGAGTTCGGCACCAAAATAACTTGTTGCGTAAATTAGCTCCGCCTATTTACCGATGCTTTCTAGAAGCATAGTGCGTTTGCTATCGTTTTTACAGGATAACCGCTGCTCAACTCAGTGCCATTCCTAGACGATGCTTGCGCAACTTCCAGACAACTTGCTTTTACGATGCATTCAAAAGGTTTTTTTTTCGTCTTCTCATTTATTTTCATAACATTTCAGACATCGACAGTACCATTTGCTCGCCTTCGTCGGACATGCAAGCGTTTTCATGACTTTGTTGAGAAACAAGCCAAAAACTTGAAGATTCCAAGCAATGAGGACATTCTGAAAGATGTGCTAATATCACTTGGAGAAGGCTATATTGGGGTATTACTTAGAGTACAGTTTTTAAGTTTCGTTTCAGTACGAACTGCGAATAGCACAATGTTTATTCACTTCTGTTGGGGGAACAGAATGGGATGGACAAATAATACAAGGCACAACCAGGAGTCTCACTGGATACTTTTTTGCAATGGTGCACTTTTCTTTCGTGATTCTTGGAAAAACAGTGAAGAATTCTACGAGAGAATCGATGAATTAATGGCTGATATCAACAGCCTTCATTGTAAAACGTTTTACAATTCTTCGGAATTACTCAGAAGAAATGCCATCCGTACAGTGTTCCGGACTATCAAGTATGAAACTATTCACACCCACCTGAATCCCGAAATACAGGATCTTGTAGACACGGCGAGTTGAGCATGTGGGTCAATCAATTCTGTTTCAGAACTGCAAAAAAATAAGTTTCTATTGGTCTAAGGAAAGAAATGGCGAAATTTCGGTGAACTTGTCCTTGTCAAAGAGATCGTTTTCTCGATAGTCGGACCATTTTTCGAAGAGCACAGAGAGATCGGCCACACGTTGATTTCCTCCTACCAACAACATCTCCAAAACACTGAAGACATTCTCCATGTTTCCACAATCTACAGTTTTTGCGAAAACCGAGTTTTCACAAGTGGAGTATAATCCGTGAAGTGTATTAGGTCGCCAACTAAGTATTTAAAAAACACTCATAACTTTTTCCAATTTCAACGAAATCGGGCAAACTCGGTTCCAAAATGTAGGTCTATCCTAGGCCGAATTAATAGGCTATATGAGAGACCTGGATATCTTACCGTCTGAGCACAGTGAACGGTTTAAGTTTTGATCAAAACACCATTTTGGCCATAACTCTTCAGGGTTGCATCCTACTAAAAAGTTCTCAACTAGTGAAAACCTCAGCTCAATGAGACGATTTTGCTTTTTTTGAAAATCTTTTTGACAAGGTGTTTGCCGAGTTCCAAGCACTCTGGCTCCTGTAACTTGTTTTGTATATTTCCTCTGATAAAATAAGCATGGTACGTGTCTAACTACATTTCGGATTCCTCACAGCATATAGAAGGGTTCATCTCGGATAGGACCTGCGTAGATTGTTCGGAAATCAAACTCAGTGAAGCCAAGTGTTAGAGACAACTGCTCGCACTTATGGGTCTAAACAGTTTTCCATGCGCGACTGCAGTCATCATCAGGGATGTGCGAAAGTACCATATACTCGAAAGTCGAAAGCCGCCATTGCCGCGCACCAACTTTTAATCATTGGCGTCGATACGCAGCTGATTTTCAAATTTTCTTGCGTATCGACGTCTATGGTTAAGAGTTGGCGCGCTACTTTCGACTTTCGAGTATACGATACTTTCGCACACCCCTGGTCATCATTCAATCGGTGTGAGGTCAATCACGCGCCAATTTGTCCTCTCCCATCGGCTATAGTTGTAACAGACTGTCTTTTCTGTCTGGCTTATTCACCATGGTTTGTATATTTTTAGCTCTCGTCAAAGGGGGCGGGACAGTCTGTCCTTTGAAGAAGTCATCCCATTGGAAAGTGCCACTCGAGAAGATTGCTCTCCCATCTTCTAATAGTCTTGGCCTCGCTCTCTATAGATTTGCCTTAACAGTTTGTTCTTTTCACGCCTGTGACAGTGATTTGCAGCCAGTTCCACTGACCGCTTGACAGCAGCCGGCTGCCCATTTTTCAATGGCAGCGAGTGAGAGAGACGCAGATCAATGGTCATTACTCGACATCGCCTTTTTACTCACAGTTCCAGTCTTGTCTGCCTTTAGAACATCTTTTGTTCAGTTCTCTGGCAAAAAGATTCGATACAGAAACATTTTCCGAAGATTTTGGATATCGGAGTAGGAGGAAATGAACTTGTGGCCGACTTCTCTGTATTCTTCGAAAAATTGGGGTGATTATCAAAAAGACGATCTCTTTTATGAGTTCGCTCTGGCTCGGATAACTACCGTGCTTGATTACGTACTTTATTTTTTGAAAACATGTTTGGTGCTTCATAGCTGTCATACACATGCTGTCATCATGTCATGGAAGAAGACCCCCAGCTGTACAGGTTAGGTTGTAAACCTTTTTATAATCTCCGCAGAAAAAAGGCAACCGAACAGGAAGGAAAAAAAATGAAATGGTGAAAATGAATAAAGTTTTGAAAAATAACAACGCGATGTGATAGCACTCGTGATGGTCTCATCGCGTTTATGGCCCCCATGATGAAGAAGTGTGGTAGGAGACACAGAACCGTTGATAGAAGACAAATCTAGAGCGCCTTTTTGTAAGGAAGGTCGAAAAAGGGATTACCAGCCAGAATTGGGGTCGAATCATGGCGAATTGAGCAATCATGACTGGAATATCTTTGAAGTCTGACCATGTCCATTTGGTTGGTGAAACCGTTGTACAGAAGCGAGGAGAGGAAGAAGGCGTTGAGAAAAATGCTAACCATCTGAAAGTTCCAATCAATGACACTACTCTGAAAGATTTGCTGATTTTTGTCTTTCTGTCAGGACTGTCTAATGACTCCTAGAGGGCTGACTTTTTCGACTGCAATAGACAAGTTATATCTTCTATTGCTGAGAAGTGTTATGAGATCGATTGACTGGGAAAGGAGTGGATTGAAAATTAATGGAAGGCAGTTAGCAAGTATCGAATACGCCGACGATGTTACCCTCATTGCGAAATCTCGGCCGGAATTGGAGAAGACGCTTCGAAAATTGATGGGATCCGCAGCCGAAGTTGGTCTCTGCATCAACGATAGGAAAACAGTTCTCATTACAAACTGCACTTCCACACGAGCTCCGATGACGATCGATGGCCTCAATTTCGCTTTCAAGGATGAAGCTGTCTATTTGGGTGTTCCGATCTCTCTTCCATTAAACCATCACAAGGAAATCCAGAGAAGCATCAGAAGAGGCTGGATGGCTTGGAGTCAACATTCCAAATGACTCACAGACCACGCCATACCTATGGCCAAGCAAAGAACGCTGTTCAACCACTGCATAACTACGGCTGTTACATATGGTTGTGAAACGTGGACGCTTACGGAACAAGACAGTGAACATCTGAAAGTTGCACAGAAGAAGAATGGTTGGAGTCACAAGGATGCATAGATGGACGAACGAGAGGGTCAGAAATATCACCAAGGTACAAGACTGGGTGAGAACTGCCGATAGAAGGAAACTCAGTTGGGCAAGAAAAATCACGACAATGAATTTGGAAAGATGGACGCGTGCTACTACCACTTGGACGCCATATGATAGGAGGAGACTAATTGTAAGAGGACAACCACCGGTTCGATGGAGAGACTATCTCAAGAAAAGTTTTGATAGAAGCTGGTGGAATGTATCTAGCGACGAATGGGACCGGGTCATCGGCCATCATAGATAAAACTACGATATGGAAATAAATAATAATAATAATCTTTTATTCAGAAGACTTCAATTTCTCGTGTTTATTTTCAAGAACAAACAAGTAGAAACTTGTTATGTTTGATCTTCCGTAACTCATAATAAGTCATCTGGAGTAGAAATTCATTTGAACATCGATCGTCGTAGAAGAAGGATGCCTCTCGTGCTCTACTTCATCCTGGCCGTCGCCTTTCTCTACTACCTGAAGAAGTCTGAAGGAGAAGTAGCTGCCACGACGACCAAGACAGCTGTCAGCTGCCGTTCGACTATAACTACCACCCAAAAGCACAGGACGAGCCGTCGTGCTCAAAGCGAGCAGTCTGAAGAAGAGGGAGAAGAAGCATGTCCAGCCGAAGCTCCCTGAACCGACGTGTCCGACTGAGTCAGCCCCTGCTCCGGTCTGTCTGCCGTCTACTCGTGTCCAGCCGATTCTTCCCGAGCCGATGTGCCCTACTGTACCGACCGAGTTAGTTCCTGCACCGGTCTGTCTGCCGTCTACGCCTATCCAGCCGAAGCTCCCTGAACCAATCTGTCCGGTAGTCGAGCCGCCTACTCCAGTCCTGCTTCCTAAATCGGCGATTCCTGCTCCGGAACTCGTCGTCGAACAGCCCGTAACCCCTGTTCTCAGCCAATCCGTCTGTCCTCTGCCGTCTACTTCACCGGAGAAGGGTGTGGTGTGGCGAAGAAAGTCAGCTACAAGAAGCCTGACCTTTGCGTGGGATCGTATGCTCCTCCGAAGTAGCTGAATAAAATTTTACCGGAATGTTTTCTTTAGTTCTTCTTTTCAATTCCGAGATCACTCTTCTTGTCTTTTTAGTTAGTCCAAACTGAAACGGAAATGGAAATCGGAACTGTTTTCCCACCTCTGTCCTTGAATAGAGACTCAAGTTCTTCATCGTGAGACAACAGGACACTAGTCCTCTGGACCATCGTCCCTTTTCATACAAAGTAAGGAGATGAGGCCCAGCGGACAAAATAGTGTTTGATCATGGTTTGTAAACACTCAGACCGGCTTGTCGTGGAGGGCTCTCTTTAAAGCATCTTGGCATATTCTCTAAAAAAATCTTTTAACCTGAACCCAACTGGAGACCATTTCTTCTGAGAAAGACCGAGTATCTCGTATACAAAACAGGGTTGGGCGAACATTGCAATTCTCAGCTGTAGTGTTTCAGTTGTTCGGTAATCGTTCCAACACGAGTTTCGGACCATTTGTTAATTTGGAGTTGTTTATACTTTTCTACTACCAATGATACCTCTTCTTTCAGCATGTCGCATACCTATTCCGGCAGTTTCCACAGCTGCACGTTGATTGGTGGAGATGTCGGTCAGGTCAACCCTTTTCCCGCTGGGGGCCAACGACTCGCAGAGCGAGCAAGCCTACTCCGAGCCGTCTACTCCAGTCCTGCTTCCTGAATCGCCGATTCCTGCTCCAGAACGCGTCATCGAACAGCCCGTGACCACTGTTCCCAGCGAGTCCTCTGCCGTCTCCGGAGAAGGATGTGGCTACGGCTCGTCTTCTCGTAGACGTCGAGGAGAAGGATGTCCAGACGGCAAAGCTGATCGGGGAGAGCGAGATGCCGTCGTCGATGGTTGTCTCGATGACGTCGACTGCTCCGGAAGAAAAAAAGACAAAGAAGGGAACGAAGAAGACGACGGCCTCGAACCCTGGATCGAAGAAAGAGAAGAAGAAGAGGTCCAAGAAGAAGAGCACCGAGGGAACGAGTCAAGACGCAAGAACCAAATAAAGACTCAGTAATGTCGCCTCTTATTCTTTTTATAATTGTTGTGTGTTAAATGGTATCAAAGTGTAGTTATACGCATATTCAGGTTTGAGTTGGTCACGTTTAGTTGATAAAATTTAGGTAGCTGGTGGAACCACCAGAGTCTCCACCTTCTAGCAGTCTAGTCAAGCAGGGACTTGGATTCTCAGACGAGTCTCTAAGACACTGCGAAATAAACCTACCTCATCAAAGTGGTGATGGTCTCTCTCGAAAATCTTGGCTCTCGGCGAAGCGCCCCACTTGTACCAGTCAAACTGTTCTCCTTTCTTGTTGAAGGCCGAAATGATGCTGATATCCGTCAGATAGGGAATGTTGTATGACGGCCAATAAGAGTACTGGTTCAGGAACCAGGTCATGTCAGCCACACTGGTGTAACCGGGAGTCTGTTCCAGAATCCAGATCATGTCAGTCGTTGGCAAGGGTTGACCGGGCTTGAAGCCCTTATAGTCAACAACAGTCCATTGGTTATTGTAAGTTCCAGAGTTGTACTTTGCGAACAAGTTGACCCAGTCCTTCGCTGTTCTTAAAAGGGGTAATTTCATAAAGTATGATGAAGTTATACTTGGTCAGCGCATTGGAAATGAAGGACCGGATCCAGCAATGAACCTGGTTGGGCTTGATGAAGGCATCGATGTAGAGTATACTTGGGCAGCTCGAGCCGGCTCGAGCCTGTTTTTGGCCCTCGAGCCGGCTCGGCTCGAGCTTTTTTTCTAAATTTCAAATTTTTCTTAGCTTTCTGATCAGTGATGTGCTTTTTTTCTTTCTTCTGCAAAAGTGCGTAACGATTAGGTATCGTCGTTTTTAACGTTTTTTTCTTCAGTTTCTCCTTTTTTTCCTATTTTTCCTCAATGAGCACTGCCCACACTTACACTTGCAAAAAATAAAAAGAGTAAAAAATGTTTTAGATAACTAATTTCGTAGTAACAAGACAAGTCACTATTGGGAGACTTTGCTTCTGCATTCGGTAGTGTTCCCACACAAAGAATATATGGGGGATAGTACATAACTTTAGCACTGGAAGGGTGTTGCAAACCTGGTGTTGACTAAAACTACATTCAGAAGAAGTTATCAGGCACTTCGGGGAATTTGAAAAAAAAACTTTGTTTTGAAATTTTTGGCTTGGAGGCTCGAGCCGGACCAGTCGTCGAGCCGGCGCGGCTCGACCATGCCGTCTCGATCGATGCCTGAAAAAAGAATAGCTGTTTTGAAAAGAAACTAACCAATCCAGCACTGGTCAGAGTGTATTCGTCGGCAGAGGAGAGAGCCGCAGCAAGCCTATAAAAGAACTGTCTCATAAAAGAATGGACATACCAAAGAAGGAGACAGTATGAACTTCTTCCTTGTCGTAGGCAAGCTTGTACAGCTTTAGAACTCGATTCATGGTACTGTAGCTGGACATGGCTACATGGGAAAAGAACAGATCGCCAGTGTTCGGGGCAACCTTGAGCAGACCGGAACAGCGACCGGCTTCCGGATACTCTTGCGGATCGGGGGTCTTGTTGAGATACTTGTTCAGATCGAAGAGCTCTCCAGACAACTCGATCATGTACAGAGGATGGAGATCAAAACCAATCTCCGGGGTCAGATTGCGATTCATGTAGCCGTCATACATTCCAGGCAGCTGTGCGAAAGCCAAGTCTACCTGAATGTGAATGATTTAAGTATTAAATTTGGGAAATTACATGTTTCCAGTACTTGTTTATCAGTCGGTCTTTCTCTTCCTCTCATGTCAATACTGTACAAATTACGCGGCAGTTTGAATGCAATTTTTTCATGAACTCGTTTTTTCATGTACGTATACATGAAAAAGCTCAATTTTTTGCTATTTTAATTTCGTCAGATTCTTTTTCTGAAGGTATTCGTTTATTTGAATTTACCCAGTTCAGAAGTTGTAGTAGGATATATGCGCCACGACCAAAGTTTTTCTTCACACGCGTTATTTCCAATACAATCGGATCAACAGTCGCATCATTTTTAGTTGAACTTGTGTAAAACTTCAAACAAAAACAATGCATAAAGCTATTTCAGGGAAGAAACGATCATTTTCAAACTAAAATTGCCGAACTTATCGCAAGATCGTTTGGTATTTCCAATCATCTCTGTCAATTTCGTTTCTCAGTATTTCTTGTTCAATAACTTCTGTTCTTTCAGGGTACTTGCCTAAAAATGTTCAGCAGAACTTCCGCTTTTTCCAGATCATCCGCCATCGTTAGTTTTCCCAGTATCGACACGCCAAACTTCTTTTTACAGACATCTCTACGTTTCAAGGCGACCGGAGTTAAGATCGAGAATCCTTCGGCCGATGTCCTTCCCTATAAAGGCAGTCCTGCCGATACTAAGCCCTCAAAAGTGAAGCTAGAAGCCGGTAAAACCTACAGCTGGTGCTCCTGTGGCTTGAGCACTACCCAGGTATGCATTTCTTTCAATTTGATCTACGATCTACTTCCAGCCATTCTGCGATAACACTCACAAGCTGAACGGTATCACGAACGTCCGTCCCGTTAAATTTCAGGTCGAGAAATCCGGTGAATACAAGCTCTGCAATTGCAAACAGACTGGACACAGACCTATCTGTGACGGAACACACGGAGGAGTTGGTCTATCTAGTTTTTTTTTTAAATTTTATTCCAGGTCGACAAGATTCCAAAAGATTTCCACGGCTCTCGAATGGTCATGTTCGGTGACGAATCGCCGGTTTACGACGGAGTTGCCCATAAACTAGGATACAAGCCTAAGAATGGTGGTTTCCAATAGATTTTAGTCAGTACTTGCACCTGTCAGATTAAATGAAACTGTCGTATACTCGACTTTCTCTATGCTGACACAACTAAACCCGAATATTTATCTAAGAAGTCTATTATGCTTTGAACAAATCTATTTCTTTTTTTCCAAGTCCTCTAGTGCTTTCCGATATTCTTCTTTAAAAATTCCGGAAATTCGTTTGGCCCTCTTTTCGAGTTCCAGTTCGGAGAGTTTCTCGTCGGCTGAAGCTGTTCCTCTGACGATTAACTTTGCTACTGCTCGAATTAGAGCCGACTCCGAGAGCTAAAATCGAATTTGGTTTACAAAATGTTGAAAATAACCTGTTTGATGACCTGCTCATTGTTCAACAGCTGCCTCACGATTCTCCACGGCATCTGCAAAGTCGTTATTTTCAAGAAAAATAAGATGCTCGGTCAAAGAGTCGGACTGGCCGAGGATTTCATAGCTCCAGCACCAAATGAAGAATCTCTCAGAACAAAAAAGAACCTCTGGCAACCAAACTGCGCAGACCAAACTTCCGAACACTAGATATTGCCGAAAATATTATAAAACGGATACCGTGAGAAACTTAATCTCGTCATGTAAATACGTGTTTGTTTAATAAACTTCTTTTTATTTTTTTTAGCGGATATGATATGGCAATATAGGACACAAGATAAAAATTCTTACGAAAAACTATCACAGATTCTACAAGACGTAAAGCAGGAAACAATACCCGGGACTATTTTAAATTGGACTTTCGAGTTTCTTCTCGATGTAATAGACAACAAGTTGAGCTACATTCGTACGGAAGTTGTCCAGATGAGATTCAATATGTCCAATGCAGACTTCGTCTAGTCCATCTTTTCCTAGAGCAACGGCCTTCAAAATGGTTCTACGGTACGGCGCAGCATGAATCAGCACCTAAAAAGAATGTTTTCAAACAAAAAGAAGTGACTCACTTTGAACAATTGCTTGGCCATGAAATTGTGGTGTCGTTTCAGAGATTTCTCGTAGGCGGCTTGAAGAATCCCACTAAGGTTTTCTGTGCCGGCTTTCTTCGGGTCTGAATCGGCACGATACTCTTGGACCATCAGCGACAACATCTGGAGCATGAATTCGAGCCCTCTAAAAACGGCAAAAAAGTAGTAAAACAACAAAAAACGTTACCTTTTTAGCCAAAGCAATCCTTCCGTAGCAATTCCCATCTTTTCTCCATTTTCGGCTAAATCGGCATCTATCAGATCCTGTATATACTTCTGGCCGGCAGGATTCTTCTCGTAGCGTGCACGTACTTTAGCTACGTTTCCGCCAATGTCACTTTTTACAGGGCTGAATGCCGTTCCGAGAAATCCTGAAAATCAAGAAGTTTACCAATTTTAATTAAAAACTAACCGACAAAATCTGCGATGCCTTGACAAGCGCTCAAAAACTGTGCTGTCGGAATTTGTCCTTCCTCCAAGTGAGGGAACATCAGCTCCTCGCGAGAGAAGTACGTTTCTGGCTCGGAAGACATAGCGACTGAAAATGGAACAGTATAACAGTGATGAATAACAAGAAAGGTTGCGAAGGTGCTGCCTAAGAACAAGAAAAATGAAATCAAATTGAGAAAGAGATACACGTCGATGTCACGTGAAGGATTTCGAGATTGTTTCCTTTCATTTCGCGGCCAAATTCTTTTCAAAACTGGGTCCTGCAACGAATTCGCTGTATTGTCTCGCCACGAACTTCGGTCGACGTTGGACGTCAATTTTCAGTTGGTTCATTCATATTTCTCACATGGAAGTGGTGCTTTTATTTATTTCTCTGCCTAAATATTGTAAATTCTGCTCCTTTTTTTCGTGGTCTGTATCACATTCTTCTGTCAGTTATTTTTTGGTTGCCACGTGAAAATTGGAAGAAATTATTGTGGCTGTTTGAAACTTTAAAGGAATAGTTGCAAAAGACGAAAGTAAAGGTGCTGGAATTCATATCAGTAAATTTCCACCGTAGTTTTGTTCCCTCTGAGAACCATTTCTTTCGTTTTAAGACCCGTGCGACCTTGCCTCGGCGGGCGGTACAGACTGGGCGCTACGATGGTGGCTGTAGAGAAATGGCATTTTGAAGCTGCTCCGCTCTCTTGCCTACGTTTTTACTCATTTGATTTTCGAGTATTTCCCTTCATAAATTGTTTCAGCTTAATAAAACGCAACAATTCTTTCTCGTTCTATTAATCAAATATTACGAAACATCTTTCAGGTCGTCAAACATCATGTACTGCCAGCGCCTCGCCGTTCCCCTCACCCGCTCCATCGTTGTACGTTTTTTTTCGCCTTTACTTTCATTGCTTCTGGTTTGCACAAATTAAGAGCTTGTCGGAATGAATGATGTCCGCTGTAGATGATAGCGTTTTGTTAGATTCTTCAGCGCGACTCTTTTTGAGTGTTCTGACGAGTGTCATCTTTGTGCAAGATTAAATGAAATGCTAGATTTACTCTCGGAAACTGAGGACATGCCAGAGTCGATATTTTCGAGGAAACTGAAATTTTCATACATTTACCAAAAACTTTTTTCAGGCCCAAAGGGTTCCTCTTGCCCTCCGCGCGGAGAGTGCGCTGGCCGCTCGCAGCCTTCACACCACCGTCGCCCGCAAGGATATCGACTCTGCTGCCAAGTACATTGGAGCCGGAGCTGCCACCGTCGGAGTCGCTGGATCCGGAGCTGGTATTGGAAATGTCTTTGGAGCACTCGTTATTGGATACGCCCGTAACCCCTCCCTGAAGCAGCAGCTCTTCTCCTACGCCATTCTTGGATTCGCTCTCTCCGAGGCTATGGGACTTTTCTGCCTCACCATGGGTTTCATGATCTTGTTCGCCCTCTAAGCACATCACCGTAGTATCCCCATCTATGTTTTTTAATAGAACTGCTGTGTGCAGTTGGTTGTTAATGTAAATTAATAGATGAAAGGTTTCTATGATACGAACATGAATTTTCGATCGACATTTGTTATCAGATTCTCTGCGATGCTAATTGTTGGCTTCCAGACCGTTTTGCGAGAAGGTTTGCCGGTGAACAGATGTTTTGTGCAGACAATGTTTATGGTTGATTTTTTAATTAGGAATTGTACCTGTACAAATTATACACGTATGTCAAATAAGCTGAATGTCAGCTAATCTGCTGAAGCGACGTTCTTTTGGATATCACATCAAGAGGGAATGTATGTCGCGCTGGGTCAGAGCTGTCTCGCATCGTCTCAAAGGTTCTGACTATCACTCGAACAGTATCTGTTGCTGGACTTGGTGTCCTATACGTAACTGAATGAGATCTTGGTCCACGTCCGTTGAATTGTGGGGCATGTCGATTACGGGAAGCCTCAAGAACACCATCGAATGTGCGCAATTGTTCCATGAAGCCCTGCAAATAAGTTTAACAGCAGGTTGTCCAGTTCCATACCTCATTCGGAGTTATGCAATTCCTTTGCTTCTTCACGAAATTGAGCGCTTCATCTAGCCGCCAGCCGTATTCTTTCATCGCGTATGCGATAACAGTGGATGAGCTTCGACTAATACCTTTCTTACAATGAACGAGACAGACTTTCCCTGTTTCCCTGAAGGTTCTCAATGTGAATCGTTGGGATATGAACACACTTTGCTTTTTTGATGAAAGCCCACGTCAGATTCCAGTATTGCAATAGTTGTGTGGTAGCGTCGTCAGTTACCCAAATCTTTTTATACTCGAAGTGTTGCGGAAAGAAGTTGTCGACTTCTTTGGTCATGTTCAGAATGAATCCCACACTAAATTGAATATTGCAATAGAATTGAGGTAAGATAACTTGTTGGCTTTGAGTTCGTCCCAGTTTGAAGCATTCCATTCCGATCCGAGCATCAAATACGGAAATATTTCACTTGGCTTATCCATTTGGCCCAATATGACTAGCATTTCTTGGTCGATAAAGTCCTGGAAATATATTTGTATTGTATTTTAAGAACTAACCTTATGTACATCCACATTACTCGTACTACTCTCCAATTGTTTTCTAATGTCTTTGCTCGTTACAGAATCCAAGTCGACAGTCTGCATTATGCGTCGTAGTTCTCTTCGGAGAAGTGATTCCTATACCAGAATATTGGGTGAATTAAAGGAAACTGTAACCTTGGCTTGTATTTCATCGTCTACAGTATAATCTCGGACCGTATCGGCTTTTAACCCGTAATCTTCGTCAACATCTAGAGGCGATTGCTGCCTAAATGAGCTCAAATTGAACTGTTCAGTTTAATTTCTACCATTGAGCGCATAAAAAATCCTTGGAATTGATTCTATCCATGTAATGTTCTGTGGCTGGGGACGGTTCTTTCAGTCGTCGGGCTGCTAATCTGGTAGTTTCGAGCTCTTTGTGCAGGGCTTGGAATACGAACCTGAATCATTTTACTACAAAATTATTTTATAAAAAAGGTCTACCACATGGCTTGAACAGAAACCGGTCGGAAAAGAAGAGCGTTGTCGGCTTTACTACATGCCTGGGATGATCCGTGTACTGTTACTCCGCCATCTGAAGCCAATTCCACTCGACTACACCATAAAAGTGGGAGAACTACGCCAACTCTGATAAGTTAGAAAAATAAAAGTGAGAGGAAGATTTACGTCATTTGTCCATTCATGAAATCCATTCCAACTAACAAAATCCGTCTGTCGTGGTCAAATGTAGATATCACAGCCAAATAGCGAATGTGATCGACGACCTACAAATGAGTTTTGTTTGAAAAATATAAGACAAACCTGTGTCTGAAGTCTGACCGCCATGTTGAGAGTATCTTGTGGCCTAAGGAGGCGCATCATGAGCTGAAGATGTCCTTCGATTTCGACACTCTGAGCGGATGAATGTGAACAAGATGGAGAGTTTTCACTTAAATCGTTTGATAAATAGAATGTGAAAAAAGACACACTCAAAAAATCTATGTGGCAGTATGACGGCGGCGCCTCTGACGGCGAAATAACATTCAGACAGTGCCCGATTTCGGGAAGAACATCGAGAGTCGTTGAGATCCTGAATGAATCTTTTGTACAAATTAAGAAAAAAGGCTTACAGCACTGTCCGATTCGTCGCCTAGAGTTGGAGAAGGCGATCTCTGAACCTGGACGAGCGACATCGCTGGAAATATGTAGTATGCTTGTATTTTTATAAACCGCCAAAGAAGAAATAAACGATCAGCGAAATCGATTTTGTCGTCCTATTGCGCGAATCGCACACCTACTGCCGATTTGGGGCAGCTGGTCGGCCTCTTGTTATTACCGAGAGAGAGAGACCGGAAAGCATAGTACGACTGCTGATGCGGTGTAATTGGTTTATTCATTCTGTGGGAAATAGCAGCCAGCTTGTTTGTCGCTTCAGAATATCTGGCAGTTAACAGAACATAGAGCACTATAGTTAAAGTTTTCCTCTTTTGTGTTGTGGTGAAAGAAGGAGTTTCTTACTTTATTTTTCTAAACTTTAGCACGACACTAGCTCTTCTAGAAGCAAAGTGTAAAGGAAACTGAAACGTAAAACAATCCTTCACAAGCAGCTGATTCAGAGCCAGGGAAATTCAGAAAGTTAAAGGACTGTTACATTGGGTCCTGTAACGATTCCGATTTCCGAGTCCGCGAATGTTGCTCGAAGCCGCACAGGCCTACATTTCTTCTTCCAATTTCGGAACCTTGGTCATGTTTTTTTTCTCAATTTTGCCCAAATACATATCTTTTATCAGTAATATCTGGTCTCAATGGAGCTCTGAGCTGTCACAACGGCAACACACGGGCAGCTGCCTTCTGCTGTTTCAACACAACATCCAGTAAGCTTATTTTCACACATTCTTGGGTGATCTCACAGTTTCTACAATTTTAGAAAGCCAAATGAGTTGTTTTCAGACTATAAAAATGGCTACCGACGACTGGGGCTGTGGCTCCAGCTTTGGTGACTCCAAATCTCTCTCGGAACTAGTTGACGGTTTGATAACCAAGAAACATCCGGTAAATTATTTAATTTCCTCAAAATATAAAGATATTTCAGGAGACATCCCTCGAAACTCTCCCTTTTCCGATGGCGGATGTCAATAATGTCCAGATCCAAGTCGTGCCCTGCATTCTCAAAGCCAAAAATGCCGCTCCGAAAATCTTGAAGAAGAAAAGTTCCATCAACAAAGTCAATAAGGAGCCTAATCTCAAGAAGGTCACATTTGAGGCTAGTTATTTTTTTGGTCCAATTTTCAAAATTCGTTTAGGTAGGACAACTATTGGCGAGAGAAACTGTAGGCTCCGAGAAAGAGGAAGCGACTGAACGCCTAGTTGTGAGTTCTTTATCGATTTCTGTTATTCAAAAGCATCAGGTTTCACTTGGAGGACTTCCAACGAAAAAGAAAGCTCTCAACTACAAGCAGTACAAAGAGGATTTACTACGCAAAAAGGAGGATGTCAAGGAGAAAAAACTGTCATTTGCCCCCAATCGAGTCATCAAAAAGAAGTCCAAGAAATAGCAGGGTTCATATTATAATATACTCGTTCTATTTTCGCGCTGGCGTGGTTCGCTGTACATCAGTTGCTTTATCGTAATAAACCAATTAGTTTTTTATTCCGTTTCGCTCTCATACTGCAGTAACCTCTGTTTCAAATACCTCTATATGTTCTAACATATTTTCAGCTAAACCCCGAATTTAGGAAGATGCCTCGTTCACGTTCCAGGTCTCGAAGCGGATCACCTCAGGTATTCCTTTGCCTTTTTTTATTTTCTGAAGCGGCTGCCTGTTCACACCTTTTGGGAACTGAAACTGGAAATTTTAACAGCTCGCGAAGAACGGAGGGGAAAGACCGGCCGACGTCGAAAGACTCCCGTAGCTGAGCGTTTGTGCGTGCGCTAAACGAAGATTTACGGAGGGAAGAAAGAAAATGAAACTTCAATGAAGAAAATCAGAAGAGAAAGAAAAGATTGAGAGAAGATTAGTTGATTGGACAAGATTTGAACCATGAAGCCCTCAAAAGCCGGTGAGTGGGCTATTACGGTGATTGGTGCTTCCCCCAAGCAGAAAGTTTATCTGAGAACATGAAATATTATTCGATTTCCAGAGATACCGATCGGCTTCGCGGTCCAGAAGTCCGGCTCGTGAAGAGCGTCGTCATCGTTCCCCTTCTCCGTAAATTTTCTTTATTTTCCTTCATAACAACCAAAATTTCAGAAGAAGACATCGTCGCAGTCGTTCGCCCGAATATCGTGGAAGAGAACGTCGTGGCTTTGGAGGTGGTAGCCGACGCGGAGGTGCCTGGGCTCCTAACCGCTCTCGCGAAAACCCGGATCCCAGTCGTTGTGTCGGTGTCTTCAATCTCAGTCTCTACACCACAGAAAAGGATCTGAAAGAAGTTTTCGGCAAATACGGCGACCTAGACAAGGTATTTCTTTAAAATTAACAACAATCATATAATTTAGGTCGAGCTTGTCTATGATCATCCCACCGGCCGTTCCCGCGGATTCGGCTTCATCTACTTTGTTTCGGTCGGAGATGCCACGGCTGCTCGCGATGAACTCAATGGAAGTGATTTGGACGGACACAAGGTTACTATTTTTGTTACATTATTTAAAAGGAACTTTTTAGATCCGTGTCGACTTTTCTATCACTAAACGTGCTCACACTCCCACTCCTGGCCAGTACATGGGAGGTCCTGGTGATCGTCGTCCAGCTCGCGGAGAACGTAGCGGCGGGCGGTTCGGAGGAGATCGCGGAGATTTCCGTCGTCGTGACTCTTACAGAGATGGCTATGGTGCTGGACGTGACAGAAAACGTTCTCCTTCTCCTCGTCGAAGGTATTTATTACAGTTTAGATAAAATATATATTTTCAGACGCTCTCCATCTCCTCGCTATGATCGTCACCGCAGCCGTTCCCGCTCTTATTAATTGCCAACTTACTTGGCATTGCTGTACTGTATGTAATGCCCTTTTCTGGTTACACGTGGATCTTATTTTAGCCTCTGCTATTGGTCTCTCTCCCCCTATTTTCGTGTATTTCCCTCGGTTTATCACGATAAATACAATATCTAAGTTTCACATGTTTCGTTTGATCTTCTTCGTCCAATCGAAAGGCTCCCAGACGGCCTTCATACGATCGCACTTAGCTTTGACTTCGGCAAACTCTTGCTTTTCCTTCTTTCTCCACTTGTTTGGAGGCAGATCCACCATTCCGGCAATTATTTCCTGTAAAAACGATGTACCTGGATATGGAATGATGTGATAAGAAAGAACACCAATCGCTTAACACGTCATATATCAGCGTAATCCGTCAACGAAGTCATGATTTTCAGTTCGCAAAAGTCATATGACAGTGGAGGCCACTTTTGTCTTGCGAAAACACAGATGACAGGTGACCGATAGAATCCAGATCGAACCGCGGCGTTCAGGCTCACAAAAAAGACTTACATGTCCGAAAGTGGCTGGGAAGGCATCGATGTTCTCAATCACATGGGCATATCCGTTCTGGAGACCGAAATCTATTGCAAAGTAGCTGAAATCTTCGGTTTCTATTGTGAAAAAAGGGGTAAAGTAACCTGAATCCTTTTGGAATTTGACGACGGAGGTCTTTGATTTCGATGAGCTTCTTGTTGTCCGTATATTCGCCCTCACACTCGTTGATCGCTTTCTGAAAGACCATTGTTTAGCTACACCCAAGATGAATTTGGCAAGTTGCAGGTTCAAGCTTTACGCTACAGCTAAGAATTCTTGTTTCGTACAATCTATGGTGTCAGCATGTAAAGTCTTTTGTATTGAAAGATTTTACCTCATCGCAGTGAGTCATTGTTCGTGCAACAGTTCAAGACGTTTGCAAAGTTTCTCTCCGCAAGTGGTTCTAAACTGTCGCGTTCAGACAGCGGGGCGCCATGGTCAAACCTAGTTCAGAGCCCTCGAAGGAAAGCGTATCAATCAAGTTTGATCAAGGTAGCAAGTGTGACAGATATTCTACTTTTTGCTTCAGACCTCGGTAATCTCTGATCACTTCCCAGAGAGTACTTCTTTCTGTGACGCAGTCCGTCTAATGTCCCTCCATAAATCTTGGTTGTTCGACCTACGACCGCATGTTTCACGCAGCCAGCGTGAGAACTTGGACTAATAATTCCGTTGTTCAAAAAGATTGGAATTTCGTCAAGTGGCCCCATTTTGTTTCGCCGCTTCCAAACCGCCATTGGACTATGGCCAATTCGCGACAACTGAATCACACTCTACGCGTCCGTCTCTTTCTCTCTTGGGGTCACTAGATACTGGCAGCAAAAAGCTCTTCCTCATTCCGTTTTCTGCTTTTTCATCGGATCCGTTTTGACAGTCACGATAACAGGGGAAATATGAAAGCATTCTCCAGAGGTTACTGCTTAGCACGATTGTAAAATTTAAAAATTCGGACGATTGTAAAATTAACAGGTTTCTCCAAAATACGACAACAACCTGAACTAGTTAAAGTTGTTTGTTCTTTTTTTTTAGAAATGATTCATTCCGCAGAAAGTACAGCAAAGATTGCTGACCGCTACGTCTACGTGCCCCGCTACGTATTTGAAGCGAACCGTTTCATTACCTGCTCAAAAATCTCTTCTCTGAATCACGCGCACCCCTTGCTGTCTAATTTGAAGGAGGAAGCCGTTGTTTAGCGCTGACAAGTGACGAGAGATGGAATTCGCGATTAGCATGGTCGCGACCCTTCGTCCTCTCTTCGGTCTTCGAACTCTTCCAGTTTCAATGAGGATATCCCCGGTCTCAAGTGTTTTTCACGGACTAATGGCCTTCGAACATCTGGGAGAACAGGCTAGAACAAACCTTGAAGTAGATTGGAGCAGTATCACCGACTTCTTCTGGTAATGGTACACATTCGACGATTAGATGCGGATTCATGTTCACGTTTCGAGACATCTCCATAAAAACGCAGTCTTTTCCTTCTTCTCGCCACATTGCCGTCAATCCTGAAATTAGTTTTTTTGTGCTAAAATGATTAAAAAAAAACCTTTTCTCCACAATCGCATCTCGTCCCAGACATTTTCATCGAGCTGAATCGAAGAAGAATAGTGTCCAGTCGGGACGATAATCAGATGTTGGTCGTCTAGTCCATCCCATTCGACTACAGCCAAATATGTCTGTAAAATCACTTTCCGCACTTGCCAGAACAGCTTTTTAGCTGCGAGTCACGCTGTGACTGCGTCACAAATTATTCGCTTAAAAAGTCGGATTGGAAGGGTACTTACATCGTCTAACAGCAGGTTACACGCGAGGTCAAGAACGTGTGTAATGAGCTGAGATGAGGTTAACATATTCTTTTGTTCTACTTGAAAATAAGAGGAAAGGAAACGTACATTGATGCCGACAGCCACGACACAATGCTTGCCCAATCTGGTGCTTTCGATGCATCGCATGCAGTCGTCCAAAGATCGTTCCAGCTGTTTGTGTTCTGAAACATGAGTTTATTATCGACTACGTCGGCCATGTTTTGATTTTCATTTACTTCGGAATGTCACCTTGAGCGAGGCGGGCCAAATTTTTCGGGACGACAAACGAAAATTTCACGTAAACACGGACGGAGCGAAATCAGTTGGATCAGGCAAAGAACACTTTTGGGGGACCCGTTCTGATTCGAGCATATCGGCGAAAAGAAGATGTCAAAAATTGGATACAGCCTTGAGGATGTCTTTAATGGTTTAATGAAGTGGTTCAAACACCAAAACGCCGCTGGAATGTGCGGAATTTTACACGGGGAACTCCTTTAGAGATCTAAGAGGTCTCAATTAGGCCGAAACAGGCTCAGTTTGACATGTGAAGTTCAACGAAACGTCTTGAATTTCATACAAGAGAAAAGTCAAAAGTCTGCCAGTACAGAGAGCCAAGTAATCTTCGATCAGATTGTCAAGTTTAAACAAAAATAGCTGGTGAACGAGTTGCGCGATAAAGGGGCGGGGTTGTACGGGTCTAAGACGCGCGCTGTGCCCAGTCTACTCGACACCCTGTCCGTAGTGATGTGGATTCTCGTTGTTAGCTCCTTATTTTCACTTTCTGTTGCTACTACCGAATGGTGGGGAGACCTCCGGGCTCATTTGAATCCCTCCAGACAACCGGCCTTCTACGACGTTACCTACGACGAAACTGGTGAGTATTTCCTCGATCAGATTATACTTATGTGAACTCTTTCTTATCACAGTTTTTAGCCGCCGAATGCCCTCAAGGTCTTCGAAGCGATGCCATTCCCGAATACGTCTATTTCGGCACAATGATGGCCACCATGACTGTCAATGAACACGAGGACTGCCTCCAGAAATGCGCCGAGAAACCTCGCTGTAAAGCAGTCAACTATTTCCACCCGTTCGCCTACCAGGAGAAGGGTTTTTGTGAACTTCTCAGCGAAACCCAGAAGGACAACCCTCGACTGATGCGTCCCTTCCGCAAGGCAACTTATTACGAGAATATCAGATGTAAGGAGGCAGAAGAGGATTCAGTGGACATCCCTACCAGTGAGTTCAGATAACTGAATCAGAAACAGTAATAACTTTAGGAAAAATACACATGCTCCCTGAAGCCAAAAGCAATATTCACGGTCTTATGAAGAAGCTGGCAGCAAAAGTCAGTGAATTCAACAACGGCGGATTCCGTGCTGCTTGATTGTCTTCAGCTAATTTCTCGATTCGCCTTGCCCTAGTCAGATTCTCCCTAATATTTGTGCCTACATGTCAATTCGTGATCTCAGATCTGCATATAGTTCGGGTCCCTTTTCTACCAATAAAATGTACAAATTTCGGCAACGAGGAAATCAAAGCTTGAACTCTGACAGCGGGAGTCTTTTCCCGCGTATCAGTTCGTCGCGTCGCGCATTTCAACGTATCGACCGATAGTCGTGGTTTTCGATGTTGCTGATAGTTCAATTCGAAGAAGAAGGGGCTTGTTATTGTGACTGTTAAGACATAAAGAGAACAAGTTCCTCTTCTTCCGAGAAATTTGTCCGGTAACAGTCCATACAGACACACCCTACACTAATGCCCGGTAATTTGTTAGGGAAACGCCCTGATATGCCGTGTGATTGATCAGTCGAGAGGATTTTCAGTTGTGTCCCGTAAGGACACAATTGATCGTCTATTCTCAAGGTCGGGGAAATGTTGATACTTGGGAACAAAGTTCGAGAAAACTTCTAATAATAGGGACTTCTGGTTCTTGACCAAAGAAACACTTTGAACCATACATCAAGTGCCACTTTTAGAAGAACAGCAAATAACAAACCTTTTCTTTGCTCCTTCTCCCGTTTTCGCTGGTCTTTCTCATCGGCCTTCTTTCGAACCTTCTGCATCTCAGCAATGTCGTCGACGCTCTCGTCATCGTGTCGTTTAATCTTCGCACTTTTCTGTAAAATGTAAAGTTATTTAAAATGGCAGTTCGACGAGCCTATTTCAAAAAGCCATTACGTTGGTTACGTCAGCACATTCCAGCCAAAATAGAGTCGTTTGCGGTGCAAGCGGTCTGCGCAGAATTTATCAATTTTGTCGAAAGAGGCATTGGTTTTGTTTATAGTGAAGCTTTTTCTGAGCTCAGAGTTTGTTCTGGGATGATTTATGGACGCCTCGAGGAACCCCAGTCAAAAATGTTCCGTCTCGGCGAAAAAGCTTTTAATTTAGTGACGAACAAGAAGGAACATTCTTCGCATTCAGATCAAAAGAACAAAAACTCACAACAATAGACCGTTCGAACATTCTCAACTGATCTTTGGCCGATCCCGTCTTCTCTTCTCGAACCATATCTTCCAGCTCTTGATTTTTGCCATATTCCTTGTTCATCCGTGATGATCCCTGAAATCCTCTTATTTATATGCTAAGGTTACGTATTTCAAGGGTATTTCGAACTTTTTGACCCCTGTCAAAATGCGATTCTGAGGGCAATCGTTTCATTGAAATTGAATCGAGCTACCACGTCGGCTTCTCCAAATATTTTCTTTTCTAGTTTTCAAAATCCTTTACGGTCTAACGCTCTGAAACCGCAGGTAACAAATTATGTGCTGTCGCGAAATTAGGTAACAATTTTGGTTTGAGACTGAAAAAGAGTTGGAAAACTTCTGCTACTATTGCGGGGGGTATGAAACATAGTACGACGTCGCCAGGCGACGAAGCCGGCTTGTATAGAAGTAAGTAAAAAAGTGAAATAAAAACCTGAGCATATCTGTCTCTATCATAGCGTTTGCTGCTTGCTGGAATGACGTTACCACTTCTGTCCCTCTTCATCATGACGACGACTTTCTCCTTCGGCTCGCTGTCGCCTCCGCCTTCGAGTTTTCTCTTCAATTTGCGGACGAGATCCTGAATTTTTCGATAAAAACTGAATTTAAATACCTCACCATGTCGCCTTTCATTTCAGCTTTCATAATTTTTGCGTGTAATTTATTCTTCTCGTCTTCGGTCAAGGCGATGGAGCCGTTTGTTTCTTCTGATTGCGAGCTAACTTCTTGATGTCCATAGAACTCATTTTGTGAGCGTGAACTGCCTGTTACAAAGTCCTAATAAAATTTTAAAATCACGGGAACGACGACAAACTTTTCCACCGCCGTAAACACTTCCCAGCTTTTTGGCGTACTTCTCGGATATGGGCTTGGCTTTGACTACTCTTGAGCCGTAATCTTCATCTTCGTCTGGTTTTCGGAACATCTGGAAAACGAAAAATATAAAGGAAAAAAAGAAGAGAACAAGGAGAGAAAATATTCGAAAGTGAACGGGTTTGAAATTTTTGCGTGAGCGTCTGCCACTGCGTATTTTCCAGTTTTTCGTTTTTCAAAGCTTACTTTTTTTTTGTTGTCCCATGATTTCAGCCGAAAACTATCAATTTCATACAGCAATAGAAGCAGAACATCAAAACAAAGGCTTAGGAATTCTAGGACAGAATGTGTGAGTTTTGCACCCATTTTAGCACAATTGATTTGTAGACTTCAATGAAGCAAAGACGAAACCACTAGGAGCCAGATTAGAAGGTGGAAAACTCAAGAAAAAGCTACAGAAAAGTCTGGAACAACTACACAGACATGATCCAGACGTGGAAGTTTCTGCTGAACCCACCGAAGTTGGTCCCTTTTCTTTTTTTTCACGTGCGTTTCCAGTACCTCTTTGTGAGCAACAGCAGTGTTCTTTGTGGCGTTTCGCCGGAAGAACTCCAACAAATTTTCTCGCCCTTCGACGCCGATTCGGAGTATGTCGTCTATCCGAACAAAAGGTATCACTATTTTCTGCTGAAAATGCTTCATATTAGAGCATATTCCTTTGTCAAGCTGTCCTCAACAGAGCTGGCGTCCAAAGCAAAAGACGAACTACAGGGTCTTGTACATTCGTCACTTGCCAATTCTCATCAACCCTTCATCATTGTATTTGTCAAGAAATGTGAGAATCTTTCCTATATTCTTGTGAAAGATTTGTTTTCAGTTCCACAAAGTAACAAAGAGAAAGTATCGCTGCCGATAGACTTAGAAGTTGTGGAAGAATTCGTTTCGTCCGAAGAGGAGACCAGTTTGATTGAATTCTTTCTCAATAATTCAAACGGTAGCTCTCAATAGTTTTGTTCAATAAGTTGTTTTTCAGCAAAAAGCTTGAAACATCGCTCAGTCATTCATTACGGTCACGTTTTCGACTACAATACAAACTCGGCCAAGGATTCTGCCGAATCTATTCCGACGGTTGTGGAAAATTTGATAGACAGGCTTCTCAGTGAAAAGCATACGGAACATCGCCCCGATCAGGTAGTATTTTATTAAAAAAAAGTTACTATAACTTTTCAGGTTACGGTGAATATCTACTCTCCCGGTCATGGAATCCCTTCCCATTACGATACGCATTCCGCATTCGAAGAATCAATCATATCGCTAAGTCTTTCATCTGACGTTGTTATGGAATTCAAAGATGGAGCCAATTCGGCCAGAATCTCCCCCGTACTGTTAAAACGAAGATCCTTGTGTGTTATGAAAGGCGAGTCGAGATATCGCTGGAAACATGGGTTTGCATATCCATTGGATTTTGATTTCTGCTCTTTTTAGAATCGTGAACCGAAAATACGACGTGGACCCACACTCTAACCGTCTTCTAGCCAGACAGCTCCGGATATCTCTGACGTTCCGAATCATTCGAAAAGAGCCATGCCAATGCGATTACAAAGAGTTCTGTGATTGGGATCGAAAGGGAGAGATGGAAGTACCAAAATCGGAGGATTCAGCACGGAAACTAGAAAATTCCTACGTGTCCGATGTCTATGAGAATATCTCCTCGCATTTTGACGAAACGAGACATTCTAGCTGGACCGGAGTCAAAAAGTGATTGATTTCTTTAACTTTGCCCATAGAATTTTTAGATTTCTCGATTCGATCCCTCACTATTCCGTTCTCTACGACGTCGGCTGTGGAAATGGCAAATATCTCATTCCGAAAGACCAATTCTACAAGGTATTCAGTCTTTTCAAAACAAGGAATAGAAGCTTTTAGTTTGGTTGTGACATGTGCATGGGATTGTGTCAAATAGCTTCGAAGAAAAACTGTCAAGTCTGTCGTTCGGACGCGCTTCAACTCCCGTTCAAAGAAGGAGCTGACGCTGTGATCAGCATCGCCGTCCTTCATCACATGTCTTCGTTCAATAGACGACAACAACTGGTAAAAGAGATCGTTAGAGTTTTGAAACCGGGAGGACGAGCCTGTATTACCGTCTGGTCGATGGATCAAAGTGACTCTGAATACGCCAAAATGCGCAGTAACAAAGTACGTTTGTTCAAGATTGCTTGCATCGGTTTAATACAGGATGAAACGATAGAAGGAACGCAGAGCGACATGTCCCGGCTGAAAGTACACGACGGTAAGACATTCGTTCAACAAGACGTCCTAGTCCCGTGGACGATTGACGCTCAAAAAGAGACATTCCTTAGGTTTGTTATTTACTACGGTATTCGAACACTTTTTCGAGTAATTTCGAGAGCCCGCCGAGATTTCAAAAAGCCCTAGTCTGAATGAAATTCAAAGAAAAACTCACTCTCAATCATCATTTAATTTTTTAGATACTACCACGTCTTCCGGGAAGGTGAAATGGAAGAACTTGTGGCCTCGGTTCCAGGCTGCCAGCTCGATTCAATCGAAAGGGAACAAGGAAATTATATTGCATGCATATCGAAAAGTTTTTAATTTTGTTGTTAGATTTGGGATAAACTTGTTATAAATTTTTAGGGTTAGTTGCGGTTATATTGTAAGAGCAACTGAAAGTAACCATAACTTGGAACGCTATGATTTCATCCTTTTTCTGCAAATACAACAAGAGCCAATGTGCCCACCCACACGATTGTCCTTACGTCTGCTTGTCTATGCATAGGCAGGAGCAGTTAACCGGGCAAATAAACTGAAATTATCTCCCATTTTAATAAGACTCCAAAAATGCGATCCGGAACAGGATGGAACTGCAACAAGTCTCGGATCTGCACTGCTCAAAAGGAAGTATGGACTAATCTCTAACGGATTTTATGACTCTTTCTTCCGAGTGACTCGCGCTTTGAGAGAGTGACAGTACTTCGGACAGTACCCTCTACAGTAAGACTTTATGTTTTTCCACTTCCGAAACCTCTTCTAAAAGAGTCGAGTAAAAAGTTGAAAACAGTTGGAATTAGGATGTGTTCATTGGGTTGCGTCAAGGTCCGTGGGTCCCCTCTCGCCCTCTCATTGACCGCTGTGCTTCCCCCGCGTGTGTGTGCCTCCATTAGTCGTCTATCGAACGGCCTCCCCGTCTTCAGCACTAGCTTCTTCTCTTCTGTACAAAAGTCGAACAGACGTCTTTTTCTATTGATTTCATATTACAAGCTGGGGGCGCGGCTTCTGAATCGATGTTGCCGCGCTACACGTGCCGTATGGCCTAGAGGTACATTTCTTCTCAATTTCTACCCTATAATATTAGCTACCAATAGATGACTTAGTTTCGGTAATTCGTGCTTTTTAAAAGAAACTTTGAAAAGATGTTAATTGAGTTGAAAAATAAGTGAGTCAATTTGGGATGTTTTGATTGGAAGACTGACTGCAGACAATAGGGCTTTTTGAACTTCAAAAAAAAAACGTTTTATTGTTGTTACTATTAGTAGTTTTCTTTTGCTGAAATTACAGTGAGAAATTTGAAAAAAAACAAGAATAAGCTGAAGCCGCGAGGAACAGTAGCAAACTACATTTTGGGACATGAATTTTCGTACTGTAGTGAGACTTTTTTCGTTCTGACGCTAATTAAAATTGCAATGACAGAAACTGTTTTTCATACCAACAAAATCGTATTTTGCAGGGGCGGATGTCCATTTCGGCAGGCCCTTTGGGGCTTGGCGTGGGTCCGCCAATGGGCTCGTCCGGGCCCCTAAATGGACCTCCACCCTCTTCAGATCAACTCCTTCTTACCCTCAGGAACAAACCACACTGCCGTGTCTTTCGTGCCCTATTCCAGGTTTCTTTCTTTCCACCTTTTCAATCAATTAGTACAGTACCTGCCTTTACGCGATTCTCCAAACGACAACCCTCAGCTGGAGCTACCTCTCAATCCCGGTGATGTGATCCTAGTCAAAGGCGAGATGGACTCGGACGGCTTCTTTCGCGGCGAGACACTCGACGGTCGGACCGGACTTGTCCCTTCCAATTACGTCGAAAGAGTGCCGGATCATTTGATTCTGCAGAATGCCCGAGCTCCATCTCCTTCCTTTCCCCTCTCCGTGCCACCTCATCTTACCACAATTCAACACGACTTCACCACGGAACCGCCGGTACCTTTTTTTTTGAATTTCCTTCCAATAAGAAGTATAGGACAGTAGTCATCTTCCGGACAGTGTCTGCCCGTTCCCGCCAGCTGACGTATCAAAAGTAACCGTCCAGGAAATTAAGCAAAATGATAGCCCCAGAGGTGAGTTTACCTTGTCCCAGATGAAACCCAATAGCCTTGATGACGTCCATTCTCTTCAATTAGAAACTCTCTCTCTTTGGGTCAAGAGAATGCAATTAGACAAGCAGCAGTTCTTTTTTGGCGTTCCCTCTAGACAGACAACTATAATTATGTTTATGGCCTGACATAATGTCCAGTTCGTGCTCCGCCCCTCGTTCAAAAGAGAACAACTGGGACTCCTTCTCTCCTATCCATTCCCGTCCAAGTTTGGCAAGAGGGGGTATCAGAAAACAATGGCCGGGGGCGGTTCTCCCACTTCACTCTCTCTCCCTCCGACGGATCGATTCCCGTCTCTGGAGGCACGCACGGGAGAACTGGGGGCTGGCCAGTAGCACCTCAAATTGAAACCCCACCCCCGAGAGAGGATGGCGCGCGAGAGAGACTCACTTCAACTGGCAGAAGGGACTCTGAAGGGAATAGAATGAAGAGAGGCTGCACAGAAAGACTACATAATCAAATCAAAACAATTATAACTCGCTACCGGAAGCAGTCCGTCTTGGCACTGACCTCATAATGATACCTTGTCCTTCCGGCTATTAAGTCTTTTTCAGTGCCTTGTCCACGGGACCTCGTAGTAGAGAAGAAACTGAGTAGAAGTCTAGTAATCTCGTGGTCGCCTCCCGAAGAGTCTTTCGTAGTCGTCTCACAGTATCACGTCTGTGTGGACAGTTCAGTCCGCGCAGTCGTTCCAGGATCGTATAAGGTTTCTTTTTCTTTTATTTGACCTAACAAACAATTTCAGTGCCGTGCCTTGATAGAAGACGTTGCATTGGATCATTCTGTGAATGTGTCTGTGCGCGCCGTTACCGACCAGGGTCATTCCGCTGATCAAGCGTGTAGTATAGCTGTAGGCAATGGTGAGTCTTTTATTTGTTTTAAACCTCCCTTCGTTTAACGAGACAGTTCTTTTAATTTCTACTCTGTTCAAACAGTTTCTAGGAGAATCCAGACTTTCTTTCAAGTATTCTCTTGATTCAGTCCGCCTTTTGTACTGCCTTTTGTCTATTGACCATCCTGGCCCCAACAGTTCTGAACCACGGGAAAGAAAATATCTATTCCACATCCAAACCTTGTAGAATCCTGATCTTTTTTTCTCTACCAGTTTATTATCGTTTGTTCGTGTTTGTTCGTCTCCTGACGGCGTCGTAGCGACGAATATCGTGGCCATGGACAAACAAACACAGTCGCAGAGTCAGCCACAGATATCATAGCTTTTTAATAGTTTAGATTTCTGTCTGTACAATAGGCTCATTCCACACTTATATGGTCACTCTCTGCTTTTACCCCAAGATACTGTTCAGTTCTTTGAATACCGTTCAAGAGTCACTTGAAAGGAACCTTTTTCGATTAGTATTCTCGCACTTGCGCTCGTTTCAAATTATGCTCACCGTATCATCCAAAAAGATGTTTGTCATTTCTCCGTGCAAAAACGTGTAGAAAAAACTGACAGTTCTCACACGTCACTTTCAATGATTAGTGTGAGCTAGATTAGAAGTCTGCAAGTTCTTTCTTCGGCCGGCCGGATGTCACTAGCGATTCGGTGTGATGTGCCAGCGCGCATTTCTAATTCTACTAATAGGTATGTGCCTAGAAGGCCCTCTCCCTCTTCTTTTCCCAATATCCAATATTTTGTCAGTGTCGGAGAGACAAAACGAGGGAAATGAAACGGCGAGTTTTAATGCATACATGATTACTCGCAGAATGTAATTAGAGGTCAGGAGACAGCTATCTCTGCTCTAGCCTTCCGGGCCAGCGAAGAGAGGGACTCCCCAGGGGGACGGTTTTTTCTGACCCGACGCGGATTTCTTCACTTTCCTGCTCGCTTGCTCCTTTCTCTTCGATTTCCCTCATTTCCTGTGCTGCTTCTGCTTCGTTTGGCTTAGATAAGAGACGCTACTCACGGCTGGCTGTCCAGAGACTGCCTAGAAGATGAAGCAGGGTTGTTTATCGTCACAAACAAGAACCTGAAAAATATTCAACCAGTAGTTTTCTAACTGAATCCGTTTACTCTGGATGTTTTCTTTTGAGATAGGATCTTGAAGATTGGCCATCTTTTTTAAGCGCATCAGAAAAACTTAATCAGACTGTAGAAACCATATTATCTAGTCTAAAATTTGATCAGATCCTGGGAAATCGTTTTAAAACAAAAGTCTTCGACTCCTTGAGCAGTACAGGTGACGAACCATGTCATGATGCTTTTAGATTTTCTGAAATGGTTCAGACACGAATTATACAGTGGCTCTCTCACGGAACACAATACGAAAACAATCAAAAAGTAGATGTGACCAACAATTATCAGGAACCCATTCCGGGTATCATATCCTTGCTATACGTAAACCCTCGGAATAGCTGTAGAAACAAGTTTTTAATCTCGCAAATGATGCGTATTTCTATCCCCAGAAAAAGTTTATGCGAACTAATAACAATGTCATGGTTGTAAGCACGTTTTTTTTCAGAAGCTCAAGTAGCTCCTCAACATCTGCGTGTTTGGCAAGTCACACCGATCTCGGCCTGTGTGCGGTGGCATCCCTCCAACTCAAACGCCGAACACGTCGTCTCTCTGAACGCCGTCAAAGTCGGAGTCTGTCCGCCGTCCGTCTTTTCGGTGAGAATCAATTCAGTTCTATCAAGTGACACTCTAATCGCTATTTCTGATCGGGTTCTGTAGGTCGAGTAGGAAGTATCCCTCGCCGTATTCAGTCGGTTATTTCGTCTAGTTTTCTCCCGTCAAAAGAATCCCAGCTAATCCCTCCGTTCCCCCCGCAGGTCTTCTTCTCCTTCTTCATTTTCCGCCAATATCATTAGCGGGATCAATTGGCGCCTGACAGCACTCATAAGGGCGAGGCACTCTTCTCACTTCCCACTTAGGGATCACTCCTGTGCTGTCTTAAGGCTCAGCAATCTTTTGTTTTCTTGTACCGGTTTATGCGATGGCATTATACTTTCTTCTTACCATGTTCTCTCTGACTAGTCAACTTTTGCACTAACTCATTTTCGAGGTAAAGAAGACATTCCTCAATTCGGGGGTCATTCTACAGCTTTATGCATTTAACAAGAGGTTTGCATCATTCGTATCCTCTAGAAATCTAACTGTAGCTCCGTTTGCAACGATCTCCGCCTTCCTTTATCACGGTCCTGCTTTAGAATAGCTTAACATGCGACAACATAACTCTGTAAGAAGCTCATTGACCGAACGATGTCTCTGCTATCATCTCTAAAATCAATGTCTTGTTTTGACACCCGCGTGCTCTATATGATCAACTTTGGGCCCAGGGATTCGTTAGGTGCACGCATCGTGTTTCACAAGCACATTGAATTTCATCAGGGGCGGAATGAGTCGCCAGGGAGGAAGGGTTCTGGATTTGTGGGGGAGATCCAATTGTTTCTGTCTGAAATTATACCACGCTTTTCTGTTGGAAGGTGCCAGAGACTGGGACGGAAATGGAAGACGAAACCTGATACCCCTAAGAGAGACAACCAACTGTTATCTTTGCACCACGAAGAATTTTCCGAAAGAAGCAGGAAAGGGCAAATTGTCTCTCGGAATTAGGCTCGCTCATTTGCTAACAAAGCTAATTTTTAGAAGGTTCTAGACTACAATTTTTGCAGAGGAGAGCCACTATCCTCTGCGGGAGAAAAGAATCCTTTTTCAGGTACAACTTTCTGGCTTGACACCCTCGACCATCTACCGGATCTCGATCAGGACAAAACACCCACGAGCCGTTCTCGAACAACGACCCGTCGAACGCTGTCTCGACTTCAAGACCCTGCCCAAAAGTGAGTCATTTTCCTCGAGAGAAGATTTGTATTTCCGGGAGACGAGGAATGTTTTTCCGATATCAAGAGAGTTATTTATGAGAACCCACGAACATGTTCCCCGTTTAGTCAGCCATGGATTAGACACGGATTTATTTCCCGTCTAGACTGAAAACTTTTGGCAGTACAGTCATTATTTTGACATTTTCTTTACTAAATGCTGCTTACGTAGTATGGTTTTCAGCAGTTGATTCACAGAAAACTTACTCTTTGTATTTTGGGATATCACAGAGGTCGTTCGAAGTTAGTTTTCATTCGTTTGCTCCTTTCTAGAAAATAGTTCTTTTTTACCAAATTGATGTTGGACAAATCCCACTTGGAAAGTCGGGAAAATACTGAACGAGATGCACAGTTTTTGTCCTATACGACTCTGTAAAGAAATTACAGTTGACCAGCTAGACATGTTATTGCCCTTACCTTGCCAATAGTATTGGAGTCAGTGTGACTCAGCCTCTCAACATACCAAATCCGTATTAGAATCGTCTAATCGTCTAATCCCTATCAAAATATCGAATCTTAAGTCATTGGTTCTTTTTTCTCCAGTTGTTTTGCGTGAAAATCCCATTAGGAGCTGCTGCTCGTTTACGAATACTTCCTCTCTGTTTTTCTCCTCTGCAGTCTCTTTTCAATCTCGACTCTGCAGATATTTTAGGCGTCACTTATGTTCCGAAAATAAGTGCATAGAGAAGAATCGATGTTCTGGCTTTCTCCTGACGCACTCTCAAACTCGGGGTGTCTCTCCCTCGGGGACAGACGCCAATTGTTTTCAGGATGTCGAGTGGGGGAGGAGACCATTCACCTGAATAGCCGCTAGCCACTACTTTTTTCTAAGACTCTCTCTGAAAGCAACAAAGGATCAAAGAGAAACACACAAACACATGACACAGATTGACTTAGAGCTGTATGTTGCCTTACATCTTGACGAGATTCAGAACGTTCTGACGAGAACTCAGATCTGACGAATAAAATTCATGCGTCAATATAGCTGAAGGTTTAAACACAAATCAGTTTAGAAAGTTGACAAGAAAATTCAAAGGTTTTACTCCTCCGAAAATCATGTCTCTATACCCGCTCCCAAACCCAAAAAAATCTCTATACCCTTTCCCAAACTTCCTGTTTCCCATTGAGTCTAAAGACTGCTTCCATTGTTTCCAAAGGTTTGTTTGGCTGCAAAAGCCTTCTGTTCTCCATGTCTAATGCCGTTGCTAAGCTGCCCGAAAGAGACCGAAACAGCTGCTTGTACTTTTCATTTTCTTTCAGTCGGTCTCCCGGATCCGCCAATAAACGTTCAAGTGGAACACGGTCCCCAGCCCGGTCATCTGCTCGTCTCCTGGACCCCGGTCTGTAGTCAACCTAAACCACCGTCCAGAGCAGCTGTAGCCAGTTATTTGGTTTACGCCGACGGAAAGAATATCGCCCAGGTCCCGAGTGACACAGGTTTGTTTCAAAAGACTCGCCTTGATTCAAGTATGAATTAGTCAAGCGGCTAGGGGCGCGGATTGCACTGCATTCTTAAGCAACCACCTTCGAGTCGGCTCTCTCGCTCTGACTCTCTTCTGATATGTGCTCCAAATGGGCCTCTTCCTGATTTTCGCGGCTGCGCGTAATTAGAAGCTAATAGCCCTACGGCGACGCTGAATTTGCAAGCTGATCTCGGTCCGTGGCAAACAAAGAAAAGATTGAGCCCCCACGCACTCGCTCTAATATAGAAGGGACCAAGAGTATTTTCCAGTAATCGCCGATCACGCTGTACTGAGGTTAGCCGATCTCTCGGACGATCCTCCAATCTTCATCACAGTCCGAACAAAGACGAAAGAGGGAGCAGTCAGTGCGGATTCAAACGTAGCTAGAGTTCCGAGAGGTCCATACACTGAACCTTTGTTAACAGCAGCCCCTTTGACTTTGGATCGAATGGCTTCCAGGTATCAGTTTGGCTGATTGCTCTTATATTGAAATGTTTAGTTATCCGAGTTACGCTCAACCGGCCTATGCAACGCCGAATCCGTACATTGGACCAATGTCCGGTCCAGCAACTACAACAGCCATCGTACAGCCAATGGCCGGCTTCTGGAACCCGAATGTTCCGACAATGATTCCAGCTGAAGTTGCTCCCAGTGTTACACCTGTCGCGCCGTACTCTGCCGCTACAATGATGACAGCGATGCCCTTTCAAGCCAATCCATTGACGTCGTATGCTACGGCCAACACTATGCAGGCGAGTCAGCTTTCTGTTATGATTGTTATCAATCTTTGACTCGCTCATTTGTAAACACGGAAAAATGAGTATGAAAACTTATAGCAAATAACTAGACACATAAAACTTTTCAAAACTTTGCGTTGTTTGAACACTTAAAACTTGGGGCTACAAGACTAAGCACATCATTGGTCATGCAAGTGGGTTCGAACTGATTGTGAGACGCACTTTTGAAGATCGTCGGTGAGCATAGAAACTCTAGTTGAACTTCTAAGTTCTATGATTCAGACCCTGAATCAGCTTTCCCAATCTGATCTTTAGGGCTACTCGGCTACTGCTCCGACTTACGACGGCACCTTGCCTCGAATGGGAACGTTAACGCGTGGGGCGGGGTTGGCAACGGCGTCGACAATTCCAGTGCAGCAGTCAGCATTACAGACAACTTCGGGAACTCTTCAGGGAACTCTGCCCAAGGTAATTATAGATGTAAATCTTATGGTCTCTCCCGTCTCTCCTTTCTTTCCTTCCTCATTGCTTTGGCTTCTTTTATGAGCCATAACAGCCCGGCTGTTTGACATTTGAAATTGCAGTGGAAGACACCACAATCCATGTCTCAATACTACACCTTTCACCCGAGACTCTTGAGAGCCGATGGTTCAGCTGAGGATGCTCGTCCGTCTGTTCTAGAGATGGAGAATAGGTGACATTGAGATTGTATGAAAATATTCTCATTTGCAGTTATCTCTTACGACATCGACAGAACGAATGGACTGCGGGTCCACCGGCAGACGGAAGAACTCGAGCGGAAATCTACGCCAGAGGTGGCATCCGAGCAGGAAGCGCCGAGGAACGAATGCCTGCAGCTGGTCGAGGACGTCTCGTGCCTCCTAGACTGGCCAGAGTTCGAAGCGAGACGGGATTTGGGACGAGATCAGAACCGGACTTGAGACCGCCGACTCTGGACGATGACTCTAGATGGTATTCCGAGTATGAGTTCTTTTCTAAGCAATCTCCAGTTCTAGGTTTGTGGCCCTCTTCGACTACACCCATCACATGTCTCCCAACGCTAATGCGGAACAGGAGGAACTCTCGTTCCGAAAACATCAGCTAATCAAGGTTTGAACTCGCCGTCTCCTTCAAAAACGACAATAATTTAGGTTTATGGCGAGGCGGACAGCGACGGCTTCTACCATGGCCAAATTGGGAATCGTTTCGGACTCGTCCCGAGCAATATGGTCATCGAAATTGCCAAAAATGATCTCCTGCCGCCCTACAGGACAGCCTACAATCGGGGAGAGGTAACCATTGTCTTCGGAGAAGATGAATACTCGCCCATTTTCAGCCAATGCTAGCTGCTGAGCCAGCACTGCGCCGAATGCGATGGGGGTCTCTAAAGTCACGTAGTTATGACCACGCTGGTGACAGGAGGAGAGAGGCCGAAAGACCGGGAACTATGTACTCTTCGCTGGACAGAAGGGATCAGGAAAGACGAGAGGTAGGCCAACGGAAAATTACAGAAATGGAACATTTTCCAGCCTCCTCCTCAAAGAGATGCCCGGTACCGAAGGGCGAATGGTCGCGACTATGAGTATAGACGAGACTATGACGATAGGTATAGGGAAGCGTCCAGAGATCGAAGAGATGAGTACTATCCTCGAGAAGAGGACGACTACCGAGAAAGGGAAAAGTATCGCTACGAGAGTCGAGATCGAAGAGACGAAAGACGAGACGAGAGACGAGAGTATGATGACAGGAGAAGACGAGAAGATGACCGATATCGAAGAGAAAGACGCGATGAAGGATATAGGGAAGACCGAAGTTTTGACTATGCTGACAAGAGGGCAACCGGATACGATCAGGGACCAGGAAGGCCTCCATCGCAACTGACTCATATACCTGGACAGAGTGGACCCAGTGGTTACGGTACTAGTCAACAGACCATGGGACAGATGGGCATGGGACATTTGACCTCGCAGATGAGTCAGATGCATCTCCAACAGGGAATGGGCATGCAACAGCAGATGCCAATGGAAGCCAGGTTTGAAAAAAAACTGAAAATAAGTAAAAGGTTTAGAATAAACGGAGTGCATGCTCAGCAACAGCCGTCGAAGCATATGATCGCCAAGTTCGACTACGATTCCCGACAATTGAGTCCGAATGCCGATGCTGAGCAGACGGAACTGTCCTTCAAACAGGGAGACATGATCGCGATTTACGGCGAGATGGACGAGGATGGGTTCTACATGGGAGAACTCAACGGGTTGAAAGGCCTCGTCCCCTCGAACTTCCTCTCCGAAGAACCACTGACTCATCTTCTTCCAGCCATGCCTTCAGAACAGATGATCCAGAGGAAAGGAGTCGCGTTCTCTGACGGTCAGATGTCACAGGCCATTCCTACAGCAGCTCCTGTCAAAAAGGGTCCTACACGACAGGTTTTTCCTTCTTTGTTTTAGTCAAAAAAGAGCTTTTTCAGTCCTCTCAAACGTCAACGACGCCCGCGACGAACAATATTTCGGCGGGAAAACCGACGGCGAAAAAATCGACAGCAGGTCCAGGAACGGGTACCAAGCTTGCCAAGAAGACGAGCGACGTTGGCAAAAAAGGGGACGGTGGTCCAGCTGTCAGGAAGACTTCGACGGCTGTCAAGAAATCCGATTCCACTGCCAAGGTGAGACACTTTTTACAGTATACAAACCAAGTCTGTTAGACTAACTGAATATGCAGTTTATTAAGATTTGAATGTTGCGGGAACCTTGGAAAGTGTAGATGAATGTGCAATTCAAATTAAAATTGCTGCATATACTGGTGTCTGACTGGCTATAGTCTGTTCAAAATATGGAGAGCATAATTTGAATTGGCCCGCGCTTTTTGGTTGGCTGAGTATCCAACATTTACATGCTGTATCATCCTACGCAGCTAAATTCCCGCCAATTTGATTTGAAAATAGTTCTATAAAGATAGCGCGGGCCAATTCAAATTATGCTCTCTACATTTTGAACAGACTATATAAAATCTTCAAAACAGAAAAAAAAACGTGAATTTTCAGAAAAAGAATTGATTTCTCCTCCCTACTACACGGCAAATTCACTTTCAAGTTGCTACACTCTACTAGCATAATCGGTTGTTTCTCTTCTTTTTGTTTGTTCCGGTACACATTCAGCTCTATTTCATATGCATTTTGTCCTTTTTTCTATGCTATTCTAATTTTATATATTAATTTATTATGTTATGCACTGAAGAGCCAATTAATAAAGATCTATTGACCTCACTTCCGAACGAGATCTCTCACGTCTTTCCAGTTTTTCTTAGACGTTTTTCCACCATGATAAAAGCTTGACGGCAGCTTGTGGCGGCTGAAAAACTGCCACTTTTTATATCGACCGGGATGTAACAGTCGCATCCTGTCGTTGACGACGACATTAGTCTAACTTTTACACTTTTCGCCCAGAGGCCATATATATTGCGCTCGTTGGAGAAACTTTCTCTGTCACTCTTACCCTTCTGTCAGTAGTGTATATGGCTTGATCCTTGTGTTTTGGTACTTGTAGGAATACTTCTGAATAGAGTTGCTCTTCCTTCTCTGCTAAATTCGATAGGATAATGATCATAATAGATTCTGATATCTGGATTCTTGATCACTGACACTGAGCTATAGTTTGCGCCTCTAGTTGAATGAACTCAAACTCATCATCTCCCATTTATTTCTGGTAGAAAACAGTAACAGAATTCCACTAGGTCGAATAGATGGCAACAGAACAGCCAAAACTGTACGTAGATGACCCCATGATCCCCTCATGCTACCAGTTGTACTTAAACATTTCCCAACACACATCCTTTAGCCATGTCAAAGCTCTTTCTGGGTGTCTTCTTCACAGCAACGACCCTTGTTACATTCTACAGTCTCCTCCAAGCGTCTCTTCTTCTCTCCGAGATTCGATCCTTCCATTCCGAGTTCCTCGAACACAACGATGACTATTTGGTAAAAGTTTTATTGGTTGTACCATTATAAAAATGTGTAGACAACTTCAAACAAAGTATGGGAACTTATGCAGAAGGAAATTGGAATCACGACCATTTCTCGCGAGAAGAGAGGCTCTGAGTCATGTGGATGTGGTACTCTTCGACATTTTTGGCTACGATACAATAATCTTTTAGAATCTTGCAATTCTGGAGTGAATAACTGTCCTTCCGGACCTTCTGGGCCTCCCGGGTTGCCCGGTCAAAAGGGTGAAGATGGTCTACCAGGAGACCGGGGGCTGAACGGAAAGACTGGTCTGATGACTGGCATGTTTGACACTGCGACCGGCTGTATTGCTTGTGCTCAGGGCTCTCCAGGACCTGTTGGCCCATCTGGACCTCCAGGCCCTCCAGGCCCTCCAGGAATCAATGGCTATCGCGGAAACGCAGGTACATATCTGCCATGACTTCCGATCGGGCCCGAACCAGCTTTTAATTTGTCGGGGCACCTGTTCGAGCGACACACAGCGCGGACGATGATCGAAACATTCTTTCAGGAAGAAGTGGAGCTCCTGGCCAGCCAGGACCAAGAGGAGATCAAGGACGGCAAGGAAGAGATGGAACTGTGGGTGAACCCGGCCGACAGGGGCAAAATGGTCAGCGTGGTAAAGGTCAGCCTGGACCGCAAGGACCAGCTGGAAATTCGGGAGAATATGGAGCGCCTGGAGCACCTGGGCCTAATGGTTAGCAGTACAGGTCATGCTATACACTATAATTGTAGGTATCGATGCCCAGCCTGGAATCGCCGGTCCGGAAGGTCCTGCTGGACAGTCGGGAGTTGCAGGAATCGATGGAACAAATGGAGGTCCTGGTATTGAGGGACCACCTGGTCCTGATGCCTCTTACTGCCCTTGTCCTGTTCGCAATCAGATCGTTGTCAATCCGGCAGACAAAACTCAAGAAGAGGAGAGGAAGAAGGCTATTCGCAAAGGAGTTGTTTTCAACTAGACAAATTTTACCAGCTCTAATATTATAGTGGCGATAAACGAATAAAGCAAAACAGTAAATTTGAACATAGCTTTACTATTGAGAGCCTATTCTTGAGCGAATGGGTATGAGAGCACATAAGAGATATGAGAACAGTATGAGTTTTTGGCGTACTAGTGAAGACGTGTCGACTCTGATCCCTATATGAATTTAATCTGGACGGGAGCACCCAGCTCGATTTCCTTACCTTTGACTTTCACCGAATCCTTGCGAAAATCTTGCTCCGACTCAAGCGATTTCCTGTTCACCCATCGCCTGTTTCCTCACTCTTCTGAATAATTATCAAAAAGAGCCCGTCATTCAGTCGTCATCAATGCTCCCGCATTTTCTGCTTATCAACGTCATAGTGCCTGCCTCTTCCTATGTGGAATATGAAGATTAAAGAAAAAGTTTAACCCGTAATCAACGCCAGAATTGCGTGCAGGTCTAATCTGAGCGGTCAGAGAACTCAGGCTTACGTTCTATAATTTGGACAAAAACCAAGTCTGAAACCAAGAACGCTTTATCGACGGAATATATCGACAGCATAATCTATATCTTTATTCCGAATAAAACTATTCAAACAGCTGTATTGTATGTGTATGCAGGACTGAGCCTTCCTCTGTCAGAACTAGTTCGTTTCTCGTCGCTGTTCGAGGCCGGAAGAAAAGATGCCGCCTAAAATATCTTTGCATTCGTGCTATGAATAAAAAAACCTGCTGTTTCTTCAGAGCTTCATGCGACAGAGACCCAGGAGGTGCCACAGCACCGCCTTGAATTGAAAGTCTTAATTGAGAGGAGAGGGCAGCTTTTAGATTCTTCTGGAAATAGTTCGTTTAAAAGTCGAAAAGAGCGTAGACTCACAGCAAAACTGCCAACCAAAGTGTCTCCTTTGGCCTTTCTTGCTTCTATCCTCGAACGATATAGGAATTCGACCAGTGCAGCTATCATACTGGCTATCATTCCCCCCATCAGAATGTAGAATATTCCAGCAACTTTTGACAAATTCAGCGAGTTGGAGCCATCCTAAAATTTGAATATGAGAGAGTCATAAAAAAGAAACCATAGTGATTCCTTGGTCACATTCGCCCCTGTCGTACCACCACTTATTCTCCAATTTCTTCAGTTCTCCCCTCTCTTGAAGTGCTAGAATAGCCAAATTGATGTGATCTTTCCATTCACTTCCAAATGGAGTAGCCACTCCGTACCCAATGCTGTTCAAATTTGCTCCTAAAAGTAGGTTACTTTTAATTTACCGTCAATATCCCTTACCAACTTTCATGGTGTCACATGGCTTCCTTGTGTTTTGATACTCATTGGCCGTCGACTCTAGAAGAAATGCATAACGGCCTTTGCTGGCTCTGACCCGGTCGATGCCCTCCTTGTAGCTCGAAACAAAGACGGATGGAACCTGCAGAAAAGTCGCGAATCTACTTTAAACTGCTCTCTGTGTGTTTCTGAAGCTCTCATCGAGGATAAATCAGAAGAGGGACTTTGGCGCAGTTTACATTCGGGAGTTAGTAGTAACAAGTTCAGACAAGTCAGTACTGGGAGATTAGGAAGTGCGAGGACTTTCCTTCTGCTTTTGATAGCTCCTAAACAAAAAGGAATTGCAGGTGGCTCTGGCTGAGAATACGGAGGGCAAGGGATACGTAGTTAACTTTATCCCTAATAAGGAATCCATGTGTTATTTTATTTCCCAGATTTTTGATCCAAAGAAAACGCACCTGACTCTCCATATAACGCCACATTCTGTGATAGATCTGGTATGAAGAGTACTAAAACTTCATTTGGAAACGAACATATGTTAACTTACTTTGAAAAAGGAAGCCGTCGATCCGCCTCCCTGAATTCCATACTTGATCTTAGTCTGTTTGGCCAAATCGTCAACGCTTTCAATCGGAGCCTGCATCTTCTCTAAAGTTAAGAAAGCAGCCAAGTTGGCAGTGTAACTGGAGACAATGATCATGGTGAAGAACCACCAGGCTGAGGAGGCAATTCGTCCAGAAATCGATCTATTAAACCCTCTGAACAGAGATGAATGGACGCTATACCTGGGCAGAATATCAGTTCCCTGTTGCATGAAGGCGGCCAGCGTGAACCAGAGACAGTTGTAGACGCTGAAGTCGTTGGAAATGGTGAATCCGCCTCGGGCAGTCTCTTCCACTCTCCATTCGTAGGGCGAGAATCGCGAGACAAGAAAGATGACCACCGAGACGCCAATGTAGGCGAAGATGATGTACATCCAGATTTCCGTGCTCAACGGCTGCATGAAACTGAAGACGCTGAACTCTTGCTTGTCCGGCTTCTTGATCATTATCGAGATTCCTGTGGTCATGAAAGGCTTCGAGAAGTCGACGACCCGTTCTCTTTCCTGTTTAACTGTTTTGAGATAATGGTTTTAAAGATACCTGGTTGATGGTCAAAGAGGAAACGGCAATGTCTGCCGTGCCTCCTAGAAGGTCGCCAATCATTCCGTCCCAACTTCCATCGGGCTGTTTTGAACCAGTCTTCGTGTGAAGATAAATCTAGAGAACAAAAATTTCTAAGAGTCGCTCCAGTTACCTCAAAATTGAAGCCCTCGATCCGATCGGCCAGCAACTTGAGGAGATCGACGCAGTATCCCTCGTACTTGTTATTCCCTTGACATTCTGTCCGGTTCGTCAAGCCTTCGTCACATTCCTTCTTGGTCATTAGGAATGGAGCTACCTGAACTCAAAGTTTTGTGAGAATAATTCTTTCGAACCAATGTGCTGACGACTTTGACCACACTCTGACTCCGATGTTCTATGAGTTTTCGCGTGTGTTGGGCCACTGTCCGATTGGCAAAGAAGCCGATTCCCTGTCTCCAAGCCATCACTTCCTTGCTGTTGAAGGTGGCTTTTGTATTCGAAACCAGATCAATAACCGAGACATCGTAGTCTTTCCGCTGTCCAATACTGTCAAAAACTATCCGTCCGGTAAGAGTTCCCTCTTTCGTGTCCAATGTCAGTCCTCGAAGAGCCTTGGCAACAGTCCGACCGTGTTCGAATGAGGCAAACGGGCGGTTTGGATGAGCTCGATCGGAGAGAGGATCACAAAAAATGCCGGGGAATCCTCGATTGAAGAAGCGACCATGTCGGAAGGTGCCGTGGAAGAGGGAGTCGTTTGATGAAAGGGCTTTGGCAAAAGCGTGCCATGATACGAGCATAGCATCGTGGGCCAAAGCAGCTCGAGTCTAAACAATCTTTCTTTTTTTTTCAAAGGCGTCATTCACATCAACATCGTCAAACTGGGATCCGTCTCTTTTCCTCAGCTGTTTCCTCAAACTCCAGTAGGTTCGACTCTCCTTGTTGATCAGCTGGAAGCCACTGATATTGATGTTGCCATTTTGGAACATTTCCACGTCGTAGATGGGTAGGTCCTAAATCGTTTTCATATTCGAACAAGAAGAGACTCACGTAGCTACAGACGACATAGTGATAGTTGGCCTGACTGAACTGTGCAGCCCGAATCGCAGAGAGGAGCTTCTTCTGTCTTGTGATCGAAGTCGTATCGAGGAGTATTCTGTTAGTATAGTTCGATCGTCGGACATTGAACTTTCGCAAAAACTCTTCAAACTTTTCCATATCGCGAGGCAGTTCCAGTAGTTGAGAATTGACCGAGGTGTTGGTTCGAGAATGCAAGTGTTTCCACAACTCGGGAAGAGACAGTCCAGCTTGGATTTGAATTAATTAGACTGTGACAAGAGAACTTACAATACTCTCCATCGGATACAATTATGATGTCTGTCCACTGCTTATGAACAATAAAATCGGCCAAGAGTTCAGCAACTGAAGGACGAAGAGATACCTCGAAACTGAGACCGAATGTTCAAAAAAGATAATCCCTCTTACAAATTGGAATGTTCTCCGTTCAGATAGCTCGTCGGAGCTATGCTGATCAGTGGCAGTTCCAAAGAGTCACAGAGAGCTCTGAGCGCGTCTGCTCCTCGACCGCTGTCTACCGATATCAGAGCCATTCCTCCCTCCTTCAGATCCTGACAAACAGCCTCGGTTAAATGCCATGCCTCTGAGGCTCCCATGTCCACGTCCCTATGTTGATATGATAATCTAAAGAGACGATGCTTTGAAGAAGGAGAAAGAGAGGAAATTGGGTGAACCGACGGACCTGAATGGCACGTCATCGCGAGAGTTGATGTCCTCTACGGCATATCTCAAAGCTGAGGAAGCTATCGAGTTCTCATCTGACCGACAGCTGACCGATTCTAAAGTTCTTGTTTCCATAGCCAAAAGACTAGAAACAAACCGATGATAACTTTAGAGGGGTAGGCTTCAGTTCGTTGTAAGAGTTGTAACAGAAGTGGGCCAACTAGTAGCATCTAAGGTGAAGCCACGGGAAAATATGGCAGAATAAGTGATGCGCGTCGCCAAAATTCAGTTAGAGGCAATCAGCCCGGCGGGAGAAGGACTCGAGGTTAATTGAGGGATGGCGCGGGAAAACCCACTCCAATTACAGAAAGGCAAGACGGCCCTTTTCACGTCTTAGAAGGAGATTCAGGTGGCTTTACTATGTTCTGGTCTCTTCTTTAAGAATTAGCTGCGAAGGAGAAAGCAGCCTTCTTGGAGGATAAGATTGGCATCAAATTAGCAGGAGTTTCTTATTCCAGAAGTCTCTAGTCGGAAGAGAAACCGATTTCAATTTCTTTTGTGTGGTTGCTGGGTACGATAAAAGTCTGCACAAAACTAAGAATGCAACATTATAACCCAATATCTTGCTTCGAAAACCACGAACCCCTGATTTTCAGGGTAAAGTAAAGTAAAGTTTTCTCCCTATCAATGTAAGAGTTCCGAAGAATTCTCTAAGAGACAAACTCCTACTGCGTGAGGGGTCAATCTGAGGGGCCAGATCGTGTGAGGCGTTTACGTTCCGAAGTTGCCCAACCTGTTCCACGGAACGCCTTTACTTCGTAGCATGCTACTTCCAATTTACCGACCTCGGGAGGATGGATGCCTTGGTTGGGCAGAAGCGGGGTTTGAACTTGGGACCATTTGATTGACGCTGGCGCCTCCTGCCACTGCACCATTTTCAGCAGGCTTGTTGAAAACCTGCCCTGCGCCGCGGCCAGGTTGGTCTTTGCGACGCGCTAAAAAAATTCATTTCGCATTTTTTTCTGATTTTTTTTGTTTCCAAATACGTCCCCCGATTAGATTTAGTTTTGTCATCAGAAAAATTGGAAGAAAATAGAAAACTGACAATGAAAATCGAAAAAAACTGCTATTTTTACCGAATTTCGCCAAAAAATCCGCATTTTCTTCTATTTTTGTCGTCAGTTTTCGATTTTCTTCCAATTTTTCTGATGACAAAACTAAATCTAATCGGGGGACGTATTTGGAAACGAAAAAAATGCGAAATGAATTTTTTTAGCCCGCCGCAAAGTCCAACCTGGCCGCAGCGCAGACCGCAGCCCAGCCCAGTTCAAACCGATTTCTTGACCAGGGATGGCAAACGGGCCTACAGTAACCCGGCCGACCCGCTTTGTAAACAGCATACACTCGGCCCGGCCCGCTTGGACATTTTTGAATATTTTTTGGCGGGAAAAATTATTATTGTAAAATTAAGGTTTTTAGCAAAAACGTCCAAGCGGGCCGGGCCGAGTGCATGCTGTTTACAAAGCGTTTGCCATCCCTGCCTTGACTTTCTCAATGGTGAATTGGCGCGCTACCTTGAAAATCAGGGGTTTGTAGTTCTTGAAGCGAAATATTTCTGGGTTTCTGTTGCGATCTTTTTTTTCTGAAAGTTGAGCTCGAACGTTGACGCGGCTCGTCGATTCGAAAAACTGTTCCAGGTTTTAGTTTTCGGCGTTGTTCGTTTATTTCTTCGATCAATTCCTCGTGATTTTTATAAACATATTATGTGTCATCCAACTTCTAATAATGCCTTCTACCTAACTCTGAACGAGAACGCTCTCTGATAAGTTCTCCTAAAAAGAAAAATGCAAAAGATTTATCTACGTCAGTCTTTTATTTTGATAAATTATGTACGTTGCTTTTGTAACCTTTCGACTATTTTCCTCGCCATATTTTTTGTTTTGTCTGCTTGCCTGGATCTAATATTTGTATTTTCAGAGCTCAAACAATTCATTTGCTGGCTGGAAATGGGTATAATCTTATTTATCACGATCAATTAAGCATCTTCTTCAGTTAGCACTCGATCTGGAGGCAGATCCCGATGTGCAACTTTGGATAAAGTTCCGGAGTTGACACCCCGCCGCTCTCGACGATTGCTTGAAAAGGATTATCTAGGAGAACAAACTCCTCGAAAACTCCAATTTGAAGAAGACGATGACATCGTTGTGATCGAAGAGAATCAATCACCTCAAGCTGTGGCTGAAACACTGCTTGTGAGCAGTCAAGAGGAAGAAAGTGCCAACGAGAAGCCGAAAAAAGAAAAGTCTGCAGATGTAGAAGGTTAGGGTTGACTACGGAGTTTTTCTCACATTTATTTAGCTACCACGCGATCGGGAAACAGGTCCCGTCGTAAAGTTCGGGAAGAAACTCCGCTATTGACACCCCGCCGCTCTCGACGTTTGCTCGAAAAGGATCATCTGGGAGAACAAACGCCTCGAAAACTCCAATTTGAAGAAGACGATGACATCGTTGTGTTCGAAGATGATCAACCACCTCAAGCTGCCTCTGAAACACTGCTTGTGAGCAGTCAAGAGGAAGAAAATGCCGACGAGAAGACTGTCAAGGAGTCAAATGAGGAAAAGTCTACAGATGTAGAGGGTTAGGGTTGATTAGGGAGTTTTTCTCAAAATTTATTTAGGTAGCACGCGATCGGGAAACGGGTCACCTAGTGAAGTTCGGGAAGAATCTCCGCTATTGACACCTTGTCACTCTCGACGATTCCTCGAAAAAGATCATCTGGGAAAACAAACGCCTCGAAATCTCCAAGATGACAATGGCATCATTGTGATCGAAAAAGGTCAACCATCGGTAACACATTTTGGTGTTTGAATATTCTGTTGTTTAGATCCAAGAGAAGAGAGAACTGGAGTCTGAAAAGCAGAAAAAGGTTGAGGCTCGTCGTTTCAAGAGAAAGAAGGTCTCGTCTGATACCTACAACGTCAAAATCAAGTTGGTTGATCATATGTTCGCAATGCTACTATCTACTCTAGAAAAGCCGCATTCGCAGTCATATCGTTGGACAAAAAGATGAAGACGAAGTTGGAACCTTCAGTGAACTTCAAGACCGACTTGTTGAAGAATAGAACGGCCAATCTCCGTTGCAAAAACGGTTCTTTCCCTTCCCTAACCTTCAATAATTTCACAATTTAGCATCTCAAGTGACGCATCGGAACAAGTGGGCTGGTAGATTCTGAATTGTCTTTTTTGCTATGATAAGCGAAATGAAATTTCGTATGTTTCCTGTTCGTGCTTTCCTCGTGCCTGATAGTGATACTCTGTAGTTGATAGTGATGGACAGCCTATCCTTTATCCGCCTAATCTAGACAGATCGATGGTCTTTATACTACGTTTATCAAACTCAGCATGAAAACGATTAAAACATAACGCTGATGGAATTACTTCGTGTTTTTTTTGTTGAAGACTAGCCATTTTTAAGTTTTTTTTTAAATTTTTCTTCGGCGCTCCTAGGGCTTCATTCGCACGCTGATTGTGAGTTCGGTAAAAGTAGTTGAAAATCGAAAACTGAGTGGAAACTATACTTGGGCAGCTCGAGCCGAGCCTGATAGTGTTTCTCGGTTCTAGTTTTTATGTATACATACTTTTTCTCGAATTCACTCTTTTGCCCGTTCCTAGCTTTAGTGAGTCTCAGTCCTTCTGTCCCTCCTCCTTGTCAGTTTTCGAAATACTGGATAACTAATTTTGTAGTAACAAGTTTAACCAAGTCAGTATTGGGAGGCTTTGCTTTTGCATTCGGTAGTTCCCACACACTAACGGATTTCCAGTGGTTCAGGCAAAAGAATATATGGGGGATAGAAGGTAACTTTGGCCATGGAAGGGCGTTGCACTTTTTTTCGACCTGGCTCGACCAAGCCTCTCGAGCCGGGTCAAAAAAAAAAGCTTGAGCCTAAAAATTTCGGCTCATGCCCAAGTATAGTCTGTAAAGTAGCTACTGAGAATAATTAGTCCTTTAAATTTATAACAAGAATGTTGGGTCCCGACACGAGTATGTCTAAATCGTGTCGGGACCCAAGATTTTTGTTCTTAATTTAAAGGATTAATTATTCTCAGTAGCTACTTTACAGACAAGTGAAAACTCAAGAAAAATTGTTTAAAACGCAATTGACGCGAACTGCCGTACTGAATAAATCGAATCGGGTCTCTTTTACCACACGACAAAATGAATGAAAACACATTTGGATTTGAAATCCGTCCTAAATTGTCCCTGTTTTTCCCCGGGTAAATTTTATATGGTCTTTTTCCCCTCGTAACGAACATACTTTGTTTTCCTTGTCTTTTTTATTTTGTATCGCCAAGCAAAACAACATTTTCAGTTAATCTGAGACCGCTTAGAAAAAAATGAAGCGTGAGTATCAAGGCGACGAGTACTTTTCCCACAACAAAAAGCCGAAATCTGGAACGTAGGTTTATCTTTTTAGAATATAAGGTTTACTATCAGGGCTATAGTTACCTAGGTATAGTCCTCCACCTCAGTATTTTCAGCCTGAACCACCTGCAATTCCTTTCTGTTTGGTAACAACCTAAGAAAACTTCGCGCATTTGCTTTTTCTGTCGCGACTTGTTAGAAACTTATTGTGTCTAAATCCTTCTGTTTTATCCGCAATTGGCTTCAGACAGACACACGAGAGCAATTTAAAGTGGATTGTGACGATTTAATTTTAGCTTTGGAGAAGCTATTCCCCCCGGGAGCTACCAGTTTCGTCTTCTCGTAAGCAGCAAAAGTGCCGGCGGTGTAATTGGCAAAAAGGGAGAAAACATCAAACGTCTACGCTCTCAAGTAATTTTTTTTACTTGCCATAAAAGTTCTTGTTTCAGTATGATGCTCAAGTCGGTGTTCCGGATTCGTCGGCTCCGGAAAGGATTATCAACATAGTTGCTCGCTGTGAAAAAATTGTGCCCTTGTTTGAAGATTTGTTGCCGAGATTAGAAGATGTTAGTTTCATTTTTTGCACTTTTTACATCAAAATCACAGACGAATCACATTGGAAAACGCGAAGTCCGGCTCCTTGTCCACCAGAGTCAAGCTGGAGCTCTCATCGGACGTGGCGGATCCAAAATCAAGGAATTGCGCGAGACTTCTGGTTCGAATTTGAAGGTTAGACTGTATGCCCATTGTTATCTGGTGTTAGATTTATCAAAACCCTGCTCCACAGTCGACCGATCGTGTGTGTATAATATCTGGAGAAGATTCGAACATAGTCGATGCTGTCCGCCTTATTATTGATCAACTTCAGGCAGTTGAAATCAAGGTACGTTCTCAATTGTGTTGAATTTGAACTTTTTGTTCAGGGTGGCTCGGCTAAATACAATACAAACAATTACGTTTCCCATTTCGCCGCTGAATATGGAGGATTTCCCAGCAATGAAAACCAGGAAGGAGCTCTCTACGGACAAGCAGATTTCGATCCTCATATCATGTCGGTTGATTTTACTTTTTGTGACAACAAGACGATTCTAGGCGTGGCGGTACCTCTGGAACAACCTATGGCGGAATGACAATGCAGCAGATCCCTCCCCCTCTCACTCCCAATTATGGACTTCAATCACCGCCTGGACAGCTGATGACTAATCAACTGTATGACGGCCGTCCCGGTAATCACGGACACGCAGGCTTTTGCAGAATGGATCAGGAAAAACAGACGGATCAGGTTAGTCAAAATTGTTTTATCTATTTAATTTTTTTATTGTAGGTTACCATACCTGCAAATTTGGGTGGGGCTATCATTGGCAAAAATGGAACACGCATCAAGATGATCCGCGACGAATCTGGAGCCTCCATCATTGTAGAGCCGCTCTCCGAGAAAGATCAGCGTGTCATCACAATAACCGGAACAACCAGACAGATTCAACATGCTCAATATCTTCTTCAAAAAGCGGTCCGTTCGTCCACCGAAGGACAACGTTATTATCCCGAAGTCGACTACCCATAAAAGTGCCCGATCCCTTTCCCCATCAATCGTTAGTTGAACAGATTGTTATCCTTTGTTTTTAATGAAACTCGTTTTTCAGTACTGTGACTACATTCTTCGAATCTGAAATTCAATTCAACACTTTTTACTTGGCACTTGCAAAGAGATTTTTTACTGATGATCAATTTGAACAAACTTTCTTCTTCGTAACCATGAAGAACATTTCTTCGTAATAAAGACTAGAATACGCTGGCGATAAAGGCGGTCATTATAGTTCCGCCAAGAAAGAGACAGACGCCCCAGATGACGTTGACGAGCAGTACATACGGCAACATTGTTGATGACTGAATGAGGTGCTCTTTTTGATTATTATTCAGAAGAGTGAGAAAACATGCGATGAGTGAACAGGAAATCGCGTGACTTTGTGCCAAACAGCAAGATTTTCACACGGATTCGGTGGGATTCAATTGGAGAGAAAACGGGAGTGAGGAAGGTGTCTCATTAGACGGAAGAAATAAAGGTGACAGCTTGTTGCTCGAGCAAGTGAACCCTTCTGCCATGACGTTGGAAAATAGCCATTCAAAAATAAACCGACTAAGAAACATCTTTATTTGACAATTACTCGCTAAAACAACTCCCTCTTAATAGCCAAAACACTGGCAGAAGTTTCATCGTCGTCGAGAATGACTGCCGTTGGAGTGAGCACTGCTTGAGGAGAAGGAGCTGTTGTCTAAAAGGAGTCTGTTTTAGATTTGCAGGAGAAAGGCCTGACCACTGAGATGTCCACTGCCTCGTCCTCATCGCTCAAAGTGACAAGATCAACTGTCTCTTTTTTAAACGGCACGTAACTTGTGATAGGCTGCTGGCATGTTGACAGTCGTCCTGAGCTATCCTGTCCATTTTCGGAGCCGCGATTGTTTTGTCCGTAAACTGAGCGTTCGAACATGCGTTCTCGATCAAGATCATAGCGCACATTCGAAATATTCCGGAATTCAATAGGACGTGGTCCGAGTCCAAACTTGATTTCCGTTCTCGAATCACTGTCGCTCGAACTCGAGCTTCTTGATCGACGAGACTTCCTCTTGTGACTTTTTCTTTGCTTGCTTCTATGTTGTTTACTTCTCTTTCTATCCTCATCACTCGAACTGGACTTGCTTCTTCGTTTCCTATTCCGATATGTTTCACTATCACTGGAACTGGAGCTCCTTGACCGATGTAACTTCTTCCTGTGGCTTTTCTTATTGCGTCCACTGCTCCTGTGACTTCTCCTCTTTCTCTCTTCATCATCGAAACTGGGAGATCGACTCACATCACGGTTTCGTTTATCAGGACTGAATTATTTCTCATTCCTTCTTGTACGATCCATTTTTTCCCGAAGCCGTTCTCCCATTCCGGAAAGTCTTCTCCCAGTTCCTCGAACGTTTCGACATGCCGTGAATAGACGGGAAGAAGGGTATTGTACTCGGAGATGGATTGGGCGATGGGATAATGTCCATCGATAACCAGCTCGTGGAAAACACCGTCCAGATCAGTGCACTCTGCCGTTATAAACTCTTTCCAGTCGAATTTGAGGTTAAACTCGAAACCTGAAATAAATTATTAAATTTCAATACATAAGATTTCTTACGAGTTCTCACTGGTGGCACTACTGTCTCCGATTGGACTGGACTCAGAGCTCTCTTCTGTTGCTCCGGCTCAATTCTCACTGGTGGGGACGGTGTTTGTTTTTCTGAAAGATACCATAGTCTATTATAATCTTCATACCTTCGCGTACAAATGGCTCCCTCAAAATCTTGTCTACCAATTCTATCAAATTTGCAGGACATTTCGATAACACCGCGTTATTATTCTCAACCCAGTTCTTCAGATCTCTCAAGAAGAACTTCGACACCGAAAACTCCGCGAACTTTGCCTAAACCTGTATGTACAGACCGAAAGCTGTTTACTTACCGTCTTGTGTCGAACAAAAAAAGTGTCCGAAAACATGATTTCGCGATCGATCGTGAAGACGTCTATATATGTTGATATTTATCAGCCAACTTTCTAATGTTGGATCATTGGGATGAGGGACAAGTCCAATCCTTCTGTAAGTTTCTTTGATGTCAGAAACATTCATTGGACGATTTCCTCCAGCATAGACTAGGATTCCAGCTAGTAGGACTGGAGGCGGTAAGACTGTTTCAACTTATGGATTTTTCTTGTTCGCATCCGGGCAGACGAGCTTGAGCTAAAACTGACTTTATTGTGAAAAATTTTAGACTTACAGTCTTAATTCTTTTCTGATTCTTAGTTGTTGCAACAGAACTAAGAGACCCCGAACTTCTAGTTGACCGAGTAACGCTCCTTGTCTGACTTCTAGTCGACCGAGTAGAACTGAGAATCGCTGAGCTTGCAATTGACCGTCCAGAACTGAGAGACGTGGGAGTCGACCGACCGATCTGGTTTCAGCTTTCGAAGTTTCGTGCTCTGGTTCCTGTTTAATTCCGACTTGAGAGGATGGAACTGGCAAGTCAACCGCTTCCTCTATACCATCTGGTAGGTCTTGAGGTACTGTAGGAGATACGGGAACTTCAATTTAAGTCTCCAGTGGCGGAATGAAATCGTCGATTCTCTCTGAAAGTAACTTACTGATCTAAGAATCTTTACCAGCCTAATCTCGTTAACCGTACCAGACTAGACAAAATCCCTACCTGGATGACGCAACCATTTGAGAAGCAGCCATTTGCTCTTCGCGAGATCTTTGCCGGTCTTCCTTTTGTTCCATTTCGAGTAAGAGAGGACGTTATTCGTTTTATCTCTCAGTTTCGTTCCGTAGTCGGGATAAATGGTCTGGAGAGCAGAACATTGCCTCGAGAGCCGCTTTCTCCAATCTGTGTTGTCTGTCGTATCAGGCAGAGGTCCCTTCTCTGGTAACTTCAAATGCTCACTGAAAATTCGTATCTGGAGAGCATACATGGTAAAATTACTAGGCGAAATCGCAAATATCTCGGACACGAACACTTTGTCCAGGACTGTTGTACAAAGCTAGATTGAAGATAGTTTTGTAGTCGAGACAACTCGCCAAAGCCTAAGATGTGATACAACCCGAAAAGTGTGAAACCTGTTGAGATGCAGACATTTTACACAAGTTGGAGGTGTTGATCCTTTGTTTGCTAATGAGACGACTGGCAGAAGTGTGCTCAATTAAACAGGATCCGTTAGGCTGTGATTGAGAGAAGGTCAGCTTCGCTTCTCAGATGTCATCCAAGGAACTAGGTCACAACTCACTCAAACAGTCTCGACATCAACAATGTTTCGATAGATTACAGATCTTTGTCGAGGTCTACTTCCTTCAACAAGAGTCTTTGTTTTGTTGTCGTAACCATTATGGTGACAAAAAATGCGTAACCTATCGAAAAAGTTTTTCCCAAAAGCTCTTTTTCGAGGTTGATTACCTCTAGGAACTATCCCGGACCGATATGATCAGTTTGAAGGTTAGCTGTAGAACTAATTACAAAGACTTTTGACGCGACCTAATAGTAGAATCTAGTAACTGAACGGACAAGAGTCTCGGTAGCTCTACCGATGGATCTCCAGTTTGACTGACAATCAGTCAGAGTCACAGTAGTGGAGAGAGACAAGAGACTGCACTGGAATAAAAACTACTGGAGAGACAGAAACCGGGACAAAAAGGAAGAACAAGAGTATAATCAGTAGTTCTACTGAAGGGACTAGAGACAGAGATAGAAAGACAGTAACAGTTCAAAACTACCTTTACTACACAAAAGAACACCAGAAACTAGAAAAAAACTACCCTCCAAGCCTTTAATTTTTTGTTCGTATCTCATGTAGAGGCGGTCACTTCTTCTCCAGGAATACGGCCATCAGTCGACGAACTCCATCCGGTCGAGTCGTCTTCGTCCAGACCTCCTTCTCCTTGCCAATCTTCACATCAGACTTGACGTGGTAGAAGGCAAAGTAGTGCAGACGGTCGCTGGGCTGGGCCGTCTTGTTCTGGTACCAGATGCGAATGCTCTGCATCTCGCCAGCCTTGACGAAGCCGAGCGGCGGCTGGACGCGGAAGATTTCAGCCGAGGTGCACTTGACCTTGAAGCTCTGGCTGTCCTTTGTCGTGTTCTTCAGCATCACATCGCAGTAGACGGGCTTTCTGTCCTCCAGGCAGACGAAGGTGACCTTGTTCGGCAGCAGATCCAGCTGAAAGTCCGGCTCCCCGTCGCGGTTCTGTACAAATTTCGGCTTTGTCGGCGATTCCGGCTTCATCGTCTTCGCAACTGCAGACATCTTCCCGGGACAGTAGACTAGAAGACTGAGTTCGGAGACTCGGAGAGTTCGGAGACGCATTAGACTTGACAGGACAAGACTTGTTTAAAATCTTGTCGATTTTTTGGAGACAAGGTTGGCAACGCCCTTCCAGGGCTAAAGTATAAATTCATAACTTCGCTCGGTCACGGAGCCCTAGTCGTGGTTTCCCTTTCATTCAATTTTTCCCTCTTTTCGTCTCTCTACCTTCGTGTGCACATCCTTCTCTGCTGATCTCCCTGTCCCTATTTCCATGTGTTCTTTTTCTCCTCTATCCCCGTTCTCCAGTTGTGCTATCGCCCCGTTGGAACTAAAGTTATAGTAGAAACCCCCTTGAACGCTTTTCAGTATTTCTAACCTGCACTTCTCTACTGTCTGGAAACTATCCCCAGTCAAAAATAATCAAAGTCCACGCACTTCCAAATCGACTTGTCTAAACTTGTTACACTAACTCCTTTCCCCTTAATTGTGCGCACAAAGCTCCCCTTTATGATTGTCAATTAGAGCTTCAGAGACATAGACAGACAGAGACGCGAGAGCAATTTAAAGTGGATAAGTTTTGAAATTGTAAGGATTTTGAAGTAAAACAAGTTGAGCTACGCCCCTTTCGGGGCTAAGTGAATTAGTTTTGTCCGCTTAAAAAATATATCACCTTGCTATCTGATCCCTCTCCAGGTCAATTATGTTCCTGTGTTGCTGTTCCTCTACTCTTGCCTGTTTGTCCCCTGTTTCTAATGTCCTGCCACCTCTGTCTCTGTCCACCCCTAAACTCTGCAATGTGCTCTGCTTTTCCCGGTTTTCTCCTATCCCTGTCCGTTGACATCTGTTCTTTCCTCCTCTACCATTTACGATGTATCTATCGCCATGCCCTCTTTCTTCTGTCTAATTTTCCCCTTCTTTCGTCTCTCTAACTTCATGTAATTTTCGTGTGCATATCCTTCCCTGCTGATCTTCCTGTCACTATTTCCACTGTCTCTCCCCTATTCCTGTTCTCCAGTTGTCATACCGCTCCTTTGGGATTAGTCAAAACCCCCCTGAACGCTTTCCCGTATTCCTAACCCGCACTTGATTCTTTACTGTCTGGAAACTGAAAGTCAAAAATAATCAAAGTCCATGCAATTGAATTGTCTAAACTGGTTACACTAACTCCCTTCCCCTTAATTGTGCGCACAAATTGCTCCATTTTGATTGCCAATAAAAGCTTCCGACAGACAGACACACACACACAGACCTGGGAGCAATTTAAAGTGGATTTTCAAAAAGAAACTTGGCGAATTTATTATACAGCTATCTCCATCAAGATGAGTTTGTTTTTCCTGTTCTACCAATGAGACCCATTTTCAGGGGCATGAATTTTCTCCACGTCCTGAACTGCTCTTTCGGCCAGCAACAAGCCCAACGGCCAGCACATGAATGGTCCTCCGGTTCCAAGTGCTCCACGATGCCCCGCAGTCGCCGGAGGCCCACTGGATCAGGTTCCAGTGCACGGAAGACCGAAGGCCCGTCTCCTGCGACCTTCTGCTGAAGAACAATACCAAGGATGATCAGTGTTTCAAGATCAAAGTCACTTCGGACCAAATCTTCCGCGTCCAGCCCTCCGCTCGGCTTCATCAAGGCTGGCGAGATGGTCAAGATTAGGATCTGGTGCCAGAACAAGGTGGCCCAGCCCAGTGATCGCCTCCACTATTTTGCCTTCTACCATGTCAAGGCTGATGTCAAGTTCGGCAAGGAGCAGCAGGTATGGCTGAAGAAGACGCGACCGGATGAAGTACGCAAATTGATAGCCGCCTTCATGGAGAAGAAGTAATACCTGCCTCTACACGAGATACACAAAATAAAAGGATTGGAAGATAGTTTTCTCTAGTTTCCGGAGGTTCTTACGGTACTGAAAGTAGCTTTGAACTGTTACTGCCTCTCTAGAAGTTTCTATCCCTTTCTTTCATCTCTTCAGGAAATGCTTGTGAGTACTTTTCTCCTTATGATTCTTGTTCCCGAACAGGTACTGTCTCTCTGGATACAGATAAAATTTAGTAGGAGACGATCAAAAAGATAACTATTCTCCTCTCCAGATTGGGTACAAAAACTAATTTTATTTTCCCTAGAGAGCAACTGTGGGAGTCTGCCAAAGCCGACAAAACTTGTGAGGTATACTATAGCGAACATATAAGATTTCGCCTTCGTTAGACGCATATTGCCAGTTTCCGAATCGCCATAACTAAAAGGAGCGTTTTGTAATGAACATCATTGGCAGTGACAGACTTACCTGTATAATCTCCTCGATTAAGCCACACACATTTTTGGTTGAGCTCAGTCTTTTGAGTGTCGACTGTGATTCCTCATTGTCAACTTTACCGCTGTATCTAACTTCCTGTGGTATTTAAAACACTTTCAATTCAAGCGAATCCGTCGTCATATCACCATTTTTCCCAAACAGCTCCACTTTTCTTCTGATATGTCCCTATCGAAATGAACATACTCCACAGCAGTCAGCCAGGGTTTCCATTCAACTTTTGTGTTCCAATTGAAACCGAGATGCTGAGAAGAGGACACTTCATCTACTCAAACTGTTCGACAGCGACCTTTTCATCCCAGTGACCGAACATCTGGAGAAACGTGTAGAGAAGAACTGATGGGGGATGAGAAGAAGATGTGGGATGATGTGAGTACTGATGTGAGAACTGATGGCGGTAAGTCAAATTTTTCACATGAGTTTTCGCATATGCATTTACATCCAGCACCTTCTGACGTTTTCGAAAAATCGATGTAATGAGAAGGGGGAGATATTGTAAAAAGGTGATACCGGGTACAAACTGAAAAGGCAAAAAAGAAAGTAACGAAAAAGAATGTAACCCATGACCGCTTTCTTCCCAGTCTGCCGCTCACCACCAGGCTTGTTGAAAACCTGCGCTGCGCTGCGGCCAGATTGGACTTTGCGGCGGGCTAAGAAAATTCATTTTGCATTTTTTTCTGATTTTTTTTTGTTTCCAAATACGTTCCCCGATTAGATTTAGTTTTGCCATCAGAAAAATTGGAAGAAAATCAAAAACTGACGACAAAAATAGAAGAAAATGCGGATTTTTGGCGAAATTCGGTAAAAATAGCAGTTTTCTTCTATTTTCATTTTCAGTTTTCTATTTTCTTCCAATTTTTCTGATGGCAAAACTACATCTCATCGGGGGACGTATTTGGAAACAAAAAAAATCAGAAAAAAATGCGAAATGAATTTTTTTAGCGCGTCGCAAAGACCAACCTGGCCGCGACGCAGCCCAGCCCAGAATGCAGCGCGGCGCAGCGCAACAAGCCTGCTCACCACTCTGCTTCATTGTCATGTTAGTTTACGCTTTCCAGCGACGTGATATTCCGAAGCTGTCCCGAAAAAAATTTAAAACTGCCATAGCTCGGTCCAGGAAGGGATTAAGCAAATTTGGAAATATACCCCTTGATCCCCTGTTATGGGCTATCGAATGACACCTTACTCGTCGTCAAACTCCACCTCGACCTGAAGCACTTCCCTTGTGAGATGCTTGTCTACTTTTTACAGCACTGATTTGACTGCCTGCATCGACTGTTTGAACCTATTCTGAGATTGTCTTCCAGGTTGTTTGCAAATTTCCTAAACTACATTCAGTCCTCACTGCCAATACGTTAATAGCCAGTGAGACGAACATGTTCCGAACGAATTGACCTTTATTTCAACAATTCAACTAACACATAGCAAGATATGTCAAGGCTAATCTAAAGAGTGATGCTTCTTCTTCGACTATCGTTGCATATGGTCGTGATCCTGAAGAATTTGACTATTTCAACTATTCAAAACCTTACAGCTCGGAGAGCAGCTTTTCTTCTTTGCTCCTTGTCCTATTTCTCGTCTTTCTTCCAAAGATTTCACATGAGTCATTTTGTAGTACGCTCCATCAACGAAGATATGGTTTACCTTGGATGTAAATTGGCCCATTATCTTTTTGTGTGTCCATCGATCATCATTATTATTCATTATCGATGGCGGTCCGGACATCATTGGACATTCGAACACTAAAATTTCTTAGTTTTCAAATGGCGAATAGTCATACTGTAATCCGACTCCGCTGGAGTGTAGCTGTAGTTTTTTAATTCTGTGCACAAATATGGATTGTCGATTCCGAAGAGGAGACTGGCGGATGTTGTCGTGGTGAGATCCAGATGGGATGTGTATTTCACTGATACTGCCTTTATGTCAATCACCTCATACTTCTTCTCTTGTCGATTGACTCCCTCGATGTTCATATGAGAGCACTGAAAAGTGTATACTTTCAGAAAACTATACGAAAACTCACATCGAACCAGTGGGACCGGAAGATAGTCTTATCTTCCAACCTCTTATCCAGAAGCTTATCCAGTTGTTCCTGATTCTCTCGGTAAAACGGAAGAAGCTGTCTGGAAGTGAAGCCAATCAAATGGAACCATGACTAAAACTCACATTATTTCTTTACGAATGTCTGCTTTGAACATTCTCTTTTTTCTGGAACAGGTAATGAGCAGACCGATGGTAGCCTCAATTCCAACCTGTGGTATCTGACTGAAATCAATCTCCTGCTTGATCTCCTTTTCGACAGGCTCTTCTTTGACATTGCTTGCTGGTCGTTTTCGAGATTCTTCCTTGACTGTCACCGGTCCCTTTATTGTTATATTTTTCTTGTTTGAACCAACAGATCCTCTCACGGTCTGACGCTTCTGCTTATTCACTTTTGGCTTCATCTCTGTCGGTTCATCCGAAGGCCTATTGGTTTCCTGATCCTGATCCAAATGATTTTGACTCGTTCGATCGCTGTCAAACGGCTCTACCACCCTTGCGAGAGCACCGTCCTCTGCATGATTATTCACTTCTGGTTTCATCTCTGTTGATTTTTCCGAGAGAGTATTCGTTGCCGGCTTATCCGAAAGGTTTGCGCCGGTCTCATTCGCCTCCACCACCTTCGCATGAGTAGTTTCAAAGTGCGGATTGTACACTTCCGGTTTGATGTCTGGTTCATTCAAAGGGTTCGGACCCCTCCGGTCGTTCTCAATCCACTCCACAACCCTCGCGAGAGTACCGGGTTCTTCCGTGTACTGATCATATTGCATTCCATCCTCCTTTATCCACTTCCGGAGCTCCACTTTCAGTTTTTCCACCTCGATTGAGTACTTGCCCTACAGAATATATTCAAACTAGTTTCGGAAAAAAACAAACCTCTTCTTCGTTTTCCAAGAAAAGGTTCAAAGCCGAATCTACACTAATGTAAATCCTGTCCAGCCAATAGTTTCGCAATTCCGTGCCCAAGCTCTTGAAGAAGGGGAAGAGAAGCCCGGCTTCGGTGAGAATCTCTTCGATAGAAAGTTCGAGATCAGATGAAATGGCCAGAGATAGTCCCGTCAGAGTTTTGTGCTTGATACCATCCATGTTGAGTCCAGGAATGATCAGGATTCGTGCCTAGCTGACCCCAATTGAAAGCAGCGCTTTCAAAGTTTAGCACAAGAGCACGGTTATGCGAAGCTCGCTTTATAACATCTTCATATCGAAAATAACAAATAAGAATTTCTTGCTCTCTAGTCGACTGAAACATTTCTGGTCAGAGCCAGCTGACATGATCAGTTTTTGACACACTAGTCCGAATAGTTAAAAGTTACCTGGAGCTCCTAACAACATGGGAACAAACGAGAAAATTTCTCACTATTAACACCCTTACTGAATCATAATCATACGGTCCATTCTTTCCAGGTTTATAAATGGCATTTATTATCCGATCACTTTTTGGCATTAACAGCTGCTGAGATAATGTCACCCAAAACTCCTTCTTGGAACAGTCTGACTGTGTCATCTCCACCTCCGATCAGTTCTCCTCCCACAAAGACCTAAACAATTTTCAAATGAGATCTAGAAAATTGTACCTTGGGAACAGAACGTGTTCCGTATCTCTTCATAAATTCTTGCTGAATCTGTTCTCCGGGCAGGTCGTCTCTCTCGTCTAGTTCCACATACTCGTAGCTCTCCGCAGAGAGTCGGAATGTCGACAGAGTCGATTTTGCCTTCCTATTTTCAAAACTAGCTGAATACGGTGGAAAGCAAACCTGCAGAAGGGACAGGTAGTCTTACTGAAGACAACTACCGGTTTTGAGCTGATGTATCTGTCAATAATTTCTCCCGGAGTTTCCTTTTTGACTGTCCTTTTGGGCGGAGTGTTGATTGCATATTTCAGAACGGACTCTTTTCCCTCGGCGGCTCTCAACTCTTCCAGTTTCTTCCTTCTCTGTTCCTCTTCTTTCTCCTTCAATTCAGCAGCCACCTGGTCGTGAATCTCCTGCTGTCTGGCTCGGGCAGCAGCCAACTTTTCGGCCTCTCTTGAATGGACATCCTCATCTGTTTTTGTTTTGTATTGGAAATGTTGCAGTTGAAATTGACCAGCCGTTGATATTGACCAGAACTAGTTGAAATTGACCAAGTCAATTTCAACTAGTTGGGTCAATTTCAACTGCTTTTAAAAATCGAGATGCAGTTGAAATTGACCGGAAATATAAAACATTGCTAATTTTCGTAAAAATTCACGGGCTTTTCCTTTTTTTTGTGTTTTATCAACAATTTCGACAACTAGGTGAGACCGGAAGTGAAAAATTGCTACTTTTCGCTACGGGCAACAAAATATCGCTATTATTCACGGACAATAACTCGTTTTTCTACTTTTGGTGTTTTATCGACGTTTGCGACAACCAGGCGAGAAAAGCAAACATTTTCCACGGAAAATAAGACTTTTTTATGCAGCAAGAAGTATTCATTGACCAAAATAAAACAAAAACAGTAACAATGTGAAAGAATGAAGAGGGAAACAAAATTTACATGTTGTTGCAAGAATAATTAGTTTTGTGGCAACGAGAGTTGCAAAGTAAGTTGCGGGCTCTACAAGAACATCGGTTAGAGTCACATTTGCCATTGCAGTTGCAATGTTTGTGCCCTTGGCCTCCAGTGCCCGAATCCAAGGAAATTGCGGCTCGAAAGGAAGGCAGATCGACGTCAGGGACTCCAGATTGAAGTACAAAGCATTCTTCTAGCGGTTCTACTTGGTTTCTTGCGAAATAATGTGGAAGACGTCCGTTCGGTGTTCCAAGTCTAAAACTCTGTTGGAGAAACAAAAAACTTGACTAACTTGTAGGATCCGTCCCGCACTTGAAGCACAACAGCTATCAGACTTCTTGTTCCAGCTTTTGGACGATCCACTTCCGGAATCGCTACCAAAACCGATTTTCCTACTTTGATTGCTCCGTATATAAAGGAATAACAGTTCATAAAAAAGTGTAGCGTACCTGCTATTTGAAGCTTGAAGCATTTTATCTGCTTGACGTCGAAGTGCCAGACCGAATTGTTCTCGCTGATGATTGATCAGCGCAGTCTTGTCCTCCCATGCCGTTTCAGCATCTTCAACATATTCCTCCTCAGGCCCATGAAACAGTTCTCCATTGTCCCCGATGTGCTCTTCTTTGTCGACCGCGATTTCTGGCACTACTTAAAGCGAGTCCTGGTCCGCATCGTTATGATTGGCATCGAAACCTGGAGCGATGAAAAAATTATCAATTTCAAAAATAACTAACCAAACAAAGCCTTGAACGGCAATCTTCTCCCTTTAATTTCGACCACGTAAGGTCCCGTCCACAACATCCGCCACTCATGTGAGTCACATAAAGGATTTCAAAGATCCTTGATTGGCATAAGACGATTTTTTTTATTGTGTAGGAGCTCTTCTTTGCCATTAACGTTTCCGATTGCTAACCTAAACAATAAAAAGGGAATGACTAGAGAAATTCCGTAGTTTCGTTTAATAGCGCCGTCTGTGAATTTTTCTCCGTTGTTCCATCCTTTGACGGCTTATAGAATCTCATTGTAGTTGTCATCGGTCTTGACTTGTGAAGATTTCTTTTGAGCGACGTATTCTTGTAATTTCACGTCGAATCGTGCTCTGTGCTGATCCCTCACATCATCGAAACCCTCTTCTGACATCTGGCCGTTTGTAACAGTTGTTTTACGATAAAAAAACAGAAAACTTGAAGAAATAGTGGAAAAACTAGAATAAAGCAACAACTAGAGCCTTTCTCCTCGTTTTAGGTCTCAAAGGTTTAGAATATGTGTGCTTTTGTCGAAATGAACAAAAATCCACTTTAAATTGCTCCCAGGTCTCTGTGTGTGTCTGTCTGTCGGAAGCTTTAATTGGCAATCAAAATGGAGCAATTTGTGCGCACAATTAAGGGGAAAGGAGTTAGTGTAACAGGGTTGGACAAGTCGATTTGCAAGTGCCTGGACTTTGATTATTTTTGGCAGGGGATAGTTTCCAGACAGTAAAGAATCAAGTGCGGGTTAGGAATACGGGAAAGCTTTCGGGGGGGGGGGGGTTTGACTTTAATCCCAAAGGAGCGGTATGACAACTGGAGAGGAGAACAGGAGCACGTGGAAATGGGGACAGGGAGATCAGCAGGAAAGGATATGCGCACGGAAATTACACGAAGGGGTACAAGGACAAGATGGAAAAATTAGACAGAAGAAAGGGGACCTGGCGATAGGTATATCGTAAATGGTAGAGAAGGAAAAAGCAAATGACAACGTACAGGGATAGGAGAAAACTGGGAAGGGCAGAACACATTGCAGAATGCAGGGGTGGACAGAGAGAAAGTGTCGAGAAATTAGAAACAAGGGACAAACGGGCAAGAGTACAGGAACAGCAACACAGGAACATAATTGACCTGGAGAAGGATCAGATAGCAAGCTGTTATCTTTTTTTAAACGGACCAAACTATTTCACTTAGCCCCGAAGGGGGCGTAGCTCAACTTAAAACATAAAAATAAGGGAAAATAATAATAAAAACGGAAGAAAAACGAAATAAAACGTTTCCGGTCAATTTCAACTGAAAACCGGTCAATTTCAACTAGTTCTGGTCAATTTCAACGGCCGGTCAATTTCAACTGCAACAGAAATATCATGAGTCTTACCAAACTTCTTGCGATTGACTAGCTCCTTCGCCTCTTGAATTTCAGAGAGCTTTGGAGCCACGTAGGAACTGTAGACGAAGTAGGAGATTACTGCTCCAATGGTCACAAACCAGCCGTAACTCTCGAAGAAACTCCAGACTGAAAAAAAATTTGGTTGCCTGTATCAAGTTGATGGCATGGTTGTTTCCAGAGGAATCGTAACAAATGGGTTCTACACTGAAACGGTATGGTTTTACCGTAAGCCAACTGGAGCAGACTACCTGTCTCAAAAAGAGTTTCGACCTGACAATAATTCAGAGCAGAGCCTCTTTGTCAAAAGAAGTATAGTTCCTACTCTTGTTTTCTGCAGACCATGCCTTCGCTACACTCTTCCTAGCCGGATCATGGTCTGCGAATCACCAGAGTCAATATGTACCCCACTGTCCTCTAACACTTTAGGTCAGAGTGAGCTCGAAAGCTGATTTCGCTGGCGAGGGGGTCGTATATAGGAATCTAACTGTGACGAGACTATTTGGATGTGGCTAACTCCCCCCACCCCGCAATGCCTCGGCAGCCTGACTGAATTATAAGTCAAGATTAAAACATACTATCCAAAATGCTACATAATATCGTGAACTTTTCTCCGCCTTTTCAAGTGTCTAGACCACTTATCCCATTTCCGCCTAATATCGTTTTTTATGTATAAAAATGCTGCTTCTCCCACTCCGCTCATCTCCAATCTTATCTCACTTTCCACACTCTCACGAAACAATTTTTGATATAAAAAGATTCACCATTTGAGATCATCGGCATCCTATCCAGCTGTTGCTGCCGTTAGTACACGTTGCACTAGCGCGTCTTCGATTTTTTTGTAGCTTTCGTGAGAACGAACTTAATCGATACGTATTTACGATATCGAGGAGGAACTCTGAAATATTGCTTTCGAGAAAAAAAGTTACAGATTGAGAAAGAAGAAGAGAGGGGAGAGAGTTGACCTTGTACCTTGTCTCCCGCCGGTGACCGCTAAAGTTTTTCAAGGATTTGTTTTGGAAGGGAATGGATCGTCGACCCAGTGATCGACATAACTGGAACCTTGAACGGTCGCTTCTCCCTATCGAAATGTCGTTTGCGAGGTTGGTTCTCAGATTGGAGCAGAATTACCGACGAGGGTTGTTTGTCTCGGATATACGTAAACAACTTGGCCTTTTCCTCTTTGTCTAGTCAGAAACATCCCAGTTTTTGTGTCAATAAACATCCTCATCATCTAAATGATGTTCTCTTTCAGTTTTATGCGAATTTTTCTCCTCTCACTCGCAACAATGACTGCCGCTTATGAATTCATTCCTGGAATCAACTCCAAGGCTTTGAGAAACGGTTAGTTCGTTGGAGAGGTCGAGAGAAAAAATGTTTAGGTGATCCTGAACCAGCTCTAACCAAAAGGTTCAGAGTAAATGGAATGGCCTTTTGTCCGTTCACTGAACGTGTTCAGCTCTACATTTCAAGGAAAAACAGCAGGTTAGTCCGACTTTCCTGGAATTATTTGATCTTTTAGTGCCGACGTCGTGAACATCAACCTTGCCGATAAACCCGAATGGTATACAAACAAACACAAGAAGGGAAGTGTTCCTACTCTCCAATTAGGAGATACGGTAAGTGGAGACTGAATCAAAACTTCACCTCTTTAGATAATTGGAAGAGATTCGATGAAAATAGCAGAGTTGTTGGACGTTATTGAGCCCGAGACGACAGTACTTTCGGATGATGAGAACAAGAGGAACGAGGAGTTGGAGAAGACAAACCAGCTCAGTAAAAAGGTGATCCCATTCCTTGGAGCTTTAAAGAAGCATGGAATAGACAAGGACAAGACGGAGGAAAAGTGGAATAAGATGTCAGAGTGAGTGTTGAAATCATAGATCCAGAAATCGGATGACATTGTGTATCACTTTGCAGTTAAATATACAATTTTCCTAGTTTCCGATTGTGCTCCTTCTGAAGGAAACTTCCAGAAAGCTGACCGAAGGAAGACTAGTACTCCAGCCCAATCTTCAGAACTCTGCCTTCCTCTCAGGAGATCACCCAGGTTTTGCCGACTACATGATCTTTCCTCTAACCGAACGATTTTGGATCTTTCAGAACATGGTGAGTGGGAATTTTATGAATCAAACAGTTCCGTTCAGTGGAAGGATATGCTGTCGGTAAAAGATGAAACTGCTGAATTTTCAAGGTGGTTCAAGACTATGTCCGAGCGGCCCGAAGTTGCTCGAATTCGCCAGCCTCTGGAAGGACACATTCGTCATTTTGAGACGGTCTTTGCCGGTGAACCCGAATACGATCTTGAGACAGTAATGGGACAATAAAGACTATGATTATGGTCCTCGTTTGGGACTCTGACTCTTTCATATAGATAACAACGTTGGATCCTTATCGGCTACACTTAGAGAGAGCGCATTATCAATGCTCCTCCATGGTACACCACCCCATCGATCCGGTTCATTTCAATCATTTTGCAGCTTTCAGAGAGGATGTCCGAGGAATCACAACCGAGTCAGGACGTCAAGGCGGAGAGTCAAGCAGATGATCTGACTCTGACTGCTCAGCATCTTTTCTTCGCGGTAGGCTTCCTCGGTCTAGTAGTATCATCAAGTTGTTCTGCAGCAAGAGGTCGAGAGGGAAATCCAGACACTGGAACGGGACATTCGACAGCAGAAGGAATCGAGTGTCAACGCGAAAACGGCCATCACATTCGATCAGCTCAAGAAGATTCACAAGTGAGACCGCCTTGCAGCTGATAATGTCTTTGTAGTTTGGGAAAGATACTCGGACCGCAGAAGGAGACTTTCTTTGATAGAATCTGCCGGGCAGCTGACATCCAAAGAGCCAGTCTCAAGAACCGACTGAAACAGAACAAGGAGAAATTTGAACCGACTGGCAGTAGGAACGGTTCGAGTAGTCTAGGAGCAGAGACCCCGACAGTCGACTCACAGAACTATTTGATGACGTCTCCCACGCTTCAGAGTATGCTTCTCTTGCCCGGAAACAATGATGTGAGTGAGAAAAGCTGTGGGAAGGGAACAGTCATGGGATGGCTCGTTCGATAACCGAGATCGTAGCTGATGTAAACAGCTCGGGTGGCATTCTTTAGATAACTGATTGTGAGAAAGGGACTTTGGTTTTTGTTTGTTCACATCGTGCTACCACGAAATCGTGATTTCCAGCAGAGCATTACTGACACACGTCTATTTAGTAGTGTTTAAGGTGTCGGAAATCTTTTATGCTAGACTTGTCAAGAAATAATTTTTAATTGTCACACATTATATAAAGTTTATCCAGGGATAAATCTTGACATGTGTTGCCCTCGCCTCTAGCAAACTGTAGGAGGAAATCAGGAAAGAAAATATGTGTCAGTTACTGTTGAGATGTTGGAAAAATTGCAGTTCTTCATAATACAAGAGAGATAGGGTCTCAATTTCCAGATTTTGCGCTCCACCCTGGGCTCAATAGAATTCCCAACACCAACAACTCCGGCGGAAGAAGAGACAAAATTACCGGCAGATCGAGTGTTAGACCTCATGCAACTTGGCTTCAGTTTCGATGAAATCAAACAGGTGAGGGAAGAAAGAAGATGATAAAAGCGTTCTCACCCAGATAACGGAAATGTTCGATCAGTATAAGGAACTGATGAAACCGCAAAGTCCGAGTCTCAGTCAAGTTCTGATCCAATTCAGTAACTTCATCTCGACAAGTGTCCCGGAACATCTAAAACTCATATCATCCGCCTTTAATCTATTAGAAATGGGATACAGTAGACGAGATATCTTGAAGTCTATTTTGAGAGAGGTTGGTTCGTTTTGTTTAGAAAGTAGCAGACGTTCAGAGGAGACAAGAATTCGACGATTTCGATCGCCCTTGTAAGATTCCCAGATTGAGCCCTGGACCCGGATTGGACGAAACTCCCTTGTCAGACGGAGAACCGGCCTCGGTGGATGGCTTATGAAACGATTATCCTGTATCTAGTCCATGTAGCAAATGAAGCAAGCAGCTTATTCGCTATTTTCATCAGAAATGTACTTGTTTCGCAAGATTTGCCTTCTTCAGTCTTCTTCCACTCATTGGTTCCAAAGAAAACGGAAACTTCTGACCTAATTTTGGTTACACTTTCATCTGTTCATTCCTCAGTTCCCGACTCCAAAGAAAGGGTTGCTATTGTATTATTGTAGCGTCGTAGCGTCAGTTTTCTAACGGCTCCATACATATTTCTAAAGCTTCCTATTTGGCGAAAGTAACTGGCCTCCAAGTTCAAAACTCAAAGTTCCTAAGTAACTTGCTATGTAATCCTGACAACTCTTGACTTGCTACGACAATTCTCGTGGCCATGGACGAACAGACACACAGACCACAGACGCCGTTTTAATATTTTATATGAACCCTTTTGACAAGCAGCAGTACCTGGAATTCTTCTAAAGAATGTGCCCTCCCCATTCTTATTTGTCTCCTCCCGCCAAATGTGATTCTCGCAGCCGTTTTGAAGCCCTCTCACTGCTCACAAATGGCTCCTTCCGTATTCAATCGGCGAATCAAACGGCCTCTTTTCGCCCGATATCCGTGGCTTCGAGTCATGGCCAAATGTGTCGACTTTGTCTATCGTCTCGTCCGGACTTTTGCCATCTTCAGTGGAACTATCTTCCTCGTCTTTGCTACGGGACTATTCAATCTCCGCTTCAGGGGACAAATCAGTCATAGCTGTCTGGAGACTAGTCTCAAGTAAGTGTGCTTATTCTCTATGCAAATTGCCGACGAGAGTGGTTTTCAGCTCGACACGAGTGTTCCAGGATTGCGAGGCACAGAGACAAACAACCTTTCTTTTCATCGTATTCTGTGTGATCAGAATATTTTCCCACAAATGGGAACAGTACATTCTATCCAGAGGGTGAATAAGCATGCTTTAGAACATTTTGATATTCAGAGACAAGGAATGTTTGACGAGGAAAAAGGTACCAGGACATCATTTTGGAGCTGCAATGGGCATACCGTATCTGATTCGGATTCTTTATCTCTCCCAGGGACTGGCAGCTTCTCCGCTTCTTCTCTCTGCCTTGGCCGTCTCTTCAGCAGTTGCCTTCTTTCCCTTCTGCAAGGATTTCTTTATCATTGCCCGGTTATTTAGTCATGGCTTGAAAAGAAGACTGTACACGGCAAACAGAACCATGATCATCAATTTTGTGCTACTGTATCTGCACTTCTCTTTCCTTGTGGTATGTTTCAGCTCATCAATCCCAACTCGATTAATATCAACTGTCATTGCAGTTAACAATGCTGGACGTCTCGTTTGGTCTCTTCTGTTCCGATTACAACTTCCTCGGCTTCCCACTCCTCTTCCCCAACATCAACCTACCTCTTCTCTTTTTCCTCATAGTCCATTTCGTGACTTCTCATCACAAGAAGATGGCCATAATCGTCTACGAGGTACATGCGGAAGACTGTTTCATCCAGTTGCAACGAATGCGGTGTCTGTTATTGAAAGACTGTCCAGACCGATCAACCGCTGTCCGACTCGGAGAGATGCCTTCTCAGACCACAACCCAGCAGAGACGACTCTTTGAAGGGAGAATCGTCCAAGTAGGTTATTTTCGTTCTCCAAAAAAACAATTCCAGGTTCGTGACCTCCGCGAGCTCGAAACCATCTTGCCATGTAGCCTTCCTCACACCCATGTGTCCGACCACTAATCGCTCTTTTTCATCGGCCTTGCGGCATTTCCACAGCCAATCTTCTGCGGTCATCTTCGCGTTTTTCACAATCTCCCGACACAGATTCGACATGCCGAGTGAAGGAGTATCTTGCTCTTCTGTCGCTTTATTTGGTTTGTTTAGCGAGAGACCATCTCCATCCATATTGGACAAGCTGGGGCTCAGATTGGCAATGCCTGCTGGGAACTGTACTGTCTTGAACATGGAATTGATCAAGCCGGGTTCTTGGGCGAGTCTTTGGATCAGAAGGCACTCGACAGTCAGGTCAGTTGTAAGATGAGAAACTCATTTTCGCGATTTCAGTCGCTACAAGCCTTCTATTCCGAATCGTCCAATGGAAAATACGTGCCACGAGCCATCTACATCGACCTTGAACCGACTGTTTTGGACGAGATTCGCAAGGGACCGTTCTCTCAACTCTACCACCCAGACCAGATTTTGAGCGGTAGAGAAGATGCGGCCAATAACTATGCGAGAGGACATTACACTATTGGAAAGGAGATGATAGATATTGTTCTGGAGCGAATCCGGAAACAGACTGAGAACTGTATGGGTTTGCAAGGTTTTCTCGTCTTCCATTCCTTTGGAGGAGGCACGGGAAGTGGCTTCTCGTCTCTTTTGATGGAAAGACTCAGCGTCGAGTATGGGAAGAAAAGCAAGCTCGAATTCAGGTTTTTCCTTATCTTTTGTGAATACAGCCCAGTTACAGTATCTATCCAGCTCCTCAAGTATCGACTTCGGTCGTTGAGCCCTACAACTCTATTCTCACCACTCATTGTACATTGGAACATTCTGACTGTTCGTTTATGGTCGACAACGAAGCAATCTACGACATTTGCAGAAGAAATCTCAACGTCGACGTGAGATGACTTAATTTTGAGGACAGCTCAGATTTCAGCGTCCCTCTTACATCAATCTCAACCGACTCATAGCCCAGGTCACCTCTTCCATAACCGCCTCCCTCCGCTTCGACGGAGCCTTGAATGTGGATCTGACCGAGTTCCAGGTTTAGATTTCATTCTCAGCAAAAGCACAAAAAGGTTACAGACGAATCTGGTACCCTATCCTCGCATTCACTTCCCTTTGGCCACTTACGCTCCGGTCATCAGCTCCGACAGGGTAAGCAAGGGGTTTTGGGTAGTCTTTATTTCCAGTCAGTTTATGTCACTGAAGGCTCTCTATGTTGCTTCACAATCTACTTTTTAGGCCTACCACGAACCACTTTCCGTCTCCGACATCACCAGTATGTGCTTCGAGGCGAACAATCAGATGGTCAAGTGTGACCCGAGAACCGGAAAGTACATGGTTGATTCATTTCTTGGCGAATTACAGTAAACTATTCAGGCCGTATGCTTACTCTACCGTGGCGATGTCGTCCCTAAAGATGTCAACGCGGCAATCAGTTCTGTCAAAGCAGTAGGTTACTGTACTCTTCATCTCATACAAAGATGTTCAGAAGAGAGGAATCCATTTTGTCGACTGGTGCCCGACTGGATTCAAAGTGGGAATAAATGCTCAAGCACCTACTGTGGTTCCTGGCGGAGATTTGTCCAAGGTACGAGATCTGGTTATGTTTATTGTATCAGTGGAAGTGGCTCTTGACGTTCTTATCGAAGAGACTGACGGCTGGATCGACGAATAGAGTGTACAGAAGAAGGGCTCCTTGAGTCTGAGGCAGCCAGAGCGAGACGAGGAAGAACGTCTTGAGGACCCAGTAGATTGGGAAGCGACTAGCCAGAACGACCAGCGGACTGTCGAGTACGTAGAACGTAGAGAAGGCACACCAGTAGATCAGCCAATGCGTGTCGTCCGTTTTTTCCGGCGTCCGAATAGCCTTGAAGCTGGCATAGGCCGGATAGGCGAATCCGATGAGATTGCTGGCGAATTGAGCACCTTGGCCGAAGAGCAAGTAGAGGCTGATGACTCCAACAAGACCGTAGATGAGGATGTCTCGATCAAGACCAGTCGACTTCTCGAGAGCTGTCAGAGTGGAAGCCTTTTGCAGAGCCGCAGTCAAGTCAGCCTAAAATCTACGTTTCAAGTGAGAAAGGGATAGAATTACTTTAGCCTGATGGATTCCCTTGAGTGGCTGCTTGGTCTTTCCACCGATTGTCACAGTCTGAAGGGTGAGAACATCCTGTATCGGCTGGTCCTCATCCTCCGGCGGCTTCTCATAGGCAGAAATCAGTTCGGCCACAGTCGAATGGGCCAACATGGTCAGCGGAATTGATTCAATTGAAGTGACACTTTTAATCATCTTGCAATCAAAAAACTTTTTCTCTTACAAAAGAAAATATTTTTTAGGTACACAGAGCCGTTTGTATGCTGAGTAATACTACTTCGATCGCCGAAGCTTGGGCTCGACTGGATCACAAGTTCGACCTCATGTATGCCAAACGAGCCTTTGTGCATTGGTTCGTAGGAGAGGGTGAGCTGAGCAACGTAATCTGACTAAAGTGGTTTTAGGGATGGAGGAGGGAGAGTTTACAGAAGCTCGAGAGGATTTGGCTGCTTTGGAAAAGGACTATTCGGAAGTCAGCAAGGATACAACCGAGGAAGACGGAGAGGACGAGTTCTAGATGGACAGATTCTGGCAGTAATAAAAGCTTATTTTGTACACTCCTTTTAGTTTGTAGTGAGATATTATGACATGAAAACGAAGTGAACGTTGGGGGCTTTGCGCGTCGATGTCAGTGTCAACTCCGTTCCTACTTTGCGAGAAAACTACTTTCAAATTGGCGCCGAAACTCTATGTTCTAATTACCGTAACCGACCCCAAAAAGTTTTAATTTCCTAAAATCTCTTGTTTCCACTTTTTCATGCCGCAAACAAAAAGCTGAAAATGTCTGCCGAATCAAGGTTCTTTTTTTCCATATTTTTAACCAGAAACCAACGGAAACGACGTAGCCATTTACTCTTATCTTTTGAGTAATCAAACGCGAATTGCATTACATATAGGTGTCGCCAAAATGAGTTCAAGAATCGAGCCACGCCCTCAAAAACCATTTCCGCCCGTTTAGCTGCCTTTTTACATTTTTCTATTTTTTTTGTTGCAGTACTGTGGAATGCATGTACTTGTGCTAAGGGTAGAAAAAATTAACGAAATTAACTGGCAAGAAGAAAAATAGTTTCGGTGCGCGTGACTCGATATTTGCAGCTCATTTTGGAAAGACCTGTATCCGTCTTGCCATTGTTCTTGTTTTTTCAACGTGTTTACATCTTCTTTTTCAGAAGTTCTGCCATGCGCGATGCAACAATCATTGTAGAACACACCAATCCCATGAAATTAGACCCGTCGCCGCTATTGCGTCAAATTTTGAAGGACAATGAGGACTTTTTCCACGAAGGCCAGCAAACAAATAGAGTAATTTGTGCGTTGAGAATTGTTTCTGAAGATAAATTTCAGATGTTGAGGGAGAATAATCGTCGTACCCGTCTATCCCACGAAAAGCATCAGAAGTCGTTGTTGCCGCTACTACTCGAACACGGCTATTCATGGAGCTCGACACAACTGGTTGGTTTTTATTTTGTGTTCTCATAACAATTGTTTTCAGCAAACAAAAAATTTGAATCCCTTGGATGTCACCCTAACCATGCAGATTTTTAAAGATGAGACAATCTCATTGTATAGGAGGAGATCACCAGATAGTCTTGCAACAATTATGAAACAGACCAACACTCTGATTCGTTTCCCAGATCGCGAAGATGTAGGCGTTCTCTCTTGTCAGGTTTGTCACTCAAATTCTTAACGTCGACCACTTTCAGGTTGCCATCAGTGGCTCGATTAGCGGTGTTGAACAGGCCAGAGAGCGTATTCGAGCTCTGACGACTGTTAGCCTCTCGTTGCCCGTTGAAATCGAGAACCCGGAAGACTTGTACCGCTGGCTTGATCTTCAGAGGAAAAGCCTGCCAGACAATCTGTTCTACGAAACTATTGGCCCTCAACAGAAGCAGATGTTCGAGGTACCGGTTCTCCGAATATTGAGGTTACCATATGTTTAGAAACCTACGATCCGAGTATCCGGAACTTTGTCCCAAGAGAAAGAACTTGCCACCGCCGTTCAGCACTTGAGAGCGGCTTTCTACAACCGAGACTCCAATCGCAATGAAAAGCTGTTCGTAGCTGAACTGACGATTCCTCTGATGCAGATGGAAATGTACCTCGGAGGAGAACGTGCCGAGCAGCTGGTAATAACCAAGTAGCTGAGCACATGTATTTAGGTGGCGATTGCACGTACTGCCGACGTTTATCTGCACTTCATTCCAATCCAAGGTGATCGCCCACACTTTACCGAGTTTCAAAACTTTATCATCACGGGATCCAAGGCAGAAGGCGTGATTCATGCCCTAAAAATTATGACCTCTCTGCAACCAGTTCAGATGTCGTTCAATGTGTTGGGAGATGATCTTGTGACAAAGGTCCAACGCGATGTAATATATATTTGTTCTATTAATGTTTACCCATTTAGACCACTCAAAAGATTTACGACGAAGAATTCCAAGTACACAACTACGTCTCTCCATCCATGAAGCAGATTCACCTCCTTCCAGAAGATCCTGTAATTGTATGTCGCAGTTATCATTCACCTTCAAGCCCAACTTTAGCACTTCGTTTGTATGACTGCGCAAGAGCACAATGTGGGAAACATCTACAAATATCTCAAGTCGTTCCTGCGAGAAAAAATTCTAACCGATTGCACACTTCCTGACCCTGATGTTCCATCTCACATGGCCCAGGTTCTTAAACAGCTACATGTTACAGGTCGTCAACTGGACATTCAGGTGTTACTTTGGCATTTTCCGAGTAACACCTGCTTCAGAACTACGAATTTCCGGAACTAGGAGTAGAAGGCGTCAACGAAAAGGGAGATCTTTTACTGCTGGAACGATCGGTGGAGTCGGACGATGTCGAGAACCCGTTTGGTGCCGCTCCAACTGTAGAAGCTCCCAATGGTGATAGCGTAGCAGGAGCAGTCGTAGATCCGTTTATCGCTCTTCAGCAGGAGTCGCTCGTTCCATACTTCAACCACGACTTCAATGAATCATGTTTGAGGCTATGAAATTTAGGTATTATTGCCTTTTAGACCAGAGGGACGTTCCGCTTCGCGGAAATCGTGAAGCCTTTTTCGACAATTCTGGATTCGACCACCGTGGATTTTCGCGTAAGTCGTGTTCGCTCTAAAATATTTATTCTTTCATAGGAGGCTATCGAGGTCGAAGAGGTGGCGGCTTCTATAACGGTGATCGACGAGGTCCTCCTAACCGCCGCTTTCGCGATTTCGTTGGGAAGAATGATTTTCCAAGAGGAAGGAACCTTCCGGTATATTCCTGTTTCCTTGTGAATGATACATAAATTTCAGTACAACGACGACAGACCGGAACGAAATGATAAGCGTTATAGGAATGTGCGCGAAGTTGAAGAACCTAGACAGTACAATCGATACAATTCTCAACAACAAACTCGCTGTAGAATGGATGACGCATCCTTGGAAGGTTACATGACCTTCTACATGGGTCCTCATGAAAACGCTTATGTGAAAGAAACTGGCAATAACGCAGGAAACGCTAAGTCACAGGTACGATTTTGCTATCAGGTGTGTGCATAATTTTTAGGAAAAATATTGTATTTTTGGAATAACTTTTTGTAGGATGCACGAAAATAGCTTTTCAAAAAAAAGAAAAATTTGGTGTGGGCAAGCTCTATCTGATAGTGTATATATTGGTTAGGTATAGAATTATAATTTTTAAGTTTTAGCTGAAGCAATTTTTTTTCCTTTGAAGTAGAGCGATTTAGCGCACATCCCGGCCGATATTTTTTGACCCATGATACCCCATCATTAGTTGACCGCACCGTAGCCACCCAAACTTCGGAGACGCATATCTCGAAAATTTACCATTGTGACTCCCTTGTCCTATACAGGGTTTTGTAGCCCAGATTGAGCTCTTTCAAATGCAACCGGGCGATTTCTTCAAAACCTTTGGGCTAGGGCTGTGCAACTGCCTGAAGTTGGTCACTTTTGTAACTTGGACCCTTCATATCTCAGCGAGGAATAATTTCTGGGAAATCGGGTGGCGGCTATCAATGTTTTTCATCAAGACCTTCAAATTTGTAATTGGACGTTCTGTGGAATTCGGCCGGGATGTGCGCTAAATCGCTCTACTTCAAAGGAAAAAAAATTGCTTCAGCTAAAACTTAAAAATTATAATTCTATACCTAACCAATATATACACTATCAGATAGAGCTTGCCCACACCAAATTTTTCTTTTTTTTTTGAAAAGCTATTTTCGTGCATCCTACAAAAAGTTATTCCAAAAATACAACATTTTTCCTAAAAATTATGCACACACCTGATAGTTTAATTTATTGTTCTGTTTTCAGAGATCTGGTCAGGACTCTTGGAGACCTCCACGGGAAAATTGGAAGCCTACTCACGATAATGTCGGAACTCCTCATGACAGTAGTAGATCTTTCCATGATGGAGGTAGACACGACAATTGGAAGAATGACTCTGATCCGTGGAGAGGACGAGCTCAGAACAAGGTTCTACTGGCGAACAAAAAGCTTTTCAACGATTCACACAATAGCACTCGCGAAGAGGAGGATATGCCGAAGAGAATTTCTCCACGAGATCTCATCGACAAGGCCAACGAGGAAATAAATACAACTGGCCCGGCTAACACCTCGGTAACTTTGGTTTTGAACAGTTTTGACATTAAATTCAGGGGCAATCAGATCACAGCCGCGTCACATATGCTCGAATGGTTGGAGGCGAAGAGGATGATATGCCGAAGAGAATTTCTCCACGAGATCTCATCGACAAGGCCAACGAGGAAATAAATACAACGGGCCCAGCTAACACTTCGGTAACGTGGTTTCTGAACTGGTGTGACATTAGTTTTAGGGTCAATCGGAACACAGTCGCATCACTTATGCTCGAATGGTTGGAGGAACTATTCGAAAAGACGGAATCTCCGAAAAAGGCCTTGTTCAGGCGGAAGGACCATCAAACGAAAGGTAATACTTTTCTTTCTACGTAACTTAAAGCTCCAGATTTCGCCGCCGTTCTTTCTCTTCGAGCGAGCCCAGCAAGAAGTTCAGCAACTACAGCCATGACTCTCCTTTTGGCAGAAATGCTCGACAACTTGACTGTCGCGTCGATGTGGAGCACGTCTTGTTCTCGATCAATTGTGATAAATACGCGGAACAATTCCGTCATCATCGCATTAGTTCCCTACAGGACTTTGCTCGACTAAACGAGGCCGACCTGTACCGCATCGGAGTTGGGTCTAGCTTGGATCGAGAGACTATTCTCGAATACGTCACAAGTCGGTTTCCTCCGCTGTCAGTTTCAGTTTGTTTTCAGAGATGCGTCAATCTTATGGCCGTAGCAACTCCAACCAAGCCCCTGCTCAATCTCGAAGTGGTCCAAGCGCTCTGTAGCTGATATCTAGATTTACCCTTGTACTTTTTCTCTTTATGATAGGAGCTCGTGTGTATACTCGATTTTCAACATATGTTTTGAAGCGGCGTTCGTGTCTGTAAGTAAAACTCACCAGCTTGAGATAAACTTATGAGAAAGGGTCTACAGAGATAATAAAATACTTGTAGAAACACGTAAAGGGTGAACCCATGGCCTAAGAAAGTGGGAAGAAAAGGGGTACATGAAGTGTGATATGACTGGTGCCTACTTCTAGGTGCCTAATTACATCTTGTTGGCCATGAGGAACATGACTCCCTCGTCCGGAAGAACATACTTTTTGGTGGCGGAGAGATCAATTCCGGCCATTTCAAGCGCGTTGAGAATCATCTCTTCCGTCAGATGGAGCAACGAGAAGATGAGCTGCAAAATGATACTTTCGATGACGCAAAAAATAGTCAGTTGTCGACAATGAGGAACCGGCTGTCCTCGACAGTTGTCGCGTGCTCGAACTTTGGTCTCAAAAGGGTGTTCTTTTTTACCTGTTTGCCCGAATTGTAGCTATCGTCCTCCAGAACAGATCCGAGAATGAACTTTCCTCCAGAGCGAAGATGAGCGACCATGTTTTTGACGCACTTGACGTACTGATCGTAGTTCTGACAGGCACTTTCCAGAGTGAAAATGGTCAGAAGGATGTCCACTTGACGACCAACCAGTTCCGGAACCACGGGGTCACAATGAACGTCGGCGAAGCTGATTCCTCCTCTCTGAAAATGCTCGTTTTTGTACAGTTCTTCAAATTTTGTTTCCAATTACTCAGTCTTTAGACGGTTGTGGTAAACAAACATTGGGTGCTTTGAAGTTCAGAATGTTCTTGAACAAACCGTACCCTGACAATTTCCTTGGCTTTCTCCTCGTCATCGGCGTAACTGTCATTGGTCGGAGATCCGCCACCTCCTTCGGTTCGACGGATCACCTTGATGGTCGGAGCCCAGTCGTAGGGACTGTCTCCCTTGATCCAGACTCTCAGCAAATCGAGATTCTTTTCGACGTAATCCGTCAAATAGATTCTTTGAACGACATCTCGGAAGCACAAAGCCGAATAGACAGTCGGGCCTGCAACTCACTTGAGATTCAAAACCATTGTGGGCTACCGGCTCCGATGTCGAGGAGAGTCTGTCTCTTTTCTTCTGGGACAGTCTGTTGGATGATGTGAGCAAAGACGGGAAGGGCAAAGAGGGATACTCGGGTACCTTGCTCGATCGCCTTCCTAGAAAGTATTGGTTTGCCTAGAATGGATCCTTTTGGTTATCTGACTCCTTATATTCAGAAAACGTTTAGAAACAATAGTAGTTCTGAAACCAGCCATCTACGATCACTGTCCGCAGTGCACTACAGAAATTCAGTGTCCAACGACAATAGAGCTTGAACAATTTCTTGACAGAATGTTTCTGGATTCCTACTTAGCTCGTCTAATGTGATTTGAATTTAAGTTGTTTTGACTTAATCCTGATGACGCACAGACAGGCTTTTGAGTGAGAGATCTACTTCTTTACCTTGTTTTCTCTGGTAGTTTGAATAATTCTAGACTTTTTTAAACCGCGGTGTCCTCTTTCAAATTATAGTTGGTATCTGGTAAACAAGTAGCCTACTGTACTGTCTCAAATTAAGCTCCTTGTTGCAAAGGGGTTTATGACTAAAAAAATGGTCCCGTACCCGAGAGGGAAGTGATCAATCAGACACGACTCGTCAGTTTATTTGTCCTCTCAGGTCGAGTCATTTGTCAGCCCCTCGACACGTTACAAATGAGTCTTGCCACTCGGATCTATTCTTCTCTGTCGAACTTTTTTTCGCAACCTTTCGAGCCGTTCGAACGAGTTAAACAAAGAGAGACTTACTTGCTGAAGAAGTGTTCGAGGTAGGCATCCGGATCGAAGGAGCTATGATAGTCCTGAGGACCGGCGATCTTCTGCTGCGACGACATCCCGAGACAAAGGAAGACTACTGGAGAGAACAGCTGAAACCAAGTACTCTTTTTGTTGTGTAAAGTAAAAGATATGAGACAGCCTGTTTGTTCTCATTTTTTGCCCTCCGGCCGAGAAACGTCTGGAGAGAGCTCTCTCGCCTGCAAAAAGGCCGTGGCTGTGCGCAAGCGGCGAGAGTGAGAGGTGTAAAACAATTGCGCAGAGATCGTTCGCGAGAGTTTAGAATCTCTTCAGGGTTACATCCTACAAAAAAGTTGTCAATTAGTAAAAACCTCAGCTCAATGAGACGAGTATTTTGCTTTTTTGAAAAATGATTTTTGACTTTGGGAACACCCCGAAACAGAAAATGTCCGAATGGCGCAGTGGGTTTGGAAAATTCATGTTTTGATCGAAACTTGGAACGTTCACTATTTTCAGACGATGAGACATCCAGGTCTCTCATATAGCCTATTAATTCGGCCTTATTGAAACCTACATTTTGGAACCGAGTTTGCACGATTTCGTTGAAATTGGAAAAAGTTATGAGTGTTTTTTAAATACTTAGTTGGCGACCTAATATTTCAAGTAATTTCAAAAAAGCTCCCAAAAACCGACTGACTTAGTTTAGTTTAAGAAATTATTTGGAGGCAATGACTACGTTAGTGTAAGACTATTCCCAGCTGTTAGTCGAAAAATAGTCGAAAGCTCTGAACACTTGCAGATGCTTTCTCCAGTCGCAAAGGTTTGTGTCACATCAATTATTGCAATTTAAGAGAGTAAAGTGTGCTGGGAAGACAGTACAACAGTATGAAATGAAGTTTGTAAGAGGAATCATCTTAAGTTCAGGATTAAAAGTTTGGAGAAGACGGTCAGAGAGCTGGTCAGACAGAGAAAGTGCAACCAAGAGGAGGTGCTTTCGAGTGGGTCGCGACAGACGGCTGGCGCAGATCAATCGAAGGCTCACATCCGCAATAGATAAATATTTATGTTAGTCTAAAATACTATATACATATGTGCACCAAAGGAACAACGTGTAACGAGGAGCACTTGCACGAGGTTTGTGTCATCTTGAGCAGTTTTTTTCTCTGGAGCAAAATGAGCCCTAAGGACGACCTGGCGACAGCTGGACGTCTCTCGGCTTTGGAATCTTTCGGGCATCTACCTCACTGGCGACCTGAACTGCCTTTCTCAGTTCCTTTCTCATCGTTTTTCAACTAACCAATTGTATGTAGGCGTTCTCGTAAAAGTTCTGAAGCAGCTTCGTGACATCTTCCGTTCCGGCCAGACGTTCCCGATAGTCGGCTGCCAATTGGACAAATTGTGACGGAGGCTGGAATTCTTTGAGTCTAAAAAGTAATTAAGATTACTGTAGAAGGACGAAGACGCGGTGGCATAGGAGGTTTGGAGACTCTTCTGGGAATCAACGGTGCCCTCGTCGCTCGGAATCTATTCCTGTAAGAGACCTCGTCGGTCGTCGTCTCATCACTCAAATCCAATGGGGCTCCAGTGGCCAAGGCCAAGAGATCACTGTCCGTCTCGATAAAAGAACGTCTCGGCTGAATAGTTTTTCATTTCATTTTGTTTTGAACTCACAATGGGACGGACTTTCTTCGGGTCGAACTCTTCAGTGGTCGTTACAGGAGAAGATTGTGTACTGGAACCAGTGGGCGACTCGGTAGTACTACTAGGCAGACTAACGGTAATCATGTTGTATCTCTTCCTGGCTAAACTCATCTCTCTTTAAAACTCTTTCTCGACTCACCAGCCTCGCGTTCCTTCTCTTCCTCTTCCGCTGCTCTCTCAATAGCTGTGAGATGTGTCTCACTGGTTTTGATAGAAGAGTACGAGTCGTCCTTTTTTTCCGTTCTCTTCGGAGGATGCAGCTTGATCTCCGGAATCTCTTCCTCCAAAAGTCGCTCACTTCTGTCAATTGGTTCTGGCGTAAAAGGACCAGCGAATTCTTGAATCGGCTCTTCCACTTCGTCTAAATGTTTTTAGTTTGATGATATTAATATCTTACTAGGAGTCGTCTCCTCCTCCGAAGCGTTGTCCTCTTCTGTTGTTGTGGCTGTTTCGGTAGTGGTAGTCGGTCGACTAGTGGTCGACGTAGTTGTGGCTGAAGATGTAGTTTTTTGGAATATCGAATAAACAAAAAAACCTACTTCTAAACTTATCTTACTAATGGTTTCCAGTAAAACATATGGTTCTTGTGGAGTACATGGGCGACTTCATCCATAATCCAGAAAGTACAATTATTAGCACAAAGTAGTACAAAATATAACAAAATTATAACTTGTCAGGCAAAATAATCACTCGGATATCTTCTCTCTGCCTAGTACTGAAGCAGACCACATCCAACTTCTACAAAACTATGGACTATTGCCTACTCAGAAAAACTGTGCCAAAGGTCATTCAATGAGATTGCACATTCAAGGAAATATCGCTCAATTTTGGTTTTAACTTATTATTACTATACTTTTTGTTATTGACTAATTATTACTGTACTTTGTGGATTATGGATGAAGTCGCCCATGTACTCCACAAGTACCAAACATAAAAGATCTTTACCCGGCGTGGAAGTTGTGTATGGTACGGTAACTGATGACAACTTGGCGGCTCCATTGAGCTTCTTGGCCAACTCTTCCCGAACGACTTGCTCAACAAGCTGAACCAATTTCTCGCTCTCAGTGTCCGTCAAGTTCAAGTTTTTGAGGATAGTCAAGGCGTGATTGATCTTACTGGGTCTCTGAAGGAGGACTTGGGACATAAAAACTGATCACATGCCTGTTCAGGAGTTACAGTCGAGGTCACTCCAAGAGTCTTACCGATAGCTTTTATCTTCAGCAGAGCCTTTGAATGCTCAAGGTCATGAAATTAAACAATTAGAACACGCTGACACTTTCGTACCTTTTCCTCACTGCTCTCCGTCGCTACGTCTTTCCCTTTAAACGGAACAACTCCAGATACAACTTGTGGTGTTCGAGGAGGGACAATCTCGGCCGATTTCGGTTGAGCCATTGGCGAGAGAGCTTCATAAATGCCTAGTTTCTCTCCTATACTATCATTTTTAGGTCAGAAGATACACTTTACCCGAACTTCCATGAACATTCTGTGGAAGTAGACCTTGTATCTGTTGTGGGTAGAGGGCTAAAGGTGGGATATTGGCAGCTTGTTGTGGAAAGGGCGGGAAGGTAGGCGGAGTGTGAAGACTATAGACTTGTTGATTTGGAAAATATTTTGTCATACTGATTGTCTTGGAGTCCGGCTGCCATCTGATTGCTGATCAGAGCGTGGTTGAGCAAGAGAGCGTTGTTCAGCTGGTTCTGTCGTTGTATCAATTCATAGAGGGAGGACGGCATGAAGTTTCCCTGTAATGAGTTTGTTCACAACAAGCTTTAATGTTGCAGCTGTTATTTTCTACTTTTACTCCCACGTTCTCTTATTTAACATTCGAAAACATTCCGCAACTATTTCTATAGGAATTTCGAATGTTTTAAACCAGTTACTAACGCTCAACGACTTGAACTTCATTCCTTTTGAGATTTCAATGTTTTTGACAGTTATCTCTTTACTTGCCACATCTAGTTTAACTCCTATTTGTGCTAGACTTGTAGCGAGTGACAATGGAACAGTGACACGGGGAGAAGGGAAGAGGACCTAGGGCTGAGGCTCTGAGACAAAGCGAAGTAAAACGGAAGATAGCGAGCCTCTAACATTAGCCCTGGAAAATGACTCTGTTACAGACTGACTCAAGCAGCCCCGACATTCATATAGGCTTCTATCCAATCTGTTTTCTACATTTTTCCCTCAAAACAAGAGGCGGAAAAAGCTTGTTGTAGACCTCCCCTCGACCACGACCGGCTTTATACGGTCTTAAGCGGAGCAAATTACGGGCCGAGAAAGCTGCAAAAAGCCGATCTGGCAACTGTCGACGAGACGTTCGCCCCATACACAACTGTCTCGTCAAAAACGAGATGCACGACAGGGTTCTGTTTATGTTGATTTCAACCAGATATTGCGTCATTAGGCTGAGAGACGCCAAAGTGTCTCGTGAGATCTTCGAAAACGTAATATGGAAGAGAGAGCGCGCGCATTACGCAATCCCACAAATGGCAAAAAGATGTCCAGCTGATGCCGCCGGCGCTCAAGCCACTTTGGATCGGTTGGACGGCCGTGAAATGATGGCAAGTTATGAGCAATTTAAGGTGGACACAACACGCAATGGACAGAATAGAGAGGCAACGAACCGGTGCGTTAGTCATTGGGCCTGACTGGCAAGACACAAGGCCTGCTGTGAATAACAACAATCTCAATAGCACTATCGGCATCTGAAAGCTTTTTTCAAGTAAGAATTTAAAATGAGATTAGGAGATCTTTCCATGAGAAGAAAGTCTAAGGAAGAACGAAGGAGAGACGGAACACTGGTGCGTGACAGTCAGGGGAAGCTGAACCGAAAAACAGCACGCCCAAGGAGACTGGGATCCCAAATCGCTTGGGGGCAAAAGATCTCGAGAAAGGCGTGGTCCCTGTAGAAAGTCATCTTGTATCTACAGTTTAGATAAGAAAACATCATTTTGATGTTAATGAGAGAAATATTCCAACTTCATAGAGATATTCCTTCACCTGAACGCAAAGAAAATGTGTCGACTGTAAGTACTAATTATTGAAACACATGTGAAGTAGTTTCCGTATTGTCTAAAAGAGGTCTGCGTCTAGTACCAAACAGTCTGTTTCCGAGAGTTAGAACACTGTTGAAAGTAGACTAGCTGTATCGGAAACATGCTGAGGAATATGGAAGTCAAAATTAGGAAGTTTCGAAAATGAAGAAATGTAGACGACTTGCCATACCAATTTGAAGCCGAAGCTTTTACTTCTGTTAAGATGAATAGGTTACGCTTAAAGGGAAAGACAATATAGTTACAGTTTAAGAATGAGATATGGATCTCGAAGGCGGAATGTGGTCTCGTGTCTTTATCCCGCGTGTGTCACTAGAAACAAGCGACAAAAAGGCTGGATCTGGATCTTCTTTTTTGAATCATCAACAGCTAGCAGTGTAAACTGATGTTTTCGGGTGTTAAGTCTTCCGGTTGAACTGTATGAGATCCACCCTTATTTTGAGAAACTGATGGAAAGCTAGATAATACTGGAAAAACAATGGACTTTTGTAGAAAAAAAGATGCGCGTGAAGAAGAACAGGTGACGACTTTGGGAGAGAGCGTATGGCCGAAGGCTTGTGGCGCAATTCGGGAACCCGCTTGCGCTCGAATAGCCGCGCTTAGTTCTTTTGAGGAAGATTAGTCGTTTCACGCCGAATGACTGTCCCACACATGGCTATCAGTTATCACTCGCTGGTCCTATATCAGGTTAGGCTCAACATTTAATTCTTTTTCGGTCACAATCAGAGCTTTTTAGAGATATAGAACACAAAAGTCGACAGTACACGAAGTCATGAAATTGGCTAGAGAAGGAACGCTTGCGGAGGAAACAGCAAGATTTACCGAAGCTACCAAGAATCTCGGACCCTAAAAGGCCTCGGGACTTTACATCTATTCATCAGCTGTGATATCCACAAAAAGCAGAGCCGAAAGCCTTGAACCCGAAGCTTTGGGTGGAACTTATCTCGATCGCCTAATTCGTAGCTTCTCGGTTAGCCATCTTGAAAAATTTTTTCAAGAAAGAAAAGTTAATTTGTTCTTGTTATTGTTCCTAGAATTAATTTTGTAAGTTAAAACAGCAAAAACTGACCGCTTCTTCCACATTTTGGTAGGATATACGTCGCTTTCGCACTCACGGCAGACGTACGACATGTTAGCGTGGACGGACGAAGATCTGAAAGTCGAAGCCGATTAGTAAATGAAAAACTCTTACCGCCAGCGTCTACCGCAGCTGCAATGGAAAATGCCGTTACTGATGCGATCTCCCTGGTATGGAGTAAGAGGGTTGGCTTCTCGGAGCGGGCACACCTGGATGAAGTGACCGCGCTCATTGCAGCAGTCACAGCGATACGAGCGGTTGGGAAGATGCTGCATCTTCTTAATTTCCTGATAAACCTAGAAACAAATTCAGCAAAATTGCCAAAGAGAAATGTAAAAAAAGCTGGAGACATACCTCATCGATGTCGTTGATGATTGTCGAGGTGCTGCCGCTGCTGAAGGCAGTGCCATGCGATTTCTTCTATATATATGGCCTGGTATTTGCAAACACAAATCTGAGTAAATAAATAAACAATGTTCTTGAGATGAAAATGAGACGAATAACTGAACAGAGAAAAATAGGAATGTTGGAGTTGAAATTGACCATCCGTTGATATTGACCGGAAATTTCACTTTTTCTATTTTTATCGATCTTTTTTGATTTGATTTTTATTATTGTAGAATATCCTATTTGGAACGTTTTGATACCAAACCGACCGAAAAAAAATCCAAAAAATAGACTTGAAAACAACTTCACAAGCCATGTTTGGTTGTTTTGGGCTTAGCTAAGCCTTTAGCCCATATAAATGACTAGTTTTGGTCTTAAAACATGAGGAATGAATCAATCTATCTATTTTGATAGAAAAAAAATGAAAAATAAATGGAAAAAGAATAAATAAAAAATCCAAAATAATGAATTTCCGGTCGTCGTTCGCTCCGAGACGCAGTGAAAAAATAATTCCCTTCCCACCACTGTTTTACTAATTTCTAGTCGGTTTCGTATGATATTCGCCCGTATTTCAATGCCTAACAACTCCTAGTAACCACTACTGTGATTAATCAGTCTCTCTTAAAGATCCGACAAAAATTTTGAACAGGGAAGGTCAAGAATTAGTCAGTTTTCGAAATCAAAGCCAAAAAACCAATTAGAACCGAATAAGCTACAGACAGTTCCACCTTTCGAAGTGTAGTTCCACACAAACATCAAAAAGATGGAATATTATGTTTTCCTAATCTAGTGACTGGTGCCAGTCATTTAAAACAAAAGGTTCTTTCCTAAAATTAAAACTAAAGCCGATTGTCAATGACCTGAAATATGATCATCCGCCTGAAAGCGACTAGAACCCTATTTTATCCAGTCCTCATGTACTGTATTTCGGTTACCAAACCCTACTAAACTTCCCATGCAATCATGAATCAGTGCATCCCACTTTACCCTAATCTTTTCAGAACAACCTATCTCTATAGAACTTTAACCATGCATTGTATCGTTGGTTTCCTTTAGCAAAGCAATTCTCTAGTTTTCTAGGAATTCCGGTTTATACCTATCTCTTTCCATCTAAAATTGCCAATTGGACCCGCTCTACAATTAATCTACCAGAACAGAGCAAAAGACACTCGGAATAGTTTAGAATTACTAAAACAAGAGTAGATATAGAAAGAGACTCTCCCCGAATTCCGTGCCAAAACAAGACTAACCTCTACCTCCTCATCGTCCAGCAGGGATTCGATCCATCTTTCAACAGGGATTCGATCCTTCTCTTCCATCATTAGTAACGCCTGGCGTGTCACGTCTGTAAACTTTACCGTGTACAACGATATATTCAGAATAGGAGATACGTCAAGAAAAACATCGAGTTCCAGACGATTTGATAAAAGCCGCAGTGAGTCAGTACAGTTGAAAATTACACAAATATGTGTACACATTATCCCGGTCGAACACACGATTTACGGCTTGGTAATATTCTACAATTATAGTCTGTAAAGTAGCTAGTGAGAATAATTAGTCCTTTAAATTTAGAACAAAAATGTTGGCTCCCGACACAATTTAGTCATACTCGTAGCCTTGATCAAGCTCTGCAACTTTGCATAACACTAGAAATATAACAAAAGTCAAAAGAATTTTAAAAAAACGTCTGTTACAGCTTTCATGGTATGTTTAACTCAGCAAAATTAAAGTCACTACTGTTACATTGTTGGGATAAATCTACCCAAACACAGTATGCTAGAACATCAAAGTCAGTAATCGTTGGTGAGAAGCAGCGGATTCAGCGTGAGTGACGCCAAAAACCAAGAAGCTGAAACATGTCGTCTTCACCTGAAAAAAATGAATACGTAATTGCGTATTCTTACGTAAGGGGGAGGGGGCTTCTAATAAAGGTTTTAGGGTAGAACATATGGAAAACAAATACTTATTTTGTGTTATGTAGAATGAACACAAACAAATCCTAAGAAGATATTCAACTCAAAATTGGCCTGATCGGTGATCTGTCTGTTCAGAAAAAAAGAACGCAGCAGTAACCCAAAAAATATTTCGCTTCGAGAACCACAAACCCCTCTGATTTTCAGGGTAGCGCGCCAATTTACCGTTGAGGCTCAACTGGAAAACTAACAATAAGAGATTCGTAGACAGGAAATGAGGTTATCATTCAATAATTGGTATTCGAAATGCAATTCAGTGTGAGAAAAGGGGGTCCTATTCTAGAACTGTCTGTGTCTTTCGACATTTGACCCGTATCGAATTCGTCATCACTCCAGGTGTTACTCAGAGCGAGTCTCTTGTCGTATTTACCGCGGCTGGACGGTATAAACAAGAGGCGAGGCTCTTCCCTCAGTCCATTTTTCGATCAAAATGGCCGGCTCAGCTCCAGAAAACGGTTAGCCCTTGTCAAATCTTTTTCAATCTTTTCAGCCTATGCAATTGAAGCCATTGTCGGTCACCGACAAGAACAAAACGGATCCTACTCCTTTTTGTAAGTCCGCTCTTTTTAAACTTGGAGAAATATTGTTAGGGTCAAATGGCAGGAGCATGAGGATGAGGATAATAGCTGGGTCCACGAGAATGACATCTGGATGAACGTCAATCAGTACGACGACACGCCTGAGGTGAGTTGAATCGAAGTCAATCAAAACTTTTTTTTTCAGATGAATCTCACCGAATGGACTTACAGAATGTTGAATTGCATCTCTGTGTTCCGAAAAGAGTAGGTATGAATCAATCAACAATCTAGTCGTTGTTAAGAACGCTGAATCAACTCGGGTTCAATTCTCGCGAACGGTGCAATCTCAAAGACGTTTTCAACAATATGGTTAGCTAAACTCGAATAACTCTTGAAATTTACACTTCTAGGAAAATGAAAGTGATTTCTCTAACAGCGCTGAAGACGTGGGGGACGTTCCTGTTCCTCCGGCCTTTGATTCCTCTTCTCAGACACATTCTGAAGCTGATGACGATGAAGAACATATCCAGCGACTCAAAACTAGTTTCTATATCTTTTCAGTTACGAGTAAAAAATAGTTTTTGTTCAAAAAGACCAAAAGTGTGGGTCGAGGATTGCAGGTGGGGAATAGAGGGGAAGATAACCCACTGTCAGCAGCGGACCACACGACAGTGCCCAATTCAGCCGTGATTATATACCCGAGCAGTTGCAATCTTTCGAAATAGTACGGGTCTGCTGAATTATCTCGGGCTGCAGAGACGGAGAGGAAACCTTTATTTTATTCAGCTCAAAGTATCAGTTACAATCTACGTTCATTCGGCGATCTGAGCGAGGAAGATGATACAGACGTCCTTTCCGGGAGCTCCTTCGCGATCGACGACCCAGTTGACCTGTACCTTCTCGTGCTAAAACTAAGCGTTGCAAACGAACAGCGTCTAGACTCACAGCCGGATAGTTGTTGGCAATATCGATTCCCTGCACGTAGGTGTACTCTTGTCCAGACTTCAGAGGGCAGGAAAGTCCAGCTGTACAGGCATTGCTGTCTGCCAGTGGGAAATCGATCATCGTCTCTCCGATCTTAGCCTTGATGGAAGTCTTGAAGTCGGAGACCTCTTGATCTGAAACTTCTTTTCAAAAACAAGAGTCGACTTGACTAACCAGGAGTGAATTTGATGCGAATGATCGGCTTGGAATTGGCCTTGAAGCTGCACATCTTCTTTCCTCCGTCGGTCTCTTTCAATTCACATCCTTCGGCAGTCACCTCGTGAACTTTGAACTGCGATTCTGAACTCTTCCAGTCAGATCTGAAGTACCCACTGCACTCACTGCAATCGCGGAATCCGATGTTGATGAATTCGGCGGAGACGACTCCTAGAAGGACCAGTACAGCTACCAAGCGGAGCATGCCTAAAAATTATTGGTCACTATTGAAAGGAGAGAGGAGCATGTTCTGCTGGCCTGCTGGGCGGGGATGGCCCCTCGAGAGAAAGTCATAAATCACGGCAGTAAAGGAGCAACTGGGGCTGTCCCCAAGGGAACATGAGGGCAGTGAAAATGATAACAAACACGAGTCATTCTAAAAGTGCGTTGTTTGAATGGGTAGATTTAATCAGGTCGGATAAAAGATGTTTGTTTGGTCATCAATCAACTTGAGAAACATTCGCCTTTTAGGTTACAAACAGTCCTTTAATCAATCAGCAGGAGCAGCCCATTTCGAGCTGATATCTGGAGAGAAGAACGCTGTACCAGAAAGCATGCTCGAAGTAAAATTGTGCAGATATTTCTCGTCCGCTCCAGTTCAGAAATAGATCTTCATTTACACTCTCCTGGATCAGACCACCACTGTCTCCTTTTTCTTCACTTTACTCTTAAGTCTGTGGGCGAGACGGCAATCTGTAAAAAGATTAAAAAGACGAGTCTTGACATGTCGAGAGTTGATGAGTTTGAAAGAAGCCAAAAACTGCCTCATTGGGACTCTCTTCCTAAGATGGTCAGTTGTTTCTACTTCGGCCCTTCAAGTATATCTACTTCAGGTGATGTTTCCACAGGCACGAGCCAATTTGCCGATGACGTTTCGAAAGGAGAAGATGGACTTTCTGACGGAGGTTCTGCGCCGCGGGAGCACGGAAGACGGTCGACCGACGGTGACTTCACAGGAGCCGGTGGATTCGATCGATAGCGAGGACTTTGACAATGTGAACCAGCAGTGCGACTCGCCGCCCGCCAGAAGTCCTCTCGTTCGAGCCGTAAAAGTGGAAGGATTCGAATTGCAGCTGGAACACAGTACGCGAGGACAGCACGGAATCGGAGGCTGGAGTCACGCCATGCTTCTCGTTTGTGCCACAGCTCATGCCAGCAGCCTTTGGAACTTTGCCGGAACAGTCATGACTAGCGGTTAGTTTCCATTGGGACCTTTCTTATACGATGATATTTTATTTACATTTGAAGCCCATATCATTGTACTGAACGTTGTGATCCTCATTTGAACTGCGGCAGATTATTGAAAGAATCAGACAACAAACATCTAGTTCAGGATCGACGGCCTTCCTGCTCATCTACATCATCCAACTGGTCGTTGTTGGAATCAGCTTCGCCGCTCTCGAACTCACTCTCGGACAGTACACCTCTCTGCCGGTCTGTGTCATCTTCGGTCGAATCGCCCCCATCGCTACCGGAGTCGGCTATCTTCTCCTGCTGGTCCGTCTGCTGTCCAGTCTCTTTCTCAATCTCCAGTCTCGCTACCTCGTCTTCTTCTACAACTTTATGCTCATGACCTTCACTGGTGATCGCAATTGGCTCGAATGTGAGGACTATCCAGGATCCTCTTGTCTTCCCGACGTCTGTGATCCGAACCATGTCTGGATGGGAGGCAAGTGTATTCGAGAAAGTGATTCCGTCTTTACCAGCCTTCCGATGAGTGCCATTGCCGACGTCTACACTCGATCCGAGTCGAGCATCAACTTCAGTCCGTCTCATCTCTACTTTTTGATGTTGAATCAACGCAGCAATGCACTCCTGCTGACTGATATGACGCTTCTCGCCGTGGCCGGTCTCATTGCCTACAAAGGAAACAAGGTCTTCGGCAAGATTGCTCCAATCTTTGTCGCCGCGACTCTCTTCGGAATCCTGGTCATCGGTGGCTATTCCCTCTTCCTGGTCATCTTTCGAGAAAAGTTCCATCTCGTGCTGCAGGCTCTCAAGCCGCAATGGAGTAAACTGGCCGATATGGATGCTTGGCTGCACTGCGCAATGCAGGTTCTCTTCACGATTGGACTCGGAGACGGAACACTCATCACAGTAGGATCACAGGCCGATTTCCGCAACGATATTCTCAAGGAGGTCACGATCATGACCTTTTTTGGAGCTGGAATCCGAATCCTTGTCACCCTCGCGGCTGTTTTTCTGGCTGTCGCTTCCAAACAGGCCAGTTCTATCTCTTTCGATGTTTTCTTGGGTTAGTTATTCTACTCCAGTTTGATATTAAATGATGACTCTTCAGTTACACTATAAAGAGAAAAGTAAAAAAAATAATTTCAGCTCTGTCACGAGAAGTGGGCGGCTCGTTCTGGTTCCGTCTGCCATTCACACTGCTCCCAGAACTCGAGAACACGATGGTTCATCGTCTCTGTACGGACATCTTCTACCTCTCGATGGTCATCTCCGTCATCGGCTTCCAAGTCGTCACGATCGAGATGTTCGTGGCTGCCATCTACCGCTCCTTCTCCCAGCTGATGCATCTTCCCATCCAAATGACCAGACATGTGGCTGTGACTATTGTCTGTACTGTGGCTGCTCTCATCCTCGGCATCAGCTACCGTCTTCGAATGTCGCTAGTCGACGACTACTTCTACAATGTGTACTATCTGGAACTTTTTGCCGTGCTCTGCTTCTACCAGATCATTGCCATTCTGGGAGTCTATGGAGCGCGTCGTCTTTACGTCAATGCCGAGACAATGATCTCCCAGTACTACAGTGCTCGTCGAATGACCATCGGAGGCAAGTTCTTCTATCTGACCTGGACTGTCTGCATGCCAATCTATCTCCTCGCCATCATTTCCGTCAGCGGTCTTCACAAGAAGTACTTCAGTCTCAGTGTCTCGTCCTTTCTCGTCTCTCTCATGACTGCCATTCCTCTCGTCGTCGCTGCTCATTTTGTAAGTCTTTAGAACTAAATTTTATCCGAAATCTCTTCCAGGTCACGAAGAGCGCCTGTGAGAGTCAGCGAGTCTATCGCGTCTTCCAGACACATGCGAAGTGGGGCCCGCTCAACATCCAAAACCGGAGAACAGCAACGAGAGATGAGATGGCCGCTAGAATCTACCTCTAGACGTCCAATTTTCTGTAAACGATACGACTAATCCAGTCCAAAACAGAAGAATAAACTGTTTTGAAGAAGAAGTTGTATTCTGGTCGCAAACAATAACAAACTAGGGCTAAAGTAACAAACTGATCGATTAGGAGGTACGCAACATCTTGGCAGCTTTCTTGTCCTGTAGTTCCTTCAACTGGCCAGCTACCTTCTCTCGCCGGGAATCCAGGAACTCTTTCAGTTCGACTGGGTTGAGATCTTCCTTCTGTACCTCGATGCCGACAGTCCTACACGTTTTCAGGATTTGCCGACAGATTTGCTGGTAAATTAAGCAAATTTTGAACAACCTGAATGCGATTTACCTCAAGCGGCACGCCGTGAAGAGCCTTATCTCGCTGTTTAACCAAGGCGATTTCGTAGATGTGCTTCACGGATAGCTTGCCGGCAACTTCTCCTAAATTATATTTTACTTGTTCAAAATACTGAGAAATACCTGAAACTTGTCGTCCTCGGGCTATTCCGGCTGCCTGTTTCAAAAGCCACGTCGTAGCTGGAGAACAGATTTCCAAATCGTACGTTCTATCCGGTTTCACAGAAATTCGGGTCGGTAGGACCACACCTAGAGAGAAAAGCGTTGATAGAACGAGTTCAGTTTACCTGGTTTGATGTGTCCCGTCTCCTTGTTGAACTCTTTGCAGAAATTGGCCACATTCAGACCGCGTTGACCAAGCTGAGGACCGAGAGGTGGGGCAGCAGAGGCCATTTGAGATCTGGAACAAACGGTGTTAGAAAAAACGAAGAACTTGGAAGCTTTTTTCGTAAGAGTAAAAAAATAATCTGAAGCTTTATGTAAAAAGTGCTAGGAAACAATACTTACTTGATGTTTGTTTTGAGGAGAGCTCCATGAATGACTTTGACGACTTCCTTCTTCCTCACACGAGCTGCTGCTTTACTGGCCATTTCTAAGCAGCTTTTTCTCAAAATATTCTCGTGTAAAAAAAGATAGACTAGCTGCAGTAAACTAGAATACCAAGATAAACGAGAATTAAGAGTAAAAACTTTTTATATCATGGCGGGAAAAAAAAACAAGGAACAAAACAATCTTGTCACTGAAATATCACAGACAAGTACAAATTTAACCGGGGACGAAAAGCCCAATAAGTGAAAAATAGGATCACAGTAAAAAAAGAAGCGACAAAACGGGATGCATGGAATGTAACGAGGGTGTTGCAGAATTCAGATGGTAATACCGTTGTTAGAACTGTGTAAAAAGACCCAAGGAACTAAAAGACAAAAAGGGATATATAACTTGTGGAAATACCCAGATTCTGTGAGAGGAGGGAATATACAAGGCTAAAACGTCGTATGTACCGGGGATGTAAAAGGTCCGAAACGGATAAAGCAACTGCTTATAGCTATGCGTGAATAATATATGATCATGGGTGGTTCGGGACTATTTCGGAGGAAGGACGCCGTGCTCCTGAGCCTTTTCAGGGCTGTACTCTTTGAATCGCCACTTCTGGTACTCGTTGTTGCTGTCGCAGGCGCTCATCAGCAGCTTGGCTCCGTCTTTCGACATCTCCAGACACTTTTGAGAGACGGCGTGGACCAGTTTGTTGATCTGAAACCTTTTTAGTCAAAAGGAACAACTTTCTATAATTCAGCTGAAATTCAAAAGAAATTAATTCAGCGGGTTGACCGCGGGATACGGCAAGGCGATAGCTTCAGTCCCCCAACTGCTTTCCCCTTAATTGTCCTGTTTTATCCAAAAATTTGAGTTTCAGACACAGAGACCTGGGAGCAATTTAAAGTGGCTTTTCAAGAGACGATAGAAGAACGACTCGAAGTGGGCACAGAATTTCGTAGTGATAGTGTAAAAACGCGACAGGACTCACATCGTGATTGTACCTCCACTCTTGGTTGCCTTTCATTCCATGGCACGGATAGATCATCACGTCGGTTCCAGCATAATCGACACAGGACTCGTCACGACGAATCTCTCCGTCTTTCGACAACATCCAGTACTGAAAACGAAAAATTTGGGTGAGCAAATAGTTGAAATGGCGCAGCGAGATCAAAGGGAACTAACCGAATTCAGAAATAGCTAAAAATACCTGATTTCCTCCCTGTTCGTGGCATTTATACATCGAAAACCTTTTGCCTCCATGGCTGTCGTAGTCCAGACACTGCCGTTTCCCACCGCCGTGATTTCGAATCTACAGATTTCAAAAAGAAAACGTTTTCGCAAAAGTTAAGACGCATTGTCTGTCATTTTTTAGCAAAATGAAGGGGGGTCGGACATAGGGGTTTTTACTGGTCGACTAGGTCAAATATGAAGTAAGTAAGTCATTTATGAGTAAATTAGACTACCCCGTGTGTTTTTTGACCAAAATTATTTTGTTGGAATTTTCGAATTTTCGCAACTTTTATATTTTTGCTTTATTTTTTCAATATTTTTACATTTGAATACACGTTTCTAGTGTATTTTTTTCACGCTGAATCGATTAAGCATGGTCAGAAGTCGAAAAAATAAGCGCAAAACGTCAAAAAATGAGGATATTCATATTTTTTGAAATTCAAATTTCCGCCCCCAAAAAAGCGCGGCAATTTGAAATGTGCAGTTCAAAAAACGTATTTTCCCGAAAACGTCTTTTAGGCCCTGTTTGGCGGAACTGATTTTTTTATGGTAGATGCGGGTTAGTAAGACCTATTTACCATAAAAATTTCTGTTCCGCCAAACAGGGTCTAAAAGACGTTATGGCAAAAATGCGTTTTTTGACCACTTTGAAGGCCCATAACTTTTTTCTGAAGCATTTTTTGCCCCATGACCCTTAACCAAAAAATGTTCCTACACATTTGCTATCGTTTAAGGCCATTTTGAGACATCCAAAATTTTTTTTTGGTTTTTGAGTTAGGGTGTGGAAAGCACGATTTGGGTCCCAAATAGTGTCCTCTGAAAATTTGAGCCATTTTAGATCATGGGAAGTACCCTATGTCCGCCCCCTCTAAACACGTTACAGGACATTGCGTCTTAATGTTGTGTAGTGCTCTTTAACATTTGAACCAATGAGTGCACTCTGGAGGACACGACAGTACCTGAACCAGACAAACCACAAGCTTCTAAGTTTTGTTGCCACGACAGGGAGAAGGTATCATTTATGAATAATCGAAAGATCAAGAGAGGGGAAGTGGAAGTAAGAGGCTCGAACCTGGTTGCCTCCCTGCTCGTGACAAGGATAAGGGCTAACGGGCTTGTTCTCATGGTCATCGCCAACAGCACTGTCAAGACACTGCTTGGAGATCGCGTTGCGCAGCTGAAAATGAAGAAAGATGATCGAACCTGGTTTCCGCCTTGGCCGTGACAAGGGTAAAGGCCGACGGGCTTGTTCTTATCGTGCTTATTGGTCATGCAGTCGAGGCACCGACTGGGCGTGCCACCCAGATTCCGCACCTTTAACACACGTTAAATAAGACATGGCAAACGTAGACTGGATTTAGACAAATCTGTGCTCATTAACCTGAATCGGGGTAAAACGAACCGAAGCTTTTGTGCAAAAAAAGTGCGTTATTCAATTCACAAACCGCAGTACAAAGTGCTTCACACCAAAACACACACAATACAAAAAAGGAGAGTTCAGAAGTAGATCAGTTTGTTTGAGACTAAAAAGATATGTACAAATGTTTTTTATCCAAAAAATTACTCCTGGACTCTTTTCCAAGTTGAATAAAAAGCAAAATCGAATAAAAAAACTGACCTCTCCCTTGGCAATGCTCTCTCCAGGAACAAAGAGCTCTGGGAAGATGTTATCCAGATACCATTTGAACGATTTACATCCGAGATTCTCGCGCAGCTTTATGCGATCAGAAACGTTCCCGAAATCGCCCTATAATGTAGGGTTATGTCAACAAAACAAGTATGGTAATCCTCACAATCTGGTTATTGATCCTCTCGTAGTAATACTGTTTGTAGTCGTCGAGCCACACTTCGGCCAGTCGAACAGAGTTTCTCTTCAGCACATTGACACCAGTTCTGGAACAAATCGACTGTTAGATAAAAAAAATAGGAAAGAATCACCTCCATTTGTAAGGAGATCTCTTCCTGAAGACGTGACCGACATGAGAGCAAGGTAAAATTTCCAGAGTTCCTCCGCACATCCAAATCTTGAACGAAATCTCGAGGTTTTCACCTCCCCAAATATCGAAGCCAGGATCGTATGTTCCGAGCTTTTCAAAGTACTTTCTGTCGATGGAGAAAAGTCCTCCAGCCATGGTCGGAGATCTATTTTCATGTTTTTATACAAGAAGAAGATAAAAGATACCTGACAGGATCGATTGCTCTCGTTCTGTTCTTCCTATCCCTTTCGGGAATCGCGTGCCAGTTGAACTGAAGTCCCCAGTCGAAACCTCCGACATTGGTGAAATAGGCCTTGGAATAGTGATACTCGAAGGTGTTGTCGTCGATAACATCGATCACAGGACAGACGACAGTCGATGGATCGCGCTTGATTCTGTCCAAAAGAGGTTCCAGCCAGCCTTCCATGCACTCGCAATGAGAATCTAAATACGTCAGAACTGCTCCCTTGGCGATTTCTGCGCCACGAAGACGAGCTCGGATCAATCCCTCGCGCTTCTCCATTCTCAAAATTTTGACCTTCGGGAATTGGGACATGTACTGTTCCAGTTGCTCTAAAAATGAACTTTACGTAACAAAATAAGGAAAAAACCTACTCTTGGTATGCTCCATATCAGAAAAGTCATCGACGAGGATAATTTCGTGAAGAAGCGGATCGGGGGAGCGTTCGAGCACGGAATGTACTGTTCTCAAGAGAACCGACCAAGCCTCGTTGTGGAAACAAATGATGACCGAAGTGGAAGGCAGATTGTCAAGATATTTCTCAGTCTTGCACCTGAAGTTGTAAAATAGCGTAAAATTGTATCAGAGCATACTCTTGATCGACGTTAGATGGAAGAGAACGATGAACAGAAATCATATCCGAAGCATACTGGTTGAAGGCATTGTTCTGAAGACCCTGATCGAATTTCAGCTTCTCTTCTTTGGACAGAGTCTGTAACAAATTGGTTACACAAGATTGGAAATGCATACGTTTTTGTCAACTTTGACAGCCTTGCCTCCTTCGCCGGCCTGATTTGGATCGTCCTTCTTGTAAATCGGCAAGTTGCTGTCGATGACAATTGGTTTGGGCATGTTTGGTGGCGGATTCTGAAAAAACTTTTCGAAAGAGACTATTCTCACCTCATCTTCTACGCGTTTTTCTTCCGGTTTCTCCTCATTGACATGATTGGGAACAATCTTATCGATGGGCTGTGGATCACCAAACCCTACGACCACATTGGACTCCTTGTGAATGGGCTTGTTTACAATAGGACGACCATCAACCTGAAATTGGCTAGTTGGATTTGAAAACCGTTTTTTTGTGGGAGCACCTGCTTTCAGGGACTCCCCATATTTCCGACAAATTGCATGCTTTTTCTCTGGGGGAACAGGTGCGCGACGCAAATTATGCTAGGGTAGCGCTTGACCTTGTCTGTTAGAACCGATTTTCGCTGGAAATGCTTGTTTTGTACTGTGGCTGTCACCGCGAGCGGTAAAATAACGCGCGATAGGATACAATCTCAGCTACAGAGCCACAGGAAACACAAGTTTTGTTCTAGTTCTAAAAAAGAAGTCGAACCACTTTTTGAAGATAAAATCGGCGGAATGTCCAATAGGAACGTACCTGATTGGGACTTCGATCTGACGAGGCGAAATAGATGAGAGAACAGAGCCAGACGACTGGCAGCAATAAAAGCAATTTGACAAGAAGAGACCGCCTTCTAGCGAAGAGCATGTCGGAAAAAGAAGTGCAGAAATGACCCGAAGAGTTAAAGACCTTTGCCGACCCGTGACGAAAAGTGGAGTTGTTTGCCTGAAAAACGGGGAATTAGGCCAAAAAAAAATAAGGAAGAGAACGTAATAAGAAGGGGATTACAGATGAGGGAAATGATAGCAGCTGAGCCTGAACTAACAAAAGGGGGAAACGCCCAATTATGATCGGCTGTCGCGTAAAATGGTAAAACCGATTGTGTCTTTTAACACGGCGTTTCTGGGAACCGGGTCATATGTTAGTCATTTACAGGTTCGAGAGTCGTCCGGCAAAATCCTGCGAACAAGGAACAGATGCGAGTGCAAATGCGTGAGGCTCTGAATCGAACCAGATGCTTCAATTTGACTTTGCACATGGCCTCGGTTACGTAGCTATAGTAACTGCGGTACGCGGGGGAAATACCGCATTTTGGAGATGAACTGAATGGGAAATGAGTAAACAGAGATGGGACAAAACAGAGCTTAACCAGTCAAACGCCGGTGTTTGACAGCAAACCCACGAATTTGGACTGTGAGGGGTTGCTTGTTTGGTATCTGGATTTGTTACGGTCGGTGGCAAGCGGGGAGGGAGAAGACAGACTACGTCGCAATTCGCGAGAAACAAGACGAAAAAATTGGCTAGGACACGTGTATGCGAAAATTGTTGGCTGGAAAGTCATAAAAGGAAAAATCGGCCGTCTAGCAGATATATTACTTTGTGAATGAAAGTGAAGGGGACGAAAAGCGGACATTGAAAAGAATAGGCTCGAAAAGCACGGTCAAACAAGAATACAATAGAGAAAGACGGAGCAAGGAAATAGTACCTGATTCGGAGGTAACTCTCAGGTACTCTTTAATGCGAAAAAGGGAAATTTTTCTTTTGAAGTGGTATAAAGATATCTCGGGAATCACTGATATGATCGGGTTGAGAACGCACTTATGACCACACATAGCCGCCGAGGCGAACCAACAGCCACGTGTATCAACTGCACGCTCACCGGCCAGTTCGGCACTAACAGTCTCCGCTGTTGAGTCAGTAGACGCAACACAGTGCTCCGAAATTCTGGAACAAGCTGTATGTTACAAGACGGACGAGACGAATCTAGAGACGAACGCTGAAAAAACGACGCGGCGTCGATAAAACCTTGACGGCGGTGCTGAACGCGAGATATGTGCGGGCGATAAGCCGAATAAGGAACAGGTGGTCGAGGCGCCACAGCTAACGTCTAAGCTAAGACATCTTGCGGTTACGGTTATTATAGAGATTCAAACAAGGTGAGAAGTTGATTAAATACAGACTGATGCTGATGTGAAAGTGTGGCCGACTAATAGTGGACATTATGCTCGAACTGGCCGATAGTTTATAAAATGAAAGGGAGAGCGACTGAAGCCTGGTGAAAGCAAACAGCGCCACCTAATTAACAACCAGTGGCGTTATCAAAAAGCTAAAATTTGAGGGACTATCGAGGGCACGCTTGGACCGGGCTGTCCCGGTTGCAAAGCAAATAAGCGTGCGCAACCCTCATTCGAAAGGATGACCGCAATAGCCATAATAAAAGGATTGCGGAAGAAAACAATCGGAAGATAGCTTTTATCGACCAGCTTGGGTTAGTTTCGTATAAAAATATGCTAATGCATTTGAGCCTAATTCTGTTATAGCGCATTCAAGTGTGATGTATAGAAAGAGGAATCCGTATCATGGAGGAAATCCCCGCCGGAATAACTTATTCTCACTGGAGAAGTCTTGTTATCAAATGGACACGTGAAAGTGGGAATGAGAGAGAGGGAAGATAAAGGAATCCGGAAAGCACTACATTGGTGAGTTAAAGACAATAAAGCCATCGAAGGTCAGGATTTCAAGGACAATTGCCCTTAAAAAGAGTAAATTCTACTACCTTGGATATGACCAGTGTCTTCTCAGCTGCGCGAACTAAATGGGTAACTGCCCCGCCATAAACCAGAATTATTATGGTCATGTTCGGCTAGCTATAGCCAGTTGACGGGTCAATTTCATAGCACAAGTGGATTGAGAAGGCGGGAAAGAAGCGAACAATGCAGCCTTCGTCTATCCGGAATCCTCGAATTGGCCCCTCTCCCTACAAGATGTGCAAACATATTAGGGGCTGTTTGACAGGCCGCTCAGTCTTCGTCTGGCTAAATATTGTAGTGTTCCATTTCGATTGTAACAGTTAGATAGCGAGAGACTACAACTGGCTAACAATGCAAAGGGAATGGCAAAGCGGGCTCAATGAATATTATATTAGGACAAATTTTAGAAGTGGTAATGAGAACAGCGCCCGGAAAACGAGGTAATTAACGCGGTGAGAGAACACGCAACAGTGCAATAAAAACGGTGAAATTGTAAAAGGGAGATTTATTCAACAACTCCATTAAGGAAAGTCAAGCACTAAATTCAACAATTTGACGTTAGGAAAGAGACAGGAGAAATATGCAAACAATAAACAATTGAACCAGAAAAGACCCTTAGAAACCGGATATTTATTCGTCGAGGAAGAAGAATTGTCCACTGCGCTTCTGCTCCATATCCTTCACGGATTCCTTCTTGTTGATTCTCGGTCTATAGGTTTCCGAGTCGCGGCGGAAGGTGATGTCCAACATTTTCAAGAAACGGTTCATTCCATCCAGAAGATTCTGGGGTCTGAAGTGTCCGATTTCGGAGCAAAGACAACTGAACTTACGCTCTGGCAGTAGCTTCAACTGATGGCTGTCCATCGAAGACAATAACTCGATCAGCCAGATATGTTGCCATGATGAAATCGTGCTCTACTACGAAAGCAGTCTTCTTGGCGTGCATGATGTATCTGAATACGAATAAAGGGAGAATAGAAAAAGAAAGGAACCTCTTGATAACTTTAGCAGCATGGAGACGCTGTTCGGAATCGAGATAAGCGGAAGGCTCGTCAATGAGATACACGGAAGCAGGCTTTCCAAGACAGAGAACCAATGCTACACGTTGCAGCTCTCCTCCAGACAGAGTTTGAACCTGAAACTTTGTTGTTCATTGCAGACCATAAACAAGCAGACCTCGCGGTCCATGAGCTCTTCCATCATCATGGGATTCATGACGTCGGTCTTGAACTGAGGATGTTGGTACATGCTCTGGATCTTCTCGTGGAGCATGAAACGGACTTGTGTCTGAGACTTTGGCGAAATTTTCTGCGGTTTGTAGGAGATGGACATAGGAGGCAGCTCGGCACTTTCGTCATCTGGCTTCAACTGTCCATTCAACATTCTTAAAGTAATCAGAGTTTTCGGTGCACCGAGAAAACCTGTACCTAATCATTGTCGTCTTTCCAGTTCCATTCTCACCGAGCATGACAATGATTTCGGAATCGCTGAAGTCTCCAGCTTCGATATTTAGCTTGAACGCTCCGAGATTCTTCGACATGGCAGGGTACTAAAACAATTTAATGTATAACTTTTTTAATACAGACCTTGAAACTTCCTGTCCTCTTCACGTCTTCAATCTGATCTGTGACCTTGAAAGAGAGCTGACCCTCGCGGAATCGCATGTTCTCAGTAGGAATGAAGCCGTTGAGGAACATATTGATACCTTCTCTGACACCGGAAGGTAGCGTAACGACACCGTAAACACCGGGGACTCCGTAAAGCATGCAAATGAAGTCGGACAGGTAGTCGAGAACGGCCAAGTCGTGTTCGACGACTATCACGTAGCTGAACCGAATTTGTAGGAAGAAATTGGACGAATCCTTACTTGTTGTCGGTGATCATGTCCCTAATCATAGCGGCGGCCTTCAGACGCTGTTTGACGTCGAGATAGGAAGAAGGTTCGTCGAACATGTAGACATCGGCCTTCTGGACGCAGCACATTGCAATGGCGAAACGCTGCAACTCTCCTCCAGAAAGCTGTTCGAGTTGACGCTCTACAAGTCCAGTCAGTTCTAAAATCGTAATTTTGCAGAAGAACCACAACATCACTTAGAAAAGGAAGGAAAAACTCACCCATGTCAGTCATGACCTTGTCCAGGTTATTCATATCGTGCTTCTTCGCAATAATATCTTTGACAAGACCTTTAGCAGCTCTGAAAACGCGAGGTACAAACGAATTCATCGGAATCATACTTTGGGATCTGGTCAACATATTGAGGCTTCATGACAGCCTTCAAATGATCTTCGAGCACTTTTTGGAAATAGTTCTGGAGCTCAGAACCACGGAAATACTGAAGAATGGCATTCCACTCTGGAGGGCTCTAAATGTTGACAAATAGAAGAAAAGCTAGAAACCGTACATCGAATTTGCCAAGATTGGGCTTCAGCTTTCCGCTGAGAATTTTCAAAGCAGTCGATTTTCCAATTCCGTTGGTTCCTACGAGACCAAGAACTTCAGCTCGTCTAGGAGTCGGAAGACGATGAAGTTTGAATGAATTAGCCGAGTAACGGTGAGTTGTCTCGTTGGCCAGATTTGCTGGCAAATTGATAATTTTGATTGCATCGTAGGGGCACTTTTTGACGCAAATACCGCATCCAATGCAGAGAATCTCGGAAATTGTGGCGATGGGAGAGGTGGCCTCGACGATGATGCATTGCTTTCCTAAAAATGCAGATGTTGAAGGAAACAAGAGTAAAACATACCTTGTCTTACAACAGGACAAGACCGTTTACAAGGAAGACCGCAGTTTTTAGGCTTGCATCGGTCTTTTTCGACGATGGCAATACGGAGAGGCACATCCGTCTCAGCTTTCGATGCCAAGGGGGCTTTTCTCGACATGATTAGTTTATTGCCCAAAGATCTTCTAAAATGGCAAGTTTTTTTTTCGCAAAAAGACGAATAAGGAAGAGAGACGAAGAGCAATGGTGCCGAAGAAGGCGAAAAGGAGTTTTGAATTGCTTTTATATCTCCCCAATTGGGTAACACGAGCATAACGTGATGCAACCTTCTGTTTAGGGTTATTAGAACAAAAATCAGGGTTCTCATGGTAACAATTTTATAGTCGTTTTGGTACTGTTTTAATATTTAAAAGCTAGGAAAACAAAAAAATGCAGCGAAATCGGCATTTTTGACACGTTAAAGCGTTGTAAACTCTTGCACCATATCAACCGGGCCTATGCAACGAAAACACCGGATTTTCTGCTGATGTCACCTTGTGCTCATTTTACTATTTTACTTGCACAAAAAAAAGAAGGAAAAGGAATGACGGAAGTGTCTGAAAATGAAGAAAACAAAGAAGAGTTGGCCAACTTTTGAATCTGAATGAAAGCGTGGTGAGACCCGGACTTCACCTATTAGGCCTAATAAGAAAACATCGTAGCGTGCAACATGCGATCGGTCTGGAAAAAACTCATTCCGGTAGAACTCGATGTGGCAGTCAAAATGAGACCAAGAACAGAAAAAAGCTACCGTCGGGCGACCGAGAAAACGATTCACCTAAATTTTCGGGGCTGTCTCGCAGCGAAAATGTTCGATTTGAAAAAGGTCATTTTGCAAAAATCTTGGCTGAGTATCCAACGTTTGCGTGTTGTAGCCAAATTGGTATAGCGTGTTGGATACTCAGCCAAGATTTTTGCAATGTGACCATTTTCAAATCGAACATTTTCGCTGCGAGACAGCCCCAAATTTTTAAGCCAAAACTTCGAAATTTGAATTCTCGCTGTCGAAGTCGTTCAATCGCGGCGGGACCCACAAGAAGGACACAGTCCGTTAAAGTGCCTGCTTTGGCGAACTGTGGGTTGCGCTCAAAAGAAATCCTAAAACCCTAGAACCTCTTCGAAAACTCATTGTCCGCCATACCCTAAAACATCTACCTATTATTGAGAAGACGTAGTAAAGTTTCTTCCCGACTCAAGCCTGAGTTCCGAAGAGACTCATGGGCTGCGGGTGCTTCCTGAGTGGCCAGGTTGCGGTAGGCATTAACGTTCCGAAGCTGCCTCGACTTTTCTGGCAACGCCTTTACTCCGTAGCAAGCTACTACCAATTTACCGACCTCGGAAGGATGGAAGCCTTGGTTGGGCCGAAGCGGGGTTTTGAACTCTTGGGACCCTTTAGACTGACGCGGTGTCACCTGCCATTGCGCCATCTCGCTTCTTACACGTAGCTGCGGAGAAACCCCATTGAAAACCTTGTATAAGCAAAGAACCCGTATTGACAAAAAAAGAATACGAACCCTTGGAGAGATACTACTGAATGAAAATCACCAAAGATTTTTGCTGTTAGACAATCTATAAAATATTCAAGCCTACGATACAAGAGAACTGGAAAGGAAAGTGTTTTGCGTGAGTTTTTATTTTTTACAGGGTCCAATCTTGATACTTCTTTACCTCAGATCCTACTTCTTATCTTCTCCGGTTTTGTTGCTCTCCTCCAGTTTGCGAAGAGCCATATCGAGCTTCTGTCCATCCATCTCAGCTTCCTTGATCTCCGAAGACGGGGCAGTTTCTTCTCTACTAGGGATTGGGCCTCGGATCTGAATTATCCGGATTTATCTGATTCGATCGTTATCTTTCAATCAATGTCTGGTAGCTATATTTCTGTTCGTATCTGGCAAATCCCACTCGTCAGCTAATCTTGACCCTCTGTGTCCACCACCCTTCAACTTACCGATGGACTCTTTACGAGTTCCGTAGTAGCAGTCGTGATCGGATGATGTTCCTTCAGAGCCAGCTCATGACGAGCTAAATTCAGCGGTCTGCGGAGGCCAGTCATCTCTTCCTCCATTTTCTTCTCCTTCTCCTGACGACTAGCCTTCTGAAGACTTGGCACACCAGCACAGATCTGAATTATGTGATGTAGTTTTGTCCGACTCGTTCGCTATCTTTCAATCATGTCTGGTATTTATGTCTGTCTCTGGGAGATCCCACTCGGTCTCTAACCCCGCCCCTCTTTCTATCTCCCTTCAACTTACCGGCTCCGAAGAGGGAAACATTCTCTGAAAACCTGGAAGAACCTCGCTTCCCGAAACATACTCAAACGGGACGTAGTATGGTTTTCTCATCAAGTAGGCCCGGCGCTCTGCCTCCGGATCGAAAACGCTGCTCTTCATTTTGACAGCCGGATTGGCCAACTTTCCGCCCTCTCCTTCTTCCTTGTTCTGATTGGCGACGACAGGAGGCTCAGACTTGGAGAGCTCGCTGACCTGTTCATTGCTTGTAGCGATTGAAACATCTTGTGAATTGGCCAGGGTACACGTTTTTCCTCATCCTGAAAGAGGATGTCGTTGGTAGATTTACTGAAACAAACTCACTTGGACCTGACACACGACTCTACACCCAAAGTCAAATAATGAACACTTTTTAGATTCTATTCGAAAGATTGTAAAATTTACAAATTTTTACCAAACTAATTATGTGTTAACTTTCAAAAACTTTTCAAAATTAGTGACAAAGGTCCGAACGGTTCTACTACTGAATTACTCTACTGGAATTCTACACAATTTTTAGCCATCGAATCACGTTTTTTCCAGTACACTATTTGGTTCGAAAAGTATGTTTAGAGTCCGAAGAGGATCTTAAAACAAGTGCTTAAACATTCTGAGTAAACCTACTACCAAGTTACTGTCTTACTTCTCCGTTTCATCTAAGGGTCTCAAATATATAAAAAACTAACCGGTTGACGAAAACGGGAGAGCAGATGAAAACTGGCGAAGGTGCACTTGGTATCAGTGGAATGTCAACTTGTTGTTCCGGCTGCTGATCCAGAGATGTATTAGGCCATTCTTCGACATCGTCAATCATTACCTCATCCAAGGAATGGTCGAAGAGGGACTGTAGAAGAGGACAGTCGTCTTGAATAAGAACAGCTGTCTCATTCATCTCCGACGGGCTTCGGGAAGAGCATCGTCGTCTAGGATCCAGTCAGAGATTGGAAGTTTGTGTTGGACCCGAAAAACCAGCTCGAATAGCAGCTTAAATCCGTGTCGGATGACCACCTCCGGCGGCGATAGGCGACGTCGCTTAAATTGGTAGGTTTCACAGCAAAGAAAAGACGCACGTTTACTCAGCATTTTATTCTTTTCAGTGCTGCTGGAACTCGAAGTGTTCCGTTGTAGTTGAGTCTTTGTTCATTTTGACCAGCAGATAAAGAAGACAGTCGAGTACCTAGGACATATTTAGAAGTGCATAAACAACTTGTGAGTTCCATTCAATAAAACGCTTTTTTTCAAAGCAATCAAAAGAGATTTGTGAAGATCCGAATAATTTTTTTTGTAACAAGTCTATTTAGACATGTGCGCTTGGAAAAAAGTGGCGGGCAAAAGAAATTCAGCCCGTTGTTTTTCTGTTTTTTTTTTGCGGATTTGTCTTTTTTCCTTGGCGAGATGGCACAGTGGCAGGAGGCGCCAGCGTCAATCAAATGGTCCCAAGTTCAAACCCCGCTTCTGCCCAACCAAGGCATCCATCCTCCCGAGGTCGGTAAATTGGAAGTAGCATGCTACGAAGTAAAGGCGTTCCGTGGAACAGGTTGGTCAACTTCGGAACGTAAACGCCTCACACGATCTGGCCCCTCAGATTGACCCCTCACGCAGTAGGAGCTTGTCTCTCATTGTCAGAGGATTCTTCGGAACTCTGGCGTTGATAGGGAGTAACTTTACTTTTTTGCTTAACTTTTTTTTCTGTGGTAGCCGGTATTTGTTCACAATGACTGGGGAAACACAAAAAAAAACAGAAAAAAGCGTGCTAAATTTCGTTTGCCTGCCGCACTAAAGGCAATTTTTTCCCAGTCGGTCCAAGCGTACATGTCTAAACAAGTCGAAACAGGAAAAGTAAGTGCGCTAACATCTTATGATTTCCTAGTTTTGGAAAACTGAACAAAAAATATAAAAGCACAGATTAATATTATTGTACGCGCAATAAAAACGTAACTTTTAGACATATTTCACAAAAAAACAAGCAATTTTGGCCTTCTTTGCAGTATAAAAGTGAGGGAAAACTCATAGAATACAATACACAAAATGCGCTGCCTTGTGATCTTCTCGCTTCTGGTGCTCTCGTCATCTGCTTTTGGTGGCTTCACGGAAAATGAGCTGAGCAGCATTCGCCAGGCAATTTCCACGCAACTGATCGGGGCCTTCGAAGGACTAACGAACGACGACAAACTCGTCTATGAGCGTGCCACCAATGGTCAAATGCTGCAGACTCTTCTGACTGACAACGAGCGAATCGTCCATTTCACTTCGACTCTGATCTCCGTCATTGGAAAGAAGGTGGCTCGTCTGATCGGCGATGCCAAGACGTTTGCCATGAAAACGTTGGAGCATATTGTGGGTTTGGTCCAGAAGGTACAATCTGGTGGAAAGATCGATCTGGACGTCTTGGCCACTCGTGAGGAAAAGAGATTCCGAGCTCTTCTTCCAGCCGACCGAAAGGCAATCAAGAAAGAGTTTCCGGTGTTGACGAACATGGGTCTCTTCACGAACGACAAGCTGAAGAAGATCTTTGCGGATTTCGTCAAAGACAGTCGCAAACAACACCAAGATCTCTAAGTTTTTGTTGACCCCTTGTATCGAATAAAGTATGGTTTCCCCGGTTATCAATGTCGTCTGTTCAAATAGTGGTGACTCACAGAGAGGTGGAAAGGCCATTCATACACGTACCCTTTAGTATTGGGTCAACCTGCCGCTCTCGTCTCTCCTAGCAACCAGTGTCTCTCGTAACTGCTTCTTCAGAAAACTCTGTCATGAAACTTCTGGTTCTGCTAGTCCTTTCCCTCTTCCAATGTTACTGTCTCTTACCCGGATTCAGTTCTGAGGAAGAAGCATTCATCCGACGTCAGTTTACCTAATCTTTCTTTGAACTATTTTGTTCAGAAAACGCTCCAAAGGAACTTCTTTCCGCCTACGAAGCTCTGAACACAGATGATAAGATTCTGTTGTACCAGCAGGCTATCAGTGGCGATCTCTTGACCACAATGTTGACCGAGAACGAAAGAATCGTTCATCTATCCTCCGTCATTGTCGATTCGATTGGGAAGAAGATTGCAAGATTGGAGGGAAAGGCGAAAAAGTTTGTCATCAAGGTGGGCACATTTTCAATATGAAACTCTTTCAGTCTGTGCACAATCTACTAGAACTTGGTCAGAAAATGTCTTCGGGAGAACAGCTGAATTTGAAAAACTTGTCCGAACAGGAACAGAAGAGGTTCAGAGGACTGAGCGAAGAGGACAGAGAAGCCATTCAAGAAGAGTTTCCGATTCTGACCAGTTTTGGTCTTTTCACGAGTTGGTCTCTCTTCTAATACTGACTAATGATTAATGGTTTCAGATGAGAGACTGGGCAAGATTATGGAAAATCTGGCTGTGGAGGCAATGAAGGCGAAGATTGAACTATGATTCAGAATTTAAATAAGAGCACCATCGTCGCCGCCCTGGCGCCTGCGGCGCTCAGAAGTGCGTGGCCATGGACAAACAAACAAAAACAAACAAATAAACAGAGTCTACCACAGACACCATTGCGCTTTAGTAGTAGAGAGATCTTTACATGATGATAGTTCTGCCGGAGGCAGCAGCCATAGTGATTGTCTTGTGAATGACTGAAAGCCTGTTCTTCTGTTATAAGTCACCCCAACTCACGTTCGTAGACAGGATTGATGAACCAGGTCATTCTCTTGACAACGTCGACTCTGTTTTCTTGGCTCAACTTGGCAAACATCTTCTTCAGGTGGTTGAGAGTCTCATCCGATAGTTCTTCAGTCTCGCCCTTTCTGCTTTCGAGGTAGACGAGAGACTGAAATCTATGTATTCCTCTGAATGTTGTGATTTGAACACAACGACTTGTCAGTAAGGAAGCCTAGAGAAATATGTTTTCTGAGTTTCAGGGTCTTTTGCAGTTTCTGACAGAACTTGATCTCCAAGGAGATCACGACAACATTCCCTTACATTCCAGATGAAGTCCTTTCCTTCCTGAGACTTGATCAACTTGTACTGCTCACGTCCATCTCTGAGGAACTTATCACAAACATCAGCCAATTCGGAGTCCTTTGTTCTGACAAAAGCCAGAGCCTCATCCGGTTGTTCCAAGATATTGTATTTTCTGTCAATTTCCTCGAAAATGTCCTTAGCAGCTGCCGAATTGAAGCGCTTCTCCAAAGCATCCAGACTGGCCACTAAATTGTCATTACACTCCCGGGATGTTTCGAGAAACTGACACTCTGAATGGTTGGTCTGTGTACTCTCGCCCAATCCCTTGAACGTCTTGTAGAGTTTCTTCTGGTCTGGAAGAGGTAGGAGAAGGAAAGTGGCAGTCAGATTAGAGAAATCGTTCTTCATCTCCTCAAGAGTCGGTGAAATTCCGAACTTGGCCATGGTCACATGACTGATGATCGTTTCCAGAGCCTGAATTCGGAAGAATTCTGCCGACACTTTGGATGTTTACCATGTTTCCAAACTTTTTCGTCTCTTTGCTAGCATTCTCGTCCATAAGACTGGACAGTGGATTGTTCTAAAAATACTTTCGAATACCTCTGATTACTTACCAGTGGCTTGCATTGAACAAGGCCAAGAGTGAAGAGAGAGGATAGGAGAAGAGGCCGCATCGTGTTTTGGTACCCGATGAGTTTACAGCGGCTCTTATAAACGGGGCGAAAGGGGTAGAGTTTCTAAACACTTGCAGCTGTTCATTGGTACCGGGTAGAGTTCTGGGAAAAACAATCGTAAAGCAGAAAGTGGTAACAAACAAAGGAAGAAGAGCTGATACTAATCTTTCACTGCTTGAACCTAGCGAGAAACCGAAGTAGACGATATATCTTTTGGTGGAAAATACGACAAAACAAAGATACTGCTAACCAATTTAAATTAGAGCAATCTTTCTTATTCTTGACCCATGCACAGACGATTTGATTCCATCGTCTTTCCAATTGAAAACTACCCATAACACAACGTTCGTCGGTTTTCACATAACCTCGAAGAACTTCTCCTTATAATAAAGTTTTAGAATTTGAGAGTGTGTTCTATTCAAAGTACTTTTACTAGCTAGAGTTGTATTCAAAAGTTGCAACAAATCTAATTCAACTCTGATGCGTCTTCTGCTGCTCCTCCTGGTCTGTCTCTTCTATTCCGGTTAGTCTACCCAGTTTATCTTCCTGATTGCCAGAGTTCAGACTCGCTCAAATGCCACAAGATGCTCTTCCCGGACGATGCCAACTATCTGGGCTACTGTCGGATCACGCTCAATGTGACAGCCAAGACTGTCGAATGGAACACGCTCAAGTACGACTGCGAGAGGGAGAGATGCACGGAATCGAACGAGATGGTACACTGTTGCTGCAAGAGTGCGGATTACTGTAACACCTTGGAGTTTGCGATAAGGACCGCTGCCGAAGAAAATGCGCCCTTCCACCACTACTTTGCCTGTGTCATTCTGGCCACAGTGTTCTGTATCCAGGCGATTCTGCTGACCTGCTGCTACTTCAAGAGCACTCTCCGACCACACAGTGAAACTCTTCCGTCTTATCTGCACATAGATTTCACCGACATTCTGACTCGAGCCAACATTACGAGTCGAGAACTTGAAGTGACCTTACAACCAGCAGCCGAGGAGGAAGAAGAACTCTTTGCCATCAGGGGAACGGCCTTCAAGGTGGTGGTCACTTACACTTGTGACAAGGTCGCCTCCTACAGAGACCAGACAAAGAAACTGGAAGATGTGGACGATGAGTCGAGTTTTGAGGAAATCTTCGAAGCTGTCTTGAAATGTGGACCACAAGAGATCAAATACGAGGCGGCTACAGTCATCCGGATTCTGAAGGAGGTGACGGAGATCTTTAAAAGGGAGTCAAACCTAATTATGGTCAATCCTCCTATTGCAATATACGGTGACACCCACGGACAGTATTCTGACCTTTGGAGATGGTTTCACATCAACGGATGGCCTTCGACTACTCGTTCTCTCTTCATGGGTCAGTTTTCCCGTCTTTTCTAAATAACATTCGGAATCCAGGTGATTACGTGGATCGTGGTCGTCACAGTACAGAAGTCTTTGTCCTTCTATCCCTCCTGAAAATCTTATATCCGAACAATATCTATCTGTTAAGAGGAAATCACGAAGATGGAGGAGTCAATCGAACATACAGCTTCTTCAATGAGGTCGAGACTCGTTTCCAACCGCGTGGAGAAGAAGTCTTCTTGGCCTTCGAAAAATTCTTCGCATCCTTACCAATGTCCGGTTTAATTGGATCCAGAATATTATGTTGTCATGGCGGATTGTCTCCAGATCTTCCCACTCTGGCCGATATCGAGGCCATTTCTCGACCGACGAACCCAGTCGTGACAAAAGACGATGACTACATTGGACTCTTGTGGTCAGATCCGGGCTTTGTTGCGAAATTTGAACCGAACATCGAACGAGACGAGACGGGCAACGGAATCGGCTACATCTATGGCGTCAAACAGATTCGCAAGTTCTGTCGTCAAAACCAACTGGGACTGCTTCTGCGCGGTCATCAGCCCCCGATGCATGGCTACGAACACTTCTGCTCCAAACAGATGACCATCTTCTCGGCGCCCGGATACCGTACAGAGCAGGGAATTTCGAATCTCGGTGCCGCTCTGCTGGTCGACGTCGACGGAAGGATTGTGTTCGTGCGACTCTCTCCGGACGGAACAGTACAAAAAAGAGGAAGGCGATGCAGCGGGACTACAAGTACCTGAGTCGGAGCAGTCGATCCCCCAAGACGACCGAACGGTAGGTCGAAACCAACGATTAGATATTCAATGTCAACTTCAAAGTTAAAAATAAAGAGACTTTGGCAATTATTTAATCTTACTGTCTTCCATGTTTCTGAACATCTGATAAAATTTCTTGTGATGAAATCAATTCCAGATGCCAAATGTCTAGAAAAAGGAGCTTTGAGACAAACGCTCAGTAAGAAGTCTTTGAAAACTCAAACAATTCCCCTCTCAAACACGTAAAGAAAACTCTGCTCTGTTGTTAAATTGCAGGTTAAAGGACTGCTCCACCGTAGAGCGATAGTCGTGCGAATCCGAATGCAATTTTCGCGCGCGATGTTGGTGCAAGTCGATAATTGCGTCGCTTTCTCTTCCTCCGTTCATTTTCGCGTCGGTTTGCATTTTCATTTGGTCGTTTTTAGAAATGCCGAAACGAATTGTACAAGTCAGATCTTCGGACATGGTTGGATCCGGAACAGAAGACGGTATTTCCACCGGTGAGTATTTTTGTTCCTCTGGGTCATGATGGTCGAAAATTTTGGTTTCGATCTGTCCAATATTTCATTTCCAAGTTCTTTTCGTTTCAAAAAGTCCCTTTTTGTGTCCCGTCTTCGCGCACTATTTTTTGTCTCGGCTGCCTCTCTCACCGAGGCACACTCTCTCGCCTTCACGCTCTGTCTGACTCTGACTCTTTTAAAACACAACTTTCCAGTCGGGACCCAAACTGTTCGAATGATTAGGGTTCGCGCCAATAAGATGGAGAGGTTGTTGAGGAATGAAATGAACCCAAAATTGGTGTCTTGCGGCATGTACTTGCCAGTGAACTCTTTCCGAGTAATGGTTTAGAGCTGAATCAAAGGGACAAACATGCTGCACATAACCTCTGATTCTTGTTGATCCACTTTAAATTGCTCACAAGTCTCTGTGTGCGTCTGAAGCTCTAATTGAGGATTAGGAGGGGAGCTTTGTGCGCAAATTAGTTTTTGACAAGTCACGACAGGAAAAGCAAGTGCGCGAACTTTACATATACTTGGTAATTTCTTTGAAGGGACAGGGGATGACTGAAACAGAGCGACAAGGGGAGAAGGCTAGGGCTGAGGCTCTGTGACAGAGCTAAGTAAACCGAAAAACAGGGACCTCTAACATTAGCCCTGGAAGGGCAGTTTTGGGAACTGGTTACAGTACTGTCCAGAGTGTAGAACTGTATTATCACTGATTTTGAGATCCACATCTCCTTGAATGCTGACTGACTTCATTACTTCTAGTCAATGATCTCCTGCTCTGTACTGTATTTCCTGACCGGAGACCATTTTCACAACTACTTGAGACCCATTAAACCTCTTCCTGTATTTACCGACACCCCTAACTCGCAACTACGTTTCGTCGGCATCACGTGCGAATTGACTGCTGTGCGGCGGGCAGGGTAGAGACGTAGACAATCGACTGGGTCTCGGCGCGCTTTTCAAAACGACGACCACAATTTTTTGAATTTGTGTTTTTGCATTCAATTTCATCGGAACAGTTGAAGATTAACTAACTTTGCCAAATTCTCAAACTGAATTGACAATAGTATTTTTCAGAGAGGAACTTCTTCAACAGCAGCATGGACTTTGATGAGCCGCTCTCCGTTTTCGACTCTACACTTTCCAGAGTGAGTTCTAAAAAGGTTATAAGAAAAGGGATAATGCGGAAAAAGGAAGGAAATAAACAGAACAGATGTCGCAATTGCGTACCCATTCAAAGTCGACTCATCTTCACCATACCAATGCGGAAAATTTCAGGCTCGAAATGGTTATCAGAAGGCAAGTGGTAGCCAGAAGAGACCGGGCACAGTCAAAAGAGGACGGCCAAAGAAGAGAAAGAACGATTCTGACTTCAGTGAGACTTCGGAGAGTGAGATTGAAGACGATATCGGAGGTCCGATAGAGGCCGCCGTCTCAGATGAAGGTGATCCAGACGACAACGACCCGGAATGGAATGTCGTGGTCGAGAAGAATCGACAAGCCAAGGGGGTGAGTCTTTCCAACTGATTTCGGGAGTTGGTCTAAAGAGACTGATGATAAAAATATATTAAGGCGTTTGGACCCCGACCCAGAGGTCGTCCCAGGGGCACTTACAAGAACATTGGACAGCCACGACTGGGCCAAGTTGTGGTCGATGACACGGAAAGGGTTAGTTGGTTCTCGAAGCCAGTGAAATCTGTCTTTTAGAAAGAAGTCGAATTCTTTATGTGCAAAGCTCCGAATCCTGATGTGACTCCTCCTTCTTTGGAACAACGTGAGTGGGGCAAAACCATCGACGTCTTGGAGCCGGTCAAGAACAGCTCCGGAGGATTCAGAACCTTCATCAAGGCCTTCAATGACACCAGTACAGTCGAAATATTGTGAGGATTTTTAAATTTCTTCGTAATTAATTTGTTTTCCAGCAGCTACGTCGAGAAGAGATACAATTTTCCCGCGAACAGCGACGACGCTCTGCAGATTGTCCAGGCTTTCAGGCATATGTGGAACAAACTACCGGCCACGGTCAAAGCCATGTGGGAAGAAACTGCTAGGAAAAGAGTCAAAGATGACAGTGACAATGGAGAAATCGAACCCAGCTTTGTTCCATCGACTCTTGAGGACATCATGATGCATGCTTCTCGTTGGTTCTTCTCAGAATTTATCATATTTTCAAATTGCAGAGAAGAAGGAAAAAAAGCCGAACGTGACAATGCCTCTGAACGAGATTTCGTACAAGGAGGACACCAAATACGACTCAAACGTCGTCGTTCCCAGATGTTGTCCAGATGCGGCCGCTTTGAAGAACTTTAGCGATGTCAAGGTAAAGTTTTCGGAGAAAATAGTGAAAAAGAACCTTCAGAAACACTTCCTGGGAAGACATTACACAGCCTATCTCTACGCTTGTCATTTCTGCAATCTGATCCATGAGACGAAGGAAAGTCTTCTGAAGCACACCTGCAAAGAGTTCACGGAATATCAAATCAACAAACTCGTGACTGGAAATGTTGCAGATGTAAGTCTTTTGAATAATCCAATACTACGACGTTTCTTTATGTAGTACCTACTGGTTCTCTTTCAAAAAGCTCTAGCTACTGCAAATTCTCCAATTGCCAGAGATTTTAAGACCAGAATAGGTAAAATCGGGACAGACACATACACAAATATCCAATGTCCCATTTGAACTCCATTACCTCTCAGTTTACTTGTCAGACTCAGTAATACAAGGACAAAATGCCAATCAAAACGTTCTGAATGTTTATTTTCAGCCGGAAATGAAGTCTGCCTACGTGTTCTTGACTTGCTACGAGTGTGGTCTCTGGATGCCCATTAGAGACTCGTACAAGGGAGAACGTTTGGAACAGGCCTGGAGCTTCTATGTCACAATCAACGTGAGTCTTTATGTTGGAACATCTGATAAAGCCTTTTAGCGTCATCACTGCGGACGTTCCCTGAACCTGGTGGTAATCTTCACAATGGAAGCCGTAGTAGACGATGGTGGCAAGTATTTCCAGGCTAACATTGTTCCCAGTGACGTGACGTAAGTATTCAACAGTTTCCAATTAGTTCCTTTCTTTAGAAAGCTCCCAGTCTCTTGTTCTCTGTGCAAAATCAATTTCGAATCACTGTTCGATTGTAACGATCACATGCTGGAGCACAGTGAGCACTCATGTAACAAGTGTGAGGGGAAATATGGAACCGAGCCGTTTCTGAAGCGACATCTGTGGTCTCATCTCCAAAACAAGCTCATCTTTGCCCGATATTTGGCCGACACCATGACCGTTTATCCACCTGTCCACGTGAAAAACGGACTGCCACGAGTCGGATTTAGAAAGGGGAACAGAATCGCTTATGGAACTAAAAATCCGACCAACGAAGCGAGCCTTTTCGAGTTTGTAAGTTTCCTCTTCGTTTTTCTGTTTTACAGTCTGTTCAGACTGAAACAGAAGAGTTCCTGGCCGAGGAGAAGATCAACAACTCTGTGAATAGCTCCGTCTACTTTGCAATCGACGACAGAGTCGAACCCGAGGGTCTGAGTGAACAGTACATGAGACACGATGCCGGACTGGAAGAGTCGAATCAGTTTGAGATTCGAGAAGGAGAAGATGCTGAAACAGTTGGCAAACTGAACAGGGCCTTCGCCAAGCAGATGACCAAGAAACTGCCCTGGAATACGCATATACACAAGATGGCCGGTCTCAAGAAAGGATACTCTTATGTGGATCAAATTGAAGAGGATGAGGAGGAAGAGACTGAGAAAAAGACGCCAAAGAAACGTGGAGGAAAAATAGCTCTCATTGACGAGGCTTATGCCACATTTGAGATTGAGATCAAACTGCCAATGATGGCCTGTTTTGATGGAATTTCCGACGGACTTCTTGTCAAGGAGTGAGTATTCGTTTTTAGAGTTTGCAAAGAATTGTTCAGTTTCTATCTCTGCGACAACTGTTGGACGATCTACGAGTCGGACGGAACTTTCAAACACGACTGCAGTTCGGAACATGTACATTCGATTCACAAATGGGCGGATGGTAAAAACGCTCGTGTTCACTGTCATCTTTGTCCGAAGAGGTTCTGTTCCATCTCAGCTCTTCGTGGTCACTACTCTTGTGATCATTTGAAGAGCGTCGATCTCCATCCAATGGCCAAGAGTGAGTCGTAGTGACATTACCTCCTAACCGTTCTTTTAGAAACCAATCTCTTTGCGATTGCCAATGAGGCATTGACAAAGAAGGAGACCTCTGAAGTTGCTAAGAAAGTGGACAATTCCATCCACATGGGAGAGATGAACGGTGTCCTAAAGGCTAAACATCAGCAGCCAGTCAGAACGTGAGATTTCATAAATAATTTGAATCAACATTTTTCAGAATCAAGTACCGCCCAGCGGATGTGATTTCTAAACCACGATTTGATCCTCGTACTTTCCCAATATCCAGAGGTGGAGTCACGTACAATGCGGTACCCAGAAATCCCATGCTGCTTGTCAAACCTTTCCAACAGCATCCCAGCAACTTGGTATGTTATTTTTTGTTTGAATATTAATAAGGAACGAGTTTAGACTCTTACATGTCACTACTGCGGGATGATGTGTCCGGACATGAAGAAGATGCGCGAACATTTGCGGACGATGCACACAATTTGCTGTCGAGGATGTGGACAAGCCTTTGCCATGCAGAAAACTCTCGGAAACCACGAAAAGCTCTGTCCGAAGCCGTTCTTGAGTGAGTTGTTCTTGTCAAAAAAAGCTTTATTTTCCTTAGAAATCCCCATGGGAAGTATCGAAGGGCAATGTAGCTTCTGTCGTAAATCGGACAATCTTCCCTCCATCTACACTCACATTTTCGAATGTCACATGCAGTTGATTGCCTACGGAAGTGAGGATGGAAGAATCTACCAAAGAGGCAGTTCTGGCCTCTTCATCAAGAACATCCATGCCGGGAACATTACAGTTCCCAGCCATACGCCTATCGTATGTTCCCCGACAGTTACCTATCCAGCCACCACTTGCTATCTCTGTGGCTATGATTGTGGCTCGACGGAAAAACTGAAGGTACATCTGGAGAAACATCCGGAGAAGTGGAACAACTGTCCATTCTGCCGTGAGTTCTTTTTGTCACTCTAACAAGGAATTTTCAGCGAACCAGATCATTCGTTCACATGACGACTTCAAGCATCATCTCATGCTGCGCCACTACGAACAGGCGACGATGCAGATGGTCTGTAAGATGTGTCATCAGCTGGTCGACAAGAACAACGTCTCTCACGTACTCTACCAGTGCACACAGGCCAAGAAGTGCGCCTTCTGTCCCGTGAACCTGCCGAGTGAACAGCTCCGAATCCATTGGAAGTTGAGCCACGAGAAGATTTTCAGCCGATTCCGTTGTTCGGAATGCAAAATGACATCTCCTCAACAGACTGTCATCAAGAATCACAACTGTAAAGTCTTCGAAATGGATCATCGATGCGATTGTGGCGAGGTTCTGTCCAACAGATCCAAATATGTGGATCATTACTGGATTCACATCGATTCGGCCAATCAAAAGTGCAAACTCTGTAACATACGCTTCACAGGAGCACATAATATCGGAGCTCATCGTGTTGTTCATAGTCACCAAGTTGGAAGTGCCGCAAGACGTCAGATTATCTATCTTGACCAGGAATTGTTTGGAGGAGTCGAAGAAAGGAAACCGACTGTTCCGAGACCCGCAGCCTCTTCTTCAAAACCTGCTGAAAATGGTGATACCTCGGACATCGAGATTCTGGACGAAGATTCGGCTCCGGATTCGCCGTCGACAGCTTCAGTCACTCCCGACGAGAAGATTGTCAAGACTGTGTTGAAGAAACTGATCAGGGATGTTTGTCGAGAAATGGGAGAAGAGACGCTCGAGGATGAAGAGATTGACGATGGTGAGATTTATTTATATAGAGAAAACAAAAAAGTTTTTAGTTTTGACAGCCAATGTTCGAACAGAAGACGATGACATCAACGTGGTCAATGAGAGTCATCCTGGTTATCTGGAGAACGATGACGAGGAGATGGACACGAATGTTCCTACGTCGTTGACCGGCGTCTTCCGAATGATCAACGAAATCACTGAAGACGAGGATATTTGTGTTGTGGGCGAGATTGATCAGTTAGTTTTTCAAAACTTTTGTTTCTGAAAATCAATTTGCAGTCCTGCCGGCTCTAGTCAAACCGCTATAGCGTCGTCTGTCTCTCGTGAGAAGAAGCACAAATGTGCCATGTGTAGTCAGTCCTTCGTCACTCATGCCTCTCTTCTCGATCACGAGATCAAATCTCATAAAAATGATGTCGGGGGAGTCACCGACAAAGTCTACGGAGCTCCGTCGGTCGGCCAGTTCTACGTCTGTCGAAACTGTTGCGCTCTCTTCGAGACGTACCACTCTTTCAACAAGCACATGCAGGCTCATGGTGCAAATTCTGGAATCAGCTGTGCTCAATGCTCGAACATTGCCTACAATCAGCCTTTGTTCCAACAACACACGGCCTGTCATGCCAAGACTCATCGAAATCGTCTCCAGTTCGGTTGCGGTACTTGTAGGATGTTCTTCAGAACTGTGAGTTTTTCTATCGAATTGCAAACATGAACTGTTACAGGACGCTCGTCTCTATGAGCATCTGCATTCGGCACATCAGATTCCTCTGATGTTCTTCTGCAAAAACTGCTCGCTGACCAGTTACGATCCCAAAGCCATCACCGAGCATCTGCAGAATGTCTTCCGGTGTCGACAAAGCTTGACTGTCAAGGGAATGGTTTGTTTTGTAGTCAAAGATCGCTAACAATTTACTTAAAGAGAGTGGAACAGATGATTGGAGTGTTCCCCGCCAATCTGGTCCATTACCAGCCAGAAAATCCGGAAATGTTCGAGCAGAGAGTCAGGATTGGACAGATTGTGAGTGGAGAGTAGTGTTTTGTACAAAACAAAATTTAGAAACTTCTGACTCCTTCGGACTGCTCTCATCGTTCGTTCTTGACTCTTACGGACTCGGTCATCACCTGTAAGGACTGTTACTGTACCATGTCCCAGGCTACCTTCCACGCAAACGAGACCTTTGCAAACGGAGGAACTCCAGTCAATTTGTCATTCGGAGCAGACTACCACGAAGATTTCCCCTTCCTCAAGGATTGCAATGCTCGAGTCAGACAGTACTACAACAATCAACAGTCGTCCCTGATCAGAACTCTCCCGATTATGAGAGGACGTCCTTCCACTCGGGGAATGCGACCGAATCTGTTCGGTAGAAATCCAATCTTGGCTCAGATCCAAAAAAATCCTCTGGTCAACGGCAGTTTCATTTCGGTTAGTTCTACTTCTCGAATCAAACTCACTATATGCTCAGAACTTCCATAGAACCTATAATATCTCGAAACCGGTAGCTGCTCAAAGAGACGACGATATCATCATGGTGGATCCTACCAAGTTGAACCGTGGTCCTCAGGCCAACGTTCCTCGCATAGGCGGACCATTGACCAAACACACGTTATCCACCAAATGTGACGTAAGTAGTCTAGTGGTATTCTTGTCGGTCGATTAATGGAAGAGTGTGAGGTTCAAACCCGTGCGCTATGATGAGAACGTGCCACTGTCAGTCGTTCAATCGGCGAATGATACATGAAGAATCGAGGCACAGGGGCCATCTGAGCGTATTTTGAATCACAGACGGCTCTTGTTTGACAAAATTTCGAGATACGAAGGAAACCGAACAAATTTTAGGTTTGTACGGCACCGCTGCTGAACCCGAAAGTGACGAGACTGCACGAGCTGCACAAGTCCGGCAAGGACTGGTTCTGTCTCAACTGTGCCACTGGACACAAGTCCGAGATTGACGCTGTCACTCATGCCTATAACTGCAATCTGTCGGAGGAGAAGAAAGCAGCTCTCCGGGCAGCCAGCGACATCCGTCCCATGCTGTTCAGTCTCCAATGTCCCATAGACAGTTGCTCTTATAGCAAAAAGATGGGGAAGAATGCTCTGAGGACTCTCACCGAGTTCAAGGCTCACTTCAACAAGTGCCATCAGACTGAACTTCCGCATGTTTCCGGCTGTGGACAGCGATTCGCGACACAGGAAGCCATGGAGAAACATGAGGCAGAACACACGAAATACGAAGAGTAGGTCTATCAATCTTACTGGTTCTAATATCAAGTTTCAGTATGGGAATAGTGGCAATGTGCTGTCCGTTGTGCGGAGTAGGAAACCAATGGAATCTGACAACAGATATCCATGGTCATCAGACGATTCTCAGTCATCTGGTCACCCACGGTCTCCATCATTACAGTATGTGCAGAGGCTGTTTCACCTGCTTTCCCAACGATTTTGACGTGAGTTCAAAGTAATTTTTCGATACAAATCCACTTTCAGAACGCCAAGATGCTTCGTCACTTTGAACAACAGCATTTCTCCCCAATCGGTAGTCAGTTCAAGTGCAAGTACTGCTATCTAACTCTCAACCAAAACCAGCTCAAAAGCCACGTTGTTGAGAAGCATATGGTCAGTTATTGCGTCGCTTTCAAAATCCATGATGACAATTGCAGGTCCGCGGCTACAAAGCTCGTCACAATCCAAATCGTCAAGTTGTGGTCAAGACGGGCGGAGTTACTCGCCTTTTCATGGGTCTCCCCTTCGATGGATTTGTCGACGACGACGAGAAATCCCTTTAGATTCTTTCTTTTTTCCTCCGGTGCCCTATTCCCTTACTCTCTCTGCCAAGGCAATTTCGCGGGTTTTGTCTTTCTAAAACAATAAAAGTCTAGAAAATTCTTATGTTTTACCTACTTTGGTCTCATTAGCCTCTCGTTTACTTTGCTTCTCTAACACAATTTAAAGACCGCTTCTTCAGAACTCGCCATTTGAAAAACGATGTCGTCCGAAGGAAGTAGTGCTACCGAGATCTGTAAGTTCTGACACTCTCTACCTTTCATAGGAGACATTCCAGTGGAGCGTCTTCATCTGAAGCTGGTCGTGGCTGACACGGATGTTCAACTGCAGAGATTCACGGACAATCACCTCGTCCAAGTCATCCAGATGGCAGCGGCGAATCCGGAGACTGTCAGTCTGGTCACAGAGATACTGACCTTCTTCAACAGGAGAGTCAAGAACAATGAAGGAATCAACTTCCCGGTCCGAGAACTTTTAAAACTGGTCGGCGGAGGGGCCTATCTCACAGTACGTCTTCCTTTCTTTCTATTGAGTTGTTTATGAGTTGCTATTCCTATCTGAAGCATTCCGCTAAAAGAACGTCTGTTTTCAGAACTTATCCTCGATTTACCTCAAGACATCATTTGGCCGACTCTCTTCCCAAGAAAAGATAGATCTCTTGCCAGCCATTTTGGACCGTCTCGTCGAGAAAGTAGAGGACAAGACTGCTTGTAATGAGTCAGTTTTCTCTTTATTTTTCTTTCTAACCAAAATTTTTCAGTATTTTCGTGCTGCTCATTCCCGGTCTGATAGCCGTTTCCAAGCTGCCTAGAGACAAGTGGCCCTCATTCCCGGACTTGACCAAAGTTTCGGACCGACTTTGTCGCTTCTTTACACTTCTTATGCTCTTCGAGAATGACAAAACGTAAGTCGGAAAGAGTTTTCCCAATTAATTTCCCAGTTTAGGTCAACCCGTTATCTGCAAATGTGTTCAACGAGTGTGGACAAAGAGTCTACCTATCCGGGACTATCACTAGACGACTGCTTGTTCCTACAAAACAAGATTCTTCACAGCTACCCGTCTCTGACAGAGGTCAAAGATGCCATAGTCCACCTCCTGGACTACGATTTTCTCCCGGAGACTGCTGCTTTCCCAATACTCGTAGTGTCCAGCGCGTGTCAGCTGAATAGGTATCCTAAATGTGCTCCTGTGCCTGTCCTCTGTCCATTTCCAGACAGTTCTCAAACCTTGGTTTCAGTGTCTCGGATGCGTCAAGTTTAGCCCTGAAGAAGGTCGATATACAGAAGTGTGTCGATGATCCGAAGGTGGTCGAAACCTTGATGTCTCTGTATCTGGGATCAGCTGGTTCTCAAGAGAAGAACGTTCCGCTCATTCAGAAGATTCCTCACTGTTCCGCTATGATCAAGGCCAAGATTCTTCCCTTCTTGACACGATCAACTGTCGCCCCGACCACCTTCATGAACAATGTGAAGATTTGTCTGGACGTTGAGAAGGATCTTGCCTATTCGAAGAAGACTCTTGCCCTTCTTCAGTTCATCATGGCCGTGACGGAAAAGATGCCACCGGCTGCTCTGAATGCCTTCGCCAACACCTTCTTCAACAAAATGCTCAAAGTCATCGAGTCTGGAGAAATTGAGGTGATTTTTCTTTCCATCTTTAGAACAAACTCGATTCAGAATGCCCAATGCGCTGCTCTTGCCTACCGCTGTCTTGCTCTTCTGGGAAAATCGAAGCCCGATTTGGTCTTGACGCGGATGGATTTGATCGAGAACCTCTTCTCATGTATTGCCGACAACGCTGAAGACGTCTCGTATGCCATCATGGAATGTCTCAGCAGCTGGCAGAGCGCCTTCTCGGAGACACAGGATACGCCGGTTCTCGAGAGACTCAAAGACATTGTCAAGGCTCACATTGCTCACGAGAACAATCGGACGAGACTCACTGCCATCAAATATGCAGATGCTTTGCTGAGAACAAAGGATATGGAAATCAGATGGCTGTTGATCAGAGGAGCTGGAGACAAGTGAGATTCTTCTTCGTTTATTTTGTAAGGTTTTTTTTAGAAGAGACGACGTCCGAAGGGAGGGTGCTCGTCTTCTTGAGGCCTCTTTCAAACTGCCCACTCCGTCGATTGAAGTCATCGTGAACTACATCTGGAGAGAACAGAACAAGAGCCAAGTGGAAGCCGGAGAGGACTATGTCAAAATGACTGCCGAGATCTACGAAATGGTAAGGATTCACGACAATGAAAAAAACAGTAATCTTCAGAGTACCAAGTTCATCTGGGCTGCCTGTGCTGTGAAGGCAGGCGACTCTCATCAGCTGTTCTTCCTCGAAGACGACGAGCATTTCTTCGTGACGGCTCCGATGGTGGCAAATCTGTTGAAGAATCTTCCACAGGCGACTGTTGAGAAGACTGTCCGAATGGCAGTTCAAGCTGCTACCCTTTCTCACGATCTCTTCCTTCTGCGCATCGCTACCTGTTTCGTTGCCGTCTACCCGATCGTGGACATGCCGGCCTGTTCGCTAGCCTGTGCTCAACTTGCTCGTGGCTCTTCGCGATTCGAAGTTCTGGAAACTGCCTCACGGCTTTCCGTTATGACAGCTACTTCTAGCGAAAATGCAAAGAACATGGAAAAGTACCTCTCCGACTTGGATACGGTGAGTTATTTTTCTCCAAATTTAAAATAACTCCGAAAATTTAGAATCCTCTGCCAGGAACTCCGTGGCTAGCCACCTCTATCTTGGCCTTTGCCGATCTGCCCGACAAAGCTGCTCTCTTCGAGAAAATGTACAAGAGGCTATTGGTTCTCATCAATCAGGCTTACGACCATCCGAGCAGCATGTTAGAAAGTGGGTTTGGTGCTCTGGGTGTCCTGTTGAAGAGTGGCATCCAAATATACACACTGAACAAGGAACAGGCCTTTGAATTGATTGACGTCTGTGAGAAGGTTGCCGTTTCGAGAAAAGAGGCCATCACTCTTCGTGCTCGTCATGCCGCGGTCGAAGCCATTGGTCTTTTCGATTCCAAATCATCAACTGAAGTTGGCAACATGATGGTCAAGGCTCTCTTCACAGTGGGAGAAGGGCCGCCTCAATCGGCACTACAAATCGGCGTTGGATCTGCTATGTGGAACGCATGTCTTGGACCCTTTTCGGCCCTTCGAAGAGAGGCATATCTGTTGGCCGAGGCGTCTGTTCAAGTTGGTTTTTTATTATTCTTTACACTAAACATTTTCAGATTTCCTCTCTTCAAACGGCTGATAAGAAATGGTGTCTAAGCAACATTTCCCATGTTCTCAATACTCTTTTGACGGAGAAAGTCATCTCGCGGAACCATCATCTGCGAAGAGCTGCGGTTGTCTGGCTCATGGTAAGGCATTTTTTCATTGTTTCAGTCTCCTTCTTTAGATTTTCGTTCAAAAGGCTACGATCTCTGCTCCAAGCGCTGTCAAAGGATGCATAACTCAGATTCAGACAGCTTTTGCCGAAGCGCTGACAGAGAATGATGGTCAGTTCCATTGAATACCAGGTTCATTTGAATAATTACAGATTTCACACAGGACATAGCTTCAAAGGGAATGGGAATCGTGTATCAGATGGCCAGTCCCGAAGAGAAGAAACTTCTCATCGGAGATCTGATGTCAGCTCTGGGCGAAGGACGAGCCAGCAGTGTCAAGGTTCAGAGCGACACCGTCGTCTTTAAGGACAACATGCTCGGAAAGGCTCCAGACGGATCCAATCTGACTACTTACAAGGAGCTGTGCAGTCTGGCAACAGATCTCAATCAACCAGACCTCCTGTACAAGTTCATGCAACTAGCCAAACACAATGCTTCTTGGAACGCTAAGAAGGTTTGTTTTCTCATTGGAACTCATTCAAAACAATTTTAGGGAGCAGCTTTTGGTTTCGGAGAGATTCTCGAGCAGGCGAGAGACGAACTTCAGCCCTATTTCGGTCAACTGGCTCCTAAGTTATTCCGCTATCGCTACGATCCGGATCTTAAAGTTCAACAGAGCATGAAGTCGATCTGGAGTGTGCTGACAGCTGGAAAACGCAATGTTATCGAAATGTATGCTGACCCGATCGCGAAGGAACTCTTCCCCCTGCTGACTGACAAGGAATGGCGTGTCCGAGAGTCATCGTAAGTTTTCACACAGATCAAGCAATGTATAAATTCAGATGTCTGGCCCTGGCTGATCTTCTCCATTCGAATGACACTCCCTACATGCATGCGCAGCTGCCAGCGCTTTTCGAAACAGTGATGAGAGTTCGGGACGACATCAAGGAATCGGTTCGATTGGCAGCAGAAAGGACTGCAGACAGCCTGAGGAAACTGATCATTCGTCTGGCTACGACATCGAACAAGGCTAAAGCTGAAGCCTTCTTGACAAAGTTCCTACCTCTAATAATAGAAAAAGGGGTGAACAGTACGGTCAAGGCCACGGTCGAGTTCAGTCTCGTTTTATTGATGGAGTTATCGAAGACGGCTGGCAAACAGCTTCAAGGCTTTCTGCACATTCTCATTCCCTGCTTCCTTGACGCCATCAGTGACAACGAGTCGGCTGTTCTCAACTACATGGCTGTCCGTTCTTCCGCGAACCAATTGGAGCAACTAGACGATCTGAGATCTCAGTTTGCTGGCACTTCTCCGATGATGTCGGCCATCAACGATCTCTTGCCATACGTAAGTTTATATCTTTTTTTCCTTATTCTTGCTTCAGATTGATTCGTCAGCCCTTCAAACTATGCAGCCCCGTGTCTGTGACCAGCTTCGTTCCAGCATCGGAGTCAGTACAAGAGCCGCTGCTGCCCAATTTATTACCCAGTTGACTCTCCGTGCTCCTCAACTTCTCATGGACAATAAGCCGCCTTGTGGTCTGTTTTATAACACTTTTTAGACAAATTATTCTCTTCAGACAAGTTCTTTGCGGCCCTGGCTCCCGGTGTGAGTGACCGCAATCCATCAGTGAGGAAGAACAGTGCCAATGCTCTCTCCTACTTGGCCAAATTCGTTTCTGCCGGACCGGTGGACAAACTGATGGCTCTGATTACAAAGAATCTCGTCTCGGACTCGGAAGATTCGAAGAGAGCCTCTCTCTATGTTCTGAAGAACTTCTCGGCCCATTGCTCGGACATTATTCAAGGGCACGGCGCCCAGATTCTTCCTTACATCTTTTTAGAAACTTGCAGAGAAGGTACGCTGCTTTTGCGTATGCTTTCAAACGGAAGACTTTCAGTTGTCAAAGGCGACGATGTTTCGAAGAAACGCCACGAGGAGTGGAATGAGCTGTGGGAAGAGCTGGTCCCCAGTACTTCCAGTGCTCTTGTCCTCTATCGAAAGGAAGTTGTCGCTGTGGCTGTTGACCTCCTCCAAAACAGTCAGGTGTGGTCTGTGAAGGCACAGGCAGGAAGAATGCTGGCCTGCGTGGCCGAGTCTCTTGGATCTGTTTATCTCAACGGTACCGATGCAGATCAGATTCTCTCCTCGCTGCTTCCTCTTCTCTCCGGAAGAACATGGGACGGAAAGGAGAAGATTCTTTTGGCAGTCACTTCCATCTTCGTAGCCAGTGGCCGTCAATTGTCTGCGGTCAAAGGTCCGACAGGAATGAATGAGGTTTCAATTTCAGCCAACCTTTTTGACCAGAACTGTTCAGATATCCGAAATTCTGAGGAGAGAAGCTAGTAAAAAGAAGAAAGACTACGTTGCTTTTGCTCTCGCATCTTGTGCCTCCTTTGCCGAACACACTCCTTCGACCGAAATGGCTCAATGGCTACAGAAGAAGGTTCAGAATCTAGTCTCGAAGATCCTCGATCTCAATGCGTTAGTTTTATTCGTTCTTTCAAAATATAGAACCCAATTTTAGCGAGAAATCAGATTCGGAAGACGAGAATTTGAGCAACTTGGAGAAGGAAGCTCTGGTGGCCAAATTTCTCTCGACCAACCTGGTCGCCTTCACGACATCTCTCGGAGCCTATAGAAACGGAACAGAGGCAGAAGAACTGACTAAAGACTTGGCTTCTTTCATCTCGAACACGAACCTGTACTGGAAAGCTCGTCAGGACATTCTGGCCGAACTCTACTCTCTTGTGAACAGATGGGAACTGTCTTCTCCCCTTCCTTCGGATTCTCTCGTCCAGTCCCTGTTGCACGTCGCAGAAGAGATGTGTGAGAACCAAAAAAAGTCGGTTGCTGCTCAGGCATTACAGGTAAAGGTTTTTCCTTTTTTTTTGAATTGTTTTTTTTTCATTTTCCTCCTCACGTTATCTAACTAATATCCTGTTCAGATTGTGATGAAAATGGCCGAGCGTCGTGGCAGTTTCGAGATGAACTGGGAGGTCATCACGACAGCTTTACAGAACAGCCGAGCTGCCAAAGAGACGGGACTCTCTGACCGTCTGGACTCGGCTCTCCAGATGGAAACGGACTGAACAGTCCCCGGTTTTGTGTTTCTGGTGATCTTTCTTGTCGGGTTGTATAAAGCGTAGTAAATTATTTATGTAAATACAATCTTCAATTGAGGGGTCCTTTGAAGCTTTCGGCCAACTTCTTGAACTTTTCGTCTGAAAGAGTTCCTGATTGATTTCCAAACAAAGAAACTCACTCTCCATCACGGCGTTGATGATAGGGAACTGCTGCTTCAAGTCATCCTTTGCCGACGGGGAGAGTCCCTAGAGAAAAACATTCCTTCCCTTTCATAGAACACTCACATTAAACTTTTTAAGAGCGAGGGCTGCTCGTTTTTTAAGATCGTCCTGCGAGATTTTCTCCCCAGCCACAATCTGAGCTTGCAGACGACGAATTCGGTCAATCATCTGAATCTTCCGTTAAAATGTGACGGGAAAAGACCAAACCTCAGACGCGAATGCTTTAGCCTCCGGTGCGAGAGACTCAATCTTCTGCTTTACGAGATTGTGCAGTTTCTCGGCCTTTTCTCCGAGATGGGGTGAACGAAGCTTCAAGGCTTGAATAGCCTCGTGTTCTGTTCTGTAAGCAGCGTGTCCTTTAGCCCAGTCTTTCAGAGCGATCTTATCGTTCTCGTTCAGACCGGCAAGGAAGTCGATAGCCTCCTGGGGAATCATTTCTGAACTTTTCTTGTGCTAGCTCTTCCTGGCTGTGGGAATCCATCGAGTGCACTATCAGTCATTCCCAGTAAATCTTAGGCTCTTTTTTTGAATAAGCACTTTTTTTCCGGATACTTTCATCACTCACTTCTGTACTGTTCAGGAACATCGTTTATGTTGGTGAACGGAGCAGCCAGACAGACTCCGACGACCAAAAGAAGAATTGGCGAGTTCATCTGAACACTGTATCGGTTGAAAATAGACCATGTTTATATCGTTGAGAGAAGGAGAGGGGCAACAGTTTATCTCTCCCAGTAAACTTGACACCGGGAGAGAAACCAAAAGGTTTAGTGCAATTGGCGAAATCTCTGATCGTGAGAGGAGAGAGGCGGCTGTCTCTGATGGACAAGAGGACCACATGTCTAGAACCTCAGAGAGTAGTCGAAATCTATTAATAACTACCCGGTAACTGGACGAAAGGGGAAGTTTTCTAGAGAAGCAGTTTTAGAAGGCTATTTATGTTTTGTCACTTAGGCTCTGACTGACGTAAACTGGGAGAGACAAGCCGACAAAAAGTCAACAACTGTTCTTCTCTATTGAACGTAAGCAAGTCTGATGACTGGACTTAGTCACACTCGAAAGCAACAACTGGTCTCTTAAATTTGTAGATATCGTTTATTTAGGTTTCGACTCGTCCTGTGAGACGACTGGTTTCGAATCGTGCTTCTCCTCTCCCTCGGTATGGTCAACCGTCATGTAAACATTCAGAAACTGAAAGGTCAAGTCTAGAATGTAGATAAGCAAGAATGAGAGTAGGACGCTCTGGAAGAAAAGTTCGACTGTATTTTTGACGCTATCCAGCCAGTAGGTTTCTTCCGGGACAGGTTGATTCGGTGAATGGTAAATGACGTTTTTTGGTGGACACACGAGGCTCTTACGAAGAGTATTTTTGATGAGTGGAAATGCTGCAAAACTTAGTGATTTCTTCCAGGCAAAAAGAAGTCTAACATGGTTGTACGTGCAAATTTGTAGAACGTTGCGAAAGATTACAAACCATCGACCCGAAAAGCTGTCGACATGATTCGTTTTCAAGTGTTCAGTAAAGTTACCTCTGATCCAGTCTAGAACATGTTCGGAAAGTTCCATAGTAAACTGGATTTTCCCTGATTGTCCAATCTTTTGTAGTAAAGTTATTGTTAATTCTAATTTATTCAACAAACCAAACTTTACTACAAAAATAACAAACAAACTTTTAAATTAAAAAATTCTACACAAAACAATTCAGTTGAGGCTTCTACGATGGACGAGACGGGCACTTCGACTCCCATCCCTGCAGTTTCTCCACTGTCTACTCCACCGGTGCACGCTTCTCCGACTACAAGTAAGTGAACTAGAAAAGAAGAAATTCAAAAACCATTTCAGGACGTATGCAGCTGACGACGGAGCCACGTATTCTGCACTTTGCGGAACAGGAGAAAGAGAGCAAGAAGGAGCTGAAGATCGTGAACACGGGAGGATGTCGCATGGCCTGGAGAATGCTGTCCAATGCTCCGCGACTCTATCTCATCAATCCGAACAAGGGATTCATCTCGGACAAGGAGACGGCTCGGGTCGAAGTGACTCTCATCGACAGCTCGAAACACATCTCTCGGCATCAGTTCGTGCTGCAGATGAAGAAGGCCGGGGATGAGGAAGTTGATCGCGAGGAGATCTGGGAGAGGACAGACGAGGGAACTGTCTCGAACCTTCGTGTCACGACGCATCTGGAGCCGGATCCGAACAAGATGAGATCCTCCAGCAGCTGTAGCAGTCTGACCAGTCCATCGCCTGCCAAGTCTACGGCCAGTTCTGAATCGACACCGACTCTCACGGCCATCTCGCCTGCCAATCCGGAAGATCATGGAGAGTTTCTCGACGAGATCAGAGCTCTCGATGTGGAGGTCCACAAGGCACTGGATGACAAGGCCGACCGGGCCAAAGAACTGACCAAAGCCGTCAACGACGTGAAGCAGCTCGAGGTGGAACTCGACAAGGAAACTAACCGTCTGTACGAGTTTTCGCGACGCAATGCCACCCTTTCGACGGAGATTGCTGCCGTTAAAAAGAAGAGAGACGACGTCCAGCATCCTCGCGGCGTCTAAGACAAAAAGTAAGTTTCTTCTACGTTGATACAAATCGAAAAATAAACGTAGTGAATGCTTTGGACTTTTCCCCGCACTTAACTAGTACACTTGGCGCGCTCAGCTCCAGATGCTCGTGTTACGTGTAAAAATATGGCAGAGGACAGCTGGAACTCGTGTCTTGAGGTGTTCTTCTCTCCCCTTCTCACAGCCAGAAGAACGTAGTCGAAGAAATCCGTGTTTGTGCTGTGGTCTGCGCCCAGTGGGAACGTCGGGCTCCTATTTCAGACGACGCATTTTCTCGACAGCCGAGACCTCGTCTAAGCTGTTTGTTAGAGCTTTATGAAAAAAACCTAGCGACTCCTTTACAGTAGCTCCACGATGAGTCAGCACTTTCCGAGCCCAAGAACGTCTGGCCGCATGTGGTGTCTGCTAGTCGGCAGTCGACAGTTTATGCTCTCATAAACAAGACAACCCCATGCTGTTAGCAAGGGCGAGTGTCCTTTTTGGCCCTTCTAATCCAGAGACACTCGACTCCCAAAATTAAACCAAAGCTCAACTGGGCTTATGTTTTTCTGACCATCTCCTAGTCTTTGGCTCTTGAACTTTTCTTGCTTCCATGTCATGTTTCTCGTTCTTTTTCTCTCAGTTAATTCCGACAAATGTCAGTTGGGTCCGAATCCGTTCTGTCGCTTTGTAGTCTAAAGGTTTTCTGAGAAAAAATTTATGAAACGGTCAGTGTAATCAAAAATAGTTCTGGGGTGACAACAAGTCAGGCCATTTGAAAAGTTTCTTCTTTCCAAGGTGTACACAGTTTCGTAAATATTTTTGTTTTTCCTCAAACAGTTATTGGCTGGGAGTCTAAGGCAAACTATAGCCAGTAGTAGTGATCCTCAGCGTGATGTTGCGCAACCCAATGGGACAGCTGTCACCTACAGAGAGCAGGCTTCATCTAACCTTCATAAAGAGAGCTTTTACTTCTCTTAGTTACTAAAAGAGAGCCCAAAAACGAGATCTGATGGCGTGTGTGCTGCTTCCTGGCCTGCAATAGAATACTAAGAGAGCTGTATCTGGGATGAGCTCGGCCAGAAGGCGCCAAGTATCATGTTGCAGTGGAGCTCTTAAATGCTTTCAAAATGTTTCTTTGACTATAATATCTTCTTGATAAAGTGAAGAAGCCCTACCACAGCTTACACATTGATCGATCGCGCATCAGTTGGCATAAATTATCCCAACACCTCCCACAAGTGTTCAACTCTCCAGCTGGAAACTTTTCGTTTTATGGGCTCCTTTGGTCAGTTCCCTACCAGATGCTTTACGAGCTGTGACTCTTAAACGCTCTGTTCAGAATCTTTCGTGCTCACTCTGCCGTTTTTACACTTCTTTTGGCAGAATCTGCACTCAGATATGTCATTTCCTTTCTTCTTCAACATATTTTCATGCTCTCTGTCTAACACGACAATTCTTTATATTTTGTACTTATTTGGTTCCTCTATGAAACCCAAAATAGGATGCTGACTGCCAGTTCAATTTCTTCTTCTGTATTCAATCGTTTTGCTTTGATACCGGTTCCTCTGGTACATGTGTCTACCTCTATTCAGAGAAAACTTTGTGGTGTGTCCCTCTGGCAAATGCTGTTGTCAGCAGTCATAACGATCCATCATAACGTTCGTAACAGAAGTGAGAGCGTGTTGATGGCGCGGCTGGCCGGTCAGTCCTGGAGACCCGATCCCTTTGCACTTTCGCAGTTTATAAACAAAAGACGCAACCGCAGTCACCAGATGTCCTATACCGACTCTTTCAGTAGTCGACACAAGCTTTTCTGTGACTGATCGGCGGATCGAATTGGGTTGACAAACAATTGGACAGCTTATCAATCTCTTTTGACCGAATACTGTAATTCTGGGGAACAATAAATACAAAACGACTCTTACACATTTCAGTACTGGGACACCTGTCTCATGGATAATGTCCGATTGACTTTATGATCTTCCAAATAACAAACAAAAAGTACCGTAATCTGTTCCGTCGTCCTGACAATAATTCTCCCCATTCCAGACACATTTCGAGACTCTTACATCTGCCCGTAGGCGCTTGCCATGTGTGCCCAGACAGACATTTTTTTTTGACTGGTTAGGGGCGTTTCCTCGCTTCTACCGTAGTCCACTTATAAAGAAGGTGACTCGTTCCCTTGGAAAAACCTCGGCTTCTTTTTGTCTCTTGAGCAGTTTTAAACTAATGGCATCTCATGAGTCATATGTTTATGAAGGAGGAGGGCACAAGAACTCGAGAGTTTATCCTATAATGTTTTCGAGAGACCTCTCATTACTCTAGTTTTTTCTCACTTCTTCCTTACCGTCGTCAAGAGCCTAAACAAAGTTCTTTAACATTGTTCCTTGATTCTTTTGCTAAAGAGCGTAGATTTCTTCTCGATATCGTTTGACAAGTTGTTCATATAGCATTGTCTGGAAAGTTCTCACTGATGCTACTGATTGCTTCTATAATATTTTTGTCTGGCTATATTTCTACTTTTTATTCTCTACAACATATTCGGCTACTTAAACCCATTTCTTTCTGTAGTCTTCTCTATTAGTACCCGTTCTGCAGCTTTGTCAAACCAATCTTGTCCTTTTCTCTGTACCACAACGTACGCTTTGCATCTTTCGCTCCCATACGTCTTTCACGCGCATGCACCTGGAGCATTTTCTGGCAGCAGCTTCGGGCAGAACCTGCCACTCTTGTTACACAACTCGGCGCTTCATTAGCTCTTCAAAAGCAGTCTCGAAATTTGTCGTCTCTTTTATCACCCTCTCAAATCTACAAGTTCGCGCCGCTACCACTGACAGATAGAAGCTATTTATCTCAATCCAAAGAGCTGTTGTTTACGTGTGGGATGTACACGGGGGTGCAACTGACATCTGCCCAGAATTTTTCACAGTTTTTCGAGAAGTTGACAAAGAAACAAAACTTTGTTTGTTTCGCGCCCGAAGACTAATGAGGTCTGTTTTTATCGGGTCGGAACTTTTGAAACAGCCAACTGTTAAGTATTCGTCTTTTAAATATTGTGAAACCTCACTTTTCAATTGAAGCTGGAGGTTCATGAGACTATGAAAGTATAGACAGGAAATGATTGTAATGAGAAGAGTGCCTTCTGGTGAAAAAAACAGTTTGAAAGTTGTTCAGTGACTTGACCTTGCAATTTGACTTTTTGCTCATTACAAATAGGATCCGGTGGCAGCCGGGGTGGCAGTCAAGGCGCCTGCCAGGCTTGCACCTGATGGATAGCTTAGTTGTTATTTTCTGCTCACTTTCAACCCATTGACCCCTTGAACCTGTGACAGTTCTCCGTGCAAAAGTGCAGGGGCGAAGAAACCTAATCCGACTCTATAAACTGTTTTTGTTCGTCCCATGGCACCATTTTTTTCACAGCCAAATCGCAACAGTGCCCCGTGACGTAAGCGGACCTCCTCCCTCAGTTATCAGACTCTGAGAGTTGTTGCGCAAGGCGATAAGACTCCTCCTTGCTCTTACTTTTCAGTCCTTCTTTGGCCCTTCCGGTCGGATGCACTCACCGCTCAAAAAACTCAATTTGTCTGATTGTCGGGACGCTGTTCGTGACATCTTCTATTATTAGTCCCTTTTTGATACCACATTTGCTTGATCTTTCTTTCTCTTGACCTTTTATTGCCCAATCTCTATTCCAGTTTGTGTAGCCGTGTTGGGCCGTTGAGCTCTCGTCTATGGAATAACACCAGGCTCACAAGGTGTGTTGCCAATCGGCTAAATAAGACTCTCTTTAGACGAAAAACATGCGACTCGGGCCGGTAACACTCTTTCTGGCCCTAGCCAGCCTCGTCGCTTTCATCCAGCCGCAGGTATGCTCTGTTAACTAGATTCTATAAGGTGTAGGAGTTACTGAGTGCTACAAGCATCGACTCGCTTGCGGATGATTTACGAATTCAAGATTGGATGAGGGCTCTGCGCCGTGTCAAGCGAGCCCCTACACGTAGTGAGTTTGGCTATGAGAGACTGAGAATGTCGTGTGACTCTTTACGCTCCTTCTGCAAAGGGAAGAGACTAAACTAAAGGTCTCTTCCCTCCCAGAGAAGCTTTATTTTTCTTGCGACGTTGTTTTTCCTGCAGGTTTTATCAAAGAATGTTGCCCGACGAGGCTCTCCGCCGGACGTCGTCTGCCAGGTATAGCCCGGCTGTGCCCGCTTCTTTCCCACCCAGTCCCAATTTAGATATACAGCCAGTGGTCGTTGTACTACCGGGCATCGACCCTGAGCGTCTTCTTTCGGGCGCAGGGCAACCCTACTTTGTCGAACCGACTCTTCCTGAGCCGCTTCGTCGGCGCCGTACCCGGAGGATCAAATACTGTCCAATACTGGGTCCGCTAACACGAGAGCCACATGCACGCAAACTCCTAATGGCCTCTTCCCAGCGCCTGTCTCTAACAGCTATGCCTCCTCTCTCTACTTTTAAAAAAGAACTGTAGCCATTCAAATTGAGGTTATCTGGACTGTCGCAACGAGCCCAGCACCCGTAATCGGAATAGTCACTTCTCTGGTGGATCGTCGTCGGATTCCCGTCTCCGAGGTCCGAACTTATCTAGTTTTAGGGTCCTTAGCGTTCCAAGAAAGGACTTCTAGACAATTTACGTACTAACCCAATCAGCTTTCCTATCCGCTGTTCCATTTCCCTCCAGCTCTAACCAGTTACGAACGAGAGGTTAGAGTACAAAAGTGTAAGACTGGGAGAAAGTTCCGAACGTTCAAGAGTTTGAGTGAGAGTTCAGTGCAGTGTGTATACAAAATACAAAAGTCTAGGCTCACAGCCGACGATTCTCGGCACAAACGGAACTGGTCGCTGCATAATCTCAGCAGACAGTGCTTCTCACTATTGCGGCCTGGAAGAAGGTTGACTATCTGTCGTGTTGTGACTCTCAAAAGACTAAACCTATAGATGTTGTGAAAGATTTTTGACTAATGACTACAGTGCTAGAGGTAATCCGTGACTAGGGCCCTCAGTTCCGCTACACCTAATCCTTGTTATTGCATGAAACTCACCCGCCTCTATCCTAACCCGCATCCGCGTAACTTTTTTTTGTTATATTTTGAGTAATCCTTATATTTAGTGTCTGCCCCACCGATCCCGCCTCCTGACGAAGGAAAATGCATCATTTCCAAGGTACTTTTTACTTATTTCGATAAAAAACGAATTCAGGCCTCTGGTCGCGAGATCTGTTACCCAAGCTACAATGAACTCGACACATCCTGCACTGACGTGACCGGACAAAGCACCGGACTCGTTGCTCCGCCTGTCATCGAACACGCTACGTGAGTTCAGTTTTGTTTTTTTTGTTCTTATCATACGATGCAGTGTTCGAGCCATGGCGTTCGTGCCTCCTGACAATCTGCGTCGTCTGATCATGCAGTACTATCGTCAGCACGGCAAACACGTTCCCAAGAATGCCACATTTTCTCTAAAATCTTTCCTTTTCGTCAAATATCACTGCGACTTTGGTTACGAGATGGTCGACGAAATAGACACCTTGTTCTGTCAGAACAAGGAATGGGTCAACACGATGCCCAAGTGTGTCGGAAAAGGGCTCTGTGCCATCAACAACGGTGGCTGTTCACACTCTTGTCTTTCGGTAGACGAGACCAGAGTCGAGTGCAAATGTCCCCGCGGAATGACTCTTGATGCCGATCTTCACACTTGTAGAAGTATTTCTTATTCCTTTCCTCTTCTATAGTTATCGTTCAGAACCAATTCCGAAAACTCTCTGTCGTTCTCTAGCTGGCTGCAGCTGTTCTTCCATCGACGACAACCAATACACTTGTACCTGTCCCAAAGGAGCCAAGTGTCTTTTGCTGAAAGGTCCTCCTAAGATCTATGTCGAACCAGCCGGACCGTACGAAGTGGCTCCGGGAGGCAATATCAACATCTCCTGTGCTGCCGTGGCTTATCCATTCCCTGAAATATACTGGCAGCGGTAACTGTAGTAACTTTTTGATAGAATTCTTCTTTCAGAGGCAACGAAGAGATCACGAACCTGCCAGGAAAGACCGGAACTGTCAAGAGTGAACAGATTCTGATCATCAAAGAACTCTACAAGAATACCGACTTTACTTGTCATGCCAACAACTCGATTGACAAGGTTGAACGAACCGTACATGTTGTAATTACTGGTAAGTCTTTTTTTCTAACATAAACGAGAAATCTTCAGGACCCGGTTCGGCACCGCTCTTGAGGGCAGTCCAGTCCGGAAGGACGTCTATTACTGTTCGATGGGAACCTCCTCACATAATCAACCGACCGATCACGAGTTACACCATCTACTACACTAACAACGGAAATCAGCCGATAAAGAACTGGAAGAAACTGGAAGTTCTTGGTAACTATTTTTGCTGGTTCAAATACTTGGAATTTTCAGAGCCGAACCGAGAACAAGAGATCACAGATCTTCGTCCCAACACTGTCTATTTCGTCCGATTGAGGGCCAATGATCCACTTGGACCTGGTCGTCTTGGAAATCCAGTTTCCGTGACCACTATGAAGCCGGCAGCTCCCCCAGAACTGTTGATCGAACAAGGAGAAGAGATCAGAGTGGCTCCAATGACTCCCTTCTTCTTGGGATGTAATGTCTCACATGCTGATCCAACTCCAGTCGTTTCCTGGCAGCACAAGTGAGTTTTTTCGAATTCTGAAGCAAGCTTAAACATGGCAGAGGCCGTCCGTTGAGTGCTGCTGAGAAAGGTGCCCGAATAACCATTCAACACGGTGGACTCTTGGAAAATACTGTCTACACTTGTATCGCTGAAAATGAAGCTGGAACTCAGGAAAAGAGCATAAACGTTGTGATAACTGGACCGTCTGCTCCCGAGAGAATTCGCTATCAGATTGATGGAAACGCTGTCAAGTTGCAATGGGAAGAGCCGAGAGTCACAAACGGAGAAATGGCCGGCTACGATGTCCTCTATTCCGATGATCCGTCTCTGCCTCTGGATACCTGGAAGGTAATTCAAAAGAATGCAAAATTGTTTTCATACTTAGATTTATATATTTCTAAAAAAAATCCGATAATATTTGTTTTGCACTCTACATAAAGTTTTTCAGCTACATCGCATCGACAGTCCTCAAATCAAAGAAGCCCGAATCGACGGTCTCGACGAGAAGAAAAAGTACAGCTTTGTGATTCGCGGTAGAAACCATCTCGGCACTGGACTTCCAACAACACCTTTTGAGGCTCTCACTTGGCTAGCACGTAATATTAAAGCCATTTTTGTATTATGAAGAATTATTCAGCACGTCCTCCGACTGTTGGAGTCGAACCACCTGGACAGGTGGAAAAGAGTCCCAGTCAAGATCCTCTGACTGTTGAATGCGAAGCCAGTGGTGTTCCACGTCCGAAGATTATCTGGCTCTGGAGCGGACAGTTGGTCGAAGACGGCAAGGACGAGTTCCGTGTTTACGACACTACTCCCATTGATGCTCAAGACCTGGCTAGAAGCAAGCTGATCGCTCAGAGTACGACCAGAACTGGAACTGCTACTTGCCAAGTGAGTCAACATCTACTAGATCCCTTTTAGTCTTTCAGGCTGTCAACATTGAAGGATCAGACGAGAAAAAGACCGAGGTCAAAATCAAGGGACCAGGAAGTGCTCCATTGGGTATCCATCCGATCTCGATGCATTCCGGCTTCGATGTCTCGTGGAGTCCGCCAAAACGACCAAATGGAAAGATCAAGGTAGTTCATTACATTTCTTTTGAAAGGTTTCTTTCTTCAGAACTACATTGTCTATTACACGAAAAATCCGGACAGTCCTTTGAGCGACTGGGAATCGCAAGTGGTTCCAGCGGACAAACTGAACTTGACCGTAGGCGTTGACGATGAAGATACTCCCTACGTTGTGAAGGTTCAAGCTGCAACAGACGACGGTCCTGGAATAATTTCCGAGGCATACGAAGTAACAACTGGAAGGAAACGTGGGTTGTCAGAAATATTTGGCTATTTGCAAATTGCAGAAGTTCCTTTGACTGTTCGTCTGGAAATTATTGATCCTCTGATTGATCCCGACGGCGAAACCGTTGTCGAGCCGTCTCAACCCATTCATTTCCGCTGTATCACCGGCGGTCGACCACAGCCTAGTGTCTCTTACAGTTGGCTCCCGGTCAACAACAGCGACAGTGCTGATGTAGGTTTCTTTCTTTTCAATTATCGGATTCTTAGGAACCTGTGCCAATCCCGATCCAAGCCGATTCTGACCAGGAACACCGCTACAATTCGATCAAGGTCTTCTCGAACACTCCAACTCGACGAATTCTGCTCTGTCAGGCAAGAAATCCTGATGGAAGCGTCGAAGATCGTCACATTTTCGCTGTCAACAGTAAATAATTCTCCGTTTCTTTCCATATTATTTATCAGAACCCGGAAGTCCTCCAAGAGACGTCAACGTGATCGTGGATCCTGACAATCGAGTGACAATCGACTGGCAACCACCCAAATACACAAACGGAGACATTACTGGATATCGTGTCTATGTGACAGGTGACCCAACTCAGCCTGTAGATCAATGGCAAATCTTCCCTATGGATGCAGATGTAAGCCACATTCACGTAAATTGCATTTTCTGGTTTAGACCCAAAAATTTGTTCTCGAAAGAGGAGAACTTGAACCGGAAACACCTTACTACGTAAAGGTTACGGCAGTTAACCCCGATGGCGAAGGAGTACAATCTGACCCGACTCATTTCAATACGGTCAGTGGAGCCCCGCTTGATTCTCCCGGAGATATTGTGCCGATTGTGTCTGAAGACAACACGATCAATATTTCCTGGGCAGCTCCAAAGGATCCCAATGGTCCACTGAAAACGTATACCGTCTACTTCACGCCGGATGATGGATCAGCAACGGACGACTACAAAACATGGCAGAGGGTTGAAATGTTGGCTGGAGATGACGAACAAGGCACTATCACATTGGACAAACATCAATACGATATTCTACCGAACACTGATTATAAGATCCGCATTGCTGCAATTAATGACCAGTCTGAAGGTCCTGCTTCCGAGCCAATCATCTTCCACACTGGAAGCGGAGGTGACTTTGAATATAATTGAAGCTAAACCGAGGTTCAGAGACACCACCAATCATCACTCTGGAACCGTCCGAGATCACAATTGAGCCTCGTGGAGCAGTTACAGCTATGTGTTCTGCTACAGGAATCCCTCAACCTGCCGTCTTTTGGATCTTGGAGAACGGCGAGAAAATTGAAGGAGGTGTTCTGCAGCTGAACAATCAGTTGAAAGTGGGTTGATTGAATATTTTGTTCCTGAAATGTGCTACAGGACACATCTGCTACTTGTCGTGCTGAAAACAAGGCTGGAAAAACCCAGTCTGTTTTGAGGATTCTGGTCAATGGTCCCGGTTCAGCTCCAAATGAGATTGTTGTTCTGCCAATGCCAGATCAACAAGTCAATGTAGAATGGACAGCTCCGGATGTGGTCAATGGAAAACTGGATAGCTACATAATTCATTACGGAGAGTTGAACGAGGGAGAGACTGAACCGAAAGAATGGAAAACAACCACGGCTCCTGGTGATGCAATTAACATTCTACTACCTCCACTTGAACCAAAACAGACTTATTCCGTGAAGGTTCAAGCTGTCAGTGACCGTGGACCGGGAGTCCTTTCCGACTCTCAGGTTGTACGCACTTTACCACTAGGTATGTATATTTGAATTCCTTAGATGAGCTTTGATTTCAGCTCCTGAAGCAGTAACTGACACCAACTTTGTCGTCCATCCGAATAACAGTATCACTGTCTCGTTCGTTCCACCCAATGATCCTGAAGACGCGTCCAAAAAGATCAAAGACTTTGTAATTCGGTACACGACTGATGATCCCGCCACAGAGGATACAGAATGGAAAGAGCTGAAGGTCACTGATGTTGATGAAACTGACGGAATTGTGGTTCGTAAAATAGTTTTTTTCTCTATTTGCATCTTTACAGACTGTGGACATCGACGGAGAAAACTTCAATCCGGAGACAAAATATACAGCTCAAGTCATTCCAAGGGGTGAAGTAGATGGACCACCCAGCTCCTCGAACAACTTTGAAACGAGCGATGGAAGTAGGCGTTCTAGTTTATTTAAATTTGAAAAATAATTATAGTTGTGCCTCCCTCGAAGCCTGAGTTTACCGTGGACGCTGTCAACAACACGATTCGCGTACCGGCTGGAACAGACTACTCTGTCACCTGTATCTCTACTGGATTTCCACCACCGAACATTCGATGGGTCGATAGCGAAGGAAACGTGAGTGTCTCATAAAGAAAAGGGAACAGAAAGATTTCAGCAATTAACTGAAAGTGCGGTTATCAAGTTGACCGATGTCAGAAGAACCAAACATCTCAAGTGTATATCGGAAAACCGTGGAGGACTTCAAGAAACGGACTTCACAGTGTTTGTGGCAGGACCAGGCAGTTCTCCCGAAAATGTCCAATTGTCGGCTGACAGACCACAGTCAATTGATGTCAGCTGGGAAACTCCTATTATTCCAAACGGCGATATCAGAAAATACATCGTATACTACACTCCTTTGGACGATCAGGTAATTTTTCCTAAAAAGTCTCCTCATATTTTAGGACCCATCCAATCAGCTCGGACAAGTGCAGGCTAGACCAATCAACGAGTGGCTGACCTACCATCACACTCCAAGCGACGACAAACCGCTTGAGGCTACTTTGAAGGACTTTGTCAATTCGGACACTGCTTATGCCGTCGTTATCCAAGCTATCAACGATGATGGTCCTGGACCATATTCCAATCAGTACACAGTCAGAACAATGTCCAAAGGTATGTATATCTCTCATTACTTTTGCAATGAAATTCAGCGAGAGAAGGTCCTCCAGTTGATCTCCGTGTTCAACCAGATGGTCAGAGATCGGCTAACATTGAATGGAAACCACCGACAACTGATGTTCAACCTGAAGGATACGAAATCTTCTACGTTCCTGGTGACAAGAGTGTGGATGTTGATGAGAAGGTTGTATCCGATTGGTAAGTTAGAGCAAGACAATATTTTATGGATTTGTAGGATGAAGATCGTTGTCGAAGACCCAGAACAATTGAGTCACAAAATTAATAATCTTCTTCTGCCCGACACGGATTATGTGTTCAAGATTCGAGCAGTTTATCGCGATGGACCCGGAGTCTTTTCAGAGCCGTGTATCACAAAGACCTTGCCAGATGGTAGAAGGCTTTGTTCTGATCAGAATATTTATTTCAGGGAACGCTCCTTATATCCAAGTTTCTACGGGTGACAACGGTGTTGAAGGAGCATCTCACATTGATCTATTACCGGGCTCAGGAATTACAGTCTGGTGCAATGCGACGGGTATTCCACAGCCGGAAGTCAAATGGATTCGAGCGGGAATTTACGAAATCGATCCTTCTACAGTTGATCAAGCCGAATCATCGGCAAAATTTTCTCTTCATGTAACAAACGTTAGCGAGGACACAACCTTCAATTGTGTCGCTCAAAATCCTCTGGGTCACGCAAATTGGACTATCGTTTTGAATGTAGTCGATGGTAATTTTCTACATATTAGGCAAATATTTTGGCAATCATTTAGAACTGCCGGCAAACTGGAAAGACGATTTTGTAATATCCAAATCTGAAAATGGAGAAGTTGTTCTTCACTTTATGGACAATCTTCCGGCATATTTGAGACCTCCAGTAGGAATCAAGATTTTAACAGTAAAAGGACTTTAGAATGACTGGGTTCTTCGTTATACGGATGACGCTGATTGGTCACAAGATCAGTGGACGATTATTCATTCGGATGGATCTCCTCTGACAAGACTGGTTATTCCTGACATGTTGCCTGGAAGAAATTATTATTTAACAGTTGAAAGCAAAGGCATTGTCTCACCAGTACTTGTTGTCATGACACCTAGTAATTAGATCAACAAGTTATGAAAAAAAAAACTTCAGAGCCGCCAAGCGATATTCGCATTGGTACGAACATCAACGACGAGACTGTGGTCGATTTCAAGCCGGCTATCAGCTCACAGCCGATCGAACACTACACCATCAAGACATGGAAACCAGAAGAACCAACAAATGTACAGGCTTTTGAGACAGAACCGGGAGTTACTAGTGGTATCGTCCTGACTGGACTGGATCCAGGCACAGACTACAGCATGCAGGTATTTTTCAAACAAGCAGGCCTTTTAAAAAGTTGCTCACTTGGCGATATCTCGTTATATTTTCAGAATATCGACCAAACTAAAATGGGTTTGACGATGCTCATTCAGACACTTTTGTACCAAAAAAATCAGCTTGTTAGCTCATGCTTACTTAAAAAGTTACAGAGTTTTGGTCACAACTGATTTTGATCGCTCACCTACTGCACAACCCTCGGTGAATCAAAATTCTGACAGCTTTAGCCCATGCAGCTTGTAAGTGGTAAAAATTACCGCCCACATATTCAGACTTATCCGTTCACGCAGCTTATTTGTTGGCGCAGAAGTGCCTAAATGAGCATCGTCAAAACCCATTTTAGTTTGCTCAATTATCTGGAAAAACGAGTGAGGTATCGCCAAGTGAGCGACTACTTATTTATTTCCCACACTGGTAGCTAAGCCATTTTTCCTCACCTTTTTTAAATTTCACGAAGAAAAGCAAACAGATGTAGTTACAGAACACTTCAAAATTTAGAAAAGCGGAAAATTGTCTGAAGTTGCAATATTCCCAATTTTGTGTGAAGTTGCGAGACAATCTAGTATAATATATACTTTTGTGGTCGAATATTTGCTTTTACATTTTTTTAGATTGTAGCAGATCTTTCGGATGGCGATGAGCTGGCGTGCGAACCGGTCAATGTGCGAACTCCACCAAAAGGTATTTTCGAACTATATTTTTATGGATTGAACTGCAGATATGGAATGTGATTGTGAACATGCGTGTTCCTTCGAGGAAAGAGAAGACGGAACATTTGAGCCAAGATGCTATTGTAACATTGGTTTCGTTCTTGCTAAAGATGGAAAAATTTGCGTCTCCGAAGAAGACACCACGCAAACCTATATTGTTCAGGTTAGTATAGCGCAGTTACCTTCTAGTGGAAGTGAGAGTTGCTCGAAGTTTGATATAGTCTATTCACAAAAAAAAGTCAAATCCCCGAAAATTGCTGGCGTTTTTCACGCGCATTCACGCAGCTTGGGGGAATTTTTTTTTTCTTCAAAATGTCACCTATCCTCTTTTTCAGTTAAAGCGGGTGTCCGGACCTTTTTTTCGACGCTTTTTCGCTTTTTCAGAACAAAACGGTAATCCCTGGGGAATCGTCATACCAGGGATTAAATCTGTCATGACAAGTCAAAAGCAAGAAAATAACTTGTTGTTTTTATCTTCCTTCAAAGACAGAAAATGCAGTTTATCGTGAAGATTTAACACACAGTAACCTACTGCACGATTTCTTCTGTCTGGAACTAATGACGTACATACATCCCGGCTACCCCCCCCCCTTTTAACCCCGAAACGAAATCTCAATTTTCTACCTCACCCTTACATTTTTCAGCTTGGCGATGTTCAGCAAAGTTGTAGTACTTGAAGAGCTCTACAACTTTGCAGAACATCGCAAAGCTGGAAAATGCAGGCATGATCTAGAATCTTACAATATTGCCCTCTCACCTCCCCAAATACCCCCAAAACCCAAACTTTACCTACATAATCTCACTCCAACATTGCAAAACTAACGTTTATCTACGTCGGTCGCAAAACATATAACTGCCTCCTTCTCAGCGAACAACCTCATACGGTTAGAAATATAAGTCCAACGTGTGTTTGTCAAGTCATGTCAAAACTTATCCAGTCAATTAAACTTTGCAAAACATCGAGAAAAAGGTCCGAACACTCGCTTTAAATTTTTCAGCTCTCCCTGGCGTAAATGTAGGATACATTGCCAATTATAGCGAATTTGTATTGTGAACATGTGCGAGCACTATAAAGAAATGTTTTGCCATTTATTGCTTTTGATAAGCGCGAGAGTTCTGGTGGAGACCACTTCAACCACTGAAGGAAATTAGCTTTTTGCTTGATAATATGATAATATGGCGTTCACTTTTTTGCAGCAAAGCTTGAAGCCCGGCGAAGATGATATAGTCGATTCCAAAAAAATGGTGAATAATTCAAACCGGCCCGCCAAGAAATTCGCGGGAATTTGAACGCTCAATAATATACCTCATTTTTTCCGGGACAGCCCCGAAATTGGCAAAACCACTTTGAATGTGACCCGTTTCGCGCGCGAGCCATTTTGAATTTGGCACGTTTTGAGCGCGGCCACTTTGAACTTTGCCGGTTTGCAGGTGCGACGTTTCGTTTCACTTTTACGTAATTACGTATTTTATATTCCGCAATTGCCGTTTCCCTAAAATATAACTCATTTTTCATTTTTTCCTGGATTTTCTTCTTATTTTTGTCTATTTTTCTTGTATTTTCTTCATTTTATTGTGCGATTGCCTTGTATAATCACTAATGCATACTAAAATATTATTTTTAGAGGTAATCGCGCCAAAATTACATCATGGACGTCGAGGACAAGTCGAATACAGAGAAGCAGAAGAACTAGGTACGTCAACAACTATCTCATGCGTCTCGTTCGAATCAACAGGGACAAATCTGAAGTCTACGAATGCTTTTACAAGTTAGTTTTTCGATTTTTTGTAATCTTTTACTTTTTTTCAGGCACAAACAGTTCTGTACATGTGTAGGACTCGTAAAAATTGCCGGTAAGACGATCGAATATCTACGGCATCACGATCACGACCTAAGCCCATCTTTAAATCAGGTAATTTTCAAATAGTTTGACTCAGCATTCAGGCCTCAAGCGAAAAAATTCGACAAAAGAACTGCGCAGAAAGCTCTACTTTGGATCCGTCTGAGATTATCGGGGAATCTCGACGTTCTCTAGACCCTACAGCATTCCGCCTACTCGGTATCTGCCTATGTCTTGTTAACTTTCTATTTTTTTCAGGCTCCTTTGCCAGAGAAAGCGCAATCAAAGATGTCGGAAAATGGACGACGACTTTACATTTTTGGATCTGGATCATCCAATTTTCAATGGGAACGCCACGCTCACTCTTAGTAATATTTCCATGATTGTCATACTTATACTATGTCTAGAAGGCGAACGCTTTTTACTTTGTAACCGCCAAACTGCGGATACGCAGTTAACTGTTTACGCCAGCGACGCGGAGCTGAAACTGTTAAGTGAAAGCGAGATAATAATGCTGGAAGGTACTTTTGCGGTAGTGCCCCAACCCTTCAGACAGCTTCTCACTGTCCACGGATTGGTATGCTGTCGTTTTGTTTTGCACAATTGAGCATTTTAGGTAGCCAAGAATTTGATGCGACCACTGTGTTCCGCTTTACTACAAACGAAACGGCAAGAAGAATACGAAGATTTCCTAGATACACTGTTTTCGGAAGAAGTACTACGGGATTATATTCCAAAAACTATCATTACAGGTGAGTTTTTATGCTTTCGAGCATTATTCGTAATTACAGATCTGGAAACTGGGCTAAAAAAACGCCTTATCTGGCAAGTTTCCGTTATCTTCTTACTCGTTTTGCCTCTTCCATCTATTACGGTGCTGGAAAAACTTCTTGGAGCGAGATGCGTCAATCAGGAAAGCTATCAAACCTGGTAAAAAAACATTTTTCAATCCATGTATCATTTTCAGGCGCCAATCTGCCTCGTTTTTGGCTCAGGCTACGTGCTCTGCCCTTTTTTGCTCAAAAAGAGATAAAGCATGCCTACACTCTTATCAAATATGAAGCAAAAGATTACCGCTCGCACCACTTACAAAGTAGGTTTCCTTCTTTTCTAAAGAGTAAGGTGTTTGCTATTTCAGATTTTTCCATCTATATGGAAACTAGTTACATTATCGGAAAGACCACCACTGGCCCAAGATTTCCTCCCTCTCAATGGAGCTGTGTCGAAAACGTAGAAGAAGGAATAGCTAGAACAAACAACGCGGTTGAAGCATGGTACAAGCCATTAAAAGTATGTTGTTTTGGAATAAGGAAGTAGTTTTTAGTCTATTCTTTATCACAGCAATGGCCTTCAAAAAGCCCGTCTATCATCACTCGTCAAAAGACTTCAGAAAGAACAGGCGGATACAGTGCAACTGACTTCTTTACTGCACGAATTTCCTCTCGAAAAGGTACGCCTTTGTTCTTCTCTACAACAATAATACTAGGTGAAAGAAAACTTGAAAACAAAGTCTCTTCTGAAGAACCAACGCCTCCAAGCAGTGGTACGAGCTCGAAGCCGTGCTTCCGGACCTCCTACTCTAGCCGATATCGACGAAATTTCTTTCATTTTTGAGTCTCTGCACTAAAATTGTACTTATAGACGATTCAATAAACGTTTCTAAGAGAACTGCTTGCTCTTGTCAAAGATTTTACGCTAGAGATTGATTTTTATCGAAAGGCCGTTTTTACTCACCCAAAGGATCCGAGAGGTTGATGAACACAATGGCATATGTTCGTTTGTTCTCCTATTTATTTTTTTCGCCATGAAAATAGCGTAAAAAGACAGAAAAACTAGAAAAAAGCCGTAAAGAACGAAAGATCTTTAGGGAAACGGTAATCGCAAAAAAAAATTACGTGATTACGTAAAAGTGAAACGAAACGTCGCACCTGCAAAGTGGCCGCGCTCAAAATGTCTGGCGCCAAAGTGGGAAATGTTCAAAACGGCTTTTGTTCAAAGTGACTTTGCCAATTTCGGGACTGTCCCTTTTTTTCCAGCTTAGCTATTTTTTGTGTAGCCGAAAGTAATCTGAATAGTTTCTTTCTTCGCGTAGTAAAGAGTAAATTCTACTATTCTTGAACAGAAAACGAGCAAAAAATCGGTCAAGAAACGATGAATGCAAAACTAACAATTTCACAGTTGAATTTTCTGCTTTCAAATTCCCGCGAAATTCTTGGCGGGCCGGTTTGAATTATCCTATGTTGTTAAAAGGGTCTTGTGCGGAAACAAATGGGTTACGGTCGAGCTCTCTTTTTTTTTTGTTGAACAAACCATATTTCATTCTCCTGTATTAAATTTTCGATGTATTTTTATCGCAAGCGCCGTGATTATGATAAAAATAACAAAAATAAATAACAAATCATTTGTTTTGTTTCTCTTTTGCTATATGGCATTACTATCGCTTTCAAGTTTCAAAGTATTGCAGAAAATCATAATAATTATCTCGTGATAATTCAGGTAACTCCGCCTGCTGTGACAACAGAGCAGTCGCCTGAAGAGGTGCAATCCCAACCTACCGGTGCTCAAGATTTGGTTGTTGGCCCAGATGGCAAGCCTCTGAAAAAAGGGCCCGATGGTGAATATGTGGATATCAATGGGAAATCGATCAGTAGAAATGATGAAGGATATCCTCTCGACCCGCAAGGAGCAACACTTCCTAAAAATACACGAGGAGAATGGATTTATCCTTTGATAGATAAAGCAGGAAATGCCCTGCCTGTTGACGAAAACAACATGCCCATCATCACGGTGGTAGACAAAGATGGGTCTTCGATACCAAAAGACGACGAAGGAAATTTTGTTTTAAAAGATGGGACGATCATCAAAACTGACGAAATTGGAAGACCTGTAGATGACAGCGGACGTCCATTCAAGATCGATGAATACGGAAATTTTGTCGTGCAAGAAGGCGACGGAGCAGAAGAGGTGGAAGATGAAACGCCTGGTCCAGCAGATTTCCCTTGGGTTATTGCCGATGGTGATCCTCTAAGGGAAGATGATGATGGAATGTTTGTGGATAGTGCTGGAAACAAATTCTCAACGAATAACGAGGGTGAACCCGTTGATGACGATGGAAAGACTTTCCCAAAAAATACTAAAGGTCAATATGTGATGCCAGCTACAACACCCATGTCACCGACGACCACTGCATCCTTTGTTGTTATTCCAGAGGCTGACGAAGAGCCGACGTTCCAAGTTCCTACTGATGAAACCGGAAGGTCTGTTTATCCCATTGTGGACAGCTTTGGTATAGCTCTTCCCACCGATGATACACAGAGACATGTTATCGAAGGTGACCCAGTGACTGTAAACGAAGATGGAAAACCGCAAGGACCGGACGGAAATATTCTACCAACAGATGACATAGGCCGTTATGTTTACCCCGCAACCTCTTCGACCGGTGATGTTTTACCTATCGATGCAAACGGCATACCAATTTACCCGGTAGTTGGTCCAGATGCATCACCGTTACCTACTGATTCCTCTGGCAGACACTTGGGCGACGACAAAATCCCTCTTCCAACTGATTCCTACGGTCGTCCTATTGATGCCGATGGCTCAGTTTTTCCAACAGATGTGCATAAACATTACGTGAGCATGAAGGCTGAAGCCGAAACTGTGTACCCTACAAACGAGCAGGGTTTACCCATCTATCCAATCACTGATGCCGATGGCACACCGCTGTCTACTGATTCTCAAGGACATTATTTGGATCTCAGTGGGCAACCAATTGCAACCGATGACGAAGGACGACCTCTTGGGCCTGATGGACAGCCATTGCCTACAACCGAGACCGGAAGCTACGTCTATCCAGAATCTGGGCCTGAAGCAGCTGAGCCAACTGACGAGACTGGAAAGCCCATTTATCCGGTTATTGGTCCTGACGGTTCTCCACTGCCAACTGATGCCACCGGACGACCTGTTGGAGCTGATGGAGAACCAATTCCTACTGATGCCTCAGGAAGACCAGTTGATGCTGAAGGACAAGTGCTGCCAACCAGTTCTTCGGGAGAATATGTCTATCCAGCTGCAGGAGTTGCAGTTACCGAAGAGACTGAAAAGACCGTCTATCCTGTGATCGGGCCTGACCACTCGCCGTTGCCCACTGATTCTACTGGACGACCAATTGGAAGAGAAGGCGAACCGATTCCAACTGACACAGCAGGCAGACCAGTTGATGCCGATGGAGAAATTCTGCCTACTACAGCCACTGGAGACTACATCTATCCTGCTATTGGACCTGACGGTGAACCGCTGCCTACTGATGATCAACAGAAGCCAATCTATCCAGTTGTCGGCCCAGACGGCTCTCCAATGCCAACTGATGCTACCGGACGACCTGTTGGAGCTGATGGAGAACCAATTCCTACTGATGCCTCAGGAAGACCAGTCGGAGACGACGGATCACCACTTCCAACTGATGCTTCCGGCAATTACGTGAGCATTCCATCTGGTGAGGAAGAGTCCAAGATTCTGCCAACCGATGCCCAAGGACATACCATCTATCCGATCACTGATGCCGATGGCACACCACTGCCTACTGATTCTCAAGGACATTATTTGGATCCCAGTGGACAACCAATTGCAACCGATGACGAAGGACGACCTCTTGGGCCTGATGGACAGCCATTGCCTACAACCGAGACCGGAAGCTACGTCTATCCAGAATCTAGGCCTGAAGCAGCTGAGCCAACTGACGAGACTGGAAAGCCCATTTATCCGGTTATTGGTCCTGACGGTTCTCCACTGCCAACTGATGCCACCGGACGACCTGTTGGAGCTGATGGAGAACCAATTCCTACTGATGCCTCAGGAAGACCAGTTGATGCTGAAGGAAATGTGCTCCCGACAACTTCGGCTGGTGTTTACGTCAGTTCTACGGATACAATAGATGTGTCTACGGCGCTTCCAGAAGAAGACCGCATAATTTCGATTCCTACTGCTCCCCATGAACTCCCAACCGACTTCGCGTTACCTTTTCAAAAAATTATTGGTCCTGATGGGAAACTGCTCAAAATAGACAACCGTGGACAGGTTCTTGACAATAACGGTAAACCAATAACATTTTCCGATGACGGTGTGCCTCTCGGTCCTGATGGAAAAGAATTGCAAAAAGACGCCCAGGGAAAGTGGATCTACCCGCTGGTGTACAAGACAGGCCAGGCAGTTCCAACTGATGACATGAACAAGCCAGTTATAAGCGTTGTTGATAAAGATGGAACACCTTTGATCAAAAACAAGGACGGTAGTCTGACTGATGTTCACGGACATGTGATTCCTACAGACGACCTAGGACGACCTTTGGACGCTGACGGAAAACCGTTACCTTTCGACGACGATGGAAATATTGTTATCGGAGAGGCGGATGGAGCGGAAGAACAGTTCCCAGACGAGGAAAAGCAGCCCGAGTTCCCTATAATTATTATTGATGGAGAACCACTGGTCGAAGAAGATGGGGTTTTCCACGATAAAGACGGTAACCTTATTCCTGTGAACAAAGAGGGCGAGCCAATTGATATTGATGGCAAATCTCTTCCGAAGGATGAGAACAACATCTACTACATTCCAGCTGAGCCAACGTCGCCACCTTTTCCCACAGATGAAACTGGTCGAGAAATTATTCCAGTTATTAGACCTGATGGATCTCCGCTGGCAACGGACTCAACTGGACACTATATTACGGACGACGGAATGTCTATTCCAAAAGATGACAACGGCCAACCGCTTGATATACTCGGACAAGCTCTACCGACAACATCCGATGGACATTACATATACCCGCCAACTGGGCCAGAAGGATTACCAATCCCGACTGATTCTCATGGAAAACCACTTTTTCCCGTGGTGGACGAGAACGGAATTATACTCACTACCGATTCCACAGGAGCAACAAAAAGCCGTATTGGTGAGCCTATTCCGACAGACGATGGAGGTCGTCCAATTGCTTTCGATGGTAGCATTCTGCCAACTGATGTATCCGGAAGTTTTGTTATAGCCGAAATGGACGATCTATGCAAAGAAGGAGCAGAGACAACTGATACTGTTCTATTCATAATTGAAGCAACACACGCGAGTGCTCCATATTTGGATAGACTGAAATCTATGTTCAAGAAATATTTCACCGAATTGCCTTCGAAGACTGTTCCGAAAACTGGAAAATTGATTTATGGAGCTACCACAGAAGTAACAGTTGATATTGCAAACTACCAAGACGTCAATGAATTGATCAACTCTTTCGATGAACTAAGAGAAGTTGGAGGACAATCAGACGCGAAGTTGGCGATGAAAACAGCATCTCAAATTTTGCAAGAAGAAACTCGGGGAGCAACTGTAATACTCCATTTTCACGTAACCCCACTCAGGTAGTTCAAGGACTTGTTTATTATATGAAAAAATTATTTCAGTCGTGAAGCAAAGAAGCAGTCCCAAAAACTGGATTCTTTGAAAACAACGCGGATTCACCACATCAGTGAACAATACTGGTCACAATTGTCGCAAGACGCGTCACACCTAGGAAAACTAATATGCACAGGTATGACAAACAAATATAGCAAAAACGTAAGTTTAGCAGTATTAGAGCCAACTGACGAGACTGGAAAGCCCATTTATCCGGTTATTGGTCCTGACGGTTCTCCACTGCCAACTGATGCCACCGGACGACCTGTTGGAGCTGATGGAGAACCAATTCCTACTGATGCCTCAGGAAGACCAGTTGATGCTGAAGGACAAGTGCTGCCAACCAGTTCTTCGGGAGAATTTGATTATTTACCGACAACTGATGGTTTTGATGAATCCAGTGTTATTGGTTCTGACCATGTGCCAGAATCGATTAAAACTACACCAACCACAGTAACAGAGCAAGGAACAATTATTCAAGTTAAGCAAGGAGCTCCAATACCTGTTTCATCTCGTCCTTTGGCGGAATGCAGCTTGAAAAACTCTAAAATTGATTTTATCGTCATTCTAGACAGCATTCTTCAAGACAACAACTTTGAGAAAGCAGTCGAAGCTGTTGGAGAACTTGCAGATGCTGTTGACATGGCGCCTGATGTTTCCCGAATTGGCGTGTTGATCACTGGCGATGAAGTTGTTGTACCGATGCCTCTTGGGGGATATCAAGAGAAGCAACACTTAAAGGATATTTTGTCTGAAGCTAAGCCGGTATCTGGAACAACTAGCAGTCGAATGCTCACCGAGGCCGCTCATCAACAAATGATCACGTTCCCTAGATCCGATGCTTCGAAGATTGTCGTCTTTATACACGACTCAACCACTAGCAGGTAAGCATGTTTTTTCTGACAATTGATAGCTTTACTGCTTCAGCTTTGAGCCAATTTCTAAGCGAAGCAATTAGACATGTGCGCTTGGACCGGCTGGAAAAAATTGCTTTCAGTGCGGCGAGCAAATGAAATTCAAAGAAACTTTTTCTGGGGTTTTGTGTTTCCCCAGTCATTGTGAACAAATACCAACTAGTACAGAAAAAAGTTAGGCAAAAAAAGATGAATCCGCAAAGAAAATTGAAGTTTCGTACGAAAAACACGAATTTTGTCGATTTTTTTCGCGAATTTCGTCCTATTTTTCGTTTTTCTTTGCTTATCTGTTTTCTGTGCTAGTCGGTATTTGTTCACAATGACTGGGGAAAAACAGAAAAAAAACGTGCTGGATTTCTTTTGCACGCCGCACTGGAGGCAATTTTTTCCCCAGCCGTTCCAAGCGCACATGCCTGGAAGCAATAATTTGCATAAATTGGAAAGATAATTAAGAAAAAGCTTTTTTAGCACAAGGATGAAATTGCGAGTAACAGAAAACATTCAAACTTACATTTGCCACAATCTTTATGGATCCGAATATAAAGTTTAGATGGAAAAAATAATGAAAGCACTTATAAGTCTCGCCAAAATGGGCTTCAAACTTTGGTTCAGCGCGCCAAAACGGGTTTTCCCTTTATACTGGTTTTACCAGTTTTTTTTTGTTACAGTATCGCGGGTTGTACTGCATGTGACAATGGGAGAAAAAAATGACAAAAATATACCAGAAAAATAGTGAAAATAGTTTTAGCGGGCGGAACCAAAATTTACAGCTCATTATAGCGAGACCTATACTTGTTTGTTGAAACACAAAAAATCTACAACTTTTGCAATCTTTTTATTTGCAATCCTTCACTATTTTTGTAGGTAAAAATATAATTCATGATCGATTTACAGTTGTTTTTTTTTTCGAGGTGGTACAAATAACATGTGAACGAAAAAAAGCCTGAAGACTTGATCAACATGAAAGGAAAATAAATTTAAAGATTTAGGGCAAAATTATAGTGAAATAAGACTAACTTCGAACAAGTACTAAACGATTTTCTCTGCTGGAGTGAACTTCACTACAGTCAAACGCTAGTATTTTTGCAAACTCATATCAACTGCAGCTTTTCTTTTCAATGCAAGTATATTTCAGCCGTTCACTTCCATCAAACGGCGATCTGCAAATAGTTAAAGTGGAAATATCAAACAAGGCTACGAACACAATTGCTGCCAAACTGCAAGATAAGTGTACAACAGGGCTTCTTTCGTTTGAGCCGAAACTCACAACAATGGTGGAAAGCAAAGCTGATGGAGAACCAATTCCTACTGATGCCTCAGGAAGACCAGTCGGAGACGACGGATCACCACTTCCAACAGTTGCTTCCGGCAATTACGTGAGCATTCCATCTGGTGAGGAAGAGTCCAAGATTCTGCCAACCGATGCCCAAGGACATACCATTTATCCGATCACTGATGCCGATGGCACACCACTGCCTACTGATTCTCAAGGACATTATTTGGATCCCAGTGGACAACCAATTGCAACAGATGACGAAGGACGACCTCTTGGGCCTGATGGACAGCCATTGCCTACAACCGAGACCGGAAGCTACGTCTATCCAGAATCTGGGCCTGAAGCAGCTGAGCCAACTGACGAGACTGGAAAGCCCATTTATCCGGTTATTGGTCCTGACGGTTCTCCACTGCCAACTGATGCCACCGGACGACCTGTTGGAGCTGATGGAGAACCAATTCCTACTGATGCCTCAGGAAGACCAGTTGATGCTGAAGGACAAGTGCTGCCAACCAGTTCTTCGGGAGAATATGTCTATCCAGCTGCAGGAGTTGCAGTTACCGAAGAGACTGAAAAGACCGTCTATCCTGTGATCGGGCCTGACCACTCGCCGTTGCCCACTGATTCTACTGGACGACCAATTGGAAGAGAAGGCGAACCGATTCCAACTGACACAGCAGGCAGACCAGTTGATGCCGATGGAGAAATTCTGCCTACTACAGCCACTGGAGACTACATCTATCCTGCTATTGGACCTGACGGTGAACCGCTGCCTACTGATGATCAACAGAAGCCAATCTATCCAGTTGTCGGCCCAGACGGCTCTCCAATGCCAACTGATGCTACCGGACGACCTGTTGGAGCTGATGGAGAACCAATTCCTACTGATGCCTCAGGAAGACCAGTCGGAGACGACGGATCACCACTTCCAACTGATGCTTCCGGCAATTACGTGAGCATTCCATCTGGTGAGGAAGAGTCCAAGATTCTGCCAACCGATGCCCAAGGACATACCATTTATCCGATCACTGATGCCGATGGCACACCACTGCCTACTGATTCTCAAGGACATTATTTGGATCCCAGTGGACAACCAATTGCAACCGATGACGAAGGACGACCTCTTGGGCCTGATGGACAGCCATTGCCTACAACCGAGACCGGAAGCTACGTCTATCCAGAATCTGGGCCTGAAGCAGCTGAGCCAACTGACGAGACTGGAAAGCCCATTTATCCGGTTATTGGTCCTGACGGTTCTCCACTGCCAACTGATGCCACCGGACGACCTGTTGGAGCTGATGGAGAACCAATTCCTACTGATGCCTCAGGAAGACCAGTTGATGCTGAAGGACAAGTGCTGCCAACCAGTTCTTCGGGAGAATTTGATTATTTACCGACAACTGATGGTTTTGATGAATCCAGTGTTATTGGTTCTGACCATGTGCCAGAATCGATTAAAACTACACCAACCACAGTAACAGAGCAAGGAACAATTATTCAAGTTAAGCAAGGAGCTCCAATACCTGTTTCATCTCGTCCTTTGGCGGAATGCAGCTTGAAAAACTCTAAAATTGATTTTATCGTCATTCTAGACAGCATTCTTCAAGACAACAACTTTGAGAAAGCAGTCGAAGCTGTTGGAGAACTTGCAGATGCTGTTGACATGGCGCCTGATGTTTCCCGAATTGGCGTGTTGATCACTGGCGATGAAGTTGTTGTACCGATGCCTCTTGGGGGATATCAAGAGAAGCAACACTTAAAGGATATTTTGTCTGAAGCTAAGCCGGTATCTGGAACAACTAGCAGTCGAATGCTCACCGAGGCCGCTCATCAACAAATGATCACGTTCCCTAGATCCGATGCTTCGAAGATTGTCGTCTTTATACACGACTCAACCACTAGCAGGTAAGCATGTTTTTTCTGACAATTGATAGCTTTACTGCTTCAGCTTTGAGCCAATTTCTAAGCGAAGCAATTAGACATGTGCGCTTGGACCGGCTGGAAAAAATTGCTTTCAGTGCGGCGAGCAAATGAAATTCAAAGAAACTTTTTCTGGGGTTTTGTGTTTCCCCAGTCATTGTGAACAAATACCAACTAGTACAGAAAAAAGTTAGGCAAAAAAAGATGAATCCGCAAAGAAAATTGAAGTTTCGTACGAAAAACACGAATTTTGTCGATTTTTTTCGCGAATTTCGTCCTATTTTTCGTTTTTCTTTGCTTATCTGTTTTCTGTGCTAGTCGGTATTTGTTCACAATGACTGGGGAAAAACAGAAAAAAAACGTGCTGGATTTCTTTTGCACGCCGCACTGGAGGCAATTTTTTCCCCAGCCGTTCCAAGCGCACATGCCTGGAAGCAATAATTTGCATAAATTGGAAAGATAATTAAGAAAAAGCTTTTTTAGCACAAGGATGAAATTGCGAGTAACAGAAAACATTCAAACTTACATTTGCCACAATCTTTATGGATCCGAATATAAAGTTTAGATGGAAAAAATAATGAAAGCACTTATAAGTCTCGCCAAAATGGGCTTCAAACTTTGGTTCAGCGCGCCAAAACGGGTTTTCCCTTTATACTGGTTTTACCAGTTTTTTTTTGTTACAGTATCGCGGGTTGTACTGCATGTGACAATGGGAGAAAAAAATGACAAAAATATACCAGAAAAATAGTGAAAATAGTTTTAGCGGGCGGAACCAAAATTTACAGCTCATTATAGCGAGACCTATACTTGTTTGTTGAAACACAAAAAATCTACAACTTTTGCAATCTTTTTATTTGCAATCCTTCACTATTTTTGTAGGTAAAAATATAATTCATGATCGATTTACAGTTGTTTTTTTTTCGAGGTGGTACAAATAACATGTGAACGAAAAAAAGCCTGAAGACTTGATCAACATGAAAGGAAAATAAATTTAAAGATTTAGGGCAAAATTATAGTGAAATAAGACTAACTTCGAACAAGTACTAAACGATTTTCTCTGCTGGAGTGAACTTCACTACAGTCAAACGCTAGTATTTTTGCAAACTCATATCAACTGCAGCTTTTCTTTTCAATGCAAGTATATTTCAGCCGTTCACTTCCATCAAACGGCGATCTGCAAATAGTTAAAGTGGAAATATCAAACAAGGCTACGAACACAATTGCTGCCAAACTGCAAGATAAGTGTACAACAGGGCTTCTTTCGTTTGAGCCGAAACTCACAACAATGGTGGAAAGCAAAGCTGATGGAGAACCAATTCCTACTGATGCCTCAGGAAGACCAGTCGGAGACGACGGATCACCACTTCCAACAGTTGCTTCCGGCAATTACGTGAGCATTCCATCTGGTGAGGAAGAGTCCAAGATTCTGCCAACCGATGCCCAAGGACATACCATTTATCCGATCACTGATGCCGATGGCACACCACTGCCTACTGATTCTCAAGGACATTATTTGGATCCCAGTGGACAACCAATTGCAACAGATGACGAAGGACGACCTCTTGGGCCTGATGGACAGCCATTGCCTACAACCGAGACCGGAAGCTACGTCTATCCAGAATCTGGGCCTGAAGCAGCTGAGCCAACTGACGAGACTGGAAAGCCCATTTATCCGGTTATTGGTCCTGACGGTTCTCCACTGCCAACTGATGCCACCGGACGACCCGTCGGAGTCGATAACAAGCCAATTCCAACTGATGCCTCAGGAAGACCAGTTGATGCTGAAGGACAAGTGCTGCCAACCAGTTCTTCGGGAGAATATGTCTATCCAGCTGCAGGAGTTGCAGTTACCGAAGAGACTGAAAAGACCGTCTATCCTGTGATCGGGCCTGACCACTCGCCGTTGCCCACTGATTCTACTGGACGACCAATTGGAAGAGAAGGCGAACCGATTCCAACTGACACAGCAGGCAGACCAGTTGATGCCGATGGAGAAATTCTGCCTACTACAGCCACTGGAGACTACATCTATCCTGCTATTGGACCTGACGGTGAACCGCTGCCTACTGATGATCAACAGAAGCCAATCTATCCAGTTGTCGGCCCAGACGGCTCTCCAATGCCAACTGATGCTACCGGACGACCTGTTGGAGCTGATGGAGAACCAATTCCTACTGATGCCTCAGGAAGACCAGTCGGAGACGACGGATCACCACTTCCAACTGATGCTTCCGGCAATTACGTGAGCATTCCATCTGGTGAGGAAGAGTCCAAGATTCTGCCAACCGATGCCCAAGGACATACCATCTATCCGATCACTGACGCCGATGGCACACCGCTGCCTACTGATTCTCAAGGACATTATTTGGATCCAAGTGGACAACCAATTGCAACCGATGACGAAGGACGACCTCTTGGGCCTGATGGACAGCCATTGCCTACAACCGAGACCGGAAGCTACGTCTATCCAGAATCTGGGCCTGAAGCAGCTGAGCCAACTGACGAGACTGGAAAGCCCATTTATCCGGTTATTGGTCCTGACGGTTCTCCACTGCCAACTGATGCCACCGGACGACCCGTCGGAGTCGAAAACAAGCCAATTCCAACTGATGCCTCAGGAAGACCAGTTGATGCTGAAGGACAAGTGCTGCCAACCAGTTCTTCGGGAGAATATGTCTATCCAGCTGCAGGAGTTGCAGTTACCGAAGAGACTGAAAAGACCGTCTATCCTGTGATCGGGCCTGACCACTCGCCGTTGCCCACTGATTCTACTGGACGACCAATTGGAAGAGAAGGCGAACCGATTCCAACTGACACAGCAGGCAGACCAGTTGATGCCGATGGAGAAATTCTGCCTACTACAGCCACTGGAGACTACATCTATCCTGCTATTGGACCTGACGGTGAACCGCTGCCTACTGATGATCAACAGAAGCCAATCTATCCAGTTGTCGGCCCTGACGGTTCTCCACTGCCAACCGATGCCACCGGACGACCTGTTGGAGCTGATGGAGAACCAATTCCTACTGATGCCTCAGGAAGACCAGTTGATGCTGAAGGACAAGTGCTGCCAACCAGTTCTTCGGGAGAATATGTCTATCCAGCTGCAGGAGTTGCAGTTACCGAAGAGACTGAAAAGACCGTCTATCCTGTGATCGGGCCTGACCACTCGCCGTTGCCCACTGATTCTACTGGACGACCAATTGGAAGAGAAGGCGAACCGATTCCAACTGACACAGCAGGCAGACCAGTTGATGCCGATGGAGAAATTCTGCCTACTACAGCCACTGGAGACTACATCTATCCTGCTATTGGACCTGACGGTGAACCGCTGCCTACTGATGATCAACAGAAGCCAATCTATCCAGTTGTCGGCCCTGACGGTTCTCCACTGCCAACCGATGCCACCGGACGACCTGTTGGAGCTGATGGAGAACCAATTCCTACTGATGCCTCAGGAAGACCAGTTGATGCTGAAGGACAAGTGCTGCCAACCAGTTCTTCGGGAGAATATGTCTATCCAGCTGCAGGAGTTGCAGTTACCGAAGAGACTGAAAAGACCATCTATCCTGTGATCGGGCCTGACCACTCGCCGTTGCCCACTGATTCTACTGGACGACCAATTGGAAGAGAAGGCGAACCGATTCCAACTGACACAGCAGGCAGACCAGTTGATGCCGATGGAGAAATTCTGCCTACTACAGCCACTGGAGACTACATCTATCCTGCTATTGGACCTGACGGTGAACCGCTGCCTACTGATGATCAACAGAAGCCAATCTATCCAGTTGTCGGCCCAGACGGCTCTCCAATGCCAACTGATGCTACCGGACGACCTGTTGGAGCTGATGGAGAACCAATTCCTACTGATGCCTCAGGAAGACCAGTCGGAGACGACGGATCACCACTTCCAACTGATGCTTCCGGCAATTACGTGAGCATTCCATCTGGTGAGGAAGAGTCCAAGATTCTGCCAACCGATGCCCAAGGACATACCATCTATCCGATCACTGACGCCGATGGCACACCGCTGCCTACTGATTCTCAAGGACATTATTTGGATCCAAGTGGACAACCAATTGCAACCGATGACGAAGGACGACCTCTTGGGCCTGATGGACAGCCATTGCCTACAACCGAGACCGGAAGCTACGTCTATCCGGAATCTGGGCCTGAAGCAGCTGAGCCAACTGACATGACTGGAAGGCCCATTTATCCGGTTATTGGTCCTGACGGTTCTCCACTGCCAACCGATGCCACCGGACGACCTGTTGGAGCTGATGGAGAACCAATTCCTACTGATGCCTCAGGAAGACCAGTTGATGCTGAAGGACAAGTGCTGCCAACCAGTTCTTCGGGAGAATATGTCTATCCAGCTGCAGGAGTTGCAGTTACCGAAGAGACTGAAAAGACCGTCTATCCTGTGATCGGGCCTGACCACTCGCCGTTGCCCACTGATTCTACTGGACGACCAATTGGAAGAGAAGGCGAACCGATTCCAACTGACACAGCAGGCAGACCAGTTGATGCCGATGGAGAAATTCTGCCTACTACAGCCACTGGAGACTACATCTATCCTGCTATTGGACCTGACGGTGAACCGCTGCCTACTGATGATCAACAGAAGCCAATCTATCCAGTTGTCGGCCCAGACGGCTCTCCAATGCCAACTGATGCTACCGGACGACCTGTTGGAGCTGATGGAGAACCAATTCCTACTGATGCCTCAGGAAGACCAGTCGGAGACGACGGATCACCACTTCCAACTGATGCTTCCGGCAATTACGTGAGCATTCCATCTGGTGAGGAAGAGTCCAAGATTCTGCCAACCGATGCCCAAGGACATACCATCTATCCGATCACTGACGCCGATGGCACACCGCTGCCTACTGATTCTCAAGGACATTATTTGGATCCAAGTGGACAACCAATTGCAACCGATGACGAAGGACGACCTCTTGGGCCTGATGGACAGCCATTGCCTACAACCGAGACCGGAAGCTACGTCTATCCGGAATCTGGGCCTGAAGCAGCTGAGCCAACTGACATGACTGGAAGGCCCATTTATCCGGTTATTGGTCCTGACGGTTCTCCACTGCCAACCGATGCCACCGGACGACCTGTTGGAGCTGATGGAGAACCAATTCCTACTGATGCCTCAGGAAGACCAGTTGATGCTGAAGGACAAGTGCTGCCAACCAGTTCTTCGGGAGAATATGTCTATCCAGCTGCAGGAGTTGCAGTTACCGAAGAGACTGAAAAGACCATCTATCCTGTGATCGGGCCTGACCACTCGCCGTTGCCCACTGATTCTACTGGACGACCAATTGGAAGAGAAGGCGAACCGATTCCAACTGACACAGCAGGCAGACCAGTTGATGCCGATGGAGAAATTCTGCCTACTACAGCCAGTGGAGACTACATCTATCCTGCTATTGGACCTGACGGTGAACCGCTGCCTACTGATGATCAACAGAAGCCAATCTATCCAGTTGTCGGCCCAGACGGCTCTCCAATGCCAACTGATGCTACCGGACGACCTGTTGGAGCTGATGGAGAACCAATTCCTACTGATGCCTCAGGAAGACCAGTCGGAGACGACGGATCACCACTTCCAACTGATGCTTCCGGCAATTACGTGAGCATTCCATCTGGTGAGGAAGAGTCCAAGATTCTGCCAACCGATGCCCAAGGACATACCATCTATCCGATCACTGACGCCGATGGCACACCGCTGCCTACTGATTCTCAAGGACATTATTTGGATCCCAGTGGACAACCAATTGCAACCGATGACGAAGGACGACCTCTTGGGCCTGATGGACAGCCATTGCCTACAACCGAGACCGGAAGCTACGTCTATCCAGAATCTGGGCCTGAAGCAGCTGAGCCAACTGACGAGACTGGAAAGCCCATTTATCCGGTTATTGGTCCTGACGGTTCTCCACTGCCAACTGATGCCACCGGACGACCCGTCGGAGTCGATAACAAGCCAATTCCAACTGATGCCTCAGGAAGACCAGTTGATGCTGAAGGACAAGTGCTGCCAACCAGTTCTTCGGGAGAATATGTCTATCCAGCTGCAGGAGTTGCAGTTACCGAAGAGACTGAAAAGACCATCTATCCTGTGATCGGGCCTGACCACTCGCCGTTGCCCACTGATTCTACTGGACGACCAATTGGAAGAGAAGGCGAACCGATTCCAACTGACACAGCAGGCAGACCAGTTGATGCCGATGGAGAAATTCTGCCTACTACAGCCACTGGAGACTACATCTATCCTGCTATTGGACCTGACGGTGAACCGCTGCCTACTGATGATCAACAGAAGCCAATCTATCCAGTTGTCGGCCCTGACGGCTCTCCAATGCCAACTGATGCTACCGGACGACCTGTTGGAGCTGATGGAGAACCAATTCCTACTGATGCCTCAGGAAGACCAGTTGATGCTGAAGGACAAGTGCTGCCAACCAGTTCTTCGGGAGAATATGTCTATCCAGCTGCAGGAGTTGCAGTTACCGAAGAGACTGAAAAGACCGTCTATCCTGTGATCGGGCCTGACCACTCGCCGTTGCCCACTGATTCTACTGGACGACCAATTGGAAGAGAAGGCGAACCGATTCCAACTGACACAGCAGGCAGACCAGTTGATGCCGATGGAGAAATTCTGCCTACTACAGCCACTGGAGACTACATCTATCCTGCTATTGGACCTGACGGTGAACCGCTGCCTACTGATGATCAACAGAAGCCAATCTATCCAGTTGTCGGCCCTGACGGCTCTCCAATGCCAACTGATGCTACCGGACGACCTGTTGGAGCTGATGGAGAACCAATTCCTACTGATGCCTCAGGAAGACCAGTTGATGCTGAAGGACAAGTGCTGCCAACCAGTTCTTCGGGAGAATATGTCTATCCAGCTGCAGGAGTTGCAGTTACCGAAGAGACTGAAAAGACCATCTATCCTGTGATCGGGCCTGACCACTCGCCGTTGCCCACTGATTCTACTGGACGACCAATTGGAAGAGAAGGCGAACCGATTCCAACTGACACAGCAGGCAGACCAGTTGATGCCGATGGAGAAATTCTGCCTACTACAGCCAGTGGAGACTACATCTATCCTGCTATTGGACCTGACGGTGAACCGCTGCCTACTGATGATCAACAGAAGCCAATCTATCCAGTTGTCGGCCCAGACGGCTCTCCAATGCCAACTGATGCTACCGGACGACCTGTTGGAGCTGATGGAGAACCAATTCCTACTGATGCCTCAGGAAGACCAGTCGGAGACGACGGATCACCACTTCCAACTGATGCTTCCGGCAATTACGTGAGCATTCCATCTGGTGAGGAAGAGTCCAAGATTCTGCCAACCGATGCCCAAGGACATACCATCTATCCGATCACTGATGCCGATGGCACACCACTGCCTACTGATTCTCAAGGACATTATTTGGATCCCAGTGGACAACCAATTGCAACAGATGACGAAGGACGACCTCTTGGGCCTGATGGACAGCCATTGCCTACAACCGAGACCGGAAGCTACGTCTATCCGGAATCTGGGCCTGAAGCAGCTGAGCCAACTGACATGACTGGAAGGCCCATTTATCCGGTTATTGGTCCTGACGGTTCTCCACTGCCAACTGATGCCACCGGACGACCCGTCGGAGTCGATAACAAGCCAATTCCAACTGATGCCTCAGGAAGACCAGTTGATGCTGAAGGACAAGTGCTGCCAACCAGTTCTTCGGGAGAATATGTCTATCCAGCTGCAGGAGTTGCAGTTACCGAAGAGACTGAAAAGACCATCTATCCTGTGATCGGGCCTGACCACTCGCCGTTGCCCACTGATTCTACTGGACGACCAATTGGAAGAGAAGGCGAACCGATTCCAACTGACACAGCAGGCAGACCAGTTGATGCCGATGGAGAAATTCTGCCTACTACAGCCAGTGGAGACTACATCTATCCTGCTATTGGACCTGACGGTGAACCGCTGCCTACTGATGATCAACAGAAGCCAATCTATCCAGTTGTCGGCCCAGACGGCTCTCCAATGCCAACTGATGCTACCGGACGACCTGTTGGAGCTGATGGAGAACCAATTCCTACTGATGCCTCAGGAAGACCAGTCGGAGACGACGGATCACCACTTCCAACTGATGCTTCCGGCAATTACGTGAGCATTCCATCTGGTGAGGAAGAGTCCAAGATTCTGCCAACCGATGCCCAAGGACATACCATCTATCCGATCACTGATGCCGATGGCACACCACTGCCTACTGATTCTCAAGGACATTATTTGGATCCCAGTGGACAACCAATTGCAACAGATGACGAAGGACGACCTCTTGGGCCTGATGGACAGCCATTGCCTACAACCGAGACCGGAAGCTACGTCTATCCAGAATCTGGGCCTGAAGCAGCTGAGCCAACTGACGAGACTGGAAAGCCCATTTATCCGGTTATTGGTCCTGACGGTTCTCCACTGCCAACTGATGCCACCGGACGACCCGTCGGAGTCGATAACAAGCCAATTCCTACTGATGCCTCAGGAAGACCAGTTGATGCTGAAGGACAAGTGCTGCCAACCAGTTCTTCGGGAGAATATGTCTATCCAGCTGCAGGAGTTGCAGTTACCGAAGAGACTGAAAAGACCATCTATCCTGTGATCGGGCCTGACCACTCGCCGTTGCCCACTGATTCTACTGGACGACCAATTGGAAGAGAAGGCGAACCGATTCCAACTGACACAGCAGGCAGACCAGTTGATGCCGATGGAGAAATTCTGCCTACTACAGCCAGTGGAGACTACATCTATCCTGCTATTGGACCTGACGGTGAACCGCTGCCTACTGATGATCAACAGAAGCCAATCTATCCAGTTGTCGGCCCAGACGGCTCTCCAATGCCAACTGATGCTACCGGACGACCTGTTGGAGCTGATGGAGAACCAATTCCTACTGATGCCTCAGGAAGACCAGTCGGAGACGACGGATCACCACTTCCAACTGATGCTTCCGGCAATTACGTGAGCATTCCATCTGGTGAGGAAGAGTCCAAGATTCTGCCAACCGATGCCCAAGGACATACCATCTATCCGATCACTGACGCCGATGGCACACCGCTGCCTACTGATTCTCAAGGACATTATTTGGATCCCAGTGGACAACCAATTGCAACCGATGACGAAGGACGACCTCTTGGGCCTGATGGACAGCCATTGCCTACAACCGAGACCGGAAGCTACGTCTATCCAGAATCTGGGCCTGAAGCAGCTGAGCCAACTGACGAGACTGGAAAGCCCATTTATCCGGTTATTGGTCCTGACGGTTCTCCACTGCCAACTGATGCCACCGGACGACCCGTCGGAGTCGATAACAAGCCAATTCCAACTGATGCCTCAGGAAGACCAGTTGATGCTGAAGGACAAGTGCTGCCAACCAGTTCTTCGGGAGAATATGTCTATCCAGCTGCAGGAGTTGCAGTTACCGAAGAGACTGAAAAGACCATCTATCCTGTGATCGGGCCTGACCACTCGCCGTTGCCCACTGATTCTACTGGACGACCAATTGGAAGAGAAGGCGAACCGATTCCAACTGACACAGCAGGCAGACCAGTTGATGCCGATGGAGAAATTCTGCCTACTACAGCCACTGGAGACTACATCTATCCTGCTATTGGACCTGACGGTGAACCGCTGCCTACTGATGATCAACAGAAGCCAATCTATCCAGTTGTCGGCCCTGACGGCTCTCCAATGCCAACTGATGCTACCGGACGACCTGTTGGAGCTGATGGAGAACCAATTCCTACTGATGCCTCAGGAAGACCAGTTGATGCTGAAGGACAAGTGCTGCCAACCAGTTCTTCGGGAGAATATGTCTATCCAGCTGCAGGAGTTGCAGTTACCGAAGAGACTGAAAAGACCGTCTATCCTGTGATCGGGCCTGACCACTCGCCGTTGCCCACTGATTCTACTGGACGACCAATTGGAAGAGAAGGCGAACCGATTCCAACTGACACAGCAGGCAGACCAGTTGATGCCGATGGAGAAATTCTGCCTACTACAGCCACTGGAGACTACATCTATCCTGCTATTGGACCTGACGGTGAACCGCTGCCTACTGATGATCAACAGAAGCCAATCTATCCAGTTGTCGGCCCTGACGGCTCTCCAATGCCAACTGATGCTACCGGACGACCTGTTGGAGCTGATGGAGAACCAATTCCTACTGATGCCTCAGGAAGACCAGTTGATGCTGAAGGACAAGTGCTGCCAACCAGTTCTTCGGGAGAATATGTCTATCCAGCTGCAGGAGTTGCAGTTACCGAAGAGACTGAAAAGACCATCTATCCTGTGATCGGGCCTGACCACTCGCCGTTGCCCACTGATTCTACTGGACGACCAATTGGAAGAGAAGGCGAACCGATTCCAACTGACACAGCAGGCAGACCAGTTGATGCCGATGGAGAAATTCTGCCTACTACAGCCAGTGGAGACTACATCTATCCTGCTATTGGACCTGACGGTGAACCGCTGCCTACTGATGATCAACAGAAGCCAATCTATCCAGTTGTCGGCCCAGACGGCTCTCCAATGCCAACTGATGCTACCGGACGACCTGTTGGAGCTGATGGAGAACCAATTCCTACTGATGCCTCAGGAAGACCAGTCGGAGACGACGGATCACCACTTCCAACTGATGCTTCCGGCAATTACGTGAGCATTCCATCTGGTGAGGAAGAGTCCAAGATTCTGCCAACCGATGCCCAAGGACATACCATCTATCCGATCACTGATGCCGATGGCACACCACTGCCTACTGATTCTCAAGGACATTATTTGGATCCCAGTGGACAACCAATTGCAACAGATGACGAAGGACGACCTCTTGGGCCTGATGGACAGCCATTGCCTACAACCGAGACCGGAAGCTACGTCTATCCGGAATCTGGGCCTGAAGCAGCTGAGCCAACTGACATGACTGGAAGGCCCATTTATCCGGTTATTGGTCCTGACGGTTCTCCACTGCCAACTGATGCCACCGGACGACCCGTCGGAGTCGATAACAAGCCAATTCCAACTGATGCCTCAGGAAGACCAGTTGATGCTGAAGGACAAGTGCTGCCAACCAGTTCTTCGGGAGAATATGTCTATCCAGCTGCAGGAGTTGCAGTTACCGAAGAGACTGAAAAGACCATCTATCCTGTGATCGGGCCTGACCACTCGCCGTTGCCCACTGATTCTACTGGACGACCAATTGGAAGAGAAGGCGAACCGATTCCAACTGACACAGCAGGCAGACCAGTTGATGCCGATGGAGAAATTCTGCCTACTACAGCCAGTGGAGACTACATCTATCCTGCTATTGGACCTGACGGTGAACCGCTGCCTACTGATGATCAACAGAAGCCAATCTATCCAGTTGTCGGCCCAGACGGCTCTCCAATGCCAACTGATGCTACCGGACGACCTGTTGGAGCTGATGGAGAACCAATTCCTACTGATGCCTCAGGAAGACCAGTCGGAGACGACGGATCACCACTTCCAACTGATGCTTCCGGCAATTACGTGAGCATTCCATCTGGTGAGGAAGAGTCCAAGATTCTGCCAACCGATGCCCAAGGACATACCATCTATCCGATCACTGATGCCGATGGCACACCACTGCCTACTGATTCTCAAGGACATTATTTGGATCCCAGTGGACAACCAATTGCAACAGATGACGAAGGACGACCTCTTGGGCCTGATGGACAGCCATTGCCTACAACCGAGACCGGAAGCTACGTCTATCCGGAATCTGGGCCTGAAGCAGCTGAGCCAACTGACATGACTGGAAGGCCCATTTATCCGGTTATTGGTCCTGACGGTTCTCCACTGCCAACTGATGCCACCGGACGACCCGTCGGAGTCGATAACAAGCCAATTCCAACTGATGCCTCAGGAAGACCAGTTGATGCTGAAGGACAAGTGCTGCCAACCAGTTCTTCGGGAGAATATGTCTATCCAGCTGCAGGAGTTGCAGTTACCGAAGAGACTGAAAAGACCATCTATCCTGTGATCGGGCCTGACCACTCGCCGTTGCCCACTGATTCTACTGGACGACCAATTGGAAGAGAAGGCGAACCGATTCCAACTGACACAGCAGGCAGACCAGTTGATGCCGATGGAGAAATTCTGCCTACTACAGCCAGTGGAGACTACATCTATCCTGCTATTGGACCTGACGGTGAACCGCTGCCTACTGATGATCAACAGAAGCCAATCTATCCAGTTGTCGGCCCAGACGGCTCTCCAATGCCAACTGATGCTACCGGACGACCTGTTGGAGCTGATGGAGAACCAATTCCTACTGATGCCTCAGGAAGACCAGTCGGAGACGACGGATCACCACTTCCAACTGATGCTTCCGGCAATTACGTGAGCATTCCATCTGGTGAGGAAGAGTCCAAGATTCTGCCAACCGATGCCCAAGGACATACCATCTATCCGATCACTGATGCCGATGGCACACCACTGCCTACTGATTCTCAAGGACATTATTTGGATCCCAGTGGACAACCAATTGCAACAGATGACGAAGGACGACCTCTTGGGCCTGATGGACAGCCATTGCCTACAACCGAGACCGGAAGCTACGTCTATCCAGAATCTGGGCCTGAAGCAGCTGAGCCAACTGACGAGACTGGAAAGCCCATTTATCCGGTTATTGGTCCTGACGGTTCTCCACTGCCAACTGATGCCACCGGACGACCCGTCGGAGTCGATAACAAGCCAATTCCTACTGATGCCTCAGGAAGACCAGTTGATGCTGAAGGACAAGTGCTGCCAACCAGTTCTTCGGGAGAATATGTCTATCCAGCTGCAGGAGTTGCAGTTACCGAAGAGACTGAAAAGACCATCTATCCTGTGATCGGGCCTGACCACTCGCCGTTGCCCACTGATTCTACTGGACGACCAATTGGAAGAGAAGGCGAACCGATTCCAACTGACACAGCAGGCAGACCAGTTGATGCCGATGGAGAAATTCTGCCTACTACAGCCAGTGGAGACTACATCTATCCTGCTATTGGACCTGACGGTGAACCGCTGCCTACTGATGATCAACAGAAGCCAATCTATCCAGTTGTCGGCCCAGACGGCTCTCCAATGCCAACTGATGCTACCGGACGACCTGTTGGAGCTGATGGAGAACCAATTCCTACTGATGCCTCAGGAAGACCAGTTGATGCTGAAGGACAAGTGCTGCCAACCAGTTCTTCGGGAGAATATGTCTATCCAGCTGCAGGAGTTGCAGTTACCGAAGAGACTGAAAAGACCATCTATCCTGTGATCGGGCCTGACCACTCGCCGTTGCCCACTGATTCTACTGGACGACCAATTGGAAGAGAAGGCGAACCGATTCCAACTGACACAGCAGGCAGACCAGTTGATGCCGATGGAGAAATTCTGCCTACTACAGCCACTGGAGACTACATCTATCCTGCTATTGGACCTGACGGTGAACCGCTGCCTACTGATGATCAACAGAAGCCAATCTATCCAGTTGTCGGCCCTGACGGCTCTCCAATGCCAACTGATGCTACCGGACGACCTGTTGGAGCTGATGGAGAACCAATTCCTACTGATGCCTCAGGAAGACCAGTCGGAGACGACGGATCACCACTTCCAACTGATGCTTCCGGCAATTACGTGAGCATTCCATCTGGTGAGGAAGAGTCCAAGATTCTGCCAACCGATGCCCAAGGACATACCATCTATCCGATCACTGACGCCGATGGCACACCGCTGCCTACTGATTCTCAAGGACATTATTTGGATCCAAGTGGACAACCAATTGCAACCGATGACGAAGGACGACCTCTTGGGCCTGATGGACAGCCATTGCCTACAACCGAGACCGGAAGCTACGTCTATCCGGAATCTGGGCCTGAAGCAGCTGAGCCAACTGACATGACTGGAAGGCCCATTTATCCGGTTATTGGTCCTGACGGTTCTCCACTGCCAACCGATGCCACCGGACGACCTGTTGGAGCTGATGGAGAACCAATTCCTACTGATGCCTCAGGAAGACCAGTTGATGCTGAAGGACAAGTGCTGCCAACCAGTTCTTCGGGAGAATATGTCTATCCAGCTGCAGGAGTTGCAGTTACCGAAGAGACTGAAAAGACCGTCTATCCTGTGATCGGGCCTGACCACTCGCCGTTGCCCACTGATTCTACTGGACGACCAATTGGAAGAGAAGGCGAACCGATTCCAACTGACACAGCAGGCAGACCAGTTGATGCCGATGGAGAAATTCTGCCTACTACAGCCACTGGAGACTACATCTATCCTGCTATTGGACCTGACGGTGAACCGCTGCCTACTGATGATCAACAGAAGCCAATCTATCCAGTTGTCGGCCCAGACGGCTCTCCAATGCCAACTGATGCTACCGGACGACCTGTTGGAGCTGATGGAGAACCAATTCCTACTGATGCCTCAGGAAGACCAGTCGGAGACGACGGATCACCACTTCCAACTGATGCTTCCGGCAATTACGTGAGCATTCCATCTGGTGAGGAAGAGTCCAAGATTCTGCCAACCGATGCCCAAGGACATACCATCTATCCGATCACTGACGCCGATGGCACACCGCTGCCTACTGATTCTCAAGGACATTATTTGGATCCAAGTGGACAACCAATTGCAACCGATGACGAAGGACGACCTCTTGGGCCTGATGGACAGCCATTGCCTACAACCGAGACCGGAAGCTACGTCTATCCGGAATCTGGGCCTGAAGCAGCTGAGCCAACTGACATGACTGGAAGGCCCATTTATCCGGTTATTGGTCCTGACGGTTCTCCACTGCCAACCGATGCCACCGGACGACCTGTTGGAGCTGATGGAGAACCAATTCCTACTGATGCCTCAGGAAGACCAGTTGATGCTGAAGGACAAGTGCTGCCAACCAGTTCTTCGGGAGAATATGTCTATCCAGCTGCAGGAGTTGCAGTTACCGAAGAGACTGAAAAGACCATCTATCCTGTGATCGGGCCTGACCACTCGCCGTTGCCCACTGATTCTACTGGACGACCAATTGGAAGAGAAGGCGAACCGATTCCAACTGACACAGCAGGCAGACCAGTTGATGCCGATGGAGAAATTCTGCCTACTACAGCCAGTGGAGACTACATCTATCCTGCTATTGGACCTGACGGTGAACCGCTGCCTACTGATGATCAACAGAAGCCAATCTATCCAGTTGTCGGCCCAGACGGCTCTCCAATGCCAACTGATGCTACCGGACGACCTGTTGGAGCTGATGGAGAACCAATTCCTACTGATGCCTCAGGAAGACCAGTCGGAGACGACGGATCACCACTTCCAACTGATGCTTCCGGCAATTACGTGAGCATTCCATCTGGTGAGGAAGAGTCCAAGATTCTGCCAACCGATGCCCAAGGACATACCATCTATCCGATCACTGACGCCGATGGCACACCGCTGCCTACTGATTCTCAAGGACATTATTTGGATCCCAGTGGACAACCAATTGCAACCGATGACGAAGGACGACCTCTTGGGCCTGATGGACAGCCATTGCCTACAACCGAGACCGGAAGCTACGTCTATCCAGAATCTGGGCCTGAAGCAGCTGAGCCAACTGACGAGACTGGAAAGCCCATTTATCCGGTTATTGGTCCTGACGGTTCTCCACTGCCAACTGATGCCACCGGACGACCCGTCGGAGTCGATAACAAGCCAATTCCAACTGATGCCTCAGGAAGACCAGTTGATGCTGAAGGACAAGTGCTGCCAACCAGTTCTTCGGGAGAATATGTCTATCCAGCTGCAGGAGTTGCAGTTACCGAAGAGACTGAAAAGACCATCTATCCTGTGATCGGGCCTGACCACTCGCCGTTGCCCACTGATTCTACTGGACGACCAATTGGAAGAGAAGGCGAACCGATTCCAACTGACACAGCAGGCAGACCAGTTGATGCCGATGGAGAAATTCTGCCTACTACAGCCAGTGGAGACTACATCTATCCTGCTATTGGACCTGACGGTGAACCGCTGCCTACTGATGATCAACAGAAGCCAATCTATCCAGTTGTCGGCCCAGACGGCTCTCCAATGCCAACTGATGCTACCGGACGACCTGTTGGAGCTGATGGAGAACCAATTCCTACTGATGCCTCAGGAAGACCAGTCGGAGACGACGGATCACCACTTCCAACTGATGCTTCCGGCAATTACGTGAGCATTCCATCTGGTGAGGAAGAGTCCAAGATTCTGCCAACCGATGCCCAAGGACATACCATCTATCCGATCACTGATGCCGATGGCACACCACTGCCTACTGATTCTCAAGGACATTATTTGGATCCCAGTGGACAACCAATTGCAACAGATGACGAAGGACGACCTCTTGGGCCTGATGGACAGCCATTGCCTACAACCGAGACCGGAAGCTACGTCTATCCGGAATCTGGGCCTGAAGCAGCTGAGCCAACTGACATGACTGGAAGGCCCATTTATCCGGTTATTGGTCCTGACGGTTCTCCACTGCCAACTGATGCCACCGGACGACCCGTCGGAGTCGATAACAAGCCAATTCCAACTGATGCCTCAGGAAGACCAGTTGATGCTGAAGGACAAGTGCTGCCAACCAGTTCTTCGGGAGAATATGTCTATCCAGCTGCAGGAGTTGCAGTTACCGAAGAGACTGAAAAGACCATCTATCCTGTGATCGGGCCTGACCACTCGCCGTTGCCCACTGATTCTACTGGACGACCAATTGGAAGAGAAGGCGAACCGATTCCAACTGACACAGCAGGCAGACCAGTTGATGCCGATGGAGAAATTCTGCCTACTACAGCCACTGGAGACTACATCTATCCTGCTATTGGACCTGACGGTGAACCGCTGCCTACTGATGATCAACAGAAGCCAATCTATCCAGTTGTCGGCCCTGACGGCTCTCCAATGCCAACTGATGCTACCGGACGACCTGTTGGAGCTGATGGAGAACCAATTCCTACTGATGCCTCAGGAAGACCAGTTGATGCTGAAGGACAAGTGCTGCCAACCAGTTCTTCGGGAGAATATGTCTATCCAGCTGCAGGAGTTGCAGTTACCGAAGAGACTGAAAAGACCGTCTATCCTGTGATCGGGCCTGACCACTCGCCGTTGCCCACTGATTCTACTGGACGACCAATTGGAAGAGAAGGCGAACCGATTCCAACTGACACAGCAGGCAGACCAGTTGATGCCGATGGAGAAATTCTGCCTACTACAGCCACTGGAGACTACATCTATCCTGCTATTGGACCTGACGGTGAACCGCTGCCTACTGATGATCAACAGAAGCCAATCTATCCAGTTGTCGGCCCTGACGGCTCTCCAATGCCAACTGATGCTACCGGACGACCTGTTGGAGCTGATGGAGAACCAATTCCTACTGATGCCTCAGGAAGACCAGTTGATGCTGAAGGACAAGTGCTGCCAACCAGTTCTTCGGGAGAATATGTCTATCCAGCTGCAGGAGTTGCAGTTACCGAAGAGACTGAAAAGACCATCTATCCTGTGATCGGGCCTGACCACTCGCCGTTGCCCACTGATTCTACTGGACGACCAATTGGAAGAGAAGGCGAACCGATTCCAACTGACACAGCAGGCAGACCAGTTGATGCCGATGGAGAAATTCTGCCTACTACAGCCAGTGGAGACTACATCTATCCTGCTATTGGACCTGACGGTGAACCGCTGCCTACTGATGATCAACAGAAGCCAATCTATCCAGTTGTCGGCCCAGACGGCTCTCCAATGCCAACTGATGCTACCGGACGACCTGTTGGAGCTGATGGAGAACCAATTCCTACTGATGCCTCAGGAAGACCAGTCGGAGACGACGGATCACCACTTCCAACTGATGCTTCCGGCAATTACGTGAGCATTCCATCTGGTGAGGAAGAGTCCAAGATTCTGCCAACCGATGCCCAAGGACATACCATCTATCCGATCACTGATGCCGATGGCACACCACTGCCTACTGATTCTCAAGGACATTATTTGGATCCCAGTGGACAACCAATTGCAACAGATGACGAAGGACGACCTCTTGGGCCTGATGGACAGCCATTGCCTACAACCGAGACCGGAAGCTACGTCTATCCGGAATCTGGGCCTGAAGCAGCTGAGCCAACTGACATGACTGGAAGGCCCATTTATCCGGTTATTGGTCCTGACGGTTCTCCACTGCCAACTGATGCCACCGGACGACCCGTCGGAGTCGATAACAAGCCAATTCCAACTGATGCCTCAGGAAGACCAGTTGATGCTGAAGGACAAGTGCTGCCAACCAGTTCTTCGGGAGAATATGTCTATCCAGCTGCAGGAGTTGCAGTTACCGAAGAGACTGAAAAGACCATCTATCCTGTGATCGGGCCTGACCACTCGCCGTTGCCCACTGATTCTACTGGACGACCAATTGGAAGAGAAGGCGAACCGATTCCAACTGACACAGCAGGCAGACCAGTTGATGCCGATGGAGAAATTCTGCCTACTACAGCCAGTGGAGACTACATCTATCCTGCTATTGGACCTGACGGTGAACCGCTGCCTACTGATGATCAACAGAAGCCAATCTATCCAGTTGTCGGCCCAGACGGCTCTCCAATGCCAACTGATGCTACCGGACGACCTGTTGGAGCTGATGGAGAACCAATTCCTACTGATGCCTCAGGAAGACCAGTCGGAGACGACGGATCACCACTTCCAACTGATGCTTCCGGCAATTACGTGAGCATTCCATCTGGTGAGGAAGAGTCCAAGATTCTGCCAACCGATGCCCAAGGACATACCATCTATCCGATCACTGATGCCGATGGCACACCACTGCCTACTGATTCTCAAGGACATTATTTGGATCCCAGTGGACAACCAATTGCAACAGATGACGAAGGACGACCTCTTGGGCCTGATGGACAGCCATTGCCTACAACCGAGACCGGAAGCTACGTCTATCCAGAATCTGGGCCTGAAGCAGCTGAGCCAACTGACGAGACTGGAAAGCCCATTTATCCGGTTATTGGTCCTGACGGTTCTCCACTGCCAACTGATGCCACCGGACGACCCGTCGGAGTCGATAACAAGCCAATTCCTACTGATGCCTCAGGAAGACCAGTTGATGCTGAAGGACAAGTGCTGCCAACCAGTTCTTCGGGAGAATATGTCTATCCAGCTGCAGGAGTTGCAGTTACCGAAGAGACTGAAAAGACCATCTATCCTGTGATCGGGCCTGACCACTCGCCGTTGCCCACTGATTCTACTGGACGACCAATTGGAAGAGAAGGCGAACCGATTCCAACTGACACAGCAGGCAGACCAGTTGATGCCGATGGAGAAATTCTGCCTACTACAGCCAGTGGAGACTACATCTATCCTGCTATTGGACCTGACGGTGAACCGCTGCCTACTGATGATCAACAGAAGCCAATCTATCCAGTTGTCGGCCCAGACGGCTCTCCAATGCCAACTGATGCTACCGGACGACCTGTTGGAGCTGATGGAGAACCAATTCCTACTGATGCCTCAGGAAGACCAGTCGGAGACGACGGATCACCACTTCCAACTGATGCTTCCGGCAATTACGTGAGCATTCCATCTGGTGAGGAAGAGTCCAAGATTCTGCCAACCGATGCCCAAGGACATACCATCTATCCGATCACTGATGCCGATGGCACACCACTGCCTACTGATTCTCAAGGACATTATTTGGATCCCAGTGGACAACCAATTGCAACCGATGACGAAGGACGACCTCTTGGGCCTGATGGACAGCCATTGCCTACAACCGAGACCGGAAGCTACGTCTATCCAGAATCTGGGCCTGAAGCAGCTGAGCCAACTGACGAGACTGGAAAGCCCATTTATCCGGTTATTGGTCCTGACGGTTCTCCACTGCCAACTGATGCCACCGGACGACCCGTCGGAGTCGATAACAAGCCAATTCCAACTGATGCCTCAGGAAGACCAGTTGATGCTGAAGGACAAGTGCTGCCAACCAGTTCTTCGGGAGAATATGTCTATCCAGCTGCAGGAGTTGCAGTTACCGAAGAGACTGAAAAGACCATCTATCCTGTGATCGGGCCTGACCACTCGCCGTTGCCCACTGATTCTACTGGACGACCAATTGGAAGAGAAGGCGAACCGATTCCAACTGACACAGCAGGCAGACCAGTTGATGCCGATGGAGAAATTCTGCCTACTACAGCCAGTGGAGACTACATCTATCCTGCTATTGGACCTGACGGTGAACCGCTGCCTACTGATGATCAACAGAAGCCAATCTATCCAGTTGTCGGCCCAGACGGCTCTCCAATGCCAACTGATGCTACCGGACGACCTGTTGGAGCTGATGGAGAACCAATTCCTACTGATGCCTCAGGAAGACCAGTCGGAGACGACGGATCACCACTTCCAACTGATGCTTCCGGCAATTACGTGAGCATTCCATCTGGTGAGGAAGAGTCCAAGATTCTGCCAACCGATGCCCAAGGACATACCATCTATCCGATCACTGATGCCGATGGCACACCACTGCCTACTGATTCTCAAGGACATTATTTGGATCCCAGTGGACAACCAATTGCAACAGATGACGAAGGACGACCTCTTGGGCCTGATGGACAGCCATTGCCTACAACCGAGACCGGAAGCTACGTCTATCCGGAATCTGGGCCTGAAGCAGCTGAGCCAACTGACATGACTGGAAGGCCCATTTATCCGGTTATTGGTCCTGACGGTTCTCCACTGCCAACTGATGCCACCGGACGACCCGTCGGAGTCGATAACAAGCCAATTCCAACTGATGCCTCAGGAAGACCAGTTGATGCTGAAGGACAAGTGCTGCCAACCAGTTCTTCGGGAGAATATGTCTATCCAGCTGCAGGAGTTGCAGTTACCGAAGAGACTGAAAAGACCATCTATCCTGTGATCGGGCCTGACCACTCGCCGTTGCCCACTGATTCTACTGGACGACCAATTGGAAGAGAAGGCGAACCGATTCCAACTGACACAGCAGGCAGACCAGTTGATGCCGATGGAGAAATTCTGCCTACTACAGCCAGTGGAGACTACATCTATCCTGCTATTGGACCTGACGGTGAACCGCTGCCTACTGATGATCAACAGAAGCCAATCTATCCAGTTGTCGGCCCAGACGGCTCTCCAATGCCAACTGATGCTACCGGACGACCTGTTGGAGCTGATGGAGAACCAATTCCTACTGATGCCTCAGGAAGACCAGTCGGAGACGACGGATCACCACTTCCAACAGTAGAGAATGGTGCTTTTACGGCATCTAGTACGATGTTGTCTTCCACAAAACGTCCTTCACTTAGCTGCATTGTTTCGAGCTTAGTTGATGTTATTGTTGTAATGGATAGTTCAAACAACGTGAAGGTGCTCGATTATAGAGTTATGAAAGAGCTTGTAAAAACATTCATCAACGATCATCTGGACATGAAAGGAAACATGGTTCGCGTTGGAGTTATAAAATATGGAGAGGACGCTAACGTCCCGGTTTCTGTCGGAGATTATGGTTCTGTGGAAGATGTTATGACTCAAATCAGTGAAACAAGACGACTTAAAGGCAAACCACATTTGGGAGCTGCACTACGGGAAGCTGCCGGAGAGTTTGCTATTTCTGGAGTTGATGGTTCTAACAAAGTGGTCATTGTTCTGAAGAACGGAAAATCATTGTGAGTTGTCATTATATGTTTTTACGCATTTATCAACAAAACAATTTTGTAATTTTTAGAGACGATGCTATTGAGCCGTCAAATGTTTTAAAAACGGATTTTAAATCGCTGCTCTTTATCGTCGAAGCTGGGGACGATTCATCCTTTGAGGAGGATGTCTTATTGACTACTGCTGATGACATCGTTAGGCTCGAACAATGGCGAGGCACAGATCCGGAAACAATTGCCCCTATCGCTGATCGCATTTGCGGCGTATGTTTAATTTTGTACTGTCAACACAAATTACAGATCTTCCCTAACACTCCAGGAACTGGAAGACCTTGGGAGCAACGAAAAACTACACTTCAGGGAACTTTTGCTCACAGAGAATGCAATAAGCTGGATTTCGAGGTAACTGAATTTCTAATGCTGGATTTTTCTTTAGGCCGACGTTATAATCATGCTCGACTCTTCTGAAAACTTTGCATCTGATGAATTTGTTTCTATGAAGGAAAGTGTTGCTGGTCTAGTTGATGAAGCATTTGATTTGGCTCCTGATGTGGTTCGAATAGGATTTATTATCTACAGGTTGGTGTAAAAATTGTGTATGTGACTCTTCTTTACAGCGATAAAGTTGCCGTTCCTGTAGCTCTTGGAAATTATGAAGATCGTATCGAACTCATTGAAAAAATAACCGATACGGAAAAGATCAATGACGGGCAAGCGATTGCTCTCTACGGTCTGAACGCAGCGAGGCAACAATTCCAGGTACTTTTAAAAAAGTATATTTAACGTTGTTCATAGCTGCACGGCCGAGAGAATGCAAGTCGCATAGTGATAATGATCGCAAATGGAAAAAATAGGTGAGTATTGTCGAAAAAATATTACTGGTTCGCAGAGGTAATGCGGCCAGTGCTGCAGCTGACCTTCGGGAAACGTACAACGTACAACTGTTCGTTGTAGCAGTTCAGTCAGATCCAGACCAGCTTGCTGTACTCAAGCGAATTGCCGGTATGAATATTTATACACTCATGACTATTTTGACTCCAGGTGAGGAGAACATGGATCACGTTTATCAAATTCAATCGCCTTTTGATGTTGACATGCAAGTTAGTACGTTGAGTCGGTTTATCTGTAGCCGGATCATGTTCACGGATCTTTCAACACCGACTGCCTCTTCAGTACATCGTACAACAAAACGAGACGTCACAACACCAAGGTTTTTGAATTCAGTAACGGACACAATTAAAATTAGATGGAGAACTACGCGCGCTATTGAAACTCCTGCTCTATGTAGCGATGGAATCAAAAGGCCTATGCAAATCAATATTTTGATCGACCTTACCTCACGGTCAGCAAATCAGGTTTGTATTGAGTTTTGGGGTGCAAATTTTAAAATTTTAGAACTTCCGTTTCGTACTGGATCATATAGGACAATTCTTCAACAGCAAATTCGATCACGACGAACGTTTGGTCACAGTGAATATTATCACAGTCAACAGTGAAAAAGTAGTGAATCGGTACTCAGCACTTGAAACCACTCAGGTCGAAATGGTCTTGAACGATGTGACTCAGACAAGGTTTCTTTCTCTCCATTTAAAAACAAAATATTCAGTGAGGATACGGAATCTCCAATTCTTGGGGCTGCCATTGATGAAATGATCGATCTTTCAAACGATAAATTCATTCATGGATCAGAACGTATAATGTTAGTGGTCAGCTCTGACAGTACAAGCAAGTAAGTTAATATTTTGAAAAGAACTCAACTTCTGGAACCAGGGACCAAGCTTTGACAAGTGCAGAGTTTGCAACGGAAAAATACAACCACAAGTTTGTTGGGCTCTCAGTCCGAAAACCTACCACGGACCTGCTGTCCCAAATGGCAGGAAAGAGCGCTACAAGGTATAAAATTGTCGTTAGATCTGTAAATCATATGTTTTCAGAGTTATTCATCTCAGCGAATGGAGCTCTCCAAACGATCTTTTCAACAGCTGGATGTCATACGCTATTTGCGATCATTTGACAGCAATTACAGTTTCTACGCAGATCAAAAAGACCACTTCCGTTCCAATCTCTGACAGTTTGTTTTCGTTTAAAAAAGAAGAGAAAAAAGATTTCTAGAGCATCATCATGCAAGCAGCGAGCCATCAAACATAGAAGTAACGCCGCTGTCACCAAACTCTTTCACCGTAACCTGGACATGTTGTACAAATAACAGATCGGTAAATAGAAAAACAAGTGAACAGCTTCGATATTTCAGAACTACACAATTCGTTACTCACATGACAAAACTATTCCTCAGGGAAACTGGCAAACAAGACCGGCCGTGTGTCGGGACAGTTTCGGAACTGTGATAGCGGTAAGGCTATTCTCAAAGATGTGAAACAGAAGGACGTTCAGAATCTTCCTACTAACAATGTATATACAGTTTGCGTAGTTGCCACAAACAAGACAATTCAAGATAGCAACTGTGCCGAAGTAGATCTCAGTAGCGGTGAGTTCCAAAGAAATTAAAATTTAAAGCAAAACATAGATACAACACCACCCGCTAATTATCAGCCGAGCAGCGATCTAGCCCCATGCAACTGTGTCTGCCGAACAGGAGGAGATGCCGTGATACGCCCAAGCTGTGATGTTATTCTTGACCTTGAACGACCAATCTCAACTCTTCCACCGGCAAATAATTCAGAATGTCCATGCAAGGTGAGAGTAAACAATTCCAAATGAGAATAAGTTAGGTACCCTCACATGGAGGTCGATGCCCGCAAGGATACGTGTTACGGAACGGAGCCTGTTTTGGTAGGATTGTGAAAGAGATATTGTCAATGTGAAATCATAGATATCGACGAATGTTCAAACAATATCGGGGGCTGTTCTCATGGATGTGTCAACACTCCAGGAGCCTTTTACTGCGCCTGCCCATATGGTCTTATGAGGGATCCATTAGATCCAACGTTATGTGTTGATCCAGCTCACTCGTATGTATCGTCTAAATATTTAAATGTCAATTTATTTAGCTTTGATCGTATTGCTCAACTTCTAGGACAATACCTTAACAGCAACGCCAAAGCGAACGATTTTGCTGCAGGTGGTAGCGCACCTGAAGCAAAAACAAGCTACAAGGTTACTTTTTTCAATAAAAAAAATATTTTGTTTCAGGCGACAATCAAAGGAAAAGATGATCGGCTGATAACTTTCGAATGGTCAACAGTACCTATCGCGGTTAAACGGGCTTTCAAGTGGCTTTTCTAAACATATCTTTGCCACATATTTCTTTCACTCTCGTAGTATTTGATTAGCTAAAATATTCCTCAAACTTCTCTTATGTCACATACTCAAAAACTATGATTCCATTTTTCATGTCCATACTGCCAATTTGTTCTCGTGTAGTTGTGCCTTTCGAGTGAATAATGGTTGTACCGGTTTAATTTATAAATGTGTAATGACTTTGAGTGTGGCAGGAGTTTCGATATTTCTATAATCAGAATAACAATATACGTTTTGTTTCATTCGTTTGAGAAACCAACATGTATTTAGAAACCTCTATCACTCCAAGAACCCTCTACTCTTCGGATGTGATCTCGGTCAGGTGAAGTACCTTGAATACCGAATAAACAGGTTTTTTATTTAGAAACGTAAACAGACTAACCTTGATTTACTCAGTGGCGAACTATGACGGTTGAGTAGTCGAGTTATTCTGCCTGAATTAAATTAAACATAAACTGAAATACTTGAAAAGAGTCGAGAAAAACTAAAGAATGTGTACTTTCAGGGAGCTGAATGTACAATCTTGCATATCTAAACTAAAAGGTGTCTGTGGCGGACTCTGTGTGTTTGTTTGTATGTCCGTGGCAAAATTTTGGTGTAATGGTATATAAGTGGCGACACGTTCGACGCAAACAACCCGGGTTCGAGTCCGCCAGGAGATTTTTTTTGCTAATTTGTTTTTAGTAGGACATTACGATAAAATTGATTTTCTATCTTTGAGGATCGAAAAAAAAACATGAAACTTTGCAGTGAAGGCTGACAGCTGGTGTAAACGAAAAAACATATCGTAAAAATATAGCATGAAATTGTTTTAAAACATCACCAATCTGAAATGACGACTATCAAACGTTGCACGCACAAGATATGGGGTTTATGTCGTTGTAAACAAAATGAATACCCTAGTTTCACAAAAATAATCTCGAAATAAAAAGATTGAGCAAGAAGGTAACTAGTTCGGGCTTCGAAGAAAGAGAAAATTGCAAAACTTTTAGGGCTGTCTCGCCGTGAAAGTGTTCGATTTGAAAATGGTCACTTTATAAAAATTCTGGCAGAGTATCCAATGTTTGTGTGCTGTAGCCAAATTGATGTAACGTGTAAACATTGGATACTCACAAGGGAAGCCTGACAACTTAAGGTGGAGTTTTGAAACAAGTATAGTGTCTGTCGATAGCCCTTGGCAAGGGGATTCCGGGATACACTTCCAAATTTGCTTATGAGCAGACTGGTCCGAGTTATGGACGTTTTAAAAACCGTCACACCCGTACCGTAAAATATCTCGCGCGGGAGAGGATATTGAAAACATCAGGCTTGTTGATTCTGGGTTGTTGCGCTGCGGTCTGGGCTGCGCCACGCTGCGGCCAGGTTGGACTTTGCGGCGGGCTAAAATAATTCATTTCGCATTTTTTTCTGATTTTTTTTGTTTCCAAATACGTCCCCCGATTAGATTTAGTTTTGCCATCAGAAAAATTGAAAACTGACAATGAAAATAGAAGAAAACTGCTTTTTTTACCGAATTTCGTCAAAAATCCGCATTTTCTTCTATTTTTGTCGTCAGTTTTCGATTTTTCTTCAATTTTTCTGATGGCAAAACTAAATCTAATTCTATACTGCTATTTTTACCGAATTTCGTCAAAAATCCGCATTTTCTTCTATTTTTGTCGTCAGTTTTCGATTTTTCTTCAATTTTTCTGATGGCAAAACTAAATCTAATCGGGGGACGTATTTGGAAACAAAAAAAAATCAGAAAAAAATGCGAAATGATTTATTTTAGCCCGCCGCAAAGTCCAACCTGGCCGCGGCGCAGCCCAGCCCAGAATGCAGCGCGGCGCAGCGCAACAACCCAGAATCAACAAGCCTGATGTTTTCAATATCCTCTCCCGCGCGAGATATTTTACGGTACGGGTGTGACGGTTTTTAAAACGTCCATAACTCGGACCAGTCTGCTCATAAGCAAATTTGGAAGTGTATCCCGGAATCCCCTTGCCAAGGGCTATCGACAGACACTATACTCGTTTCGAAACCCCACCTTAAGTTGACAGGCTTCCCTTGTCAGCCAAGACTTTTGCAAAGTGACCTTTTTCAAATCGAACGTTTTCGCTGCGAGACAGCACCAAACTATATAAAACAGTTAGGCGTTGACAATTTTTCCGCAAAGATAAAATAAAGGTTCAATCTCCACAGTTCATTCCTTCAGTTTTGGAATTGGGATATTAGAAAGGGATAGGTGATCTTGGTGAGTGGAGTTTTTCTGCCAAGAATACTTTTAATCCCCTACATGTTTTGGGTTTGGTTTGTTGTTTTTACAAGACTGAAGTTGATAGACTGAAATTGCGGGGCGAACGTTTTATTGAGAGCAAGAGATGACCAGTCCCTTACTATATGAAGCACGACGAGCAGATTAATGTGACGAATCGCAGTTTAAGCGGTTGGAGTATCAGGAGTGCAATATCCGCAGGTAAGTCTGCATTTCTGGCCGGCGTCCATTTCGTTGGCAGTTCCGCAGGTTGACTTGACAATAGCGCAGAGGTCAGCTTCAACTGCAATATGAAGTGGTATTTGTCCTTTTTCTCGGTAACTTACGATCGTCTTTGCAAATGGTAGTCTCAACAACTTCAGCCTTGGCAGAGGAGAAGAAGACGGTGAAAGCAACCAGAAGAAGAAGGAAGAATCTCTTGGAGAACATGGCGACAAGTAGTGAAGATTCAGGCGCACTCCCGCTTTTGAAGCCACCCGGAGGATGTCGGGGGAGTACAGTTTGCTCAGCTGTTAATGAAAATGAGTCTATTGGTACACCGGCAAAGGAATACGTGGCCTTCTGCTGAAGCGACAGAACAAAATCAAACATTGCGAAAAACTTTTGCGTGCTTCTGACGAATGTCATAGAAAAAAGTATACTATAGCTTTCTTACTGCTTTTCACGGAAACCGGTGACGGTTATTTTAAGCTGTTCACAGTCTGGGTATTCTTACTCATACTATTATATTATGGTCGGTCCCTTGTACTACGGTATGCAATCAAATAAGGTGCAGTACTGTCGCCGGCATGAGCCTGATTTGACAGTAAAGTAAAGTATCTCCCGACTCCTAGCAATTATGCTAGCAAGTGCTACCTGAGGAACATGGTTGCGAGGGCGTGAACGTTCCAAAGTTGCCCAACCTTTGCTAGGAACGCACTTCGTAGCAAGCTACTACCAATTTACCGACCTTCGGGAAGGGTAGAAGCCTTGGTTGGGCTGAAGCGGGTTTCGAACTTGGGATTTACGAACTTGGGTTTTACAAAACCTGATTTGACAGTACATTAGCCTTACTGCATCACACACAATGAAATCACAGGTGACAACTAAGCGACTCATCAACGCTGCTTCTGCAAACAGTCATAAGACTTACACGTTGGCAGCGGGGAGTTGGCAAGAACAATGCTTTCAGGTTTTTTTTGCTCAAATAATCCTATGAATCACACAAAGCTCAAATAGCAATGCATTTGTGGTCGCACAAACTAAAGTCTGTTCAAAAATAAGAACGCAACAGTAACCCATAAATATTTCGCTGATTTTCAGGGTAAACTGCAACAATTCAAAACGATTTCTTGATTTTCTCAATGGTGAATTGGCGCGCTTCAGGGGTTTGTGGTTCTCGAAGCGAAATATTTGTGGGTTACTGTTGCGTTCTTTTTTTGAACAGACTTTAGGTTCAAATTGATGAGTTTCCTCGAAATATCAGCTGCACGGGAGATGTTCATAAGTGAACTGGCCATGCAAACCCTATTGGAAACAGAGTTTTGTGAAAAACACACTCTATACTGAATTCTCTAATTAGTTTTTCGCTGTGAATGTTATTCCATCTGTAGCTCTTAGTTGTTTTTAGAGCGCTTAGTACTGCCACACTATCCTTTTGAGCCGAGTGTTTGCTGTTTCATTATATCCGAACAAAGAAGTCAATGGAATCACGCCTCCTTTGTTGTCTCGTGTCCACTATAAATGACTACCGTATCGATAGGAAAGCATCATTTTCACAATGTTCGGAAAAGTGAGTTCTACACCCATCTCTTCCTAAAACTATTGTTTCTCTTCAGGTCTTCTTCCTTCTTTTCGCCTTCTTGGCCATCGCCATGGCTTCGACGGTGTGCAAGAACGAACACGGTATGTTGCCATTTTATACCCTAAACCAGTCTTCAAATTCAGAGGATGCTCACTGCGCTATCTTCCAGCCTTCTTGTTCGGATCCGCAATTTGAAGAAATCGCTAAAAAATGTGCCAAAGCTTGCGGCCGCTGCTAAACGTAAATAGCCCAGCCTGTATATACTAGTATCTGCTCGTCGTGCTTACCAACAGAAGACTGGTCATCTCCTGTTCAATAAATATTCATCCCGGCTTTTTGTTTTGGGACAGTGTCTGATCGATAGACAACAGTATCAGATTTCGTCTCTCGACCCAATAAACTCTGCCTACCAAACAATTGACATTATGCGTCTGTTGCTATTGAGCTGTCTTCTGACAGCCGTTCTCACACAAAGTCCTGACGAACCCGTACGAGATCTAGAAGAGCCAATTGGAATAGATCCTATTGATGCTGATGCACAAGGTACAGTTGTTTTTAAGTTTCTCGAACTTGATACGGCACATTCACATAAAATTGTAAGTATTTAGCCGTCTACAACAAGACTTATATCGAGTATGAAACCACTTTGGAAAAGGATCTTTTCAAGGACTATCTTCCTCTGATCCGACCTGTTCAGTACCTTCGTTTGATTCGTCAAAAGTTAACGATATTCAGAAATGCCACCGATCCTATGGACATTTACCTGCATTGGCACGTTGTGCACATCTCCATCAACCAAAAGGAACAGACTATCACTGTCCACGGTCATCTCTACATGGTAGTTCTTATCATAAAAATAGCAATGCTTATTCAGACTTGGAAAGATGAGAAACTCGGATGGGACTCGGAGAGCTACAACGGGATAAAGATCACTCGTACCAAAAAGTGGCAGGTCGTGTCACTCATTGTTCTTTGCAAATTAGAATCTTTCAGGTCTGGAATCCCAAACTGTCAGTGTCCAACACTGCCTCGGGCGTCTACTCGATGTTTGAAATATCTAGTGTGGCCCATGTTCTCTTGCAGACTCTTGGAGCAAAAGTGGTCCGTATTTTTTCTGATCAGTCATGATTGTGATTTTTTAGGGTGCTAAAGTAGAAATGTATCCGACCTTCTCAATAAAAGCTGGATGCGCTTTCGACTATTCCGACTTTCCGGACGACTACAACAGTTGTACTATTACCGTCTACAGCCCTGAGCCCACTGACAAGATACATCTGCATGTCTACGGTCCTCATATTCCACCGACTCTCATGCTCGGTATGTTTGATAGCTTCCAACAAAAATTTGCTTAGGGTGGGGAGAACAAGCGGATAAGAGAATCGTATCGGATTTTGAGATTCTAAATATCAACACGAGTGTGGTCTACTACCGAGGAGGAAACTATTCCGAATCTGAGCCGTTGACGGCTGAAGATGCAGCTACCAGTTGGTAAATATTAACTGTGATCTGGAAAAAAAATCTTCTGTTTAGGTCAATGTCAAGACTGACAATCTCTTTCCGCAGACATTCGGCTCTTTTTGGAGTCAATATTGTTCTTCCCATCTTTGTAAGTTCCGTAAACAAACAAAGAAAATCAGTTCTAGATAATCTTCTCTCTTATGATTTCTTCCTTCTTTATCGTCAAAGTCACTCACGCCTTCTACTCTCTACTCAGCACACTTCTCATTCTTTTCGTTTTCATGGAAGACTTGACGCAGGGAGTTCCTTTGGTTGTCATGGGAGTACCGAAATCCGGTTGGTTTTTCCATTTCTCGCAATAAGATGTTCTTTGAGTTTCTATGTACGGAGAACTGATGGTACTTCTGGTAATGGCGCTTGCCGTTCATCTTCTCTTCCACAGTTTTGTAAACGTGGTGAGTCTGGAAGTTGTGTATCTTTATCGGATTGAGATTAACAAAACTGAGTTTTGTACTTTTCTCGCATAAGAATTTCACAAGAGGTTTTATTATTCTAGACAAACTACGGCCCGCCTCTCTTCCTGGCTCCCTACTTGGAACATGTGAGACCGTTTGCTGTCGGTAAACTGGAAATGGAAAAAGGTTGCGTTTTTAGCTGTACTTCTAGGTTTGTGTTCAGGGCAGCCCATGAACTGGAAGAATGCTGTACCGTTGATCAGACCAATAGCTGCACTGATCTTTACAATTTTGTTCCTCGGCTCTTATCTTATCGAAAAGTTTGTGAAATTCGCACAATAAATTCTTTTATTTTCGTTGTAAACTACTAGCAATAACTCAAACAGATAGTCCATACAAAGTTGTCTCATCAGATAGACGGAGCGAAATTTCGTCATCTCGCATCGTGTATTTCGCAGTAACCGAGGAGTATAAAGGTCAGAGAGAACGCTCTTGCACTCCTACAAAACAATAGCTCTTCAGTCTGCCAGAGCTACTAACGGAAACGTTTTTCTTTTCCCATTCTTTCATGAGACACAAGAACAAACATCTCGTATTGAAAGCTGCAACATTTCCTACCCCGTGACTATATGTAAGTGGCAAATAAGTTAGATTTATACCTTTTCTGTACTTTCGTCAGACATTCAGTGAGGTGAGGAAATGCTTGAAAGAGTGACCAACTTCGCTGAATTCGCAAAAAAAAAAGTCAGGACAAATATTTGAATCCCGCGTTAAGATCCTGTTAAAAAAAACGGGGCTGTCTCGCAGCGAAAATGTTCGATTTGAAAAAAGTCACTTTGCAAAAAATCCAATGTTTGTATGATGCTACATCATACTAAACATTGGATACTCAGCTAGGCTTGTTGATTTTGCGGCGCAGCGCCGCGCCGCAGAGTTCAGCGCTCCGGTCTAGAGACGCGCCGCGCCGCAGAATTTAGCGCTGGCCACAGAGGCGCGCAGCGCCGCAGAGGATTTGGGCGGAATTTGAAAAACAAAGCAGGTTTTTGCATTTTTAAGTGCTTTATACTCATTTTTTCGACTTCTAGGTCGTTTTAATTGATTCAGCGGGAAAAAATACCCTTGAAACGTCTAAATTTGAAGAGAAAACACTTAGAAAGAGTCAAAATGAGTGAAAAACTGTTTTCTTCCACTTTTCCATGGTTTCTCTTCAAATATAGACGTTGCTAAGGTATTTTTTTACGCAAAAACCTGTTTTGTTTTTCAAATTCCGCCCAAATCCTCTGCGGCGCTGCGCGCCTCTAGACCGGAGCACTGAATTCTGCGGCGCGGCTCAAGAATTCAACAAGCCTGTACTCAGCCAAGATTTTTTGCAAAGTGACCTTTTTCAAATCGAACTTTTTCGATGCGAGATAGCCCCAAAGAAACGTCCCCGTTTAAATTAGACAAAAGTCAACATATATATCTTGGCATTTTCTCACTTTTTCTTGCATTCCAACAGACTTTTCTCATAAAGTTTGCCCTCAAAAAAACATAAAATTACGCAAGGTAGGAAAAATACACGTAGCCATGCTCTAATTCATCTGCAGTCCTTCAAAACCAGCAATTCTATAGTAAACGTTTCTGCTATTTTCATTGCGAAATTTTGTTATAGCGTAACAAAAGCGTACAAACAAGAATTTGCAACATCGAGGCCATATTGCAAATATTTTTTCTCTTGTAAAACTATACGAACATTGTTACGTTCTTTATAACAATATAAAAACACCAGTTACCTACTATCTTTCAGATTTTTCGATACTACGGGTCATTTCGAATAAAGCAAAACAGAAATGCCTCCGAAGAAAAACGCGAAAAAGAACAAGGACAACGATTGGTGAGTATTTTTCGCTAGTCTTTTTTCAATTACATCTCGTCACTCACAATCAGAAAAGAATCAATGTCGGTCATTTTGTTTGACCATGTTTTTTTGCAAAGCAAGCAGATGTCTTGCAACCACACTTTCCTGCTAACAAAACTGTTTTTAGGGATGACGACGCTGCTGAAAAGAAACTAGCGGCTTTGAAACTGAAGGAGCCAGAAGAAGAAAAAGATAACTGGGACGACGACGATGACGAGCCGGCTCCACCTCCTAAACCCGCAGCAAAAGGAAAGTTCGGATTTGCTGCCATGGTTTACCCCTAATTTTATCGATTTACCGCGTATGCTTAGATGAACGAGAGTGACGAAGCAGCTTCCGACAATTCCGACTCTGACCCCGAGCCGGAAGTTGTTGTGAAAAAACCCGAGCAGAAAAAGCAAGAAAAGAAAGTTGAGAAGAAAGACGATAAAAAGGAGGATAAGAAAAAGGGAAAGAAAGGCAAAAAGGTATCACTCTTTCTGTAATTCTCTACAATAGTGCTTCTAGGGAAAACAAACAGGGGAGGATGAGGATCTGGACGCTATTTTAGCCGACCTTGAAAAGTTGCAGAAACCGGATGCCAAGGAAGCCAAAGAAGAGACTCCTACTTCAGTTGAACCCATTCCTGCCGAGGAAAAGGTAGAAAAAGACGAAGAATGCGCCGATGCTGAGGCCAAAAAGAAGAAGAAGAAAAAGAAGAAGGACAAGAAAAAAGGCGAAAAGGAAGGTGACGAGGCGGAAGCAGATGACGTAGAAGATGATGCCGCAAAGGTTCGGGTTCTTCTATATAAATTTTAGGTAAGTATGTTGCAGGAAAAGATGGAAGATGAAGGTGATGAGCGAGAAGAAGGCGGTGAGGGAGAAGGCGAAGATAAGAAAAAGAAGAAGAAAAAGGATAAGAAGAAGGACAAAAAGAAGGAGAAGGACGCCGACGAGGGAAAGGGAAAGAAGAAAACTCACGTAGGATCTTGAAGGTTTTTGTAGTTCATGAGAAAATTACAGGTTAGCATGATCAAGGAACTTCTTCGGGCCAAGCAAGAAGCCGAAGAAGCAGAGGCCAAGCGGATCAAAGAGGAGGAAGAACGGCTAGAAGCTCTGGAAAAGGCCAAGGAAGAGGCCGCAAAACTGGCTCATGAGAAAAAAGAAGCTGAGAAGGCTCGAAAGAAGGCCTTAATTGAGAAGCAAAAGGCTGAGGGAACGTATATGACGCCCAGGGAAAAAGAGAAAGTCCGTCTTGCCCAATCAAAACTTGCTGCCGCTGGAAGTAAGCAATTTCAGTGCCTTTGTGAATCGTAAATCTTTTCAGTCGAGATCAACAGAGAAGCAGGAGAAACCGCTGCTGACGGCGAAAAGAAGCCAGTGATCTATCAGGATAAACGGTCCAGGGCAAAAGCCGAGAAACTAGCACAAAAGAAACGCGAAGAGGCTGCCTCTGCCGAAGCTTCAGCCGCCACAACACCAGTTCCTTCAACTCCTGTTCCATTCAATGATGAAACTGGTGCTGAGCAAAAAGTGCATATTTTATGTATAAAGCGAAATTCAAGTTTTCCAGGAAGAAGAACCGTTGGATGATTGGGAACTTGCTGAAGCGGTCGAAGTTACTCCTCTTCCCGTTGTTGCTGCTGTGCCAGCTAAATCAAGCCAGCTAGTTCCGGCAGATGTGAAAAATGAGGAATCTGTAGGAACATTCATCTTAGGGAAACAAAGCTTGTTCAGAAAGAGGAGGAAGAAAGCTCTGACGAGGAAGAATCTTCGGAAGAGAGCAGTTCTGAAGAATCTTCAGAAGAGGAAAGTAGTGAAGACGAGGGGCCGAGAGGAAAAGAGACTAAAGAGGAAATCAAGGAGAGAGTTAAACGTCAACTCAAGGTTTTTTATCCCTAGTTTTCGCTGAATAGAGTTCAGAAACGCCGTGAGACGGCCGAAGCTAAACGCTCGACTGACCATCTCCGTGCTCCTGTCATCTGTGTTATGGGTCACGTCGATACGGGAAAAACGAAAATGTTGGATACGATTCGTCGAACCAACGTTCAAGACGGTGAAGCCGGTGGAATTACCCAACAGATCGGAGCTACTCAGGTATAATATTTTGTATTCTTCTAGTAGAATTCTATAGATCCCTGCCGAAGCCATCAAAGAACGTTGCAAACAAGTGCGCGACTTCCTTCCTGACGCCATGAAACTTCCCGGTTTCCTCGTTATCGATACTCCCGGTCACGAAAGTTTCTCGTATGTTTTTTCCGATTATCTAAACAATTAAAAACACTTAGAAATCTCCGCTCAAGAGGATCCTCTCTTTGTGATTTTGCCATTCTTGTCGTCGATATTATGCACGGACTGGAGCCTCAAACTATCGAATCTTTGAAGATGCTTCTGAAAAGAGGAACTCCATTCGTTGTTGCTTTGAACAAGGTAGACTTTTTGTCTCTTTTTCACTTTACCCGTCCCAAGATTAGCAAAAAAATTTACCCGTCCCAAGAATTCTTTAACTTTTTTTCGGGTGCTTCTTCTTCCTTACTCATTTTTTCGTGTCGTTTATACGTCCACAGGTTTTTGTTTGGTATCTTCAGTTTTTGTAACAACCAGCCACCTACGGCGGCTTTCGCCGCCATTGCGGCTGCAGCGCTCACGTACGTAACTACGGCTGTCCAAGTTTTGATTACCAAACACCATTGCGCTTTAGATGGTTTAGATCCCCCAGACGCGTTCCACTAAAAAACTATCTTGTTCGATAAAAGATTAACATAACAAAACTTGACATGTTACGCTAGTCTCGACAACTGCGGACACCACTACAGACAGACGGACATTATTGCATCGACGAGGTGAACATAACATCAGTATGCTTATAGTGATAGCCTAAGCATTTAATAAGGGTTATCACTCGCTGTGCATCCTCAGTTGGGCTGAGGATGTCATAACTTTCCGTGCATGTTACATATGAATCCAGCTTGGATATTCGTTACGGGCGATTCTTCCACGAACAAACCGAACCGGTCTTTCCTTCCGCAAAAAATAGTCCGCACCCCTTGCAAATTCTTGAGTCCTGTTTGTGTCTTGCTTGCTGCCGCGACGCATAAACAACACCAAAAAGAAGAAAGTAGCACCCGAAAAAATCGTTTAAAAAATGGAAAGATACATTTTCGTTGGTACGGGTAAATTTTTTTTGACTAATCTTGGGACGGGTAAAATTTTTTGACTATTCTTGGGACGGGTAAAGTGAAAAAGAGCCGACTTTTTAAATGCATATATCTTAACCAAAGCTGTTTAGATCGACCGTTTGTATGGTTACGAGACAAATCCGCGAAAAGACGTCTATCAGCATCTGAAGTCACAACCTCAGCACACCCAGATGGAGTTCACTGAACGCTACAACAAGATTGTCGTTGAGTTCGCCGAACAGGGTCTGAACGTCGTCCTCTCAAACAAGAACAAGAATCGTGAAGAATTCATCAGCATGGTTCCGACTTCCGCTTTCCATGGAGATGGAGTCGGAAATCTGATGGCCTACATCGTGGACACGACTCAGACTCATTACGCCCAAAAACTGTCCTTCTGCGAAGAATTGGATGCATCTGTGATGGAAGTCAAGGCTATTGCCGGTCTCGGAACGACGATTGATGTCATTCTCGTGAATGGAACTCTGAGAGTCGGAGATATCCTCGTTGTGACTGGATCCGATGGAGCCATTATTGCCCAAGTTCGAGATCTTCTCATGCCTCCCGCTCTTCGCGAAATCCGAGTAAAGGTGTTGCTTGTTTTGGGGACCACGTTCATTTGATACAATTCAGACTGAATTCGATCATTACAAGGAGGTAAAGGGTGCTCAAGGAGTCAAGATTTTGGCCAAAGGACTTGAGAAAGCAATTGCTGGTCTCCCCATTTTCGTGGCTCACAAGGAGGAGGAGCTTGATATCCTAAAGTACTGTTATAAATTAAACTGAGAACAAGCATGTGCGCTGGACCGGACCGGTCCGGTCCGATTTTCATATTGGGCCGCGCCGGTCCATTTTTCGAAAAAGCGCGGGCTAATCAAATTTTTTTTCTCTATTTTCTTCATTTTTCAGCCGTAATAATGGGTTTTCTTTGGTTTTCTACTCGAAACAACGTGTATTATCAAGTTAGCCACTGAAATATCTCTTTAAAGATAAATGTAATACTTGCGAGCATATTACAACGTTTTTAGGCTTGAATCAGCTGTAAAAGTTGTAAAATGCTCAAAAGTGTTACATTTATCTTTAAAGCGAGTGTGACCCTACTGCGCCCGTGCGAGCAAGCTGGCGCGCAGCAAGCTCAAAAAATGGCGGGAAGGGCAATAAATTATAAATTAATAATATGACTAACTGGGGTTTTCACTTTTTTTTGTCGTTTTCTTCTGTTCTCATGATGTTGATCGTAAAAAGCATGTTGAAAATAGTCAGTGGAAGAAAAAAAATCGAAAGAAAACACCTTAAAATGGACGAAAATGGCCGGGTTTTGACATTTTTGTGTAAAAAAGGCCATTTTACTGCTAGATTGACTTTCTTCTGCTATTATTTTGATATTTCTCGTTGTATTTTGTCAGAAGGATTGATTTACCTGGTGAAAAAGGTAGGGAAGAAGAAAAAATTGATGAAAAACGACGTTTTCGCTATTTTTGGAATAAAAATGTCTTGAAAAGCCGCGCAAAAGTACGGTAGAATCAGTCCGCCTTTTTTCGTAGGTACACACCAGGCTTGTTAATTTGCCGCGCTGCAGAGTACAGCGCTCCGGTCTAGAAGCCTCGCAGTGCCCAAATCCTCTGCGCCGCGGCGCGCCTCTGTGGCCAGCGCTGAATCCTGCGGCGCGCCTCTGCGCCGCAAAATCAACAAGCCTGGTACACACTCGCTTTAAAGAGATATTTCAGTGGTCAACTTGATAATACACGATGTTTCAAGCAGAAAAAAAAACGAAGAAAAAACATTATTACGGCTGAAAAATGAAGAAAACAAAAAAAATTGATTAACCCGCGCTTTTTCGAAAAAGTCCGTCCGCCCGTCCGAGCGCACATGCTTGACTGAGAATATTTTCTATTCAGAGATGAGGCAGATGCTCAACTGAGCAAAGCTTTGCACGCCATCAAAAAAAAGCCAGAAGGAGTCTACGTTCAAGCCAGTACGCTCGGATCACTCGAAGCTTTGCTGGAATTCTTGAAATCACAAAAGATTCCATACTCGAATGTCAACATTGGTCCAGTTCACAAAAAGGACGTCCAGAAGGCGGCAGCGATGAAGGAACACAACAATGAGTATTTTTTTGCTAAATCGATAATTATATGTCTCGTTCAGGTATGCTTGTATCCTTGCCTTCGATGTTAAAGTTGAGCGGGAAGCTCAGATCTTTGCCGACCACGAAGGAGTTCGAATTTTCCAAGCCGACATTATTTACCATTTGGAGGACAGTTTCCTAAAATATAGGTATTCGCGTATTTTGAACTTGAAAAATATCGAAATTCAGAGAAGATCTTCGTCTCCAGGCCAGAAAAGATAACGAGCACAAGGCCATTTTCCCGGCCAAACTGCGTGTTCTTCCTCATTGTATCTTCAATGCCAGAAATCCCATTGTTATCGGAGTTGTAATTGAAGGCGGTCAACTAAAACGAGGAACTCCAATCTGCGTTCCCACCAAGGAAAATATCGTTCTGGGAACTGTGGCGTCAATTGAGAGAAATCACGAAGAAGTCAATCTCGCCAAGAAGGGCGAGGAGGTGTCTTTTATTCTTATTCGGTTCTCATCAAAACTTTTAGGTTTGCATTAAAATCGAGAATACCACTGGAGAAGCTCCGAAACTATACGGCCGTCATTTCACACACGAGGATGCTCTTGTTAGCAAGGTTCGTTTATAACGAATTTCGTCCAAAAGTGATAAAATTTCAGATCAATCGCGAGTCCATCGATGTCTGTAAAAACCATTTCCGTGACGACCTGTCTCGCGAAGATTGGCAATTGGTCGTTGCCTTGAAGAAACAATTGGATATTATGTAAAAACTCGTCAGGAATTCCCGTATTTGTTGGGTGTTTCACCGGTTTTTCGACTTTCGCTAGTCTATGTTGGCTGTTCTTTCTGGTGAATGTCTTTTGTTTTCTCCTTATTTTAATGAAGCGTTTTTATATCCTTATCCTCCATCCTTCTAGATGTTGTGTCGAAAACTTATCTTTTTATTGTACACTAAACGCTCTAAAATCCGTATTTTGAGTTTGGATGGTGGTAGCCAAGACGAAGAGTGCTGCTAGCACCAACTACGAGCAGATTCTTCCCAAGGAAATCGTCCAAGTTTTCCACAAAAACTTCACCAAGTTTAGCAACGTCCAGGTAACATTTATTAAAAAAAATTACTCCTTCTTCGTCTTGGTCCACGGAAAATGAAAAACATTTGCCACTTTTGGCTCTCCCCAATCACGTTCCAAAACCAAATGGTGCTCCCTTATCTTGATTCCCACACATTTTGATAGAAATACTGCTAGTGCTATGCTGGAAATGACCACAATAATGACGAAAATGTAGAAGGATTCCTAAATTGAATGATTTCGTTAGAATTTTGAAATACAAGGAGGTGCACTAATTATTTCCTATACGGACCTAGCGCCTTGATATTGCATTGTTCTGGTCTGATTTTCTGGCACTTACTGCACATGCGTATAAGGCAGAGCTTGCCCTAAAATATCAGCCGATTAAGTTTATTTCTCTGGTTTTACGGGTCAAAAATAACTGACTGCTTTTTTGCAATCTTTGATGTGTTTCGCTTGAAACTCCGACGTAAGGTATTCTCTAGACATCTAAATACCCTTCCGACAACCTTTGATGCCCCATTCTGCCGCACAATACCAGTTCATCTTCCTTTTCCTGGCACTAGGCCCGAATAGGAAATCATTAGTTAAAACCACCCTGTATGAAAACTAACCTCGTCGAAAATTTCGTTGAATGAAGGAATGGACTGATTAATTGAATGTAGAACTTCCAACCGCCAGTCCTTTTTGTTCCGGTAGTAATAATCTCCCCAATTGTGTTTCGGCTTGAACATTTTGCGTGAAATTGGCATAGGGGCAGTGAGCTAAGAGCAGCTGGAGGACAAACACTGGCGATCAATACGGTGAAGCTATGGCTCTGCGCGCATTGTAATAGCTGAGAAGCGCGTTCTTCTTGAATAGATCCGAATCAATTTCCAGATCCGTGCCGGTTCTGAATTGTTGTCCTACAATGATGTTGTCGTCGAATCACCCACCGGATCCGGAAAAACTCTGGCTTTTCTCATTCCCACCTTCACAATCCTCAAGAAGAAGGGACAAGTTGGTTTTCTTTAATTATTTGAAAAAAATAATCAATTCAGTTCGGCAAGAATGAGATCGGAGCCTTGATTCTTTCCCCTTCGAGAGAGTTGTGCAATCAGATTGCTACCGTAGCCACTCCTTATGCTGAGGCCTTGGGATACACCATCTCTATGGCTGTTGGAGGTCCCAAAGTCGACCAAAATCTCAAGAAACTCAAAAACTCTACGTTTGTTTTTATCAAAAAAGTATTACAAATTATTCTGTAGCTGTGACATTCTGGTAGCTACCCCCGGACGTCTGTATCAAATTCTACAACTGGACAAGAGTGACAATATTAGGAAGAGGCTGAAGTCGGTCGAGATTCTCGTTGTGGATGAAGCCGATCGGTTCAATGAGAGTCAATTCGAAGTCCAGTTCGGTTATTTCCTTTTCACAAAATATCGATTTTTCAGCATCAAGGAGATTCTGGCTGCCGTTCCTAAACAGAAAAGGACCGGCTTGTTCTCTGCCACACAGGCTAAGGAAAACTCGGATCTGTCCATCTTCGCCCTACGCAATGCCAAACACATCAAACTGAAAGAGGCGGAAAATGTCATCTGTCCGGTGGCTCTTAACAACTTCTACACCGTCTGTGAGGCTGCCGAAAAGGTCATCTGTACCGTTGAGTTCATTCGCAGCAAGCCCGACAAAAAGATTCTCATCTTCTTCCCGTCATGTAGTGGTGTTCGCTACTTCAAAGCCGTACGTTTTTTTCTCTTTTGGCTTTTTCTATTAGGTTGTTTCAGATTTTGGACCAGGTTGTCACAAAACGTCCTCTTCTCTCCGTCCATGGAAAGAACACTCAGAAGCAGAGAACCGATCAGATTGACAAGTTCCGTTCAAGTACCAACGCTGTCATGTTGTCCACGGATGTCATGTCCAGAGGAATCGACATTGAAGATATTGACTGGGTCGTACAGTTCGAAATCCCCAAACTCTCAAGGTTTTTTCTTATTCTGGGTGTTATTATTGCCTATTATAGCTGGTTCGTTCATCGAGCCGGACGTACTGGCAGAAATGGTCGCGAAGGCAATTCTCTTCTCATCCTGACTCCACAGCAGACTGCCTACTCTGGCTTCGTTACAAAACACGAAAAGGTACTTGATTTTACTTGCTTTTCACAAAATATTTCCTTTTGAGGTCGAGTTCAAAGAGCTGAAGGTGCCCACGAGTAATGCCGACAAGGCTGAACAGCTGAGACAGAAGATCATCAAGATCGCCTGTTCGGACAGAGCAGCATTGGAGCAGGGAACACGCGCTTTTGTCAGTCACATCGAGTCGTACGTCAAGCACGATTGCAATGTTGTCTGCGGGCTGAAAGGTTTGCCTTTTTTTTAAGTTAACTCAAATCTTATTCAGATTTGGACGTTCCGGGCATTGCCATGGCTTACGGACTGCTTCGACTTCCCAAGATGCGAGAACTGGCCCAAAGAACGGATTTGGACAAGTTCAAGCGTAGTGACATCGACACGTCCACCATCGCCTACGCCAATCCGGCTATGGAGAAGAACAGATCGAAGGTTATGGAAGAAAAACATCAAAAGAAGATTGATGTGAAGAAGCAGAAGTTGGCCGAGAAACGCGAAAAGGAAAGAGAAAAGGCAAAGAGAAACAAGAACAAGCCGGAGTCGAAGGAAGCTGATCCCAAGGTTTCTTTCTTTGTAGCGGTACAAACAAACCCTTTTACAGAAAGCAAAGGCTCTGAAGAGGAAGGCGGATAAGGAGGAGCGCGAGGAGACGAACGAGTTCGAAGCCGATGTCCGTCTGCTGAAAAGGATGAAGAAGGGGCGTCTCAGCGCCAAGGAGATGAAGGACATCAAATTCTAAAGTGTTTCCAGTTATTGTTATTACCTCGTTCATTGTTTCTTGTTGACGTTATAAAAAGGTGTTCTTACTACTGTACTGTTTAGTTTTTACTCGGTATTTGCCCACCAAGATTTCCTAGGAAACAATTCATTTTGAACAGCCCTTCCCCTAGTTTGAAACCAGGTTAAAACGTGAAATTTATATTTTTCAATGACAAAAAGAAAACATAACAATGATTATTGGGATTAACCGGTGAGTTGCGGCATCGTGCGACTGGTTCAGTCGCCTTTGTACATTACGAAAATCCTGGGGCTCAGAACATAACCTGGAAATAACGAGTTAGCACAGACAAGAGTAACAACAGTTTGCAACTTAAATACAGTAAAGGGAACTAAGGGCTGGTGCTACCCAAGCTTATAAAAAATTGAATGGGAGCATCTTACGCTTTATTACTTTGGGGGACATAATTTGTAAACAAAGCCGTTTTAGAAATGAAGAAGTAGTTGTGCTTGCAAGGCCTTTCAGCCTATTTGCTGAAAAGAGATTAAGCCACTTACTAGCACTACTTTCGCTCGAAAGATATCCTCCGTGCTCACGAAGCGTATGGTTTTTGATTTCAGCCCATTCTGCAAACTTTTCCTGGCAAATCGAGCATACGTAACCATGTTCCTCCTGTTATACATTAGGTTTACGAAAAAAAACTATAAAATGCTACCTTTTTATGCTCTTCCATCTCGACGTATCTATTTGCTTTAAAGTCGCAAATTTTACACTCGAATTTGATAATTCCGGTATGAATTCGCTCGTGAGTAACGACCGAAACCTCGGAAATGAAGAGCTCCTCACAGAAGTGACAAGAATACGTTTTTGAAAAAACGTGCGACATCTTTTTGTGCTTCCTAAAGCCGTTGTTACGAGATAACACCACACGAAACTGACCTCAGTTTACGTGGAGTTAAGAATTTCATGTTGCACTCGTGGCATCTGAAACCGCTGTTTGCTCCTCGATGGAACTTCATCCTGTGAGCAACGAGACGCTGCTCAGTACACATATTACGAATTGGGAGGCATTCGACGCAGAGATACGTCTAGAATTAGTGTGTTTTAAACCAGAAATGTTCCGTACCATGTCACAAAGATGTTCTTTGAGATCATCTTTTGAAGGCAAGCATTTGAAACAGTCGAGACATTGGACGAACTCTGTGCATTCCGGGTGCTTTTTGGCCAGATGCTTTTTGAGTGAGATCTCGTTTCGGAAACGCTTGTCACAGAAAACGCACTGGGGAGAGACCTAAATTCAATTTTACAAGAGAGATAGAAAAAAAACTTGCCTTCTTCTTGTAAGGTCTTCTAGGCTGTCTTAGGAAGCCGTTTCCATCAAATCGAGCCGGAATACCGGACGAGAGCTCTCCAGGCAGTGGAATCTCTCCGAGATGGACATCGTAGCCTCCTGCTTCGATTTCGGACTGGGGTGGAATGAAACCTCCAGAAGTGAGTTCTTCAATGCGATTTCTTTCTAGTTCTTCTTCGCTAAAACTCTTACATAGCAAGTAAACTGATAAATGTGGATACCGCTGTTGTTGTACCTCTAACTCTTGGTTGTAGATGTACTCCAAGTAGTCGACTGGATGTTTATCACGTAAATGCCGTTCAAGAATATTTCTTTCTCCGTAACGATTACCGCAGACCTGAACGATGGTGGTAAAGACAAATACCGTCTAGACACGTACTTTACAGCGAACCATTTTACTACGGACGAGTTTGCGCAATTCCTTTGGGTCCGATGGTCGTGGTGGCAAAGGAGGGAGTTCATTATCGAGCATTTCGGATATTCCAGTGGGCAGAGCGATTTGACCACCGATATTACTGCGAATGGGCCTTCTTCTGACTACGCTACCATGCGAGTCGAGAACAATTCGACGTTTTGTCACTTCTCCGTTGCTCACTCCTCTCAACTGATTGACAAACGAGCCGATTCCGTCCAGTTTCTTTACTATCTTAAAATGGTCTATTTGCAACTTACAAACACAGAACATACTATCATATTATCCCTTTCCATTTGTTTTTGGAAGTCGCGACGTTGTCTCGCCATTTCAGCGTCGATTCGCATTTGCTCAAGATCCACCGTCGATAGGCGCGAGTCGTAGAAGGCTAGATGGTCCTGAAGTGACCAGGAGATGGAATTGCAACCAAATGCTCAAACCTTGCTTGGTTCCACCTTTTTCGAATCGTAGTCACTGCCTCCGGCATGGTGTTCATGATGCATTCTTGGATAACCGTTAGCCATCACATGAGACGAATTCATGCTGAACCAAAGTTGTTTGTTTACATTAACAAAGTGTGATGGAAAAATTTAGTGCCACTATTTTCGTTTACACTGATTGATCAGTTTGAGCAAGTACTTATAGGGAAATGAATAAAAAACTAGGGAAAAAAAATCACGTGTTGCAATTTTGAAAGATTTGAAAGAGCGGGTACTCACCGCCGCTCTGGCAGGATCGTGGCGGGGCACAGCCGCTTTCGCGTCAAGACCAATTGATTTCTGAAAAGTAGCGCGATTCTTCGAAAAATCCTTTAGCGCTTTTCTCAAGGCTCGCTTTTTCTTTTCTGTTTTTTACAGTGAACAATAAACGAGTTTTCAGACTATTCACCTTCTTCTGAAGTGAAATGAGCAGTCTCGACGATGAACTAGCTGCGTAAGTTTTTTTTAATTACTTGAACAGACGTTTTGCTTCAGTTTTGAAGCAGAAATAAACTCGATCGAAGTGCAACCAGCGAGTTCGACGATTTCCTCTCCTCCAGTTCCTGCAGGTTTGTTTCTCTTTTTTTCTGTTTCAAAATATTCGCCCAGGAAGTGTGACAGCGGCTCCATCAGCACCGGTACTTCTTCCTCCACCAGCAGCTCCCGTACTCGGTGGACCGATCGTCCCGGCAGTTTTGATTCCTTCACAGCTTCGTCTACCTCCTATGCCATCGGCTAGCACCTCCAAACCCGCCGATGCTGTTATAAAAAGTGCTCCCACTAAATATTCCGAGGTCGACGAGCCATTCATCATTCCGCAAACATATGTGAGTTCTTCATTCTTTCCGTAACTTTGTTTTCTTACAGGCTTTACCAGCCGATATCCTTTATGTACAACACAAGAAAAATCTGGCTGTGATCAAGAAAAAGGAACGCTGGGTGGATGATGATAAGAAAAAGAAGAAGACATTCGTTCGTGCAGCTGGAGGACAGGTAAAATGCTTATTCTTCAATTTACCATTTTTCTGTTTAGACTTGGGAAGATCCTTCCCTTGCGGACTGGGATTCCAATGATTTTCGTATTTTCTGCGGAGATCTAGGAAACGAAGTTTCGGACGAGCTTCTTGCAAAAGCCTTCCGCAAATATCCGAGTTTTCTTCGTGCCAAAGTCATTCGAGATGGTCGCAGCAACAAAAGCAAAGGCTACGGGTTTGCGTCTTTCAAAAACGCCGAGGTTTGTTTTGTCATTTTTACTAACAATAAAAAGTATAAATTTCAGGATTATGCTCGTGCCATGAGAGAAATGGATGGAAAATATGTAGGCAATCGACCAATCAAGCTACGAAAATCGAATTGGAAAGACAGACAAATGGACGTTGTGAAGCAGAAACAGAAGGAAAAGAAAGACCTTGGATTGTGGGCCTAATGTCTGGATTATCTTTACAATAAAGTATTTCCTAATTTGTTGTTGAATTTTACCCTGGCTATCCGTTTCTACTTATCTATCAAATTCTGCTTGCTCTAAACATTTGTTTTCAGAGAATAGAAACAAGAACTTCTGTCTTTCTACGACATAACTGGAACTTTCAAGTAATTCAAGTTTTTTTTTTCAGTGGAAAAACCCCTTGTTTTCATAGACAAAGTTCATTTTGTTCTGTCAGCATTCGAATAACTTTACACTAGCCTGTCATAAATTTGCTCGTCGCGCGCACAGGTTTAAACATTTGAGAGCACTCTCACGGGTTAATGTGTCATTTCTTTGATGAACTGCAGAAACAATTGAGCGAATACGCGTTTTTTTTTACAATAAATATCAAATATCCCCAAGTTCGAAACGCATTTCGTGCTGGTGAAACCATATGGCGCTTCTGGTCGTGATAAGGCACAATCTTCTCAATTAAACACTAATGAACAAGTGATAAAGTTTTATAGAGTGGCGTAATGAAAGTTTTGACGCGTTTTTAATGGCGTTAGCTGGAATTTAGACATAAATAACTTTCAGAAATGTCCCGTGACGTTGTGACAATCGAAGAAGATGTTGATGAGTATTCCGTCGTCGAATCTATAGAATCTGGCTCAGACGATGGTCCGGAAAACACTATTCCCAATCTCGATGTCGGAGCAGCTGTCAGCTTCATGCATGATCCTGTTCGCAAGAGAGCCGTGGAGCAGCGAGTGGTCAAAAAGAAGAAGAAGAGACTGACGAAAAAGGAGGAAAGTTCAAAGCGGAAGATGGCTGTCGAGCGTCTTACGATGGGTCTTGTCAAGCCAGATGCCTCTACTGACCGAGACAAAGAACGTTTTCTGAGAAGAATTGCCACGAAAGGAGTTGTACAGCTGTTCAATGCCGTAGCCGAACGACAACGGACAATGTCGAAGACTTTGCAGCAGAAAATGTCGTCCAAGGAGAGAAAACAAGCGACCGACCAGTTCAGAGGAAGTCAGTTCAACGTTTATGCTCAGAAGAAAGAGACCGTGAAAAAGGAGGAAGAAGAAGAGATCAAAACAGAACCCGAAGACGAGTCGGATAAAGGCGATCTCTCCGAATAAGTTCCATTGTTATGTTGTTTTTTGTTGAGTTTATCTTGCTGATTCATAAAATTCATCACATTATTTTGTCACTCTCCACAAAATGCGTTCCATATCGCATGTTATCGGAATCTGAAACCTTCTTCTTCTTCTTCTTCAAAATGACTAGCTTTTAGTCGAGGGAAAGATCTCTTCATCAGTTCAGTAGAGGTCAGTTTTATTGGATTCGATGGCCGTTCCCCCAGTTCTCAAATTGTTTGCGATTCCACTGAGAGATGCAGATTTATGGTGGACGTTAGTGTTTTACGTCTTGCGGGGCGACTTTCAACACGCCTGTTTTAGCCGCGACAGTCTAGAGGAATTTTCAGCTCATCATTAAGTTTGCCAGAAAAAAGTCTCCGCACTTGACAAAAAGCCGCAAATTTCCTAGTAACTTTCCCTTGAATCCTCTGGCTGTAAGAAGATGTGAGCGACATCATTTGTCTCGCTAATTATGGCTGTTTGAGCAACGATGAGCACTTGTTTCATTGGCCATTACCCTCGCCCCATAGACCTCTGCCATCTGACGATATTTCTCAGCTACAGTATGACACAAAAGGGCTAAAAGTTCATCGGCTTCCGATCGAATGAGGTGTTATTTGAGCGTATTAATAACTGGTGGGGGCATATCAGCGGGAGAAGAGCCGCCAAAGGTGTCGCAGTTTGCCTTCTGGATTATGTTATCTTCAAAAGGATGCGCAGCACTGCTTGTTGCATAATTCGAGCCACTCACTGCCTGTTTTTGTGAGAGTTGACTGGATTATAGTCAGAAGTCTTCTTCTATTTGAACTACTAATTTTAGAGTATCTGGGGAATGTGAAAAGGCACTGCGTATGGTCAGATGCTCCAGAGAAAGAAATGTTCTTTTCCACCAGCACAGTTTTTGACTTCCCAAAAAGTCACCCAAAACCCCTTAATTGCACCTTTCCCATACAAATAAGGGCTGGGTTTACGGTAGACGAATAGCCTCGACGATAGGCATGTCAATATTACGCCACTTATCGGAGGTTAATCTGTGGAATATCCGGCAGCTCCGGTGTCGGTTTTCCTTGTTGTTTCTGTTGCGCAACCCAGCCCGAGACAACTTGGCTCCCCTGGTCAAGGTTCTCTCTTGTTCTAAGGAAGTCTATTTGATATACGGACAGCTGCAGCTTGTTCGCACCGATTGTTACAATGATAACACTTGTTGTGAGCGGCCGAATGACAAATGTGGACGGCAAGTGCTAAACCGCATTCGACACAAATTGAGCTGGTGATTTCGATCCCTTTGGTTATGCTGGCTATTATCACAGCTAGCTTCTGATTGTAAATATGGGCAACAAGTGTGCCTTTTACAACCAATTTATCGCCTTCATATCAGTCCAAGCAAGGGGGAGAACTCAATAAAAACGCGTTGTGTCGTGCAGATGATAAGCAGCTCCTGTCAACACTAGAAGTGTTAATGAAAACAAAAAGAAAGTCCCTTTCTTGTCCCAAGGCGTCTGTCCACTTGTCGGTCAGTCACCTCGGCTGAGGGTACCGTCAAGAGTGTTCCCTGTTTGCCCCTGTCGTGATACCGTAACCGACAGACTTCCTTCTCAGCGTCAGAGAAAAAAAGCCTCGCGATGTAATCAAAGCATTCATCCAGAAAAAGGTGCGGCTTTTTCTTGCCCCTCTGTCTCTTCTCTCGAGATTCTTGTCAGAAAAAAGCCGCGAACATTGGCACCTGTTCGTGTTGAACATGTGGCGTCGGTGGTCGCCTCCCGTTGATAAACAGCTACCTGGTTCGAAGTCTACTGTAGTCAGATGGCTGACGCTCAAAATGTTGCTGTAATTGACCGACGGAGCAGTGGAATTTATTGACGGGATGGTGATTTGTGAGTTGCAGGGCGAGAACTGGCCGCAAACTGAAACAGGTGTCAAACACTGGGGCAATAGTGAAATTAGATAATCTGTAGTTTTCAGGATGGCAGAAGAGGATGTTATGACAGAGCTAATTGGTTTCTTGACCCCGACCACTCGGCTGGATGTTCGTCGAGCTGCTCTGGAGTACATTGTCGGTGTCAGTGGCGCTCTCGATGGCTCTGCTGGCAAGCTCTTTATAGACAAGGATTTCCAACTTGGAAAGGTTTGAACCTATTATTCCTTTAATATGACTCAAATTTAGGCTCTCTGTTCATTGTGTGAAAACTCAGCAGCCGATAGAACTCCTTGTTTGGCAGCACTGACGAATTTTGCCTCAGGATCTCCAGATGTGGCCGGACACATTCTCTCCTGCAACAAACTAGTCATTATTGCCTATACGGCTTGCTGTGTTCAAGCACCCTATGGAACCTATGGGGCCCGGCTGTTGGCTAATCTATCGCGACACCTTCCGGACCATGTCTATGAACAATTACACGCCTGTGATAAAGACTTTCTCCCCAATATTCTAAGTCAGTTTTTTAAGTCTTTCCCTAGTTTCCATTAATCAACAGAAACAATGCTTGAAACGGCGGCAACAGTCCTTCAGTTGATAAAGTTGTCGGGGAAGGTCGTATCTCTCGAGAACACTGGCGTGTCGCATTCGATCAAAGCGACACGCGAGTTGATCGAAAGAGATGCGCGAGATGCGTTCGTGTCAACGGAACCGTTCGGTTAAGAAAAAGAAGAACTCAAATTGACTGCTTTTGTAGAAAGTCTCTCATAGTTGTCATAATCGAGACAGATTGGCCTGGGCAGAAGGTCAGAAACGCCACGGAGAATGACAAGCGCATCTAGATTCTTATCACAGGTTTATGTATTTGGCCTGATTTACTGCCAGGTTGCTCCAAACTGATAAATTGGATAATTTACAATCTGGGATTTCAGAGCTCTTGTCGGCTGCCACAGATGAAGACTGCTTTCTCGGCTACGTGCTCGTCAACATCTCGACTGTTCCCAAACTGCGGAAGCATTTGCACGAAGGAGCCACCCTCAAGACCGTGTTCACACTCATGAACAAGGGTCAACTATGGAAGGAGGTTGCAGCCGACATTCTGAGGAATATGTGCTTCGAAGAAAGTAGGTCCCTTGTGTCTTCTAATAGACTTATCAGCTTGGCTGATTTGTCGATTAATGCGGTGCTGCGAACGGATTATTCTCTCTTGGGTGCTACATGAAAGACTGCCCGATACATAAGTAGTCAAATAGCGCAGGCGGCCACTACCTTATGAGCAAACAGCTGGACTTCTTTTCATGTTCTACCCACAGAAATTTGTTAACAAGCATATTGTGACAAATGTCTCGATGCGCTGTCACTTTTTCTCGCGTGAACGGGTTCTTGTTGTTACCAGCAACAACCTTGTCCGCCCGACCGATCTGTGCCAATAATTAAATATTGTCAGTTGGGACGCCTTTGATCGAGCGTCACCTTGTGCGCGCCTGATGGATCGTGGCACACGCGACAAGCGCGTCGTCATTTTTTGTATTTGTGAACGTCGGAAAGAGACGGAGGCAACACTAGAAGTGAAGGCTACTTGACCCTCTAATCCGGGTCAGTGTGTGAAAGATTAGAAGCTGTTTGCCCTTTTCTCGACATGATAGCTCATGCTGTGAGGCTGTAATTTTTTGCAAAAGAACCCTAACGATAAGAGACAACTGAAGGGGGTATATTTGATTGATCTCCTACTGCTCGATTATATTTTTGCGTAACGCCGTCACAGTATCCGGTAGCCACTTATTAACCCCTTGCCAACTTTCTGACGCAACGTCCACAATATGTGCTCAAAAGAACCCCTCTAATTGCTAAGGAGACCATTTTCACGCATTTTAGCGGAGGGCTTTCTAACTACCTAATTGCTTGCCTTTTGTCCTTCGTCAGTTTTAGAGACGGCCTCGCTTAATTTGCCCTGGTCGTTTTTGTCGACGGCTGTCTCAGCCCGCTCCTTTCCTTCTTCGTAGTTTCTGATTCGTCGCGCTGGTACTTTGATTGCGCGTGAAATCTAGCGGAGAAGCTGTAAATCGAATTCCGGGGTGTTGAAAATCGCACGCGACTGGACGGCCGATTCGATTGGGCCTCTGCGTTCCTCTCTAGAAGAAAGACAAAACTGGGAGAAACGATTTGCCGGACTGTCACATGTACTTACGTTAAGAGAGGGCTGCGCCGTGAGATGTTTCGTTTTTTCTCGCACTATCAGCACTGAAGCGTGCTAATTAAGCGTGAAAAAAGCGGCGCGAAACGGTTCTCCCCAGATTCACATTTGATAAAAGAAAAGGGCTCCTTTTGACCAATACTGTCAGTTGTCGACTATCTGTCACACTGTGCTAATCACTAGAGGTCAGAAGTTGCCACCGGATGACAAACGGACCCGCGTAGCCTCTGATCGGCCGCGATAGGTGTCTCGTTAATACAGCGTGTCTCTTGTTCCTAGCCGTTGTAAGTTGCTCGCCAGTGGCCGTCAACAGTCACCTGTGGCAGACCTCCAAAGAGGTCTACTTAACATGCAGCAACCCGATCGGACTCTCTTGAATGCTAATTATCTTCTCACTTTGTTTCCGGTGCCGGTGTTCAATTCGTTTAAGGCCGCAGTGAGAGGGAATAGTGTGCCAAACGAAGAAGGTCCGGACACGCTTCTAATTTTCCGCCTAAACTTGAGGAATTGGGCACAAATGGCGGGCAAAATGAGCTGCCTGTCCCCTGGGGACAACAGTCGAGGTGGCTACAGTGTCTCTGATTGCAAATTGGTCCAATTTAAAGACTAAAAAATGTTTAACTAAAAGTGTCTCTTTAAACTTCCGCGAGCCGCGACAGGAGCAACTGTCGCTTACACGGCACGTAATATCTCATGATGACACAAACAACACCTCTCGCGCCAGCCACTTCACCGTATCCCTCGAGAGTGAGCTAGCCGCTAGCTATATACTGTGAACAAAGAGGGAGTCTACCGTAGTCGTATTTATGAAGGAGAGTCAGATTTTGTAATTATTATTGCGGTCGGTAACTGAAGGGCGACCCCTCTCCGTCATGGACATCTGTCTGTTTATGGAAAGAGCTGCTGTCTTTTGCCGTCACACATGTGTTAACACATGTCCTCGCCTTTATTTGGCGCCTAATCCTACCCTATTCAGTGTTTGAAAAGCTGGCTGGAAGCAATGAAATTGTTTCAGGTATACATGAACAGCTTCTGGACGATTCGGATGAGTTCCTGGTCTCTCTCCTACAACCACTGGCCGATGCCAACGACAATTTGGACGACGAGGAAATGCAGAAACTGCCTGTTCGACTGCAGTATTACGAAGGAGAACGTGAATCGTCATCTCTGGTCCGTCAGAAGTTGATAGAAGCTCTTTACCAGGTTTGTTATTCTATCATTGTAAATGTGTCTCGAAAATCAAAGAAGAAAACATGTAGGCTCCGTTTCCCCTGATGTCGCCTAATGCGTTCGAAATGCGCACCGCAAACAAAGTAGTGCAGCTAAAGATCTTCGTTTTCAGTTGTGTGCCACCCGACATGGAAGAGAAGCTTTGCGGAAGAAGGGCGTCTATGCACTGCTGAGAGAATTGGATCGAGCTACTACTGAGCCAGCAGACCCGAAGGTAAGTAGTTTTTTTTTACCGAATATTAGAAGCAAAAAGAGAGCAATTTGCTGGCGCGGTTACCAGTCCTTCTATCAATATAGCAGGCCATAAGGGAGCTTAAACTTGCCGTGATTTCCGTCAATTATTTTCAATTTTCAGGCACCACCTCCAAAAATGCGTCCGCCACAGCTATTGGCCCAGGAGGAGCACACTCTCCATGCCCTGATAGGAGTTCTTATCCGTTACGAAGAGGAAATGGGGGTTGAGGGTTTTTCGCTGAAGCAGCTCGAGTAGCCACTGTCCTCTCCACCGTCATTGTTGATTTACCTTGTTAAACACGCTTGTTGACACTGTTATGTGAGAGAATAAAGGCTGGTTATAGTCACTGTGAGTGCTCGCACCCTTACAGTAGCTGAAGTGGCTCCGATCAACCGACAAAGGAAGGATGAGGTTACAAGGAGCAACAGCTCGAAGCGTCAAAAGGCGCGGCAAAGCTGGTACCGTATCACCGTGAATATTGCAGCCGAGCGAAGGGGCGGAGCTCCGTTGCCCTGCCCCCAGCAGCCAATCGGAGAAAAAAAGAGGCGGGCACAAGGAGTCCCTCCTAGTAAATACAAGTTGTGAGGTGTCAATTTCGGCAGCAGCGCGTGTGATGCGCTGCTGATGGCGTCTCTTCTGGTCTTAGAGACTACCGTAACCTCTGAGGCTACTGTTCCCTCTCTAGATGTGAGAAAGAGTCATTAATGTTTCATGCTCTCTTTCACCTTTTCTCTCCTTTGACCCCCATTCCATATTCTCTTTATTTTTTCCTTTGGAAATATTTCTTTCCACGTTCGAATTATTTTATTTCTCACACTAGCTCATACTCGCAGACCTTCAGTTTTTTTCTGTACCTGTTATACTGTTACAATGTATAAGGTGTCGTTTTCTTTAAATCTCGCATAATTTAACGCAAACACTTCATTTTCCTTCACTAACGGCTTCTTGAAACACCCTGATTTATAAGGAACTAACGGCTTCCACTTCCTCTCTTTGAAAATTCCGTTCTCTAGACACTTTTTTCCAGCCAGTTGACATAATCCCGTGGTTTGAAAACAGCTCAAGTTTCCTAACAAGACTCGTTTATAATCCTCTTCTTCTCACAATTAGTTCTTATCGTACGATACAGACAGTCAGGAAGTTCTCACAGCTCGTTCCCATGGCTCGAAGAATAATTCATTTTCAGATCCTTTTCTCACTTCTACGGGAATGGCTTTCAACCCGTTCCTTAGTCGTCCCGACTTTGCCCTTCTGCCTTTTATGACGAACCCGTTGTCATTGCCAGGAGCACCTGGCGCCTTTTTCCCTCGTGCCATGCCCGATGTTCCTTCCTTGAGGCCACCGGAAGATGATGGTGTCGTCGATGATCCCCAAGTCGAGTTGGACGATCTCGAATTGTGGAGACAGTTCGCCGACTGTGGCACTGAAATGGTCATCACGAAAAGTGGAAGGTGGGAGAGAGTCCCGTTACCCAGAAAGACGACATTTCAGACGGATATTCCCCGCTTTTCGAGTGAAAATCAGTGGTTTGGACAAGAAGTCAAAATACTTTTTGCTGATGGATCTCGTCCCAGCTGATGACTCTCGCTATAAATTCAACAATTCAAGGTAAGCATAACTTTAAAAAGAGTACGGTAGCTGGGGTTTCTTCTTTGTTGAAATGCGGCAGAGCGCGTGAAAGTTATCACCAAGCGAGCAGTAGCTGATATGTTCTGGTTCTACCGTAACCAGCCAGTATATGACCACAAAGTGGCGCTCAATTTGTCACCGACTCCCTCACCTCCGCCGATTAACTGGCCTCCGGACTGGGCTCAATTAACTACAGAAAACTTTCAGGTGGATGATAGCCGGTAAGGCAGATCCCGAAATGCCCAAAAGGCTGTATACACATCCGGATTCACCCAATACCGGCGAACACTGGATGACGAAAGGAGCCAACTTTCACAAATTGAAATTGACAAATAACATCAGCGACAAACACGGATATGTGAGTTTCTTTTTGAAATTATTACACTGATTTTTCTGAAATTGAAGTGCTATAATTGGGTAACTTCTTTAAAAACCCTTTTGATTGGGAGCATACTCTGACAATAAGTCACTTTTCTTATTGTAAGAGTTTCCATAGACTAGAACAGATTGAAATCTTGGCGGTTTGACTCATTTCTCATATTTCGTATCTCCGGTCCATCTACATTATTCAGTGCTTCTTTTGTGCCTCCAATCAGCGGCAATTAGGCCCAAGGTGAAATCGCTTCGTGTGTACAGTGAGTGTGGCGAGGGGCGCCCTCTTCATCGATTGCGTAGCCCGGCGAGCAAAATCACACCTTCCGAGAGCTAGATCATTACACGATTAATCACAAGAATCAACTACAGTAATCCTTTTTCGAGAAAAAAGTTGGGAAGGTCAAGTCAGATGCTGTTAGGGGTGACAACTTAGAAATAAAAGAGATCATTGCTCTTTCAGACGATTCTCAACTCGATGCATAAGTATCAGCCTCGATTACATATAGTCCGCTGTAGCGATTTCATTCATCTGCCCTATTGTGCCTTCAAGACGTTCGTCTTCAAAGAGACCGAATTCATCGCTGTTACGGCCTACCAGAACGAGAAGGTGAGTGAGGGAAGGCTATCAGACTGATAATGTCTGCTGTAATTGGGGGTCAGGTCAAATGGGCTTCTGGTCAATAAAAGAGATAGTAACTCTGATCTTTCAGGTCACGCAGCTCAAGATTGACAACAATCCTTTTGCCAAGGGATTCCGAGACACGGGAGCTGGCAAGAGGGAGAAAAAACGACATCTTCAAGTCCATAACAGGGACCAGTCGCCTAGTACATCTAGACACAGTGATGATGACAGCGACGAGTCTCCGGCTAAGAAACCTCGAGAAGGATCAGAATCCATCACTCCGCCAAAAGTCTCTCCACCACAATTACCAATGTTGCCCACTAGAGCAGGGCCACCACTCTTTTCACCCTTCTTCTCTCCCGAAATGCTCTGTCCACCCGATTTTCTACAACAGTGGCAAATGTTGCTCCGTTCGCCACAACATTTACCCCTTCTTCCAACCGCCACGTCCACACGGAAAGGCGGTTTCGACGTCTGTGATCTCCTAGCCAAACCATGATGATTCTCAGCTTTTTTCTCAGTCTGCCCTAGTCGAGCTATTTATTTCCAAACACACACACTTGTGCTCAGCTTTAGAACTTCCTCATGATATTCTCGTCTCGTGTACAAAGTCATTCCCAGTGAGATTCACACACACAATAAATTATATCTTGTGCAGTTTAAAGCTTTACTCTGACACTGGAATACAGAACAGTTTGGGGACACAAGGGTGATCAGATCCTCGCGATAATTGGCCGTTCGCACTGCCACTGGGGGAGAACGAGTTCTTGTGGGGGACTGACGCGTATACCGTACTATGAATACTCGTTTAATATTTGGGATTATGTCGTAAAAACGACAATAGATCACATATCTGGATGGTAACTGAGTTTGGAGAAGGACTCGTTCAGAGAGGACACCGTTGAGGTTCGTTGGGGAGTCTGGTCAACAGTGAAACGACGAGCGGTTGTGGCAGCAGCTAGATCGGCATTGGCGTTTCGAAGAAGATCACTCTGACGTCGCATGGCATCATAAGCAGCTCCGACCAGAGCCCAAGCTTTGAGAGTATGACTTCGACAGAAGAGAAGCAGAAGGACGTCAATGTCCGTCTGGTCACAGCAGCCGAATTCGCCGTCGAGACTCATTCTGAATTGGTTTGTTTAGAAGATCATTGGTTCCGGCTCACTGTCAAGCAAGCACACTGTTCGTTAATCTCTCATCGTTCTGACGTGAGTTTGAGAGGGAGCTAGACCCGGCGTGGGAGTCAGCCACTGACAATCGGACCGACAAATCCTCTTTTCTCTCTCGGGACAAGTGTCGCGCAAACAGGCATCCGCGAAATTTGACAAGAGTTGGCGACATGATCGTGTACAAAACTTCTGAGTGCTTGCACCCGCTCCTATCGAAAACACACGCCGTTAAGAGAGCGTCAAGAGCAGGGGACACTATTACAGGTGCTGCTACTGTTTATGTTAGCAAGACATGGTGTATCTAGCTAATCTGTCCACCACTTGACCCCAGAACCCCGGCCGATGAGCAGCAGCGCCAAACATAGCGGCACCCGGCTAATCTGCTAACAAATTTGCCTATTACAAGCTAGCTGTGACTGATGAGACGGGTAAATATCTTACCGTAGCTGTCGGACAGTCTGTAGAGCTTGAGAGTAGCGTTTGTTGGCCATTAGAAGGACGAGTGAATCGCCACTGAACTCATTTCTGAAATTTGATTTATTGCTTGGGAACAAGAGTCAGAGTACCTGGCCGTCATCTGGTCTCCAGAATGGCTGTCTGGCATGTTTTGGAGCAGTTCCCGATGATGGTCCAAGACAGCTGGTGATAAGGAGTACAACTGGAAAAAACAGGGTGTGAGATATCATGTCCTCTTTGAGTGTGTGCTCTCATGTATTAGCAGCCGGAGCCGCTATTTCCGTCGGCTCGTCCGGCTGAGAAGGATACCGTAATGATCTGTTTGCCTGCGGCATGTTGTCGCGCGCAAAAAGCCATGTCGCGCCGGGTCCACCTCGCCGTTGCACACCTGCCAGTCACAGTATACAATGCACACAGAGAGAGAGAGAGCAAAAACGTGGCACCGTCCTTGACTTTGGAAGGGAATTGATACTTTACAAGTGGATGGACGATAAATCGGGACGCACGAAAACAGCTCGATAACATCTTGATTCTTGATTCACGCGCTACACTTTTTGACTCTCTGTGACTTACAGTACCTTACTTTTTCTATTATAAAAGTTAAACTTTTTAGAGGATCTCAACAATCATAAAAAGATTATTTTTGTAGAGACTAGCCAGCTGGCAGTCCAGACTCTGTTGCAACTCCATTAGGAAGCAGTTTGTCAGCGCTGAGTTTTTGCCCGTTCCGGAGCTGTCGTTTCTCGTTACCGTACCAGTTGCGACTGAGAGGCGACGTGCTTTTCGCGCGAGCTGTCGCCAATTATGACTCGCGCGACAGCATAAACGACTGGGGCCCTATTCCGGCCTGGTGATTTATGTCGACCGCCTACTGTAGCCGTCTATTCTCACACACCGAGCCTGCCAAAGTAACGCCCACAATGGGAGCGGCAATGCGTGTTTCCGACGAATGAGTGACGGCACAAGAGGCTAACAACATAGTTTACCTGAGACGTGGGGGCTTCATCTAGGAGCTGTAGCATGTGTTTCAAAGCATCGTTCATTTGCATCAGTTGGAAGAAGGTCTTCGACAACAGTCTGGCCAGTTCGTTCTCCTAAAAGACACAGTTTTTGTTCGCGACTATTAACGGTCTCTCGACTGTCAACTAGCCGAGGTCGCTGTCCGTCTCGCTGTCATCAGCCTGTGTCTAATCGCCTCGCGCCACGCTAATCCGACCAAATACTCGTCTCCAGGCGCCGCAGTCGACACTTCTCCGCCGTCGTGCGGAAGCCACGACAATTATTTGGATTCTCTCGCACACCGTGTACATAAGACGAAAATAGGGGCTGCCAGAAACTTACATTCTGCCCGTTGAGGGAAGCAGTCGAACCTCCCAGACTTGACAGTTTGTAGGCCGATCGAACGGAGTTGAGCATCTGAAAAGCTCTTGCACTTTAGGTGGATTAGGTGGTAAGATGATATGTCACAATATGCGATTGAGGGGACTTGACCATATTTGCCTTAGCAGCTATTTAGTCAAGCGAGAGCTCTGTGCTCGGATTTCGTCAATTTCCTCGCCCCAGACAAACGGCATCCATCTAATTTGTCGAGAGGGATCTTACCCGAAGACAGTGTTCCTTGCGTTCGTTGAATGTCTCGACGTGTTCTTTCATCTCGTACAGGGAGAACTTGAGTCGTTGCATCAGCCCACTGCCTCTCAACTGAAAACACTTTGGTCAATTCTCTCTCGAAAAGTTTCATACAAATTGAGCAGTGACGAAGATGAAGGGACAGTCGGCAACACGGGCGAGACTGTCTTGTCCAGAAGCTAGAGCCTTGGATAGTGGCTTGGCTCCGAAGATGAGATTGGCTTCTCGTAGTAGAGTCATGACTCGACTGCAGCTGGTCTGAAAAATTTCTTTTTGAATTTCACTGCCACCTTGGGCGTCTAATTAACCGCCGGGAATGAGACATGCGATATGGCTGGGAAATGTTTGCCAGTCCTAATAAGAGTCAGGAGCCACGCTTATTTGTAATGGGATACGGTAGAGGGTTTGGAAGATTAGTGCGCGAGAGGATCAAATGACAAAGTGACGAAAATAGCGCTTGAGGTTATGCAACTGACTCGGAACATTTGTGTGGCCAGAAGAATAGCAGAGCTGGTCACATCGCCATCATTGTCGTCCGGAACATCCGCTATCAGATTTGCCCATTGTTGATCGATCCTCGAGTCGCAATGATGAGCACACTGGACGATCAGTGGAAGCGGAGCCGGCTGGTTCGGATAGTATTCCACCGATCGAGTTCCAATGATCGACGATCCATCGATAGAAGCCTCTTCGAGACAGAGATCTTGCGTCGATCTATAAATTTGCTCATTGAGGCGGAAGCGGGTGAAACTAACTTTTTCAAGAAGCCCAAACTGGAAGCAATCTGAGGACTGATCTGTCTCTGAGCAAGGGATTCTTCCGTCGGGATAGAGAGACCGTCAAAGGCATCCTCTTCTTCCTCGTCATTAAGTTCTTCCTCAATCTCATCGGGTTCCGAGGGACAAGGTGTTCGTTCTTCCGAACTGCATTGAGAAGTTCTCGAGAGACGAGACGTAGCTCCTCCGCCCTCAGAGTTAGCCTGAGCTGATTCGGAATCCTCATCGTCGTCCACATCTGCTTCATCTTGCCGGGACTCTCCCAGAGAAGTCGGTCGCATCGTTGAGAGCCATCCGAAGCAGCTCTCTGCAGTCTCGGAGACACTGTCGTGTTCGGCTTCGAGAAAGTCGAATTCCTTGAAGACACGGGGGTAAGAGTCGGCAATGGATGGCTCGGGTAGTGAGTTGGTCGAAGCGACTTCCTGAGAAGAGGTACAGATTCGTTCTGTCGAAGAGGCAGCACTTCCGAGTTCCGACTGTGAGAAGACGACCGACTGGGCTGACGGCAGACCAACACGGAGTCCAGATGCCGACAGAAGAGCTACCAGACGGTCTCGTACTCTGACCTGAACATTTTTCGTCTAAACTTTAATAAAAACAGTTACGTGAGGAGGTGCCTGTCTCTTCAACGAAGAGTCGGCAACATTCTTTCTCGGACTGGGTGGACTCTTACCATCTTCATAAATCTGATCAATGTCCAATTCGAAGCTCGGCTGTTGCTGCAAAAGGAATTTGATCTATTGTCACAGTGTGGTGGCATTTGCGGCTATTAGCATACGGTAGACAGGCGGCGTGTCAAAAGCCGGTCATTAACAATTTAAGAACACGGGCACGGCTCGGATTTCATGCCCCTCTGCCAGGTGTAGCACATTAAGTGCACCTCTTGCGGCAGATCTTATCTTCGAGTCGGGGGACCTCATCATCGCGTGTTAACTGCCATCAGGAAAGTAGTTTACGAGCTCTTTGAGACAGGAGAACAGAGAGAACTTTCGAGGGAAACTACCTCAAATTCAGGGGATTCCTTTGGCTTGTCCCGTTCCGTGTTCTGCCACTGCTCCACAATGGCCTTGTAGACACGAGAAGCTTCCCTCCAATTGGAACCCTGAAATCAATCACTCGTTCTATACACAGTCAGGCGTCTGAAGTCGTAAACTGAAGACGGCCTTGGTACGCACCTGCACATGACGACTGACGACTCGAGCCACCTGAAAGAAGACACTCGTAGAGCTGGCTAGATTATCCCCGAAAGGTTCATAAAAGAGCGATTAGCGTCGCCGGGGCAGCCGGCGACGAGCGATCTTGCGACAATATGGCGCGCAGCAATCAAAAAGTCGTAAAAGAATATAAAAAGGAGATGGTACTCTGGCTGGCCCGACATACATCTTAAGAAGGGGACTTTCTCCCTTCAAACTTTGTGACTCGACTAATGTTGTGACAGTTGTCGCTCGTTAAAGCCTCACTGATTAACATTTGCTCGCTCTCGACTCCCAAGTGTCCAATCACCGTCGTCGAGCTAATTGTGCGCGGGATTACGCGGCAACAGTCTTTAGAAACAACATCTCATCAAGGGATTAGGCCGCTTGACTTGTATCCAAAGAGAAGCAGGTGTTGTAAAAGGAGCCGCACTACCATACGTTTGAAATTATAGTTACCTGGGCATTGACGGGCAGAGGTGGATCCGAGGGATCGCGTTGGTTGATCAGAAGATACAAAATGTGCAGAATGTAGCTGACCATGGCCTGTGGACCTCTGTCGAGCACCTGAAGGCTTTTAATGTAGGAAGTTCCTGTCTGAGTGTCATCTGTGCTATTGAGTTTTGGGAGTGAACTTCTAAACGAGATGCCTAATCTGAATCTGAAGCTCCTCCATTCGCTCTTTCTACCTTTTTACAAAGCCTTTAGAGAAGTTTACTAATGTATGTTTACTAGCTATACTTCGAAAGCTGTCTGAGCCCAATAAACGCTGACAAAGTTAGTTTTGCAAACAATGTCAAATAATTTTTCATTACTAGTGTTCTACTTGACCTCAGGTGGCTGTCATAAAAATGTGCCACCCGTTCCTCTGCCAATCATTTCCAGATGTTGCGTGAGACGATAACACTGTCGGCTGCATAATACCCTTCGGCCCTGGAGGCTTTACGTTCGCCGCTGACGGTCATAAACCCCCTCCGATGGCCAGATGAAGTGTCGTGTTGCCCTGTTTCAAATTAGCTGACACTTTGTCTGGGGACCGAGCAATTGTTCCCAGGTATCCTTATCCGTCGGATCGGCTAATTGTCGTGTTCGAGCTGTTCCCACATTGTCGCCTGTGAGATCTGATAGTGAACTCTTGCTCCAAGTGACGATGTGCTCATAACGAGGAGGGGTCATGCATCTTTCATAGAGGATCGTGGCTGACTCCGGAAACCCATTGAAGCCGGATGCGATGTGTCAAATCCGACAGCCCGGAGAGAGAGAGCGCAACAACGCGAAGCCCGAATTTGAGGGTCATGGACCAATTTGGCTGTCAGTTAGGAGCCAGGTAATTGTCGACGGACTGTGTGAAAGGGACCCACCTCGGCCAAATAGACGAGCATCGGCGTCACGACCGTCTTGCCCAGACCTTCGCAAACGTACTGAACGACGCACTTGGTCCATTGCCAGCGATCCTTTGTGAACGTCTTGGTGCTGTATTGGATCATTACCTGAAGAATTCTGTGTTACTGATCCTTTAGTAAACTTACAGTAGCCAGATGGTTGAAAGGGTGATCGACTGTTTTGCCCTCCGTCTTCTCAACTACCGACTTACAGTACCGAGCAACGGCTGAACTGATTTCTGCACAGAGGGGAGTAGGCGCTTCGAAGTTGAGTAACAGGAATGGCAGCATGTGACCTATTACCAGACCAAAGCTCTCTTTTCCTCCAACAACACTCTCATCCAACAGTTCCAAAAGTTGAATTTCCATCTGGAGTGATGGCTCAATAGCCATGGGCACGATTGCTCCTGAAAGTACAAGTTTCTCTACAGGTTTTCCGAACGCCCAGTCTTGTCTGCCCAATCGGCCTCGCCATCTAATCTCACCTCTGCCTGTTCAAATTAATAAATCAGACAGTCGCCGCGAGCTGTCCACAGCGCCTAAATTTACAACGAAGCGTGTGGAAATCCCGCTGATCGAACGCCCAGATAAGGACAGGTGAGGAATTGCGATCCGACAGGTTCGTGATTTAGCGATTTCAGAGAGGGGACTGACCTCGAACAACCAGGGACACAATGTTCTGGAAGCCTTTCCATTCCAGCTGTTGGATCGTCTTTTCGAGCTTCTGAACACAGGGAACCTTTTGGACGTCGGCCGTGCTCAAGATCTGAAAATGTATCTCTTTCTGGTGGCTTGTCAATCATCTGCGCCGGCCACCTGTGAGCGGCTCGTTCGAATCGGCTTGTCGTAAAAGGCGCGCCGAGCATTGTTACCAACATAATAAATCATAACAAGCGTCCTTCGATCATCGGCTGACCGAAGGTTCAAATGCCTTCAAAGGCTTACCTTCTCTAGGAGACACAAGGCCAGATTGAACTCGTTCTCTAGGTTACTGTCGAGGAGAGCTACAGCAATCGCACACATCTGTACACGGGCTGTGGCTTCCTAAATATCTTTTTAGATAAAAAGAAAGCTCAAAAACCTCGTCACTGTCCGTATCAGACTTCAACTGCTCAGCGGATTTTGACCTTACGAGAGCAGCAGCGGTCCAGGGTTGTTCCTCTGCCACAAGAAGAGACAGACGGGCATCCTTGCGATCATTGTGCACTCGCTGGTTGATCATAGACTGTCGAAGAAGAGCCGGAGTATAAGAGGTACTCCTAGTATGAGTCGGAGAGGCACATGGCAGTGGAGGTGCGTCAATCACGACTCCAGAAAGTGTAGAAGCGCTGTGGAGGAGACAGACCAAGAGATCGGTCACGTAGGCTTGCGTCTCTTCATGTTGCTCTCCGGCTGTTTCGACTAGTCGACTGATCAGAGACGGGATCCAGGCACAGGGAGATTGACACAGTGAGGAGACAATCTGGAAACAGCGTCCAGCCAAATGACGTTGTGGAGTAGCCAGAGCCATCCTCATGGCCATTTGAGTCCAGACAACTGGGAGCAGAGGCAAGGGGCCAAGGAAGAGTTCGGCAGCAAGATGACGAACAAGACAGGAGAGCTGATTGGCACTGGTTACTTTCCAGTTGCGAGAAGTCGTATCCTCATTGGGCCAGAGAGGCTGGTCCATACTGAAACGAGGGTTTGATAGTCAATTCATCCTACTTACTTTTCACTTAAGCAGAAGACAACTGCTTTTATCAGATCGGAATGAGATGAAAAGAGGGCATTACTGTGGAGAAGCATCTGTCTGTACTCTTCTTCTGCTATTCGAGAGAAAGTCGGAGATTCGCCTCGGGCAAACTCTCTTCCCGAAGCCTTTCGGAGACTGGCCACGTCGCGAAGGAACGGCTCAGTAGTAGTCAGACTCATCTGATTCTTTAAAAGAATTGCAGAGACTTGAGAGTACGTAGAGGCGTCGGCATACAAAAGACAAACGTTGATGACCACCTGAATCGATGAAAAATGAAGAAGTAAACTCTTGCCTTTCGAGCATGCCGACAGAGTACAGGACGGAGTGAATCCAGATTCAAAACTCCGGAGTGAAGAAGTCGAGGAGTCGCCTCAGTCCAGTCAACATCGCCAGTTGTGGCACGGATGAGATCGGTAATCAGCAAAAGACCGACTTGACTTCTAAAAAGAAGAACTCGTTTGTTTTCTTGAACTCTTTACCTGGTGAAGAATTGAAGTGTCTGTGAGGCTGGCGGCAAGAATTGAGAGAGACTGGAATAGTGACCACCATATGCTGGCATCGGAAGAAGACGGACTCCTTCCTGTTGAGTCTCATCTGTTCTTTGACTGTTGGTTATGGTGGCTATGAGACAGTCATTGGTGAAGTCTCTCTTGTCCAAAGTGTCGTCTTTCCAACGGTAGTAGGGAGCGATTTCTACTCTCTCGACGGATAATTTTGACTGATCGCTACTGGTAGTCAACTGTTCCAAAAGAAGCGAGGCCAATCGGTTCCCTACAGCTCCAGAAATGAGGACGCAGATTCTTTTGGCGTACGGCAGAAGAGTCTCGTGAGAGAGAAGTATGAGAGCGTAGAGATAGTTCAGAATGGCTGGTAGATTGGCAGGGAAGGAGACGGCCAAAGCCTTCCACAAGGAAGCAATGTGGATCTCGTGTTCGATGGAAAAGGACGCCGTCAGATGCATCAGATTGTTCAAGAGGAGTTGGGTAGCTTCCTCTGATCCCCATCCACGTGGCCCTTCAAAGGAATCGTCTCCTGTTGCAGCGTCAACCAGCTCCAAATTCTCAATCCAGGGCAGAAGAAGACTCAAAAGATGACCACGATTCTGATGTTTGGCACTCTCCAGACGGCAGGATACTTCTGAAATTATTTTATTTTTAATTTCAAAAGACTTTTTAAACCGCTAAAGATTGTAATCGAAAGATGAGGATAGAGTTTAGACAGATTTCGACAGATAGTCTCCTGTTCCATTGCGTAGCAGTGTCCGATGGTTGGATGGAAAGTGGGAGTCGGGGCTCCACGAAGAACAACCTGAGATGGAGATCCGGAAGTTATCGGAGAACAGATTGTAGAATTCCTAAAACCTGGGTTTTCTTTCAGAAAATCAAAGAAGACTCACGCATCCAAGAACTGCTTCTTCAGAAGCTCAATCATGTAAACGGCGACGTCGACGACTTCAGGATCGGCAGACATTGCTTGGCACAAGACGAAAAGGGAGACGAATTCACAAGGGAAGTCTCGTCGACTGAATGCGCGAACGAGAGCTCGGAAACAACGAGCAGAGACATCGCCAGTTTGGGAATAGCATTGGTTGATCAGCCAGTCGACCAGATAACTCGATTCGTTCAGATCAAGCATAAGGGCGAGCATTTCTTCCACCTCTACTTGCATCTGAACTCGAACAGTATAACAATACCGACTGACTTACAGTAATGTTCGTACTGCTGACAAGTTTTTCTAGCCATCCGTACAGGTATCCGTCTTCTCCGATCGACTTCAATGGCTCGAAGATGGGACCGCAGCAGAGGATTCTTGTCATAGCCAAAACAGATTTCTGCTCGACATAGTTTCCAACTTCTCCCTCCTTCAGTCTTCGATCTCCGGCGATTGTTCGGCTACACCATCCGAGGAACATGTAGAAGAGAGACTGTTTCTTGTCGTCCGGAATCAGATGAGAACGTCTCTCTGGAGGAACACTCTCAACAACAAGAGCTACCAGCTTGGCGAAATGTAGACGAAGAGATGTCAGAACGACTTGGTCACGGTCCTGATCAGCCTCCAGATTGATCCTCATCGAGTCGATAAACTCGAGGAGGAGAGGGTTGAGATGTCCGGAAGAGTCTATCAGATTCGATTGGAGGACTCCACGCCAGACGGCCACTTCAAATAGTCGAATCAGCTGTAGACGAAGGAGGTCCTTTCTCTTCTTCCTGCGGACATTCGTCTCTGGTTTCTTCTCCTGAGCTTCTCTCAAAAGCACTCTCTGATTCAACTCGTCCAGCATCGAGTCGAACGCCAACGGGTTCAGAGATCCGATTCCTAAAGTTTTTTTTTATAAGTTGTGCTTCGCCCCTCTGGGGCTAAGTGACTTAGTTTTGTCCTTTTCAAAGCAGATAACAGTTAACAGTTTGTTGTTTGATCCCTCTCCAGATCAATTATGTTCCTGTTCCTTCTGTAACTGTGTCCCCTGCCATCCATTGTTTCTAATTTCTCGACACTTTCACTCTGTCCACCCTTGCGTTCTGCAATGTGATCTGCCCTTCCCGGTTTTCTCTTATACATGTCCGTTGTCATCTGTTTTTGCCTCCTCTACCACTTACGATGTACCTATCGCCATGTCCCCTTTCTTCTGTCTAATTTTTCCCTCCTGTCGTCCTTGTACCCCTTCGTGTAATTTCCGTGTGCATATACTTCCCTGCTGATCTCCCTGTCCCTATTTCCACGTTCTCCTGTTCTCCTCTACCCTTGTTCTCTTTTGGGATTAAAGTCAAAACCCCCTTGAACTCTTTCCTCTATTTCTAATCCACCTCTCATCCCTGTCTGCTGGAAACTATCCCTAGTCAAAAAGAATCAAAGTCCACGCACTTGCTACTTGACTTGTCTAAACTTGTTACACTAACTCCTTTCCCCTTAATTGTGCGCACAAATTGCTCCATTTTGATTGCCAATTAAAGCTTCCGCCAGACAGACACACATACACACACACAGACTTGGGAGCATTTTAAAATAGATCTTTTCACCTTTCCAACTAACCCAATACGACACTGTCCCGAATATCTGTCATGTTTTCCCATCGTAACATCACGCTGACTTTCATAAGAAGTTGTGAGAGCGACATTGTGTTGTTGGCTGCTCGAAAGCTACGTAGCGAAGAAGACACACTTCTGAGGACATCCGATTCGACTCTGAATCAGTTTTCTGAAGAAACGTAGGCCAAAACTTACGAAGCAGTAGGACTGAAGCTTCTGGAAGCAAGACTAGCCGTGTTGACTGAGGGAGGAGCGAATGCACAGCAAAGTACAAGATACTTCTGCCAGAGAGACAAACAATCATCCTGACTGAGAACTTCTCCATAGACCGAAGATGTTTTGCTTTTACTACCTCGGAGAAGAGATGCACGTGACTCATTTTGTGGATTACTGAAACAAAAAATGAGAAAAACATGTATTGCTCTTACTTTGGATCAACATGAGCATTGACGGCAACGAGTCGACTGAAGAGCATTGGCCAGGCGGCAGCAGTAGCTGTGGGACATTTAGACAGAAGGAACTGTTTCTCGGAATAGCCAGAAAGAGCACAGGCCCACGGGTCCCATTGTAGATACTCGTTTCCTCTGTCGATGTTTATCTGAGCATAAATAAACTAGAGATCCGTAAAAACATACCAGATTATTGTCCAGTTCGATTGCACTAATCTTCTCGACGATGGAGATAAAGTCAGCTGGCCAGTTGAGGCGATCTGCCAAAGGAACATGGTCAATGTACTTTTTGATCACGTAGGGAGTAGCCTCGTCCAGGACGTTGATGGCAGGCGTCTCGCAATTCTGAATCGAATAGAAATGTTATTGGAATGGACTCACGTCAAGGGCGAGGACACTGATGAGGTTCTTAATCTCCTTCAGCAGACTGATGGCTATCTTCCTTGGAGCCATCCGCTTCTGACAGAGCATGACCAAGGCCAGGCCTTCGACAGAGTGAAGAGTGGCTGCATAGTTCAGAACGTAGAGAGGTACAGCGTTTGATCCGTCCGGAGAAGGTTTCTCTTTTTTCTTCTCGGAAATGGCATTTTGTTTCCAGACACCGATCAACTGGAGAAGAAGACGAAGTGAGTCATCCAGCACTGTTGGGTACAAGTCCTAAAGTTTTTTAATTTTGAAAGTATTGTTTATAAAGAAATTCACGGTAATGTTGGAGTGTATGAGTTGAAGAAGCGTAGTGATGACTGTCTCCCGCCATTCGGGAAACTCATTCAGCATTGTCTGGAGTGTAAGAGTCGAGAGATTCCGCAGCTCCTCATCCATATGAATGGTCAGTCGAATGACTATCTCGATCAGTTCCTATGAGTCATTATTTAAAAGGGTGTATAAACACAAATTACGGTATATGACATCGGCTCGGGTAGTAGGCGAGGAATCGCAGCGACACACGTTCTGTAGAGATCCAGTTTCGGCTTCACATCTCCCCTGAAATTAAATGAGCTGAATACATATAAATCGCATACCCTAAAAGTTCTTCGACATCTTTCCCCTTCTGTACCACAGTCAGCATCATCGGTTTCCCAACTTGCGTGTCGAGAATTCGAAGAATCGAGTCAAGAGCCTTTCTACAGGGGACGTAGTACTGTTCGAGACCAAGAGATCGAGCCACATCGACAGTCAGAGGTCGAGTAATATAAGTCTTCTTTTTGATTCGTTGGATTGTGCCACTTGCAGACGGACCCATCGATTTTGGCATGGCTGGAGGTTCGTCTTTCTGCTGTAGACCGTCTGCTATGACCATCAGAGCTCGCAGACCGATGTTCATCCTCTCCGGATAGATAGTTCTTTGGCTTCTGTTGCAGCAGAGTAGATCGAAGATCACGTCCTGCAAAAAGTAGTCTGGGATGAGTCAACAACTAACTTTGAAAGCAAAGTCCAACTTCTGCTGTGCAATAAAGTGGATGATTTTGACGAAAATGTTCAAGGGAGCGTCTCGAGGAACGATACTTCTGAAACAATGATTTAGCTTGGAACAAATTTGAATTTACCTATTCCCGCGAGGAAACAACGAGCCACAGATGGATTCGAGTCTCGTCCTCGTGGATGTGTTACTGTCGTTGCTGTTTCTGATCATATAAACCCTACAATTCGAAAATAGAGTGTAGTAAACTGAAAGAACTTACCACAGAAGACGGTAAAGACTTTCCAGAGCGACGCGCGAGATTCTGCTGTCTCTGTTCTTGAGATTGGCCAGAGCATTGTTCAGAAATGGAACCCAGTTTGTCAGAAAGAAGTTTCTTTGACTAACACAAAGCAGACAAGTCAGGAGAGGATATGCGGCCTGGAATTGTGTAATTTTCAAACAAAAAAAGGGATTTCCTACCAGCTTGTGTTGTTTCTTTGAAGCCAATTCATTAGTTGGAGTATACAGTCTACCGACGAATGTGATCAGTGCAGGGATGTTGGCTTCTCGTTTGATTTGCTAAACGTTGTATTGACAATACATGGGAAATACATACCGCAGCGATGGGAAGAAGAATCTCGACGAGAAGGCCAGCAGCTGCGTGTTTCACATCTTTGTCCTTGACTTCGAGAAAGAATCCGGCCAAGTCGTCCAAGAACTTGATCCCGACTTCGAACTCATCTACCTGATTCGTCTTGATCTTCACAAACTTCATGGCCATCAAAAGGGCAATCAGTTGGTGAGAAGAGATCGGAGACGTGTCCTTTCGAAGTTCGGCTAAATTCGAATGAAATAAAATGGATAAGAATATGTACCTAGTTGAGCGCCGAAATATCTATGGATAAGGGAGAATCGGGTGTTTGATATGACTCCAATGACTTCCGAATAAGTTTCCGCCACGATTAGGCTGTTCATATGGTTCTGTCCCATCGTAATTCTGAACTCTTGGACTATTTACGAAGTTCAAAACTCTTACGGATCTCTGTACTGAACATTTTTGAAGGCCAGTTCCAGAATCTGCTTCAGGTAGGGTTCACAAGCAGCCAGATGGAATTCTAGTTGAGAAAGAACTTCGATCAGTACGACGCAGAACAGGTAGTTGATAGCCAGAGCCTTCTTGACAAGAAGAGGCTTGTTGTCCGCTCTGCAATTATCATTTTTCCTTTTGTGAAAACTAGTCCAAAGTGGGAGACAAGACTCTCAAGAGAGTTCAACGACTGCAAGGTAAAAAAAACTCACGATCCAGAAATCTTGTCGTTGACCTGCGTTTCGATCCGTTTGTGCCATTTCAGCAGTGCATCAAGAACCGAAGGCAGACACAGTTCACTGATCGAGGCAATGGATCGACAGAGATTGTCCAACTGAGCATCGCCTCCTCGTTGGAGAGACTTGTTTATGAGCTTTTCCTGTAATTTGAATTTCCAAAAGAACTGAAGAAAACGTACAATTGGCTCATCTTCGATGACAGTTTGAAGTTTCTTCTCGAAAAGTGAGAATAGTTCGAGGAGGAGTGACTGTCCAACGAAGACTCCAGTCGGAAGACCGTAGTCGATGACGGACAAGGGAACGATTTTGCTCGCTCCCCAGGGCAGTTCAGCGGCCACTGTTCTGAAGAATAGATCAAATATCCAATTAAAACCAAAAATGACTCACGTTCGTTCTTGAATTGGACGAAAGGACAGCGTGCCCGGGTCACTCTTTCGCCGACTGACTTTTTCCTTTCTTGTTGTCATTTCTACTCGATTCTCATTACTCTGAAATTGGGAACTTGTTCTCCGGACAAATCGATACGAGAAGCGCAAACAAATAAACAGAAATCCAAAGGATGGGTCAATCAGCTGGCCATCCCGGCATTCTCCGACTAGGTCCTGGAACGAGCAGCAAGTGTATCACCGATTAGTATTCGACCTCAGAGAACGCCCCATATCGAGTTTTTTGTCCCTTTCTGTGGTTTTCTATTATTTTATTGATTGAATAACAGGGCGAAAATAGTTGCTTATCGATTGAGACGTTTGAACCACTATAGTGAAAGGGGACGTTTCCATTTTTTCCTCTTTCCAGTTAATAAAAACTACAAAGTCGTCTTCTCACCCTTCCCTTGGGGAACCCGGATAATGGGAACAAGAATAGCACCGCCCTTCCAGGGCTAACGATTTCTTATCTTCATCTAGTACTTCTTTCCCGGACCCACAGTTCCACTTTCCCTTGTCACTCACACTGTTCCTTCTTCTCCAAAGAAGCTATCAAAGTCATAAGAAATCTTCGCGCACTTTAGCTTTTCCTAGCGTGACTTGTTAAAAACTAAACTACGCACAAAGCTCCCCTCCTTATCCTCAATTAGAGTTTCTGACACACACATGCAGATGCGAGAGCAGTTTAAAGTGGATTATGAAACGAATCACATCTTCAAAACAATTGGTTTAGTAGTCAAATAAGATCTGGTTCGTTTCGCATAGTTTACTTGGTCTAGGGTGATGTGGAACTGACCTTGCGTCTTTTTCTAAGATTCGAGAGTGAATGAGTTACAGAACTAACTAATGAAAAGATCATTCTAGCTCCAGTCTTTGTTCATTTTCGTTTCTTTCATACTAACTAAGGACTCATATTAGAAGAAATTTCGCAGGAAATGATTAAAAAAACCCTAGAAGTTCGGTCTAAAAAAATATTAGTCCGTTTCTCAAATCAAAACTCATGTTTGTCTGCATATCTTATTTTCTCCACAGTTTGAGAAAGAAAAGCTAAAGTCTATGTTATCGCTTCATCACAAAAGCGAACATTTTAAAAGTGCCGTTCATAGTTTGAAATTGCGATGACTCAGATATGTCGATCTTTTCTCGATTCTCAAACTGAACAAAAACCATATTTTCAATCTTTAGGCCCATGTCAAAATGACGGATTCAAAGACGAAACCGCTCAATCCTTGGAGCAAGAAGAACATCTGTGAGGTCTGCAACGAGACATGCGTCAGTCCGGAAGAGAAGAAGGAACACGAGGCAAAGAAAACCCACATAAAGGTAGTTCAGTTTTTGAAAAGATTCGAGGGAAAATTCCAGAAATTCGCCATCAAGACGTTCCTGAACACGTATCTGAAGAGCTCTAATAGCAATCTTCCTTCGGCACTTGCCCGTCGATTCAGAACTTCGAAAGAGAAGGCAGCTGGTCAGTTCAGTGTTTTTATCTTTTCAAAAGAAAAAAACAAGGTCTGGAATGTCTTCACGAGTTCCGTTTCCCTTGGTCCATCTCCGGATGGTGGGCATGTTCGATCTGCTACGACTCGGGCTGCAGTCTCGAACAGGCAGAGCATCATGTCCGCTCCCCGACTCATCTGACAGCCTATTTGGAGGAATTCGACCCGGACAAGGCCGCGGCCATCAAAAAGTACAAGCACAAACCCATCGAATACTACACTGAGTTGATCAAAACTAGAGACGAGCTCTACGAGACTCAGGGAGAAATTCCTCCGGAAGTCTTCGAATTGGATATGACCAAAGAGGATGTGATGGTCAAGCTCGTAGTCGCAAATCTGCCCAACCCACCGAAAGAGACTTTGACTCTCAGTCTGGGAGACGATGAGACGATCAAGAGAGCCATTGTCCGGTGTACGGTAAGTAATTTTTTTACAGAGACCGATTTACCGACTCATTTTCAGGTCTGTCACGTGGTGATCCCTTGTTTCCGAAAAAATCTCAACAAGGTCTGGAATGTACACGAGAATAGTCCTGAACACAGAAAGGCTTCTGCCGTGCTTGGAATCCTGACTCATTGTAAATAGTCTTTCCTTTTCTAATACTCGGACTCTTTCAGTGAACGTCGAAGAGGTTCTAGACGATGAGAACGAGGAATCCGGAGCTCTTGCTTACCAGTGGAGACGCATCAACTCGACCTACTTCGGACCGATCTGCGGCAAGAACCATCTTCTGGTTACCGGCAAACAGAACTATTGTCTTCTCTGCCAATGCGTGGTCAATTCCGTCGAAGAGCACTTCTCCTCCGAGTTCCACATTCTCCGTTTCCTGTGTACCAAAAAGACGCAAGACATTATCCGCTACATTCACCAGAGTCCGGACGTTCGTCGAGCCAAGATGATGGATTTGTTGAGCAAAATCACAATGGACAACGAAAAGCATAGAAAACTGGACAGCGAGATGTTGCCCGATCCGATTCTGGATCTGAAAAGCGAGGAAAAACTCGATGTCGAGGAGTTCATGTTCCCCCTGGCCGACTTTGGAGCTGATCTCTGTCTCGTATGTGTCATCTGCAAGTGTGTGATCAAGGTCGAAAGAGATGCTTCTCTGGCCGAGGGAATTTGGAACGACCATGTAACAAGCACAGCTCATTTTGATGTTCTTTCCCGTCAAAGTTGCTACCGATTCTGTAAGTTATTGTTCTATTTCTTCTTTGAACAAATATTGTTTAGATGACGAATTCTTTGTGCCTCTTCTGCCCACAGTCAAAACTCTACCCCCCAATCTTCACGGCGAATGGAAGAACATCAACGTAGGGACTTTCCCCATTCTTATGACCTACGACTGAAGTCATACATCTTGTGCTTGCAAACGAAATCTTCCAGGTCGACGATAAAATGTCCTACAAAATCCAGACTCAGTGTGACGTCGGACTCGAATGGATTGTCGAGGACCAGGAGGCGGGAGAAGTCGTCTGTACTCTCTGTGCTCGAACCTACAAAAAGGACTCGATCGACGGAATCAACAACCACATCCGCTCATATATGCATCTCAATCAGTATCTGGTAAGATCTTTTCCTTCTCCATACCAAGAACACACTCTCAGCATTACGATAAGCGCGATTTCCTTGCTCTTTTGATGGGACAGCCGAATGAGAAGTCAGTTCTGGATCTGATGCTCGACTGGCTCCAAAGGACCTACGCTCCAGTTGATCCGTTCTATTACGATATCGGCCACATGTACAACACGATCAAGAGTCAGAATTGGGGTCAAATCAGAGTCTACTCTCCCGAAAAGGCTACGAACATTTCGAAAAAGATGAATGTTCCGCATCGAATGGTACGCCTCTTTTATAAGTCCTGGTAGCCAGCTTCCTTCTAGACTCAGTTACCGTACTACCATCCTGAATTCCGACCGGCTGTAGCTGTTCTCTGGCCTGTGATTGATCAAATCGCGAATGACGGAGAGGACAAACTGATCAAGGATCTACAGGATGCCCTCATGTTCTCAACCTGCAGAATTGTATGGATGGATGATCAGGACAACAAACTGTCCAGGAAGTGGATTCTCCGATGCATGGTTAGTTCTTTTCTTTTTCTTGTTTCCGAGCTTTCTCAACAGATTCGACGACTTCTTCATTTTGGTATTTGTGTTTTACCATAATTTTGTGTAAAATATATTTGTACTGGTTTCTCGGACGATTTGTTTTGATTTCACGAGTCTCACTCGAGTGATCAATTTCCAGTTTCTATACCCGTTTCAGGCTTGTCAAATGCTCATTCCCACAACAGTCGAGACTCTGTTGCACGACGTCTTCGATGTCCATACGTTCGATGCGGAACACGACCGTCGTCTGCAGGCTTATGCCCAACTCGAATCAGGTATCTTTTCAACTTTTCTATACTCTTCCCATGTCTTTCGGTTTCATTTTCTACCCGACCCCATTTAGACCGTTGTCGTTTTGCCGAATGTACTTCCAATCACACCGTGAAGCCGTTTGTTCAGCCGGATCCAGCCAAGGTTCCTCCTCCCTTTTATTGAGCTTCTTGACACCCGTTTCAGAAGCTCTCCTGGCATTTCAACCCGGACTTTTCCAAGTATCAATACGTTCTGTCGGTAGTCGGTCTCGAGGATATGATCGAGAGGAAGAGCAGTCAGAACGAGCCCGATCGTCCTCCCGACTTTTTTTGTAGACTTTGTGCTCTCAGTATTCCACGTCGCCATGCCTCCCTGGAACAGCATGTTCGAGCCCGTGACCATATTTTCAATTATGTGGTAAGTCGCGTTTTCGTTACTCGTTAAGTTGTATTTTATTATTTTTATTGTGATTGTACATATTTCTTTTTTTTAGCAAAAGTACTTTCCGATGTCGATTCACGATCTCGACGCAGCCAAGAATGATCCGAAGATTGAGCGTCGTCTTCTGGCCAGTCTGGTCAAGGATGTCAAGCCAACAAAGGAATATCCGATTCCGGTTTTCGATCCACTTGGAGAACAGGAAAGAACCAGAGTGCAGATGGAAGAGGAACACAAGGAGAAGCTACGACAACAGAATCTGGCCGTTTCGAGGAAGAAGGCTGAACAGGAACGAATTGCACGCGAACAGCAGAAACTGAAAATTTTGGCCAGAGAGAAAGAGGCCATGGACAAGATCAAGAATGAGACACTGCAACGCGAGAAGAAGATTCGAGATCGGGCTGAGAGACAGAAGGCCGAGATGGACAGACTCAAAGAGGATCTGGCCAAAGAACAGAAGAGGAAGATCAAGGAAGAGGCAGAAAAAGCCAGACAATTCGCTATTGCTCAGGTTTATACAGTCTCTCTTTTACTTAGGTAATTGGTATTTTATAGGCGGAAAAGGACAAACTGGCCAAGCGACAGAGAGACGACAAGAAGACTTTACTGGAGATTGAACTTCAAAAGCTGCAAAGTTTGAAAAAGAAGGAAGAAGAGAAAAGAAAGGAGGAGCTGCAAGCGTTTACGGAAAGGGCCAATGCTTTGTCGAACAAGTACCAGCCTCATCTGGCTCCTCAAATGCTGCCCCAGATGAACATGCCACCACCAATGGCTATGAACTTCTCAGTCCCACCGCCCAATTTTACGGCTGTCGGACCGAAGCCCTCGTTCAGCAGCTTTGTGCCAACTGTGGCCGCCATGCCTGTCTATCCGATGGGAGCAGAGGACATGGACATCAGTCACGGTCGATCGAGAAGTCCATCTCCGAGAAAGAGAAGACGAAGCAGATCTCGATCCAGGTTTGTTCTGGACTGCTAATAGTCCAAGAAATTGTCCTCTTTAGGTCACGCGAGCGTCGAAGTCGTCGTCACAGTCGGTCACCGCGCCGTAGCCCTTCTAGACATGGGCATCGGGACATTTCTCCACCTCAAAAACGTCGTTCGCTGTCTCCAATTCTTCCGGTGAGGTCGCCTGAAAAACGGCCGTCCCTTCGAGGAAGAACGGTCGACATGACTATTGCAAATCCTTCTCTCTGCTCCAATCGGGTTGAGCTCGTCGACTACAGTAGGTTTTCTTGTTTTCATTTATGTCTTCGTTTTCACCTCTTCAACGGATACATTCCGAAGCAAAAGTCTAGACTTGTTGATTTTCCTGTTTATAAACTGTTCCGATCTAAACCCAGTTCTACTCTTTCGAATCTAAAATTTTCAAAAGAACCACATTTATAATCCCCTTTCAGTGTGGAGACAAGGAGCCGAGAGGATTCCTCCGGCAGAAATGCCAGTTCAATTCAGCAAGAAGGCGTGCTCCATTGAGGGAAATGTCGGAGTTGACAGTGTTTACGAGGTTTCTTTGTCTTTGAATAGCTAACTAGAACACTTTCAGGTAGTTTGCATCGACTCGCCCGACATAGAGACTTACTACTGCTCGATCTGCGGCATCTGGAATAATCCGACGGAAATGATTGGACATCTGGCGACTCAACAGCACAAGTTGGCATTCTTGGTCAGTTTTGAGTCAATTCCAGTATGACTTTGTTTAGTTCCGAAATCATAAGAACATCCATGGGAACATTATGACTGAAAACAATTCCGCGATGAGAGAAACCTTGCTTCGTGCCTACATCGAAAAAGTCTGGAAGGTACGAAAACATCTCTTCCTAATAAAAAATACATTCAGAATGAGAAAGACAATCGTCCGGGAATCTGTGCTCGTCTGACTACTCTTTTGGACAAGGCCACCATTCAACGAGTGTGTCCGGAATACGTTCCAGTAGCTCTCAAACCGCTTCAAAGACGTACGTTCCCTTCCAACAAATCTCAAAACCATAAATTTAGAGCCAGAATCGAATCGTCTGTCAGTTCCTGCCCCTATCCTCATGGATGTTCTCGGCAGTTTTGCTCCGAAGCCAACTTTTGTGCCGGCCTTTCCTCCTCCTGCCAATCTCCTACCAGGACTCAATATCAATTTCCCACCTCCAGGAGTGGCTCCTCTTCCTTCTGTACCCGCAATATTTCCTCTAGTTGGACCTTCTAAGACAGCCAGTCGTTCTGACGAGAGAAAAAGATCTCGCAGTCCTAGGTTGGTCTCTCGAACTAGAGAGCAAAAATATAACTTCAGAAGTTCTCGAAAACGGTCTCGTTCTCGTGACCGTCGTCGGAGTCCATCTCCTCGACGTCGAGACGACTCTCGTCGATCTCCGCCGGCCAAGAAACGCAGTCCTCGCGAGGATCGAGACGATCGTCGTCGAAGAAGTCGATCCCGCAGCAGAGGTCGTCGATCTGGCAACAACGATAGAAAAACAACCGAATCTACGGTAACATCGTTTTCAATGCGTTTTTTATTAGAGACACTAGATTGCGAGCAATGACAACATAAACTGGGCATCCAAAGTGGAACAGTTTATCAAGAAGACGGCCGGCAGTGCTTCTCAAGCAGCCAATTTTGCTACTTCTGCTTCCCGTTCTGCTGGTCCACCCGGTGTTCCTATGCCAGAGGTGATCACACTGGATGATGCTCCTAATCCAGTCAAGGACGGAACAGCTCTGCAGAGAAAACTGCTGGGTTTGATGTACATGATGCAGCAGGATGTCGAGATGACGGGAAGTATTGATCCCAACAAAATTCGACAGATGGCAGCTGATATGGGAATCAATATGGGCGACAAGGAGCCCCAAGCAGCAATTGTAGCTCTGTTAGAGAATTGTTCTCAACAAACGGAGAAAACAGTCAACTTGACCGATTTTGGTATCCAGCCGATGACTCAACAGCCTGCTGTCTCCTATCCTCAATACCATCCCTATCAGCAGCCACCACCAATGCAAGCGTATCAGAAGAGAGAGGATCCGACTTTGACTGGAATTCTTCAAGGAATCCCCAAATCATTGTTAGTGATTTTGTCTATTCTTTTTCTAGTTTACTTATTTAGGGCTCAGCTGAACCAAAACCCACGTCCACTGTCTCCGATCATCAAACCGATGCCGTACCATTTCGGCAAAACTGATGAATACTTCAAGGATACTTCGATGAGTCTGGTCTACCCAGATGATCCGGAAGAGTTGCAGCGAGAGAGCAAAGAGAAGCAAGAGAGAAAGAAACAAGTGGCCGAGAAGTTGAGAGCGACCATTGCCGATCTACAGGCTCGAACAGACAAGTTGAACAACGATGATGACGACGATTGGGACAGTCTGGAGAATGATCTCGGACAGCTGATCGAGAAGAAAACAGAAGCTCCTGCTCCAGAGACTACCGACTCTCCGGAAATTATTGAAATTCGAAGTGGTCCCGTCCGGATGGGAGTTCCAACCAGCTGGCAGCAGCCTGTTCCACAGCCGGTCAAGCAGATGGAGACTGTTCCAGTACAAATGGCTGTCCCGGCTCAGGAGAACATTCCAATCGCTCCCGGTCAAAAGATGCTTCTTGCCCGTACGATTCTTCCAAATGGCAAGGCTATTCCTCAGCCTGAATCCGCAAAGCCTCCGATCCCACAACAGTTCAACCCGTATTCGTCTTCTTCCACAACTGTGACTCCAACTGTCCAAACTCCTGCGGCCTATCCGTTCCAACAGCAACAGTTCCAACAACAGCCTCAGATGTACAATCAACAAGTCTACAATCCGGCAGGTGTATACCAACAACCTCCTCCTTTCTATCAGCCCGTTCGTTTTTTTGTCTCAATATAACGACAGATTTCTAGGGTCAGTACCAGGCACCTCCCCCCCATTTCGCTCAACAATTCCAACAACAGGCAGTTCAGGGAGTACAGCCAACGGTGATACATCCGCCGGGAACTGATCCCCAACAACAGAACTATTTCTACCAGCAGCAGTATCGATGTTGATCTCGGACAGAAGACTGGTGATTTCCCGATGTAGTTTTTGTTGTCTGTGTAATAAATTCTATTGCTTTGATGATTTTTGGGTGTGAGGGGTTACAGAGAAAAAGAAAATACTGACCTGAAAAAGTGAAGCAGCACCTTCATCCAATGTCTACTTGCTCTTCTTCTCGACAGCGCTGCTCGGATTGACTTCAGTCCCATCGGTGTTCGATGAAAAAGGATACTGTGTAGAACTACTTGGAAGAGACGAAGCCAAACAGCTATGGCAAGCAGCAGACGAGGAGTGTCGCAATTCGCCTGATGTCTTTCTGAAAAACCTGCCAGATTTGTCAATAATGGGTTTAGGGTTTGAATGTGAACAAATAGAAACAAGTTACAAACTTTAGCTGGCTACTTCTTCTGAATTTGGAATGTTGGTAGACGCGCCTGTTCTGAACAAAAATTTATCGGTCAACTGAATAACTAACTTTGTTTCCGCCTCCTCTAAAAAAATAAGTTCTTCACTTCTCTGCAAACAAACCTGACTATAATGTATGGGGCGCGTTTAGATAAGTCTGGTTCATTGTCTTAAGTTACGGTACTACATATGTAGGAACCCTTTTCTCTTGTAGAGAATGAGCCACTGCTTTACCAAATGTTTCAAAAATAAGTCTAGAATTCCATTGTGTTACTGTAGAAATAGCGCCATGATGACTCATGTGAATACATTGATAAGCTAATAAACATGTTTCTTTACTAAAGACAATGGTGTCCGTCTGTCTGTAGTGGTGTCCGCAGTTGTCGAGACTAGCGTAACATGTCAAGTTTGGTCATGTTAATCTTTTATCGAACGAGATAGTTTTTGGAGGGAACGCGTCTGGGGAAATCTCTCTACTACTAAAGCGCAATGGTGTCTGTCGTGGACTCTGTTTATTTGTTTGTTTGTTTGTCCGGGACCTCAAATTTTGGTGTATTGTTAAGAGTCGCCGTCTTCACCCAGACGACCCGAGTTCGACTCCTCTACTCGCCAAATATTTTTGTTTTGTTTTCTGATAGCCGGAAAAGGGATCGGTTGACTGGGGAAGGGATCAGAAAGGATCAGTTGACTGGGGAAGGGATCAGAAAGGATCGGTTGACTGGGGAAGGGATCAAAAGTTAAGAAAAAAACACAAGTATAAAAGCCGCCGACTGGTCTAAACTTCTAAAGCGCAATGGTGTTTGGTAATCAAAACTTGGGTAGCCGTTGTTACGTACGTGGGCGCCGCAGGCGCACGGGCGGCGAAAGCCGTCGTAGACGGCTGGTACCGCCTACAAAATGAAAAGGCAAAAAACAAAATAACGAAAAAGAATGGAACCCATGACCGCGTTCTTCCCAGCACACAGCTCGCGGACCCCGACAGGGGGGGGGGGGGGGTACTACGTCAAATTTTTGCGCGGGCGCCGCCGCGACCGCGTATACCGTAAAACCTCTATTAGAAGCCCCCCCCCTTTCGAAAAATACGCAATTACGTACGCATTTTTTTCGGGTTGAAGGAAAATTTTTTCAACTTTTTTTACACTCTTTCCTGGTAGCCAGCATCAATATCTATCTAGGAAAAATAATAGTGAAGCTGAAAATTATCTCCTTCCATCTGAAAAAAATGCGTACGTAATTGCGTATTTTTCGAAAGGGGGGGGGGGCTTCTAATAGAGGTTTTACGGTAGTCTATTTCCAACGAATATAGCCACCAAATCAATTCTTTGAAGGATTCTATTTCCAACGAATATAGCCACCAAATCAATTCTTTGAAGGATTTTCGAAAACGAAATTGACTGGTCCCGGCACGATCGCGGGCCGTCATCATGCGATTTTCGTTGTATTTAATCAAAAGCTGGGTTTTTTCAAGATTTTTCGGCATTTGTTAATGTTTTCGATATTATTTTCGAGCTCTACGTGAAAAAATACCTATATGACAACAAAACTGATAAGAAATAGCCAGTTTTTGGAAAAATATTGCTATTTTGGCGAGAAAATAGCATTTCTAGGCCAAATCGGCTTGAAAACCACGTAAAAACATCACGTTTTTGCCGTCCGTCGGTCACATGAAATTCCGTCCGTCCATACGGTAACTCTGGTGTTCCTCTCCACAAAGTACTATGAGATCGCCTACGATTTACTGGACGAAAAAACAAAGACTATGTTCAGCATCAAGGATGTGAAACGAGCTAGAAAACACGTTGAAGAGGAGTTTAACTTTTTTGAAGGAAAATCTGCACCTTCTGCTAACCAATCTGAGTCAGTTCCAAATACTGATTTGAAAGTTTGTACATTTGTAGCACGTTGATTCGTAAATAAATTTGATACTCCTTACTTTTTTTCAAAATAAGACTAACAAAAGATGGTCGCGATAGCTGCCTTTCAAGAGAGCATTCACCATGCAACAGTTTATGTGGTATGGGACCCATACTATGGGCAGACGCAATTCGTCACTTTTTGTTTGAGTTGAGTTTTTCGAGTCTTAACTCGTTTAATGCTACAACTTTGCCGAACATCACAAAGCTAGAAAATGTAAGCATGAGCTAAAAACGGATATTTCTTCTCGAATTGCCAAAACTTAGAGAGGAGAATGAACTAAGCTTACATTTTCAATTTGCCTCTCAGAACAGAAATCTATTATAATTTTTTTTTTATAAATCGCGCGTCTGTTCTAGTCTTTCTATACTAAAGTGCAATGGTGTCCGTCCGTAGTGGTGTCCGCACAGTTGTCGAGACTAGCGTAACATGTCAGGTTTTGTCATGTTAATCTTTTATCGAACGAGATAGTTTTTGGAGGGAACGCGTCTGGGGGAAATTAGCTAGAAGGTAGAACAACCAAGAGAGGCTCACTAATAGTCTGCCACCAAAATACGGAGGCTTCGCAAGCTGCCGTAGGCTGCTGGTTAAACATTAAACTTTAGAAATTCTCGTGCCCAAATCCAAAATATCGTGTCAGCACATTAATGGTAATGTAAAAAAACTATTTTGTACAGAAAGTTTTCTCCATAAATACGAAACTGAGGGGAAAAACTCTGGAAAGATGTTTCGATTGTATTTGCTTTTATTCCTCTCATTGGAGTTTACCTCACAATGTTTGGCGCAGACCACTGTTGACATTAAAATTACCAAACCGAAATCTACTCCGGCTACTACTAGAGTCAGTAGCACGATTGTCGCTGTCACAACTACCGCAGCGACAACAACCGCAGTCCCCTCCACAACGATGAATCCCATTCTCAGAGAAGAGGCATGTTTTTAGAAGGACTGGAAAGAGGGCTGTGACTATCTAGACGAGGATTTCACCCTCCCCAGTGCGAATCCAGCAGAGGATAAGGAAAAGTTGGATCTTTTCACTCCGACAATGATCAAGGGCTGTATCAAGATTAATCAAGTGAACGAATTCCAACTGAACCAGATTTTAAAACAAATTCTTGAAATCTTCGACACTTCTCAAGCGAAGAATAATGGAACGTGCTTTACTGCGAACGGTAAGAGTTGCAGGCTAGTAAAAACTAATAATGTCTTCCAGAAATCACGGGAATATGTCCAAAGCTGGATTTCCGAGCTAGTTTGAAACAGGCTCTTGTCTCAGATATCGTCTTTGATCCATTCCTCTAGATGGCGTCCATTTCTACGCTCTTCAAGTTGTCGACTTTTACCGCAACTACATTTGTGAGAAGACGAGTGAAGATGGTCCATTTGGACTGGAGACCGTTGGCTGTTACCATCGAGGCTGGATGCCGTGTCGAGAACTGGAAAAAGACGAAGAGCAGGAAGAAGAACAGGAAGATGAAGATAAAAGCTCAAAGTCGCAGAAGAAGAAAGCAGCGGTCACTGAGAGTTTCATGGCCAGATCTACGAGTCTTGCTCTGAACTGTTATGCTTTGTCGACTCTTTTCGTGAACGATATTATGAAGAAGGCTGTTGGGCAGATTGACTGGAGAGAACAAATGAAGAAGGAAGTCTACCGAAGAAACTCTGCTCTGGAGAAAACCACGAAACAGGCGTTTTCTGTTGTAAGAGGAAGTGTCACCATTCCAAAAATGAGTACTGTAGGTGGAACAGAAGATATTGCGCAGTCTGATTGATTCCGTTCACAGCGTCTGAAATAAACCGTCCTGCGGTATTCTGCCTTTCTCTCCTCCCCATTCGAATTTCCGGACAGCCGCCCCCAGACCAGTGTGCTCGCCCCCCGTTGCGCCCTTTTTTGACGGCTCTGGTCACTCGGGGCCAAACATTACCCTTCTCGCGAGACTCGCAGCTTCGTCAAATCTATGCTAATCAGCTTTCTTCTTACAGGTTTTTGGCTCGAGCCGTCCAACTAGGAGGCGGTCGAGAGACGTCGAGAACTCATGCGGAGAGGGCCTTTGGCAGCTCTTTTGCCGCTGCTACTCTTACATTTAACAGGTTGGTTCTTTGGGTTACGGTAGCTCGTTGGGATAGTTTTCCATTACAAACAATGTTCTTGTCTGGAAGACAACTGACGGTTGCGTGTTTTTGCCGACCGAGGACTAGAGGGTGACAGCCTATGTTCCAGTCCTCTCTTCTGACTCATCGAACTTCTGGCCTGACTCATTCATTTCCAGATCCAGATACAAAATATAGTACTTGCTTGAATGTCATTAGTTACAATAATTACCTCTAGATATTTTGGACTTTATTACTATGGAGAAAAGTGTTGTATATCTATCTATCTAAAGGGCAATGGTGTCTGTCGTGAACTCTATGTGTTTGTTTGTTTGTTCGGGACCTCAAATGTTCGCTACAAGTCAGACATTGTCAAGATAAAATAGTTAGTTTGGAACTTGCAGTGAGAACGAGGTAGTCATGAAAAGTTAGGGCTTGCCAAAGGATTAGTCAATTTGAATGGGAATCTAGAGCTTGGGCAGAGTTTATTTCGCACTTCTGATTGTGAGCGCCGCAGGCAGCAGGACGGCGACAGCCGTCGAAGACGGCTGGTATATCATCAAAGTACTGTTGTTTTGAAAACTATCTACGCAAAAGTTTAAAGGTTTTCATATTCCAAAACATATTTTTTTATTGCCACCGTGTTTTCATAGTGCACCGGCCACTTTTTATTACGGTCTCAAATTCCATCCCATTCAAAATCAATGTCTGGCAGACATCTCCATTTCGGGTAGGAAGGAACCTGTTGCAATGATCCCGAGAGTCAAGTCGGGGTTCGAACACTGAATGGGTATTGGGTTGCATTGGCTCAGTCTCTTTTCTCAAACCGAGTGTCTCCCCGAGGGTAGTCTTACAGTCCGGAAGAGAGGTCTTCTGGACAGAGTCAAGGACCTCCCGACGACCATGCTAATCCCACTGTTGACACTCAATTTCGGACGGACATTATTTGGAATTCGCATGTTCGCGCCCTGATCCAACAGAAACTGGTTATTTGGTCGATTTTGAAATTGGGGTCAAAAGTCAGGAGACTCCCATATATTGGAGTGTCTCTTGACATGGCGAGTGTTGCCAACCTGCGCGTTTCCTCATAAGCACTTGACAAGTTCGCTTCGTGCGAGAGAAGTCAATATTGACGCGATTGGGCTCTGATTGGCTACTGCTTAAGCCACACGCGAGTTTATCTTTTTTCCAGAAATCGTAGAGACGGAGGTAGTCTTTACGGCTGAGCCTTGCGATCGAGACTCCTTCGGACTGCGACCCATTCAGGGAGATGCCAGCCGATACAAGCAGTGTGGACCCAGTTCAAAAGTCTGGATTGTTCCCTGTGCTCCGAGCATGTCTTTCGATCCTGTGGAGAGAGTCTGTAAAGAGACGGAAGAGCCTCAGCTACATAGAAGGCTGGAAAAGGTATCGAGAAATAAGGACACAAACACCCACAAACAGTTTCAGGGAAGAAGCAAACGGCCGGTGATAACTACACCTAAACCAGCTCCAGAAGAGTTTGTTTTCTCGACGGTCAGACCAAAAAGACCCAAAAAGGGAAAGAAGAAGACGACGACGCCTCGACCAATGACAACTCAGAACTTTGTGACGGAGATCTTTCCCGAAGAGCCGATTCGGCCAGCACAGCCACAGCCGGTATTTCCTAAACCGGGAGCTTTCGCGTGAGTTTGGAATGAGAAAAGGAAGAATATGACGTTCAGAGCGACTACAATACGACCAGAGTATACAGTCAAGTACAATGGAGAGAACATGACAGAAGAAGAGTTGTTGAGGAGACTGGTCGATCTGGTCAAAGCACAAAAGGCTACAGCAGCCAAAGAGAAGTCGGAAAAGACTGAGAGGGAACGACTGGAAGTGGAAAGACGGATAGCTGAAGAACAGAGACTGGCTCGAGAACGAGAAGAAGCTGAAGAGAGGACCAGGTTGGAGGAGGAGAGAAGGCAAGCAGAACGTTTGGAGAAGAAGAGAAAGGACGAGGAAAAGAAAAAGAAATGGGAAGAAGCTCAAAGGAAGAAAGAGGAAGAAAGGAGACTGGCTGTGGAAAGAGCTGAAGCGGCTAGAAAGAAGATGGAAGAAGAGGAAAGAAGGCGACGAATGGAGGAGGAGGAGAGGAGAAGGGTAGTGGAAGAAGAAGAAAGACGGAGGAAGAAGATGGAAGAGGAAGAGAGACGTTTGAAGCTGGAAGAAAAGGAAAGAGTGAGAAGGGAAGAAGAAGATAGATTGAGAAGGGAACAAGAAGAACAACTGGCTGTGGAGAGAGCAGAAATTGAAAGAATTGAAGAACAGAGAAGGGCAGCTGCAGTCAAGGCGGAGCAAGAACGCCTGGAACAAATGAAGAGAATTGAGGAAGCCAAAAGAGAACAGGAGAGATTAGAAAGACTCCGGAAAGAGGAAAAAGAAAAGAGGGAAAAGGAGAAAGAAGAGCTGATGAGAAGAGAGCGTGAACGAGCTGAAAGAATCCGACAGGAGATGGAACGACAATTGGAAGAGGAGAGACTGGACCGAGAACGACAGCTCATGTTCAATCGTCATGCCACAACGACTGCCAGTCCCGATTTTGAGATTATTCGCTTCCCTCCGACTCCACGACACGGTTCGATTGTTCCACCTCTGCCACAGACTACCACGACTACCGTTTCTCCCTGGATCACTAGTCCAAACTCTTGGAAGCCGTCGGTCGATGTCTTTTCGTCATTTGAGAGAGCCGATCGGATGAAGACCACAGCTGCTCCGAGACTTCTGGATGGCTGTATTCCTAATGGAGACTGTCCGTTCAGCTATGACGGAGACCATTTCTGTGCCCATCCGGACAATCCGTCTCTTTATTTGCAGGTAAAGTTCTAGTAGATCTAGACTAATTGCAATTTTCAGTGCGCTCCAATGATTGGTCGAAGAGGCAGATGGACGACTAGGCGCTGTCCGGAAGGACTTCTCTTCTCGACTCATCTCGGTCAATGCGAAAAAGATCCTTATTCTGCCTACAATCCGAATCAGAGAGTCGTCATTCCCAGACTTCCAGAAGAGACACAGACTGTATCTTGGCAAGGAAATCGGTAATCTTGATTTGAGCGACATTTTTAAGAGATTTGCAGAGAAATCATAACAGTGACTCCCGTCTATCCTCGTGGCAATGGCATCCACAATGCGATTGATACTTTCCCGAAAGATCTACTGCCAGTAATTAAGCCTCTTCATCCGGTAGACCTGTTCAAACCGAGGGTAAATAACTTTCCAAAGTCATACAAGAAAGTTTTCAGCCCGCATACAATGAATTCGATGACTACGAAGAGTTGGATCTGTCGAAAATCCACCCTCTTTTTCCGAGAGTTCAGCCCAGTTTCATCAACAACTTTCTTCCATTCCAGCCATTTCAGGAGGGAGAAAAAGAGAAAGATGAAGATAACATCATTGGCGCTGTCTTCAAGCCGTTCCTCAAAAAGGTTATTACTTTGAGGACTGATCTGAAAACAAGTTTAGGTGGCTCTGAAACAGACGAAACATTTTCTGGACAGGGTGCTATCGGACGATGAAATTGAAAAGATTGAACAGGAAGCAAAAGACCGACTACGGGGTGAGGGAACTTTGCGAAATTGATCTCTATAAAGATTTACCTACTTTGATTTTTCGAAAGAACAAATTAGGTATGTTACAAACATTTATTCATCAAACTAGGATAAAATTGAGAGAGGTAAATCAGGCGAGAAAGAAATTGAACAATACAGCTACTCAATGTTTTTTCATCATTACCGTCTTCATTTTATTCTTCACGGTCATCTCCGTGTTCTTCATCGTCGACCCTTTCCAGATACTCGCCGACGCTGTCACATGCATGCACAAATACTTCGTCGTCAACATTGCTGATCTTGTAGAACCTATTGTCTTTGGTAACAACTGTAAGTAGACGTTAAATTTGTAAAGGTAAGAAACTTACCTACGGCAGCAAGATAGACGGCGCTTTTGAAGACTACGGGGCGCGTTCTGATCGCGATCAGTTCTTTGTCGTAGTCCTTATTCTTATCGTAGTCGAAGACGAGCATTTTCGCGAAGATGTCGTTGAAATCCGGGATATCGGCACCGTAGAACATTATATGGCCAAGTTGTCTGCTGCCGGAGTCTACGGCCTAAATGTCAAAAAATGAGAACAAAAATTATAAAGGATGAACTTCGATCAAGCGACGACAATCAACGGCTGTGAATGGCTTGTCTTTGGGAAACACGAGTTCACCGCAAGTGATTGGCGTCTTCAGAACGTAGTCCATGCCTCCTGGGATCAATTGGGGATTATCTTCATGTGCAACTATGCCGTAGACCCTATCGGCAATGAACTCCAGAAATGTGACCGGGACAGTGCCATGTACACGCAGCTTTGAGATAGAGTATTTCTAAAAGAGGAGATGAAGGGTAGATAGAGCAAGATGATACTTCGACAAACTTCTTGAATCTTTCGAAACTGCAGGTGATGCTCTTTGAGGCGAACATGTCAATAGACACCTTCCTGCCGTGAAAGAAGGTTTCAATTCCGTCGATTTCGTCATCAGTTAGTTTCGAGGAATCGTCGAAGAAGGCTCGGATCTCTAGTCCGAATCGAGTTCCCGGCAACTCGTGAGTGATCTTCTCTTCATCCTCCTCCACTGGCTCAACGCACAAGATTTTTGGCATTTCGTCCTTCTGAACTGATCCGTTGTGCCCTAAGGTTAAATACTTGCCTTGAAGGTTACTTCGTAAATGGGAAGGATGACGCCACGTTCGACCCGTTCGGACTTCCATTTCATGATCTGGCAAGTGGCTTTGACGTTGAAGTAGGTCGTCGGGGTCATCTGGAACCACAAGAAACTCTGTCGCAAAGTTATCACTCCTTGCCATCCCATAAGCTAGTCTAACAAAAAATCCGACAGGTTAGCTTGGAGGATCTTTCTTTACTGAAGTGCAATGGTGTCCGTCTGTCTGTAGTGGTGTCCGCACAGTTGTCGAGTAACATGTCCAGGTGAATACTCGTGTGCTCGGGTCAAGTTGCTTGTTTTTTTGTCATGTTAATCTTTTATCAAACGAGATAGTTTTTGGAGGGGAACATATCTGGGGAATTTAAACTATCTAAAGTGTCAAAACTTGGACAGCCATAGTTACGTACGTGAGCGCCGCAGGGGCAAGGGTGGCGAAAGCCGTCGTATACGGCTGGTATACTACATTTTCAAGCGATCTTTTAAAAAAGAAAACTTACGAATTTTGCGATTGCCAGGTAGATTTCGTCCGGCAGCTTGGCGATAGGAGACTCTTCGCTGATTGGATTATACGGATCTTCTTCCATTTTGACCGCCTAAAAATTATTGTCAAACAGCCAAAATAAATGTTGGCAAAGCTGTAGCATTACTGGCGCAGAGCAATGAGGCTGACTAGGAAAAGCTGAAATGTGAGAAAGAAAAGGTGCAAAGGTGTGGTCTTTCTTGCTAGGCCGCAAACATTTTGCTAGGCAGAAGCAAAATTCCAAATTTCCTTCTTTCGCAAAATGCTTTCGGCTTAGCAACGTAAAGAACAAAAACAAAGTTTTGTTTTCTGAATTAAATTAATTTCATAGTTTGAAAAGTTTAAAAAGGCAGTCGGTAAAGTTTTCTCGATGAAAAAGGTGTAAAGAAACTGTAACCAGTGGCCGTATTCTATAAAGTTCCCGACTTTATCGACGACTAAGTTTTTTACCCTTATAGAACACGGCCACAGAAGAACTCGAAGTCGAAAAACTGGGCCTAAAATTGAGGACAAACTGCCACAGCAACTACGGTAGACTGCCAGAATAAACAGCGGGAAATTTGAAACAAAACTTTTTCAGAGCATTCTAGTGTAGTGTGTTGCCTCTAACGTTTTTGTAAAACCACTACAGCTCATACAGAAGCACGGAGAAAATGTCTATTCGTCAGGCAGAGTGGTTTCACATTGTAAGAACCGCAATGTAATCCGTATTCCAGATACATTTGCTCCCCGGTTTCGGGACTCCCAAACATTTGAAAGTGCTCCCGATGTCTGACAAGATTACCCGATAAAACATCAGCATGGCGAAGATATGGAAAAAGCAAGTGATTATTGAAAGACCAGTTTATGAATTGCACAAAAAAACAAAGACTAGTCAGATCTATCTAAGTCATAAGTCCTAAGCGTTTTTACGAGCTTTTCGAATTCGACTGCAACTCTCTCGCAGAACTGCTCCGGAGTGAGATCGCCAGCTTCAATCTTTCTCTCAACGGCACGGAACTGCGGTACATTTTCGGGATTGATGTGCTTATAGCACTCTCGAAGCCGGGTGAAAGCTGCGCTGAATACTTCATTGCGACCTTCAGAAGTCATCCTGGTCGTCTGAAAATGGACGATTTACATTTTGAACAAACTGATGGCATACCATTGTGCTTTTGTCGCAACTAGCCGGAGCAGCATCTGTATTGATGCCGACGTCAATTTTCTCCGGCTGCGTAGGCTGTTGAGAAGGAATGACAGCTCGTTGTTCAGCCACCTTCGGCTGCTGGGGAGCCACACAAATTTGCGGCTTGACCGAATCCGTCTGGTTCGTGGAAGAGATGTCGTCTTGCTGATTCTTTGCTCCTTCTTTCAGCTTTTCGGGCTGCACAGGAACCACAGTATCTCTAGAGTTGTCTACTTTGGAGGCAATTGCAGGAACGATGTGATCTTCTCGTTCTAAATTCTTCGGCTCCGCCTGTGTGGGCTCCAGAGGGGAGATGATATCGAGACTTTTCTTCAAATGCTGAAAATAAATTATAACAAAAGTGAAATCTTGAAACGAACTGGAGGAGTAGTTATTGGCGGCTTTCCCAGGTACTCTCGCATTTCGTGATTGGTGTTGTATGTCTTCTTGATGTTCTCAATGACTTTGGTGAAATTGACGCTGTCTGCATCTTCAATGGAGAAGGCGGAGGAGTTAATTGGATCAACGTCTTCTTCCTGAGCATCTTCGACGGCCAACGGCTCTCCTTCAGTAATCTCAATTACGGGAGTAGAATTTAGTGGCTCCAAGTCTCCTTCATCTTCGAGGACCAGAGTTACATCTTTGGTGTTCGGAGGCTCTTCTACGATAGGCTCCTGATTGCCGGGATGAGCGACGGCCAACTTGAGTTTCTTTTTCTTTGGCGATTCAAATTCAGCATCGCCATCGTCCTCAGAGATCCAGATTGTCGTCTCCTGCTTTTTTGACTTGACCACTTCGTCTGAAATGATTATTCGTTTGAGAGAAACAAGAATGTTAGACAGAAACAAGAATGGTCTGGAAGCTGCAGGTTTGACAAAGTCCGAGGAAAAGTTGTTAGCTGTCACCCAGCGTCGAATGGAAAGAAAAATGCTTCGACTATGTCTTCTGGATCGTGATACAAACGAAGAAATTCGCAGACTAACAAATATCCAGGACGCCGTACTTGAATACAAGTCGAAAGTATTTGACTGGGCCTGGAAAAAAAACAGCTCAAACAGCAGTTGGGCAAAAATGGTAGAGGAATGGACGCCGAGACGGACAAGAGCAACGGGACGGCCTCCGCACAGATGGAGAAACCTGCTGGTTTCGAAATATGGTGCTATTTTCTCATCTACTGCAAGAGCGAGCGAACGGTACGCTTTCAAGCAGATGTTGGATCGATGAAGAATCCTCGAGTAACAAATTAGATGACCTACTTCCCCTACAGATTATTTTCTGAGTTAGGATCCCAAAAATTAAAGAATGTGGGTTACCTTCTTGCAAATCCGTGTCAGAATCTTCGATCACCACGCGTTCAGATCCATCATCAGCTCGCGATGCCTTTCCTCTGTCGTCGCCTTGTCTAGTAGACTGACTTTTCGATTTGTGGGTCCACGTTTTGATTGTGCCGTCTGGGTAAAGAACAGTGTTGACATGGCAGTATTTTTCGATTCTGAACCAATATGGATGAAGCAGTAAAGTAAAGTGAAAATTACGCGCGAAGAGTGCTCATATCATCGGCGAAGTTCTTTTGCCACATTTGGTAGAGTTTAATCTTTCTATCCGTCGTCCAATTCCACATGTAAAACAGAGGAACTATTCTTCGTGCGCTACAAAAAAAAACAGAAAATTTATAGTGTTAGAGCAAAACTAACCGCGATTGAAGACTCTGCACTGTTCTCTCGAACTTGCTTACCGACACGTACTTCTCCCACAAACGATATCCATAGACATCCTTGGCGCATTCGTCTCCTCCCTTCAATTTTCTGAAAGTGAAATATACTTGACAAACCACAATTCCTACCCTTCCCAAAATACTATCATCTGTTCGTCTTCGCCAATTCCAAACGAAACGCGAGACATAATCACTGAAAATCAATTGTTATGTAAAAAATAGTGTAAAAACACTGAACACGTAACAAACTGGTCTAAGAGTCAACAAAAAACCATTCTGGTTGTGGGACCGGAATAATTGGGAAGACACTAGAAGAGCCACCCTAGCGAGAATCGCTTGATACGTGTCATAAAAAAAACTCACCAATTACTACTTTTACGAATCGGGCTTGGTATATCGCTTATGTTCATCATAGAAATAAATTTAATATATTTGTGCATAAGTAGATTGTGAAATTAAAAAAAAAACTAAGTTTGAAACTCCGCAAAAAGGCCAACAAATGGGAAAAAGTAGGTACACTTCGGAGAAAGGCAGTGGAGGAAATGATTCGCGCCAATTCGGGAAGCATTTTGGCGGGAAATTATCAACGAAATCAAACCATCTGTTTGTCAATGGTAAAGTTTTCACGAATTTTACACTCTTTGTGAGCGTTACAAATCGATGAGACCAACATCCCAAATCGCTCTTCAATCCATATGTAGTCTTTCATTTATAGAACAACAGGAGCAGTTGCTTGATACATGTGATTTATTTAAAACAGCCAACGGTAGAAGATCCAAATATAAAATTGAAAAAGAGAAAACAACTAGTTACAAACAGCTAAACAATTTGCACTAGTTCGGTTTGGAGGAACGGCTGAAAAGAGGGGAATTTTTGCCGTGATTTTTTTTTCGAAGATGGAGAGTTGGAACGAGGACGCCTAGAACTGTCGCGGCAAATTGTCAACAGGAGAGCGAGAATTTCTAAAAGAACAAGTTTAACGATGGAGAATAATGTCAGTTACCTGTCGCCTTTGGCACTACGACCGGCATGGAATTCGCGACCAAGTCGGCCGTCTTTACGGATAGAACATCTGGAACAAAATCGAGCTTTTAAAGATGAGAGCGAAAAAATTACCCATAGTCCAATCCCTCAAAACGAGATTTTTTTGGCTCACTACAATCTGAACGATTACGATCATCTAAGAGAACGAGCGGCTCCATTGTCACTTCCGAAATATCGATCGCTACGAGTTCCAGGTTCGCGTTCAATATAGTCACGTTTATCCATCGGATAGGTGAATCTGAATCTACATATATATGAGAAAGAGAGACGAACCTTCTGGGTGGAGACGGTTTAACTCTGATAGCCTCTTCACACAGCTTCATTTTCCATTCATCAGGAGCTGAGCTATTCATGATGTCGTTCAATTTATCAGCTACATTTAAAGCGATGTTTGTAGGAGACCATTGAGACGGAACTTCTGAATAGTAGATTGCAAAAGTTTTAAGTTGAACACATACTAATCTCAGCATCGGCACATTTGTTGGAGAAAGCAGAACTGCCGTTGCCATTGAAGCTAGGAGTTTCAATTCGACAATTAGCTGGCGTCTTTGGTTCGTAACGGTTAACACCTTCAGAATATACTGGAGTTTTTAGGAGGCCCAATGGATCGCGCTTGTCGAGGTCTGTAAGAAAATAGCTTAAACAGGCAATAATTTGACTCCCTTTTTTCATCATCAACCATATACTGCGTCCTCAAGAGTTCGTTGGTAAGATGTTCATACGCGGCGCTCAGTTTCTCGTCACTGCATGAGTGTTGAAGATCACAACAGATGTGCTCAATTTCATGATTGGGAAAATGTTTCTTGTGAGCGATCCTAAAACTCAGCTACGATGAATTAAAAGTAAAAGACCTACATGAATAAATTGTTTGTAAAATATGCAGTGCATTCTGTACAAGAATACTCGAAAATTTCCGTTAATCTGAAAATAAAACAAGTTTGAACCTTTCTTGTAAATTCTAACAAAAAGACGTACCCCTCATCGACCAGATGATAACAAAGATGTTCGTACAACGTCATTAAACTGAAGTTTCCCGGAAACTTGCAACTTGGTATTTGTCATTTGAAGCGCTGAAACCACTGCTTTTCAGAAATATAACAGAATCCTACCGGTGCATCCATTTTCGGGACTTGCTGTTTAGCGGTCTGAAAAATAGAACGTTACAGGATTTCAACAAAAAAAGAACGGCTTATTTGACGCTTTTGAACAAATAAGGAGAGTTCGGGAAACATGTGAAACAATAATTAACTCGAGACTCTACGGTGACCAAACTGGCATATATACGTCCGCTCATTTTTGTCTCTTTTATCGTGGTATTCTAAAAGAAAGGTCCGAAACAACTCCGAAAAATGATGAGAAAAAGAAAATGGAACAAAAACGATTTTTGGGGAAGATGCATAACATTTTAGGATTTATGGTATCGCGGCCTGCAATTTAAAAAAAAAACTGCAATCAAATTTTACATCAGATAAGTATATTCCGAAAGCAAAAATTTAGTAAAACTGGAAGGAAAAGGCGAAAACAGCGTTTGTGTCCTTTCCTAATTTGTTCTTTGCTAAGCACAGCAATTTTGATGTCGGAATAGACACAACTGGTGTAAAATTTGATACCGAATCGAATAAACATGGTTTAAAAACGATAAAACGAGTGAAAGGCGTCGAAAAATGTAAAATACGCAAGATCGTGACGGGACCAATGCCAAATGGTCCCGCAGCGGTTTTGGCATTTTTGGCATAGCCGAAGGCTTCCTTTAAAGGACTGGTACAACTTGGCGCCATTTTCAAAAGAGTTCGTTATGTGTTGTTTTCTTCCAGTCTGCTGTCCTTCATATTTAGCTATGGTCCATTTCCAACCAAGAACGGCACCCATGTTTGCGCGCCATTTTGAAATTTCGCGCGTAAATCCGATTTTTGTTACTTCTTTCATTTTTAGGTAATTTTTGGCATTTTCTTACATTTTAGACATTGTAGTCGAATTCTACGCTTGTAAAAACCTTATTGTTATCAAAAGCCGTGAAAAACAGCCCTTTTGATGCTGGATTGTCATAAAATAAAAGTTTTTTTCGCAAAAACAGCTATGCCGCTCTGAAAATCGGTGATTTTCTCCCGGTTTTGACATTGAGTAGGTTGTTTTATACGCTGAGTTCAAAAATGCAGTCGTAAACGAGAAAAAGCAGCTAGAAAACTGCGAAAAAGCATCAAAATTGCACAAAAGGGAATAAAATCCAACGCCGCGGCCGTCATTTTCGAAATTTCGTGACGGGAACCTTGCCACCAGTCCTTTAAAGAATTGCCTCACTGCCGCTATTCCTTGGAAATGGACTATAAAGTCTGTTAAAAAAAAAGAACACAACAGTAACCCATAAATATTTCGCTTCGAGAACCACAAACCCCCTGAAGCGCGGCAATTCACCGTTGAGAAACTCAAGAAATCAGTTTGAATTGTTGCAGTTTACCTTGAAAATCAGGGTTTTGTGGTTCTCGAAGCGAAATATTTATGGGTTACTGTTGCATTCTTTTTTTTGAACAACCTTTAGGCATGGGAGCGGGCCGAGCTTGGGCCGAGATTAGGAATTTTTTTTTATAGAAAAAATGGGTGTTTTTTGACCAAAATGGGCATTTTTTCATCATTAGTGAAAAAGATCAGCAAAATATAATAATATTACTATTCATCTATTTAGTTCTAAAATACGCTAAAATGCACTGTAATATGACCAGCTTCATTTTTGGTCTGATCCCGGTCCGATGACCAAGTCTGGGGCCCTGAAATCTCGGCCCGGCCCGTTCCCATGCCTATATTTAGCTATTTTCCGTTGTTTTACTAATTTAATTGTTCCTCCTTCGAGCATCTGAAAACAGTTTTTTCAGCCTACGAATGCGCCTACACTTGAAATATCATAACGGCTCCTGGAGGAACGAAACCACGACTACAATGGATAGCGGGTTTGTTCTATGGCTTGTTAACCTATAGCGAAACTTAGACTTGACATGGATGTTTCAACACCGTCACGTGATGTCACCCAGCATTCGACACAGGACGAAACAACCGAGAAACAGGCAGTTCGACAGCCAGAAATCCAAATGCGGAGATCGAAAAGCAGGTAAAGTTTATCTTGTTTCGAATGTAACCAAATTCCTGCAGATTGGTTTCTCGATTGAAGAATAGGCACGAGTTTGTAACTTCTCTCAACCGGACTATGCCCAGTTTTCCGTCGGAATCGACTACGCCCAAAAAAGGTCTCAACACTAGCACGAAAAGACGTGAAAACAATAACAATGGCCCTGCTGCCAAGAAACGCATTCTCACAGAGAATGTGTTGGAGGAAAAGCCATTGACTGGAATGCCAAGTAACAAGTCCAAGGAGGCCCCAGAAATGGTCAACTGGTTTGTGCTTATTTTTAAGTGAAGTATCTCTTTTCCAGCGACTTGAATCAGACAGCCCCAGTTTATCAACAACCGTCTGCCTTTGTATCTAGACCTCCAGTTCCATTTTCTCCTTCATCTTGGTACCCTATGTATCCGCCGTCACCTTACATGTTTTACGGTGGATACCCATATCAGCAGTTGGTTTTTGTCCCTCTTTACACTTCTAAATTTCCAGACAGCACATGTACAGATCTCCTCTAATGTCTCATCTAACCTCGTCACATATACATGCTGGCGCATACCTACAAGGTCATCCAACTTACGTCCATTATCATCAGCCATCACCCGTCCGATACAGCAGTTCTGCTGTAAGGCCATTCCCTCTACAATCCCCGTCACCACGTTAATTTCTTGTATGTTGTTTACTTTCTGCAGTAGCCCAAGCTAAGCTTTGCGGCCAGTCTGGTTACAACTCAAATTGTCCATATTTTGCCTCGTTTTATTTTGACACCACATTATTGGTAAAAGCTGACTGAAATACTTTTTCATCATCATCGTGTCGTCTCAAAATACTCAGACAAATCAAATTCTGGCCAAAACGGTTGCTCTTCCACGTCTTCGAAATAATCTGGATCTATTGGAATGGCGAACGAATCTGAAACGGAGTGAATTGGAGTCGATTGTTTTCTTACACGGGGCCAAGTTGACTTGGCTTTCTGCGGACGAGACCGGTCCTGTAGAATCGAAGGGGTAGGTTACTACATCGAGTTTATCTTCTTCTGAGACACAAATTGGTTCAATGGAACGTTCTGAATCTGGTGCCGAAGTTTCCTCTGACACGTCCACAAAGATCGACCCTTCGTCATCTTCCACAATCAACTGCCCTGAACTTATTTCTTGTGTCTCATTTGAACCATTTTCCAGATCCGAAGGAATTTCAACAAAAATAGATTCTCCGTCTTCAGTGTCAACAACGATCAACTCGGCCAGTGAATCCGCATCAGTTTCTGAATTCAGTCGTTTGTTTTCAGATCTATCCCCACCCTCCTGTCTGTTTGAATGTCTATCAGATGGATGAATCAGAACCACCTCTGTATCTCCGAACGAAAAACTTATGGAAGAAGGATTCTCAGAAACTGTTGGCTTGATAATTTCAGAATAATAGTCATCCGGACGAGTAGGTGTTCTCGTCTCATAAAAGTCGATAAGAGCTGGAACTCTTCTATGCGGAGGTGGCGAATTGGGAAGAGGAGGAGGAACTGTCTCTACAATATCCGACTCTGACTCGTCGAAGTGTATTTCCTCGTCGGAGTTCTCATGTGACGGTTCGTCTGAATCTGTCTCTAGAGAATTATTTGAAAAGACGCACCCTTAGGCAAAATGCAAGTAGATATCTTCGTCTGGTCAACTGGCCAGGAGTGTGGTCGAGGAGCTATCATTGACGGAACTTCCATTGGTTCCTCAATCGGATCCTCTACAACTTTGATGCTACTGTAACCATTCTCTTTGTTTGGCTCTTCATTCCCAGTTCCATTACTTCTCGAATACACTGGATCGAATCCAAGTGTCCAAGATACTGCGTATGCTGAGCTATGTTTTTAAAGCAAAGACAAAATGACTCACGAGAGCATTCTTTTACCCAGTTCACCCAATCCGAGTAGTAGTCAAGCTCGTCTTCGGGCAGATCGAGAACAGATGCTTTCTTTGGAGAAGAATCTATTCTAGGATCAGTCTCTTCTTTTCCGGAAGATTTTTGAGCATTATTAGGAGTCTGACTTTCTTCGGTTTCTATTGGTTTGATAGGAGCAATCGGTAGATCCTGTTCTCTTATCCGGACAACTGTTTCAGGTTCAACAATGTCGTTCTCCATAGAAATCGCAACAAAATCTACAACATGCCGAGTTTAAAAAAAGTTTTACAAGTACCTCCGTTCTGTCGACTATCTCTCCTACTAACTTCTTTATTTGGCTCACTTTCTGTAAAATATTCTTCCTCACAAAATCAAATGATTACCTTGAGAGTTCCCGACATTTGGAACAGTTTCCATGGCAGGGAACATGTGAGATTCGGTGTCTAAACATGTGTTGAAACTGCGTTTATAAAAAGAAACCTGCTAGTCGTGGCTTCCTTTCTTCTTCATCAGTTTCCCAATGTTCTTTCGACATTTTTCGTGCGTTGTTAGATTCATACGACTCATAGAGATTCGACTTGTTTCCGATTCTCTCATTTTCTTTTCTCGGTGCACCTTCATTTCCCAACTCGGACACCAACTGCTCTCTTCGGAACGGTGGTATTGGAGGAGGAGGACTTGAAGGAGGTCGCGGAGCATGTTGTTTCTTGTGTCGAATAGGAACCATATAATCGTTTTCAACTGAACAGGACCTTTCCTAATCTTATCTAGAATGTACCTGGTTGCCGTTTCAGATTCTCCTCAGTTCTACCAGCTTTGTTTAACGCAGAATTGGGTACCTCATATCCATCAGAACCAGAGACAGTCGCATGAAAATCGACTGAAACTGAAACTATCTATCAGAAATCAATCGGAATACCTTTTTGTTCACCACCTCGATCAACTACTCTTTCCTCAATATCCCCTCTTTCCTGACGACTACTCTCCTCTCCAGTCAGTAGATGAAGATATCTCCTTCCAAGAGGAGTGAATCTGAGGAAAAGCAGCCCAAAAATTACTAAAATAATAAAAGTTCCCTAAAGTTTTAGACTTAGGACCCTCAAACATATTCAAACCTCAACAATGGCGAAGATGAGAATACCGGTAAAAGACTTTTTCTGCTCCACATAGAACAATTTCGCCGGTACTGTAACTACTCTTGTAACCGTATCAACGTCCACTTGGGAAAGACAACCAACTGGACACATTGAGCAGTCTAGAGAAGTCGTCGTTGGTAGTGTAGTCGTAGTTATGCTTGTAGACGTAGTTGAACTAGCCGATGTTGGTCTTCGAGTGGATGAAACAGTGTGATTGAAGCCGTGATGAGTGGTACTAGAAGCTCCGCGTGTTGAATTACTTACTGTGACTAATACTGTTGTAGTAGAATAAGAACTGTCCGTGGTCCATTCTTCAGTGCTAAACCCAGAAGAAGTTGTGCTCGACGAAGACGATGTTATATTCGAACTCGATGTGCTAACTGTCATTTGAGCAGTAGTTGAGGTGGTAGAAGTTGAGTTGGTTAGAGCTGATGTAGACGTAGTTAGAGTTGTGTTAGGGAGGGACACAGTCGTTGCTTGAGAGGAAGTCGTTGTCGGAAGGGTTGTGTTAGTGCCACTTGTTATTGTCGTGGTAGATGCTACTGTACTGGTAGTAGAAGTTGTAATTGGTTTTGGAAAAGTTGTGTTAGGCTGTATGGTAGTGGTCGTATAAGGAAGAGTTCCATTAGTTATTACTGTTGAGGTACCAGTGGTAGTGTAAGTTGTATTTTGGGCTGTAGTCGTATTCACGAGCACCGTTGTCAGAGGCGTAGATGAAGTTGGCGTCATCGTCGACTGGGTAGTAGATGGAGCTGTTGTAGTCTCATTTGTTGTGGAACCAGTGGTAGATGCTATTGAACTACTGGTTGCATAAGTTGTAGTTGTGTTCGGAAGTATTGTAGTTATTAGAGACGTAGAATATACTGTGCTGGTTGTGTTTTGACCCAAGGTTGTAGCACTGGTACTAGACAGAGTTGGTTCCGTCGAACTACTGATGCTGGATGGAATAGTTGCAATTGTGGTTCCATTATAACGGAGAGTAGTACTCTCTGTTGTTGTTTGTTCAGTAGTAGTACCTACACTTGAGGAAGATCCCAAAGTCGTACAACCGACGCGATCCAACGACAGTACATAGACAAAGGTCACGTTTTGACCAAGTCCCTAAAATTTAGAATATCTAGGTTTGGAAAACAAACTGACTGATACGTTAAATTGTAACTGATTCACTTGATTGACCTGGTCCAATGAAACATTGAATAAACCAGAAAAATCATTGTTATCAGTGAGTATCTCCCATCCGAGATCCACAGAGCTGGGCAGGGGAAGAACAGCCTGACTGTCCTGAACTAATCAAGTTTGTTACAACGGTAGAACTCACAGTAATGTAGAGACTCATACTCGTGTTCCCGATAAGGTCAAGTTGACCATAACAGTCGTAGGACAAAGAGGACCCAAACATCTAAAAATAGTTTATGTCGATGAGAAACACTTACATTTAAACTGAGAATATTTGCACAGACAATAGAAGGGTTGTTCACATGCTCGGGAATGAATATCCTTAGAAGTTCGAAATTTACGCCAGTATAATTCGACGCTCCAAGTACAAACAAAAGACTAAGGACTAGCAGCATCTTCCCAGAAAAAAAAGCAGAGAAGGGATTTATCAGGAATGTAACGATGTGCGAAATGTTATCAGCCAACATTACGAGCCTTTATTATGGTCTCTGCTTTATCACAAGCAAATTTCAATCCAACCAGTTTCTCTTTGACTCCTTTCAAACTATGATATGAATCCAGACAATGAAAGTTCGCATGATCCATTGAAAGTTTATGCTGCCAATGAGTGAACTACCCAAGAAACAAGTTTTAAAAGGTCTGCTCGTTTTTGAATTATCAAAGTCGCGCTTTGCCGACTTGTCAAGTCTTGTCGAAACTAACTCAAAGGACAACTTGTCGAGACTTGTCAAAACTAAACTCTAAAAAGCTACTAGTTGCTGAAGTATTCTAGCTCCAAGTCGTCTGCTGTGCTGTTGTCTACTTCTTCCCTCAACCAGGTCAGGTGTCTCTACTTTTCCCATTTTGACAGTACAGTTACACGAGACACGTTTTGTTGTTTTGTTGAAATGATCACCGGCAACAGAAAATGATTGCTATTTTACAATTTGGGATTCATGGAGGTGCCCAGAAAACCAGGGAATATTGAGCATGACACCCTCTTTCGAAGGCTGTCAGTTATTGCGGATTCACAACTGACTGTCACATTGCCGTCTCTCTATTCTCAAAAAACGCAAGTATCAGTGGCGTTACTGTACGCAATGTCAACTGTCTGTGTCTCGTAACTGTACTGTCAAAATGGGAAAAGTAGAGACCTTTTAAAACTTGTTTCTTGGGTAGTTCACTCATTGGCAGCATAAACTTTCAATGGATCATGCGAACTTTCATTGTCTGGATTCTCATTTTGTCTGTGTAGTATCGTAGATTTCGTCAATGCTCTCAAGAACGGGCCAATCATTTCCAGATATTCTCTTCGAGGAGAGACGAGATACCCTACGAGTTTCTGAAACTTGGTAGTTTCTATGTGGGAAATAATCAAACCATTCTCAGAAGAACTGTGCGCCACATTGTGAAATGGCACTGAACGTTGCCTTCTACCAGTTTCCAAGACAGTCGGTCTCACTTTCTCTTCATTCTTCGAGATATAAGCCAAGTTTTCCAGCCTCGTCGGTGTTCCCTGGCTGGAGGCCGAACTGTGTCTTGAAACCATAGATTTTGACGAAGTGGCTGTTATGTGTCTGGCATGGAGAGAGACAGGCACCGCATATATATCGTTGTCCGATTTCTCCTTCCTCCTATTAGGCTTCTCGTACACGTTTTTCTTCCTTGCCTCAATAGGATCACTAGGAGGGTATCTGGAAAGAATTTAAATTATTTGATTCTATAAACTGACGGAATATCTTCGTAGATACCCTCGTTTCTCTTTTGACTGAATCCAGAAGTCTGGGTTGAGAAACGTTTTCTCCACGGACGACCTCTCCTCTTCCAGCAGATTCTGTACAGAAACACACACAGGCAGAAGAATAGGATCGCGAACTGAAGCTTTTTCAACTCAAAGAATTTCTCACCTCACAAACAGCCACGACCAGGTACGGAACCAGGACTGATTCGTTTGAAGGCTGCGTCACCATGACTATTCGAGTCGAGTTGTCGGGTACGGTAATTGGAACTGTAACCACTTTTGTCACTATGACAGGCACTGTGACAATTCGAGTGACAGTAACTGGGACAGTCACTCGAGTCGAGTTATCTGCGACTAGAACTGTCCGTGTCACCGTAACAATTTTTGTAGCTAGCTGAAGAAACAATTGTTGTGAATATAGTTCTGTAACTACCCTGGTGAGATAGACGTCATTTTCTGCTGGCAGTTGGATATAGTCCATACTGATGTTGAAGATACCACTCTGGAAAGACATATGGTCTCTGGAACCAGAATGACTCACATTTGGTATTGGATAGTTCGTCTTCATAAAGGAGACAACCCTATTCGTTTCGTTTGTCAGTTTCACGTCTCCTCCAACTTCCTCTGGCGTTCCTTGGCATTGTGTCGAAATATTGAAAGAATTCGAAGTTTTTGATTCAAGGCTTATCAATGGGTCCTCGTCCAAAAACATTTATATTAGATAATCGATAGCAAAAAATTACAGTTATGTACAGCGTTAATGTTGTTGTGAGATCAGTGGTCACGACATTCCCAACACAGGTAAAATCCAGTTGTTGTCCAAGAAACTATAATTTTTGAGTCAGGAGAGAAAGATGTAAAAGTACCGTGAAACTGATAATGTCCTGGCAGTCTAGTGTGTAATTTGTCTGGTTGCAAGTGAACGGCATGAAGACGACTTTTTCAAGTTGGACAAGAGTCGCTGTCCGTGTGTCAGCTAGGGCGGAATTGGCTAGTAAAAGTAGCAGGAACATATGTGCGAAGAAAAAGTCTTAGTTTTATCAGTCGACGCTTCCTAATACCCAGGCTCAAAGACATCAGATAACCAACAAAAAAACGAGTTTATTCCGAAGTCTGCAGCAGGTATTGCGAGGCGCTGCCTGGGACAACTTCTCCCAATTGGCCATCACACATTGGACAGAGTTCCTTGTTGTGGATCAGTCTTCGGAACTCGGAGAAGAAGCCCGGAAAGTCGCAGTTTGGACAGACGGCAAAGTCGTCGGAGGTTATGTGACGACCCTAAAGGAGTCTTATTATTTGTTCAGAAAGAAAACAAACTGTCACAATGCAGTAAGGAAGAGTGTTCTTGCACTTGGCACAAGTCAAATCCGTCTCTGGCGTCAGAGCAGCACAGTACGGACAAGGAGTTTTTATCTCCTCGGGGTCTGTTAACTTCTCTCCTTTTCTAACAAACAAGCCTTTAGAAATACGAGAATAGTACCTGACAAGAGCCTCGATCTTCTTCTTGTACTTAACGTCAATCTTTTGCCGAAACTCGGGAACCATCAGCTTCATGGCCGTGGAAAGTGCAGCACCCTTGAGACCAGCTTTGGCACAAACCACAACGGCAGACGTTAATATTGGGACAATATCTGGACAACTTTTAGATCAAGAATCTTGAAAACTAACGTGCTGGAAAGCGACTAATGTTCTGTACAACTCGAAGGAGCATCCTGGCTGCCTTCACATTGTCGTCACGAGCCAAAAGGGATCGGACAATCAAATATGACTGGAGAAGCATCAGAGCGTTGACCATCTCCATGGGGATTTTGATCTTTTTCTCTCGAAGTTCTCTGTACATATGAAGAAGAACGTTTCTGGCCAGACGATACTGCCCCTTCTCCTGTTCTTCTCTGGCTATAACCAGAGCCGTCTTAGCTGCTTCTCGCGTCTGTTTCAGTTCGACAAACATCATAAACAGATATTTGGCCTCCTTCGGAACTCCGTCCAGTTCTCCCAGCAGATACGAAGTGAATCGCTCGGTCAGTGGACGGTCCTCAGCAGCAGCTATGCACTTGATTCCGGTCATCAGAGCCTCGTCTGTCTCTCCAGCAAGAATCAGTTGTTCCAGTGCCTGTTTTCTTTTCTTTTGGATGAATATGCTCAAACCTGATGGTAGAATCCAGCCTTCATGAAAAACTTCCCGGCCATGAAGTGATCTCCGGTAGCTTGAAAATGATTGGCCAGATGAAGAAATTGTTCAGGAGTACCGGTGTCTTCGATGGCTTCAGCAAAGTCCTATATATTGTCAGTTTGTTGTTCCTTGAATTTACCTTGAATCTGTCGTAAGTTTCAGCAGTTTGCCATGCCTCCTGGTGACATTGGGATATGACGAGGAACTGGATGGCTGAACCATAGTCACCCAGACCGGCGAAGAATCTGAACTTCTCGTAATATAGAATTGCAAAAATAACTACTTGGCCACAAGTTTGGCTCCTTCGACACTTCGACTATGTCTAACCACTTTGACAGCCTCTTCCGCCATGTCCAGATGATCCAGAAGAACTCGAACGAGATTGTCGTAGTCCCTAGCGTTCCGATATGCCTGTTTCTCTCTTTATAGATACTGAAAGTCAACTCACGATAGCAGCCTGTTTGTACTTTTTGTCCGCTTCCATTACTCGTCCATATTGTGTGTGGATCTTCGGAGAGCGGACTTTCGGCAGCAGTTCTCCCACTTTTCCCCAAGCTTTGGCTTTCAGACAAACTGCCGCAGCTCGGTCATAGTACTGGCCGACTTCGTACAGTTCCGCCGCCTCGCTGTACTGTTTCAACTGCTCCAAGACTACGGCACAATCTTTTTTCACCTGTCTTCCTTCAAGCTTCATTGCCATTTCCATTCCTCTGAACCTCTGTGTTTAACATTCTGTCTCTTCCAACCTCCGAATATCTCCCGTCCTGATACACATTCTTGCTTCTCCTGAGCGACAAACTTCGTTATGTTCTTGAACTTTTTCAGTGCCATCGTCCTCGAGCTGACCACGTTCATAATGAGCCAGTGCAGAAGCGTACTCAGACCTGAAACTCAAAGTTACTGTCATACGTTTCTACTTACTGGAACTCTAGCTGTTGTGCATATTCCTTCGATATGCAGGGAATGTCTTCTGGAGCTAACTGTTCGGCGAGTTCAAGAGCTCTGGGCCAGTCGAGCAGATCACGACGAAGCTATAACTTTCTTTTATAGTGTATACTGTCATCCCAACCATGAGAGCTTCGTGTGGTTTCGTAGATTTCAAAAACATTTGTTCAGCCAGATCGAATCGTCCCAAAAGAACAGCCACCTGAGCTGTCAGGAGCAGTTTCTCTTGAACATGAAGCAGTTGTTCCAAAGCCATGACCATCGACACATCTCCAATTCGTCGGAATATTCTTTGCGCTGAAAACTATTTTCTATTTCGAAAGTGTCTGAGTCAGCGGAATGATTTGTGTGTGCTCGCGACAGCTATCAGAAGAGAGAGAATCAATATGAAGCGATAACAGGTTCAAAATCGAAATCACTCCTTTCTAGCCTCCTCAATTATGTCTAACTGTGATGAAAGATTTGTCGATTACAATCAAAACTATTCTTCTTCATACTCTCGTCGAGAAAACAAACGATGACTGTATGTCCTCGTGTTCCTGCCAAACAATCTCACTCCCCTCTTTGCTAACAAAAACATACCCAAAGCCACCTCGACATTTTGAAGTGCTGAGTGAGCAAATTGATTCCAAGCCTCCAGATTCTGCGTAGCTTCGCAGAGTCGCCAAGCATATGACCATCTAAAAAATCTTTTTCTTTTGAGTGTTTTCTAACAAGTTGTTTTCTAGGATGAGGATATGGATTGTATTGCTATTTTGCGTTTTTCAAGTGTGGTGTGATAGCTCATCGGAGGTCAAGAAAATTCAACTACAAAGCTTTGTCATTAGTTCTGATCTTACTGCTAATTGGACTGCCGATTATACCTGTAACAATCTAACATCGGTAGATGTAAGTTTCGCTCTTTATTATCTGCTAACTTTATTGCTCATAAAACATTTTCTGATTTATTTTTTCTTTTCAGTTTTGTGGAGTCACTGGATTGGCAACGGACTGCCAAGGAGGTTTATTTGAAAATACTACTAGATTGATGACTGTATTTATACAGGTACTGCTTCCTGAAGCCAATATTCATTTCCCAGGATCCCAAAGGAACGGTCAAAAGTGGTTGTGATAACAAATGGAGCATCAAGTTTACAATTTCTGCAACAACTATAGTATTGAACGGCACCGTTACACCATATTACAACAATTCAATCGAACAATCAAGCTCAACTAGTTCCATAGTTGTCAGTTTGAATATTTTTCCCGAAAAAATCACTTTCGTTCTAGGATGGTGAATTAAATACCATTGTAAGATCAACGTCCTTCATTGAATCGTCCAAGAAGACTACCAACACTGCGGCAGTAGTTGTTGCCGTTCTTGAGGTACGTCTCCGCACAGTTTCTTCTCAACGTTTTCCACTTTAGGGTTTGATTCTTTTGGCAATCATCATTGTAGTCAGCTACAAGGTCTGCTTCGCCAAAAACAAAATGAACAATTTTTCTGGTGGAGGCGGAGGAAGCGCTTCCTACTCGGCCAATCCATACGGTTCTAGTGGAACGGGTGTTAGTTACGGGGCTGGTCCGGCTAACGGATCTTTCTATGATGGGGCAGCAGCTGCTTACCGAAGAGGTTAGTACTAGTTTTTGTGGAATAAACTCTCTTCCAGACAATAACTCAGCTGGTAACACAACTACCATGCGGAATGAGGGCTACGGATATGATCAATCTCTTCCTAGACCAGAGGAGAGGACAAATCAGACTGCTCAGAACCAGAGTATGCAGCAAAAAGAAATCCGCAAAAAACCCGTTTCAGATCGAGTCCAGACGGAGAGTCCTTCTCTCGTCCCAGTTCCCCTTGGTGGTTCTGACCCATTGAACCAATGGGGCGACCAGAGAAGACCGGATCCTTTCGCCTAGTGACTCACCTCTTCAGAAGCAACGCTCTGTCCATCATCTCTCGAATCTATAATACGCACAATTGTATATGAAATGAAGTCAGCCATACCCGGGCCGGAGTTTTCCCCTCCAAAATAGTGTCAGTCATATGGGTATCAAGAAGCAGACCGGCTATCTTGCCATTCTGCATTAGACATTGCACTAGACCCTGAAGAAAAGTCTTTGTTTAATAGGCTATACCTTGTTCAGCTGAAGTGGTTCGTGTCCAAAAGGTAGTTTGGTGCTTCCAACATATACTACAGAGTCGCCTAAAGAATTATTAGGGCTTCTTTGAATAACCTTCTGACCTTCTAGAAGACCTCTAGTCATCAGAAAGACGTAAATTGCTGCGTTGTCATAAACTACAAAAGTGTCTCGATCGATTGTGAACGTCTCCCACAGGGCATTTTTGTACTGAACTCAATCTAATGGGAGAGAGTCGAACTCACATGAACTGTCGATCCAACTGGTGGCAACTTGTAGAGAGAGTCATCGATCGGACTGTATACCCAAACGTCCAGACGTTCGTCGAAGATACAAAGGCGGAGTCCGTCCGGATCGGGACAAATCAAACGAGGGGTCGAAGTGTGGCGGAACTCGCTGACCACGGCCCATTCCTCGAGTGAAAAATATACGATATATTGGCTCTGAAGAGTTGTCTATGTTTAAAAGGGAAATTTACGTCTGTTGAAAAGATGAGAAAGTGGGGAGTGAGACAGCTCGAGAGGATTTTGGCCTTTCTGTTGGCTTCTGGGAAGGTGACGGCCACATCTTCTTCCATCTCTTGAATCTTATGAACACGAACTTTTCCATCCATAGATACAGCCACAAAGTCGTAATTCAACTGGATCTGGACGACAGTCGACAGATATTCCTTCTTGCCCACAAGAGGCGCGTCTCCTCCCGGTACTGAATAATCTTAGCTCCTAGTCATTTTCTTTTCAAAGCAACTCACTTGACAGTAGGTAGTCGTAGAACCAGACGACATTATTACCAGCCACTGCCAAATGTCTCGGTCCAAGAGCCATCATTGCCGGTTCCGTTTCAGTCTCCACTTGCAGCTGTCTGTTCTTCTCTCCTTCCGGAACAACGGTGACCTGTCTCAAGGAGGTCAAACAGGCTGTACTGTTCCCGGAACAGACTCCCATTGAGACCGTCTTGGTCAGGAAAACAGCTACAGTACCACCAATGGCTGAGACTGCCACGAACTGTCCATCTGCTGAGCTTTTAACCTCTTTCAGTTCCCCGATATTGTCCATTTCTACCATAAATGGCATGTTGTTAGCGTTTTCCAGCTCTCTCACTTTCATACTATAAAAATAAATTAGAAAAATGGTTAAGGTCTTACGCTCCGTCTCCAATAGAGATCAGCTTGTTGATGGGTACAGAAATAGTCAGTCCGGCCAGACTGTTCTTGTACTCGTCAAATCCGAACATCTCTTGCCCGAGTTCCGAAGGAAACGTCGAAACTGCGATTATTCGGTGAGCAAATCCAATCATGATCATCCCCTCGTTGTACCTAACTCTATTTTACTTGCGTTAAAAACTCGACTCGCCATTCGTATGAGATGATATTCCCGTACTCTTTCTGGAAGGCCAGATTCATGTTGTTTTCAAAGTTTTCCAACGAACAGTAGAAAAAAACTTTTTTCTCCAGAACACAACTTGCCTGAAAGTAATATTTTCGAATAGGTTTTGGAAGAAATGCACCATCGACTCGGTAGTTCCGCTATTCTTTCGAACTTCACAGATTTGCAGCTGTTCTGGGTCATTACTCACAGGATGAGTGTGAAGAGTATCTCCGTCCATGTTTGACACTAAAATTCGTCATATTATTTGATTTTTTATAAAAACCAGTAAGACAGTTATCTTCTCCAATGCAGACGATTTTGTCTTGATAGGAGATGGCGACTGCCGTTATTCTTCGTTGATGTTTGCCAACTAGTGGGATTTTCCTGTTTTCACATTTAAATTGAAAACATAAACTGATTTCACCTAGACTTCTTATGATTGTAGATGAACAGATTCCCGTTACTGGTTCCAATCGCCAAATTATCCGAATTGGCGGCCCATGTGGCACACATCCCAATCTCCCTGCAGTTTCGAACAAACTCTCATCAATCAGATTCAAACAAACCGTGATCCCATACTGACATCAAGAAAGTCGGCTGTTTTTGTGTTGATATCCCATAGAGCAACCAGGTTGCTGTTTTCAGTCAAAACAGTCAAGATATCTCCTTCACGATCCCATGATATCGCAATTATTTTCCTGAATTTTTTTTTGTTCCGGAGAAACGCTGTATTCCGCACGCTGTGAAGTCTAATGTGTCGAAAACATCGCCTTTTCTGTCATACAGATGAACACAATGAGAATCTCGCTCAGAGTCGAGGCCAGTGACTGCCAAAGTAGTGCCCGTTGGCCTCCACGAAAACAAGGGAGCAAAAGCAACATCGCTTCCTTCCGTGTGCCGAAATAGCTGCTGAACAAGAAGACATCCCTAATTTGAAAGGATACGGCTTACCCGCATTGCAGTAGAAGGAAAATCAAGAGTAACCATGGCGACCAGAGAAGCTACGCACGCAATTACCCCCAAGCCCAAATAAAAAGAGGTGTGTAAACAATAACAAATTCATTTTCCTGACCAACAACTTATGAAACGAGGGAAGCAGCGGTGGCACTCTCGTACTTCCAGGTGGTAGGAAGCTGTCTCTTGGTCTTGTAATAACGAGCCAGACGGTGGATTCGAGATTCGACCAGAATGAGACGGTACTTGCTGTCGATATCCTTGCGGCAACGTTCCAAGTGCTTGCGGATAGAGACGGCCTTCTTGATCAGATGGTAAAGGTCCTCGGGGATCTCGGGCGCCATACCCTGAAAAATCATTGATTACAGGAAATTTGTTGGCAAACCTTAGCCTTGAGGATACGGAGGATCTTGTTACCGGTAACACGACGGACCTGAGCAACTCCATGGGAATCCCTGAGGATCACACCGATTTGGGAAGGACGGAGACCCTAAATTGTTCGTAAGATGCGTTTGAAAATAAAGCAAAAGTTGGTCTGGGTGATTTCAACGAGGGTTCACTCTTTTCCCTCTAGAGGTTTCAAGTCCTCTTTATACGTATAGGGAGCAATAAAAGCGGTATCCCGGTAGTGAACGGATTCGGACCAATTCACTCCATGACCGAACAAACCTTCTTGGCGAGACGGACGATGTGCTCCTGAACCTCCTCGTTGGAGACCTTCAGCCAGGAGGGGACCGAACGGCGGTAAGGAAGAGCCGACTTGGAGATACCTTTTCCGGGATTGTGCATACGACCCATTTTGAATTTCTGAAAATCAAACAGGTAGCACTTTTTATTGAAAAGAACTAGAGAAGAATAAAAAAAAATTGCAGAAAGTAACGCAAATGTGGGAGTGGAGAGGTTGGGAGAAAAATTTAGGAAGACGTTAAGTATACTATGGTATCGCTTGATCGTTGCGGGACCCGCACTCCCAGTCCTTTAACTTGTTCAGACTAAATTTTCTGTTCGTTCTCTGGACCATTGCGCAATTTTGCGATGGCTTGTTCCTCCTTTCCGTGTGTTTTATAAACGGCCGAAAACCTCAAAGATCACTAGCACATTTTTCTGATCCACAGATGTTTCAAAACTTCTTCGTAGAAACTTAGGTGTACTCACTGACTTTTTTTTTTACCTACTTTCACTAACAAGTTCTCACGTTGTCGCTCAAGGTTTACATTCTAAAATGCTTTCAGCTAAAAACAATTATGAAAGGCACGTCAACATCAACTTCTACTCGTAGTGAAGCTCCCGCATATGGTCGGATCCCCGTTTTTCCACCTACAGAGCGTGGTGGCGCAAGAAATTGCCCCAATAGGCGCAGAAGACCACAAAACACGACAGAAACGGCAGTTCTACAGGTTTTTTTCCTAATACTTTTTCTACTGCGGAATTCAGAGCGCAGGAGTTTCTGAAATTCCGAGTTCATCGACTACACCTGCTGATTTACCAGAGTCCCAGAACAGGTAGGAATCCTAAGCTTGTAAACGTATCTTAAACACTTTAGAAACACAAACAATCGCGGAAATCGTCCCCGACGAGGCAACACTCGCAGTTCAGACAGAGGCGCTCGTCGTGGTGGAAGTACACAGAATGTAAACGTAGAGGTCAGTTTGTCTTGCTTCATCTCTCAATTTATTTTGTGGTAGGAAGTAGCTAACGATGTAAAACCACTAAATTTGCGTAGAAGAGGTGGTAATCGATCCAGAGGACAAATTAGAGGACCAAATCAAGCATCCAAAACACATCAAGACCAGCGTTCCTCTAGCAATAATACTCAGCCCATTCATAGTAAGCGTGTTTCTATCTCTTCTCATAGTGTTTTCAGCATTTAATCCAGAGGCTACTCCTTTCGTTCCTCACTACGATCCAGCCGTTAGTTTGGTGAATTTGGTCGACAATCCGGTTCTATCTCATAGAGGAAGAGGAGCTCCTTCGAATAGACGAAACAACAGGTATTTTTTCCTCATTAAAGCTGGTTACAATTTTTTTTAGACCGCCCAGACGAGATAACCAAAATCAGTCTGCTCCCAAAGAAAACAGAAGACCGAAACGAGTGGAAAATCCAAACGCTCCTCTACGTGAACGACTGAAGAACCAACTGGAGGACAATGACTACGAGTGCATGATTTGTGTTCAACCCATCTTAGCCAGACAAGGAATTTGGAGCTGCCGCAAATGCTACAGCATGTTCCACATTACCGGCGGCTGTATCGTAAACTGGGCTAGAAAGAGCAGACAAGAAGGCACTGATGAGTAAGCTTTCATCAAAATTAATTCATCAGTGTTTTGTAGCTGGAGCTGTCCCACCTGCAATACACGATATCATCAGATTCCCTACAACTATTACTGTTTCTGTGGAAAAGATCGAAATCCTTCTGTCCAAATGTAAGATACTTTTCCAGTTTTCAATTCAAACCTTTCAGAGGCGAAACTCCGCACTCTTGTGGTCAAGTTTGTGGCGGAGAACGTGGACCAGGATGCCCTCATCCCTGCTCCGAGCCATGTCATCCCGGTCCATGTGCCGAATGTCCGGTCATGGTCACCCAGAAATGCAATTGCGGCAAGATGGAGAAGACTACTCGTTGTGGAGCTGGACTCCAGATTTCGGTAGACTATTTGTTGTTCAGTTTATTTTTTAAACAATTACAGTGTGATCAAGTCTGTGACCGTCTTCTGTCCTGTGGAAACCACTGCTGTACAAAAGTCTGTCATTCTGGAGATTGCTCTCCCTGTGATGAAAAAATCGCTCAAAGTAAATCCTTTCATCGTTATTAATGATTTTTTTGTTCAGAATGTTATTGCGGCGAGAGTGAGAAAGAAGTTCCTTGTCACACTAGTACAATCTACGATTATTCGTGTGGCAAACCGTGTACCGGTAAATACAGCTGCGGAATCCATCAGTGCAACAATAGGTTAACTTTTTTTTTAACATTGTAATCATCTCATTTTGTAGATGTCATTCTACTGGAGAAAATTGCGGTACTTGTATATCTGCTCCTGGGCGTGTTTCTCACTGTCCATGTGGCAAATATCTATTTTCGGAACTCGGTCAAAAAGGAGTTCGAACATGCTGCTCAGACCCGATTCCAACCTGTGAATCGAGCTGTAACAAAGTACTTCGCTGTGGCCCCGCAGGTTTTTCAAAATGTTCTTTTCCATGTACCGCAAACTTTAGAAACGCCTCATCGATGCAAAAGCAAATGCCATGTCGGTCCTTGTCCACCTTGTGAGAACAAAACTTCGGTGGTTTGTAGATGCGAACAAGTGAAAAACTCGGTTCCATGTTCGGAATATCTTCAAATTTTAGGTTAACAGCCTTTTTATGATATCAATGTGATGGTTCAGAAAAGGGCGAGTTCTTGTGTGAGCGTCGATGTAAAAAGAAAAAAACTTGCGGAATCCATCGATGTCAGGAGGTCTGCTGTGTGCAAGATGTTCACCTCTGTCTACAGGTGCATAATTCCAACAAAGCACTATAAAAAAACTTGTTTAGGTCTGTAACAAGCGTCTGAGCTGCGGTCTTCATAACTGCGAGTATCTCTGTCATCCTGGAGAATGTATGCGCTGTCTTCGTGCCAGTTTTGATGAGCAGTTTTGTCATTGTGGTCGAACGATGCGACCGCCTCCTATCCCTTGCGGAACTCCTCTTCCCGAATGTGATGAATCGTGCGCCCGTCAACATGCTTGCAATCATCCCGTTATGCACAAATGCCACAGTGGAGCCGTCTGTCCGCCGTGTACTTTCCTTACTGAAAAAGAATGCTACGGAAAGCATGAGATCCGTCGAAATATTCCCTGTCATATCGATCAGGTTGAATTTACCAATGTTTTTAACGAGCCAAATTTTGCAGATATCATGTGGTCGAGAATGCGGCAACGAGCTCGGCTGTGGTGTTCATACCTGCACCAGACGCTGTCATTTCGGAGACTGTCTGAAGCCGGGAGAAAGTTGTCTTCAGCCGTGTTCTATAGTCCGGCAAGGCTGTGAACATCCGTGCAACGTTCCTTGTCACGGAACCGGCGAGTGTCCCGAGACTCCATGCCACTATCCCGTCACGGCTCATTGTGACTGTGGACGACGGAAGGAGACTATGCGCTGTATCGATGTCGAGAAAATCAAGCAACGAATGCGAGCTGTCGTCGCTGAAAACGAGATAGAAGCCGGTGAAGCCACTGAGAAATCGCTGAAAAGAACTAGAAGCATGGAAAATCTGGCCTGGTTCGTTTCAAATTTGTTCGATAAAATGTTTTTATTTTAGCTTGCCGTGCTCGGATGAATGCAAGAAGATTGCCAGAAACAAGAAGATTGCCGAAGCGCTATCAATTGTTACTAATGATGACGGCGATACTGACTCTCCAATGATCACATTCACCGATTCCATGAAAGGTGGCCTGAAGGATTTCCCTCAACTTGTCGCGGAGTTGGAAAATTGTTTCACGAAAATGGTCGAGCATCTCGACTGTCAGACTAATCCGAGCAACGTCATCTCCTTCAATTTCAAGCCAATGTCCATGGATAAACGAAGACTGATTCACGAGTACGCTCCGTACTTCCAGCTGGAATCTGTAAGTGTCGACGAGGTACCAAAGAGAAGTGTCATTGTAACTGGACGCAGGTATTTGTTTTACCTATAAAATCTTTAATAATTCCATTTCAGAGGAACTGCCAGAGCTCCACTGATCCTGCTGAGTGAACTAAACAAGTATCCGTCCGTTTTAAAGGCTGCTGGATCGACAACATTGCGTCATAACGTCAACGATGAAATCAAAAAAGCCGCTTCTGAAGAGGAGAGCGGAATGAAACAGCTCAAGGCTATTCGAACTGTGTGTTTTTCTAAGTTTTCCAAGTTATCAAATACATTATAGGCTTACAAACGAATGGCGCCGACTGTTTATGTTCCCGAACCCGTAAGACAGGCTAATACATTCGCTCTTCTTGGTAGTGACGACGAAGATGATCAGCCGAAGACAGTGCGTGCTCCGTCTGCTCCAGAACAGCCTGTTGGAGTTAATCCGGAAGAACGCGACGTCAATTGGTGGAGTGACGAGGAAAAAGAAGAGGAAAGCAAGGAAAAAGAGAAGAAGCCCGAAACGACAGAAGAAACAACAAAAACGGAAGAAATTGAGCAGGAACTCGACGAGTTGAACATTCCGGAAAATGTCAAAGATTCTTGGAGTGACGCTGAATAGGTCCCTTTTAAAGTTTTCCATATCTCTGATTTTGTATCTGTATTAATCGGGTGTCATAATGACCGGTGAGCTTTGTTCAAATGAAGGATTTGTACAGCTGTTGAATTTTACGAACTGTTGTTTGATAACACATTTCTACTTTTCACTCTTTATCTGCCTGAAAATCATTTATGCATCTCAGATGCAGTGTGACGATGTCACGTGGAATATCTTGAACAAAGGGCAATGTTCCTTCAAGGCTTGGTAAGCAATTTAGTCATTTTTTGGCAAGTGGAATTCTTCAGGACAAAGCCGAAGATGTTCTGTCGGAATGAGTACAACTTGACGGGTCTCTGCAATCGCGCTTCTTGTCCGTTGTCAAATTCCCAGTACGCTACCGTCCGGGAAGAAAATGGTATGTTTTCTCTTGATTATTTGCGTTTTTTATTTTTTGAAAGCACTAAAATGAACATTTCAGGCGTATGCTATCTATACATGAAGGTAGTCGAAAGAAGTCACTATCCTCGTCGATTGTGGGAGAAGGTCAAGTTGTCGAGAGATATGACCAAGGCCATTGAGCAGATTGAAGAGAATCTGCTTCATTGGAGTGGCTATGTTCGGCAGAAGTGCAAAGCTCGTGTCATTCGCATCCATCAGTATCTCATTCGCATGAGGAAGATGGCACTGAAGGGAACGTAAGCTAATTTTAATATATTTTAGCTAATAAATCGCTTCAGCCAGACGAAGATCATTCCTGTTGCCAGAAAGGTGGAAAGACGTGAGGTTCGTCGAGAGGAGAAGGCTCTCATTGCCGCTAAGCTGGAAACTGCCATCGAGAAGGAGCTTCTCGATCGCTTGAAGTATTTTTGCTATTTTTCGGTACAAATGACATTTCAGACAAGGAACCTATGGAGATATGTACAACTTCAACAAGGCTGCTTTTGACAAGCTAATTGACGAGAGTGAGAAGGAAAAGGAGGTTGAAATGGAAGAAGAACTCGAGGAAGAAGAGGTTGTGTTTTTTTTGTTCCAAATAACTCTGAATTCAGGGTCATCGCGAGTATGTAGCCGATTTTGTTTCGTCAGACGAGGAGGATATTGAGGACGGCGGTCACTTCACTCCTCCCGACACTGACAGTGAAAACGACGACTGGGAAGGTCCTCAAGAAGAAAGTGACGACGAAGATGAGGATATGGAGGACGAGGAAGATGTTGGACCACCGACCAAAAAAGCCAAGAAGTCTAAACCGGCTCCGGCGAAGCCGACGAAGGAAGTTCCCAAGAAGGCTGTCAAGAAGAAGCGTGCTCATGTTGAGATTGAGTACGAGGAAGAACCCGCTCCGACTCAAAAACTCCGGAATTAACATTGGCTATTGTTGTTGTTCTCCATTCGTTATTTTCTTGTTGTTATCTCATTGGCCAAGAAACGCTTGTTTTCCGCTACGATCAGGCCACGTGTTGTCCTTGTGGGTTCGTTCCCACTAAGTATTTTTGCATTCACGAGTTTCGAATGCTGACAATATGTCATAACATTTTCCCGAAAATAAAATCTTCAGATGTCGTCGACTTTGGATGCATCTACTGGGCTTACGTGTGTAGCCTGTCGTCTCGTCTTCAAAACGGCCGACGTTCAACGGGAACACTACCGAACTGACTGGCATCGGTACAATTTGAAGCGTCAGGTAATTTATTTCGCTTTTCTCGGTTAATTTGGTGCTGGTCGACTGATAACTTTCGGTATTGTTCCATGTTCCTCCTGGTTGATTTCCTGTATCGCCAGAGCACGTGTCTTCTTCGCCTTTTCAGCCATCTTCTTCAGACAGTAACAGAACGTTATGCACGAAATGATGACGGCGAAAAGAGCTATCAGTGCAAAGAAGATTTCCATTTTATCCCTGTGGTATTCGGTCGTATAGAAGTCATCAGATAGTTTTTCTATGTAGTACTTGTCGGGTCCCCAATCGTACTTCTTGAAAAACTTTTCGATGTGATCGATTGTATCCGGATTGTAGTTTTGTCCCAAAGTTCTCCCGTACGGTTTAGACTTCCTTTCTTTCCTCCTCGTTCCATTTCCTATACATTCTGGGAGACATGGCGCTGGCTGATGGGAATATGTAGCGGCTAGCAGCACGTAGCACCAGGGACCTTTTTGACTGTTTTCCACTTGACTTCCTTTCAATGGCAAAGATCGGCATTTTCGGTGAAGGGCCACCTCTCCTGGATGAGTCTGAACCAAATCCGGTTTTCGTATTTTAGCCTTGAAAACGTCAATCCATGGAACACAGCTCTCGTTTTTGATGTCCTTGTCCCGGCTTCCCAAATATTGATAACCAGACTTTGGCAAGTAGCAGTCTGCCTTCAAACGATCGTCAACATTGAAGTATTGTTGTCCTTCGTAGTAATCGGCTACAGAGACGGGTAGAATTACAGCCAGAATCCAGAGCAACAACATTTGAAATAGCCTAATATTGCTTTAATTGATTTTGATAAGTTTAGGTTGCTGAACTTCCTCCTGTCACAGATGAGCAGTTTCGCGAAAAAGTTTTGAGCTATCGAGCTGAGACGGAAGCGAAGGCAAAAGAGGAAGAAGACAGCTCGACGCTCTATTGCGGCTGCTGCAAGAAGCAGCTAAAATCGAAGAACGCCTACGAGAATCACGTCGCCAGCAAGAAGCATCTAGAGATGGAAAAACAGGGGGACCTTCCCAAGAAGGGACCGAAGCAGCCGAGAAAGGTTCTTTCATTATATGTTTTGTATGTATGTAAAATCTTGTTCAGAAGGCCAGCAACCTGCCCCAGAATTCGACTGATGATGTGGAAATGAAAGACGAGGAAGAAGAGGAGGACGACGATAGTACTGGCTGGCAGACGGACAACGGAGAGGATGATGAAGAAGATGTGGATTTCAACGAGGCCGAAGCTCTTCCAGCCACCTCGTGTCTCTTCTGTCCCCAGACGAAGCCCACCAAGTCGGAATCTCTGGAGCACATGCGTTTCCATCACGGCTTCACTCTCCCCGATCCCAAGTATCTCACAGACGAAGATGGCATGCTCAAATATCTCGGTTTTTCACATTTTTCTCCAATAAATAAGTATTTTAGGTCTGAAAGTCGGAGCTGGTCGTTGCTGTATCTACTGTCCCGATGTTAGGAGTCGCTTCGGATCAGTGGCCGCCTGCCAAACCCACATGAGAGACAAGGAACACTGCAAGGTCGACAAGCACCCGGAGCGGATGCTCGAATTCGCCGAATTCTACGATTACAGGTAACTTCTTTTTTTTTAAATTTTCTTTATAAATATGTTCAGTCCGATGTACGAGAATGAGAGTGAGGCTTCTGTCGATACTTTCTACGACGACGGCTGGACTCTGACTCTTCCTTCTGGTCGAGTTATTGGTCATCGTTCGCTCATGCTATTCTATCGTCAATATCTCCGGCCCATCGATGCTGTCAAGAGAGATGCCGCTCAACTGGCCATCGACCGTGCTCGCGGATTCATTCCGGCCCTCGGATGGACCAATACTACTGGTTTGCTTTCTGTTTGATAGATAGTAATAAATCTTATTTTCAGGAGTTGTGGCTGCTAAACAACAAGCCCGTGACATGAAATACGTCCAGCGCTACCGTCGTCGTTTCGACGTCCGCGTCGCCTGTCGGTCGAGTAAGCTGTTCAAGACCGGAGGAAGAGTTGGTGATAACTGAGTTTTCATTTTGTTTTTGTTGACCGATACGTTCCAGATTTTGTTGAAAAAGTGACTTGTTATCATTTTATTCTCTTTACTTCCTTTTGGAGATATGCACAAAACCCGTAGTAGAGTGAGGAAAACCGTTTTTCTCAAAGTCTGGCGATATTGGTAGGCGGTAGCTGGAGAGTGTTTAAAAGATGTCGAGCCTCTTCACAGTTCGGTCGTAGTTGACTGGCAGCTTTAGCGTCAGCACGAGCTCTTTCCATCTCATGACAGTCAAAGCGAATCGAAGCGCGGAGCAAAAGGACCTGAATTGACGATTTACTAGAAAACCATGAAAAGTACGTCGAAGAGAGAATCCTCGGAATCGGCCGCCTGAACAGCCTCTTGGCAAGCATCGATAGCTTCCTGTAGTCTTCCATCCCTTCTCAGAACTTTAGCCGAAGCCAGATGGACCTGTACTTTCATCCGAGCCAGTTTTCCATGTTGCATGGTCAGAGCTGGATCCGCAAGGAAGAGATTGCACTTTTCCGCCGCGTACTGTAGTCTATGCATGGCGTCTTCTAGTCGTTTCTTTCGGAAAAGAATGGCCGCATCATCTATCAGTTTCGACAAGAGGACGAGGATCGTCTCGTGGTCATGGTCTCTAGCTGTCTGCCAAGTCGTCGATCTCAGTCTGGCACCCCTAAAAAAATTTTTTAAATCGAAACTTTTAAAACAAACCTTCTGAGGAGAGCATCCAGCGCCAGTCTGTTCCTGTTCCGGATAGCCACCTCTATAGCCCGATCTCCGTTTCGATCCTTCTCCTCAAAGTTCATTCCGCCTTCAATCAGTCTGTCAATTATGGCTCTGGGAGCGTGACCACAGGCTATATGAGCTAGAGAATTTTTTTGACTGTCAGTGATGTTGACATGGGCATTTTTGTCCAGAAGCAACTGAACACAGGGCAGATGACCCTCGTGTACGGCATGCATCAGTCCGGACCAGCCTTGATTGTCTCTAGCATTCACATCCGCTCCCTTGTTGATCAGCATGTCAACCAGACCGACATGACCCTGTTTGGCTGCACAAAGAAGAGGAGTTCGGCCAGAAATGTCCCGACGATCGACGACGGTATCAGGAAGAGACAATACAGCGACTACTAGATCCCAACTGCCACTCTCGACAGCACAATGAAGGGCTGGTCGAGAGTCTGGCCAAGAAATCGAAGCCAGACTGGCACCCCTAAAAGCTATTCTGTTTTAGATTCTGAAACGTTTACCTGGACAAAAAGAACTGGACAGATTCCGCTCTTCCCGCCTCACAAGCGGCTCTCATTGCTCGGTCAATGTCGACAGAGCCATAACTGTCCACAAGAAGTTTACAAACAACTGTCTGTCCTTTACAAGCAGCCGCGCACAAAGCATCTTCTACTGCGATTTCTTTTGTTTCTAGGTTTGGCCAGTTGTTGTTCAGAAAAGCACTAATGACCTGAATTCTTATCTCTCAAGGAGTTAGTTGGTAAGATACCTGAATCTGACTGTGGGAAGCTGCTTCCAGTAGAGCTGTCGGGATGTCCGGCTGGGAATCCAAAGGTAGCAATTGCTGAATCAGATGAAGATGGCCGTGTCGTGATGCCATAGCGAGAAGAGACGGACCAGAATCTGGATGGAGTCCGGCTCCGAAATGAAGAAGAAGTTGGACTAGCGACCAGTTGCCAGCCGCGACGGCCAGTTGCGATACACAGAGGGAGGTAGGATTTGGAGAGTAGGAAGGATCGGCTCCGGCTACTAGCAAGAGACGAGAGACCTTTGTGTTCGAGTAGAACATGTTCCGGTAGTCAAGTAGGGCTCCGGCAATGTTGTCCGTACTCTTCTGGATCCAGAGAATCGGACCCTCTTTGGTCGAAGTCAATTCCGGGACGAACAAGCCTTGCATGTATTTGTAGGCATGAGCTTTGAGAAGATGATGAGCCATTTCCATCAATTGTGAAGGGATGAGAGGTGCTTGTTCTGACAGCCAAAGGGCCAGAAGAAGATGACCTTTCCTGGCATCTGCCTTGTATTTTCCCTGGTGCTCGTCCAGGAGCCAGTCTCGGAAGGCTGGATGATGTAGAGAGAACTGTTGGTCTGTCGAAAGAGACAGAAGAGGACCCAAGATTGCGAGACTCTCGTTCAATTCCGATTCCATACAGGCTGACGAAGGACCGCCGGCGTTGAAAACAGCAAGCAATGTTCCGCGATCAAGTGGTTTTCCAGAAGCCAGAAGAACATCCAGAACAGGAGAAACCGCTTGGAAAGCGGCAGGAGTTCTGAAAGATTGTTTTGGGAAGAACTCAAATTTGCTTACGTGAATGTGAGATCCATGTAGAAAGTATATAGTTCTATCAAGGTTTTGGGTAGATTACAATGTGTCAGAGAAGAAATGTTGAATCGTCCCGTCTCAACCAGTTGAAGAAGAAGTTTGAGGTAGAGTGTGTTGCCTAAAGAGGCAGAGACTAGTCTTTGGGAGAGTTGAGACAGCGGATCCAGTAAAGAAAGTCTTCTGAGAGAGTTGACCGTATCCTCCATCTGAAAATAAAAACTTTTTAATCAACATTCTGACTACCTCTCGGAGCAAGGACATCTTGTACTCGACGAACATTCGATTGTCTCTCACCACTCTCTCATCCAGTTCTCCGTCATCAATTCTGACGGTTCTTGGAGAGAGTGGATAGAAGATTTCGACTGAGGAAGAATCGACAGTGACTATTACTCTCAACCAGGATGGAAGGAGCGGAACGATTCGAGAAAGGAATTCGGCAATAGATCTTCCGTCTTCACTTCGATGGAAGTCGGCTTCATCCACTCCGTCCACCAACAGAATCAAACTGCCCTGATCTGTCGATTTCAACTGTCCCAATGGTTCGGCCACGGCCTTTTTGAAGACGTAAAGACTGTCGTGTTTTACACATTCTTCCACTCGAAGCATCTTTACCAACTCAGGCTTCTTCTCCAAAATGGCCGAGTAGCTCTTTAGTATAGTAGAGTTCGCCAGCATAGTCCCGATATTACAAACAAACTCCGGAATATGACACGAAGAAGCCTGAAAGAAGTTATTTTTATGAGACTCGCGAAGAGTACTACGTTCTGAATGGCGCAGCAGTGATAGGCCACTACTCGGCCGGCTACAGCCCGAAGCCATTCGTAGTTTCTCGAAGGGAGAGACTCAATGACACAGCCGGAATCCATGGTATCTGAGGCATGAGCTGTATAGAAGGGAGAGTTCAGGACGAGCTGATTGAATATCGTAGACTTTCCAGATCCTCTCTGCCCTTCTATGACAGTCAGAGGAACTTTCTCGACCACGGCAGACTGGTAGATTTCTCTGAACATGAGCCATCTAAAAACAACAAGAACTCTTACCTGAAGACCCATTCTCTTGCGATAAAAGTCTCTTCCAATTGATTTGAAGAAACTTGTCCCCTCAGAGTGAAAAGTGGTCGAATCAGAGAGGAGTATCCGCTCGAGATCTTGTGCTCTAAAATGGCTGAGGTTTCTAAAAGGATTGTAAAAGTCTACCTATCCTTGGCTCCGTTGATGGCGGTCGACTGATTCCGTTCAGTGGATACGAAGTACGAAGAGATGCTCGAGACATGGCTAAAGTATACATCATTGGAGACATGATACGAGGCAAAAGAGATCAGAAAAACCGAGACGGCTGACATGCCAAAAAAACTACCTCCGTTTGTTGCTCGTTTGAATTGGCGCTGGGAGCTGAGGAGGGAGAGAGTCGAGTTGTTGGGAGACGTCTCATCGTAGATGCTTTCTGAAAAAAAAATCGTTTCTAGAGTTACTTCGTACTTCATTTGTCTTCTTTCATCAACCTCAAACTGGTCATATTGAAGTCTCTCTTGCTTCTACATAAGTGCCCTGTTACATCCATTCCCGATGAGCCCCGCGTAGCGTAATAGTCAATCCGTCCCCCTCCATAGCTCTCGACCAGTGATAAAACGCGCAGTGTTGTTTGGCTTTTCTCGCCGACTCGACTGGCCACCCGGATTGAAATTCGAGGATGGCGCGCAGGCAGGCTCCCACACAAAAGTGCCACTCTTGGCCGTGCCAGATGCTTCTCTTTTCCGAATTATTAACTGAGAGCCCCTCGTGGAGGGAGGTGTCGGGGAAGAGCAGAAAGAAAGAGATGGACGAGTGCGACTGAACAAACAAAAGTAGGACAATGTGGCGACTGTGCTGGCTTGGACAAAACAGTCGAAAACCAACCTGATGGCCAGATAGCGTCGCGAACTTGTCCGTCTTTTGCATAACGAGTCGAGGGAAGAAGACTGTTTCCGACTGGAAGCAACTGTCGCATATGTTCGTGGATACTCAGCTCGGCTTCTTTCGGTTCCGGTGGTCCCTGAAAAATGGACCCGACTCATTCATGAAGACTATTATTCACGGATGGACCCCCGGAACCCGCTTTTTGTCTCTCTGTCCATCCGTCTCCACTCTCTTCCGTTGTAACAGCCGAGAGCTCCGATTGATGACCATTTGTTTTAACCGCAATTGAGACAAACCTGAGGGATTGGAAGGCTGATTGTATCTGGAGAGAGGGCGTCTTCTCGACGGGAGTTGTTCGAGCGGGTTGAGGCTCTCTCAAAGTTCCAATCCGTGACGACGTCATCTCCTCCACCGACTGAAAGACACTTTATTGGCCCAGTAGAAAGAATATGGCAAATAAACTAGTTTTTCCTCTCTACAGGGTGTTTTTCTGCTATTGCAAGTGAAGACAACTTGTCATTAAGAAAACGTTCTAAACATCAAAAAACACAAAATTTATTGCTATAACAATAGGCAATTTCAAAATGTTCCAAAGTCCCTTTATGACAGTAGACTTTTGTGTAGGTAGTAGTAGAGAATAAGTCAAGTGGAGAATAGTTTTTTTTTAATCAAATGGAGAAGTTTTCGAAGACGAAGCAAGAACAACGGAAGTGTGCCATAGGTACTCGTACTTTTCTCTCCAATTCAATTTCAAACTGTTCACAACATGACCTACGTTTCCCTCAATTCGTAATTCCTTCTTGCGGTATGGTCAACTGGCATTAGCATATCGGCTGGCGCTGTTTTGTGTACAACGTGGGGGAGAGAGCGAGAGTCGGTGGTGACAGATGCCATGTTGAGAGGGAGTGGGGACAAACAAATGAACCTTACTTCGGGAGATCTCATTGCCCAAATTACTATGACTCGTACAAATGTGCGCGAAGGCCATTCTGATAACAGGCCCTCTGTGAATGGGAAGACACAATTATGGTCGGGGAGTGACTCTCGTCAACTGGATTTACAGATTTGTGTTCAGTGAACCGTAAGAACTTTTAAAGGTCTGTGTTATATTCTAGACTCTCTCGCTCTGCTCCTTTTGGACACTAACAAATGTCTTTCGAATCCCGCGAGTGCTCCGCCACAAATCATAACAAGGCCACTTGCCTCCTAATCACCGAAACATTTTCTTCCAGTCAAGAGTGTGTGAACCCAATTAAAAAGTAGAGTGTTTGCCCTTTCTTTGTCCCGATCAGTGTTTCAATATGATTAGTCGCCGGCGATCCCAAACACACAAAGTGGACCGCACCACTGGGAGCGAGACTCCCTCTTCACACCGTCCGAATTGGCAAGTTCGGAGCCAATTATAACGGTCCTAATGATCGGCTGTCCCTTTGCAATGGATGAAAAATGAGAAGCGGATTGAGGTCATCCCCCAATAGGCTGCAAAAACAGAAACGCTGGCCGGCGGAAGGATAAAGGACGTCGGCTTGAAGGATGGTCACAACTGGGGTGGAAGGGCGAGCAATTGAGAGAAATCTGGTAGTCTTATATTTTGAGACGCTTTGGGAAGGGGGTGAAAGACTACCTTCTTTTGCCAAGAAAAAGACAAAATGTTTCAGCTTGATAGTTGGTCAAAAAGTTGTAGGGCCGATCTAAAAGTTCAGAGTTTTGTTCTAATGAATGAAGACCAAAATGATCGAAACCAAAGAGTCTCGCTGATACTGAGAAAATCTCGAATAATTACCAGTAAAATTCAAATTGACGAGAGATCAAGGTAAACTTCGTCTGGGGCTGTGTCGTAAACCTCAAAGTTTACTGTTACGTTGAGCAGCAAACAATAGAAAACTAGAGAGTTTTTCTTGTGCTTTTCTTTTCGATTTGAATAGAATGAAACGATGGGAAAAAAAGGAAATAGTTTGTTCAATAGAAACAAAAACTGAATCGAAACAAAAGCAATACCTTTTCTGGATCTGGCCAACCTGGGAGTGGCCGGAAGCCGGAAGAGATTGCTCTTAAAGGGATTGATTCGGCGAAGACTCCGTCGTAGAACAGATTGACCGCCGTCGTCGACCATGGCCGAGTCTTTCTGCTGGCGCACGGGAGCCACGCCCACCCACGGGCTGAACCACGGACACATTTACATACCACATTGCCCAGCTGATAACTGTCTTCGCAAATGACCAGCACGTGCCGGAGAGAGATTGCTGCCAACCACACCCGACAGTCTCTTAGAAGTCCAATTTCAGTTCTCACACAACCTTGATGTATTTGTATTGAAAAAGAGGCAGTATGTTTCTCGTTTTTAACCACTTTATTCACTCTTCCGCAAATGACAACGTACCGACCTAGAACTAACATTAACGATCGTTTTAAATAAAAGATTGGATTATACACTCATCTTTCCGTCAGAATTCCAAAGAGTCAGTGGGAACAGTTTTTTCTGTTTCTTCCCAGAATGTTTCCCGTGAAAGTCTCATCTTCAAAAAGGCCCTCAGTTGTTTGTGTTGCCGTGTCCCCAAGCAACTCTCGTAACGAGATTATCAAAGCCTCGGCTGTCCTAACTGGATCCGCCCGACTCCATAATCAGCCCATCTACCTGGCCCCGGAGGCCGTAAAGTGTTCTCTTCCTGTAGGGAAGACGAGAGACGGGAGTCGAGTGGACAAACCCCTCTTGAACTACGCGCTCATGTTCAAACAGCCACAGTTCACACTCTTGACTAGCTCTTTTTATACGAGGATGACCGGTGAAAACATCAGCTGTTCAGAAACTGGATACTCTCGGGTCGTGACACTTTTACAGCGAGATTAGTCATCAGGAAAGAAGGGAAGAAAGTTCCTGCCAACTATTGTCTTTCGCAATTTCCAGACTGAAGTCATCGTCCCACAACTGTCTGGATCTTGCTGTCTGTCAACTAGTGGGGATTTGCATCGGATAGTTTTGTTAAATAGGTGGTAACAAAGTTTTTGCAAGAAGCGCATGCTGCAGCAGTTTCGAAAATCTGACTCTGATTGTGAGCAAAGAAACTGTAATCCCATACTAAAGAGTTTGAACATTTGTTCCGAAAACAACTTTTAATTAGGTAAGTACGTTGGGAGTTAGACAAGTTACCATGAGATAACTTTTCCAGTATCCCGTCAGTCTCGCTTAGGATGTACAAGGACTACGACGATCTGTGTAAGCCTCCGTCGCGAAGATGAGGGCCCAGGAGCCGACAGCCCGACCACGGAACGAGAGAAGAGCCCAGGAAAAGACAGCGCAGCCATCGTCGAGTAAAAATACGAAGAAGGACAAAAGGAAGGAGCGCATTCGCATCCAGGTCACAGAGATCATCAAGTCAAACGTCGGAAACAACCCCAACCATTGGCAAGTCAGCGATTTCATTGGATCTAGCGGTTTCGGCGATATCTACAAGGTCCAAAAGATGGGATCCCTCACCGACAGTCCGGTTTGTTTCTTTTTTTCTAAACTACCGAGTTTTTCATTAACTTGATATTAGGAGATATTCGTCTGTGGCAACTGTGGTAGCTTCCTGTCACCGTAGGTTAGGCAGAGTAGATTAACCTGATAAAACGGAATGACGAAATCAAGTAGCATCTGAAACACAGGATAGATCTACATTTATAGTCAAGTAGCTCTTGACTATAACTTCTATTCAGGAAATCTGCGCGATGAAGACGGAAATGACGACAGGAATCGAGCGACGTCTTCAACGTCTAAAGGTCGAGGTTGATTGTCTAATCAACGTCCACAAATCGACGGTCTCCAAGAAGCACTTCATCAACATTCACGACTGCGGCACTACGGACAAATTCAAGTTTTTTGTCATGGACATTGTCGGAGGGAGTCTCGAGGACTGGAGGAAGACACACGACCGCGACTTCAGTCACTCGACGGCGATCCAAATCGCAAGACAAAGCCTCGAAGCTGTCTCTGATCTCCATGCCGCCGGCTGGCTACACAGAGATTTGTCTTTTCTTCTTTCTTTTTCAAAAGAATCTCAGACATCAAGCCGCACAACTTTGCGTACGGTCTGGGCGAGAAAGAGTCCATCATCTACATACTCGACTTTGGAATTTCGAAAAGGCTGGTCGACAAGACTTTCCAAATCAAGAAGCCCCGTGTCAGCGTCAACTTCCTCGGAACTCTGCGCTTCGCTTCGAGAGCAAGCCAGAGATTAATGGAGCAAGGATGGAAGGACGATGTCAAGGCGTGGATCTACATGACCTTCGACCTCTGTGACCGAAAGAAGGGGATACCATGGAAGCGCGACACGGACAGACAGGAGATCCTCAGGAAGAAGGACCTCTTCCTCGGCCACTACGAGTACTTCCACGACAACTACCGCAACAAGCTCCTGGAAAAAAAGTGGGATGTGATCAGCGACGTCTACGTCGCTGCTTACTACTACATTCCGAAGTACGCCGCGTATGGGGCTGCACTCAGATTGATTGCCCATCAGAAGAAGATCAATCTCAAGCAGGACCTGGACTGGACTCTGCCCATCGAAGACAAGAAGATTGTCAAGACGATGGAGAAGACGGAAGAGAGCAAGCTGGAAGGAAGTGACGAAGAAGATCCGGAGGACCGAGGCCCATTCCACGTCGTTGAGAAGAGGAGAAAGAAGAAGAAGCAGCACAAAGGCTAGACGCGTAGAATTTAGAAAAATATAAAAAACCATGCACAAAGCTCTTGTTTTTATCACAGATTGATACACTTGACTGTAGAATTGACCCGTTTTCCTTGAAGAGAGCATCGCTGGCTCTGGAACTTGACTACGTTCAGTTCTGTCAGCAAATTAGCTATTATTCTCTCATCGTCGATCGAAAGACCTTCGTTCTGAACACTTTAGATTGTGAATTTTTAAGGTAGCATACTTTCAGAGCAGACAGGGGAAGATGTCTGGCGATGTAGACGTAGCTACAGAGACGAGAAATGAGGGCCGAGAGATAAGCGACCAGTGTCTCGTCGTTTGGAAACTTTCTTCTTTGCCGGAGATCTGGAAAGGTGAAAGATTAAAAGAAGAAAGAATAAAATAACCGGCAAGAAGTTGTCCACTGTACGGAACAGTCCTCAGAAGATTTGTGTTCACGTCAAGGACAGATCGATTGGTTGCTGGAAGACTGACCGAAGTCGTTTTGTTGGCAGCTAGACCGACAGTTCCGTGAGGGAGTCTAGAAGGTTCTTTCTAAAGACTATGGAGTTATGTTTACGTGAGGGAATCGTCGCTCCAAGAAGTAACTGTGTGGTTGTTGTGGCATCGAGGCAGAAGAGAATTCAACTTTTCGACGAGGTCGATAACAGTCTGTTTCCTCTGGTAACTCCCACAAATGACCAGATCATCTCCAGAGAGTACACAGGAAAGAAGCTGAAGAGAGAAAAGTAAGAAAAAGACAAAAGTCTCACATTGTCCAGATGGGGTGTTACCGTCTTCAGACTCTGTTCCTTGCCATTTTTCTCTCTAACTCTCTCTTTCGAATCTTTCCTCCTCATCGGCGTCTCTATTTTCGGCAGTCGGAGTACTGGAATCTGTGCACTGTAGAGAGCTCCTCTGCGAATCAAGGGACTGGCCAGTTCGGACAACAGAATTTCAAGAGATGATGGGATTTGGGCGAAGGACTGCAATTTCTTAATTGAACTGGAGAACGTTTCGGTCTCACACAAGGAGCTGTCTCTTGCAGTGTTTTCAAAGAACCAGCGGTGGTCAGAATGTTCAGAATGTCTATGTGTTCCGCCTTGCTTGTAGACGGATGTCCTCGACAGTCACCGTCACCTGAACTCATTATTTGATCCGATTCCTGAGAACCAACCTGTAGTTTGAAGTCCAGTGAACAGTTGCTGTACTCTCGGATAGACTTTATCGACCTACAAAGCTCTTTAGAATAATTTCTAGAACACAGACCTGCTCAGCAATCGACTGATACTTGTGCTTCGTCGTAGGAGACGACAAAATGTTCTGAACTTGTTCGGACGTCGTTTCTTCGTTCTCTATGAAAACGCGAAAATCGGTCAGACTTTTGAAGAAAAGACGACGGTTGCACAACAAGGTAGGGGCTATCAACTGAACGTTATTATTGTAGGAATATCATTAATGAAACAAACTTTTCGAATGGATTCTGTAAACTTCAGGAGCAGTGTTCCATTAGGCTTTTGTGAGCTCAAATAGGCGAAGCAGACGGGTCTCTGAACGGAAAACGGATATTTGAAGCAGACGGGTCTCTGAAAGGAAGACGGATATTTGATGGAAATGAACCTGAAAAGCTCTGGCTCTGATATCGTAGAAGACACAGTAGTAGGAGAGAGCGTAGATGGCCATTTGCTGGTTGTAAAGTAGAAGAACTGTTCCAGTGGCTGTTTCGGAAGACATCAGCCAGACACACAAGGAATCCAGATCGAGAGAACAATCCTCTGAAGATTTCTAGTCATTTTGGAATAAAAAATATCTCAAACTATTGCCATAAGTGTGCACAGAGAGAGGTTTTGGCCCCTCGAACTGGCAGAACTCGACGGCGAGAAGAGTTGGTCGAATTTGACTGATCCTGTTGAAAGGGTCGACTATTCTTTGGGGACGGATAAGAAGAGATTCCGCTGATATCATATTCTAAATAGAAAAATTAATTTGAGAGAAAATTCGAGAGAAAACTAGATAATAATGTGAAACAGCTGACTGGCCTATGCCGATCGATAAGCAATAAGCGCGAACTGGGGGCAAAGAAGAAGGGGGTTTAGTTTGCAGGAGATTATACTGAAGTATCCCAAAGTTGAAGTTGAGGAAAGACCGATAAACTGGCAGAAAGTGGAGTATATAAAGAGGGCGGAAACTGGCAGTACCAAAACCATGCCTCTATCGAAAGCTGTTGTTTGGCTATCGTAAATTAACGAATCTTAAATTGACTCGCTTTGCAGTTCATTGATTAACACTGAAGACATTCCTTTTATTTGACTGGATTTCATTGGACTACTGTTCTCCGAGTTGTCACCCATGCTTTTTCTAAAATGTCTTCAAAAGAGTTTGTCCCTCCTAGACAAGCTCGAGTTTACTTCGGAATGGAAGGGGAACTAGATGAGGCTGTATGACAGAGCAAAGTGATAGTGAAGACAAGGAATCTTTAATTTTAGCCCTGGGAGGACGTTGCTGTCCTTGTTGTTGTAAATCATGTAACTTTGCTTCGCTATAAAACCAAAAAAAAAACGAAATAAAAGTTATCAAATGAACCAGTTTTGAAACTACCAGAAAGTTGTAGTTACACAATCGCTGCTCACTGATAATATGGCTTCTAGAGCTAGATATTTCGACTAGGAACACACCCTAAAAATAAAAGACAGACAATATTTGGGTTTATTCTGTATGTTCCGTCTAAACTTCGCCTTCTGAGGCTGTGGTGACAGTCAGCTGCGAGATTCGAATCTTCTCCTTGGTGTTTAGAGGCGTGTAGGTGGCTATTTCATCAGTGTCCGGACTCATAGCCGTCGTCGGTTCTTCCTCTGGTTTCTTCTTTTCCTTCTTCGGACGAAACTTCTCCGTACAGGTTACGTACAGGAGAGCTATGCCGATGGCCAGAAGGACGAGAGCGGCTAGAGATGCCATAATGTAGAGAGGGACAGGAGTCATACTCTGCTCGAGGAGTTCTTCTTTCAGATCGCGACCCATCGCCTGCTGCACAGAAACTGAAAAAGTAGATATCTTTCCAGAAGAATCTATAAAACATACCAAATAGAAGAAACAGTTTCATTGAAGTTGCAAATCCAGTGTTTTTGTAAACACAATTACACTTTTTCGACATTTGAAGATGCTTCAAAAGAAGTCCGTCTAATACAAACATCGCTTGTCTCCTCATCCACTCGGACACAATATTACGATCTTTTCACCTTGTCCTTTCCAGCTAACCTCTCGGCCAGAGTCAACTGGTATCGTGCGTTCTGAGGTGCCAAGAGGCGCGTCGAGTAGGTGGGAAAGTGATATCCTTATTTGACCAAAAAGGGACGGACCCACTGCGCGCCTCATGTTTTGTTAGCACTCTCTCGAAAGACTTTGATGATCGTGCTGCTCCTCGTGCTCTTCGGTCCACCTGCTGCAAATGCCAGTCGCAACATATTCCGAATATCTGCTTCAGGTTTGAGAGTTCTTCTTTTCTAAAGACTTTCGGAGAATAGGAATCTCTCAAGTCGGAGAGAACTGTCAACAACACGTGGACTGTGTTCCTGGAGCAGCCTGTCATCATGGCTCTTGTCGATGTCTTCCTAATCACATCCCATTGGACAGATTCTGTTGGAAGAGTATGTTTAATTAACTTCTTTCCCCTTTCCATATACCGTTGCCAACAGGGCTGGGCGAATAGAAGAATCAGGTGCGAATGCGAATTGCGAATGTATTCGCAAGGCAAAAATTGATGCGAATGCGGATGCGAATACATTCGCAAGCTAGAAAAAAGGTGCGAATGCGAATTGCGAATGTATTCGCACAGCCGAAACTGATGCGAATGCGGATTTAAAAAAAGTGCGAATATTCGAGAATGCGAATGCCAATGTGAACTATTCACCCAGCCCTGGTTGCCAACATGGAACTTCGATTTGCGAGAAGACTGCCTCTCTGACTGTGAAACATTGGTTGAAACAAAGAAGAATGTATTGATTCCAGAGATCTCTCCCGGCGACTCTGGGTGCTCTTTCGACGAACAATGTGATTCAGTCTGGCCAGGTGCCCGTTGTCTCTCCTCTACTTGTACTTGTCCAGGAGAAATGAAACTGGCCAGAACGAGAGAAGGACCAGTCTGTCACCAACCAGGTTACTTTCTTTCTTCTTTCCAATTAAATCCCTTTCAGGTGAATGTCCAACGAACGGAAAGTACTCAATGCTGTACAATCGAAATACTGACACTCCTGCCAAGTGTTCTTTCTTTGACAACGATGTAGCTTTTTGTATTTTACTAAAAGTCTCGGAATTCAGGAACAACCAGGTCGATTCATCGGTTGCGACGACTTTCCCGAACTTTACGACTGTATCGACGGGCTTTGCTGTCCAACTCGAGCTCTCACTTGTTCCCAGTCATTGGATCCCGGCTCTTTTTCTCAAAATGGAGTCAGCTCAGTTAAACGATGGTTCTTCGATTCGGATTCCCAGTCCTGTACAGAATTTCAATTTGCGGGAGTTGGAGGAAATGGGAATCACTTCGAGTCGATGGAACAGTGCACCTCAATCTGTGTTTACAGTGAGTCTGAAAAATTGTACTGTAAAATTTCAAAGGATGTCCACGAGGCCAGCCCCAACTCTCAGCTGATGGGACGATGATCACTTGCGACATGAAGAAACGAGTTTGTGGACCGGGCTACCAGTGTACACGAACTGGAGGATCGGCTGTCTGCTGTCCATCAACTGGTAGAGCCCATTCTGGTTCATCCAATCTCTTACAGATATGATCTGTTCCTTTCTGGGAGGACTGAGTCCTTTGGTAGCAGCTGACTCGCCTCAACTCTCCTTCCATCCGGGCTCGAATCGAGCCGGACAACCTACTGTAACCAGATGGTACTGGGACTCGAAAACATCTCGTTGTCGTCCGTTTAAATATCTTGGTCAGGGAGGAAACTGGAACAACTTTGTCTCTGAAGAGTCGTGTCAAACATTCTGCGACAAAGCCGTCTGTCCTCTTGGTCAACCTTTGAGAGACTCGATGGGGTCCGTGTCTCATTGTGGTTCCCAATCTCAATGTCCGTCTTCCTATACATGCCATGATAGTTATTGTTGTCCTTCTGCTGGTCTCTTTGTTATATTTCTTTTCTAACGGGAGTTATAGGATCTGTCTGTAATTTGCCGTTGACCAAAGGAGTTCCCTGCTCCACAGCCTCTTCTCAAAGATGGTGGTTCGACTCGTCTAACGGACTGTGTGTCTCGTTCAAGTATCTCGGCTGTCAAGGAAACGCCAACGCTTTCATCACAATGGAACAATGTCAAACAGCATGCGCTTCAGTTGAACGTAAGTTTCATCTTTAACTTCAAAATTTGTTTCAGGAGAACCAAAATGCCAACGAGGCTCTCCGTTGAAGATATCTGAGAGTAAGTATTGGAGCTGTGGTCCAGATACCGATCAAGGAACTTGTCCTCAAGATCACGAATGCTCATTCGATGGAAAGCGGTTCGGTTGCTGTCCATCGAGAGGTAGATTGCCTTATTGCTCTTAATTCCATTTTTTGAGTCAAAATCTGTACTGCTCCGATTCTGGAGGGCAGTTCCTGTCTACCTGGGTCCTCTCTACGATGGTCTTATGACCCAAGAAGTAATTCCTGTCAATCTTTCGTCTATCTCGGCTGTGACGGGAATCCGAACAATTTCGCCTCTCAAAGAGAGTGCACCGAGTTCTGTATAGATGCCGGTAGGAAGACTCATTTCTTCTTTATTTCTCGTTAGAGTGTCCCTTTGGCGGATCTCCGTTGACCAATGAGGAAGGCGTCAAGATGCAATGTACTGCCGATGAAACTTGCCGCTTGAAAGATCATTTCTGCTGGTCGCCAGGAACCGATTTGTCTTTTTGTTGTCCCACAAGAAAAGCTGTATGTAGTCGGCCAGTGGATCCCGGACTCAACTGTACTCTCGAATTGAAGAGGTACGAATTATCAGATACAACAAAAGGATATCCTTAGATTCCACTTCGATCCGCTCACATCTACCTGTCGGTCGTTTCAGTTCAGCGGCTGTGGCGGTAATGAGAACAACTTTGCGACAAAAGCTGCCTGCTCGAGGACTTGTCACAGTGCTGGTAAGATAAATTATTTCAGTTCCTAAATATGAATCAGCCTGTGCACCGTCCGAAATCCTCCAGGAAGGGGGTGAATCTTTCGACTGTGCTCGCTCTTCTTGCCCTAGAGGTTATGTATGTGTTCCTGACACCTGGGACTCTTCCAAGAGAGTCTGTTGTTATGTTCCGTCTTTCGGAGTCTGTCCTCCAAACCAACGTTCTCTGATCGGTCGCGATCAACAGTCTCCGAGAAAATGTGCGCCTGGAGCAATTGCATCTTGTCCCAAAGGTTTTTCGTGCCTCTTCAACCAACAACGGAACAACTTTTTCTGTTGTGGAGAAGATCAGCCTCCACAATGTCCATCTGGTTCCAAGACTCTTAGATGGTCTCCCTCTGGAGATCTTCGCGGCTGTATCTTTGACTCTTCTTGTGGCGAAGCAGATGCCATTTGCATTCGTCTTTCTCCCTTCCGTTCTGGAGTCTGTTGTCTGCACGCAAATGGCGACTGTCCGCCGACTTTTGTATTGGACAAAGAGGCCACAGAACTGGGAGAATGCTCTCCATTCGAACGCGACTCTTGCGGACCTTTGGGCATTTCTGCTTGTCTCTTCAGTGACAGAAGAGTACGTTTTTAAGCTTACTTTTAAAAGATTGTTCAGTCCCGTTTTGTATGCTGTAAAAGAACAGGACAACGAGTCGTCTCTCTCCAAAAGTGTCCAATTGGATCTGTCGAAGGTATGTTTGTCGTGCTTCTAAACATTTAGTTCAGATGAGACACGAGTCTTCTGTTCATCCGAAAAGACTTGTCCCTCTACGCATTTCTGTGTGCGACGAGATGCTGATCGAGTTGGCCTCTGCTGTCGACATCCGTCTCTTGGCAGAGTCAAAGGAATCAGCCCCATCTCACCTCCTAAGTGTGAGTTTTTCCTGAAAAAATATATAAAATGTTATTCGGAAATTTACACGGGCTTCAAAGGAAGCCAATGGGGTAAGACCAAATAATTTCTTTTTGCCCCGCTACCAGCTCGTCATCCATGGAGAGTCTGACGGCTGAATGAAGGGCGAACAAAACTTGTTAGTTCTGCCTTATGTAACCTACCAAGTCCTAACTGTCTAGACAATACGGGTTTGACTTCAGATACATGTCCGAAAGGAACTTCTTCGCTCATTGATATGAGGACAGCAGCTCCGCGTATCTGTAACAACATGCACTCCTGTCCATCTCCCTTTTCGGTATCTCTTCTCAAGAATCATCTAGCGAATCTTTCAGTGTGTTCCTTCTTCTCTAAACTCCGAAGTTCGTCTCTGCTGCGAGACGAAAGAGATTAGACGCTGTCAGAACGGTGCCGAGTCTCTTTCGATCGACGGACATGACTTCTCTTGTCGAATGAAGAGCTGTCCGCCCGGTTATTCTTGCGAGACCGAAATCTGTTGTCCAATGGAAGAATTCGCCTGCTCGGAAGCCATCTATGCGGGGACATCCTGTGACGGAGATTCTTCTTCCTCAGTCCGGTTCTACTTTGACCGAATCAGTCTCTCCTGTCGTAGTTTTGACTACCGAGGATGCAATCCGGGTGCTAACACGTGGAAAGACGAGCACAGCTGTGAAACAGCCTGTCTCTCCACAGCTCTTCGTTGTCCGAGTCAGTTCATAAATCCACCAGATGCTCCACAATTCTGTGAACAAACTCGTCCTTCATGTGGTCCAACGGAGCAATGTGTCTCGCTCAAGAGTGGGAAGAGTGTCTGTTGTATTCAAAAGACGGTAGAGATAGTTCCCACTGTACCTCCAAGTTCGCTAAAGAGCCTCATGCTCAACATCTGTGGACCGGGAAAAGTATCGTAAGTTTGAATGCTTTTTGTGAATCGAAACAACTTCAGAATTAAAGGAATTGACGGAGATCCTCGACGTTGTTCCAAGAGTCGGCCCTGTGGAATGAGACAAATCTGCATGTTCAGTCCCGTTTTGATGATGGACATCTGTTGCGGTGCTGGTAATCTTTTAAAACTTCTGGATACACTAAATTCAGGTCCAATGTCATATCCCATCGAGTGTGAAGACAGTTCTGCGCAAGACTCTCCAATCCTCAAGGCTCTGTATCCTGGCGACACCGGCTGTTCCAAAACCGTCGTCTGCAAAGGACAAGCTGTTTGTGTCAAAGGTCTCTGTGCCTGTAGCAAAAACCATGTTCAGTTCCACCGAATGTGTAGTAGGTCCAACTAAGTCACTCTATCCAAAATTCGCTTCAGGAGTCAGATGTCCTGCTCACTACCGTAATGTGGACGGAGTTTGTATCTGACCTCTGGACGGGTAGTCAGTCAACGGGTTCTCTTTCGAATAAAGCAAATATAGTTTATTGTGTCGTTTTCCCGCTCATTTCTGGACTCGCATAAGTCGCTTCGAGGGACTGGCGACCTGGCGCATGCTCGACTGTTGTGTTCGTTCGGGTTCTTCCAGTCGAATCTGGTTTCCAGGCAGTAGAGCCGCAGCAGGACCTTCACTCATGGGCATGGCAGATCCCTCGACAAGCATGTTGACACGATTCTTTTCGCCGGCCTTAAAAACTATAATAACTAGGAATTAAAGCGAAAAACTTCGTCGTCGAGCGGAAGGCTCATCTTGTGCGCAATTCTGTGTACTAGGGCGATGCTCGGCTGTTGCATTCGCAGTCGGAGATCCATCTTTCTCAACTGACGATCCATTTCCTCGACGCGCGACACGTACTGTCGTTTGACGCGTCTCAGAGTCAGATGGACGATGCAGACGAGTAGAATGGAACAGACGATCTGGACTATGAATGACCAGAGCAAGGGACTCTTGTGGGGTGACGTGGTTTCGGGCAGAGGCGTAGTCGATGTGCTCATTTCAATTGTGACTTTGACGAGAGTAGTAGTCAGCGTAGACGTACTAGTTGCCAACGACGAAACCACCGTCGAAGAATTCTAAAACTTGCGTATTTCTACTAGACAGATCGAACACATGCCGAGGCTGCCATCTCTGAACTGAATACTCCAAGTGAAACTATTCTGTTTTATTGATAGTTTTCCAAACTTGTTATTAGAAGCATTGCACACAATAAATATTCGAAAACTGCAAAGTGCATTTGCACGCTTTTCGACCAGTCTAGAAAAAAATTGTGACACATCAGGTCCTCATGAATCATATGCGCTAGGCAGCCAGTTCGCACCAATACCTAATCAGAACTGACCGTTTGCATTTGCCTCTCGCTAATTATTCCCAATAAACAGTTTGACTGTTCTTGAAAACACCAATAGGTTTTCAGAAACGGTGAAAATAAAGCAAACGCGAAATCATTAAAAGACTGCCTGTGGGGGGTCTCACAGCGAAGTTATCGTAATTGCAGCCGCTCGGTTTAAAATTCGACAAATATTGTTTTTGTTTGCACTTTTGCTCACGTTTTGCACAACTTTGACAGATCTCTAGTTTCGATTTTGCATACGAACGAGTTGATCACAAAGTAAAAAAATAAGTTTAGGTGTCGCATATGAACGGAGACAAGAAGAAGAAGAATCCGCTCAAGATTCTTTCGAATTCGGAAGATAGCGAGAGATCTTCCGCTGAACTATCGGAGGGAGTAAGCTCTTTTTCATTTCGTTGTACAAATTAAATTGATTAAGGAATTTATCGTCGACTCGATTGTCGATGTGAGACTTGCTGGTCGTAAATTCGAATACAAGGTCAGATGGGAGGGCTACGGAGTCGACGATGATACGTGGGAGCCTGAAAATACACTCACAAGTCAGTTTCATTTACCCTCAGCATGCGGTATGCTTGCAGGAGAGGGTGTCAAAAAGATTCTGGAAGAGTTCAAGAAGTCCCATGCAGCAAAGATCAACGAACTGAAGGATCGCAAGAATCGAAACTCTCGAAAGCGCCAAGCGCCATATGAATACATGCCGGTAAAACCTTTCCGCTCAGCTTTCGACTATCGGTTTAGGTATCTCGTGAAACTGCTGGAAAAGATGCACTGAAAAATTTTTATGGCGAAGAAGTGACTCGCGAGAAGAAGAGTCTCTTTGACCCGAACCACAAGTACACTGAGAGCGAAAAGTTTCTGTCTTCCCTCGGTCACACTCAGCGAATCTCTCGTAATCAAATGCGCGAAATGATTGCTACTACTTCACGTTAGTCCCTTTTGTGGTTTTTTCAATTCTTTCTCAGAATATGCTTCTCTGGCCAACTACCAAATTCCCAAAAAGAAGAAGCCCGTTCAGAAGAGTTACTCCGCTCCTCTTCTTCCGCCAATAGAAGACACTCCATTGGTAAATCTATATATTTTCCTTCTTAACTAAGGGTTTAGGTAATCGACGATGCCGTTAGTTCTCTGAGGGCAAGTCCTGTTGTTCCGTATAATGATCCCATAGACGACATCGGTTCTCTTGACCATTCACCGGTATAACGATGAGATTCTAGCAACATTACAGTTTTAGGACTCGATTGCTCAGTCATTAGCCAGCCCCCCAATGGAGAAGAAGGAGCAACGACCTCCGGTGGTTCTGTCACCAGCCAGTCCGCCTTTGATCAAGGAGAAGATGAGCGACCCCGTAGCGAATAACAATACAACAGTCTGTCCTCAGTCCAAAGAGAAAAAGGAGGATTCGGTCAAGAAAAATCGGGTAGATAAGGTCGGTTTTTTATTAGGGTGCGCGGAAAGTATTTTGGTGTCGCCCATAACTCTTTCCAGAAAAATGGAAATCAACTGATCTTTTTTTCAAAATGTAGCTTTCATTGTGCCTGAATTATTAGGCTAAATAAGAGACCTGGATATCTTATCGTTTGAGAACAGTGAATGTTCCAAGTTTCGATCAGCACATCATTTTGCCCATAGTGTACGAAAAAATTGTCAACTAGTGAAAATTGCAGCTCAGAATAACGAACATTTTGCTTTTTTGGGAACACCCCTAAACTGAAAATGCTCTATTGGTTGCGTAATTTCGGATGGGGAACGATTTTGAGTCCCATATTTCAGCATGTACCCCACCTCATGGTGATTTTCTGCGCTCGAAATTGAATTTTTGAGAAAATCACCGAACCAATCAAGCTGATATTTTACAGTGGTGCTTTTTAGCCCAGTAGAATGCTACTGTTAAAAAAAACAAAAAGATTTCCTCTCAGCGGATTCGAACCCTGGTCGTGCCAGCGTGAATTTTCCAAACCCACTGCGCCATCCGGACATTTTCAGTTAAGGGGTGTTCCCAAAGTCGAAAATCGTTTTTCAAAAAAGCAAAATGTTCGTTATTCTGAGCTGCAATTTTCACTAGTTGACAATTTTTTCGTAGGATGCGACCCTGGAGAGTTATGGGCAAAATAATGTTTTGATTGAAACTTGGAACGTTCACTGTTCTCAAACGATAAAATATCCAGGTCTCTTATATAGCCTATTTCGAGCACAATGAAACCTACATTTTGACAAAAAGATCAGTTGATTTCCATATTTCTGGAAACAGTTATGGACGACACCAAAATACTTTCCGCGCACCCTAATATGAAAAAAAACATCTCATCTTCAACATTGCAGGTAAACGTGCCTCTTGTGACCTCGGCTCCTCCAAGACGCTTCGAAATTCAATCTAGTGAACCGAAGTCCAAAAGTTCGAAGGAGAAGGATCGAAAGAATTCGAGAATCTCAAGTCCTCCGCGAGATAAAAGCCGAAACAGTCGTCTCGATAAATACAATCCAGTCGGTTCTCGAGATGTAATTGTTCTCCTTTTTTTAAATCCGGTCATTTTTCAGAATACTGATCGTGTGGACCGCAAACAGCATTGGAATCGCAGCTACGATGGTCGTCCGGTCCGTGAAGAAGCTCGTCCTCCCACTGTGGAGGAATTCATCGCCTTGTGCAAGTTGATGGACTCTGCTAAACTTCTTCAAGTTCGACAAACTGTCGACCAGAATCAGTTCACTGATCTGTGCGTCCTACGATTCAATAATATGGGCCTAAACGTTCTCCACTGGGTAGGATATTCGTTATTTCTAAGCAAAAAAAGTTTTCAGCTTCCTCTCGAAGGTGGCTGTCGCGGAAAAGATCATCATCCTGCCGATGAAATCGCCTGGATTATCGGAAGATCTTGTGGACCGACGTTGTTCCAACAGCAAGACATCAATGGTCGTACCCCTCTGCATTATGCTGTTCTCTACAAGAAGGTACAATAATTTTCATATTTTCTTACAAATTTGCTCACAGGAATGCCTTGTGAGCTGCTACATCGAACTTGGCTCTCCTATCAACGCCAGAGACCGAATGGGACAGACTGCTCTTATGTTGGCCATCGCTCAAAACCAGAGACACGTCGTTACTCTTCTTCTCAAAGCCGGTGCTTCTTTCGATAATCTCATGTATCCGTTAGTTGTTCTTTATTCTTCTTTAACTATTGTCACTTCAGGCTTGTGGGCGCTAATGATCACGACTGTAAGCGACTGGTTGAGACTCATGAACGTGTAATTGAGAGAGCACTACTAGAAGATCCTGGACTAACGTAAATACCAGTTTCGGTTCTACAACCAACTCGTTTCAGGATGATTCGCGATGTTCAACGCATATCACCGATCTTTGTCAGCCCACTTGTCGATGGAACGGACTTTTTCTTCCAGGTTTGTATTAAACTTGGGTACATTCACCTGACCCGTTTTCCAGTTCCACCTAAGCCGTCTCCCTCCTCAACCTACCCCACACCACACTGCAGTTTTGGCCATTTTCATTATCGGTCGAGACGAAGCCAAGTGGTCGACTCAATCGTACCCGCGAATTAGAATGCTTCAAGTTCCATTAGTCAACAGAATTCCAGTGTTCGACTATCAAAACACTCCCATGATGTATCCATGCAACTTGTCACTCGACATCAACGAAATTTTCATCCGTCTTGGTCCCGAGACTATCATGAGGTAGCTTCTGCATTCGTTCCAACTAAGCATATTTCAGACAAAACGCTATGATTGCCTGTTTAATATGCACCGGAATCTACAAGTACCCCCAGTATCCGCCTTTGCGATAATATGCCCTGTTTTATATATTTTGTTTGGTATCAACCCTGTTCTTTTCGTATAATAAACTGCTTTTCATTCAACATTGTTCTAACAAAATTGGTAGCTAAAGTCTGTTCAAAAAAAGAACGCAACAGTAACCCATAAATATTTCGCTTCGAGAACCACAAACCCCTGATTTTCGGGGTAAACTGCAACAATTCAAACCGATTTCTTGATTTTCTCATCGGTGAATTGCCGCGCTTCGGGTGTTTGTGGTTCTCGAAGCGAAATATTTATGGGTTACTGTTGCATTCTTTTTTTTGAACAGACTTTATCCACTATCTGTTTCTGGTCTCCCGTTTTCATTTGGCAGCTGCGTATCCGCGCTCCAATCTTTTTGGCTGTTTTAGCGGAAAATTACGGGTTTTGAATTCCTGCTTTGTCAGTTTCTTCTCAACACTCCCAATTTCAGTACTTGATCCCGTTTCTAACCATCTACTCGACCAAATGTCTAAAAAGGGCACGCGTAGGAAATATCTCGAAGATTCCTTCTCGTCTCACAGGTATTTTGTCTTCGCATTGTCAACCAAAGCGTGTCAATTCAGTTCCGGACAAACTCGTTCGACAGTCTACTCACAAGAAAAGAACGATCAGAACAGTTTCCTGTCTGACGATCGAAGCCGTTCTTCGTTATCAAACAAGTCGGAAGCCTCTGCCGTCGAAAACGACTCGGATTCTTTCATTGTCAGAGATGACGAATGCACCTCAGGTTCTTTTTGTGTTTGCAGAGAGAAATTCAATTTTTAGACGACAGCTTCCACAGTGCCAGTGAATCTTCCATCAAGAGTTACCGTTCACCTATGCCTCCGCCGAGAAAACAACAAAATCGCCTGGCTAAGGTAAGATTTACTTCGATACTTCCTCAAAAATATTTCAGCGGAGTCTGGACAAACCCGCGACTGAACCTCTTCCATTCACAACACCAGTGAGAAGCCGTCTAGCTCGAACAGAGCCGAGGAAGAAACAAGGTTTGTTGTGTTTTGTCAGATACAAATGCGGTTCAGTGCAAACGCCGCGGCAAAAAGCTCTTCAGGATCCTGAAGAGCGTACACTTTTCCTCGAAATGTATCCCGAGTACAAGGACGAATTTGTAAGTGACGAGGAAGACGAAAAAGACAAGCCCATTGAAATGGTCACGCTGTCCAGTGATACCGAAGATGATGTACCCGTTTCGACTACAAGCACTCGTTCCGAAAGTGTCCGGTCTCGTAATTCATCGGCCAGCAGTGGGAGCTCATTCGAAAACTGTTGGTTTCTTTTTCGAGTTCTCTCTTTCTCGGTTTTCAAACACGCTTCAGTCATCAATGCTTTCAGACCTCAGGGTTCTGAAGGGAGGGGAGAAGAAAGACGTAAACGAGAACGAGGACTCTTCAGAAGATTATGATCGCCCACCGTCCATGGAGGAAGAGTACGGATGCGTTTATGTTCTTGCGTTTACGCTATTTTAGTTTCATCGTCAGTGACAGTGACTCTGTCTTTTCGGTAAGATCAGACGATGAGGAAGAGGAGGTGTCTATCGAGGACGACGAGGCTGACGAGGGAAAGGAAAATGTTCCAATTGTTCCGAGTAAACATTTCACATTTTCAATTTTTCTCAGCCATTTTTAGAGCCTAAATCGAAGCTGGTCAACTCTCTCATTAGCAGTTTCGACAGTCCTTCTGTCAAGAGCAAGAAGAACGTTAACGATTACTTCCTGGCTTCTCTTTCGGCCAACTATCAGGGACAGCGACATCCGGATGCTGTCAAGTTTGCCAAGAATGGAATCAAGCAGAAAAAGTTGCGAGAAGAGTTGACTGATCGCATCTTCGAAACTCTGATACGTAGCTGCTTCGATGGAGAGGTTTGTTCTTCTCATTTTCTTGTCTTCACGCTTATTTAGAACTTTCTACAACGCGAACACATAATCTGGAGCTCGAGACTACGAACAACGGCCGGTCAGTGCAAGAATATGAGACGGAAGAGCGGAACCCGGTATTCTCACGTCGAATTGTCGATGAAAGTCTGCACAACTCCAGGTTTTTCTCCTCTTAATAATTCTAGAACAATCAATTTTAGAACGTCTCCGAGATACAATGGTTCACGAAATGTGTCATGCAGCCACTTTCCTCATAGATGGACAAGTAAAGGCTGGACACGGGCCGTGGTGGCAGAAGTGGACTCGACGTTGTCTGCAGCGATGCCCGTCTCTCCCACCTATTGGTGTCTGCCATGGCTACGAAATCGTCAAGAAGTTCATCTACGAATGCACTCAATGTACTTACAAGTCAGTTTCCTCTCCAGCTTGTCTCATTCTTTTTCAGAATCGGTCGTCATAGCAAGTCCTTCGACACGAAAAAGTTCTGTTGTGGTAGATGTGGCGGCAGATTTGTGCTGACGAAAGACGGAAAACCTGTTACGGAAGACGACCAGAAGAAGACTACCGCATTTGCCAATTTTGTCCAATTGAACTACAACAAACACACGCTGCCTGGTCGAAAGCATCACGAGGTTTCATTTCTTTCTTCTGTTAAAATCAAAATTTTAGGTGATGAAGATACTCTCTGCTCAATGGCGTGAGTCTAAAGAGAAGAAGCCTGATGAACTCGAAGTCGACATCAGCGTCCTTTCCATCCACGATGATTAATGGTCTATTGTTATTTGGTGCCAAAATGAAGAGATTTACTTATAATTACATTGGTCCATTCACCGGAGCAGATAGTTATTAACATTCAACACATAAATTTGGTCACTATTTCAACAGAGAGTGATACTCGTAATGGGAGAGCAGTCGAACATGGGGCCAGGCAGTTTCAAAGGCATTTTGCAAGGCACTGAGATTCGCAGAAACCGAGATCAAAAAATGTGAGGGGATAACTTATTGGGGAGGCTGGGTCCGATTTGAACGGATCTGAAAACCGGCGCCGGACAGTCGGTTCGTGGATATTCTATTGTCGTTTTTGGCCTCGATCTCTCGCAGCCTCAAATTTTCCAGTTCTTCTTTTCGACGACGACGAGCCATCTCCTCGGTCTGGAGACGCTGTTGTCTCCTTCTTTTCTTCTTGTTCTGTCGTCGAATGTCCGAAGCCGTCGTCGGAGGCTGTTCAATCCTAAAAGTTCTTGTTTTAATGGGAAGAACTCCCTCAAAACCGTCTTGAAGGAGGTCTTTTCGGCGGATCGGGCAGTTTGAAGTGCACATTTTGTGGTGGTTGATGCTTGAGTGAAGGGACCAGCAGTTCAGCCAGACTCACTTCTCTCTGACCCACAGCATCGTCATAATGAACCACAAGAAAGTGACTGGCCTACAAATTGTTCCAATCCTTACATTTAATTCGAGGTAAGCCTACTTTCCGCCGTTTTCTCGTCTTCTTCCCGACTCTCGGTCGGCCAGTTCTTCTCAGAGCCACATACCATGGCCTCCTTCTGGTTCCAAAGGCGCAGGACGAATACACATTGTAGTAGTTTTCCATCATCTCTTCCAAAAAGACGCACTCGGCCGAAAAGTTCGAAAAGGGCTGAAAATGTTACACCATTTATCGCGACACTTTTTCTCAATCAGAAAGAGTCAGGACAACTGTTCTCTGTGAGACCAACTGTTTATGTTTTGAGATTTGACGTCACATTTGGGCAAGGAGGAAGATAAACAACGAACCGTGGAGTAAAGATGACCGTCTCGGTTCATGCAGAGATAGCGATTCGCCTCGACTCCTCGTATGCTGACGAGTCCAATGGCTACCGAGATGAAGTCCAGAAGACCTGAAAACTGTTCTTTACCACTAAACGTTTCTTGACCAAGGATCCTCTAGAAAGAACACATGTGGGGCTCAAGACGAACAGGGAGTTCCAATGACCCCGTACCACCCGTTGACACTCGTAAAAGATCTCTCTGGCTTTTGGTCAGAGATAGAGAAGAAAAAGTTCACATTCATATTTATTTAGATGTCCAGATTGTCTAAATAGTGTCGTCCAGAGTGACGACTTCGACAGGCGGCTTGGCAGGAGTTCCGAGGCAGATGACGCTGTCGTTGAGCGTCGACGGGGTGACGCTGCGAAGAATCCTCTGGGCCAGATTGTGAGAGCTGCGACAGAGACGAACGGGAGTGGCGAAAGTGGACTTCTCGATCGAGTCGTAACTGGACGAGCGGTCTCCCAGGAAGCCGGCAGTAGTGGGAGTGTGAGGACTGCTGAGACGGAGGGCGAAGGTAGTCGAGCGACAGACACGACGAATCGGACGGAAGGGGGTAGAGCCCGGATAGACTAAGACGTGATCCGATGGCTCGTCTTGTTTCGAATCTTCTGGAAGAGTTTGGTCCTGACCCTCGAACAGTTCCTCGTCACTGCTCTCTTCATCCACAGCCGTCCAGAGCTCTTCGTCTTCGACCTCGGACTTCATTTCTGCAACCGTCTCCAGCTTTTCAGTCTCTTCCTGTCCATCCGTTAGCTCATCCTCCTGGAGAAACGGTTCCTCTTCCAGACTCTCTTCCAGACTCTCCTCTGTCTTCGGCTCCGTGTCCTCGTTCTCGATGTACTTCTTCAGAGTCTTGGCCAGCAGCTGGACGATATGTCCCTCGCATCCCTGTTCTTCCTGGTCCAGACGACTCTCCAACTCTTCCAATAGGGCTGTCTTTATTTCCGGATCCTGATGGTCAGAGGCCATGAGACTGTTGAGGTCTTGAAAGAGGTCCTTCATCACGGTAACCGTTTTCTCGATGTTCTTCATCCTCAGTCTCGTCTTATACTTCTGGCTTCGGCGGAACAGATTCATCTGAACGACGATCCTCTAGTGCAGACTCGAATTGAATGGAGTCACAAACTTTACTACTTAAGTCGACTAGCAGAAAGTCTGCAAGACTAGTCACGACAAGTTACGGTAATCCCCAAAATAAGGCTGCAAACTTACCGTATAGGGTATTTCTCGTCGGAGAGCCTCTGATAGTCTCGATACGGTCTCCCCGATGAGTCTGTTGACTTGCTGTGTACTCGTCCATGATCTCAAGCCACGTTCCTGATCGACAAAACAGAGCTCCTTTCCTCGAGTCGCCTCCTTCCAATGCCCCGTAGATGTCACTCCCTCTGGCTCGCAGTCGCCTGGCTGTCGACTCGCACTGTTTTAAAAGCTCTTGAGCTGTGAGTTGTGCGTCTGAACCTCTCGCCTGAACCGTCTTTATTAGTTTAATTCGTGATTGAAACGAACCCTCGGAGGATGGTGTTGGTAGTGAGGCAGAGGAGGGAAGAAGGCAACAGCTCCACCACCTATAGAGGACGCTGAGGCTAGATCCATAAGCACATCTGAATTCTTATCTTTTGAGCTTTTCCTCAAACAGAATTCGTAAAGGAGTGAGTCAAAAATGATTAGAGAAGGGAGGTAAAGAGTTCAAAGAGGAAGAGAGGGTGTCTTGTAATCTGAACCGAACTCTTTTTTCAATAAGGGACAGATCAGTTTTCGAAATGGGAGAGCCCTTTGTTCTTGGCCGGCATGTTTTCTCCGTTCACTGAAAAAAAAGACTTTTCAGTCTGTGAGTTCGATATATTTCGAAAAAAAAGAGAAATGGAGACAGTCGAACAATGAGGAAGTTGTAAAAGAGGTCGACAAAAATTTACAACGTTGCGTGATAGTGAGTATGAGACGAGAGCTGAAGAGACAGAAGGGAGGAGGAAAGTAGCATCCGGTGTTCTTATCTGTGGCCATTAAATCCACAACTTCACCGAACGCGAATTGAAGAGGCGGACAAGAGACAAATGTCCGTATTCATGAGAGTTGCGTGGGTCCGATCAAGAACATCTGTAGCTAGACGCGATCAGATCTCTCTCGTCCATCATCGACAGAACGAGATCAAAGAGTAAAAAAGGGAGTGTCGTGATAAGCCTGAAGGAGCCAGGAAGATAAAAAGTCGTGAGAGAACTTGTTGAACTGGGTGTTGAGAGACCAGCTGTTGCAGGAGATTGCTACGTAATAGTGTTGCTTTATGATTGTGCCTCCTGGAAGAGGTCTGTTGCGTCAGAGACACGTGCGAAGACAAATGACGTCCCGGTCGACATAAAAATCAGTAGGAGCCAAGGACAGTTGGCAAGAGGTCAGGACCAGTCGGGAACTCCAGAGGTTGGTTCTACAGTCAGAGAGTTAGAGAATAACTAAAGCAAAAGAAAAATTGTCGTCTTTGAAAGGATACGGAACTTTTGTGGACCAGGAAAGGACACGGCTGTGGGGGCGAGACTGATCGACCTGGATAATCAGATTGAGCTCTGCAGAAAAGTGACGGGGATAACGAGTGAGAGAGGGACAAACGCTGACCTCATCCTCTCTTCCTCTAAGAGCATAAATCACAACCGAATGGGCTGGCGGACGGTCGAAAAACTAGACTCTCGAGAATCAACACTTGTGGTACAAATCTACCTTGGAAATTGGATCAGACTGATCACTTTGCTTCAATTCTACGTCCTAATTAAGATTTAATCATTCGTTTTTGTTAAAAGTTAAACAATAGTTATAACAAAAATATTAGGGGATTTTACGAAGAAAGTTTATAAAAAACTCGAAAGAGTTATTACAGCACTCCAGCGCTCGTCAGGATGCCGCCTCGTTCTACCGACCGAAGCCGTAGGAAGGAGCGCAGTTCGAGCAGTAGCTCTACTTCTCGAAAGAGGGATCTGCCTCGCAAGGCTGCCAAGATTCGTCGTACCTTCCCGCAACCCGGAATTGCCAAGACGGAGCTCCGCTTCGTCGTCTACAGCGAGTCTGGCGGCAAGTACCAGAGGGAGAAGTTCATGCAAGACGTGGCCGAGTTCTTCCAGGAGCAGGCCAAACGAATGGCTGAGAAGGAGATCGAGGGACATATAGAGCCAGAGGTTAAGAAGGAGGAAGAGAAGAAGCCTGAGCAGCCGATCTGTATCAAGAAGTTCCCGAAGAAGGTCTGTCCGAAGACTAAGAAGGTCTGTACGAGAAAGTGTCCGCTGTACGAGTGTGACAAGGAGAAAGATCTTCCCAAGGAGAGTCATCACGAAGAGAGCTGTACCCGTGCTCGTGCCATTCGCACCGCTCTTCCCGTCATCCAGAAGCTTCTGAACAGAATCAACGAACTTCAGTCTCGTCACAGCAACAAGGAACTCTTGGCCATCTACAAGACAGCTCAGCAGGTTCACAACGACGCTGAAAAGTGCCTGAAGGATGGCGGATCCATCGGAGATACTCTCTGTGAGCGTATCGCCCGTCTCAACAAGATCGCAAAGGCCGTGCTCGATCCGGAGAAGAAGATGACCACCACGATGAGAAGCCTCTCAGTCTACAGCGAGGCTTCTTTCTCGAACATCAACGCCGCCTCCCATGCCGAATCGACTCCTAACCTCTGTCCTCGTCGTCGTCACTAGAAGCCAACTAACCAAGTGAATAAATATGGACACGGCTCAGGCTTTTTCTCGCATGTTAGTGTTTTTTCAAGTGGTAGTGATAGTTTCCGACTAGAGAATGAGAAACACTAGGAAACAAGGAAAGAACCAGGAAATGTAGAAAAACAAGAACCTGGGCAAGATTCTAGATTTGTGCAGACATTTTTGAAGAATGACAGTTGAAATGAATAATGTTTAAGTAATCGGCAGAAAGCATGTTGCTTCAGTTACAAGATGAAAAGTTGCCATGTAATAGACTTTTTTGGCTTTATAAGAAGTTTCATGAAATTAAATTAAGTTTCGAGAAACTGAGAAATGGAGACATCTAGGGATAAATAGGAATAGAGTAGGAATAGGTGTATAGGTTGAGAGAAAACATCCATGTTGTTGAGCATGTTCGAGATTGTTCGAGGTTGGGAGAATGACGAATGACTCTGTTGAGTCAATCACTTCAAAATGGAAAATGATTAAATGAAATTTATGTAAAAGAGGAACTCCGTGTGGCAATTGACATTCTCGGGAAAGAGTGAATTTTGAGGTTACAATAGAAGTCGCAGGTATCACTGATTGGCCTCGAGGGTATCTATGCGGATCAATGCTGAGAGCAGTGTCAGTTGTCCTCCTGTCCCGTCGGCTTGCTCTCTCGTATCTCTCAGAGAAAGGGAGTGATCTTCTGTCTATTGAATAAGTCAGTCAGAGTACAAACACGCAACAACTCTTTTATGGTATGGGTCATGCAAGAGAAACGAGCTAATTGTTGGTTGTCAGTAGTGGAAATCAGGACAACGGACAAAGGGACGGAATCTCTCTAGTTGACTCCTGGCGGTCAAAAACACAAACCAGTCATAAAATTTAACACACTTAACGGGTATTCCGTCGCTGTTTTATGGGCTTTCGTGACTCTTTAGATCGGGAACTGTTGCCACAATTAAAGACTGTTCTAGCAGGATTGGAGAGGTTTCTTACTTTAGATGGAGATTTTTGGAAACTTCTAGAAGTAGGTTCAGTTTTGTACAGTTCAAGCAGACAAACACTAACAAAAACTTGGTCTGAGAAACTACGTTTGAAGGACGAAATTTGAAAAGTACAAAATTTGAAAAAAGGGCTGAGACAACAATCGAATTGAATTTACTGGGCCGAGTCGCGCGTTGGGGTTTGGCGGCCGATTGTAGTTTCAGATTAGCTGGAATAACTAGATGATATCGGGTCAGAATGTATCGAAATCTCGCTGAAAAAGCAGAGAGATTCGTGTTGCGAACAAGAAGTTTTACGAGCTGGCGACGAAGTGACCGAGAGATCAGAAAAGGTCTGGAAAGAGTTGCGAGTCTGGAGGACAAATGAATTCAAGCGACGCCCCGGGGAATAGCCGCCAATTTCATTTGGACAGAGATTGTTGCAGCCAGGGATCACTTTTTGAGAAAAAGTCTCTTACCCCGCATTTTCTGTTTTGGAATGTGCTTCGCACATCGTTTATCAACCGCGATTTGGCAGACGACCCGTTCTCGACGATATGCAAATCAAACGAGAGTCGAGAGAGAGAGAAAGACGGGAAGGTATGATCGACGCTTCCGCAAAGAACATTAATGGAAGACGTCTGTGTTTGTGGTTCGGATTGGCTGCAAAACGAGGAAGAGTTTATTGAGTCATTCTTTGAACTGCTGGGTGAAAAGAATGCTGGGAAAATACTCTCCCCAATGATCAAGGGATCTTATAGGACTGGGAGTGAATTTGCAATGTGTATTCTGTACCAGGACAGTGTGTCCAATCTAAAAATCTAACGCGTTCAACATGTCAAGGAAAACTAAGATTCAGTTGCACATCTAGACAACCTTTTTCAGTTGGAAAATAGAAAAAAACTTTCGTTTTTGAATCGAAGCCGCAGCAGGATTTGTCCCACCAAACCATAGATTTAGCTGTTATTGCCAACTGGCTTGGCAGGAGTCTCCAGAAAAGATGCCGTGAGTACGAAGCCAACCAGAATGACATTGAATGTCGTCAAGATGTTGCAAAATGCTCATGCGTCAAGACAAACAAATGAGTCAGTTTGATGACCAGGTGTGGTCCGAAAAGAGGTCAACAGAGTACACGAAGGGTCTGAAGACTGCGCGAAGAGGCTTTGGCCTCCTACGAGTGGCCGTCTGTCAACTTGCGTCACTGATAAGGTATTCCCCCGGAACTGACGGATTTATGTGAGAGGGAACACCGTTTAGAAAAAATGTTGTGGTTATGGATAGTCGACTTTTGACAGAACACCTTATTTGCTGTTCAGGTCGCTCGGTCATTCTCTCGCAATGGAAACACGTACGCAAACATTCCATAAGAGAGAGGGCATAATGCGCTCCGGAAATGCTTTGCAAACTTTTAAGAAATCTCGGTACCGCTATGAAACAGAACTGTTTTTAATAGACTTGTTATGAAGTAGAACTGTAACTTCATAGAAATGGAATCAAGTAGAACTCAGACATGTTAGGACAAGCCATAGTAAAGAGTTTCTCTTTGGTTCTGTTTCGTAACAGTTCTATAACATTGCGGTTCTAGTCAATTATGAAGATGGAGAATAACAGTTGTATTTCGTTGTATAATAAGTTCTATTTCTTAAGTTCTATGACAAATAGTTCTTAGCGGTTCTCAAATACAAATAGTTCTCTTGATGTTTTCCAAGAAAACGATTTTTTAATTAGTCAATTTTGCAACAAGTTTTTGTTCCCTCGACTCCTTTGACTTCTTGTGGTTCCAGACAAGACATTGTGTCCTACTTTGCTTGTTTGAGTCCTGAACATCCATAGTCTGAGAAGCATCAGAGTTTCTGAGTTCCAAGTCTTCTCTGTCACTTCCCGAATCATTGAATATCAATTTACAGCAAGCTGACTTCAATTGCTTGTGAGATTAACAAAACTGTACAGAAGGTATTTTCAGAAGTCAGTCTCATCCGGTCAAGAACGAGGTGCTAACACGGGAGCTGATTTGCATGGATCCCATTGTGTTTCGGCTAGTTGCTGCGCGCGAATCAGGCTGATTACAGCCCGAGGCGAGATGGTGGGCGGGGTCGATGGATGGTCTTTCTCCCGGTCGACGGGACGACGATGCTTCTCGTCGTCGCCCTTCTTCTCCCTTTTTTCTCAATATCGTCAGCCTCTTCTTTATCTTCCGGTCGTCTTCGTCGTCAGCTAGAATTCAATGCGTCCGTCCCGTACATTTTCTCTGCTCGTCTGTATCCTTTCGGAACTGATCGAGGAGATTTACTAGTCCAACGCGACAGCGAGCCCTATGCTCTCGAACATCCGGTCACTTTTTTGGGAGAACAATACGACACAATCTATGTGAGTCTATTTTAACGGTCAGTCCGGAACCACCGACGGAGCGTGTCCTCACGCGACGTCGACTGGTTTCTTTTGTCTCCAAATACCACCTTTGAGATTGATCCATGTCTGGCTAGTTAGGAAATACTTTGAAGTGAAACTTCCAATCTGAAAATGTAACCATTTCATAATGTCTGAACAACGTTTTCTATTGGAAAGAGTTCGTAAAACAACAGGCTGTCTCAAGCTGGATATCAGAATGTAAGACCTCGTGTTCTGTAAGTTCTGACCTTGCCATAACATACAGTATTTTCAACAGGAATGTACCTATTGACCTTCTTACTGAAAACTCATGATGCAACATTTTCGGTTTCTCACAACTTAACACTGTAAATGAAACCAAGAAACTCTTTATTCCTGTAACGAGCTCTCAGTGACTCTTTCGTCTGGATTCGGAAAAGTTTGGTTTTCAAGAGAAGCCGTCAGAAGTAACCCTCTCCTTTAATGACCCGTCACATTGCCTCAGTCCAAGTATCGCTCCACATTAGCATAAACCTAATTCGTTGACCACTTTACTCTCCCTTTTAGTCAGTTATTCTCCCACTTTCTCCCTTCGCGCTCAATCCAATCTCCCACTTTTTTGTTGCCGGAGACACGGTTTTGATAAGAAGTCGCGCATTCTCTACGGCTTAATATTGGAGATGTGATTGTAAATCAGTTAGCACCAGGTCGGCAGATTCCTTTCGGATTTGTCGCAGAAAATCCTGTTCTGAAATGATATGTCTCGCGACCCTAAATTATCCGCAATCATCTCGCTTTCATAAGTGAATCAAGAAGGTCTTCGGGAACTTTCTAGAGGGGAAAGACATAACCGACGAAAGCGGGTCGTAATCCCAAAAAGGCGTGTTTTCGAAAGAAGTCGGTCACTTTATCACCTAATTGACTTCTCGGTACCTATTTCTTACCTAATGACCCATGCAAACAGACGGATGTCCCACCAAAGCACACCGCACAGGAAGACAAACAAGCAAGCCTTTTCCAGATCCGACGGGATGGGAGTCTGGCCTTCCGAGACGGAATCCCTGTGCCACGGCTACCCGCTGCTGATCCCACTATTGCCATTTTCTGGTCGGCCAACAAAGCCACCAAAGTTATGTACAGAGAGACTGACGGTCGGATATTTTGAAAGTCTGAATTCTGAAGGGTATTTTGCAGATGTTGACATAGTCAATCTGGCACACAATGAAGTCAACATCCAGTACAGATATGGAGCCAGATTTAGAGTCAGAAGCGTGCTGATAGTCACCTGGGAGATGGAGGTAGTATCAAATGAGAAGGGATTCGAGTTTCAATCGTTTAGGACCCTAAGAGTCTGTTCCAAATGGCTCTGATCGTTGGAGATTCTCAGACTTTCGCTCATTTCGTGTACAGTAGACTCACTCCCGGAGTTTTGGCCTTTGTAAGTTTGACTTGGACTCTATAAATAGCAAATTATAGGCCGGATTTGCCGGAAGAAACTACTCTTACACACTGCCCGATGGTGGTACACCAGAAGCCTTTTTGATAGGAGAACGAAGTGACATTGGAATTCCGGGAGAATGGCTCTTCCAGGTCAACGACCAGCAGGTAGATTTGTATCAAAAGAGCTCAAAGAATGTTCCAGATATTTCTCTGCGGTGCCGGCTACCGTGGACTCGAATGTGTGGAGAGCTGTGCTACATCCCATTGGTCCAATGACTGCCATAGAAGTTGTCATTGTGACGGAGGAGATCCGTGCGATCAAGAAACTGGAAGATGTCCTTCCGGCACTTGTTCTCCCGGTTGGACTGGTCCTGCATGTGAGGACGATCTGGACGAATGTCAGTCGGAAGGAGCATGTCCAGCTGAACAACCAGATTGTGTGAACACGGCTGGTGCTTTCCTCTGTCTTTGTTTCGAGTATGACGATGAGAGAAAGGCTTGTAAAGGAGCTCCACCACCCAAGGAGGTCTTCGAAGTGCCCAGTGTTCCAGTTCGTCCCTCTATTGGCCGACAAACCACCACAACCACGAGAAAAGCACCAGTATCGAGAAGAACAACTACAACTGCGAGACCCAGTACGACTCCGACCGTCAGAGCAGCTGCTGTAGTTCAAGAAGAAATCAATCCCGTGCCGTTGCCTACATCGACTTGTGACTTTTGTCATAAGAATGCAGAATGTGTCAATGAACAGTGTCAATGTAGATCCGGGTTTGAAGGAGACGGATTGAGGTGAGAGTATGCTTTTCTTATTTGCATTTTTCTAGCTGTACTGACGTGGACGAGTGTGAAGACTCTGCGCTTTGTGGTGACAATTCAATCTGTCGAAACACCCATGGCAGTTATGACTGTGAATGTCAGCAAGGATTCGGTTTCGTCCAGAACACTTGCCAAGGTTTTTTTTTACTTTTCTTTTTGACTAGTTTTTCAGACATTGACGAGTGTGCTAACTCGCCCTGTGGCCACAACGAGGGAGTGCAGTGTATCAACGAGCCTGGAACATATCGTTGTGAGTGTAAAGAAGGCTTCGACTCTCGAGACAACTGCAAAGGTGAGCTGTTTTTCCATTCTAATAACACCTTTCAGATATTGATGAATGCCGAGATCGCAATGCTTGTGGACAGAACGCAAAGTGCAGCAATACTGTGAGTTTTCTTTCCATTTAAAAATGTAAACTTGTTAGGTTGGTGGCTTCGAATGCGAATGTCACTCTGGCTACGAGAGACTTTCCGAAGGAGCCAACTGCACTGACGTCAACGAGTGTATGATCGAGCCCTGTCATCCGGCTGCCAAGTGTACCAATGAGCCGGGCTCTTTCGACTGCAAGTGTATTGACGGATTTGTAGGAGATGGTCTCGAGTGTCATGGTAAAATAAGATTCAAACATTTCTATATAAATCTTCCAGAAACAACAATGTATCCGATTGCGAACGATTCTATCGTAATCACAAGGGCTGCTGAATCTTCAACTGCCATCGCTCTCGCTCATCCCATCAAATATTTCGGACAATCTTATAGAGCTGTTTTCATTTCTTCTAATGGAGTCATTTCCTTCGACTCCATGACACATGGACTGATAGAGAATCCTGGTCGAACCTCTCGACCACTGATTCTTGCCCTTCATTCCCAGATGGATTATGCAAGGGAGGGACTCGTTGCGTACACACTGGTCAACGGTATGTTCTTAAAATTTTGTAAATACAAAGCTCACCAGATTCTGACGAGGTTGGATCCTCAGTTCTGTCTCGAGCTTCTGTCACAGCCAGCACACAGTATGGACTGGAAGGATTCAGGCCGAAGTATCTTCACGTTTTCACTTTCGACCGGATCAGACAAGCTGGCAGTGCCAATGTGAGCACACTTTATGGAAGGCGAACAAGCATGTTCAGGTAAACTCATTCCAAGCCGTCTTAGCCACTGACGACAACACAACGTTGCTTACTCTGATCTATGACAAAGTTGAAGCTAAAGGCGCATGGGCTGGTAAGAATTGCACTTTGTTCATTACCGTAATTCGAGGTATCTATTCATCGACTGAATCTGTGGAATTGCCCTCTGACACTCTCACAAGCCAGTCAAATGTGGGTCGGCCTGGAAGATGGATGATGCGAGTGGATTCCCAGCTGGTCCCATGTCCTCCTGGTCGGACGCGATCTCCTCTATGTGATCAAGGTAACTTACAAATGATTCAAGAGTATAGAATATTTAGAATGTTCCGCCGGAAGATGGGGTTTCGCCTGTCAGGGAACCTGCCACTGTGCGGGAAATCTTCCCTGTGACCCAGTCACTGGTATCTGTTCCAACGGAAAGTGTGATGCTGGTTGGGATGGACCTTTTTGTAACGAGGGTAGGTCTTCTTTTAACATGCTTAATAATAACCTAGACATCGACGAATGTTCCTCGGAGATAGTCATCTGTGGTGAACATTCAGAATGTATCAACTTGGATGGAGGTTACGAATGCCGCTGTGTCACTGGCTATTACAAGAACGGATCTATATGCCAAGCTCTTGAACAATGTCAGGAACATTTCCATCGTCCATGTTCTCCAGACGCCACCTGTCAGGTCAAAGCCTCTCGTCCCAGTTGTATTTGTAAAGAAGGACTTGTTGGAGACGGATTCCATTGCGAGATTCGCTCCTCTCTTCCAGTTATTGATCTGACCAGAGAGATTCTTCTGCCCTCTCTGGAAGGACTGCCGCCAGTCGATCCGGAAGAAGTCAGGGAGATTGGAGAGACTCCTTTCGTTATGCAGACGTGGATTCCGACTCAAACTACTCCTCCCACTAAGCGACCTCTCATTGTCACTGCTTCTCCAGCTACCGAAACAATTACCACTCTTCGAAACATTACCGTTGTCAAGGAAGCACAGGAGAATCTTTCAAACTTGTGTAAGATTTTGCTTGAAATTAAAAGTGTTCTAGCTTTATTTGGCAAAAGACTTACATTGTTTCAGATCTGTGGTTCGGTCTTCCCGGCGCTCTTTGCATCATCTGGATCGTGCTGGTCGTGGTCATTGTGGCAATGTGGAAGAAGCGAAGAAACAACAGCCGAGTCGACGATTATGACAAAGTCTGGGGACAGGCGACACGCTCGACAGCTTTGACGACAAGAAGTGCGCAAGGGACGACCAGAATTCCTATCACGAACGGACCGGCTTCGTTCCAATGGCGATATTGACCGCGAGACTGAGATCGAGCTTCTTCAGGGATAACACTATGGGTAAGAGTGTGCAAGGCTGCTCAACGTAATAAATATTTATCGTTCTACAGTGCTCCACGTAATTATAAAACGCACCCAAAAAAATTGGCAGACGGGTCAAAAAATGGGTTCGTCTTTTACCTCAAAGATGAAAAAGATGTCAAATGTGATTACATATTTGAGCATATGATGCAAATTTGGATAACACGTTTCGAAAAAATTCTTTGGTTATTTTTGCAGAAAAGTGACTTTGGCCAATCCACATAATTATAAACGCACCCAGGAAAAACGACGGTTTACTTACAAAAACTCAAACGTTTCAGGGGCATTTTGAGCTTAATAATCGGTTGCAGTCCTGTAACGGTGAATCAGCTCGAATATTCGACTATCCAAGCTCAGACCGAGACTCTCAGTCAAATTCTGGTCGGATCGGCGCCGTGCAGCGATGACTGCGGACCTGCGCTCTTTCAAGTCTCGATGTATCTTGTCTAATGCATAGATTTTGAGTACAATACAGCCCCTGACATTTTCCAAAAAGTTCGGTTTGGAAGGATGGAGTGGAGAGGGATGAAAAAGAAGCGATTTTCTTGTGCCAGAGTTGAGTTGCCTTTGAAGGGAGAACGGGAGCTCCAATCAGTTGAAAAAGGCAGTTTTAATGACAATTAATTTACGTAAATGGCAAAGTTACACGTTGCAAGTGTCCCCGGTAGTCTGATTCGTTCAGTTTTTTGAAAATTCAACAGGGGTGCGTGTTTTTTTGGGTGCGTTTTATAATTATGTGGTGCACTGTATACAGATAGAATCTATTTACAGGGCAAGGGGTCTAGAAGAACCGGTAAGGATTCAATACCTGTGACAGAGACGTGAAATAATCTTAAGGGTTGGAAAGAGTTTCGATATGTTTACGGAGTCGATCCATATGTTCGCAGAAGTAGGAGACCATTGAGGACTGGACGAGTCTTTTCGGGAGACCTCCTTTGAGATCAGTCTTCATGATCCATTCCAGACTACAGTCCGTATCTGAGCCGATTACCCGGAAGACTGATGGGCCATTGATTCCTCTGAAATACATTACTCTTGTGAGAACGAGTACTAACCTGACAATCTTCTTGTTCTGATTAGGCGGGACCAGGGGAGACTCGACCGAGACAAACAGACCCGAATAGAGACCACTTTCTGGATCGGAACTGATTCGACGGACGTCGAGAAAGTCTCTCGAGGAGATGTATCCCTTCATGGCCGGAGCACTGACCGAATAGAAGAGTTCCGTTCTGGTATCGATGGGTAGGAGAGACTGAAAAGTATTATAAGGACAGTCAAGTTACTCACTTTTGCTTGCAAAATCTGTGGATTCCATTTGAGCGAATCCTTCCAAATAGCCTCGAAAAGTGTTTGCGGTAGACACTTGAAATCGGCAGAGATGAAAAACGACTGATCCGGTCCTTGGAGTACCTAATTCTGGATAAATTTGAGAAAGATTCTGTACTCACAATCGGATTCTCTGATCGAAGAACCTTCCAGTTTCCTCGTTTAGCTTCGAGCAGAAGAATGTTGACTCGATTCTCGGCATCATGAATAGCCTTCTCGTAAATCTCCTTCATCATGGCCGGAATCTGATTGTCTTGAGATCGTCGTCTGCCTTCCTCGTCTACAAACACGTCAATTGTAAAAGTATTCTCTTTTACCAGATGAGAATTCGAGAGCTGAACGGAAGTCATTGTGCTCGTCGTCAGTCGACATGAATTGACCTCTTCCCTGGAGTCGATTCACAGACCGATTGACTGGTCGTGACCTGGCCGACTGAACTGGTCGTTCATAATCGTCATCGTCGTATTCGGAGTCATGATGACGAGAATCTGAAAGAGAATAAGAAAATTTCGCACTCTACTCACATCTTCCTCTCTCCCTCCGCAACACCTTGAAAGGCATGAGCCACAACTCGAACCAGGCGACAGAGAATGAGGTCAGAATTAAGAGATACTGTATCAATCCATTCCGCTCGTGATTGAAGTACATTAGGACCTTGGCTATAAGGAATAGAGAGGAGATCGTGGTGGTTATGGCGACGGGAGACCAAAGTTTGACTACTAGAACGGCATAGAAAACGATGAGAACGAGCTGAATTGTTCTATTGAAATTCTACTAGATATACTTACCATTCGGAAGAAGGCGCAGAGCACCACATCGAAGAGAGACAGATGAATGAAGTCGGGAGAGAAAATGTTGACCTCCGCCTTGAGAATCTTTAGCCAGTCGTCTCCTTTGGTCACCTAGATTTCAGGTTCCGATCAAATCTGCTCGAACTCACAGTATAGATGAGCCATAACAGAGTTGCCAGTGAAAAGTCAAAGATTGAAATGACGATGAATCGACGACGATCCTTTCCGATGGCCATTTGGTCGGCCAGAAGAGTTTCTCGACCACTTATTCTGAGTCTAAGAATGCATATTTTTAAATGTACAGCGAGAGAACCACCTTAGAAGACGATAGCGTCTTGCCAGTGCATTACAGACACCACCAGGCGAATTGCTGAAAGCAGATGAGTCCTGTTTGAAAGAAAACAAACGTGTCGTGGAATGTGGCGTAGGAATTGATTTGAGTGGAGATGGTGGCACGAGGCAAAGGGCAACAGACCCACTAACTGATAGCAAAGGAACCTGGACTGAGGTCTTATGTGATAGCAAGAGAGACGCATAGTTAGCCAGTCAGAGAACAGGAAAAGAGAAGAGATTACGATTGGTAGAACTCTTTGAGAAAGGGAAAAAAAGTCAATTATTTGAATTCGCGCCGAAATCTGAGATAGACGGGAAAAGGCGCGGTTTTGAATTAGATTTATCCAGGTTTCTTTTCGACTGTTTTCTCTTTTCCCCATCTCATTCCAAAAAATGTTATGTATTTCCAAAGATTTCACGAACAAGTTAAATTTTTACTGCGTAGTACCGCAGGTAGCGCTTACGACAAAAAAAGAGAGAGAATACACATAGACCGTTCCTAGCAAGCATGAAATGTTCGAAACGCCGGTTCTCTCTACAAAGTCCTTGAGAAATCGATATTCACCACGCTTTCAACTCGTTGCTTCGACAATTTATCGTCTTGAATTTCTAAATCGCCTACTAGAATTGAATGTTTTTCATAGTACGAGCGCTTTTGTCTGCAAAATTACAACTAAAAGGTAAGACCCAGAAACGTCAGTTTGTCTGAAAACTGTGCTCAAACACAAAATCAGCTGGTTTCACATCGTTTTAGAACAACACCGTTTGATCGAAAACTTTCCCACTTACCGTAGTCTGATCTGGGCGAGACAACGCGGAATTTTTGACAGAGGCGGAGCTTAGCGGTCGACTTTATTCAGCTGGACTTTTTCAACTTTTCCCGTCGAATTGTTCATTTCCATGAATATTTGCAAAATGAAACAAAATGCAACCTGCGTGCTGCAGATATTTGCGATCTTTCCTTGGATTACCACTATCGCGAGCTTTCTAATCTTCTGATTATCACGTGTCAGTTGATTTGTTGTGTAAGTCGTGTTCTCCCATGTGATTTTACAGTTTTTTGTTCAACCTCATGCACAGGTGACGTGTTTTTCATCACCTGTTTAGCAAGCTAAAGGATTTATTTTCGTCATCTTTTCGTGACAAATCGTCTTTTCAACCGTTCTGCCTCTTTCACTAATTCATTCTTTTCAGGTCATTGAACCTTTGTATCGTTGTATGGGTTAACTCTTTCACAATAATTTTTCGTAAATAATGGCGGGAGTTTTCGACATTGAAATCGATAATCAAGAGCACAGGCCGGAGCCTGATGCGCTCGAGGATATGGAGGATGACAGCATGTATCAAGATGTCACCGATGTACGTTTCTGTTATTTTCTAGTGAAAACTTTTATTTTCAGGGACTTATCTCTGCTCCTCCTCCCAGCTCCTCGTACAGAGACGATCCAATGTTCGAGACGTTCGAGATCAGCTCCGCCACAGTGAATCCTCCAAATGTACGGGTTGGTCCTCAGGACTTCGAGCTGCTCAAAGTTCTCGGCAAGGGCGGCTACGGAAAAGTATTTCAAGTTCGAAAAATTACTGGATCCGATGCGGGAAAAATTTTTGCCATGAAGGTCTTGCAAAAAGCCACGATTGTCCGTAATCAAAAGGACACTGCTCACACCAAGGTTTGCTCTTTCTTAGTTTCTTTTTTCTAATAGAACTTTAGGCGGAGAGAAATATTCTAGAAGCTGTTAAGAGCCCTTTTATCTGTGATCTTCTTTATGCTTTCCAAACGGGTGGAAAACTTTATTTGATTCTCGAATATTTGAGTGGAGGAGAGTTGTTTATGCATCTAGAACGGGAAGGTAATGCGTTACATTTCTCTTCCCAGCAAAAATGTTCAGGAATGTTCTTAGAAGACACGGCAGCCTTCTATTTGTCCGAAATTGTAGTCAGTCTGGAGCATCTTCATAGGCAGGGTATGTCTTGCCTCGACAACTTCTTCAAAACCAAGTTTAGGAATTATCTATCGCGATTTGAAGCCGGAAAATATTTTACTCGATGGAAGAGGTCACGTCAAATTGACAGATTTCGGACTGTGTAAAGAAGCCATCGAAGGAGATCAAAAGACCCATACATTTTGCGGCACAATAGGTTTGTCTACTCTTGTTCATTGACAAAATCCGTCGTGTTTAGAATACATGGCTCCCGAGATTTTGATGCGTACTGGTCACGGAAAAGAGGTCGATTGGTGGTCACTGGGAGCTCTGATGTTCGATATGTTAACCGGAGGTCCTCCTTTCACCGCTGACACTCGTAAAAAGACTATCGACCGCATTTTGAAGGTTAGCTTTAGTTTCTTTTTGTTTCTTATCTAGCCGATTGTAGAGCCGTCTCTCACTGCCAGCTTATCTGTCACCAGAGGCTAGAGACCTTATTAAACGCCTTCTGAAGCGTCATGTGGAGACTCGTTTGGGTACCGGCGAAGGTGATGCCGAAGAGATTAAGAATCATCCATTCTTCCGCCATCTCAACTGGGATCTTGTTTTCAAGCGAGAGGTACCGTTCAATCCCGTTTCATTCAAAACTTGTTCGCTTCCAGCTCGAGCCTCCGTTCAAGCCAGACATTCAAAACGAGGAAGACGTTTCACTCTTCGATACCCGTTTCACTAAAATGACGCCGGTCGACTCGCCGTGTGAGACAAATTTCAGTTTGACCGGAGACAACCCGTTCGTCGGATTCACATACGTTGCTCCTTCTGTCCTCGAAATGATGTCTGGACCCGGACGTGCCAGGAGCCCCAGAAGAGCGTGAGTCCTTTTTTCTGTTCAAAATCATGAAACATTTACTAATCAAATGGCGCCTGGGGAGAATACAAAAATCTATTTCAGTCCTGAGGTTCACACTCCCGGAGCCCTGCCCGTCGGCAATAACAATCGACGTCACTATCTCCACGACGACATGATGGACACTGGTGGTCGTTTCTAATCTCCTTTTCCCGGCTAGTCTTATCCAATTTCCTTCTCTCCGTTCGTGCCTACAATTCCATACTCAGAAAAAAACCTTGTTGCTCGTATACACATACTTTCTTATTCTTTAGTTCATTCGCAGTGCCTTTCAGTCCCCGTGTACGGCTTAACTTCCTCAATAGTGTCTCATCTCTCTGGGTAAAATTCCTAATTGTTAGATATTCTTGTTCAGAATTTATTGTTACAGATTTTACATTTTCCCAAAAATTCATGCTATGACGCGCATGTCGTCACCAAGTCAAAATAGCTCATCTTCTATCGCTGAATGTCATTCGTTTTAGCCCTTTTCTCCTCTTAAGCCGTTAACACGAATGATTTCCAGTCCTCTTGTTCCCCAGTTTTGGATTGAGAATAAACATAAAAACATATAGCTCTTTGTTTCGTAAATACCCCGTATATCATATCACAGAATGACACATCAAATGCTGAGCACTTGGAATTGGCGACTTCGTTTGTGACGACAGTTATAGATACAGTTGACTGACCAGCGGAAGGCTTCGATGAAGAAGACGCCGAGGACGGATAGGACCAGAATCAGAACCAGCAGACTACTGGAAAGACAGTTTTAGAGCATTCTTTTATAGAAACTAACAAAAGAGTCCTGAAGAAGGAGTTTTTATCGGAGCAACATTCGAATCCACAACAGACTTCTCCCTCACCTATATATTGCAATGAAAATCAGAAATTGACCTCACTCACCACAGCCGTAGACAATCTCGGTTGGACGAGAGTACTCGTCGTCGAAGAAGACTTTCCCCAACTGGGGATCAGCAGGATCGATCTGATGGATGCACTGGGTAGGAGACTCTTCGTCTGCCGGCATAAATCGACTGTCCCAATAGTACATTCGGTCAGACCAGGACATCGGTCCGCTGGCATCGTTTATGATGTTTTTGCCGGCCCGAAATGTGATATAACCAGCAGTGGCCCCGAGAATGGTCGAACGGAAAAGGCTTGTTCTCTCCACTGATCCGACTGTAGCTATTCTGAAACGTTTACATTCAAAAGTGCTCTGAATCCATCAAAAGATATCATCGTATCAATAGGAACTGAACAAGAATAAAGTGTTTATCAGATCAGTTTCATATTCGAAAGAAACTACCTCTTGACTGCCCTGAAACTTTTCGTCGCTCCATCTGCAAGTCTGCTTCTGCCAGTTCCTCGTCCTCTGCCACCGCCAGCCCGTTTATTGTCAACCACAGCGACCATTAAAAGAAGAAAAAGAGAGACCCGCATTTCTGAAAGACAAGAGGCGAATTTTGAAGGGAACTGAGGCAGAGAGCAACAAGTTTGTGGTTCAGTGAGCCCTCAGGAAATCTCAGTCGCGAAGCTATACTTTTCTCCTCGACTGCGCTGAGTGAAAAGAGACTTTCGACTCTTTGGGAAGCTAGAAATGGTGGTCAATTGGAGAGGACATTTGCCAATAATTCAAGGACAGTCGGGGAGGCCAACGGACAAACAGAGGAGGCGCGAAAGGAATGGTCGGACAGGGCGGGAGACAGGGCTTAACTCGAATGAGACTGTCGAAACAGGGTTAGGTCAATAGACAAAAGTTGTGGAAATTGGATTAAAAGGGAGGATGGTACACTCGCCACGGCCAGAGTTGAGAGTATTTGGCGTGCCCCTGTCGAAAACCGGTCCACGCAAAGAAAGAAATTAGTTGATAGTGGTCGAAGAGTACTATTACTGATCGAGTTCTCAAATTATAGAGGTTATGCTTTACGAGGTCATCTTCGAGAGAGAAGGAGTCCAGTCGGATGGAGGGATTAATATCTCAAGGAGGAGGAGGACTCAAAGTGGCACTAGATAATCTTGCAAAAGTGTGAAAAGAGCCCCTCGGGAGATGTAACCGAGAGAGGAGAGATTAATGATAGGAGCCATGCTAGTGATCGAGGTTGTCCACGGCCGGACGTCTCATCCATCAAAGGATCGCCACCCGAAACTTTAGTCTACTGAGTCAAAGACTAGCCCTCGTCACGGACAAAAGCATCTGTATTCACTGTTTTTTGAACGACCTTGGGGAAATTGAGGGCCGAAAAACAATTAGAGTTACCTCAGACACGAACAGCTCGAGCCATGTTGTAGTATTTGACTGCCAGGGGCAGGAAGCAGCACAGAAGGAAGGCTACGAAGGCCAGTCCGACAAATCTGAAAAGAGAGTTCTTTAATTGTTTTGAACCCGATCGCGTGTCAATTAGCCTCCGATTACCGAGAGAGATTTGGTCCAAAAAAAAGAGGAGGAAAGCTAGAGAGTGGATATTGGAAATCCGTTGCTATATGTGAGGCGTCGGAAGCCGGAAAAGAGAAGGGATTGGTATCGGAGAGGGTGCGAGAAGGAATTATTCAGAAGATGAACCGCCGCTGGTGGTGCGTGTGTCCCTCTTCTGGCCTTGTCTTTTTGTGACTTGGATGAGGAGAGCTAACATGCAGCTGTGTGTGATACTTTATTATACAGAAAACCGGAAGAAGATATTCTCGAAATGGCACGAAACATAGGAAGGCAAATGAGCAGATGGGCCCGTAGTGAAGAGAGAGAGGGACAATACGACGAGTTAGAACAGAACGCGGCGAGCCATGTAAGCCACTCCGAGCGCATACCCGGCCGGCAGACTGTAGCCACTGGCTCCTCCATAGCGGCAGCACTCGTATCCACAGCATCTTTCGTTGTATCCGCAGCCCCAGACGATCTCGCGGGGACGGGTGGTCATGTCCTGAAAATATGGGTTTCTCTAGTTTTTTACTCTGCATGCTCTTACTAAATAAGTATATGGGCAATTGTCAACTGGAAAGTCTTGCAGATCGATCATATATTGTGGTGTTTATTTATTTTATCAGACATTTGTCTAGCTTTATTATTTGGTTTTTTGAATGATATGTTTTCTCTACCTAGCTTGAAATGACGTGACACTTTGTGTACATCAGCGTTGATACGGTTTCGTAACTCTAGTTTGAAGATCTTATTTTTTATCCATGTAGGAATGCGTCATCCTCTAAGAGGTAGAAACGACAGTCAAGGAAAGTTCCTTTCAGGCTTGTTGAGTGAGGGAGTCATTCAATGAATCCTACCTGCAGGTAGACGTCTCCAAACTGCTGGTTCGAAGCGTCAATGGGCATACGACACATGTTACTCTGTCCGTGGTGAGGCTGGTAGTACTGCTGTCCCCAGTAGTAGTTTCTTCCTCCCCACATCATGGGACGAGTCATCGAACGAATGATATGTTTTCCGGCCTGATAGGTCAAATAGCCAGCTGCGGCTCCGACGATGGCGTTCTGAATGAAAAAAAACTAGTCTTTATGAGATCTAATACTTGCCTTGAACGTGTTCGAGCGGACGACTGAACCAATTCCACTGCCCTTGCTGAATCTGAAATGTGTCTTTTTACTTTGTCTTCAAAACAAATATTAGTTTTTTGGAGGCAATTTGCATGGACATAGCTAAGGGTTATTGCTAGACACAGTTACCTAGATCCTCCCGTCTTATGACCTCCAAATAGGCCACCGCTTCGTCTGTAATGATCGATCTATTATATGTTCTCTTACTCTTGAGACTGTTTGAGCATGAGTCAAGATACTTACGAGGAAGATCCCTGGCCCCAGCCTCCGGAAGCCTGATGCTTCGGATTCCATCCAGTATTGTGACTCTGTCCCCATCCGGTGTTGTGACTCTGTCCATGAGTTCCCCATCCAGTATTGTGAGACTGTCCGACGCGGTGTCCAGAGGTTCCATGCCCCACCGACCCACCACCCCAGCCTCCAGACGTACGAGCTCCGGAAGATCCGCGACCGATTGAAGAGCGAGCAGCTGAAACAGATTTACTCATTTTCCGGTCATTTACATACCTGAACTTCCTCGACTAGCTCCGCTACTGACGCGTCCAATCCCGCCTCCTCCTCTCTTTGGAATTACCGGCGGAGCGAGACTCAGGATGAGCAGGATGCTCATCCAAATGGCCTTGTTCATGGCTCTGAAAAGGGAAATGTGGGAGACGATTGAAAGGGAGAAGAGATGAGACATCGATCAAAAGAGCGGAGTTGTGAAAGAACGGTCCGTCGAGACAGATGAAAATTACATCATTAGGTCAGCCTTATCCTAAAGAGGAGTGTAACAGCTACAAAAGGGCAAAATTGATGGAACGGGTACACAGGAAGTTGGAAACGAGAGTCAATATTGACGAAAGTGGACGCTGTAATTGAAAGAAAACTGAACGATGGTCAGTACGAAATGAGAAAGATGTAGAAGACTCATACCTGACTCACCTTCCACGAAAAAACAATCTCAGTCGCGTTCCAAAATATACATTACACTACCGGGGAAAGAATAACAAGAGGGGAGGAATAGCCACTAATGAGCAAAACTCAACCCGCTGAAGCGGTTATTGAAACGGGAATAAATGGCCCTCGAATGTTCCTCCTTCTCCGAAACATCCAATGAATAACCAATGACCTAGACTAACAACATTTGAACCAAAAAGCTAAAAACTTTTGTGACGCGATGGAGATGTAAACACAACTAAAAGAACAACTGCTGTTCTGAAGGTCAGGCTTATCTCTTAGAAGAAAGATAAGAACTGATAAGATAGTGAGGTTAAGAGGAAAAACATAGAAGGGAGAGGTATGGGGGGGGGGAGTGGTAATGAACGAACATCATGAGGCATTTGCGCCGGCTAATGTCAAATTGGAGCCGATCAATAGTGAGCACACGAGAGCGAGAAAACAACGGGATACAGCGTGTGAGATGCATAGACAGAAGGAAGAAAAAACACCCGGAATTCTAAATATCCAAACAAGTCACCCGGAATTCTAAATATCCAAACAAGATCGATTGTTGGGCAAGAAGACACATCTAGAAAGAACTATTAGAACCGTGTTGATCCCACCATCATGTGGTACAGGGTTCTGAATGACTGGAATGTTCGAATTTTCTTAGAAAGGAACTAGGAAAATTGAAATTTGAAACAACGAAAGACGAGGGAACTTGCTATGAAGAACAGAATATGGTAGCAGTGCACGAACAAAAAGTTAGGCTTGCTATTGGAGAGGACTGGAACAGATGGAACAAAATAAAGACGGGGTCGGAAAGAGAGATATTAGGTCGCGTCAAAAGTCTTTGTAATTAGTTCTACAGCTACCCTTCAAACTGATCGGATCGGTCCGGGATTGGATCGATTGTTTTCTTAAAAAATCAAATTCGAGCTCAAAAAAATCACCATGAGGGGAGTACATGGACGAAATATGGCACTCAAACTCGTTCCCAAGCCTTTATTTCAAGACATACGGAGCTGATATTTTACAGGGGTGATATTTAGGCCAGTAAAATGATACTGTAAAAAAACAAAAAGATTTCCTCTCGGCGGACTCGAACCCGGGTCGTTCCAGCGAGAAATTTCACAAACCCACTACACCAAAAATGCGAAAATTTGAAAGTCGGATAACTTTTTGCGCGAAAGAGTAAAATATGTTTTTCAAAGAAAGAAAGATGCGTCTCGATGGGCCGAATTTTTTTGTAGTTGACCATTTCTTTGTATCTCCTAACACAGTTATCGCGAAAATACGTTTTTTGGCCGATTTTAAAAGCTACCGTAACCCTTGATCCCAAAATCCAAACTGTCCCAAAAGCTCTTAATATTTTTTTCGAGGTCGATTACCCCTAGGAACAATCCCGGACCGATCCGATCAGTTTGAAGGGTAGCTGTAGAAGGTAACAAAGACTTTTGACGTGACCTAATAGATATGAGGTAGAACGGTACAGGACCATGAAAGAGCCCAAAAACAAAGAACTGGACCAACAGAACACAGAATAACAGCATAAAGGGTTATGATGAATGCAGCTGTGAAAACGACTTCACTCGAATACTCTTGACGGTTTGTCAAGTCGAAACTTCGACAAGTCCTGACAAGCCCAAGCATGTGCGCTCGGACCGGACCGGTCCGGCGCGGTCCAATTTGAAAAACGGACCGGACCGGTCCGGTCCAGCGCACATGCTTGGACAAGCCTAAGTTTTCAGATAAACTCTAAAAACTTTTGAAAAAGGAAATTTTGGATTCTGCCCCTTTATTTTGTGCAAACTATGTAGAGCTAGAGAAGCTATAGTCTACCCAAATTGAAAGTTTACTGAAGGCTTATTGTAGAATTTTTCGTGGCGGGACCAAGCGCACCAGTTCATTAAATTTTTTGCTTCTTTTCTGTTTTTTCTCCGTTATATTGTCTTGCAAACACGGGTATGTGTCTTTTCATTCTACAGAAGCAAAAAGTAACAAAAAAAAAGTGAAATAAAAATAGAAAAACGACGAAAACGTGAAGGACATTTAAAGGACTGGTGCGCTTGGTCCCGCCACGAAAAATTCTACAGTAAGCCTTCAGTAAACTTTCAATTTGGATAGAGTATACATAACAAGATACAGGGAAGTGTTTTCCAGGTGACAAGAAGAGATTCGATGAAATACTACCAAGATAAGAGAACAAGATAAGAGAAGGGCTGAGGAGAACGTTTATTATTTCCAGATTAGGTCTTCTATTCGGCCGGTCCGAGGTAGCTTCCGGTGCTGCTCTTCCTGGCATAGCGGTTCTTGGAAGAATGGGAGCTGATGGTCGACGGCTTCCTGTTGGCCATTGGCTCGGCACTTTCTTCCTCTTCCTCCACGATCTTCAGTCCCGTGAATTTCTCCATCCAGATCCGGATGCTCTGCATTGTGGCGCGTAGACATGTGCGCTTGGACCGGCTGGGAAAAAAATGCCTTCAGTGCGGCGGGCAAAATGAATTCAGCGCGCTATTTTTCTGAGTTTTTGGGTTTCCCCAGTCATTGTAAACAAATACCGACTAGCACAAAAAAAAAGCAAAAAAAAGACAAATCCGTAAAGAAAAACAAAAAATACTTAAGACGAAATTCGCGAAAAAAAAAATCGACAAAATCCATGTTTTTCGTACGAAACTTCAATTTTCTTTGCGAATTCATCTTTTTTTGCCTAACTTTTTTCTGTATTAGCTGGTATTTGTTCACAATGACTGGGGACACAAAAAACCCTAGAAAAAAAGCGTGCTGAATTTCTTTTGCCCGCCGCACTGAAGGCAATTTTTTTCCCAGCCGCCCCAAGCTCACATGTCTAGTGGCGCGGTTAGCCGGGTCTTTGCTCCACGTTTTGTCTTGCACATAGGCTACCAGACTGGGAGGGCTGTTCGACGGAAAGACATTCCATTGGTCGTTGTCAATCCGCTGACGACTTTCCGTGTTGTTCAGACCGTCGTAGGACTCCTTGCAGGCGCAGATCTCCAAGATGAGGACGCCCATCAAGTAGAAGTTCGTCTTCTGGCTGAAGACGAACTCCTTGATCGATTCCGGAGCCATCCACTATGTTAATTTTTTTTGAATATTCAAATAGACTAACCTTGATGGGCATCTTCTTGGCCTCTTTCATCTTGTACAAAGAGTCCAAAGTCGCTGATCTTGACCATCTTGTCCTCGTCGTAGAGACAGTTTTGACTGGCCAGATCCCAATGGAGAATTCCTTGACGATGGAGATATTCGAGTCCCCAGACTGCTCCCATGGCCATCTGGAGCTTCTCGTCGATGACTCCACTGTGCGTCTTGAGGTAGGCGTCGAGACCACCTCCTTTGACGTACTCGAGCAGGATGTAGAGTGGATGTTGGCACATGGCGACGCCGTACATGCGGACGACATTCCTGTGCTTGAGATCGCGTTGGAGACGAGCCTCGGCCATCATTGCCAGAATCTGCTGTCGACCGACAGCACCCTTGAGCGATTTGATGGTTAACTTGACCTCCTTGCCACTCCTCTTTCTCAGTGTGTTCTTGTAAACCTCTCCGAAGGCTCCTATTCCCAGTCGCTAACCCACACTGACGTCCTTGTGGTAGAACGTCACCGGTAGCAGTCTTCAGTGGTCTGTGCTTGTAGTGGTCAAACAGCTCTTGGATGGTTCCGAATCTGCTGCCAGCCTCGACCATGTAGCGTCCTCCCGCGTAGTTGATGATGATGTTCCTGACCATGTTCGCCTTGAGGTACGGGTCGATGGGTCTGTTTCCACGGCCGATCGATGAGCACAGCTACGACGAGTTCCTTCTTCTTGACTCCTTCTGCCATCTCGGTAGCTCGCAGGATGTAGTCGCCATTGGTGATGAGGACTGAGGGGATATCTTCTCGCGGCAGGTGTCCGTGGTAGGAAGCTTCTTTCGCCACCTCCTTCTCCCAGGCTTCCTCCGGGGCAACCATCGGCGACGAATGTGTACTTGAATTTATTTCAGCTTCTTTTGTAAGGTTTCTACAAAAATCAATAAACATATGAAAGAAAACTAATCTCTATTAAAATGTTTTGGGTACTGCTACTCGTCTCGCTGCCAATTCTTCTCTGCACCAAAAAGTCGGAGACGGAAGAAGAAGTCTCGAAAAAGAGCAAGAAGATGCTGAAGCAGACGCCCCAGAAGAAAGTTCCAGTTCAGATCTCGAACACGAGCTCGAAGAAGGAGAAAAGCAAGATGAAGACGGCCAAGGAGCGAGTGGAAGAGAGGAAGAAGTCGTCGAAGAAGAGCAAAAAGAACAGGCTGCCTATGGATCCGACACAGCCGACGATTCAGTCAACACGATCCGACTACAAGAGTCTCTACGTGACTGAAGCCAACAGCTACGAGAAGGCTGCCTATGCGGATGGGACGATTGTGGATCCGAGCAAAGTCAAGCGGTTGGGAGGACGGAAAAGTGTCTCGTCTTTTTGAAATTCCAGACGAGCCGACATTCGATGAGGAAGGCGTCGAAGAACTCGAACCGACCGGATAACTTCGATCTAGGACCGTGAAATGAAATTTCGAACGTGGCCTTTTTTTTGAATATTCAGAGAAACTAGTCTCAACACTTAGCTAGCTTCTTTACCTGAGACTTCCACCGCAGTTCTGTTGAGCAGAGGACGAAACATGCTTGTTTTTTGGCGAGGAAAGGGGAAAAGGAGTAGTTTTATAGGAGAGATCGATGATGCTCTTCTAACAAAATTCTGAAAGATACGTTTCATTTTTTTGTTATCGGCACCAGCTCCTCGAATTATCCCGATTTATTTCCAATTTGCCCACAACAGAATAGTCTTTTTAGGTTCTTCTCTCATTCGATCAATGCTCTCCATTTATTTCACATTATGTTTTTAACGAAAACCTAAAACAACCAATTAGAACAGTAATAAAATTTCAAATTCTTCCGATTCCATCTCTGTATTCGCGCTCAATTGAGATATTTTAAATGTGCGCTCTAATCCGCCGACATTGGATACGCAGGCTACCGTAACCAGTGCTCCGCTTTCTTCCTGTCCTAAAAGCGTAGTCCCAAAATCATCTGCCTTCTTTATTTCTGTGGATTCTTCGCTCTTTTTTTCTCTTTTGTTTCGTTTCTCCTAAACATTGATAATTTTCAGTACGCGGGTGAACAGATCAGCATGATCTTTGTCAAGACCCTTACGGGTCGCACTCTGACCCTTGACGTCGAACCTAGCGAGACCGTCTATGACATCAAGCAGAAGATCGAGCGTCTTGAGGGAATCTCCGTCGAAGACCAGCGCCTTCTTCAGTGCGGTGGGTTTTAACTCGTTTCTTTTGCTGAATCCCGAGAGAGACTTGTGCTCTTTAGGACGGACTTGGCTCTATCGTTGATGATTTTTTTACATTTAGGCCGTCAGTTGTCCGATGAACTCGAAGTCGAGGAATCCTCCACTCTTTACATCTCCCTGAGGTTCGTTTTAACTCTTCATTGAAATGGGAAAGCAAAGTCGGTTATGATGATCAATCTGTCGGAATGGTGTCCAGGCCTCTGAGAGTTCCGTGACATGAAAACCTGAGTTTCTGAACCCACTACTTACCTGTTGTTGAAAATCCCTTTGGGGAAAAAGCGGCATTATACAGTTTATCTTTATGTTTTCAGACTGCTCGGAGGAGGAAAGAAGAGGAAGAAGAAGGTCTACACCACCCCCAAGAAGATCAAGCATAAGAGAAAGAAGGTCAAGCTCGCTGTCCTCAAGTACTACGAGGTAAGGATTTGTTATTTCTCATGTCGGTTATGATGATCAATCTGTCGGAATGGTGTCCAGGCCTCTGAGAGTTCCGTGACATGAAAACCTGAGTTTCTGAACCGACTACTTTACTGAATTCTATTTTTTGACGTTGAATAAATTGAGGTTTACAGGTCGATGAAAATGGAAAGATCAGACGCCTCAGGAGAGAGTGCCAGTCTGCTTCCTGCGGAGGAGGAGTCTTCATGGCCTCGCATGAGAACAGATACTACTGCGGCCGCTGCCACGATACTCTCGTTGTCGAAGACAAGCCCCAAGCCAGCTCTAAGCCTGCCGCCGCTGGTGGAGCCGCTCCTGCTGCTGCCAAGGGAGGAAAGGGCAAGAAGAAGTAATTGTTGATTTGCAATAAACATTGTTATCTATACACTTGTACATAACCTCGTTTCGTATACGTGCAGAATAACTTTGGCTAGTGAGAGGGGATCACAATGTTTGCTTGTTATTTTTAGACTTCAACATGGGTAAGAAGGTCAAAATCGGAAAGCAGCGTCGGGATAAGTACTACAAACTTGCAAAGGAAGCAGGTTAATTTTTGTTGCGTGGTTGACACAACTTTTCTGCGTTTAGGGTACAGATCTCGTGCTGCTTTCAAGTTGATTCAGCTCAACAAACGTTTTGAATTTCTCCAGACCTCGAGGGCAACAGTCGATTTGTGTGCAGCTCCAGGAGGATGGATGCAAGTTGCTGCTCAGCATATGCCAGTGTCGAGTCTTGTTATTGGTTCGTATCAAATAATTTCCCTGTAAACCATGCCTAGGAGTTGATTTGGCCCCTATCAAACCGATTGCCAACTGCATTGGTCTTCAAGGAGACATCACGACGGAAAAGACCCGTCAAGATATCAAGAAGGAATTGAATAACTGGCTGGTTCGTACACGGATCGGTATTGAAAAATATTTAATTCCAGGCCGATTGTGTTCTTCATGACGGAGCTCCAAATGTCGGTCTTAACTGGGTACACGATGCTTTTCAACAAAATTGTCTCGTCTTATCGGCATTGAAGCTTGCCACACAGATTCTAAAAAAAGGAGGAACTTTCGTCACAAAGGTACATCGTTGTGAGAAAAAACAATGGAAAACTTTTTAGGTTTTCCGTTCCAATGACTATTCCTGTCTCATCACCGTCTTCGAAAAACTTTTCAAGCGGGTTCATGTCTGGAAACCAGCTGCTTCTCGTCTCGAATCTGCTGAGATTTTCGTTGTATGCGAGAAGTATTACAAGCCTGCCAAAGTAGCTCCTGAACTGCTCGATCCCAAGAAGGTCTTTGCCGAGCCGGATAATTCTGGTCCAACTAAATCCAATCCGTTTGTTCTAATTTTTTCTTGTTTAAATTCAAGGTTTTTAGACAAGCTCTGCTGCTGAATAAGCAGAAAGATCGCAAGGCTAAGGCTGAAGGATACGACGATGCCGGTCTCGCTGTTTTCAAGACAATCGATGCCACCAGATTCATTCAATCTCATGTTGGTCATTATGCATTCCATCTTCAATATTTTCACAGGAATATTTGGAAATTCTCGGCCAGGCTAACGAGATTATTCTTGATCAGGACAAGTGGAAGAATTCGCCTGCTACGAATGAGGAAATTCGAGAGTACCTCAAGGATCTGAAAGTTTGTGGTCCTCGAGAGCTCCGTGCTCTTCTACGCTGGAGAAAATCAATGCGAAAAATCTTGGAGGAAGAATTGAAGGCTTTGGAGGAGGAAGATGAAGAGCCGGAGATCGAGCTGAATGAAGATGAAATCGAGGACAAGGAAATGGCTGAAATCGACGATATGATCGCTCGGGCCTCGGAAGAAGAGAAGGCCGCCTTGAAAAAGTTGCGTTATATCAAGCTCAAACATTAGAAACTTACAGGAAGAAGAAGGTGATGCTGAAGGCAAAGGCCAAACTGATCAAACGTCGTCAACTGAAAATGATTATTGAGGGAGATCAGCCCGATTACAATGCCGACGAGGAAATTTTCTCCTTGAAAAAGATTCGACGCGTAAGAATCGTCAAGTTTGCATAAAAACAAGACGTTTCAGGCTCGTGAGCTGGCCGAAATCCTATCCAGTCGTAACGATGCTTCGGAAACTGTTGAGGAAGACGAAGAGGAAGGTCTCGGTGACGGAGAATGGGAAACTCGTGATGGAGAAGATAGCGACGATGATGACAGTGACAACGATCTCATACAGACTGAAGATGACATTCTTGGCAAAAACAAAAAGCAGACAAGATCGGATTCGTGGTTTGCAAAGGACGAAATTGCCGGAATGTTATCGGAAGACGATGACGAAGATGACATGGCAGCTGTCGAGAAGTACATGAACAAAAATCAGAAGATCCATGAAAACACTGGTTTGTACTAAGAGTCACTCATGAGTCTAGTGTATTTCCAGTTTCGTTCGAAGAGCCCTCAATGAAGAGCAAAAAGGATAAGAAGGGAGACGACAGTGATGAAAGTGAGGATGACGATCAACTGGAGAACGAGTTGAAGAGCAAGTTTACGGACGAGATGGATTGGCAAGAACAGGAAGTCGTAGATTCCACTAACCAGCGTGCTACGAAGCGTGATGCCGACAAGACCATTCTGGGAGAAGATCTGAAACCAAAGGCCAAGAAACAGCGTCTCACACCTGAAGAATTGGCCATGGGCGAACAGCTCATCTATTCGTCCAAATCAGCCAGGGAATTGGAAGAATGGGGCTGGAACAAGTACGCGAACAACGACGAAGGACTCCCTGACTGGTTCGTTGACGACGAGAAGAAGCACTACTTCAAAACAGCTCCTGTTACCAAGGTTTTGAATTAATTGTGTTTTCAAGTTTCTCTTTCAGGAACAAGTCAAATTCTATCGTGACCGGATGAGAGAGTTGAATGCTCGTCCTTGTAAGAAGGTTGCTGAGGCGAAGGCTCGCAAACAGCGCCGAGTTCATCAAAAGATGGAAAAGGCGAAGAAGAGGGCCGAGGGTGTCTTGGAAAATTCCAACCTGGAACATGCGGAGAAGATTCGCGAGATGAAGAAGATCTACTCGCAAGCTACGAAGAAGCAAGACAAGAAGGTCGAATTCATCCGTATGACCAAGGGAAAGAAGGGCAAGATGGGCCGCCCCAATGGAAAATACAAGCTTGTTGATAGGTTCGTTTTGGACTGTTCTGGACTGAATTAAGACAATTCAGCCGAATGAAAAAGGATCTCCGTGCTGCGAAGAACAAGGAAAAGACCAAGGGACGAGGAAAAGCGGGTAAATCTGGACGTGGCCGTCGTTGAGAAGGATTGTTGAAAATTGTTGGTTGTTTTGTCGTTAAAACTGTTGAATTTATTCTGTTGAAAAACATTATATTATTCGAGTATAGTCGGTGCGGAAACATATCACAGCATTGTAGCAGCACTTTGGAACCCGTCGCTAGCAACCGTTGGCGTCCATTCGAAGAACTTGTTCGCCTTTGTGAGCTTTTTAATTTCTCCTATCTGAACGCCATATATGAAACGAAATCTAGCTGCTTACTTTATGAGTGGCCTTGGTTTGATACGAGATTGATGTTTTTGAAGAGCTGAAAACTCCGTATTCGATAGAACACGCCGCGTCCGAAACGCTAAATGGTATATTTCCTGTCACCCAATTCTCCATGATGGTTTTCACGATGGCTTTTGCGATATTTTCTCGTCGCTGAAGATAGTTATTTGAAGATTCATAGGAAAAACAAACTACTGCTGTCATTCCAGAGACGGATTTGGAATGAGGATCTCTGATCTGCAACTGCAAGTCGGGGCGATAGTTTACAGTTGGTTCTGGTTCCCGATTAAGCTAAAAAACTAGGCATTTAGAACGAAGCAGAAGTGGTCAACCTTTCTCTTTTTGAATTCTTCTGCTACAACTGATCGTATTCTTTCGGCCTCGACTTTTTCCATGTTTTTCATGGCATCACCAGCAGATTGAAATCCATCCTCGTCGCCAGCTCCTCTGCAAATAAAATGTTTTGTTCAGTATTTCGTCTGTCAATTTGGTTACAACCAAAAAGCACCTACCTTTTGCCACCTCCGTATAAACTTTCTCCATCAATGTCGGCATGTCCTCGCTTAGTAGCCGTTCCCGTCTTGTTCTGCGTTTCTGCTATCTAAAACAATCATTTTCTGGAAATCTAGACAGACATACGTGCATATTCGTAATGTCTTTTTCGATCTTTGTCGGGTCTGTGCAGAAGTCGCAGCATTTTCCACAGCTGTCCAGATTGGTCTCTCCGAAATAGTTGGCAAAGGCTACATGGCGGCATCTAAACTCTTTTTCTAGTGACAAAGTACCAACTCTTACTGGGCAGACTCGCAATAGGAGATCATTTTTTCGAAGCCGTGTTTCATTGCCTGCTCCTGCTCTGTTTTAGCCGCTTCTGATAGATTCTTATTCTGAATTACAATAGATTTTAAAATAGAGCATGTACCTTGAGCGCGCCAATTTCTCGCGACACGAGAAAGTTCAAAAACCTCGAATCGTCTTTGCTGTAATATAGCCGACAGTAGCTTCGGTCTCCGTCTCGACCAGCTCGTCCTGATTCTTGGTAATAGGCGGCCAAACTTGAAGGACAGGTCCAATGGGCGACTACTCTAAACTTCTCCAATATAATTTCACAAAAAAATCACGTTTACCTAACGTCCGGCTTATCTATACCCATTCCGAAGGCGATGGTAGCTGCGATTACCGGAACTTCGTTTTTCATCCATTTCTCTTGAATCTCGTCTCGCTCCTAATTTTTTTTTGACCGAGGGAAAGACTGAAAAAGAACCTTATTAGGCAGTCCTGCATGATAGGAGTGACACGGAATTCCCGCTTTGGAAAGCGTTTGTGCCATTTTGTCACATTCTTCTCTTGTTCGGCAGTATACGATTCCACTGCCAGCGAATTGCTGAAAGAACTACTATATACAAATATTGAGAAATGCGTACATTTTGATGCTCGACACGCCCGTTTTTCGCCTCGCCACTCGTTGATTTCGTTTTCTTGCATGTGAGAGTCCTTTTGATGAAAGATGCCAGATGTGTTTCTGGTGGCGAATGTTGAATTTTCATAGCCACGTCGTAATAGAGGTTTTTACGATAAGTAGACGCCTTGAATGACTGAGTATTCTTCATTTTCAGCTGTTTTTCGATATCCTCTTGAGCTCTGGGATTGGCTGTAGCTGTCAGCGCAATCCATGGCACCTGAAAAATCGAACCTATTTCAGATGTGGCTTCTTTACTTATTCGCACTCATTCTCAGTCTATTCGTTCTTCTCTACAAAAACTACGTGACACGACATGCTCAAATCAGGAAGACGAAACAAGTCAAACTGATGGCCGTCCTGGGATCTGGAGGTGTTTAGAACTTTTTTAATAGAAAAAGATGTTTTAGGACACACAACGGAGATGATAGAGTTATTGAGTGGATTCGACAAAGATATTTACCAACCACGTGTGTACGTCGTAGCCGATTCGGACAAAATGAGTTCCGATAAAGTAATTCTATTTTTGCTTTCAAATTTTTTCTCAGGTTGAATCATTTGAAAAAGTGCTGCTGAACAAGTCGTTCAACGTGGTCAAAGTCCCTCGGAGCAGGGAAGTCGGTCAAAGTTATGTCACATCAGTCCTCACTACGCTCTACGCCACCTACTTCAGTTCCATGGTCGTTTGGAAAGAAAAGTAATTGTTTAATCCATTCCTTCTAACTTTCTAACCTAGCCCCGATCTCATTCTGCTGAACGGACCTGGAACATGTATCCCGATCGCTGCCGTAGCCGCTTTTCTTGACATGCTTCGAATCATCGACACTTGTATCATTTACGAAGAGTCTATCTGCCGAGTTCAACGTCTATCGCTCTCTGGTCTAATTCTCTACCATTTGCGACTAACAGATGAGCTGATAGTTCAATGGCCGCAGCTCGTCGACAAGTATCCTAGATGTCGTTATGCTGACAACTTGTAGTTTTATACGCCTTAAAACTTCTGAGTCAGAGCTTTACCGGTTTTCTAAATAAACTTTTATATTCAAACCTTACCGAAGGGAAGAACTCTTTCAAGTTTCCTAGTTTCAAGTAATCAGGTCGGAAATCGTGTCCCCAGTGCGTAACACAGTGAGCTTCATCCACAACGAAGTAGTTCAAAAGATTTCTTAGGTACAGCGATTTGAGTAATCTGATGATCGTTTTTTAAAGTTTTATAAACGAAACAATTACCTCTGAATGTTATCTGTAGCTGCTCCTTCGGGTGTGATGTAGAGCAGTTTGGTTTTCGGAAGAGGCTCTGTCAAATCCTGAAATTTGAAGATAAAACAGCGGGAAAACGACTTGCATTCATGATCGCGTTCCTTTCGGCGAAAGTTATTTTGGAGTTTAGAGCTTCTGTCGGAATATTCTTGGCCTTCAAAGCGGCAACTTGGTCAGTGATGAGAGCTATTAGAGGCGAAACGACGACAGTTACTCCGGGGTGAATTACTGCTGGTAACTGCATTGTGCATTAGAATAGTTCAATTGATAGGGTACCTGATAGCAGAGAGACTTTCCACCTCCGGTTGGCAAAGAGACATACACGTCGTTCTTTCCTGGAAGTTTCTCGATCAATTGAAAATATGAAAACTTACTGAGAAGGATCTTGTTGATGGCTTGGCCCTGGAGAGCACTTTTGAACTTTTTGTGCCCGAAAACATTGCGTAAAACCTCGTCTCGAGTCTTCTTCAGTTCTGAAGCTTTGATTACTGGAGAGCCTTGGGTCATCGAAGTCGTTGCTGGAACTTGCGGGTCCTCTGGTCGACTGACGGCAGGCTCTTTCTTCACTTTATCAGCCATTTGCTCTGTCTACAACTAATGATTTTTATTGCAAAAAAGCAGCATACCTTAGTTTGTGGTGGAATAATCGCTGTACTCGTAGAAGGGGTGGAAGCTTTGAAGTTATTCTGCAACATAATTTGGTGTATGAGATCAAGAGGGCTACCTCTACCGGTTTTCTTACTCCATTCAATTCGACAGAAGGCGTTTTTTTGAAGAACGAGTCCAGCTTAGATTGTTTGGTCGGTCGAGACTGTTTCGTAATCGCTCCAAAGTTTGACGTAGACGGCACTTTCCGAAAAACTGCTGGCTTCAGTTCCACAACTTCGAGATCGTCTTCGTCGGCCATTTTCTGAAATTTCGTACAATTTCACGCAGCTTTGGTCACAATGAGAGCTCAATTTAATCCATCAAAAGCCATTCAGTTCATCGGATTTGTTACAGAAACCGAAACTGACGTTTTATAATGTGACGTACGCAACTGCGACCACGGGTGGGAACTTTGAATCGAAAGTTTGCAATTCAGTTCAACTTTTTCCAGGGATGGCAAACGGGCCGGACTGGCCCGGCCCGCTTTGTAAACAGCATGCACTCGGCCCAGCCCGCTTGGACATTTTTGAACTATTTTTGGCGGGAAAATTTACTTTTGTAAAAATAAGGTTTTTAGTGTATTTTCGTGTTGGGAACCCATTTTTTGCGCGTTTTTTTGCATTTTGCCGCAAAATTCAAATTTTCCGATATTTTTTTTCGGCTTTTTTCGATTTTTTCCATGTTTTTCTCAAATTTCTTCGACTAGAGCATAATACGACCAAAAAGAGCAATATTTCTTGCTGAATTTGGCTAAAAGTAGATCGAACAAGACGTAAAATAGTGAAAACGCGTAAAAAGGGAAAAATGTTGTTTTTCGCCCTGTTTAATCTTAACCCGGGTTCCCAACACGAAAATACACGAAAAACCTTATTTTTACAAAAATTCAAGAAAAAGAGAACTCGACCATAACCCATTTAATTCGCTGCGAGACCGGAATAACAACAGAAAACTTAGCTGAGTATCCTATGTTTCCATGTTATAAGGGTCTCGCGCGGAAATATATGGGTTACGGTCGAGCTCTTTTTTTTTGAACAAACCATACGAAGCGGGCCGGCCGGGTTACTGTAGGCCCGTTTTGCCATCCCTGCTTTTTCTCTTTACCAATTTTCACGTCTCCTCAAACTTATCGTTGTGAATGCCGGGATAATTTAAAATAAGGTTCCACCAGAACTAAGACGCAATGTCCTGTAATTTTTAGAGGGGGGCGGCGATAGGGTACTTCTCAAGATCCAAATCGGCTCAAATTCGCAGGAGGCACTATTTGGGACCCAAATCGTGCTTTCCACACCCTAACTCAAAAACCAAAAAAATTTTGGGAAATTTTTTCTTTGAAATTTTGGATGTCTCAAAATGGCCTTAAACGATAGAACAAATGTGTAGGAACATTTTTTGGTTAGGCGTCGTGGGGCAAAAAATGCTTCATAAAAAAAGTTATAGACCTTGGAAATGGCCAAAAATGAATTTTTGCGATAATTTACTTTTTCCGTTATTGGGCGAAAAAAATATTTTGCTGGTAAATAGGTCTTCTTACCCCTCATTTACCCTAATAATTTCGTTTTCGCCCAATAACGGAAAGGATACTCTCTGGAAAATGAGTTTTTTGAACTGCACTTTTCAAATTGCCGCGCTTTTTTGAGGGCGGGAATTTGAATTTCAAAAAAAAACATCCACATTTTCTTATTTTTTGACGTTTTGCACTTATTTTTTCGACTTCTAACAATGCTTAATCGATTCAGCGTGAAAAAGTACACTAGAAAAGTGTATTCAAATGTAAAAATAGTGAAAAAATAAGGTTAAAATAAAAAGTGGCGAAAATACGAAAATCCAAAAAAATAATTTCGACCCAAAAACACACTGGGTAGGCTAATTCACTCATAAATAGCGTGTTTACTACTTATCTAACCTAGTCGACAAGAAAAAAACCCTATCGCCGGACTCCCCGTTTTTAGCTAAAATATTATTATTATTATTTATTTCCAAATCGTAGAATTATCTATGTTGGACAATGACTCTATTCCACTGTTCACTTGAAGCAGTCCACCAGGGTATATCGAAGCATTTTTTGAGGAAGTCTCTCCATCTTGAAGGCGGTTGTCTTCTAGGACGTTTTCTGTCGTTCGGGATCCAATTAGTCACGGCTCTTGCCCATCTATCCGTTCCCATAGCTGTAATCTTCCGAGCCCAGTTGAGTTTTCGCCTTGTAACGCTTGGAACTAAAAAAACGAGCGTATTGTACTAAATTGTATTGAAATGAAGAGAAGAACAAGTCAATGTACAACTAGCAACTCAAGCGACAAGTTTTAGGCATTCTCGTAATATCCCTTATCCTTTGATTAGTCCATCGGTGAAACCTAGTAATACTGAGCATCCTTCGTTCCATTTTTCGCTGTACAATTCTGAGTTGTTCTCTATCCTGTTCGGACAGTGTCCATGTTTCACACCCATACGTGACTGCCGAAGTGATACAAGCGTTAAAAAGACCCCGTCTTTTTTCCATAGGAATTGTATTATCGGTGAGCCATTTTGAATGCTGACTCCAGGCTAACTCCTTGTGATGGTTTAGCGGGATTGAGACGGGCACACCCAGGTAGATTGTTTCATTTTGGAAAGAGAAAGCTTGCCCATTGGCGTTGATTGGAGTTCTTGTTGTGGAGCAACTAGTGAGCAGAACCGTCTTTTTGTTGTTGATACGAAGTCCGACTGTTGATGCTGCTTCAATCAGCTTTTTCAGCATTTTCTCCAATTCTGGACGGGACTTTGCAACCAGCGTAACATCGTCGGCATATTCCAGACTTGTCAAATGTCGGCCGTCCACCTTCAATCCCTGCGTTTCCCAGTCTATAGATCTCAGAATGCTTCGTAAGACACAGTTGAACAGGAGAGGCGAAAGTGTGTCTCCCTGTCTTACTCCTTTTTGGAACGCGACTTTCACCTTCTCCTGATTCACAATGACATAGGTATTCGAAGATTCGTAGAGCCTCTGCAGCATCAGTACTAAATTCACGTCATTTCCGGCAGATGTCAGAGTACTCCAAACTGCGTTCCATTCAATAGAGTCGAAGGCTTTACAGAAGTCCACAAATGCGAGATAAATCGGAATAGAGTACTCCGTGCATTTCTCTGCTACTTACTTGATGGTATGAACGTGATTCATTGTCAATATCCCTTTCGGAATCCACTTTGACTTGAATTATCGAACTCTTCCAGTTTCTTCTCCATCCGTAGAAGAACAGCTTTGGTACACGTTTTGAGAACCGTCGACAGTAAGGATATCGGCCGGAAATTGCCCAGGTTTTCAGAACTTCCACCTTTGTGCAGCAATTTCATCCAGGACTTACATAGCTCGGTGGGTACGGCGTCTCCTCGTGACAGCCCATTGAGGAGTGTTGCAACAGCTGGTGAAAGTTGTTCAGCGGCAAGGTTTAGCATATCAGGAAGTATATAATCCGGTCCGGGTGAATGTCCAACTTTCAAGGACTTCATTGCAAACTTGACTTCATATCTTGTGAAAGATGGGAATAAATCTGCTGATGGGACGATGTACGTAGGTAAAGGGATTGAGCAGCGGTAGAGATTGTCATAGTACTCCTTGACCATGTGACATATGTTAGACTTAGATATGGCTCCAGTGGCAGCGTCTCGCATTAATGGCATAGAGTTCATGTGAGTTGTGCATCTTTTGGCCCGATTTGTCCCCTGTTCTCTCATTACAGCATTTCGAATCTCCTTGTCCTTCTTTTGTTCAATATCACTGTGCAAACTATTCCTCGCCAAAGAACAAGCCTCTTGTACGGTTGTGTCATAGATGGATTTCCTTTGAATATATGTCGTCTAGCTAGTAGATCCTTTGTAAGTTCGGAGAGCCAGGGGGATCTTTGGTATCTGTTCCCAGCAGTTCGACGAAGCAGTCTCAGTGTAGGCACGTATAACATTGTAGGAGTCAATAGCAGAGCCATCTTCTGTACTACCAGGCAGACCAAGGATATGAGCATTCCTGACGTATTCTCGTGGATTGAATCGTAGCTGCGGCCGACGCGGTCTTCTTTTCCTATGTGTCTTTCCGTCGTTGATCTTGGCTACCAGAAGTCGATGATCAGAGTCGAAGAGAGATGAGTGATGAACAAAACAATTGAGTACTTTGACTCTTGTAGTCGTCATCATAAATTCGATCTGGTTGAACGTCTGACCATTGGGGCTCCTCCACGTCCATAACTTGCTTCTCTTTCGGGGGAACATCGTATTCCAAAGTTTCAAATTGTTCCCCAGCCATTTCCGTCAATATGGTTCCTCGTTGATTGCCTTGACCAGGAGAAAGAATAGCAGCCAACAGCAAATTCATTCCCGTCCTGTCTCTGTACTTTGCAGTTAAAGTCACCAGCAATGAATGGAGTAGCTTCCTTGGAACATTTTCAGATTTCCTGTTCTACTTGGTCCAGGAAAGTATCAAATTCTTCGTCCGTGTAAGTGCTTGTAGGGGCGTAATATCCAATAATGTAGAGCTGATGTGCTTTCAAGCGTAGAGCTGCAAGCCTTTCATTCCGTGGGAAAAACTTAGCTGATTTGGCAACGCTTAGACGACGATAGAATGAAAGATCCCTTCCCGACAATTCGTGCTTCAGATGTTACAAGTACGTCGCAATTGAACTTGTTGAGGGCTTCTTCTATTTCTAACTGCCTGGCTGTAGTCGCTAGTGTTCTGGTGTTCATGGCTCCAATGGTGAGCAGTGGCTTTGGAGGCATTGAAATGGGGTAGAACCACGCGTTCCCAGGCGATCCTCGTGGGCGATCTGTATTCTTCTCTCCATGTGGTAGATATTTTCCAGTTATCTGCACTTTGGAAGAGCAATTAATTAGAACAACATTCCACAAAACGAGTAGAATATTACAGACAACTTTCTTTCAAATTCAAATTTATTTCCGGAATCGCAATCACAAAAGTGGGTCCTGCGCCGGCACCATGGATCTGAACCACTCAACTCCGCCAATGCGAGCTTGTCCCATCCATGTAGCAGGACAATGTCCAAGTCGTCCAGTCGCTCTTCTGATTTCGTCTTCCCACCGTGTGAGAGGATGCCCCAAAGTCCCATCTTTCTTTACTAAAGTGCAATGATGTCCGTCGGTCTGTCTGTAGTGGTGTCCGCACAGTTGTCGAGACTAGCGTAACATATCAAGTATTGTCATATTAATCTTTTATCGAACGAGATAGTTTTTTGAGGGGAACGCGTCTGGGTGAATCTAAACCATCTAAAGTGGAAAACTTAGACGGCCGTTGTTACGTACGTGAGCGCCGCAGGCGCAAAGGGCGGCGAAAGCCGTCGTAGACGGCTGGTTGCGTCTTAAAGCGAGTGTCCAGCTACGAAATTTGGCTTAGATTCTACTGTATGTTGCCGCGGGAATTCAAAATGATTCTATTCCAAAAAAAACAACGAAAACACCGTTATTGCCTGAAGTTTATATTTGTTTTCACGAGTGTTTTTTCGTATAAGCTGCCCATTTGTGACAACCAATCGAAAACTTACAAGAAACTATCGAAAGAAAGCAAATAGGTCTTCAAAAATACACTTTCTGAGAAACAACGTAGAAAGTCATTTCCGTCCATTTTTCTTGCATTTTTTTATTAATTTCTGTTCAAACGACCTTTCTTGACATCACTTTACAAGAAACAACATAAATGGAGCTGAAATCGTCGAAAAATTGGTAAAAATCCAATCTGATTAAAATATAACCCCTAGAGATGTGCGGGAATGGCCAAAAAAATTTCCGCGGGAATCCACGGGAATGACGGGAATCGCGGGAATTTTCCAAAAACGCTACATAATTTCGCTTATTTTGGTCGGGTTTTTGTTATCAATTAACTTTCGCGCTGATTTTCAACAAGCTAATAGTCAAAAGAGCAGTTCTAACCCGATGACAGAAAAATCCGCCGTATTTGGACGAAGAAGTAGGTCCTTCCTTGATTTTTGCTGACGAAAAAACTCTAAAATCACAAGAAAAAGAGTCTAAATTTTCCCGCGGGAATGCACGGGAATTTTACTGCCTAAAAATTATTGCGGGGCGGGAATCCCTCGATATTTTTTTCCCGCGTTCCCGCGGAAATTTTATTCCCGCACATCTCTGATAACCCCCCCCCCCCCCACACATTCAAGTATGAGTCCCACTCCGGTCATAAGAGGTATACTTGGGCAGCTCGAGCCGAGCCTGTTTTTGATCGTCGAGCCGGCTCGGTCTCGTAAAAAAAACAGGCTCGGCTCGACAGCCTTTCCGAGCCGACTCGGCAAAGAAATTCAGCACGCTTTTTTTGTGTTTCCCAGTCATTGTGAACAAATACCAGCTGGTACAGAGAAAAGTTAGGCAAAAAAAGATGAATCCGCCAAGAAAATTGAAGTTTCGTACGAAAATCACGAATTTTGTCGATTTTTTTTCGCGAATTTCGTATTTTTTTCCGTTTTTCTTTACGGATTTGTCTTTTTTGGTTAACTTTTTTCTGTGCTAGTCGGTATTTGTTCACAATGACTGGGGAAACACAAAAAACCCAGAAAAAGCGAAAAAGAATTTCTTTTGCCCGCCGCACTGAAGGCGATTTTTTTCCCAGCCGGTCCAAGCGCACATGTCTAGCCCGTTCCTAGCTTTAGTGAGACTCAGTCCTACTGTCCCCCCCCCCCCCCCCCCCTTGTCTCTCTCACCGGCTTCTCGAAATACTGGATAACAAATTTTGTAGTAACAAGTTTAGATAAGTCATTATTGGGAGGCTTTTCTTTTGCATTGGGTAGTTCCCACACACTAACGGATTTCCAGTGGTTCAGGCTAAGGAATATATGGGGGATAGTAGGCAACTTTGGCCATGGAAGGGCGGCGGGCCCTATACTTGAATGGCTCGGGACTTATACTTAAATAGGTCCGGGTAATTCAATTATAGGTCCCATCAGTACAAAAATGGGGACCTATACTTGAATGCTATTAAAGTAAAGGTACCCAGCCCCCCGGTTGAAGTATGAGTACACATCAAAATAAAGGAGCCAATACAATTGGGCGGGTACTCGGTTCAACCTGGGGACCTATATTTAATTTTCCCTGAATGCCCATGCTAATGGCTGAAAACCGGACTAAAAACTCGTTGTATTCTTTAATGCTTCAATTAACTGTCGTTCTCACATTTTTTCATACAAATACATTTTCAGAGCATGACGGATGCTTTAAGCCTGGTCTCACTAGAGCACATACTGATAAAATCATTGTGTGAGGCTTCGCAGAAGTTCAGCTCAGCCTCCTCCACAGCAAGCAGGCAACAGTATGTCTTTTGTTCTTCTGGCCTACAAATACCTTTCAGAGGGTATGTGGATCTTTTGAACGCGCTATGTGAATACATCACCAACAGATACCCGAATTTGGTGATTGAAGAGTCCTTGAAGCCAGTGAATGCGGTCACAAATGATCCTCTCAACTTTCTTGACATGCATTTGGATTTGTTGCAACGGGAAGCCCCGCTGTCATCAGGTAGCTCTTTTTTTTCGACTGAACGAACGTTTGTTTTCAGATTTTCTTAGATGGTTGATCACAAAACTTGTATTGACGACAGGAAGCGTTCACTTGTCTGGAGAACTTATAGGCAACATCAGGAAATATTGCCGTGATTTCCTTTCGAAGCTGTTACTGGAGGAGGAGCACATGTCTTTTGTGCTGAACATTATTGAGCAGCTACAAGGTAACGCATTAAATTACTGACCAATATTTATCTCCCAGAACACACCAAAGTGAAGACGCTCAGTCTTTGGGAAGTCGACAAAGCTATTACGCAATGCTTCGAAGCAGATCGAGAAATTGACATCGAGAAATTCACCGCTAAAGAAAGAGAAAATGTTATCGCCACTATAATGTATTCATTTGTTGTTAGTGTGTCAAATTGATTTCAGAGAGCTGCTGACTACTGCCACATTCCCGCTAAAGGAGCTGTCTGAATATCATCTGTGTGTCATCTGGAACACCACCATTGAACTTTTCTCCACTGGCTCAACATCAATGAGAACGTCAGTGCTTCGGACCTGGACATGCCTGTTAGCCAACGATGCTGCTAATTATGTTACCTGTAGACTAGCCGTTGATCGACTTTTGCAGGCTTGTCGCATGTTTTAAATGTAATCGGCAGATTCTTTGCAGTTAGAAGTTCTCCAGAAACAAGTTGCACCATCCTTCGAGCAAACAAAATCAGCCTTTTTCGAAGTAACTGTCACCGTTTTCCGTGAACTATTTGCATTTAGGTATTACAAGATGCCCTGATTAACTTTGACGAAAGAAGATCGATGCTGGACATTGACTTGAAATCCGTCATTTACTGGGGCGAGACAGCCTCTTCAATCTTTCTGAAAACACCCTCTAAACGTTTGTCAACCCTTTTTTCCAACAATTGATTCTGTTCAGGAGAAGTTATGCTAAACTTTGCGCGAATCGTCTGTCAAGTTCTTTCCGTGGCAGATCTCGATGAGGAGGATGTAGGGATGCTTTCCAATCTTCAACTGTCATCTGCTGTAAGCGTCGTTGTCGTTCTCTAAAGTTTTCAGAAAATTGTCTCGTTCTTCTTCGGAAAGTACAGAGACAACGAGACTGATGTCTATCTCGAGCCATTCGTCTCTTTTCTCCTACATACTTGTGACCCGGACACCAAGGATAATTGGATCAGATATGTCGCGGAAGATCACGTTTCCTCTTCCGATTTTGAAAAGCTGATTCTGAGCAAAATGTTCATTTCTGTCCTACAGAGATGCAACAGCAAGGCTGCTAGAAGCTGTCTGAAGAAACTAGCACCTACAGGAGAGAACATTATGAAGGCAGATTCGCTTATATTTTCCCAAAAACGCCGTTTCAGTTTGTTGAGGATGCGAACAAACGAGGCGACTTCCAGCTCCTGCTCACACTGATAACCATAATCGGTGATCTGGCCATAGCCGACTGCATTTCTTCGTCAATCAGTCTTCCGTTTTTATCTCTGCCGTGGCTTTCGGTATAACACATTGACCAGGTACGGTAACAACAAAGTTCAGAACGAAACAATTCTCTCGTCGGCCACGAATCGCCGGCATCAGCAGTCAATACCGACCCTCAGAGATTTCACGAAGTTCGCCTCTTTCATCAAAAAGTTTCCGAAGGAGAAAGAAGTCGAAGCACGACTTTCATCAATAGTTCCGCTCACAAAAATCAGCAAACACAACGAGTGGCGTCGTCATCTCTACACCACTGCCGTCAAGGACAAGAATCCGAAAATTGCCGAAAAAGCTCTCAACCATTTGCACGAGTTGCTTACATCCATTGGAACAGCCTCCTTCCAAATAATTGCCGACGCAGCTCTCGAATCGGTATCTTTTTCTTATAGTACAACCACAGTTAAGTTTAGTCTTTTGCTATTATTGTCTGGAGAAACTAGTACGGGCGTACCCATGAATAATCATTTAAGGGATCAGTCACACGCGATGTCGTCATGAGCTCTTTGGCCAGATGCATTTGTATTCTCGACGCTAAGCCTGACTCGCCTTCTCTTAACTACAACTGTGATATCTGTCAAGGGAGTGGAAGGCAGATTGATCTGAAGGGAAAACGGCTGGAGTCATTTCCTGAGTCGCTTCTTCGTCTCATCATGGACAAAATGAGCAATCCGAGCAGCACTTCGTTAGGTTAGATTTCTTTCTTGTTGTATCTACGGATTGTACTCAGGTTCTCTCAAATTGGCATGTGCTCTGATCTTCCATTATCCCCATATTATTCCGGAGAATCGATTGAAAGACACTCTTGTCTTTATGGCCAACTGCCAAAAAGCCGTTCGAGAACAGAACTTGTAGGGTTCTTCCCTCGTCGCTTCAAATATAGTTCTAGGCATCTTTTCAAGCAAATAGTCACCACGAGCGATAGTCCAACCATCAGCCAACTTCTTCAAGATAAACTGCCATTCTATCAGTCGAAGATGGACGATGTCGTGTTAGATCCATTCTCGGCCAAGTATTTGACAATTTGTGCCATGTACGCCAAAAACCAAGAACTGTCCAAATGGGCGTTTGGAAAGCACTATTCAATCATACTCCAGAACCAAGAATTGGAATTCCTGAACTCTATGAGAAATCTTGTCAGAGACATTGCTTCCCTCGAAGACATGACCACAAGCAGAGTTTTCGCTCGTAGAATCAGAGTCGGTTCTTTGTGTTTTTCCCTTGCAAAACTCCAATTCAGACTATTACACGAGAATTGTGCAGCCATTTGCTCTCCTTCGGAAAATTGTCCACGCCGATTGGATTCTCAGAAAGTCTCGTGGAAGAGATCACGAGTGCCTTGGAATTGACCCGGAAGATCTTCTTTTTCGAAGATCTCGCAGCGTTCGTGCCTGATCAAGTCATCATAAAAACGTTTTAGGATGCTGAAGATCGGAGCTCGTTACATTGTACCGTCTCTTCTGATGTGCAGTTTCGAAGAGAGACCGTGGACAATCATCGTCATCGAGAAGATCAGAGAGTCTATGTTGATTTCGAAGGAGCAATTTGGACATGAGTTCTTTCCTCACTTCATGGTCCAGTGGATTCTACAAAAAGGCCCTAATTTCACCGAATCAGACTCAAGATTTATCGCTTCTACCTGTGGAGCTCCCATGGTATTTCCTTCTATTGTCAAAGCAACAAAAAACAATTGCAGAATCAATTAAGCTCGGCAAAACGTTACACGATCACGCAGCTCCTCCTTCAATTCATCTCTATCAACCAAACAGCGGTCTCAGAAGGTCTGGCCAAATTGAACGCGTCCCTAATTGGAAAACAATCGTTCAGTATAACAAAGATTATGCTCATAAGGTTCTTTTTTTAATTTTTTTTTTACCATGATTTTTTTTAAAAATTTAGTTGCGAATATGTCGGTCATTTCCTCAAGTTACGATGGTGTCTGACGGTCGACGACTTCTACGAGCAGCGGTCTATCCTAATGAAGAGTCTAGATCTCATTATACAGAGAGTAGAACCACAGTTCCTCGACGATGTCGCGAATCGGCTCATGTCAGTATTACGAGCAGCAACACAGTGTGGAGAGGCGGCTATTCCAGTCTGGATCACTTTTGCCATGAGACTGGACAGGAAGTGCTTTCTTTTTGTTTCTCCTTACAAACTAAGATATTTAGCACATTTAAAGCGTTACTTCCTCGTATTTTGATCGACACACAGCCTCTCCTACAGTATGACTCATCCGATGCACTCATTTCGGTCATTGTGAGTAATGGCGGCAAGTCAAAAAGTGATTTCGACGTTGGTCAAGAGGCTGTAGAAAGGTACACTTTATTTCTGTTGGTTAACTGATATTCTAGAGAAAACATCGTTTCCACGACATTTGTGCTGATAGGATGTGATATCAACGGGTCCATGAGGCTGCAAAAGTATCTGGAGACGATGAGAGAACCAGATCGACCTCTGATGACTCCAGAAAAACTCATCAATAGTAAGATCAGGCCTCATTGCTCAAACCATTTTACAGCTTGTGTTCGTCTTCTTCAAGCCGAATGTGAGACTGTTGGTCGGGTGGTACTCCAGAAACTCCATTCCTTGCTCGATGGAAACCCAGTGAAAGAAGAATTGTCGTCGGCAGTCGTAAGTTTCCTCTTTTGCAAAATGACTCGCACCTATAGATTCCTGCCTTGTTCCAAACGCTGAGAAGATGTTCCGACCCTGAGACACGAGCTCTTACCGTAAAATGTTTGGGCCGACTAGGAGCTGTCGATCCTGGACGTCTGGATATTGCCTACACTAATTCCGCCGCCGAAACTACGGTTTTTGTTGATGACAAAGACAATGTTTGATATTTTGTTGAGCTTTTAAAAAAGTTCTTTCAGTTTCTCGTCGATCTGATCGAGCGAAGTTGGAAAGCTTATTCGAGAGAGACTGAATTTGCCATGTTTGAACAAATCGAATATTCCATCCAAGAACTGTTGACACGAGTCGTCGGAAGATCCGATGAGCATGGAATTCTCGAAAGATTGAGTGTGCCATGTCGAAAAGACATCTGGCCGCTGAAAAGTACCCAACTGGCTCCGAGGGTCGAACCGAAATGGACAGCTCCGAGTCCGGTTGTGAACAACGTCGACAACTTTTCTGCCTGGCTTCAACAATGCTTCGTCATGGGAGCCAATCGAGTACGTTCACCTATTTATTCTATATATAAAATTTCAGGTGAGACAAGATCCCATAAGACACGTTTTTCGCGCTCTTAAATGGATTGCGAATACCAGAGACACGCTCTTCACTCGGTATATTCTTCCCCAACTGATGCTTCGACTCATCATCGAAAACGATACAGACGTTCTGGACACCGTTAGGATTCTTTTATTTCTATTTTTAAGCAAGATTTCAGTACATTGTAGAGATGGAGACGGTTTTGCGTCATGTGGTGGAATGTGGACAGAGCTGGGTTCAGTTGGCTGCTCATATCGTCTTTTCCATCTTGGATACCCTCGAACAATTTGCCAAATATCGCAAGAACAAGAAGAAGGGTAATTCTGACTCTGATCCGGTCGGTATTCGCTCATTCACTTGAATTCAAAACTTTGTAGGAATTGAATCGTACTCTTGAAATGTTGAAGACCGTCGCTGGAAAAACGCTCGCCGACGGACAACTTCTGATCGTTGTTGCAGCCGAAAAGTGCAACTGTTTCTATAGGGCCTTGAAATGGTGTGAACAGTATGCCATTCCACAAGACGGAACTTTCGAGAGACAGGCCTACTTCACTCTTGAGGTTAGAATTATTTTTTATTGGAAAAGAAGAGTTTCAGAGAATCTACACCAGCTTGAACAATGTCGACGGTGTATTAGGAGCGTTCGAATGTCTTTCGAAGAGCAGCCCGCCAACGGCGAACGAGAGAATCTTGGCTCTAGAAGCGGCTGGAGATTATCACGAGGCTATGGCTCTTTACGCTCTGTGTGGACCAAGAAACGAGGTAGTCATTATTTTCGAGTAAATTACAGGATAAATTTAGCCGGAAATGGTGAAATGTCTTCTCCGACTCAATCAGCCCCAGCTTGCTCTCTGTACAGCCACAGCTGCCTATAACCAGTACAGCAACGACGAAAACATGAGCGAAATTCTCTACGCGAATCAGGTCGAAGCTGCTTGTCTCCTACAGGATTGGAAACAACTGGACAGTCTGGTTGAGAATAGAGATCCGTTGACGCTTGGAAAACGAACAACCTGGGGAGCGTCTTGTGCCTCGATTCTGTGTGCTGTCAAGAGACAGGAGTCGGATGTTCTCACGAGACGATTGCAACTGGCTCGGGAAATTCTTGTCGACCAACTGACAGCAATGACCATTGAACATTCGGACACGTATACTCAGGCCTATAACTACATTACACAGTTTGTCTCCTTTGTTTTAGTCAAAAAAACAATTTCCAGACTGCACATTCTGGACGAAATTGAAGACAGTTCGGCTGCTTTACATTTGGTCTCTAAGAAGGAACAAGGCAGCTCCAGAGATTTGAAAGTTACATTGGACAAATGGCAAGCCCGATCGGATAACGCCATTCAGGGAGCAGCCTCTTTAGAATCCATTCTCAGCGTCCGTCGCGAACTGCTCAAATTGTACTGCCCAGCCGATACCAAGACCAATATTTCCCAGTTCCTTATCCAGGTATTTTATTACTTGTTTTGTGTGAAACAATATTCAGAGCTGTCGTCTTGCCCGTCAGGCTGGTCATCTGCAAATTGCTTGGACTTTCCTCGTTGAGGCCCAGTCGCTCGATGTCAATTACAAGGACGTCGGAATGGAACAAGCTCGTTTCGAATTCCAGAAGGTTTCTTATATTTAAATCTTGTTTTCAGTAGAGTGTTTAGGGCGATCAACAACAGGCGATCAGTCTCCTGACCAAGCTGCTCAATGGACGATTCGAAACAATGACGGGCCTGTTCCAGAAGTTTGTCCTCTATGTCGAAAGTGGTGGACGATCGAGTGACGGTTCGGCAGATATACTCAAGATGAGCAAAGAAGAAAGAGACTCCTTTGCCGAAGTACAGCTGCTTCGTGCCGAGTACATGATGAAAGCAGGCGCTGTCAGCTCTCCCGATCTCTACCGAATCTACATGGCTCTGAGAAAGATCAATGTCCCGTCGGAAGACGTCTTCTATCGAATTGCCCTTTTCTGCGATGGAATGTGCTTGTTAGATAACACCAAAGTTTGGTCTTTTTTCCCTCAAATAACCAAGGTTTAGGTTCGAACTGATCTCGTGATAGTCATTCTGAAGACATACGCCGATGCACTGCGATATGGTCGAAATCATTTGTTCCACGCGATGCCTAGAATGCTCACTCTTTGGCTCGACTTTACCCAAAAGAAACACGAGGACATTATCTCGAAATTGCCAGATGTCGGAGGATCGACGGCAGTATCCGATGCCAATCAAAAGGACAAGAATGACATCATGAAGATGAACGGTGAAATGATGGGAATCTTCCGCTCACTCGATCCCTACTACTTCTACAAGTCCTATCCCCAGCTGATTTCTAGAATCGAGCACAAGAGCGAACTCGTCTTTACCACGCTCAAAGTATGTTCTTTTCATTTTAGTTCTAACTTTTTTAGACGATGCTGGCAGAGCTCTTGATCAAATATCCACATCAATGTCTTTGGCTGTCAATTGCCGTCTATCGCTCAGGAACATATGACAAGGATCCTCGACAGAAGAGGTATTTCTTTCAGTTTTCAGAGGAAAATTGAATTTTAGATGCAACTCGATCTTCCAAGTGGCCAAGACGAAAGACAAACGTCTGGAGAAGCTGATTGACCAATACGACTATATATCCCAATGTCTGATTCAAATAGCCGAGAAGAAGAACAACAACTTCGGAACGCACAATAACCTCGGCGACACGTATCCACAACTCTACGACTACTTTACCAAGGGGATAATGGACACTGAGTGTCTAAGTATGTTCTTTTTTTGTCATAAAAATATGGATTCAGTGGGAGCGAAGGAGCGGAAGTTGTCGGGTCTGAGGAAGGAGTTGCCATCGATTATGGTACCGTTGACTGAAATGATGGACTACGCCATTCCGAAGAATGTTCCACATCAAATTGAGAGTTTCTCCCAGATTGTCATCGACACAGCGCCGACAGAACAAGCGATGGGAGCTCTTCCAGAAGTCCTTATTCAGAAATTTGAAAACAATTACATGGTAAGGCTTAGTCATCTTATATATGGAAGGGGCTGTCGTCTCTGTCCGTCCGAAGCCTTTTGCGTCTGCGCGAAAATGCGTACGTAACGATTGTTTTGCTTTTTTTCTCGACGAAAGAGAAAAAAGCTCCACGAGGTTTTGGGCGAGATTTCGCTGCCGGCGTCCGCCGCGCCCCGCCGGTCTCTACATACGTTGCGGGAGTAGTCCGAGCAGTGTCACACTCTTCTTTAGGAAGTTCAAAAGCCCGAAATGATGGGCAAATCGACCTCGGGAAACCGAGTGTTGATAAATTTTTGTTTCGCAAGACTTATGAGTTTTGAATTAACCGTATTAATAGTCTCGGCCACTTTGACTGCTATATTTTAGGAATTTCGCTATGGATTATTTTGGTTGACGAATCAGGTCTATTTTGTGTAGGGATAGTGTCGAATCTGTCAATTTGGGAGTTCTCCGCACGAAACCAGATCAGCTAAGGGCTAGGAATTACAGGGCTACAGGAAATCTTCTGGACTCTTTGACTCAGAGAATGCAACAGGAAATCAACAAGGAAAAAACTATTCTGTGAAAACAACGTCGATTTTACCCGTACTGCACCCGTTGAGAGGGTAGAGTCTACCAGGGTTGGGCGGACGTCCGTGTTCGCTGTTCGTTTATTCCGGACACGAACAGTCCGTGTTCGCATGACGAACACGAAAGTGCAAAAGTTCGTTGTTCGAGGGTCGAACATAGTTCAAAAGCCGGACAAACAAGGGCATGCAAAACGTGTTGGAAAAACTAGAAATTTCAAAAAATTGTCTTTTTCAGTGCCAAAGTCTAAAGTTTTCCATAACCCAGACATTTCACAAATTCTTCCTGTCTTTCAGAAACCAACAGTTTTTGATAAAAGTTCCTTTGCTAAATGTTCAAAGTGCCTGATTTGCTCTAAAAATTGAATTTGAGTGGAAATTTTGGAATTGTTCGTGCCGTGTTCGTGTCCGCTGTTCGTCGAACAGCCCGTCCGTCGGACGAACTTTGGGACACGCGGACGTCCGTGTTTGGTACGACGTCGAACAAAAAGTGCTACGTTTGGTCCGTGTTCGGTTCGACCCAAAAGAAACTATGCGACTGTTCGGTCCGTGGTCGCGCAAAAATCCGCTGTCCGCCCAACCCTGGGGTAGACCGAACTGTTTTAAAAAAAAAAATCACTTCTTTAGAAAGTTCAGAAGAACGAAATGATGGGTAAATCGACCTCGGGAAACTGAGAATTGAGAATTTTGTAGAGTCTGCGTTGTTATAAGGCTTTTCGCTTTGAGCTGAACACCCTCTTTTAGTGATTTGTAGTGCAAATTAACTGGGGCCGGTAACACTTTTTTTTGCGATACACAAAACTATGTAGTGCTGCTGCTAATAATAGCCGTAAACAGTGAAGTTGATGGCGACAGCGACAGCTGGTTCTTCTTTGAAAACGTATCCTACAGGTCCTCAGGTCGATGATGCAGCCGAAGCGACTGACAATCAGGTCACAAGACGGACGAATCTTCCACATTATGGCAAAACCATCAGACGAATTGCGCAAAGACGCCAGATTCATGGACGTCAATAGAGTCAGTTTTTGCTCTTCTGACGTAAAAAGTATTTTCCAGATGATGAACAGTTTGATGAGACAGAATCCGGAATCTCGAAGACGACAGCTGGCAGTTCGTACATTTACAGTTATCCCACTACAATCACACGGAGGAATCCTCGAATGGTTGCCGAATCTGATCGGCTATCGACACGCCTTGCAGCCGTTGTTTGACGAGAAGATCGAGAAGAAGCTGAGCGATTCGGACTGGTTCAAAAATTGGGATAACACGGCCAGCACTGAAGACAAACTGAAGAAGATGCAGCACTTCTACAAATATTACCCGCTGGTGATGGCCGAATGGTTCAGACGAGAATTTGTCGATCCGTCCAGTTGGCATTCAGCTCGATCTAATTACGCTCGGTCGACGGCTGTCATGTCAATGATTGGATTCGTTCTCGGTCTAGGTAACTCATATTTTCAGTCTCTCGTTATTGGAATTTAGGTGATCGGCACGGAGAAAACATTCTACTGGACCAAAAAGACGGCTGTGTCGTTCACGTCGATTTCAATCTTATTTTCAACAAAGGCGAACAACTCCCAGTCAAAGAAGTATGTTTTTATACTTCCAACTCGTTCATAGCGAAAATTCAGATAGTCCCCTTCCGGCTCACTCGAAATATGGTCAATGGACTCGGACCCACAGGAGTCGAAGGCGTCTTCCGCAAATCGTGTGAAGCTACGCTGAAACTGATGAGAGACAACAAGGAGACTCTCCATACCGTATGTTAGACTTTTTCCTTACCAAACTTTTCCAGGTTATCCAAGCCTTCGTACACGATCCTCTCCTCGAATGGCAGAATTCTAAAGGAGCCCAGCAGAACGTCAGTTTAGCAGTTTTCGCAGTGTATTGAATACTTTCAGAGAGCTCGTCAAAAAGGAGGCCCACCAGCTGCAGCAGGAGAACTAGCAGCCGACGCTGTGGCGCTGATTGGAAAGAGACTCGAAGGGCATATTGTGACGCCAGAGGTTGTTTTTTCTTTACTTCCTTATTGAATTGAAAGTGTTCAGATTTTCAAATGGAAATTCGGAATGACGCCGATGAGTCTGGAAGGCCAAGTAAACAAGCTGATAGAAATAGCAACAGATGATCGCCAGCTAGTTCAAATGTATATTGGATGGGCTCCATTCATGTGAAGAAACGTTTCTGTACATATTTTACGAATCTCACATTTTGCCGGTATCGTGTTTCTTGTTTTGTTTAAATTGAATTTATATCATTTTAATTAAGGGTAAAATACTCGGATTTTATAATACTACCAGCCGTCTACGACGGCTTTCGCCGCCCTGGCGCCTGCGGCGCTCAAGTATACGAAACAATCTTCCTATGTTCTGAATTCCCACCCAACTTGACCTTTGACAAAAGCTATCTTCGCTCAACTCTTTACTATTGGTAGTTCAAAACTGACTAATTCTGACAATTTTGTCGCGACGAATCTCGTGGCCATGGACAAACAAATATACAAACGTCCACGACACACCATTGCGCTGTTGTCCAAGCATTAGATTTCCCATTCCACACACAACTTCGCAGTATCAGCATGTCTCTACTTTGTCCTTTTTTACAGCTTTCAAACCTTGGTTCACAAACACCAGCCGTTAAACTTACATCAAATACCGAATCTTTAGATTTTTCCATCGTTAATGGTTCGTCTTGGTCAAAACCGGATAGAAGAAACTGTACTAGCCTCGGATTTGGATCCAGCACAAATGATAAGTGGCCGAACGCTTCCTTCCACCAGATCATTATATCTTTACTATTCTGGAACATATCGGTGATTTGTTATTTCGCTCACCTTGTCGTCTCGGTCTCTGCTGTGAGATCGTCTTTCCAATCGTCTTCTTTGAAACAGTAGTACAATTTTCGCTGGAGTGATATTTCATTCTGAAAAGCAGACGATGATTAGAACTGGTTACAAAACGTCACCCGTACTGGTTTCCTTGTCGGAGTCCTCCGTGGTTGCGGAAGCCCATGTTCTCGACCTCATTCTGGATATTTAGGTTTCCACGAGCGGAGATTCCAGCCTCGGCTGTGTACGGGTCAGGAGTACACCTGCAGCGGGAGAACTCATCGTGCTTGTAGTCGTTGTACCTGCAATTTGTGATGAACTATTTTTCTGTCAGGACTGTCTAATGAATCCTAGAGAGCTGACTTTTTCGACTGCAATCGACAAGTTATATTTTGTATTCAGAAGACTGCAATTTCTCGTGTTTATCTTTAAGAACAAACAAGAAGAAACTTGTTATGTTTGATCTTCCGTGACTCATTGTAAGTCGTCTGGAGTAGAAAACTGCATTTGAACATCGATCGTCGTAGAAGAAGGATGCCTCTCGTGCTCTACTTCGTCCTGGCCATCGCCTCTGTCGCCTTTCTCTACTACCTGAAGAAGTCTGAAGGAGAAGTAGCTGCCACGACGACCAAGACAGCCGTCAGCTGCCGTTCGACTATAACTACCACCCAAAAGCACAGGACGAGCCGTCGTGCTCAAAGCGAACAGAGACTGAAGGAGAGGGAGAAGAAGCATGTCCAGCCGAAGCTCCCTGAACCGAAGTGTCCGATTGAGTCAGCCCCTGCTCCGGTCTGTCTGCCGTCTACTCGTGTCCAGCCGATTCTTCCCGAGCCGATGTGCCCTACTGTACCGACCGAGTTAGTTCCTGCACCGGTCTGTCTGCCGTCTACGCCTATCCAGCCGAAGCTCCCTGAACCAATCTGTCCGGTAGTCGAGCCGCCTGCTCCAGTCCTGCTTCCTGAATCGGCGATTCCTGCTCCAGAACTCGTCGTCGAACAGCCCGTGACCCCTGTTCCCAGCCAATCCGTCTGTCCTCTGCCGTCTACTTCACCGGAGAAGGGTGTGGCTACGGCTCGTCTTCTCGTCGGCGTCGAGAAGAAGGATGTCCAGACGGCAAAGCTGATCGGGGAGCCGTCGTCGGTGGTTGTCTCGATGACGTCGACTGCTCCTGAAGAAAAGAAGACAAAGAAGGGAACGAAGAAGAAGACGACCTCGAAGCCTGGATCGAAGAAGGAGAAGAAGAAGAGCACCGAGGGAACGAGTCAAGACGCAAAAACCAAATAAAGACTCAGTAATGTACCCTCTTGTTCTTTATATAATTGTTGTGTTAAATGGTAGCAAAGAGTAGTTATACGCAGCGCCCAGCGAGGTCACGTTTAGTGTATTAAATTTAGGTAGCTGGTATAATCACCAGGGTCTCTACCTTTTAGCAGTTGAGTCAAACAGGGACTTGGATTGTCTCTAACAATAAGACACTTCGAAATAAACCTATATCATCAAAGTGGTAAGAGTCAATGTCGCCGACCTTGTGATGGTCTCTCTCTCTCTCTCTCGAAGATCTTGGTTGAAGGCCGAAATGATGCTCTTATCCGTCAGATAGGAAATGTTGTATGACGACCAATAAGAGTACTGGTTCAGGAACCAGGTCGTGTCAGCCACACTGCTGTAACCGGGAGTTCCAGAATCCAGAGCATGTCAGTCGTTGGCAAGGGTTGACCGGGCTTGAAGCCCATATAGTCAACAAAAGTCCATTGGTTGTTGTAGGTTCCAGAGTTGTACTTTGCGAACAAGTTCACCCAATCCTTCGTTGTTCTTAAAAGGGATAATGTCATAAAGTAGGATGAAGGTATACTTGGACGACTTATTATGAGTCACGGAAGATCAAACATAAAAATGGTGTGCTTATCGAAAAATCTCTTTCAAAGGGCGTTCGCCGATTTCCAATCACTCTGGCTCATGGTGAAACAATCATGTTTGTATAACTGTACCGTACTTGTCCCATGAAATAAATTTGTTTGGTACCACAATAAGTTTTCTGATAGCAGCACCCCAATTTCTTGGAATTCACAGACGCCTATTCTAACACGGATTTTCAACAAGTGGTTGTTTTCCATATCGATTTTCTAGAAACAGATCGTTCAGATTAGATCAGTTCATTACTTCATAATGTTAGCTCTGCTACCAGAGAACCTGGTTCTCCGATGCATTCAAAAAGTACGTAACTTCCTGAGCACAGGTACCCTCTTCAAATTTTAATTTAACCTGTTCTTCAGAAAGAAGTGCAAGTAGGAAGAACTTTGTACTACTCTTTCACAGAAAAAAAATCAAAGAAAGAACTACAAGTCGTTTCAGCAAAGAGTCTTACAGGCTTCTATTTCATGAAAGTTCAGTTTTGCTTTATCAACTACACGTAAAATGAATACAAGGCAATTGCTGAAATAATGGCTGATATCAAGAGCATCCATTGTCTAAAATTTGAAAACTGTTCGCGGTGGATCAGTAGAAAAATAATGACTGATGCGTATCGGACTGTCAAATACGAGTCTATTTGTACCTTATACGATCCGGAAACGAGTGAACTGATCGACAAGGTGAGTGATAGTTAATGAAAACTCTCGGTTTACCTACAGGAGTGTAAAGAGATACTATATTATTGGGTTGAACCACGATATGGCACATTTGAATCCAAATGCAAGGCTATGGCAGTTACTTTTATCTGCATTCAAAAATGAAGAACCTCCAACAATGAACAGCTTCTATGCGGTGATTGCCGTAAGTTTCAGTCAAGTTAAGATCTAAAAAGACCTTTTTTAGAAACTACCCTTATTGAATATTGTGACGGATTTTTCTATCGAGCTTTATTTTGATAATTCGACAATTTACCAAGATCTTCTTTTTGCTTTTCGGCTGGGAAGAGATACACTGTTTAACATACTATCACAATTTAATTGGATGGCCGAACCTCGTGCTCAATTGGCTCAAACCCAAATTTTATATAAAAAAGGACTAAACCTAAATATTTTAGTTGTTCATCATCATAGTAATCTGAGATATTCTGTAAGTCAGGCTTTTTTGTTCTAATTTTTCCAAACTTCCAGGGAACGAATGTCATTGTTAAAGGGACAGTCTCATTATGGCCGTGCGGCCGTGCAGCCGTGCAGGGGAAATCAGGCAACTGCGTGGCGGGACCCACTGCAAATTTAATTTTTGCGTTTTTCTCGTTCTACACTCATTTTTTCGATTTTTAATTGTTTCTAATCGATTTCTCGTCAAAAATTACCTCTAAAATGAGTGGTTGGACGCTAAAAATGGTGGATAAATGAAAGAAAAACTCGAAACATTGATTTTTGGTCCAAAAACGTAAATTTAGCCTATTTTGGTCAATTTTCAACCAATTTTAGCGTTCCACTACTCATTTTAGGGGTAATTTTTGACGAGAAATCAATTAGAAACAAGTAAAAATCGAAAAATGAGTGTAGAACAGAGATGTGCGGGAATGGCCAAAAAAAATTCCCGCGGGAATATTTAGTCTCAAAAATTTTCCCGCGTCTCGCGGGAATATTCCCGTAAGGCAGTTTTTCCCGCGGGAATGGCGGAAATTTTTCAAAAACGCAAAGTTCGCTTATTTTCATCGGGTTTTCGCTATGCAACTAATTTTCGCACTGATTTTCAACAAACTAATGGTCAGAAGGGCAGTTCTAAGCCGATGACAGTAAAAATACTCCATATTTTGACGAAAAAGCTGGTCCTCCCTTAATTTTTTTTGCCGACGAAAAACTCTAAAATGGGAAGAAAAAGTCTGAATTTTCCCGCGGGAATCATGAAAATCCCGCGGGAACCCGCGGGAATTTTTAGTATTAAAAATTATTCCCGCGGGAAGGGAATCCCGTGACCATTTTCATTCCCGCGTTCCCGTGGGAATTTCATTCCCGCACATCTCTGGTACAAAACGAGAAAAACGCAAAAATTAAATTTGCAGTGGGTCCCGCCACGTAGTTGCCTGATTTCCCGAGACTCTCCCTTTAAAAGCATGAATTATCGAGATTTGAGAGTATTCTCTGTGCTCTGAAAATGACACTAATCGGTGGAAATGAACGTGTGGCCGACCTCTCTGTACTCTTCGAAAAATGGTCCGACTATCGAGAAAACGATCTTTTTGACAAGGTGTTTGCCGAGTTCCAAGCACTCTGGCTCCTGTAACTTGTTTTGTATATTTTCTCTGATAAAATAAGCATGGTACGTGTCTAGCTACATTTCGGATTCCTCACAACAGAAAGAAGGGCTCATCTCTGATAGGACTTTCAAGGGACAGTCTGTCCTTTGAAGAAGTCATCCCATTGGAAAGTTCCACTCCAAAAGATTGCTCTCTCGTTTTCTATATGTACTCTTGGCCTCGCGCTTGAGTTCGATACGTTATCTTGTTGGCAGTAGGCAGCTGTTCGGTAGTTATCGGTAGTAATGATCGGTGTTCTACGTTGTCTGTGATTGACTCTGTTTGTTTGTCGGTGAATATTTGGAATTTTGAATATCAGCATCATTCTGAGTAAAACACGCAAAACTTTATGCTACAACAACTGATACTCTCGTCTCTTCTTCCAATGAGAGTAGAAAAGATACATGATAGTTACCACTAACCCAACGACTATTACCGCAAGCACTAAGTTGAGCCAATCTGTAAATATCATTTTTCGGAAAAAAATGATCCTGACCAAAGCCGGTCTCCTCATGGACTTTGATCTTTTGCAGATGAGCCACGTGTTTTTTCCACATCCGGTCGAGTTCCATGGCCGCCTTGTACGTCTTTTTTTCAATAATGAATCTCGATTCATTCCGCCATTCCGAGCTATAGCAACTGACCAAAAATTGTGGGGAAAACCAGTCCATTTTTGGAGGAAGGTCCTTCGGGGGACGAATACCTCCAGCCGACCTGAATTTGTCCTTTTGTGTGTGTTGTTAAAGGTACCATTTGAACTTGTCGTTGAACTCGCTAACGCGTTTTCTGAACCCATTCCTCGATCCAGGCATTGTCAGATTTTCATCAAAATCTAGAATATCTGTCATTTCGGAGAAGAACCACCGACCAATGACAAAATACTCTCGATTCTCTCTGGTATATGGTCTCCATTCTTGTTCTTTATATCGCGGGTTGCCCGTATTCACGAAGTTAGCCATTATTTCAGTGTAGATTCTTTCTATCTCAAAGTCCTTTTCGGCGAAGTTTGAGTAGATGCCGTACAGGACGTAGTCCTTAACTCACTTTCCATCTTCTTTTTTTTTGGTTACCAAGTCTTGAGCGTGTTTAGGCCCGTTACTTGATGCGTTCCAGCTCCATCTTTCTCCTTTTATCGGGTACTCGAAGGAGTAGACAAAGACTGTTCCGTTTTGAACAAATTTGTCGGAGAATCTCACGACCGGATAGTAATAGAGATGGTCAGAGTTCAGGTCAGCCGCTCTCTCTGCTGAAAAAGCTCTTTTAGTTCATAGATTCGAACTGATTTAGGACTAAAATCGAGCTTAGACTTACCAGAACTGTACTCTTCGTTACAGTCCCTCCTGTATCCTTCCGGATCCTTAAAGTTGTACTCGTAAGCGAGAGCAGTACAGAGTTCGTCCAGTCCGGTCAAATTAACTTTCCCCGTTGAATCGACCAGACTCATGGTCTCTTTCTCTTCATGGGAGACAGTTCCCAAAAAGTATCGTCGTTTTGGAAGTTCTCGTTTCATGAGATTCTCGAAAGAGTCTGGGCACATCTAGAGCTCTCTTATATTCTCTGCCAAATGAGCACTTACACCTCCCGGTCCGTCGATCCAAATGCCCTCGTGCAATTCAACTTCGTCGTCCATGGACATTTGAACGTTATGTAGCTCACTGGTCGTTTTCTCCCTCAGACACTCTTCAATCCTCGTCACATTGACAGAAAGAGTAAAATTCTCTCCAGCTGGTACACAACCTGCCTTCTGAGCTATTCTCCGTGACCATTTTGTGTTAGACTCTACTCTTTTCAGTTATCGTCTTTCTCTTATCTCTTACGATTGTTGCGTTCCCCCCAAAAGGGAGCACTGAGTATCAGAGCCTGACTGAAGAGACCATCAGCAATCGGAGACATTGTCATCTAACCTTTATTGAGATTCTGATCAGAGACTCACCTCGATAATGACCTGAGCGCCGGAACTGTGTCCCATAAGACTGACTCTGTCCGGATCTCCTCCGAAATTGTGAATCTCTCGTTGGATCCACTTCAATCCGAATAACAGGTCTGTAGTGTTTGTAGACCCAATATCTCTAGTCTATCACCTCTATTCCCCAGATTCGAGTCGCTAGTTGTCTTCAGATCTGGAGCAAGATTGAGCCAACCAAAGATTCCGAGTCTGTATTGTAGGGCGACAAAGACGATCTTTCGTTCCTAAACATTTATAGATAGATCAGAAAGGTCATTTTACGTCATTGGCAAAGTTGTTGATGACATTCTCTTCCGGAGCCTTCTCTGGACCCAGGAAGTATCTTGCTCCGCCATGAATATAAGCCAAAACCGAGCAGTTTCCCTAACGATATGAGAGTTTTGGAAAGAAGTTACCTTTTCCAGACAACTTTTACTCGTGAAAACATTGGTTTGAAGACAATCTTCTTTAATTATTGTCGCGTTGTCCCGAATAAACTTGCTGAAGAGAACATAACCCGTAAAATGTGTCAACCTACTAATAGGGTTGAGGACAAGAAATATATTTGAGTGTGTCTCTTACCCCTTTCCAAGACTGTACAGGTTCAGCTTCTTTGAATCTGGAGAAGTTTCTTCTTTTGTGGAAAAATTACCTATGTTTTCCAACAATTGGCTCAGCAATTGCTATTCCCAAAAAGGAAAAACCTTTTTGTCCACGCGGAGAACTGATTGTCTTCCCTCTAATCGAACCGTAACTAAAAACGAAACTTGTCCATCTTGGCCGATCGTTTACCTAGTTTCTACTACTCGATATTTTCCTTCGATTAAGTCTGCTGCTAGAAGAGCGCAGAAAAACAGAAATCTCATTGTGACGAGTCGAAAAATAACAATGGTCTTATCAGCAGGCTGTTTATCGCCATGCTCCCCAGCTAAATATGATCAAGTAGATATAAATTTATTATGCTTTGTGTTTTACACTTGGCTAAAATGCAATCATCAATATGTACAAGAGTTAGTTGAGGAAGCGTATGCTCATCTTGTCCTCGATGTCCGTGTTCTCCATTGCTGTGCAAAAGTCTGAAAACGTTGTACTTTGAACATTCAAAAGGACACCGGACCAGCGAAGGAGATCTTTCCGTCGTGGTCGATATCGGCTTCTTCGATGGTCCTTTCGGCAATCTTTTCCAGCTGATCGGCCGTAATGTTTGCTCCGACCATCGAATTTAGAATGACTTTGAACTCCTCCCTAAAGATCTATAGTTTGAATAGAAAAGACTGATACCTAGTGATGAATCCGTTCTGGTTGAGGTCGTACATTTGAAAGGCAAACCGAAGTTTCTGCTCTCTCAGTTCCTTCTTTCTGCTTCCTTTGACAGGCTGGAATTGGGCCAGAACGCGTACAAATTGCTTGAAATTGAGCTGAGAACCATGGTTTCCGGCATGGGTGAAGAAGGCTTCGACTATTCGGTTTCCGAGTGGATTTACGCACAATTCGGGCACACAGAGAAAATCTTCTTTGGTCAGGAATCCGCAACTTTTTTTATCCAAGGCTAGAAAGCGAGTGTAGAGACGGACGATCTGGTTTCGAGTAAAAGAAGTCTCCTTTTCCATTTCAGCCACTTCTTCATCTCGCAACATCAACGAACTGTTATTTCCCATTTCTGGATAGAAGTTAGTCAGTTGTTACCAAATACAGAGGTATTCATGCAGATGCGAACTGTGAATAGGCTTTACAGACCCACATTTTATTTTCAAGAAATCTATTCAGAAGGGGGACTCAAAGCAAAGTTATAGTTTGGACAGACAAAGTACCCATCATTCGTAAACAACAGTTTACATACACAGTTAGTTAGTTCATGGGGGAGAAGATCAAAATGGGCAACACATCGTCTGTTGAGGGCTGAAACCTAGTAAAACAGACGAAAACGGGCAAAAAAAAAACGCACCGGGTCTGGAAAAATAGGGGCAATTATGGTTAGTAATAAAAAGGAGCAATGATGTAAGCTCGAAAGAGATACAATATATGTGTGAGAAGAAATACGAAAATCAGACTTCAGCCGTCGTCTCTGATCCATTGTGCTGAGAAGAACCGTTGGTGGCCGGTGGATTTGCCGTGGGAATATTGCCATTTGGATAGATTCGAGCCAAAAACTATATTGAAATGAGTTAATTCGAAATGAAATAAATTACCTCAGGAGGACAGCCCTCGGGAGGCGGTTTACCACCAAAAGGTTTCAGGAAGTCGTGTTCGAGACATTTAGCGGCGGTAGCTCTTTCATCCTAGAACGTTTAGAATGGAAAGAACGGTGATAAAACTACTTGATCGAAAGCGAGCATCGGAATCAGAAATGAGGCAAATTGCTTGGCACTATCGAACGACCATTCGTACTTCTGCCTCAGGACATCAATCAAAGGCCATGGTTTCAGCTGTTGGATATGAAGCAGGCGACCATTCTAAAAAAAATAAAGAGTTGTGAGAAAGGCAAACCTTGCTGAAGAATTCTTTCCAGTGGGCACCTTTCTTGTAGACTGAAGGAGGAATCGAGCCGAGAAGTTCGCTGATATGTGCCAAATGATCTTCGTCCCGAGAATAAGTGTCGCCCTGATGCGGTTCGAAAAGATAATCGCCAGTGGCAAGTTCAAAAGCCTAAGCATGTTGGTAATTGAGCAAAAAATATGATCTAACCATGCAAGCCGTACTCCAAATGTCAGCCGGAGTTCCATAACCAGCTCCTATCAAGACTTCCAGAGAACGATATTGCCTCGTTTGAATATCTTCGGTGAAATGATGATGAGTCCAGCAAGCATTTCCCAAGTCGGCAATTTTCACCTGAACCACGAACTACCAGGAATCGAAATCAGAACTAACGTCAAGTTCGGCAAAAGGATCGCTGAGATCTGGTCCCATGGGAGGGGCTGGCAATACTCCTCCGAGCTGCTGAACACTGAACGGATGGGAAGGAGACATTAGAGTATCCACTAAAAATTATATTATTAGTGAAGAAAAGAATGGTAAACGCACTAGAAAATCCATTAGCTTCCATTGCCTGACGAATCTCACTCTCGCTCAGTGGACTCATACTTGTGCGGTCGAACGGAGCCGGACTTTTCACATCGAACTGAGGGATACAAGGTTCGTCGTTGTCACTGATGTCTTGGACTTGCGTAGCCATGAGACCATTTTCAACTTCCTGGAAAAACCATGTTATTGAGCAAAAGGAATTATTGTAGTATTGTGATTTCGGGAACTGAACGCAGCACAACACGAACTCGAGCCTGTGCAAGGTAGGCATGCGGGATCCCGTAGTTCGAACTATCAGTACATTGGATTGTTATCCAAAGGATTTTTGACAAAAGAAGTGTTAGTTCGGTCCACAAGTATAGCTCACAATACGACCGACCACATCTTCTACCTGTAAAGCATACTGCTGACTGCACATCGGGAGATTCTCGTCAGAATGTACCGACTGCATTAGTCGAGGAATTGGTGCTACGGCCTGATGTAAAAGTTGAGCAGGAAGCCGCGCAGAGTTCTATTCCGCACAGTACAAGAAAACTGCTGCAGAAAACTTACGGGTGCCGAAGTCAGGACATCGTTTATCGTATCGGGGTCTACGGTGAGACCCTCCATTTGAGCAAGCTGCGTCTCGAGAAGTTCCCGTTGCTTCTTGGCCTTCTTCTTCAGCTTTTTCTTTTTATTCTTCGTCACATTCTCCAGTTTCTGCATCTGTGAATAGAGGTCAAAATACCAAGAAAGGAATACCTTTTTGTGCATGTGCGTAGGAGCCGTGCTCACAGCCGAACCGCTCATCTTGAAATTCATCTTGGTAGCGACAACGGCATGTTGAGCCATTATTTTGATATTTTCATGGCTCATGGTGATGAGAACATTTTCTGGCTTGATATCCGTGTGAATTATTTGGCATTTTTCGTGCATGTAGCGAAGACCTTCAAGAATCTGAAAAAAAATGCGACTTCAAACAGAAATAAAAGTTAGACCTGTCGGGTGATTGTTCTGACGTGCTCGATGTGCAAACCCTGATAGCCGCTCCTAATGATCAATTTCAATAGATTGCACCCTAGAACCTAAATCAAGACATTGAGCTCATAAATATGAAAACAGTACTTCGAAAACCATACAAATGTGTCGTCCATTGCACCCACTGACTGGAAAGTCCTCCAAAAGTTTGACTACTTTCTCTCGACCAGAATCCTCGGGATCGGCTTCTCGAACAGCAACCAATAGCTAAATTTCTTCAATATGCAGAGAACAACTAAAAAAGTACCTTGACTTCATCCTCGGCTGCCTCGGTATAGTGCTCAGCCGATTTGACGATCTTCATGGCGACAAAGCGTTTCCCGACGGTGTCCCAACAAAGCCAAACTGTGGAGAAATGTCCCCATCCCAGTTTACGCAGCACGTGGTACTTGTTATTGAAGACATCTCCAATTGAGACGGGATGATAGCCTCCGCGTCTGTAGTCTTTCGGATCTTCTTGCTCTTCCTCGTCCGAACCCAGAATTTCTTGTGAAGGAGGCTCGTTCTGTAGATTCATCAATAAGCCGTAGAAAAAACTGAAATACCTCGTTCACGGGACTTTCAACACTTCTGTGGCCGGGAGAGTCGCTATCGGCTGACGGAGAGCGGAAGATTGGTCCGGGCACCGGTTCGCTCTGATGGACATCAAAAGGAGGGTATTCATGCTCATCAACTGAAAGTTCAACATTAGAGGCGGAAATCCGCAAAGGGCTCAAATTACAGCAGCTTAACAACCGGATGCCAAGGAAAATGTAAACAAAACATACCGTTTTCAATATCACCATCTGTGTGAACCCGTTTTAAGTTGAGATGCATTGGTGGAGCAGAATTTTCGACGTCTCTGAAAATTTGCTTTACAGGGGAAAAACGGTAAACAACGTCGACTGGTTGGTCTCATCTACTGCTTCAGAATCAGTGAATATCTCCGAGGCCGTCTCCTCGTCACAATAAATACTACTCGAATCGTCGAAAGACTCTGTAGGACTCCCGTACTCGCTGACCGAACCATTTTGACTTATGTTAGAGCAAATGCTCGAAGTATTTTCTGTATTAGAGTCGTCAACTTCTTCTGGCATAGATTCTGCGGACAAGAAATCGGCATTTTCAGATTCTGTTGTCGATTCATGGGTTTCAGACATTTCTGGATGGTCACTTGGAGGATACAAAGTGACAATAATGCTAGTAGTAGGTTGCTCGAGCGCTATGAATGTTACTGAAGAAGTTGTTGCCGGGGAAATCAAGTCAATCACGTCGATGGCACAATACTCTGTTCGCTTGACAGCAATATCAATTGAATAGGAGAGGCTCTTCAATCGTGCTGCTTTCATTTCTTCACAAAGAGTCACAATCTCATTTGGTGGAGATGACCTCCCTCTGTGCTCGCCTGGTAGATTGCTCCCATTTTCGGCTAGGTTACAAACATCGTCGCTAGCGGCAAGCAAGTTTTGTTCAACTTCTTCTTCCATTTTTTCAGCTAGTTCGAGGGAATTGGGTATTCTCGAGGTAGAAGCTATATGGAAACAAGCCGTTGCTTCCGATTTTAGTGAATAGAAACGGGTATAAATTGTCGTTTCTGCTGTGTCGGTAGAAAACGTAAGACTAGTATCGTAGGTAGTCAGAGTAGGCTTCTCCTCAGGGGAGAACAATCTGCACAACAAGCTTACAAACATTTTAAGGTAAAAAGCAGAAGGGAGACTCGAATGTCTGCGATCTTATAATCGATCTAGTTCGAGGACCGGACAGCTGACGCTTGGCGAGGACTTGCGCGCTCACAAACGACGAACGGCTGTGACCAACTACATAGTTCGGGTTCAATTGATACAATGGACAAATCAGGGCGTAAAACCACAACAAGCTTAGAAATGAGTGCAACTATCAGAGGGACAAACGGCGAAACCTGCCCAAACAATCCCTGAAGGATTAGCAAACAGTCTCCAAGAGGATTATACGGTGAAAATCGATACAAGACCCTAATTTGCAGTTGTCTACTTAAAATTATCTTTGAGAAAAATGAGACCAACCAGACACAGAAGAAGAAAAAACTCACTCGAAGCTAATGACGCTGACCTTCGCCTTGTGGAGTGTACCGTTTTGAGGAGCGGCGACTGGTGGCTTGGCTGGTCCCTTCTTTTTATTGTTCTTCCTCTTCTTTTTCTTCTGTAGAGTGATGACCTTTTTCTCTTCACCACCCATCTGAAAACAAAGATTAGCCAAGGAAAAAAAAAGAAAAGCTGAGAATAACGCAGAATTTTACGGTTTCCGAAAAAGTCAATATCACGTGAAAAGGGTGAAACAGCAAACTATGGAGGGTGCGATCACCAAAATGAGAAGCGATGAGTCAGTTTGTCATTTTCTTTCGACACAATTGGTAATAAAAGAGGTTTCAAAAAGCCGGCGTTGAATCAATTAGCCGAGAGGGCGATTCGGACAATGGTCGAGTATTACCGCGTCCTTCGCTTCGAGCACAAAATTATGTATCTACTTAAAAATGCTCTCGCGTCTGAAGCTCTAATCGAGGATAGGGAGAGGGAGCTTTGTGCACTAGTTTTAACAAGTCACGACAGGAAAAGCAAGTGCGCGAAGGGTTCTTATGACTTTGATAGCTTCATTGGAGGGACAGGGGATGACTGGAACGGAGTGACAAGGGAAGAAGGGAAGGGAACTGAGGGTCCGGGAAAGAAACAATAGAAGAAGACAAAGAATCTTTAGCCATCCTTGTTTTATGAAAGTGCCATCCTTGTTTTATGAAAGTTGTTGAAAAATGTATTGTAAAGAAAGAGATAATATTTTCAGTGAATTGATTTGCAGAAGAAATTTTTAAACAAGGAACATTTGCCAAAAACGGCTTTAGATAAGACGAGAAAACGGCTCTAGTAAAAAGAGCTCAAGTTATTAAATTATCAAAACACAGCTATCGGATCAACGGACAGGATATATTCAATGGGAAGTTTTCCACTGACTCCTTTCATCCAAAATTTGCTTTTTTGAGAGGAGTTAATACTTTTCAGCTGCGCAATTTTCTAACTTCATTCACTAGCGATTTGAGGGTGGAAATAGGTCTGCCCCATAAGGAAGAAGAGGCCGAAAGTAACTTAGCAACTTGAATGCAACCCATTGATTCGCCCTAGTGTCCGCATGACAACCAGACTACGGTAGCCAAGAGCATATTGGACAAAGGCCAATTCGTCTGAAGATACCATCTCATGATGTGGATCCACCTTCCTACTTGATTTCTTTTCCAACCAATTTTTTCTTCGATATGCACACATTTTTCGTGGCCATATTTTTTTCACATTTTGGCTTTGGCACTATATATTACAAAAATACAGGAAAATGAAAATGCAAAAACAAAGCGAGCGCTGAAATCCAAAAGTGAGCAAGTGATTTGTACTATATATATAGAGCAAAAGTTTGAAAAAAAAAATTGCCGAGGTTCTCGGAACAATTCAAAAATCGCGCCTTTGCAAATATTTCCGTCTTTTTTGTTTTGTTTCAGCAATTCTCTGCTCTCGTATAAGCTCGTCTCTTAACCACTTTTTTCAGTTATAAAATGGCTAGTAGCAGTAATAGACCGAACGCCATCTCTCGAAAAATTGCAATCATGGGATATCCATGTGTTGGTTAGTTGTCGTTTGTTCTTTGTAATTTTTTGATAGGAAAATCGTCCATCACTCTCCGCTTCGTTCAAGGCCACTTCCCGGAATCGTACAACACGACTATCGAAGATATGCACACGAAAAACTTCCGCTACAAGAACAAGGACTACAAATTGTTTATTACAGGTTAGAATCAAGTAAAAGTATTTATATCCACCTCGTTCTTCAGATACGGCCGGACAACAAGAATATGCCGTATTCCCGCATAGCTGTGCCGTAGGAATCGATGGATACGTTCTCGTCTACGCCATTGACGACGAATACTCGTATCATTCATTTTATTCTCTTGTAACCAAGTTTTCAGATTCCAAATGCTTACCACCATCCATGACAAAATTCTTGATAGTGTAGGCGACACGAAGTGAGCTATTTCCCTCGCTCTTTTATCAGTATTTGTTTAGAGTTCCGTTGGTTCTGATTGGCAATAAATTAGACCTGGCTTCCCATCGCCGAGTCTCCAGTGAGACGGCCAAAAAACAGGCCGCTGCATGGGGAGCCGAGTTTCTCGAAATTTCTGCCAAGGACAATGATAGCGTAAGTTTCCCTTGTATATTTGCAATATACAAAATACATTTTTAATCAAGTTTACACACGACTTAGCCGTGTTTTAAAACTAAAATTTGTACAGTTTCTACCCTTTTTATTCAAATTTTTGCAGAAAGTCGGTGATATCTTCAACCTGACCCTCAACCGCATCGAAGAGTTCCGCGAGTCCAGAAACCCGAAAAATCCGAAAAGCTCGCAAGCAGAAAAATCTACCTGTTCCTTGATGTAAATCCTACGCCAGATTGTCCAATGTCTCGCACCAAGACGAACTTCCCGAGTGTTCAAAAATGACAAAAAGTTAGGTATAGGCTTTATTCTCCATTCACGAGCATGTACATATGGTGCCTTTACCTCTTTATTCTCCCAAATCCTAATCTCTTCCCCACATTTCAATTTTTCAGGCGTTTTCCCCCATATATTCTATGAGATCGTATATGCTTCATGTATATAAATTTTTTCGAACTTTGTGCAACAATTACTCGAGGCTTTCTACCTTGCTATATATTTACACAACTGTTGTTCCAATTTTTAGTTGTTCTAAGTTTGGATGATGCCCGAAATTGGTGGAAATATTTTCGAGCCATCTAGGACCGCCAACAGCACGAATGTAGAGATGCTAGGTAGTTTTGTATTCTCTTTTTTTGAGGCCTCTTTTTGCGTATTTTGCCACTTTCGAATGTTTATTTTGCGCTTGGCAGTCCACTTGACTTTCTTGTTCACACGGCGGTTAGATAGCCGTCTTTGCTTCCTATGTGCTGGCCTGCCAAAGAATCCTCCGGTAATGCGAACGAAATGGCACCGTTTCCCCTTTTCTTCTTGTAAAGCATTTCGGCATTTTTTAGATTCTCCTTCATCTGAAGCCACTAGCAAAAATCCTGGAGGTATCAAGTTGCCCGACGCAGTCACCAAGTAATTTTTACCCGCTTTCAAAATATCCAATTGTTTCAGTGTCGATATGGCTCAAGTTACTGCCAAGGTAGATCAGTTCAAAAAGTGGACGATCGGAACGTTTAAAAACTCGAAGCAGCAACTTCTTGAGCACATGGGAAAGGTGATACTTATTTGTTTCTTTGAAAGGTTTCATTTCAGATCGACAAAACCGTAGATCCGGAATTTGAGCAGCTGTGCGACAATTTGAAGGATCTTCATCGACGATATGGCGCGGTCTTTGCCGCATCGAGACAATTCAGTCAGGCTCTAACTCAACTCTCAACTGCTGAAAAACTGCTGGGAGAAAGTCTCTATCAGCTGTCGCTAAAGGAAGACAGTATCAGAGTTAGTTCATACACTTCTTTATATTAATTGTTTCAGACTGTCTGTGGAACCACCTCGGAATCGATGAAAAAGGTTGGCGAACATGCCACCTCTCTGGACAACTGCCTTCGCTACTTTATCTCTTCGATGGAAACTCTACACGCCAAGACTATTCAAGATACATTGGAGACTATTTACTCGACTGAAGGAGCTCGTATCGAATTCGACGTTTATCGCCACGAACTGTCTAATCTCACTTCCCAATCGACTGTCTCTCCGACTTCTATTCAAGATGCTCAAACAAGGGCTGAAGCACACAAAGAGAAGTACGAACAGCTCAAAACCGACGTTAGAGTAAGCTTTGTTTTGTTTACCCCTCAAGATAACTTATTCAGGTTAAATTGCGTCTTCTCGAGGAAAATCGTGTCGGTGTGATGTCTCGTCAACTGGAGAAGCTTCAAACTGCTCTCTGTGCCTATTTCAGCGGAAATGCTCAACTTTTGGCCAGTTCGGTTCGCGAGATTGAAGCTCTTCAGTCTCCACAAAGCTCTTTCCTCATGCACTAAATGTTTCCTTATGAAATTGATGTACATTAACAGGGATGTCTTTCAGCTAATCATTGTCACATTTAGGATCTGGAGCGTTGTCATTCTTTTTAACTTTCTCATAATTTATTGTGATCGTCTTCTCGGTTTGTGATTGTGTGCAAATAACACGGGCCTTTAAGCAAATAAAGTTTTCGGTGCACCAACTATTCGTTTCAAAACCTTCGTTTTGCTCAGCATACATTGTCATTGGAATTCTTTTTCCAACAGTTCATCAGTTTTATCAACCACTTCCTTGTTTGCAGAGTTCTATTCAAAATGGCTGGAGTTATACGTCAAAAAGATAGCCAAGACGAGGTTTGTTTGATTCGTTCAATTTAGGTAAAAGTAAAATTCAGGCCGAAAGTATCAAGAGATTGCAGCGATTTTCCATAGAAGTTTGGAATCTGACACAAAACTGGATCGTGGCGAACAGAAGAGCACGAGAAGCACTCAGCGAATTGTTGAATGCCCGTCTTCAGCTGTACTACGCTCGACAATCGAACAAATTTGAAGACGAAAAAGGAGCCGATGGAGTTGCCAAATCGAATCTGACCGACAAGGAAAAAGAAACGTTTCGTCAAGCTGTCGTTGTCAATGCGGAAAAAGTTGGCGAAGCTGTCGAAAATCTGGACAAGATTGTTGGAAAATTTCGTATCGCCTTAAGCCGTGTCCCTTCGTGGAGACAGCTCTGTCTACAGCCCGGTCCCACAATTGCTCACATTTTGGACGTCTTGGAGAAAACACTGCCAGCTGTTGTCGAGATGTACAGTGAAGAGGTCGATATCAGAAGAAAAGGGCTTTTCGACCTGGCCTCTTTCGAACATCCAGAAGTTTTTACTGCAGTCTCGCTGACCTTCGAATACGAACCTTTTGTAGACCAAGATCTCGTTGGTTGTTTATACAGTATTGTTGCCACACAATGAACTTCTCGCCTTATTTCATTAACTACGATAGAGTTTTTAAACGATGCCACGACCAGGGCACATCAATATCCAACTTATTTATATCATTTCCCATTCAACCGTTAGACATAAAATTTATTTAGGAAACTGGGGTAAACTACCGGTTGAGGAGTTATGAAACATGTAGGAGATCGAATACTAAAAATTTACAATCTGAACGGATGATTTAGGGTTTGAATACACAGCTAATAGCAAAATGATCGCTAGGGAAGCAGAGGGAGGATCGGATTCGCTGGGTTCCTTCTAGGGCGAACGAGGAGACGTTGAGCACTCCAAAATAGTATATTCGATCGAATCTGAAGCCAAATTAAACCCTCAAAAGCTAGCAACTCAGTACCTGCAGCGAGCACGGCCATTTCCGACGTTCTTATTGTCGTTTCTCGTCATATCGAAAGTAAACTTGTGATTGGTGTCCGATCCAGCTGCGTGCCAAGCGTCAAAAACTCCACGTGGAATAAATTTAAATTCCTCGTCAACTTCCTTATCGCGGATGTTCAAATCGCCTCCGAAATAGATTAGACATCCGGGATTGTTTTGGATCATGTCACGTATCTTGTTCATACAGATACGGAACTGTGCACGACTGAAAATCATATTACTAAAAAGAATTTAGAAAAATACCGTTGCTGTGAGTAATCTGCCGTACTTTCCAGATGGGTATTTAGCAGGAAGATTTTTACCGGGCCGAGCATTCCCTCAATGATTTGGAGGGTTCTATCCATTAGGCTGTTTTCGAAAGGAAGGACCGTGTGCTTCTCTACTTCGAAAGCTTTGTTGACCATAATTCCGGTAAAATAGTGTGCTTCTAAAATAGTTTTTCAACAAAATCTGAATATAAATTAACCTGGATTGGAAAAGTAGACATTGTATTTAGCTTCGAGTTTCTGCATGTCTTCGTATGGCAAGTTTTTGACGACTTCTTGCAAGAAAATAAAGTCGGGATTGATACTGAAACAGAGATGTTATCAGGTCTAGTTTTTTGTCAATCGACTGGGGACTCGTTAATAAACCAGCAAAACTCACCGATCAAGAATTTGAGAGACAGCCTTTATTCTAGTTTTCAAATTATCCTGATCCAGTCCATCGATATTCCAGGACACCACTGAAATCTCCAGTCCACTCAGATCCATTGTTGGACCTGTCTCCAATTCTTCGTAGAGAGGCTGACTGACTGGCGTTTCGTCTGTAGGAGCATCCTGCGGAGTCCCGTAGAAGTAGTCCAAGGCGGTCTAGAATATATTTTTAGGCTAAGGGCATAATTAATCACCTCGAGGCTCGGATGGCTTTTTATAATGGACTTGGCTAGCGTCTTGTTACAGCCGGTGATATCCATAAACTGCTCCATAATACTGGCTCCGTCTGATGTAGATGATTAGAGGAACGAAACTAAGAGAACACACCTTTAATTTCTTTCGATTCGGCATCAGAATTGCCACCGTCGGAGCTCATGATTAATCTGATTTTTTTTTATAAATAGTGTATTTTACGAAAAAGTGAGAAAAATATGATAAAATTGACGAAACATGGTTGAAGGCATATACACGACAATTACGGCTACGGTGTCAAGCGTAACAATTTGTGAAAGGGAGGATTTGCTTTATATCATGTACAGTTATATAGGTGTGAAAAGTACGGTAAGTAAGCGCGGGATCAGCTACTGAATTTTTTATCAGGAATTTCAACAAGACCAAGCATGTGCGCTGGACAGGACCGGACCGGTCCTGACCGTTTTTCAAATTGGACCGGACAGGACCGGCTGAGGCCGGTCCGAGCGCACATGCTTGAACAAGTCTGTTTACAACATAACCATGACAAACATAGGTCAGGCTGGACCAGGTCAGCCTTATAAACCTGGTCTGGCCTAGCGGACCAGAAAAGTTTCCTATTCCTGGGCCTATGTAAACGTACCCTTCTATTTATAACCTAATCGAAACGAGTGATTTTCTTTTATTCTTCTTTCAAAATTCACTATCAGCTGATCTTTCCTAAAGGGAGAGGTGTAAACATGCTCTGTTGCCCTTTGTACAGTGTTCGAGGGTCGAAAATTGAAGACTTTTGGCGATATATACCGTTTTGAAGCCCATATCTCGTGTAGTCAGTTGTATGTTTCAGAGCTATTGCTCCATATTGTTCACCTGTTTTTGGCATTTTTTTGAAAGCCAAAAGGCGTTATAATTTGTGACTACGTCGTGTAAAACACTTCGGATTTTGTTTTTCTAAATCAATTTTTACAGAATGTCCGATGCTGATCAAGAATTGTTCGCGGAAAGCCGTTCACGAAAATCGTCTGCCTCTTCGTCGACAGGCAGCAGCTTCGAGAAGGTTTGCTTATTTATTCCCTCGTGATATTTTCTTGCTCAGCTTGAATCTGTTTCTGCCGAAAGCAATGAAAGGGCAGACGAATTGAATCCCGAAGAAGTACCTGTAGAAGATTTAGACGAGGCCTCCTCCGAAGGAAAGAAGGAGATAACTCAAGATGACGAAGAAGAGAAAGGACACGAGACGGCATTTGATCCTTTGAATGCTTCTATGAAACCTCACCAGGTTGGTAGCAAACTGATTTATTTTTGTTTAGGTTATTCAGGAAAAATTCTATCAGTATGAGGACAAGGTAACGGCTATTCGTCTCCTTGTTTTATTTTCTGCGGCCATGTTTACCTTACCCCTTCTTTTAATGTTCAGCATGTATCATTACGTTTTTCTCGGTATGTTATCTGCTGTTTTAATTACTTTTTGGCTTTAGATCACTATCATCTTCCCCCAGATCAAGCAATGCTTTATTCGGCATTTTTTGGAGTGGCTGCCGTTGTCATCATAGTTGCTGGGTTCGTTTACACCGCCTACAAGGAAGAAGTCGAAGCTGAAAGGCGAAAAAAGAAGGACTCGTAGTCTTCTTGCTTCATACTATCACGTCTTACTGGTTGTGCAAAATTCCTCATATAGTTTTTCTCTAGTTTGTGATCTGTTTTCTATAAAAAACTACATTTTAAAAGCTGTTTAACCATCCAACGTTTTACTCACGTTCTCATATATCTTTTTCCTAAAATGTCATTCTGAGTGCCCTTGTTTTGTAGTACATGGAGGAGTTGATCCCCAAATTCGACCAGAACCAGAAGGGCGCAGTGAAGAATCTGCTTACGTACAGCATTGTCATTCTCTTTGTGCCCTTGGGCTCTATGTTTATTGTGAAACAGATCCTTCAAGGTATGTTAGCACGTCTTCTCTATCTCGAACTTGTATGCATCAATTTCTTTTGCAGATATCATCGGATTCACTAGCAACGACTCTCTCACTTATTCTGCTGTTATCGCAGTAGTTTTGGTCCACGTGGTTTTGGTTCTCTGGATTTTCTCTGCCAATAAGGAAGAAGAAAAGAAGCAGATCAACAAACAAGATTAATCATGCAGCGTGACGCTCACGGTTTGTCTAACAAGATCTTGAATATTTCTCATTTTTAGCTGACCCCATAAGTCTCGGCTTTCCTGTTAAAATTGAAAACGATTATTTGTATTCTCTCCGTAGTCAATATCTTCCCCTCGGCAAAATTGGCGGCAAGCCATCCTGGCTCAATCCCAAACACATTCCCACTTCGCAACAGCTCGAATGCAAGGTAAAAACTAACAGCTTGTTCTTAAGATTTTCACATTTTTAGGTATGCACTAAAGCTATGTGCTTTCTCATCCAACTCTATGCGACTTCCAACGACGATCCGCCTCACTCTTTCCATAGAACCATCTACATCTTCATCTGTAGAAACCCCGAATGCTCAAAGGTTCAACCAATTCTTTCCATTCTAATATGAAATTTTAGGCCAATGACGCTTCCAACTTTGCTGCTTTTCGCTGCATTCTTCCTCGTGCCAACGAATACTATTCATTCGACGGTCCGATGGATCCCGATCTCGACGGCGATGTTCCCGATCCTCACCTTCCTAAGGACGCTCCACATCTTTGTGAGCTTTGTGGCTGTTTCGCTAGCAAGAAATGTGCAAAATGTGGCGATGCTTGGTAATATTTTCGCTAGCTTTTGTTCACTTCTCAATCCCAGGTACTGTTGTCGCGATCATCAGGCTCTTGACTGGACCACCAGCCACAAAGTTGCTTGCGGAAAGCCCAAAGTTGTTGAAGACGAAGCAAAGAATCCGAGTAATCTTTTCCTTTTTAAGGAACACGGCATCTGTCTTGACAACGTAAAACAACTTTCTTTCTTGCCAACTCTGGTTTACAGGAGTACATTCCGGCCAATCTACTAGAGGGCATTTCGGACGATGAAGATGCAGATGGTGTTGATTCGGATGATGAGTCGGAAGCTGATCGAGCTGAGCGGATGAAAGACTTTGAGAAGTTTGTGGACTCTCAGAAAGGCGTTAGTTTCAGTTATATACAGTTCATTATTTGGGAAATTGCAGAAAAACGAGGATATCACGACGGAGGATGTCGAAGCTGCAGTCACCGAGCAGAAAAAGGACGAGTTGTTTGAGAAATTCAACCGTTTTATCAATCTCAACCCTGATCAGATTGTCCGCTATCAGCGTTACGGTAAGGAGAGCCCATCTTTTTTCGACAATTAAAATGTAGGTGAGCCTCTGCCAGCTTCCGATCGTGCTACTGCTCTTCCTGAACCAGACGCTGTTCCCAGCTGCGATGTATGTGGCTCAGCTCGTCGTTTCGAGTTCCAGCTGACTCCCCATCTGCTCTCTCTTATGGAAGTCGATCGTGTCGGCCAGTCCATCGACTTTGCCGGCGTCTACATTTACGCCTGTATGCGTAGTTGTGAGATTCCCAATCAGGGTTACGCTCAAGAGTTTGTCGTCAAACAGGATTTCGTCTGAGTTGGATATTTCTTTGTTGCTGTTTGTTGTGCCCCTATTCTTTGCCGTCTTTTTGCCTATTTTATAAATTGTTGCTGAAATTCTTCTGTAAATTTTCTTGTTTCTTGTGCTCGCTCAACAGTCATTTACCCCACGATTTGCGAAATTATCTATTCCAACACGTTTAGATGACTCAAACGAGCGCCCTATTGGGCAATATGAGTATCACAAGCAAGCCAATTGTGCAGAATGGCATGTTTGCTGTCAAGAGCTTCGGTAGAACATGTTTTTCATACCGCTTTAAAACTACTTTAGAAAGTTTTTTCAATGCTGAACCGACTATTTTTGATACGTGGCTAAATTATATGAATCTGGAAAACAAGTTCGAGAAGATGTTCAAATTCGTCAAAAAGAATGGAGGAGTAAGTTCTCTTGCTTGTTTGAGCGCATTCATTTTGTAGGAAAGGTTCTATCAGCAAGCACAATCGATCCTTGTCTTCAATCGGTACATTAGCGATTTCAATAGAAACGAAGGCGAAGACGTAAGCTTCATTCTTTATAACCTTCAGACAAATATGATTCTAGGTGACTATAATGGTTTGTCGTCCGGTCATCGACTATTTGTCTCATCTCGACACTTCGACTTTCCTTTTTTTTCTCCCTGACCCATTAGCCTTGTCTTTCGTCTTTCATGAAGTGTTCATGGCGAGTTCTTTCCCGTTTTGTTCTACCAAGTCAGATTTAGAAAGAGTCTGCATCGGGTATCAATTGTCCTTCACAAGCCTTCCTTTTGCTCAAGAAGATGCTCAGAAAATTTCCTCCTCGCGATTTCCATAGCAGACTGTACTGGCTCAAAGTATTTTTACAATCTTTCTTTCTTCAAACCACACTTCAGGTCCTGATGCCTTGCCAATTCGATTGTAACGACGGTAGAAAGGCGCGAAACAAACTGATTGTGCCTCATATGCTCGAAGAACTGAGGACCCTTCTCAAACAAGCCATTGATGAGAGTGGAGAAGACGCTTTGATCAACGAAAATGTACTCGATTTCCTTCTGGAGCTTTTTGAAGCCGATCTTTATCTGACCGAGTGTCAAGAAGAGACGAAGACTATACTTCCAGAAGCGACAACTATGAACACGGAAAATCTCGGCACAAACAAAACGTAAATCTTTTTGTCTCGTCTCTGTAAATCTACCATTTCTAGAATGACTCTTCTGCTCCATCCTTTGCCATATTTGCTTCTCGACGATTCTGGAAATATCTGTCCGTTCCAACCGTATGTGTTGCCCTCAGAAGGCAGAAAGTTTCTGTTTTATCTCAGTGACATCGTCACTCAAAATGAAGAAAATGTCAGCTTTTTTGTCATATTATTTCAAAACGTTTACAGATGCGATACTCTCGGACTCTTGCTCGTTTACAGCTAGTTTTTATGGAAGCCGTCCGTTTTATGCGGAAGCACACCCAGAATGGTGAAATTCACAATTACCTTTCCAAAGATTTCTGTGCTGCATTGAAGAAATTCTCCGAAAATAAGGTATATTCCTATTTATTCTATGCAATTACGTTTCTAGGTTCAAAAAAAGACACTACAAGAGTTATTCCCCGTTTCCTGGACACGACAACTGACGGACACCTTGTACCCCAAATAGACGACTTTCTCGGATTTTGTTATTTATATTTTGTCCCGTTTTCTGTTTGGTGCTTGATGTGTTATCAATGAACCCTGTAACTTTGAATAACGGTTGTCTTGACTGGATAGAACAAAATGAAATCTGGAACCATTCTGGAAATTTTCGTTAGTTTTGTGAAAATCGCTTAACTTTGAAAGGAGTTGGTGCGCACAACGTACAGTACGCCCTCTTGAACGTGTACTGCCTTTCTGGGTTACAGACTTTTCTTAGAAAAAATTCTAAGAGTTGTGGTCGAAACTGTTGACCGTTACTTTTTTATATATTTTTTCGTAAAGTAGTCGCCGTGTGATTACAACCAGGTATTTACTATACTTGGGCAGCTCGAGCCGGCTCGGCTCGACGAGGTCCGCGAGCCGGCTCGAAAAAAGCTCGAGCCTAAAAATTTCGGCTCGTACCCAAATATAGTATTTACCATAAAAAGATTTGAAAACAATTCGAAAGAAAATCACGCCATATTTTTCATTAGAAAAGACTTTCTAAGAAAAGTCCCTAACCCTGCCTTTCGCTACTTTTATCTGTTTCTTAAACCACTTGCTATTGATCGTTTCGGCACAATTTTCGCGTTTTTCAGGAATACATACAGATGGCTCAGGAAGAATTGGACTATGGCGCTCTGGCAGTCTTGAACAAATTGTTTAAAAATGAAGATGAAGACGATGTTATTCTAGAAGATGATAATCCCGGACAGGAAAACTTTCTGCCTACGTCAGCGCGAGGTGTCGAGGTTTTTCTCTTGTTTTCTTCCACGAAAAATCCCCACTTTAGGTATCTTGTGGCAATGTGAATGGTGTTCTGCTGCTGGATCTATTTAGCTGCCCCGGTATTAATCAGCCATGTTTAATGATAAGCGGTAAAACAGCCTTATATTATCCTCAAAATTCTGATTTTAGGTGGATTACACACTCCAAAAGAATTGGCGGTTATGGCCGGAAAAGACAAACAGAAAGACTGGAAGGGTAGCATTCGAATTGCGGGACAGTCAATGCGGTAAACTCGTCTTTTACCGAACAAACCGTTTTATAGGAATATGATGGACACTGGAAGAATTGACTTTGCCCAGCATGATATTAATTGTTCCGGCAAATGCAATCGAAGTCGTGCCGCAGAGTTGGCCAGTTCTCTGCAGTTTTTGAATAAGCTTCCACCCAGTGGCTTTCCTACCAACGGATTCTTGCCTGCAGTGCCTCCCGGGACTGTAATTCCGACACCTTCTCCTCAGCTCAATCTGGCACACGTCGAACATGACTTTATCCCTGCCGACGTCACTCAGCAGCATCTTCAGAAAATCATGGTCAAAGGTATGCTTTTTTTATGTTTTAGAAGAAACAGTCGTTTAAGAACCGATGCGTTTCTTCACGGAGCTTCACCAAATGCGTGTCTTGCCGCAGATTCTCAACGATTTGGCAAATGCCCTGAAATCAACCAGCGACGAAGAGCCCCTTCCTACCAACTTTTCGCGTTAGTTCCATCTTTATATCGCTAGTTTGCCTTTTAGTCACATTTGCTCCTGCTCTGTTCTGTGCTCTGAACACTTTCAATCTTCTTCCCGAAGTCTTCGAAATGGTTAAACAGAAGAAAAAGTTACAGTCTCAGGCACCTTTCAATTTTTTTAGCTATGCAAAGCTGCTTTCAGGCTGTGCAACTTGGTATCACAGCGACAGATGCTCCCCAGGATATACCGGATTCCCAAAATTTCATTGTCAAGGATGAAACATCATAGGACAATGTACAATGATGTTTTACCGCCCGTATTACTTTCTTTTATAGCTCTAATAAATGTTTTATTATTTCGCCATCTACATTTTGATAGTTGCTGATAAAAACTTGAATGATAAATAGAATCTTCATTATCAAACTTTTGCATCAGAGGCAGAAGACTTTGCTGAAAAGGTAATGTATTGGAGGTTCGGACAAAATAAACTCACTTGCACATTTTGGTCTGGAGCCAAGTGGCAACAGTTGCTCTTTGAGCAGCAGCAGTAGCCGCCAAAACACAACCAGAAGATCCGGTGAATGATGTAAGAGCTGCAGTAGTAGCTCCGTTTTCCCATTGGACAGCCAGGGCTTTAACGCCATACTGCGTCGACAACTGTTTCATCAAAGCATTTGGATCGGTGTCAAAGCTTAAAATTCGATATTTTGTAAAAGATTTCGGACAAACTTGGTAGTTCCGGAGAAGTAGATGACGATGGCGTTGCTGGCAGTGAATCCCTTGGAGAGGTACTGGTTTTGAATGGCCTGAAGAGACAGTTTGAGTGTCTGTCCAGTGGATCCGTCCTGAGACAGAGTCTGCACAGATGCCAGAACGGAAGAACGGTCCTGTCCCGCATGGAATCCAGTGTAATAGTGCTGATTATCGATGGAAGTGGCTTCCAGACCGAATTGTGTCTTGCCAGTTCCGACAGGAATCGGACTGACAAAGTCCGAGATGGTTTGTTTCAACTGAAAGACTTTGACTGTTATTTGATGAGAAATCTTACAGTAGCAAAGTCCTTCATGCTGATCGAGGCCGAGACGTCCACAATGAAATAGATGTCGTAGTTGAGTGAGCCTAGATTACAGGGAACCGAAGGACTCTGAGTAGGCATTACGGTCGTCGAAGGACGATTCGTCGACATGTGGGTTCCCCTAAATATTACTTTGTCTTCCGGATTCAGTATGGAGCTTACGGGCAAGAGTACTTGTAGAGCCACTGGGTGACATAGGGAAGCTGATCAAAGTTCATGGCCAAATACAGACTGCCTTGACTGCCAGCAACAGATTTCAGAGCCGAGAGCTGGTTAGCTGGAGCATTGTATCCGAGACCGACGACAAGAACGAGGTCGTACTTCTTCTGGATGTTGGAGAGAAGAGAAGAACCGACAATGTTGGTTCCGGTCCAAGCATCAGCCGAGACGATGACCATGACATGCTTGACTCCAGATCGGAACCCGTTGATGGCAGTCAACTCGCTCTCTTCCTTATTCAGAGCCTGGTAGATCTGACGCTGATCGTTATTATCGTAGCTGATCGACTGGATAATGGTCTGGATGGACGAACCGTCAGATCCGGCACTCAGAGTCGCGTAACTCTTCGCATACTGGGAGTAGGTATAGATGGCTATTTGGGAATCCCATGGGGAGAGAGTTATTCCGGTGGCAAAATTGGCAAGCCATTGTTTCACCTGAAAGTCTTCAGTTTGATTTGGGACAAAGTCGACAAAAAGATACGACGAAACACGTGGGGAACGCGATAAGAACACGGAGCTACTGGCCTGATGTTCTTTGTAACAAAGACTCTAGTTTTCAGAAAGAGCGTATACTGGCCTGATTGAAGTTGTCACTTCCGCCGACTGCACTGGAAACATCGAGAACGAAGGTGAAATCTGTGACAATGTCCTAAAGTCTGAAATCAGTTAGGAGTGGAGAACTAAAATACCCTCTGGTTACAATCAGAAGGAGAACAAGTCTGGATGGTGGCCGATGAACAGAGGCCGAGAACGGAGAGGAGCAGCGGGAGCAGCATTGCGACTGATCCGAGATAACAGAAGGCAGAAACAATAAAAAAGGAGGACACACCTCGTAGCACGAAGGGTTCGAACTAGACACCGATTCTCATGTTTTCCCTCAATATGTTGCGAAGACGAGAAAGTGGGTCCTCTTTTGCAACAGCCAACTTTCGCCGCTCGACGGTTTTCTGAAGCTAATTTGGACAAAGGTCAACTCGACACGTCGGAAATCCGTCGCCACTTGGAAGATGTCTCACTGGCGATCCCTCGTCCTCACTCTTTTCGCCTTCCGGTCTGTTTACTCATGTCAGCCGACCAGGTAATCAAAATGTTTTCGTCAGAAAGTAGTCGTCTTTTCAGCACCGTCGTTCTCTGTGACACAACCACTTCTAGTTCAACGTAAGATATATTTTGTTTCAAGGGCTCGTGAACAGTTCTTAAAACAGTCAAGTAGATTAGTCAGATTTTCGATTTAAGGGATTCTACTACGACGTCGATGACTACTTCGACCAGGTAAGACTGTCTCTAATCGACAAACTTTTGGTTTAGTACGGATACGACCACTTCGAGCACTACAACTTCTACAACGTGAGTTACTTTTGAATAAACTGAAGAGAATAGGTTTTAGGACAGACACGACTACTTCTACCACGTAAGTGTACACCGAGTCTTATTAATGTTCAGGACACCCACGACAACGACTACAACAGATTCCACAACCACTTCCACTACGTAGATTTAGCATGTTTGCTTGACTTCGTGATTTTTTAGAACTCCGACTACGACGACAACAACAACGGAACCTACGACAACGTATGTCCCCAAGAAAGTTTTCTTTCTTGATGAGATTTCAGGACGACTACAGATACAACCACCAGTACTACCTCTACAACGTGAGTTCGATTGTTCTTGTTCTGATCCTAAGTTTAGCACTCCCAGCACCACTACCCCCACCACCACAACAACGACTGATACCTCTACGACTTCGACGACAACAACTCCAACAACAACCACAACTACGACTACTGAGAGTACCACAACAACTCCAACATCAACGACTCCCACTACTACAGCTACCACAGAAAGTACGACAAGAACAACGACCACTCCCACTACAACAACGACTACAACTCCGACCACGACCACTCCAGCCACAACCACCACAACTACCACTCCGACGACTACCACTACCTCCACCACGACCACAACTCCCACAACGACCACTACTCCAACAGCAACCACAACTAGTACAACGACCACAACTACTCCCACAACGACTACCACGACAACCACTCCGACTACCACTACGACAACGTGAGTCATTGTCAAATGTGTTCCTCTTAAAAAAAGAGAGCAGGAAGATAGAACACATTTCAGCGCACCGACTACAACGACGACACCCACAACTACTACCACACCTACTACTACCACGTGAGCATGAGAGCACTGTTTTAAGAACTGTTCACATAACCTTACACTTTTACTTATAGTTGAGAATTCATTATGCGTTACAGAACTACTACTCCAACTACAACAACGTCAACGACGACTCCTACGACAACAACCACCACGACTCCAACGACAACTACGACGTGAGTCCTGAAGAGCGTTTGATCGAGCGTCATTTGAATTCAACATCAGTCAGAGTTCTAAAGTGAACCAGCTGCCTACCAAGACAAGTTTTTGAACTACAAAGTTGGCAACGCCATTCCAGGGCTAAAGTAGAAATTCATGACTTCGCTCCACCGCGGAGTCCTAGTTCCCTTTCACTCCTCCTTTGTTACTCTCCTCCAGTCACTCTCCCTGACCCTCCAGAGAAACTACATAAATTGTATTGAACCCGCTCCTTCCCAAGCCTAATTTCAAAATGTAGGACCTGGACGCCCAGCCCGTTCCTAGCTTTAGCGAGTCTCAGTCCTTCTGTACCTTCCCTTCTTCCCTTGTCACTCTGCTTCAGTCACATAGTCCCAGTAAGAAACTACCAAAGTAGTTAGAACATTTCGCGCACTTGCTTTTCCTGTCGCGACTTGTTAAAAACTAATTTGCGCACAAAGCTCCCCTCCTTATCCTCAATTAGAGCTTCAGACAAACACACACAAACAGAGACGCGAGAGCAATTAAAGTGGATATCTTGTCATCTAAACGTAACAAAACTTAATCAAACTTGTTTTGACTTGTTTGAGGTTACGGACAAACACAAATAAACAGTCCACGACAGACACCATTGCCCTTTAGTAGTAGAGAGATTCTCATCTCATGTCAGAGTAATAAATATGGGATGATCTTCCAGTGACAGATCGAACAATTCAGAACGACCACTCCAACCACCACAACGACTACTACTCCAACGACGACAACAACGACTTCCACTCCGACTACTCCCACAACCACAACAACTAATCCTGCAACAACGACTACAACTACTCCAACGACAACCACGACCACGTAAGCAGGGATGTTCGGATCCGGATATCCGAAACCGGATAAATCCGGTACTTTTTGATCCGGAAATCCGATATCCGAAAATTATCCGGTACGAAAACTATCCGATATCCGAAATCGGATATTTTTGACCGGATAATTTCGATTAAATGCGTTATGTTGCGATGCGAGGAAAGTAATTGATATCGAAGAAACACTTTGGAGTCTTGGATATTTATTTGTGGAAAAGAATATAGCAATAATACTTCTGCAATAAGCAGAGACACATCAGAATCTGGGAACAACAGGGAGATTTGAAAGGTGCCTGTTTTGGCGGGTAAATTGAGAATCGTGACGGGACCCAAAGTAACGAGGGAATTCAAAACAGTATATAACAAAATGTTTTGGAATTTCTACCTGGAAAACTAACGATTTTCACCTTTGTTCTACTAGTTCAGATGTATTTAGCGTATGTTCACTCGATGTTTTTTCTTCATTACTATTTTTCTTAATTTTCTCATAGTCATGAATGGATAATCCGGTTTCGGATATCCGAAACCGGATATCCGATCGAACAAAAATTTTCCGGATATCCGTTATCCGGTTGAAAAAATATTATCCGAACATCCCAGCACGTAAGCCAGCAAACGTTCTCTTTTCAAAAGAAGTCTTTCAGAACATCCGCAACGACGTGAGTTGAATAACTCCTCATAGCGTTCCATAGATTATTTGAAGAATTCATTCAAACCTTTTTTAGCACAACTCCTACAACAACTACGACGACTACACCGACAACAACAACTACTACCCCCACCACAACAACCACGTGAGTCTGTCTTGAGTTGACCAACCGGGCAATTTTCTGATTTCTGCAAAAGCGAGTGGTTCTCCGAACTACGGAGGACAGTCATTAGCCACTTGTCTTCTCTCGACAGTTCAAAAGACATACTTTCCTCCGATGTGATCTGTGATTAAAAAAGACATTTTAGGACTACTCCGACCACGACAACGACCACTCCGAGCACAACTACAACCACTTCTGGTAGGAGTCCGATTGATAGCCAGTATATTTTTAGGATGTGGCAACTGCCCTACTCTGGCCCAGACACAAATCGTCGAGATTCCTCTTGTTACAAGGTATTTTTTCTTTACGCTACTTTTTAAAACATTTAGAAACGGAGTAGCCACAATCACGACAACTATGGATGCGACTGGCTGCGAAGTAGCCACATTTAGTTGTGATGCTGGAGGAATGATGACCGTCAGCGCCCAGATTCAAATAGTTAGTTCACCTAAAGATCACTCATAAAAGAGATTTAGCCTGGAAATATACTGAACTACGTTCAAATGACTGGCTGTGCTATAGCTGCAGCAAACCCGGCCATTCTCCAATGCAATGCCGCGGGAGAATGGATCTATGCTGCGACTGGTGAAGTAAACCCGGAAATACTATGTGTTGTGACTATTACCATTTTGCCTTGTCTAGGTTAATCCAACTTATGATTTCTATAGTTTTTGAACGGGTCAAATTGTCTTTTTGGTCCTGAAACGAGTGTCTTTTCCCAGGCCTTACAATAAACATCCTTTTCTCTTCTGTCCAGATAAGGTCAGCGCTGATAACTGGCAACACGTCGTCTCAATTCTCTCGAAGATTCTTTACTCTCTTGAACTGTTTTATTTTCAGGTAATGAAATCAATTTTGTTTCTCCTCTTTCCAGTAATCTGCCTCGGTCTTCGCGGCAGAGAGATCACTGAAAATGTCATCGCCTTCCAAGGGATTCCATATGGTCGGCAGCCAATTGGGAAGTACAGATTTGAAGTGAGAGGAACACCTTCTATGATTAGCAGAGAGTAGGAATCCATTCCAATCGCCTTCTCTGAAGATTTGCCGGTCAGCTGGAAACGATGTCTCTCGACGAAGGTTGAAGCAGGACGAGGAGAAGACTGTCTTTTTTTGAGTCTCTATAGGGACAAATCAGTGGAAAAGAAGGTTGGAATTTCAAATTTTTGTTTCATCAGTTTAGACCAAAACCCTATTGCTAGTTACCAATGATAAACTGGACGATCAAAAGGTGGCTGGACTGGTGACAGTCGATCTTAACATTGTGGTGGCTTCAGTACGAGACGGTGTTCTTTGTTGGTTTCTCCCGGAATCTTCGATAAAAAGTCATTTAGCGTCTTTTGGTGGAGCCCCTTATGGAGTGAGCGACGTCGTTTCCCTATTCACTTTCCTGAAAACCAATGCTGAAAAGCTGTTGATAGGAAATATAACAGTGTGGTCAGAAGGATCTTTGGCAGAGACGGTCGCAGCAGCTCAGAACAGAATCGGTAGTTTCAGTCAGTTTTAAAATAAATTTCTAGATGTTACCCGTGCCATTCTAATCAACGGCTTCGCCAATTCGAGAACTTTCGAGAGAGAAAAGTACGGAGCCAGAGCAGTTTACAAGCTGAGAACAGAAACGGAATGTGATCTGCCCTCTTTCGATCAGTCTGTGGATTGCCTTCGAAGCAAATCAATCGAAGAACTGATGGAAAAGACCGATCTTGTCGTGGTTAGCTCATCAAAGTAACTTGATCAATACAAATTGTAGAAGTCATTTTCACCCTTCGGAAACCCGTTCCGCTCACCTAGAGGATACGTTCCGGAGAAGGCTCTCCCCACCATCATTGGCGTCTACGGAGACTTGTCGAAAGGTTTTCTTTATATTTACTCTGAGCCGAATGAAAAGACAAGAAAGCATCACATGCTCAAATAACTGAGTTTAGACTATCCCAGCAAGGACGAATACCCGGCAGACTACAGTACAAAAGATTTCAAGCAGTTCTTGGCTGCTCTCATTCCGAATTCTCTTCATCAGTACGTTACTCTCTAAACACAATTTATTTGTAGAAATGCTCCTCTGCTGCGTAGACTGATAATGCATCAGTACATTTACTCTCTCGGAAACAAATTGGACACGTACTTTCTGTACCAGAGCTCTAGAAATGTGAGTCTTACTCGAGACGAAGCAGAAACTTGTTCAGATTCTACTCGACCGCGATTTCAGAGTTCCAATTCAACAGTTTATCGACCATTACGTGCGTCATAACGTATAATTTTCGATAAGAAACTTACGAGACTTTTTAAGAGAAAGCTCTGGGTTCTGGAGTACAATATCGACACAACACAGCCAGGTTGTCTCAGCTCCGAGACTGATGAACAATATAGTGCTTTCTGTGAACGACTTCTCGCTTACTTCACTCGTTTTGCAACTCACGGGTAATTCTTTTTTTTTCGAACAGAAACAGAGGAAAACATGCAGAGCTCCAACCTCCGAGTCGTGTGACCCGAAGAATCCAACTTTCCCTTTTATGGGCGGTTCGAAACGACTTTATTTCGTCCGACTCACTGCTGATGGGCAATCTGAATGGGAGTTCAACTACCACAAACCGGCTGTGGAACTCTGGAACCAACTGGTAGGTCCTTTCGATTCTTCTGACCTCTTTCTCAGCTCCCATCTCTCGATACATTGGAATTGGCGGGACGTCGAGATGCTCAGTTTGAAGAAGAGAAGGAGATAGATCCTCTGGAAGTAGAGGATGATGTTCAATTATGGCATGAGAAAGCCGAGAGTGACCAGACTGTCCTGACCGAGGAGAAGGCTCTGAATGACATGCCTTACAAGCAAGAGTTGTGATTTTTTTTATTCTTCGTCGTCTATGTTTCGGTCGAGATAAATTGACCCGAGATCGATAATTTTCGGGAGAAAGAGGGGGAGAATGTCTACTTCCAACTCCCCAGAATGAGACTTGCCAAATCTGTGAGGACAATTGTGAAAGATGCGAAGAAAACCATCCGGGGTGTTTATTGGTCCAAAATCAGAACCACAGCCAGTTACTGAACTTGATCTCATCAGTTTTTTGTTTGCTTTCACCTGCAAACGATCCGTTCGCCAAGCTCCAAGTCCTTCCAAGAGTGTCATCTTGTTCGAGTGGAAGTGCTAAAAATAATGGTGATAAATAAATGAAATGGTGATAAATATTCCGATATAACCCACGGTCTTCGTCCATCAAATCGATTCTGATCCTAGCCGTCTTCGCCGGATCGGTTAGACATTTCAATTGACCCACGATATAAAAACATTCAACACGAGCTGATACGGGAATTCTAATTCGTTTTTGGTGAGAATTGGGGTGACCTACAGAAGGTAAATAAACAGGAAGAGCATTGGAGAGTCGGACAACAAGGACGAGTTATCTCCCAATGGGGGTAGTGAGGTCGATTGAGATAGCAATCTGAGGACGAACGTCCCGATATTTCGGAACGAGATAAAGCATATTAAAACATTCATATACACTAAAACTACAATATCTAGGGGAAACATTAACATATTTTAGATTGCTTGGGTTTAATGGCTTCTTCAGCGGCAGACGGTCGTCTCTTCTTTGCGAAAATGCTGCAAATTCCGAGGGGAGGAATATAACTGCTACAGTCGCCCGGGCTCGAAACACCAGAGAAATAGATTACAGACAACTCGAATCTGTTCTAAAATAGCTGGCTTTTATGAACTGAAAACTTGCAAACCTGAACAGTTGGAAAGACAGCGCTTTTGAGGAAGTGAACAAATTTGTTGAGATGGACTCGTTTCGTATATGCAGTAACAGCTCCGTATCTTCCGTGGCTATGTGAATCAATGAGGAGGAAGGCGTCGTAATCCCTGTCGTAAACCAACAGCACAGCTCGCTCGGCACAGATCAGAATTATGTTGATTTTCTTCAGATGCATTAGGTGGAAGCTGCAGCAGATATTTTTTTTTGCCATGAAAAGACCATCACCTTTGGACGATTTTATGGAGATAGCCGGGCAGCGTGTCAATTGTCTCATCTATAGATATAAAGTCGATCTCCTGGAGAACAAAAGTTAATGTAACCGAACAGAAATACCTTGAACACATTGGTAAGCTTCAGACAAGCGGGAATTATGTAAGTCGCTTTTTCGTCCTGACTGAATTTGCTGTGATCTTCGTTTCCATCTATTATGCCGTTGCAAATGACTTGAATGAGACTCGGATGGCATTCCTGAAGTTTGATTCAGAAGTTTAAAACTAGAAAGACTTACTCTTCCAGTGTGGATTCCCATGGAGATGCCTCTGCGGTGGATTATTTCGGCCATTCTGACGACAATGAAAACACAGGCATGGCTCGCCGTTTTCCGTCCTCCGAGGCGGCTCTGACCGATTTCCGTCGGTAATCTCCAGAAAGTGACTTGCTGAAATACTTGGCGTTTTCTAAAGAACCAATCAAGAGTAAAAACGATGCATAGGGATTGTTTTGGAAAAGGCCAACATTACTGGTTTCAGTGAGAACCACTGGGAGAAGCTCCATCTAACTCCAGAAGCAAAACAACAAAAACTTTTTTTAAGTATTTTGTCAAACTTTTCATGACTCGTCGAATAAAAATTTACGCTTTCAGCTCGTTTGTAAAGAAATTTAAAAAACAATGTTGGCAACGCCCTTCCAGGGCTAAAGTAGAAGTTCATGACTTCGCTCTGTCACAGAGCGCTAGTCGTGGTTTCCCTTTCACTCCTCCTTTGTTACTCTCCTCCAGTCACTCTCCCTGACCCTCCAGAGAAACTACATAAATTGTATTGAACCCGCTCCTTCCCAAGCCTAATTTCAAAATGTAGGACCTGGACGCCCAGCCCGTTCCTAGCTTTAGCGAGTCTCAGTCCTTCTGTACCTTCCCTTCTTCCCTTGTCACTCTGCTTCAGTCACATAGTCCCAGTAAGAAACTACCAAAGTAGTTAGAACATTTCGCGCACTTGCTTTTCCTGTCGCGACTTGTTAAAAACTAATTTGCGCACAAAGCTCCCCTCCTTATCCTCAATTAGAGCTTCAGACAAACACACACAAACACACACAGACTTGGGAGCAATTTAAAGTAGACAAGTTGTGCTACGCCCCTCCGGGTCTAACAATAAGTGACTTAGTTTTGTCCTTTTCAAAACAGATAACAGTTAACAGTTTGCTGTTTGATCCCTCTGTTTAAAAAAACTGTTTTAAAAAAAATTGTTTTATTCGGTATTCAAGGTAGTTCACCTGGCCGAGATCACATCGAAGAGTAGAGGGTTCTTGGAGTGACGATCCCTCTCCAGATTAATTAATAGATAAGAGTAGCTTAAATACTGTACACGAAGCAAAAAGACAATCTGCAAGGTCTGAAAGAACAGAGACCCTGTTCCTCTATCACTCTGTCCCTCTCTGTCCTTCTGTCCCTCTGTCACTTTGGCCCCCTCTCTGTTCCTCTGTCCCACTGTCCCTCTCTGTCCTTCTGTCCCTCTGTCTCACTGTCTCTCTGTCCCTTTGTCCTTCTGTTCCTATCTGTCCCACCGTCCCTTTATTCCTCTGTCTCTCTTTCCCGTATTCCAAACTCGCACTTGATTCTCTACTGTCTGGAGACTATCCCCACTCAAAAATAATCAAAGTCCACGCACTTGCAAATTGACTTGTCTAAACTTGTTACACTAACTCCTTTCCCCTTAATTGTGCGCACAAAGCTCCCCCTAATTATTGCCAATTAGAGCTTCAGACAGACAGACACACAGAGACGCGAGAGCAATTTAAAGTGGATTGAAGGCAAAGGATACCCGCAAAATTTGAATGCGGCGTTTTGGTGCCAAATAATGGTCCATCGATAAATACCTTCACGTCCGATTCCAGATTTAGACGACTTTCATTTCCTCTTTTTGTTCACCACAAACAGAAAACAAAAGTGGTTTTACTTCGACACGGCAATATGTGAATTCAAGCGGTCAGTAATTTGCATAGCCTCTTGCGAAACCTTTTTCTCCGCCCCTCTGACCTCCATCTCAACCTCTATAAAAGACCGTGTTGTGAAACAGCTGCGGTGGCATAATTCCCTACTCCTAGCGGGTCATTTGCGCCTCGCTGCCGTCCGCAAAATAATGTTCCCGCCAAAATGGATAGAGCGCGAAATGAAGATTTCGAAAGCAGCAGTCGTTGCTCTTAAAAAAAATTTTAATTCTCGAAATTTCATTATTTTTCCCTAGTCTCGCTCACTTCGTACATTTTTCATAAATTTTCGTTGATAATAATAGCGTATTAAAATTGTAGACTTGCAGCTTAGCTCAAAATGCAACGTCATTCATCAACCTACGTCGTCAAACGAGGTATTTGAGTAGTTGTTACCAAATGAACTAAAAATTTTCAGATGGACGGAAAGAGACGGTTCATTTCGATAAAATCACGAGCAGGATCATGAAACTCTCATACAACCTCAATATGGACTTTGTCGACCCCGTTAGTAACTTAATTTCGATCGTTTTCATCATGGTTTCTAGGTTTCTGTCACAATGCGTGTTATCCAAGGACTCTATAAAGGAGTCTCCACAACCGAGTTGGATAACCTTGCAGCCGAAACCGCTGCTTCTATGACTACACTTCATCCGGATTATGCCATTCTAGCTGCTCGTATCGCCGTCTCCAATCTGCACAAGAAAACCCGAAAAGTTTTCTCGGAAGCTATGGAGACTCTTTACAAATTCCATCATCCTAGCACCGGCGAACATTCTCCCATGATCAGCAAGGAAGTCTACGACATTATCATGAACAATGCCGAAGTAGGAATCTTTTCAAATATTTGTAAACGTTTTTATCCAGAAACTGAACTCGGCAATAGTCTACGATCGAGACTTCTCCTACACCTATTTCGGATTCAAAACACTTGAGCGTTCATACCTCTTAAAAATCAACAAGTTTATTGCCGAGAGACCTCAGCAGATGTTGATGCGAGTTGCCGTCGGAATTCACAAGGAAGATATCGACAGCGCCATTGAAACCTACAATCTGATGAGCGAGAGATTCTTCACACATGCTTCGCCTACTCTCTTCAACTCTGGGACTTGCCGGTTTGTTTCTATGATGTACAACGGACTAATCCTCTCTTTAGACCGCAGCTTTCGTCGTGTTTCCTCCTTACCATGTCTGAGGATTCAATTGGCGGAATTTACGATACATTGAAGCAGTGTGCTCTGATCTCCAAGAGTGCTGGAGGAATCGGCCTCAACGTTCACAAAATCCGTGCTACAGGCTCTCTCATTGCTGGAGTAAGCTTTTTTCTAGTCTTTGAGAAAGTTCACTTCCAGACCAATGGTACATCCAACGGGCTGATTCCCATGCTTCGGGTTTACAACAATACTGCTCGATATGTCGATCAGGGAGGAAATAAGCGTCCTGGAGCCTTCGCTATCTACCTCGAGCCATGGCACGCAGATATCTTCGAGTTCTGCTCTCTGAGGAAGAATACCGGTCCTGAAGAAGAACGTGCTCGTGATCTGTTCCTGGCACTGTGGATCCCTGACCTTTTCATGAAGAGAGTGGAACAAGACACCGATTGGTCGCTGATGTGTCCTCGTGAATGCCCCGGCTTGGACGATTGCTGGGGAGAAAAATTCGAAAAACTCTACACAAAGTACGAGTCCGAAAATCGCTTCCGAAAGCAGGTCAAAGCCCGCAAGCTCTGGGAACACGTAGTTTCCTCCCAGATTGAGACTGGACTTCCTTACATTGTCTACAAGGTTCCTTTTTGTTTTGCTTCTAAAATATTTTATTGTTCAGGATGCCTGCAATCGCAAGTCGAACCAGCAAAATCTGGGTACCATCAAATGCTCGAATCTCTGCACTGAGATTGTTGAGTATTCGGCTCCTGACGAGATTGCCGTCTGTAACCTCGCTTCGATAGCCTTGAACCGTTTCGTCACTCCCGAGAAGACTTTTGATTTCACAAAACTTCACGAAGTTACCAAGGTTTGTAACCGTTTTCCTGTTCAAACTGGTGACAATTTTAGGTTGTAACCAAGAATCTGAACAAGATCATCGACATTAACTATTACCCGGTGCCGGAAGCGCGTCGATCGAACTTTCGTCATCGTCCAATTGGACTAGGAGTACAGGGTCTTGCCGATGCTTTCATGCTGATGCGCTACAATTTCAATTCCCCGGAAGCCAGAGACTTGAACAAGCGAATCTTCGAGACCATCTATCATGGAGCTCTCGAGGCATCTTGCGAACTGGCTGAGAAACTTGGACCTTATGAGACGTACCAAGGCTGTCCAGTCTCAAAAGGAATTTTGCAGTTCGACATGTGGGGAGTGACGCCTCCTGGTCAATGCGATTGGCCCAGTCTTCGTGACAAGATCAAGAAGCATGGAATCCGCAACAGTCTTCTGATGGCTCCTATGCCCACTGCCTCCACTGCTCAAATCCTCGGAAACAACGAATCTATTGAGCCCTACACTTCCAATATTTATAGTCGTCGCGTTCTATCGGGAGATTTCCAAATTGTGAACCCCCATCTTCTCAAGGATCTTGTCGATCTCGGTCTATGGAACGAGGACATGAAGATGGAGCTCATTTCCAACAATGGTTCTATTCAGAAAATTGCTGTATGCTTTGTTTCCTCTCTCTTTTATCAAGTCTTCTTTTTAGGGTATTCCGAACCACATCAAGGGTCTTTACCAGACTGTATGGGAGCTGCCTCAGAAGGACATAATCGAAATGGCCGCCGATAGAGGAGCTTTCATCGATCAGTCGCAGTCTTTGAACATTCACATCGCTCGTCCTAGCTACGCCAATATCACTTCTATGCATTTTTACGGATGGAAAAAGGTTTGTATTCTGTCATTTACTCCCTTAATAAAAAATATTCAGGGTCTCAAGACTGGAATGTACTATTTGCGCACAAAGCCTGCCGTCAATGCTGTCCAATTCACTGTAGACAAGACGGCTCTGAAGAACCGCGAGCCAGCCACCTCGGACATTGCTCGGAAGCTCGTGAATTTGACTACTCAGGAGGAGGACGAAGGATGTCTCATGTGCTCCGGATAACTTCCCTCTGATTTCCACAAATTATTTTTCTGGCTATGTTATACGTTCGCTCAGTTTGTGACTTTCAATCGATCTTTTAAAATTCGTGTATCTGACCAGTAAACCTCACCTGTACTTTCAATAAACATCAAACTATAGCAATTTGTTGAATCTCTCATTGGTTGCTTTGTTCTGTTCTATCTCCTTTCCGAATGTTGCTGTAAGCGGCGTCTAATGGAAAATGCTGCTGTTCAGACATTGAACGTTTTTCTGTCCAATTTCAAAACGGTTCTGCAATAGAAATCTAGAAATGTCTTCGGAATTGTTGAAGCTGTGTGATCCGGACGCCCATTACGACAAATTCCTGGATAAAGGGATTTACCCCGACGGCCGCAGCATTCAGTCCTTCTCTTCCATTTTGTTCAAGGTACATTTATTTCTGTTCTTTATCTTTTTTTTTCAACTTTTAGAATGGCGGATACGGCGGAATTGGGTCCTCGCTCGTACAACAAGGTGGTGTCACCGTTTCCTGCTCGATTTCAGCTGAAATTTGCTTGCAAAGTGACGGTCCGCTTATCATTCCGCTATTCGAAAACTCACCCGATATTCCCGAGGTATTTATCCATACTTTGACTTCATCAATTGTTTAGGAGACGACGAGCGACGTTCTTGACACTTTGACCGAACTTCTCTCCCTAAAAGAAGTCCTTCCCCGATCTGCTCTCATTTGTAAAGGGTCAGAAGATGCCGTTCCGTTGACGTGGCGACTGACGATCAAAGTCAGAGTCAGTTATCATTTAATCTGACTAGTTCTTCTTTTTAGGCCTTCAGCAACGGAGCAAGCTTGATGGATTCAGTTGTCGGAGCAGTAACTTACGCGTTGAGCAGCATAAAACTACCGCATATAAAAGTGGCTCATTCGAAAGATGACGAAGCCCCGATTGAAAAAAGAGAAATCAGTGTTCTTCCTGAGGTTCGTGACAAATTTCTGATACATCTAACCTTCGTTTAGAAATCATTGTTGGAATTGAGTGACATTCCTGTCTGTTCTACATTCGGAATCTATAAAACAACTACCCTGTCTCAAGATGTAATACTTTGTTCATTGCATAATACCCTCTATTTCAGAATACAATTGTTCTCGCCGATCCGCCTACGGAAATCTTCGACCGTTGTTCTACAACTTGCACAGTTATTGTCGGAAAGAACAGTTTAGTTTCAGTCTTTCCACGCTATCTTCATTTTTAGAAATTCTCAACTTCAAATTGCACGGAACTGTCGCTGACAACACGCTGCTAGACAGCGTCTTCGAAATGGCCATCGGACATCAACAGGCTGTCGCCAAATCTATTGCCGTATAATTGTTCTCACTGTTGTTTTTAATTGTCATAAATTGTTTTTGGTTTCACTTTGCTACAATTGCCTCGTGAATTTCGCAAACCTACTCATTGACTTATACCTAACGATAAGTTATTTATAGATCCTAATATTTGAACAGATGCCGCCAAAGAAGAAGCTAAAAGTAGAGAAAAAGGAAGCCGATCTCTACAGCAACATGGCTGCTGTCCGTGGCAAATTCAAGGAGCCGGTCCGCGAATCAGTTGAAGAACTCGTCTTTGAGGACTTGGCCGAAATCGACGATCCAGATTGGGCAATGCCTCAGTAGGTTTTTTCTACTTTTTTTGATCTTTTTTTCAATTTCTCTTATTACCGACCTGTTTACAGAAATAACACGAACATTCCCCGCGATGAAGGTGTCGAAGCAGCTGCTGCATTTTTGGATCAGAATCGAGATGTTCACAAGGACGCCGTCACCATTTCCGATGTCTGGAACATGCTTGATATCGCCTGCAAGTATCCTCAGCGTATGCTCTTGTCTTTACTAAATTGCCGACTTCCTTTAGACCATGCTCTGACCACTTCAGAAAAGCTACCAGTCATTTCTAGTGTTCAAATAACCGCAATTGAAGCCTGTCTCCTCACAGCCAGCCCTTTGCCTTGTGTCGGAATGTTTTCTATTGCTCTGCAAGAGGCAGTTCAGGCCCAGAAGGCGGGAAAAGGTCCTTCTTTTATCCAAGTAGGCCATTATTCTAACTAAATTAAACTTGTTTAAGTGTCTTACTTGGCTTGCCTTCGCCGTCCAGACTCCCGTCGTTCAGATCATTCCCGCTGGAGAATTCTTCTTGGAGGTGGATAAATACACCAAAGATCGTCTGATTCATCCGAAATTGACCGAAATAGACGAGTCTGAGCGGGCTGATTTGGTCATCACTAATGTAATGTTATCTTCTGCTTTTCTTTAAAAAAAATTTCACTTTAGACCGCTAGAATCTTCGAATATCTTACTGCCTGTGACCTGTCAGCTATTACCGACGAAGAAGAGAAAGCTATTCTCTTGTACGCCATCAGTCGGATTATACTCGATAAACGACTCGCCAATTTGTACTTTATTCAGAACAAAGCCGTCGCTCTTTTCTCACATGTCTGTAACTCTTTTATTCTATAAATAGTCTGTTCCAGGTACTTTCTTGCTCTGAAGCACCACGATCCGTCATCTGGGAGTTCGGACAATTGCTGCCTAAAATTTGTGGTCAGCTTTCTCTTTAAAAATAGAAAATTAATTTTGGAGACGATTACCGAGGCCATAGAATGATTCTGGACATTGTCCAGAAGTCTGAATCTCCTTTTCCCAGCTGTATCTGCCTGCTATCGTTCATTTTCCTCAGAATATCAGAACGAGGCGAGTGCGCTAAGGACATCATGGTAAGACTTCAAAATTGGGCTTGCTGAAGCGTGAACAGCTCCCATTTCCAAACCTGATCCACGTACTTTTACTCCTGACACCCTTAGCAAACTGGTCACAAATTCGATTCTAGAATGAATTTTTGGACGAAGATTTTGCCAAAGAATATGCAGAGACGATCAGCGACATGATCGACAATGTGATGGAAGTCTATTCGGAAAAGAACAGACATCAACAGGAGGCCGTACTCTCAATGCTGGCTTCTTCCCTTCATCCGAATGTCGTTCACGTCATGTCCAAAGAGACTTACAAGATTCTTGACTCGAAGCTGAGGAAACTTGCTTATGATTGGGTCAGTTCCATTCATTTTTCTCGTATTCTTTTCCATTTGCAGAACAAAGCAAAGTACACTGACGACCAAATACTGAACCGTCTGCTCGTTTCGTCTATGAACATTCTGAACGAGAAACAAGATCGTCGTGTAGTCGGAAGTGAAGGCCGAGAAAATCCGTATTCTTAGTGTTCTACTTTCATTTTACGTTACAGTCGTGCGGGTTTTTCATTTGTGCTATAGTTTTCACTTACGTCATATATTTTCCGATGTTGTAGTTGATATATTCGAATAAACAACCTCAAAATAGCTCAAGCTCAGCGAACAATTCGTCAATTAGGAGTTGAACGAGAGCTGGAGCGACTTATACGGCTGTCGGGGTGGAAATGAGTCGGAAGTACGCTCAGATTGACGGACCTTCGAGCAAAAAATTGAATCTGAGAGAAATGTACTGTCCTCAAAGTCATACAGATAATTCTGTTCCAAAAACCCCTCGAATCTTTGTTCTCAAGGAATTGGATGCTCTTGCGCGAATAATCTCGTTTTTTCTTCACATTGTACTGAATTTCCAGCACTCGATCCCTGTACGAAGTGGCCTGTTATTACTCTTTAATTTTCCAGTCAATGAATAGTTGCTTCCTCGGTTAAAAAATCCTCTCTCTCTCTGCCAGCAGAGAAATGAAGGACAACCCCATACGATTTCGAAAGATTGCATGTCAACGGGTATAAAAGTCCGGTCAGTTCAAGCAGAGTCGTGAGGTCCGTAGCAGTGTGGGTTATCATTGTCTCAAGCCCAATCCCCCACCTGCATTCCCTTGACCCACCTTTTTAGATTTTTGCGTAGTGTTAACTAGAATCGAAATAGGAGCTTTTCAAGTGATTGGTCAAGGAATCCGTAAGGGACCAGATTGAATGCTACCTGTTTCGGGACTGTCTCACTTGTCCGATGAACCTACAACTTCTAATTCCATGTTTCGTCCTAAAAGGAAACTAAGCTACAGGGAAAAACTGTCGACTGAATGTCGACAACCTTTAGAAGTAACTGACTTGAAGTACTGACTTATTTGCAGGGTAAGCTGTACTATGTGCACATACTTATAAATCACAAGTTCTCTGCTCAATGTGCTTGTAGTGACAACTTTAGTGACTGACTGTACTAGACATAAAACATCCAGTGACGTCCCCGCTGCCCACACTTTCCGGTTTGTGGCGGTTAGTCAGCAGCCGATCTTTCTCCGAAATGTTCCTTTTCTCGGGATATTGGACCCTTTCTTCGAAGATTCAACTTTTGTATCCGACTGATCTTTCCATCTGTTCCTGGTTCTCCCTCCTCTCTCCGTCATTTGTTGGTCGCTGGGCAACGCGTCTGTTTGCCGCTGTCCTCCCCCTGTCTGCGTCTTCTTCTCTCGCTAAAAGTGATGTGTTGTCTATTGCACGCGGTTGTGCAATCGGGGCGGAGTCTTCGCCGCGACCGAAGCAAAGCCATCATTTCACAACCTTTTCTCCTCCTTGTTCAGTTCAATACTAGTCCTTCCTTCACAGGAAAGCTTGTCCAGAACAAACTCAGAACAAAAGCCAATCGATTGTCTTCCTCTAAGTCTCTAAACGAGTCGTCTTTCAGCAGCGGGACCCCCAGCAGGTCCTCCCCTGGTCAGACCGAAGCATCGAAAGCTCTCCACAGCAACTGGCCACTTCAAGCAGTCCAACCACCAACAGGTACATATTTCTCCATTCATTTTCACCTCTGTTTGATGGTTCGGACTGGTCTTTGCCCAGCTTACCGAGTTCGGCTGAATAGAACCTGATAAGAGGAGACATATGATTCATCCAATCGATAAGAATAGAGTGTTGGAAAGGGGGAATGAGACGAAAAGTTTTGTGAGATGAGTCAGCGGTTGTTGGAACGAAAGTAAAGAGAAAGAAGATCAATAGATCAAAAGATGGCAGCTCAAATACCATTAAATTGAAGGCCATACAGTACCTTCAAGACAAGAACAAACTGAAAAAAAGAATGCTGTTAGACCTATAAGATAATTTGAAATTTTGAAAGAAAGGAGAGCAAAGTGATAACTGGAAAGAAATCTAAACATTGTCCGATTTCAGGTTATCTTCTCGCGTCTGTTAGCGCGCTCGTTTGCTTTTCGATCCATTCGAAGACTTTCCCTTTGACTTCTCTCTACCAGAATGCAACACAAACGTCAACTCACCCAGCTCACCACAATGGACGGAATCGTCCCTAGCCGCTCCCTTTTTGGAGCGGCTTCCGGCAGTCGCACCCTTTTTATCTTGGCCTCAGCCCTCACAGCCGGTAAGTTCCAATTCTTATTTTAAAACTCAATTTCAAATTCAGTCGCCCCTACCATGTCTACCACCCCGTCGGATCAACCGCGACCCATCCCTCAACCCCAACGTCGACCTAGGACAAGGACCTCATCTACTGACCGAGCCCTGTACCGATTCGATTGCGACTTACGAACCTCTTCTGGATCTTCATTGGAGTGCCGAATCAATTGTGAAGACACCCCTACGACGAACTACGACTGCCACATCCCTACAGATCCTAGTTCCCTCCTGCTCTCCGATTGCGACTATGGATTCTCCTCCTCGATCCTACGACGAGAGGAGTCGTCTTTTGAGCGAGACTCACGATTTGAATCTCGCGATGAACCGCTCACAGCCAACGTTTGATTGGTGTCTTCTTGACGAACAGAATGGTGTGTTGGGAAAAGAGAAATTAACCAAATGACTTTTCAGGCCACAATGCCCCCGTTTACTCGCACGACATCTATGCATGTCCTGCCGAACTCAGCGATCTTGATTCCCTGTTCAACTGCGATATTAGTGCCCTGGACAGCTACCTTCATTCGTCGTCTGCCCAGCAGCCCGTCCAGTACATGGAGACGGTTCCAATGGCCCCTGTGGCCATTGAACAGCCTTCTTCTGTACCTGTGTTCGAGCAGCAGACGGCGTCCACTTCGTCCGTTTCTGACGACGATGTACTCGAGGAGTTCTTCCCCGAGTTGAATCCCCGCCAGAGAAACCATTCCTCTTCTACTGGTCAGTTCATTGATCTAGATCTTGTTGAATCAGTCTCTTCCAGTAACCTCATCCGTTCGATCGGCTCCTTACGAAGTCTCCGACTACCGCGTCCGACGCGATAGAAACAACGAGGCCTCGAAGAAGAGCAGAGCCAAGCGAGCCGAAAAGTTCCAGGCCAGCAAGACTGAGCGTTCCGATCTCGAGAAGAGAAACATCGAGCTGAGAACAACTCTTGCCGCTCTTGAGGTTCAAGTAGCCGACTATAAGAGAATGGTCCTTATGGTCGTGGGATCCAAGTAAACCCGCCTTTTGTTTAATTCTGTATCTTAAATCCAGCGGGTCTGTCCATGGGCCGTACTCATTTATGCAGTTGCTGTTGTATATTTATTGGTCTCTTTTTTAGTGGTGTTAGTGTAAAGTCTATGTACTCAATAAACTTAAAATCAAAGCTGTTTTGTGCCAGAAATCAGGAACTTGAAACAAATACACAGAAAGTACCAAATGGATGCCAAGATTGAACCGGTGGTTTGATTTGACTTGCTCAACTGTTTGATCGTACAGTGCTCTCCACATAATTATAAAACGCACCCAAAAAAAATTGGCAGACGGGTCAAAAAATGGGTTCGTCTTTTCCCTCAAAGATGAAAAAGATGTCAAATGTGATTACATATTTGAGCATATGATGCAAATTTGGATAACACGTTTCGAAAAAATTCTTTGGTTATTTTTTGCAGAAAAGTGACTTTGGCCAATCCACATAATTATAAACGCACCCAGGAAAAACGACGGTTTACTTACAAAAACTCAAACGTTTCAGGGGCATTTTGAGCTTAATGATCGGTTGCAGTCCTGTAACGGTGAATCAGCTCGAAGTCGGATTGGCGGATTCACAGACCAGCGGTCATTATTGCAGGCTCTGTACCAGAATCAAAGGACGCAAAACAAATGTGGCGCTACTGTTCGCAATGTCAGTATCTTCTGTCTATTGTCAACCCCTAGATCATAAACAGAAACATCACCTGGATAAATCGAAGAGAGAAGAAGTTCAGGAAAAGAGGTGGAGTTTCATGACAGAGTTTGGTGGAAGAGAAGTTCAAGAAACCAGAGGAGAGCAGCCATAGAGTAGTACCATCAGACGAAAGACTGAAATTCTTTTTGACAAGTTCTGTCTATCTTATACATAAACTTTTAGTAAAGTAACTAATTAGTAATTAATGTTCGTTTTCTAAAAACTTCCAGGAAGAGCTTTTCGCAGAAATTCTTGATTCTGCTGCTACTGAGAGACTGCTCTGGAATCTTCTTTCTGGACTTTGCTACCAGTCGGTCTCTTCTACTCAAATTGATTCTTGTTTGGTGTATCTGAAAGGTTGTCTTCTGAAGATTACTACGACGATAGAGCGTCAAAAACCCCGTTACATACTCTCGTATTAGAACATTAATCTGCGGCTGTCCATTGTTCATTCGCCTCCTAATAATGCCATTTTTTTTCTCCCTACCCTCTTCCGAATTTAGAAGTAATGCAAACGAATCGCGTCAAGCTCCTGCTTATTAATACTACACTGCCCTCCTCTAAAACAAACACTTGAATCGGCAATATTTCAATCTTCCCATGGTGGATCTACTTATTGAAGCACGCTTTTTGGCCTCCTATCTTCGTGGGAGTCACAGCCCGTGACTCATTTCTTTTCTCTGCTTTCCAAAAATGTGGGTCAAGGATTGAAGGTGGGGGGATTCAGACAGTGATAACCCACTCGACAGCGGACCACACGACTCTCGCTGAACTGGCGGAACTTTTATACCCGTTCAGGCGCAATCTTTCGAAACAGTACGGGTCTGTTGACTTTTCTCTGATAACAGAGACGGAGAGGAAACCAGAAGTCCATTCAGAGAACAAAAGTAATTAGAATCTGACCTAATGGTAGAATCAGGTTAGCCTTTCGGGTCGAAATGACTCTCCGAATATAATTCAGTTGGTTTTTGAACGACCAGATTCTCCCGCCACTGTATCAGCTCTACAGCTCTCTGACATCAGCTGACTGCTATTCCCGAAGCTTGCGTGATGGTCGTTTTCCGGTCGCGGTTCCGGACGGCGTCAGATCCGTCGACTCATCCATATAGTAGCATGTGACTTTTGTCACGACTCGCTCACTCTCATTCTCTTTTCCAAAAAGCACGGTGGGAGAGTGCGTAGGACGGAATCTTTAAAGAAGCCAAACAAACATTCTGAGCTTTTACGAAATCTGCGATACACGTGACCTACCTTCTTGACCGTCCTCTTCAGTGTGACGTTTTGTCCTCACTAAGGGCCTCATGAAGAATTCATTCTGCCTTTTACCTGTTCCGCCCCATCACATTTCCCCCTTTTTGCGCAAATTCCTCGTGCACTTTTCGCACATCTTCCGGAACTACGGTAATGTGATGTCAGAATAGCTCTTCCGAGTGTTTATTCGGAAGATCATGCTCAGTTTCACAAATTCAAAAAAACGACGATAATTAATCTCTATTTGTACGAAAAGCATTCATCCGTGTGTGGGAGTGATCAGTACGCTTGTCTCTAGTTTTTTCATCCTAACTTCTGAACATTGTTCCATCGGTCTCAGGAGACTCTTCAAGGTCAAAAATACTCTCGGAAAAAGCAACTTCAAAGTTCAACGTGTTAGGCTATTCCGACCATTTCCTCCCCTTGCTCTCCACTTCGATGGTCCTCAGTGGGGGCAGATGCACAAAGACACTTCAGAGACATTCAAACAATTTTCTTTATCTGATTGGAAGCCGTTAATTATCCACTGGACATGTTGTCCCCGGCTATTCTCGACTCGAGATTTCCAAATTAGAAATGTTTTCCTGTCAAATAACCACCCTCGCCTTGAGATCTCTGCCCTGTCCTGAGACCAAGTTCCAACTTTTTCTGCCTCCTCGATGATGTTTTCCCACATTGCGGCTGTGGGAGAAAACTGCATTTTGGATGAGAGCACGGCGGTCTCAGAACCACCTGGAAATTCCTCCTCCTCATACAGTTGAGAGTAAGACGGAAATAGCTGGCATACGGTAGTCAATGTTGATTCTTCGACAGTTTATAGAGACGAGACCCACTCAATTAATCTCTTCCATGTTTATAGCACCTCCCTCCCTATAAATTCTTCCCAACATTCTATTCTGGAACACGTCGAGTGGCTCTTTCGCTTACTTTCAAACCAAGCCTCTCCCAATTAGACTCACAAATCCCAGGTTCATACATTAGAGACTCGACGAGAAGCCGGCCGGGTCGAGCCAATTTGTGACCAGATTAGGCGGATTAAACCACGACTATACGTCTTCGAGGTTTACGCTTGCTGACCAGCCCTTTTTTATTAGATTTCTCCCAGTTCCGCCGGTTTTTGATCATTCGCTCTTTAGTTTCTTACTGTAATTACTCTAGTAGTATCTCTCTTCAGTTCGCCAGTATCTGAAACTTGAGCTAGAAAAGTCTCCAAAGCTGCAATTAATAGAACAGATACGAGTCGTGCCAGTTATTGGTCTCCGTAGAAAATGAATTGGTCAAAGGACTAATACAATTTTGACGTACCTTATCAGCAATTACAATTTTCCGTTTTTAGTTCCACGTCTCTTACCTTTACAATAGAATTGGTCCGATATAAGCCCAGTGACCCGACTCGACCACCAGTTCTTGCTCTTGATCCTATTCAGTCTGATCCAATTCTCCAAAAATGTCAGGAAATGGATTTTAGTGCAGAAGTTCCGTCGTCATTTCCGTTCCATCTTTGTTCCAATTCTTTGTTCTCTCTGAACCTTCCTGTTGGGACACTACCAAACATTCGTTTATCTGGCTAGAATCACCCCTTTTCCTTGAATCCGCGTCCTCAGACTCGAAACTATCTGGCCGAGTTAATAGAACGAAAAAAGACTGCCCTAATCGGTCAGGAAATCTAAATGAGAGTCTTCTGAAAGAGACGCTGGAAATCATAAATTGTTGTGGGTTACATCACCAACACGACCTGTCGCACAAAGGAAAACCCTATATTCTGACCTTCAGAGCAGGGAAAACATTTCACTTTAAGTGACGGCTCGTCCTTCCTTATCCCACGAAAGTCTTGACTCATTTTATTGCTTCCAGGTTGAGCGTAGAGGGTCTTCCTCTGACGAATCCTGATCATTTTTGCTCGAAAACTTCTCTTACAGATTTAGTCTTCGGTCTGAGACATTATAAACAAAGTTCAAAAGCAGAATCGTCTTGTACCTCAGCCTTCCTCTTTAGCAGTCCCTACGAGGCCTAGTTACCGCATTTTGCTCCGTTCAAACCTCTTGAAGCTGCCCGAACTCTCTCGTCCAGAGTAAACTCTAAACTTCCAAAGGTGATCATGTCAAGACTTGTCCGGAAGACGTCACTTCTGGCACTTCCCTCCTGTGCTATTTCGGGTATGTACTCATCCAATAAAAGACTTTCTGACTGCGCGGGAGGGCAGCTGATTGAGCGGTCAGGAATATCTTAGGACAAGGTCATCTCTCCTCCCACGAACTTTTTGTTTTTCTCTTATTTCTCGTGATCTGTAGTTCTTTTTCTCAGCGTACAAACAAGCGCTTCTTATTGCTCCGCCGAACCTCGTTCCCACACCATTCTTCGCTTAGCGACCAGTCGCAAAAAGTGTTACCCGAAATGGACAGACAAACCAAGTTTCTGGCGTCCTGTTGCAGCTTTTCTTCCTCTTTTCCTCCCTCCAATTAGGCTCGAAATGGGTACCTTTTAACAACTGTGCCCGGTACAAAACAGCTTCACCTGCCTCAAAACAAACAAGTCTCCTTCATTTGGAACGAGATATTTCTCAGAATACTCTCAGTTGAAACGGCTTTCCTTGCTCTCCGAACCCAGGTGTAAAAGTTGTGTAATTACTAGAATCGTTTGTCGCTCGGACACCCTTCTCGAAAGATCCACTTACCCGAAACAAGTTCTTTTAAAAGTCTACTTGTTCGTATGGTTTTGACAAAAGACGCTTTTTTTCGGCCTGTGAAACGTTCTGAATATCATGTGAGAAATTACAGTAACTGTTCTCATACACTCTTTGCCAGTACTTACACTCGTTTGATGATCGTCTCTTTCTCCACGCTCGGCAGTACTACTTCCTCTAGGAAGTAAAGCGCCCATCTGCCAAATCGAGGACACTTCTATATGTCCAATCTTCTCCCTAGGAGTCCAAGTGGCTCTCGTTCTCTCTTGCGTAGTCTTAATTATGAAGCTCACACGTGGTAGAGACAATTAAAACTAACAAGGAGTTCTTACGTACTCCCATTTCCAAAAGTTTCATAAATCTCTTTCTAATCACGTCAGATTTAATCACAACCTGGTTACATTTTCCGTCTAATTGTGCATGCATTGATGTTGATCTGAAAAACAAAGGGGTTCTCTGTTTGAGCTGGTCACTTGCCAACATTCTCCTTCGTATAATATGGAGTTTTCAGAGTGCGGGCGAATGGCGCAGCCCCCGCGCCTTCTACTCTTGGTCTCCCTCGTTGCCCTCCTCACTGTTTGCACAAGGTGAGTTCAGAGCAAAAAACAAGAAAAAAAAGTTGCATCGGCCGGGAATCGAACCCGGGTCGCCCGCGTGGCAGGCGAGCATTCTACCACTGAACCACCGATGCTCATGCTTTGGGCAAAAACCCATCTGAACATAATACTGGGGCGCTTAGTGACATCGAAAATGACTCGCTAACGTTCCTTACTACGAATATTTCAGGGCACAATCTGAGCCGATTAAAGACAAAAAGCTGTCGAAACAGATGAGTCCGCATGGTCCATCCTACATGCGGAAGAGAACAGAATTTTTCATCAGACCACAGCGGACCATCGGTAGGTTCTACAAGGTGCCTTTTGAGCCTTTCCTTTCCTGTCTCTTCTTCCATCTGAACACCTTTGACTAACCAAGTACTTTTCAGCGTTGCTACTTCTGTCGTGACGACTTCCCCCTCGTCTCCTACCCCCTGCCATGACTAGTCAATGAAGATCTCTCGTTTCTTGTTAAAATCGGTGTCACACTAAATTTTTATCCTTTTATCTTCCCCCTATACACATTTTGGACGGGAGCAGCTGACTGTCTTTTTCTGACACCTGTTGTTTTGAGCTAACACATCGAATCTTCATTTCCTCCTTCAAACTGTTGCGACAGTATCGACTGGCATAATGTGCATGACATTTGTTTCAACGATAGGAAGAATGTGCATCGAATGATCAATTCCCGTATCTCCAGTACCAGAACTGTCTACGGATCCGTCGTCTCCCAGAGTTTGAGCTATGACTGAAGGTTCGATGCCAGTAACTTCAGCAAGTTCAGCGTTCGAATACCACTCGCGAACTGGAGCTGGCTAAAAGACTCTGTTCTGTAGAAAGAAACCTTTGCTCACATCTCCAGAGACCTTCGCTTGAACCTTCTCGATCTTCTCCGTCATGGTCATAAACTCATCAGCAGTCAGATCACAGCTCGTTGCTTGAATCTCGAACAGTTTGTCCCATCCGACCTGGAAACTTTTAGAGTCTCTTCTCTTTCAGAGCTTACTCCAGGTTTCATCGCCTGCCAAAGGGCCATGAAGCACGTCTTCTCGTTTCCCTTCAAACTTCCCTTCAAGTTTCCAAAGGTTTTTGTATTCTCCGAGGCCAGTCTCTGTCTCCATTTGTTCACTAAAGTCTCTTCCAAAAGAATCAGAAAGAGAACTCACCATTCAAAGAAGCAGAGGGATCGTCGTTGGAGTAGACAGTGGCCGCCAGTCCAATCATTACAAAGAGTACCTTCATCGTAAATTCACTCGATTTCTGTCCCATGGTCGCGTTTAAAAGAGCGACCCTTTAATGCCCGTTTAATTGGACTGATCCGTACGTGGGATGAGCTCTCAATAATAAGAGCAAAGTAGTTCTCTTTCCCCTTTGACTGGATCTTATCGGGTCTACTCTTATCGTCTTCCGGTGTACTTTCTTTCGACTCTTCGACCCTACTTCACAAATGACTTTTCATTCATCAGAACAATTCGGATATTCCGTAGTCTCCGTCTTTGACATCGATCCAGTTCTCGTGGAAGTTGTGCAAGTCGTTGATGTTATTCAGAGGGTATTCCGACTTGAACCGCTGAAAAGGACGTTTGTGGTGAAAACTCGTTTTTCCTCACCAAATTCTCATCTCCTGTCAGTTTTCGTCTAGCCAGCTCAATTGGATATTGCATCCCGTATGTTTTGTAGTTCAGAGGTTTCTCAAAATTCGTTTTCGGACCAAAACAAAGAACAAACCTCGCATTTCGAGTAAATGACAAGTTTTGGTTTCAGTTTCTCGCAATTCTCGATTTTCATCAAATTAGCCTCGATGTGAACGAAACCATCGAGATCCGTCTCGTAAAAGTACGCGTCGTAAAGAGTGTCCGTTCCAACTGAACCTTTTTCTTGGAAATCAAGTAAAAGACAAACTGAGGGGACTTCTGTCGAGTATTTTGATCCAGACTGGACCATCGTACGGTTCCAGCCAACAGTAGATTTTGAACTGCAAAGGGACTCACGAAAAAAAAACTGAGAACTTCATCTTACGCTGACATTCATTTGGAGACAGTTCTCTGAGGAGACTCCCAGAATAAGGAGCAGAAATAGAAGCAACATTTCTTCTGTGCCAGACTATTGGAGTCCTTTTATGAGGACAACTAATGAAAAGGAGTGAATCAGTTGTCGCCGGAGACCAAACAAAGCTGACACGAAAAAAAATTTATAAGAAAAATTCGGCTCTATACAATCTCTACGATATTATTGGAAAAATTACACGTGAAGAGAGGACCTCGGAGCAGCTACGAGCTAGAAAAAGACACCGAGTAGTCAATGTAAAGTAGTGAGTTATTTCCTCGAAGCGAAGACTTCCTTCATGCGATTAAGAGCAGAGCCGGCCTTGAACCATTCAATTTGTTGCTCGTTGAAGGTATGATTCAGCATGATTTCCACCTGAACAAAAGTTTTAGTTGAGCAAAAGAAGGAACAAACTTTCTTTCCGTCCTTCTTTTTGATGACACATTTAAGTTGCTTTCCGGGAACAAAGTTGTTCAAACCGACAATGGAGATTTTGTCAGAGGGGTCAATCTTGTCGTAGTCGGCAGTGTTGGCGAAGGTCAAGGGGAGCATGCCCTGCTTTTTCAGATTCGTCTCTAAAATTTGACCAAATAGTCAGAAACTACAATAAAACCTTACCGTGAATACGAGCGAAAGACTTGACGATGATGGCTCTTCCTCCAAGATGACGGGGCTCGAGAGCGGCATGTTCGCGAGAAGATCCTTCTCCGTAGTTCTCGTCTCCGACGGCGACCCAGTTGATTTTATTGGCCTTGTACGAGCGAGAAACCTCGGAAACAGTTCCAAAGTTTCCGGTGACCTGATGTCTGATCTAAAACGTAAAAAGTAACTGAATAAACTTTGGGCAGACCTTGTTCATCTCTCCATTCTCAGCGTTGACAGCGGTAAGGAAAAGATTGTTGGAGATGTTGTCCAAATGACCGCGGTATTTCAACCAGGGTCCGGCAGCAGAAATGTGGTCAGTTGTGCACTTTCCTTTAACCTAAAAAGGCCAAATATTATTATTCTCAGAAAAAAGATACCTTGATGAGAATGACCATGTCCTCGAGATCTCTACCGTCCCACTTCGTGAAAGGTTCAAGAAGCTGAAGACGTTGGGACTTGGGGTCGACATCGACTTGTCCGGACCCAGAAGAAGCCTGGTAGGTATCCTCTCCGGGATCGTATCCTTTAGCGGGAAGGTTGTCTCCGGTAGGAGGCTGGAGCTTAAACTTGGATCCTAAAATATTCATTAGAAGAGCAAAACTAGCTTCATACCGTCAGCAGCAGTCAGTTCGTCGCGTCTGGGGTCGAAATCAAGACGTCCGGCAATGGAAAGAGCAGTGACCATTTCGGGGGAGGCGACGAATCCATGAGTGGCGGGATTGGCATCGTTACGTCCAGTGAAGTTACGGTTGTAAGAAGTGACAATGGTGTTCTTCTCGCCCTTCTTCACGTCCTGTCGATCCCATTGACCTAAAAAAAGAAATTGAACGAGATAATTCAAGTAAGTTACCGATGCAGGGTCCGCAAGCGTTGGCAAGAACCATTCCACCGAAATCGGAGAAGATCTTGCTCAATCCGTCACGCTCGATGGTGGCACGGACTTGTTCGGATCCAGGGGTAATTGTGAAAAGAGTCTTGGCTTTGAGTCCCTTGTCCAGAGCCTAACGAAGTCATAAATGATGAATAAAAATCAACAACCTGCTTGGCGACGGAGGCTGAGCGAGTCATATCTTCATAGGAAGAGTTGGTGCATGATCCGATGAGAGACACCTTGATGTCGACTGGCCATCCGTTCTTCTTGGCATTGTCTCCGAGCTTGTCAATGGGAGAGGCAAGATCAGGCGTGAAGGGTCCGTTGACATGAGGTACGAGGGTATCAAGGTTGATCTCGATAATCTGGAACGGTCAAACATCATTCCCTCTCCTTATTACAGAGATCACCGTTTTGAGCTTTTGATTTTGGAACACGTGCAAGAAATGCGATAAATGACGCAAAATCTGCCCAGTCTACGTGCTGGAGAATAGTACAGAGATCACTAGTTGGATTTCGAAACGAACCTGATCGTAATGGCATCCATCGTCAGCGGTCAGGAGATCTTTGTACTTGGCAGCCTCTTCGGCAATAGATTTGCGACCAGTAGCCTAAAATTAGGATTTCCAGGTTCAATGCTAGCTGAAATACCTCGAGATACTTGCGCATGCTGTCGTTGAAGGGGAAGACAGAGGTGGTGGCACCGATTTCAGCTCCCATGTTGCAGATGGTTCCCATTCCAGTAGCGGAAAGAGAATCTACTCCGGGACCGAAATATTCGACGATAGCTCCAGTTCCTCCCTTGACGGTGAGAATGTCAGCGACCTTCAGAATGACATCCTTGGCAGAGGTCCATCCGCTTAGATTTCCGGTCAACTTGACTCCGATGACTTTGGGGCACTTCAGCTCCCAGGGAATATCGGCCATAACATCGACGGCATCGGCTCCTCCGACTCCAATGCAGAGACCTCCGAGGCCACCTAACCATCATTACTTGGAAACAAAGTCTCACTAACCTCCATTGGGGGTGTGGGAGTCAGTTCCGATAAGCAAAAGTCCAGGGAAAGCGTAGTTTTCGAGGATGATCTGATGAATGATACCAGATCCCGGCTTCCAGAATCCGACTCCGTACTTGTTTCCAGCCGACGAGAGGAAGTTGTAGACTTCCTTGTTCAGGTCCTTGGCACGAGCCAAATCTTGGGCTCCTCCTTTCTGAGCCTCGATCAAGTGGTCACAATGAATGGTGGAAGGAACAGCGACCTGAATTGAATTATTTGCAAATAGCAATAAAACACCAACCTTAGGCAGTCCAGATGAAATGAACTGGAGCATGGCCATCTGGGCAGTAGCATCCTGCATGGCTACACGATCGGGACGAAGTCGAAGGTAAGAGACTCCGCGCTCAATTTCTTGAGTTTTGGGCTGATCCAAGTGGCCATAGAGAATTTTCTCGGAAAGCGTCAACGGCCGCTTCAGACTGAAAATAAGTGTTTTTGACAAAAACAAAGTTTGAAACATACCGATCTCTTACAACTTTTACGTTCTTGGACAGCCTGTCATAGGGAAGATAGCGGTCCTTCTCGAATTTGCTCATGGAAACATTGTTCTGAACAAGTTGTTTTATCTACATGAATAAAATCACCAACCAAAGAGCTGGAGGCATGAAGAGCACGATATTGGACTGGGCCGGCCAACCGGCTCAATCTGAGGAGGTGCATACTGAAATTCAAAGCGTAAATTATTGATAAAGGAAACAATATTAACTGAAGCACTTTTAGAAAGCCTTGAAAAAACAATGTTTTGACAAACGAATCAAATTCGTGAAAAGAACTTTTTATGCCGCCGTAAAAATCTGTCAAACGCGCGGGAGATTTGAAACTCATAGCCTCGAGGAAAAGTCTGCCTCTAACCAATCGCGTAGTAGAATACTAAAGAGAACATGTTGTAAATAAAAAACAAACGCATCCATCTAAGCGATAAACAAAAACCGGCGCCTGTCTTGCACTGCCTTTAGCGACTACTGTCACGGGGCGGGTCGAAAAGGAAAACATTCTGATAAGGGAACGGAGAACCCGAAGAAGGGTCAAAGAGCACTGAAGAATTGCAGCGCCCGTGTGCACAACTGACGAGATCTGCGTCAGCTTGACAGAATGACCCCGTTATTGTGTCTATGAGATCAAAGGACTTGAGAGAATGGGTCTTGGGAAGAAACTACGGTATGTCGAACGCAGTCCAGTGGAAAAATGTTAAAACAGTCACTTCTGTCGCTTCACTCCTCGGAAAATGGCCGATCTTGGAAAGCTCAACCAGACTCTCGCCACTCAGGCATATATTGACGGGTTAGTTTTCCTTTCTGCCGTCTCATCCTGTCCCATGACTTTCCTGTCTCTATACTTGTCTCTGTACTTGCCATCCCCCCCCCCCTCTAGGTTCTTTACATTCAATCCTCTCACTGTGAGTCTCTCCCCTATTCTTCTACCCTGATCCTCATAAAAGGCAGAATCACAACCTACTATTTATGGTTTTCAATCAACCAAACATTCAGATTTGTCCCATCTGGTGAGGACAAGAAGACCTTCGAGCAGGTCGGAAGCGCTCCGTGCCCTAAGAAGTTTGCCAACGTTGCCCGTTGGTACAAGAACATTGCCTCTTTCTCCGCTGCCGAGCGTAATGCCTGGCCCAGTGCCGGAGGATCCGCAGAAGAGAAAAACGAGGCCTCTGACCTCGATCTCTTCGGATCCGACGATGAGGAAGATGAGGAGAAGGCTAAGATTGTTCAGGAGCGTCTGAAGGCCTACCAGGAGAAGAAGTCCGCCAAGGTTTCAGTTTACTTCAATCATTTTATTATTTAATTGTAGCCTGGACCCATCGCCAAGTCCAGCATCATCCTCGACGTCAAGCCATGGGACGATGAGACGGATCTCGGAGAGATGGAAAAGCTCGTCCGTTCCATCGAAATGGACGGACTAGTCTGGGGAGGAGCCAAGCTTATCGCCATCGGATACGGAATCAAAAAGCTCCAAATCATCTGCGTCATTGAGGATCTGAAGGTTTCCGTCGATGATCTGATTGAGAAGATCACCGGAGACTTTGAAGACCATGTCCAATCGGTCGATATTGTCGGTATGTTTCTTTCTCACTGTGGTTCTAACACTGGGTTTCAGCCTTCAACAAGATCTAAAACAACTTCAGCGTCTCGATCAGTTGTTTCTAACATAAATTGTTTTACCCAAAAAGTTCATTATGTACAACACCTCATTCTACAATTCGTCAACCTAACAAGAAATCACATAACCTTATCTTTAAAAAAATTGTGTAGAAAGGACTATGGAACATCTTTGCTCCAACTCAACCTCCATCGCTTCTTCTTCGTTTCCCGACTCTTGTCCCGAAGTATTGTTTTGGGTAGTACTTTCTCCGAAATCGTTGGAATACCCGGTCCGGAAGGAACAGTATCAGTCAGACGGAAAGAGGCCAAAGATCTGAATCTAATTGTACCGAGTTTCACTGATTTTAATTACCTGGATGTGTCGTCCACTTTGCTCTCATCGATGACATTCATCGACCTAATTGACCGGGTGTCGGACGATTGTCTGTTCTAAACTTCTTTCATTAGACTTAACAGATTCTTCTCCTACCGAATCGACAGTCATGTTGAGAGATCTCAGTGAGTGTCGGTCCGACTCGTTCATAGTCTCCATCATCTCCTCGTAGAGTTCATTCCAGACGACATCTGCCACTTTGACTCCAGCTATGGGCTCAATTATCTGGACCGTTCTGCTCCCCCGCATCTGAAATACAAATTGAGAGCAATATTGCCGTTGTAAGTGTCTCCTTTTGCCGTCAGTTCGGAATAAATGGTGCCCTCGGGGCGGCCGATCTAGGCGACACTAACCGCTGCGAGACAGAAAGAGGCCATTTGTCAGTCAGAACTGAAGCGCCTACCTTATGCTCCAGGTCGATCATTTGCTGGAAAAAACCCACATTCGGACAGATGATGTTCCGACACATTTGAACGTGTTTATAGGCATCACGGAGGGACATTCTGAAGAGAATTGTTTCTATGAGAGTAACACTATACTTTTCAATGCACATCATGTACGCAATGGAGAAGGTGGCTGATCGAGAAATTCCCATCGCACAGAGAAGAAGACAACGACCAGCCAACTTCCGGGCATCGTCTATTTCCTAAGAAATCTGATTCACTCAAAATATAAAGTTTTACTTTGAATACAGTTGTCCAGAAGGGAGCCAGTTCGGTCGAGTCCTCGTCCATGAGAGGAATGTGCAGAACTCTCATGTGACTTGGAGCAGAGAGTCGAAATCCGGGGATGAAATTGATGGTAGTACAGAACTTGGCTGAAAAAGGACCAATTGGCACACGGTTGATTGCCTTTGTCCGGCCATTATGCCATTTCATTCATACGGGCCTACACCTGACATTGATCCCGACCCTTTCCCTCTCCTCTTTTTTACAATGATTGCTACACCATAAAATGAGGGCACATCCGATTTTCAGTTCTATCTTACCCCCACCTCTTTTCGAACTTACAGAGAACTCGAGGCGACAGTCCAGCCAACCCTCCGACATAGAGAAACGGACGAATCTGAGAGACTTGACGACTTTCTTTGTTAATGACCCTTCGAGAAGTCATTCTCTTTCTGTGTGTCTTCGTTCTTCCAGTAGCAGTCGGTCTCCGCTGTTTTTCGTGCTCGTTTTCCTATAACGAATTGTACGATGAGGATCATAGGTAGGGAGGGAAAAAACAGAAAAAAAAATCTGATTCTCGTTAAACTTTATGTTTGTATTCTTTCAGAGATAGCTGGTGTGCAAACGAGTCTTTGGTTCTGTTCGAATCCGAAGAAACTTCAAAGATTTGTGCTCCCTGGGAGAAGGTCTGTGTGGTAAAGAGTAATCTCTACTGAATCCAAAGACTCTTCAGACGACCGTGTTGACGATAAACAACGCCTTCACATCGGTCGAGAGGGATTGCGGAGAAAGATGCAACGAGTTCTGCGAGTCCGTCGGATATGGACAAGACCAAGTAAGGACAAAGGGACGGATCCAGAAGAAGAGAACTTCTTTCAGGTCAGTTGCGAAGAATGTTGTGATTCAGATCTCTGCAACGCCAACTTCTCGGTGCAGTACTACCAGGGCCTAATGAGGAGGTACGTTTTGACTGGTTGTGTGATAGATCCGAAACTACAAGAACTAAAAATATATAAGTCTTGTTCAGGCAATTTACTGGCTGGACGAAACCGCTTCGGGGTGAACTGGACTGGAACAAAAAAAACGGATACCGATTCCCCTACTGAGTCGGTGACTTACTGATCCGAAATAAACATGTCCACGAACATTGACACGTATTGTTCAGTCGAGTGGAGAATCTCTCTACTACTGAAGCGTAATGGTGTTTGTGGTGGACTGTTTATGTTTGTCCGAGGCCACGAACAAGTCAGGACAATTTAGCTTTTCTTAGGATTAGATTGTTATTTTTGAACTTAGAGTGGGAACGAGAAATCTAATGTTTGGACAACATTCTTCGGCCTTCTGAGTGCCGCAGGCGCCAGGGCGGCTGGTGTTTTTCGAAAGAGTCAAAATAGGCGCATAGAAAGGAAATTGGGAAATGTCCGTTCAAAGCAACATTCGGAAAAGAACACAACACGACGGAGGAAATGAGGCCGGCGTTAGAGACCAAAACTAAACGAAGAAGTAGTGACTGGCCTACATAATTACTAGACGATAGCTCTGGGTGCAAAAGAGAGAGTGCTCGCGGCAATCCATTGAAAGCCGCTGAAGTCAGAGGACACACACTCGTGAAATGACACAATATATGACTGAGTGAATCATTCATACCAAGCAAAACGAGAATTCTTGATAGCCTTCCGGTCTCGTAAGGAATCCAACAACTTCCGTCACTTTGTCTCATGCAAGAATTTGGAAGAGGTGAGAGAAGAAGGCCCCCTCTTGTTCAAAGTCGTTCTCCGGATGATTCAATTTCACTGCTCATTTATTCTTTTCCTACACGTGAGAGTAGTTTTGTTAAAAGTAAAGGAGTAAAGAACGGCTGCAGTTGAAAAATAGACCCTGGAGCAGTCAAATCAAGTTCTGATGGCAACGATAATGTCAGGTCGTGGCATTCCCATGGGAGTCCCCGAGGACATAACGACCTCGTTTAGTAGTTTAATGGACCTTCAATCCGGCCCGGAGCCTTCAAAAGAGCATTTGAACGAGGGCAGGTCCTTCTCAAGTAGACGACTATGTAAATGAAGAGGAATTGGTTATGAGATTGCGAGTCTGATAACTGGGAAAGTGTCAGAATGACCACCCAAAATGCCAGAAAAGATACAACTTGTGAAGCGAATGGGACATTAGCGGAGCCATCAAAGGAGCCCCAAGAATATATGGGCGGAGACATCGGGATGACCGAATGTTCCTTTGGGAGACACAGGCGACACTGAAAACTCGAAAATAAACAACCGCAAAATGTAAAACGCCATTTCCGCGTTAGAAATCAAAGAGAGAAAGCCCAGTGGTAATTGAGCAAGCTGCCAGACGGAAAGATTCGCCGATAAACGGATAAATGAACGTACTTTCTCTTCTTACTTGGTTAGAGGAGTATCGTCTGTCGTGGTAACGTTCTATGTTGAGGATCTGATTGAAGACAAAGACAGCTGGCTCAAGAGTCAGCGCATGATGTGCGCTATTTACACTAGAGGTCCGTCAAGTCCCAATGAATCAGTTTTACATTTTGTGAACTAAAATTATTATTACAATAAACATTAAAAAATTTGATCGTTTCAGAAAAAAGAACTACCGAAGAGAGAAGGGCCAGAACGAGCGATGGGGGAAATTTTACTAGCGTTCCTGAAAATTCATGGTTTATGAGAAAAAAATGGGAGCACCTACAACATATGGTTATTCATTCCTCGAATATTTTTGCTCATAGTTGGCTGAAAATGGATTCTAAACATGAACAAAGCAAACTAACAGTTGATCCTTGTATTGGCGTACTTGTCAAGAAGCTGACGCTCTCCGAAGAAAAATCGGCAGCGCTCAAAGAACTCTGGCCAGAATCAGAGCCTCCGTGACGAGGAGCCAAACTCTCTAAGCGGCTTTCTCGGTTGCGAATTCTGGAAAATAAAAGATGGAATAATTGGAGGAAGAGTCTCACTTGGCTTCGGCAATTAAGCAACGCTGGTTGAGCTGGTGAATTTGTTGTTTGTAGTTCTGAGTTTCTTCTAGCAGCTGTTGCTTCTCCTGGTAAAGCTGTCTAAAGATAGCCATATCACAAAGAAGAAGAACAAGCACTCACTTGGCAGTGTCCTGCATCTTTTTCATTTGAGCACCAGCTCCTTCAGCGTACTTTTGCATTTTCATCGCCCTCTCTTGCTGGTATTTCTGGAGACGCTGCCGATTTGCTCCTTGGAAATCCATAACTTTCTTCAGCTGTTGCATGAAATGTGAGGCAACGTCGTAGGGCTTTTGAAAGAAAATCTGAACAATTTATTCTTTAGAAAGGGAATAGGCTTACTCGAACATCAGGTCCAAGATTCTTGTCCACAGCTATCAGTCTCGCCGCAGCCTTGCATGTCGGACAAGTAGATGTCGGGGCTCCTTGGTTTGTTCCGCATTTCTGGCACATAACGTGGCCGCAGCTGGAGAAGAAGACTGTGCCCATTTGGCTGGCGGATTTGAAACAATGATTACAATGAAGCCAATCCATCCCACGGCTGTTTTGGGACATCGAAACTAAAGGTGAAAAAAAAAGATTGTTCGATTCGGAAAAGGTTCAAGATACACAAGTGTTGTGTCCTACAAAGGATCACTGGATCACGATGACAATAGAATATAACACCAGACTATATATATGTTGCAGTTAGAACTGTTTTTCAGTGTAAACAGTTTACACTGAAAAACAGTTCTAACTGCAATCTATATATTTGGCTGGCGTTTAGATATGTGCGCTTGGACCGGCTGGGAAAAAAATTGCCTTCAGTGCGGCGGGCGAAAGAAATTCAGCACGCTTTTTTCCTGGATTTTTTGTGTTTCCCCAGTCATCGTGAGCAAATACCGACGCACAGAAAAAGTTAGGCAAAAAAATGAATCCGCGACAAAATTCGTGTTTTTCGTACGAAACTGAAATTTTACGAAAACTCTAAAAAGTCATCCCCATTTTTTAAAAGCGCGTGTCCGGCTTCAAAAAAATCGCTGCGAGACCTATTGCACGGGTTCCGTCACGATTACAGCGGGTCCCGACGCGATCTCATCCCAAAAATTTTATTTTCGCGTTTTCGACGTTTTTCACTGATTTTTTCGTTTCCAAACCATGTTCAATCGATTCGGCATCAAATTTTACGTCTGATAAGTATATTCCGAAAGCAAAAATCCAATAAAACTGGAAGGAAAAGGCGAAAACAGCGTTTCTGCTCTTTCCCATTTTGTTCTTTGCTAAGCACATCAATTTTGATGTCGGAATAGACACAACTGGTGTAAAATTTGATGCGAAATCGATTAAACATGGTTTGAAAACGATAAAACGAGTGTAAGGCGTCGAAAAATACAAAATATGCAAGATCGTGACGGGACCAATGCCAAATGGTCCCGCTGTGGTTATGGCATAGCCGAAGGCTTCTTTTAATACAAGTATGGTTTGTTCAAAAAAAAGAGAGCTCGACCGTAACCCATTTATTTCCGCGCGAGACTCTTATAACATGGAAACATAGGATACTCAGCTAAGTTTTCTGTTGTTATTCCGGTCTCGCAGTGAATTAAATGGGTTATGGTCGAGCTCTCTTTTTTTAAGGAAGCCTTCGGCTATGCCAAAACCGCTGCGGGACCATTTGGCATTGGTCCCGTCACGATCTTGCATATTTTGTATTTTTCGACGCCTTACACTCATTTTATCGTTGTCAAACCATGTTTAATCGATTCCGCATCAAATTTTACACCAGTTATGTCCATTCCGACATCAAAATTGCTGTGCTTAGCAAAGAACTAAATAGGAAACAAAATTTTTGCTTTCGGAATATACTTATCAGACGTAAAATTTGATGCCGAATCGATTGAACATGGTTTGGAAACGAAAAAATCAGTGAAAAACGTCGAAAACGCGAAAATAAAATTTTTGGGACGAGATCGCGTCGGGACCCGCAGTAATCGTGACGGAAGCCTTGTAATTGGTCTCGCAGCGATTTTTCTAAGCCGGAGACACACTTTAACAAACCATAGTGTTATAGCACCTGGGGAACAAAGTTATATTAGATCTGGATTTGTAAAAAGTGGAAAAGTCTTTAGACAATGAGGGATTTGTCTTTACCCTGTGTTTTTAGAAGACCGGACAATAAGTGAACAATACAAAGTGGATTGTAAGGACTCACCAAAAAGTGAACAATATTGCCCACAAAGGTCAAATCCACGTTTTTCCTCAGTGAACCATATCTCTTATCTCTAAGAATCACAGATATTTTAATGTAGAGAGCATTTTTTGAATTGGCCCGCGCTTTCTTCACGGAACAATTTTCAAATCATATTGGCGGGAATTTAGCTGTGTAGCACGTTACAGCATGTAAGTGTTGGATACTCAGCCAATGAAAAAGCGCGGGCCAATTCAAATAATGATCTCTATTTTTTGAACAGACTATAATCTCCTGAACCTTTATATCAGAAAGTTTCTTTTTCCAGCAACTAATTTTTAGGGTCAAATTATATAAATTGCTGTGCGGGGTGCGATACACCCTACAAAAATGCCCGATAGAGTAGAATTCACGAAATAGTAGACAAATTTTGTGCGAAAAACGAAAAACCCCGTTTTCAGTGTATTCTGACTCTCGATATTTGATAATGTATAAAAAAAAATTGGCAACAACAGTAGAATGCTGTTGATTTTCCCCCTCGATATAGTATAAACGTAATTTTGCGTACTTTTGTCAACGCACATTTACGTACGCGCGGGACTCGAATATATTTTTCTTGCATTTGTTCTCATTTCTTCTTCCTTTTTTGTTTTTTTTCGCATCTTTTTTTAATAAATTTCCTCAATTGTTTTATTCAGGTAAAAGCGATGTCTCCAAAACGAAAACATCTAACGTTCGAGCAAAAAAGACGCCTGATCCAAGCCAAAGACAAGAGTAGTCCCGTAGAAGAATTGGCAGCACTTTTCGGAATATCGTCTCCCGGAGTCTACAGAATTCTTGCAAATCGAAAGAATATCATGCTGAAAATAACCGAAGAAGTCGATCCGCAAAGAAAACACGTGAATAAGGACGAAAACGCGAAATCAGTAGAAGATGTAACCTTGCGATGGTTCAAAGCGATGCGAGCAGTCAATAATCCTATCAGCGGAGCCTTGATTCAGGCGTTTTTTCCATATGTTAATTATTTTTAGATGAAAGCAAGGGAATACGCTACGCTCAACGGAAATACGGACTTTCGGGCCAGTGAAGGTTGGCTTTTCAACTTCAAAAAACGTAACGGTATCACTTTGAAGACAATTCAAGGAGAAGAAGGAGCTGTTAACATGGATACGGTTTCAAATTGGCAGAAAACAGTCTTGAAAGAAGATCTCACGTGACGGCTAATACAATTTTGAATTGCTTTGGACATGCTGGTTTTCGTTCAATCAAGGTAGGAATGGTTTTATTCAGCTCACAAGCGTATAACTTTTTAGGACGATTCACTGCATCAAGAGAAGGAACAGATAAATGAAATTCGCCTGCAGTTAGAGCGACTGCAAGTGTCTGAGGGTCTACGTTACATCGACCTAGAAGAATACGTGGAGTTAGACGAAGATTTAGCTACATCTGGAGAACTTTCAACAAGCGACTTTTTCCGAGCAAATCAGGAAACGGTTTCTTCCGAAGATGATCACGAAGAAGCAGAAGAGCTTCGCCAAATACCGTTTGCCGAAGCAGCAACAGCATAGCAAACTGTTCTTACGTTCATGGAACAGAAGAGAAAAATCGGAAGAAAATCGAAAACTGACGACAAAAATAGAAGAAAATGCGGTTTTTGACGAAATTCGGTAAACATAGCAGTTTTCTTCGATTTTCATTGTCAGTTTTCGATTTTCTTCCAATTTTTCTAATGACAAAATAAATCTAATCAGGGGACGTATTTGGAAACAAAAAAATCAGAAAAAATGAATTTTTTAGCTTTTAGATTTACGGCCATCCTAGAGGTAAATTGTGACGCTGAGCTCGATAAACACAGCTAGAAAGGGAACAAATGAGGGAAAAATGGTTATTTGGACCGTTCCGCCAAAAAAACTTGAACGAAGGGGGCCGCCTGCCGAACTATTACCGTTTTTCCCGAACTACAAAAAATACGGAAGAACAATGGAACGAGAATATCCAGCACATCAGAGGGGAAAGTGAGAAAACACGCAAGAAATGAGCTGCAATTATCTAGATTTATTCGACGTCTTCTCTAGATATCAATTGAAGACAGCCACGAACGTGATGCAGGATCCGGACTCGTTCAGATCGACAAGTTCGGCCGAATCCGATGGAATCTGCTTCAATTGGTTCTTCTTGATAAGATTACCGCTGCAGAAGAGAAGCTGAGACAATGGACGAGAACTCATGACCGAGATCATCTGTTTGGTGGAAGAAATGGACTGTGATCCGTACCATTCGAACTGCTGACTCGACTTCTTCCCGTTTTCGATGATTATCAGCTTGACCGAGAGCAGCTCATCCGGACGCATGGCATTTTGTTCGGCCGGATAGCAGGAAGGACACTGAAGGGTCGAATAAGACGAGCGGTCCGTCAGACAACCTCCACAGATCAGATGATCGCATTTACCAAACTCGGCGAGCTTGCGCAGCGTCTCTTTTCGACCACAGCCTCCCTCACATGCCATCTGTACAACTTCTTCGTAGCTTTTTCCAGTCGAATTGGCCAGTTTGATTGCCGTCTTGTCATCCGATTCGGTCCACTCCAACACCATTTTCAGCACTGGCTGTTCGCCCTCATTCTTAACCAGTTCCAGCTTGAAATGTTCCTTTTCTATCTTCTCTTTTGGCGGACGAATCAGTTTCGGCAGTGTCTGTGCAACATCGAGTCTAAATACCGTGAATTGACTTGGTAGAATTTCCAAATTACCCTTGAGTATGGGAAAACATCCACTAAGAAGCCAATTATTCATTTGAATGCCTTTACTAACTTTCTGAAAAAAAAACTTTGAAGTCAACTTTAGCTGAAAGCAATTTAGCTAATCGTAAAGTTAGACGCGAAAAAAGCACGGGAAAATCACATTTTCATTTCAACTTACAGTAACCAAGAAAAGAAAAGTAAAATTCAGAAAATAATAAACTTACAGGCAATTGTTGCGCAGCAACACGATCTAACATATTCACAAGTACTGATAAGATCAGAGTTAATTTACAATGAATCAAACAAAGTTAAATAAAAGGGATGGAGTGATCACTCGCTTTGGGCTACAGCTTCGTAGATAATAGATAAAAAGGCCCTTTGAGCAGAATTCTCCTCCGCCAGACTGGCTACAAGAGTATCTCCAGCAAGATAATATTCTCGAAGTTGTGCGAGGTGAGCATCCACTATCGACGTCGTCAGCTTCTTTTTCAGTGTTGGAGCAAGCGATTGAAGAATGTAACGAAGTGGATGTCCGAGTCTCTCCTCCAGATTGAGGCCCCAGCGAAAGATGAGCTAAAGTGTTTCTGCGAAACCAAGATAGCAATTTACCGTTTTCAAAGAATTAACAATTTGTCCTGCCTCTTCACAGTGACCTTCACGAACACGCATTCCAACAGCAATAGGGATCAGACGACTTCTTTGAAGCAGAAAAGAGGCGAAATTGTCGAAACACCATGGATTAGGCATTGCTAAACTGATCGTTATCAAGGGCAGCGTAGTAAAACTTGCTTGTAATTTCTTCGATCAGATTGAAGACTTCTGAATCTTTCCAGTGGCATAGCGAGTCTTTCATTTCGCGCAACTTTAAAAGTTCAGAAATGGCATTGGCGATTGGATAGAAACGTTCTTCAGCCTGCTGTCCCGATGTGACAACCTCATCTACAGAAGAGCTCCAGTCGACTAGTCCTATAATGCAATTTATCACTGATCCAAGAGCAAGTTACCATTGGATGCATGACCAAACAGGACGACGAGGAGCTGTGCTTGCCATTCGGGCTTTTCTAGATTACGAAGGATGCTGGAGAGCCAGAAAGCTGCTTCTCCATTTTCGAAAGAGGTGAATCTTTTATCGCAGAGTGGTTTCAAAAAGTATCCACGAAGAAGTTTTCTGATCTTAACAAATTGCTCAAAATGAATCTGAAGTTCAACCAACCTCCACTTCTACGTCTGATCTCTCTCCGCGTGGTGTTGTCAAGAAAACTTTCAGCAGCTTTTCCAGCCTATTGTTGTTCATATGTTTGATAGCACAAGCAATCTTCAACTTCTCCTTGACAGCCCAAGATCGACAGAACTGAAGAATCAAGTTATACAATAAACATACCATTTCTTACCGAATTGAAAAACTTGAACCAGTGCTCGCAGTCCACGATTTCCAAATGAACATCTTCAACAAAACTTTTCATAGTAGTAATGCGGTCTGCGGTGCACATTTGGATTGTGAGAGCCTTCAAAAGTTTTCCAGTAGCAGCGAAGGGATCTTCAGATGCACTCTCGGTCCAGTTGTTAGCTGCATTGACGAAGCGTCTTTTCCATGAATTGCTCTCTATGTACTTGACAATCGCCTTAGACCATTCTTGAGATGTTAAAGCGAGCTTGCAGAAGAACGATACTAAAAACGAAGAAGATGTAAAGTAAACATGCAAATCTCACCTGGAATTGAAGCAAGGAAGTCGAACCGCTGGTTAGAGTGAAACTCGTCGAATACTCCCAAATCACTAAGTGTTCTGGGTCGTTTCGGTGGGGATGGAGCTTCCTCTTCAAAGATGGTAGAGTTTATCGTAGCCAGTGGTGAATTGGAGTTATAGGACAAGACAGGCGTCAACGAATTTCCCCGAGGTACAATCATCGCGCAACGTTTCCTACAAACTTTATTTACAAAGCAACAATTACAACGTACTTCTGATTCTCGGCGCAACTGGGGCTGTGTCGTTTCCTGACATTGAAAAATCCGGTAATCTTAGGACTTATGCATTGCTTCTGCAAGTTCGTCATAAAAAAACGGAAATTAGCGATACAATTACCTCGGTAGGTATGTTCTTCGAATGAGACCGGAGACAGCGACCAAAGAGAGGTCTCGAAGTTGGTGTCACTGGAGGAGATGGCGAGGCCATTGCACTAAAATTGTCACAAACTGCATCAAATTTTCTAAACAAAATGACATGTGTTCACGTAAAAGAAAAAAAACACCCGTCGGCGCCCGAGTCAAAGGCGCAAACCTGATGTCACGTTTTTCTCAAAATTCTCACCCTTGGCGTCATTTTTGTCATAAGTAGGTACAGCCCCAAGAAATCCCCAGCAAAAATGACGCCAAAGGTGTATCGTGAAATTTTCGAGAAAAGCGGCTCGACTCGAGTAGGATTCGAGTCGAGTAGGACGTTAAAATTGGCCGCGTTCAAACTGTAGCGAATTCGTTTTGGGTTTCGCGCGGAATGGGTCATTTTCAAAGTGGTTTTCCGCATTGTGGGGCTGTCACGAATCAACAAGCCTGATAAAAATGAATCCGGTCAATCAAAAAAAGAGTTCGCTGCGGGACGCATATGGGCGTTTTTAAAAAAGATTCCTGTAGTTTCTGGCGCGAGGTAGATGTTCTTCGGGATTATTTTTGCAACTCGACTCGAGCCGATTTTTTAAAGATTATTTGGCTCAACAAACGGGAAATAACAAAAGATTTTCTTCAATTCTTCGTATTTGAGCCGCGGAATTTGAAAAAAAAATCGACTCAGCTCGCGAGCCAGCTCGAGCCGACTCGACTCGGGTCGGTACAGAACTCGAATCGGCTCATGACTCGACTTTTTGACTCGACGCCCAAGTATAGTGACTATAAACGTATAATGTTAAAACGTGCATTTGATCACCAAGCAATACTTGCGGTATAATATTCTGAACAAATTGACATTCTCTGATACGAAACGGCTCACAAACGATTCCTTCAGAACTGAACAAAAGAAGAGAGCGAAAATGAAGAATTCGGTAATACTATAGCAGGCACCCCCCTCCACTCAAATATTTTGGCGCGCAATGTGTGAAATCGGGATTTTCACCACTTTTTCGTTATTTTTTCACGTTCTAGATGTGTTTATCGAACTCGGCGCCAATTATAACCCCTAGGATGCCGAAATACTTGAAAAATTAGGCGAAATACTTCAGAATAAGCAACATCGCTAACATATTGCACCCCCCGAGAGTTTCTCTAGATTTTTCACTATTTTATTCGTTTGGACACTCGCCCAAGGGGTAGTTTTTGATGCTGCGTTCGATAAAAGCAGCTAGAACGTGAAATAATACTGGAAAAATGGTTAAAAACGCGAATTTAGTCAATTTATGGCTTGCACGCCAAATTATTTGAATGGAGGGGGTGCCTGCTATAGTAATACCAAGAATTCTTCTAAATTTTCATTCGTTTTTCTCTATGACTACGATTTATTTAATTAATGGCATATAAGTTTCTTTATTGTGCAACCGGATGCGGTCCATCTGGCGAGTCTTCTGGCTTCCCGGATGAAATGAAGGGTATCCAGAGATTTTTGCCTAAAACATTGAGTACTTTATTCAAAGACGCAACTGACCGTATTTTTGACGATCTTTGACTAATGCCGTCTTTTCCAGACGATAGTGATCAAACTCTTTTTTTGACATTGTCATGTAGAGATACACCTGAACTTACTTTAAGACAAGAAAGAGAACAAGATTTACTGAGTGTAGAACTGGACCAACCATGGCTGAAGAACATAAGAAAAAGACGGCATATAAATGAGCGTGAGGATAGCGTAACAAAAACCGTCTAAGACGAATTTCGTCTCAACAACAAAAAAATCAAAACCACCTCACAAATGCTGGTGGAAACTTCTTTTGTTGTTGATAATATGTGGCTCTACCTCTCTTCTGATCTACCAATGGCATTAATGACTTCAGCAAGCTTAACATTCTGGAGAAAAGTTTCGTCGAAAGTCGTTTGCTAAAGATATTGAACTGAGAATCGGATATAAATCGACCGCAAAAGTAGAAATAATCTTTATGAAAAAATGAGCAACAATAACAAACATCCTAATATGTGAAGAGATTCAACTTCTAAGCCGTTGATATATCCAAACGGCATCGATTCCTTCTCCAATCTGTGTCGTCAGATGCCAGTCATTGTTTTCAGGTAGAGGAAACCGACAGGCGAGAAGCTGCGTGTCCGGAAGCATTTCTGACAGTTTTGGCACGAGATCTCCCATCTGGACAAAATATAAATACGATTCCATAGAAAAATAAATCTGACTAGACTTTCTGCTCCAAAAATAACTGCCGTGTTGTAATCGTTCAAATTAGTTTTGAACATGTCCATTCTGAAAATATGTTCAATTACAAAAGATTAACAGATACCTGTGGAAACGAGCCTTCTTTCGAAGACCACTGCGAGCTGCCCAATACTTGGAGTAGGCCACCAGGATGGAATTCAGCTCAACCCCAACACTGTCATATCCTTCTTTCGCACATTGTATTACCTGAAAACAAGTTATTAGTATCGGACTGCTTTCCTCTGAACTGCTAGTAAAAAATTTACAAAGAAGACATCTTTTAAAGCAGAACTTTTATCTGTAAAACTCTGGGGGAATCAGTAAACAATTGCACAACTATTTGGAGAAGTGAGCTTTGGAATCATTTTGCAAGAACACGTCATGGCAAGGTCGTGGATCAAAAATAAAACTATACATTCGTAAAGCGTCGAGGGAGAAACATATGGGAAAACTAACTGGAATGTCTGAGCAAACTTTGTTCAATTGAGCTCATTGTTGTACATGTAACGGGGAAAACAACCAAGAAAGAAGTTCTACTGAGGAGTTTCCAGTAAAATAGCCACATTCGGATTGTAGGGGGCAGTCGGGCGATTAAAGCGAGTTTTCTTGAGAAGAGTTCTGGTAGCTTTGGCAGTTTTCTTCTGTTTCTTCTGACGTTCTGCCAGGTCCTGTCCGCGATGGGTTACACCGTCCGCCAAGTCCATTTTGGCCTGAATACATCTTTTTCTTGTTTTACGTATGATGCCCTACCTGTAAGGCTTCCAGATCTCCCTTTCTGATCGGTTTGACAGAAATATCTCTGACGGCACGGAACTGTCCACAGTTATTGACATGTTCGTTTTCCAGTCGGAAATAGTTCCAGACGAATCGTCGGAACACTTCAGCAGGAGCAGTAACGGTCGTAAGAAAGTCCGAGTCCAATGTCCAGGCTTCACCCAGCGAGACATTCAAAACCCAACTCAGACGGAGAACAAAATCTTGAACAATGGCCGCATAGTAGTACCATTTGCTCCCATAGATCATTTCCTCGCGAAGGAAGGGAGCATCTTTTGGACTGCGAGGATCAATCAGACCCCAATCCATGAAAATATCCCAAAGGAACGTGTAAGTGAAGCTGAACAAGATAGTTCGACATTTTTTTGCTTCTTACCTGAGAATGTAGCTAGCAATCCAGATATAAAAAAACGGAGAAGTGGCATTGGGATCATTCTTCTCGGCCCATTTGTTCAAGGCTCCACAGATGACGACAAGGTAGGTAGTACTGTACTTTCCGGCGTTGACAAGATGCGGATGAATACGTTTTGTGTCCTGATAACGGCGAAGACACTGCATGAAGCGGACAGTGGCTGGGATTATGCTGACCAGCGAACGGACTCCGCTCACTGACATACACATGTCCTTTCCCGTACTAATATCTACTGCTCCCCACGGCACAACTCCAGTGGTCGAGTTGATGGCATTCACCTGCATAAAAGACTCAGTACTCCAGCTCACTTCTGTAGCGTAAAAGCAAAGGAAGTACTGAAAGTGATAATTTGTCTTTTTATCTGATTTTCACTCACCTGCAGATCCAAAAAAGCTGTGGACAAAGAATTCATCTGATCTCCCAGCCAGAAATCGGCAAAAGTGACGAAGTGAAAAGGAGCCGTGAAGCACTTGTAACAGTGATTGAGTAGCCAGTAACGGGAACTCCTGTGGAACAGACTGCTGGGCTTTTTGAACGGATTGACCATGAAGGAAAAGAAGAAAATCATCAGGAGGAGCGGCGGGAGAAATGGCGGAATGCTGATCAAATGAGCGTAGATGTAGAGTAGAACTGAGCTTGACCAGGCCACGATCATGAAAGCGGCAATTTGCATCAACGACTGGTAGGTCAGGTGGTTCCTGGGATCAACTTCGAAGATCAGAACATGGTTCACTCCGGCTTTGGCCCAGCCGGCCATGTTTAGGCCGCACATGAAGACGCTCAGGAACAGAAGAAAGGGGCCACGGAAGAGTCTCACGGCGACCCACTTGGGCTCATTGACTCGACCGGGAGATCCCCACCAACTGAAGAGGATGCCAAGCAGCAAGCAGATACTTGCACCCATGAACAGTCCCAGAGAGAAGGTGGTGATGGGCTTCTGCTTCTCCGACAATGGCGGCACCTTCAACCTTTTCATGCCGGCCTGTCGATTTCCACCTTCGAGATCAGTGATGACGGATGTTTCAACGTTGGTGATGAGAGATTCTATGTCTCTGTTCAGGAAGAAGCTGCTCTTCTCGACCTTGCTGATTCGCCAGTCCAATCCTCGTTCGTTTCCAGTCACTTTGTCATGTTTCTTGAGTATTTTTCGGAAACCGGTAGCATTTAATTGCTGAAAGTTTTGGAGCAGCACCAGACTCAAGTAGAACTCCGAAAAGGCCAACTTGAGCTGCTGGTCCGTCTTGCTCAACTTCTCACGTCCAGCTGCGAATCGCCGGCGTTTGTTCGTGGATTCCTTGTTGTGCTCCACAACCTCCTTGTATGCCAGAAGTTCAGTTTGGAGTTCGTGGTATTTTCCTTGAGCTTCAGCAATTTTCTGCGAGAAGAACAGGTTGATCTTCGTGAGTTCTTGCTCGCAATTGTTGAAGAACTTCTCATCCAGCTGAGCGGTATGCTCGATCCGCTTCTCTTCGCTCTCGGTTGGCACGAGCTGCATGCTATCATAGAGCAGCGACTTCAGTCCCTCATAGTCGATGTACTGCTTACGCCATTCCGGCGTAAGGTGACTGGTCAACTGCTCTCCGAACTTCATCCTACAGCTGGAATCGTCTATTTTGAAAAAAATGTATAATAAAAAAGGTTGATATTAAAAAAGGCTTCAGCACAGTCACGGTAGGAGGGTAAAGATAGATGTAAAAAACAATGACCTAACGTATTCAAACTGTGTAGAGTAGAAAACTCACTACACGACCATCTCCAGATCCGAGGTCGATGAGAGGACCCTTGGCCTTATGGGTAGCAAGAGCGCGTGAAATATTTTCCAGTTGTTGGGTTGTGGCCGGAACGTATGGAATACAGACCCTTCTCAATGCTGGTGTCACGAAGGGGACAGCGGCAAGAGAAATTCCTAGCGCCGTGGCGCCGGCTACTCCGGCAATCAGCATGCCGCTCACTCCCATCCTCTGCTGAAAACAGGCCTTTATTACTATATCAAAAGTAGTGAATGTGCGTGTTAGAAGGGCCCGCTTTCGGCGAAGATTGAGAAACTTGCTGTGACCTTTTTTTTAGAAAAGGACTTTTGTGTTTTACAGGAAAGGAGGAAACTAATACGAGATGCATCTGACAAGCTTTCCCAAAAGACGATGATCGGGCACATAAAATGGTAGTAAGTGAATCGGAAATTGATTCGGTGCGAGGGCGTCCATAGACGAAAAGGATTAGCACCGAGAATCAATCGGCAGATTGACTTTTAGGGAGGAGAGCAGTTTTTGAAAAAAAAAAAGATTTGTGGGTTTCAGACAGCTCAGATAGTGGGTGATAAGAGGTCTCCTACTGACTCTGCTGCTGCCAATAGATCGTTTTTATAATGAATCAGTGTTTTGTGTATGCGATTGAATATAAACGAACCTGGTGGACTGATGAAATTCCTAGTGAACAATGACGTCGATCTCTCAGCTACTCGATCATCAAAAGAAGCACGTCTGAATAACATGATATTGATATGTGTTGAAGATAATAGTAGGCCGAGGATGTTGAAAGGAAGATGTAACTAAAGGAAGTTGGAAATTTCTAGGAGAAACGAAAACGATTTTCTCTTTTCCATGTTCTGTTGTCACTCTCAACTGCGACAATGAGTTTGCGTTTTGGCAGAATTGTTGTGGGACCTTAGCTTTTATAAGCAAAAAATTTTCTTGGAATGGGAAGAACTGCTAAAAATGACATCGGAAACCACTTGGACTCAAACTGCGCCAGCGCTCCCGGCTGTTTTTGAAGGCGCACTAACGGTGCATTTTGAAGATTTTTCCATTCGGCAAGTCGGACGGACTCTGTTATGTAGTTTGATCCTTGTTTTTCCCTCTTGTTCTCAGAACTCTTCAAAAATCTAATAAGTTTCGATGAATGAATAAACGGGACAAAAAAAGAGGTCTAACGTGAACAGCCAAAGATCCGTTCTATCCCAAGTATTTTCCCTAGTTTTTTTTTCTCTTTATCGTTCCTTCCAAGTAAAACATATATTTTTAGAAAAAAATGCTGACTTCTCTCACAAGAGCAGCATTTGTCTCCGTGAGGTCATCTGTACGAACGATCGCTTCATCTTCATCTTGCAAATGTATGCCTTTTTTTCTTTCCCGCTTCAAATATCTCATTTTAGCTCTACCTCTGAATGAAGGAGATGCTGCTCCACTGCCATCTGACGACAGAGTTGTTTCCACAAAAGTTGCGCAACTTGTGGATGAGATCGCCAATCTCAATCTTCTAGATGTAATTATGTTCCGTTTTCTATTCGTTATTTACCAATTTAGGTATCAGATCTCAACTGGGCCTTAAAAAAACGCTTGAATATTCCTGATCAGCCGATGATGGGCGCTGGAATGATGATGGCTGCTGCTCCGGCTGCCCCAGTTGCTGCTGGTATGTATTACTTTCATTTTTATCTGATAATTCTACTTTTTAGAAGCTGATGCTGCTGCTGATGTGCCTCAAAAGATGACGTTTTCTGTCAAGCTTACTAAATTCGATGATACCAAGAAAATTGCTCTTATCAAAGAAATTCGAACAGCCGTGCCTGGACTTAATCTTGTACAAGCCAAAAAGGTTAGTATTCTCCCGAATCTCGTTATGGGCTCCGTAATTTCAGTTCGTTGAGACTGCTCCAGTTGTTGTAAAAGAAGATATGGGCAAACAAGAGGCTGAAGACATGAAGGTCTTGTTGGAGAAGGCAGGAGGTACAATTGAAATCGTTTAGGCTTGCCTCATTACTTCTAAAATTTGTGTTGTTTTGTGGAGACCGTTATCATTAGGATCATTTAATTTCGAAGATTGTTGCTACATTCTGTTCCGCTGTTATAAACTATGCCTCCAATCAATGTTTATTCGAACAAGCCAGGCGTGCCCTCCATTCATAGGAACACGTGGTGTAGTATGCTTACATCTGGCGGCTTTTAAGCGTCTGGCGAACATTTATAATTTTGGTTTTATGCGATAGCGCCTAATGATAAGGAATCTCGCGCTCGATGGGCGAGAACCGACCAGTTCCTTCTTCGATCAAAGCACGTCTTTGCAGTCATAACAAGCCAATATCTTCTATTTCATTCAATTTGCCTTCTCCGGAATCCTAGAGCAAAAATCGATCGACAATAAAGATCTTTTATGACAGTACAGCTATTCGAAGAGCTCGTATCAACAATTGAAGCATTACAATTCACGCACTTCAGTTTCCACCAGAAAAAAATGAGGCAACAAAGCCACTCGACCTTGACCACAACAATCTGTGGACCACTTATCGGTTTTCGTCTTTCTAAAAAAATTTTGCTTTTCTAAAGACAATCTGTTAATTCTACCTTCATTACATTTCTCGAGACACGAAATTCCTACCTTCTTAAAGGAAGCTTTCGGCTATGCCAAGAATGCCAAAAACCGCTGCGGGACCATTTGGCATTGGTCCCGTCACGATCTTGCATATTTTGTATTTTTCGACGCCTTACACTCGTTTTATCGTTTTCAAACCATGTTTAATCGATTTCGCATCAAATTTTACACCAGTTGTGTCTATTCCGACATCAAAATTGATGTGCTTAGCAAAGAACAAAATGGGAAAGAGCAGAAACGCTGTTTTCGCCTTTTCCTTCCAGTTTTATTGGATTTTTGCTTTCGGAATATACTTATCAGACGTAAAATTTGATGCCGAATCGATTGAACATGGTTTAGAAACGAAAAAATCAGTGAAAAACGTCGAAAACGCGAAAATAAAATTTTTGGGATGAGATCGCGTCGGGACCCGCTGTAATCGTGACGGAACCCGTGCAATAGGTCTCGCAGCGATTTTTTTGAAGCCGGACACACGTTTTAATGTACAGTCATGACTAGTTTTTCGGAAGTGCTTTGTTGTCGCAACTTCCATGGTCGATGAGTCCAAACGTCGTCATTTTCTCGCCGCATGAATCACAGAATGCCTATCCTGGACATTTCTATCAGCTTAAGAACGCCATTGAATTCTTCGCGTGGTCGTCTAATCCTAACAATAAGTCAGGTACGTATTCTCCTGTGTTCCAAAACTTGTCCCATCAGACTTAAGGGGATGTGGACGATTGTTCAAACGAAAGACTGTTGTCTTAATCTTGGCTATACACACGATATGTCTTTTGGTATTTACCGCAAGAACCAGTAATTTGTTTTCTTTCGGAACAGAGTGAGTTTTCTTGCGGTTTTGACTGGTCGCCCTGGTTGAAATACAGCAGTTAAAGAACGCCCTTTTAGTGTGAGAGGTACCTAAAAAACGTTTCAGAATTGTCACTCGCGTTCTGAATAATTCTGTCATCTACGAGGGTTATTGCGTACTTCCAAACATTTACCATTCAAGTCAGATCAACGACACGATCAGGATTACACAGATTCTTCACATTAGTTCCAACTTTTTAGACGATAGAATTATTGATCAGGTAAGCACTTTCCAGTATCTATGAAATGTATCAAATAGGTGAAGAACTGGCAAGCTCCAGTCTCATTGTCTGTCGTTCTGATCCGTCGAGATGACTACTACTGTATGAAAACAATGGTCAGTTCTATACGCGACTAAACATAACTTTTTCAGCTATCTCAACTGATCAAAGACAATCCAGAGGTTTCCTCGTTTCTTTCCGTCCATTTCATTTTTCCAATAGAATGGAATTTAAATTGTGTTGCTCCAACCCAGACCTCAAAATGCGAAAAGCAGAAATATACGGAAAATATTATGGCCAACTATCCGGCTAACATTGCCCGAAACGTTGCAAGAATGGTAAGGCAAAAAGTTACCATATCTTTTCGTTTTCCAGTTTTCTACCACAAAGTACATTTTGATTGCTGACTTTGAACATTTGTTCAGTGCTGGTTTCGAGCAAGATGTGAAGAAGGTAGCCGACAGATGGTTGGATCATCCTGACGCTCGTCACGTGTTGGTCTACCGAATATTTGAAATTGAAACGAAAGTTCCGGAACCAAAGACAATCACAGATCTGAAAGAATTGTACGACAAAGATGCTGCCGTCGTTTTTCACAACAAATTCTACAAAGGAGCCCATGATATTCCTGGACTGGACGAGTGGTTCAAGGAAAACGGAACCGATTTGGGTATTTCCACACAAGCTGTGAAATACAACAGATTTTCGTGGGAGCCGCAGTTTGTTTCCCGAAATGACATTCCCTTCCACGACGTGCACTTTCCATTCTTGATTCGAGACAACACGTGCTTGGTAAGAAATGCTAATTTGCTAGCAAATATTGGTTCCAGAGATGGGAACTTTGTCGTGCTGGGTACAAGTTTGACGTCTTGAGCAGGCATTTCATGTATCATCGAGGGATCAAAAGAAAAAGAGGCATAACTTTGTCCTACAAAAATGCTCTAAAGAATCAGCAAAAGTTCAAAAAAGCCCTTATTGCATTCAAGAAACGAATGGACGACACTTATACGAACAGCAAAGGAAAATGCCCGGAGCCAAGATCCTAAAATAACATGGCGCTGCACTTTACGGGTCAATTGCAAAAACGAATAGATTCATTTGAAATAAATACAATGTTAAGTTCTTACTTCTTCAGTCGTTTTTTGATTTCCTCCTCCAGCATCTTTAGTTCGGACATCTTTCCAGCGAGTTCTTCTTTTTCTAACTTAATTTTTTTATCGAAACGAACAGAAAGCCTGACAAACCTCGAGCGACTCGTCCAATTCACCGAGTTTTTTGGTAAGAATATCGTTGTAACAGGACTGAACGTTGCTCAGATGACCGTTGATGTCGATGGTTGGATTGATCGGACGATAACCTTCTGTTATTCCAAGTTCTTCGTTTATTTCCTTGCTCTCCTTGATCAAGTCTTTTAATTCGTTAAGTTTATTTTCCATCTGAACGAGAGAATTAAAAAACGGCAGAAACGTACATCGCAGTCTGCTAGTAATGTGGCGACCCGTCTTTCGAAGCATTTGGAAAACTCCTGTGCAGCCACGTGCAGGATATCGGTACGTTCGGCTTCAGAAGACTTTATATTTGCATTTTTGCACTAAAACGTTGACTAGAGAACGAAAGAGGAAAAACTTGCAATTTTTTTCATTTGGCTAGACTGGGCTATCAGGTTGGCTATATTCTTGCTGAAGTCCCGAATTGATCCCTCCAAAGCTTCCATTCTGAAAAATCATAAATGGATACAGCAATAAAAAGTACATTTCAGAATGAATGAAAGGTTTAAAAGATCTGTTCCTAAAAATGCATTCAAAAGGGAATTTTTGCCGCTGCTTATAGCCGTAGAGCACACAAACTTTCTGGGAGAAACGCTAGAAAGATAGGGGAACGTCTTTAGCATTTAGCTAGGAAAAAAATGGAAAAGAAAAGGATAGCAAAGGAAATGTTTGAAAAGGGCGAACTTCTGCGGCAAAGGGTGTCAATTTGCATGTGAATATACTCCCGCCACATAAATATACCGTTCAGTGGCAGAAGTTTGTCTTTTCGGACAATCCATGACCGCCATAATTGCAGAATTCAGTAAGTAAAAAGAGAGCATAACACAATCTCTGCTCAATAGGAGTGAATTGGTATATGACATGGGACGTTCTCCTAGTAATTAGACTTGTGACCTGACCCATTGTGTATAGACCTCTCCGTACCGAGGTTCAATTGACCGTTCTTGTTCAGGTACCCAAGCCTCGTTCAAAAGTCCATTCCGCTCTCTTATCACTGATCATTTTAAGCTGCTATCGATTTACGATCTCAGAATGTGAGTCTCGCGCCAGACTATGCCCTTTCTTTTTTCCTGGACCAGGTGGTCCAGCCATCGAAGCGTGGGGCTTGTTGAAAGGTTTGACAATCGACCTCGGTCGGACCGATTGTCTGCTATCATTACATTCGCGAGTCATGACTCACTCTCTCGTCTTTTGTATCATCTCTCCCAAGTGCCCTGAGGGAGAAATGCAGTTGTTTGCTTATGATCGATGACACGTCTTGATATCATCGACTCGGAGGCTTTCCCAATTTCTTCTCTCCTTTCACACCTTTCTTCCTTTCCAGATAAATTTCTCCTTTTTCAGATAAACATGCAGACGAACAAGTATCGACGGCACTATCGAGCTCAGTTCATGAGGGTCGGTTCAATCTCATTTCCCCTGTAGCCTCAACCTTTTAGCTATCTACCAAAGGAGAGCCAAACTCTATCCCCCTCTCTGAGGTCGGAGACAGACTACGGAACCTGAAAGGCTCACTCAAACTGACAGATGAACAGGTAACTCTTACTATTCTCTCTTCAATTAATATAAAAGATTCTCATACAGTAGAATTCCTCTTCCAGATCCAATTTCTCCTCGAGAAAGCCGATGCCAATCAGGACGAGAGGATAGATCTAGAAGAGTTTTCAGCTCTGGTAAGAATCTCGTTAGAACTGTTCAAATTCTGTTCAGATGACCTCTCCCGAGACACAGCCTTCGACAATCAAACGAGCACTGTATACAGTGGCAGACCAAGTCATCACTCCGTCTCAAAAGGTCGACGTCCATTCGTATATCGATGAATACACTCTCTGTCCACCACCCGTTTTCATCATTTTGGCTACGATTATTGAGGTAGTTTTGATTGAGACGAAACTGAACAAAACATTCAGATATCGGTCTTTTTCTTCTACTATTTCTCCTCGTCTGATCCTAAGAAAGACTTCTTTTCCTATTGTGCCGGTTGTATGAAGAGGAACCATCAACCCGGTGTCTTCATCTTTGCCCCAAAACTTAGAGAACAAGCCTGGAGATTTGGAAGTTATGCTCTCTTGCATGCCGGATTTTCGCACTTGATCACAAATTGTGTTATGCAGTTAATTATCGGAGTTCCATTGGAAATCGTCCACAAGATGTGGAGAATCGGTCCACTTTATATCATGGCCGTCATTTCCGGAGCTCTACTCCAATACGCTCTGGATCCGAACGCTCTTTTGGTCGGCGCCTCTGGCGGAGTCTATGCTCTGATTCTGGCCCATTTGGCCAATGTCTTCCTTGTGAGTTTTCTCTTAAAAATCTGACTTCCATCGTTTAGAACTGGTCCGAAATGCCTTTCCGATGGGTCAGAATTGCAATTCTGGGAGTCTTTCTCGGCTTCGATATTGGAGGAACAATCTACAGACGCTTCTTTACCGACGACTGTGACATGGTATCTCATGCCGCTCATCTGGCCGGAGGAATCACTGGCTTCTGTTTCGGAGTGTTCATTCTCTACAATATTGTTGTGAGTTCTTCTGAAGTCTCTTAATCACAATTCAGGACCACACATGGGAGAAGATTGTCCGCTGGTTGTGTGTGGCTTTATACAGCTGTTTCCTCATCTTCTGCTTCATTATGATCTTCCTTCGTCATCCAGGAGACCAGCCTTTTTTCAATACTGATCTGTGTCGCGAGTGACTACCTTCTTTCTCTTTTCCCCGATCTCTGTGATATGGTCTTTGATGAAAGTCCAGTCAAGGCCCTACGTTTTGAGTCAGGCATAGAACTCGGTAGTTCGTCAGTAATTGAACTACATACGTTGATGAGTGCTCCGAAGAGAAAGATAATAACTCTAACCAAAAGTTTGGCTAACAAGGGAAGCTTGCCAACTTAAGTTGGAGTTTTGCAATGAGTATAGTCAAGTAGATTCCGGGGTATACTCCCAAATTCGCTTAATCACTCCCTGGTCCGAGTTATGGACGATTTAAAAACGGTCGCACCCGTACCGTGAAACATATCGCGCGGGATCGAAATCAACAAACATTGCAGGTCCGGACTCATGATCGTTTGGTCATGTGTTCGATTCCATTTTCATAATCAGATCAGAGACCACAACATCAATCACCATTTCTATCAAAATTTGTCTCTCACTTCACTATAAGTGTTTCAGAAGTTACCTAAACCAATTAGACATCAGGTTCGGATTTTGCACTTTTTTATGATCTAGTGGTCGCGAAGTCGGAATTAGGGTAGAAATTTTTTTTTTCTCCAAAAGTCTCCTAGAAGCAGGAAAGTACCTTTCGATCTGGTTTACATCCAAAAATATCCGAACAGTGAAGAAAAACATCAGAAGAATCAAAAGATGAAAAACAAAAACGAAGAAAAAAAAATGGAATCGAACATATGACCAAACGATCATGAGTCTGGACCGCACACCATTGGGCCACGCTGCAATGTTTTTTGATTTCGATCCCGCGTGATATGTTTCACGGTACGGGTGCGACCGTTTTTAAATCGTCCATAACTCGGACCAGGGAGTGATTAAGCGAATTTGGGAGTATACCCCGGAATCTACTTGCCATGGCCTATCGAATGGCACTATACTCATTGCAAAACTCCAACTTAAGTTGGCAAGCTTCCCTTGTAAGAGGAAGATTGAAAGTTGTGATTAACATCACGAACGCGATCGAAAGTTGGGAGACGGTATCGAGAAAACCAAGAAGAAACAGAGCAAATAGATGCTGCAAATTTCAGTCTCCTGACTCTTCAGAAAGACATAATTTTATCTGATTGCCTGCATCTGTCAGTGTCTGTAAGAAAGAACACGGATTTAGCATCTGCTCTTTGTTGACGTTCTATCGAAATTTGCTCCTCTTGTCGTTGCCGGTGTTCTCGAAGTACACGAGACGAGGACGGTCTTCAGCTGAGGATTCAGTTCCAGTGGGAAGTGTACACTGAAAGGTTTACATTTATAATATTTGGTTACGCATGAACCTTACCTGAAAGTGTCAGCGTCTGTATACATCTCCTTCCAAGTTCCGCCATAGTGCTCGACGATCTGTCCGACGAGCATCATCGTTTTTGCCGATACGACTTGGAAAGGATGTGTTCCGATGGCCATGGCAGGCGGAATGATGTGGAACCACGGCTGTCCAGTTCCGTCCAAACAGAATCCACCAAAGACACAATTGCGCTTTAGATAGACGGTTGTCGCGGTATCGAGAAAACCAAGAAGAACCAGAGCAAATAGATGCTGCAAATTTAAGAACACGCATTTAGCATTTGCTCTTTGTTGACGTCCTATCGAAATTCGCCTGCGGCGCTCAGAAGTGCGAAATAAATTCTGTCCAAGTTCTAGATTCCCATCCAAATAGACTAATCCTTTAACAAACCTAACCTCATAACTACCTCATTTTCACTCACTCCAAGTTCAAAACTAACTACCTTATCTTGACAATTTCTGACTTGTCGCGACCATTTGAAGTCCCGGACAAACAAACATCCAAACAGAGTCCACGACAGACACCATTGCGCTTTAGCATTAGAGAGATATCGCGAACTTGTATTTGGGCTATCTGATACTGTATCTCTCTGTCTTTCTGAACCGTTTTCCTTTTTCAATTTCGCGCTGTAATTCCTCTCTGTAATTCTGGCCATCGACACAAGAGACCATCGACACAGCACAGCCGTTACAGTTTATTGTGCATTCCACCCGTTCAGACCACATTGATAGTTACGAAATTTTAGTCGTTTACAGACAGAGAAGGAATGTCTGTTCTTGCTACAATAATCTCCAAAACGGGATACTTCTTGATGTATTTGACGGCATGATCATGTGTCAACATGGTAAAGTCATGGCCATTCACCTGAAAACAAATTCATCTTTTCGAAATGACTTTGGACGAACTCTGAGGATTTTGTCGTGTTGACGGAGTTCGGCCTTCTGGGCCGGTGAGTTGGGCTCAATGTACGTGATGTAGATTCCCTGAAAGTCTGCTGTCTATTGACCAACTTGTAACCCACAGTGTCTGGATAACTGTATGGAGATCTGGTCGGGTCCTGGTCTATTCCTCCTCCAATTTTGAACCCAACCCTGTGGTTCACGTTCCCATAATGGTCGTAAACCTGAAGTTTCTTTATTTGTGGAAAAATCACAAGCTACCTGTTCCTTTCTCAGTTCTACAGCCAAACTGAGACATTCAATTTGCTCACCAGCCTTGTGTCCATATGCAGTCATTCTGAAAACCTTTTTGTACTAAAAAAAAATGAGGAAAAAAAAGAGAGAAAATCGATAGAGAATACTAATCCAACGCACAAGGCGGTCCGTGACTCATCTTGGCAGTCGGCTGCTTCATAATAGAAACAACGGAGAGCAGTAATTGGTGGGAAAGAGAAACGAGAAGAGAGAGTATTGACCGGCTGAGGATGAGTCACTCGCGAGAAGGGGGGAAATAGCTAATCGGGAACACAAACACGGACTATCAACTGGTCAGTTTGGTTCAGTGAAGACACGCAACCGAGGTCAGCTGCCGGCGCGATTATAATGGGTGTCATGTCCGTGTGCCCTTGGCCTTTAGGCTTTACTCTGTCTTTCTCATCTTTTGTATCTTTCAAAAGTTCTCTACGATTGAAGATACTGTATATACAAGTGCTGCACCTCTTCAGGTGTGCTATTTCTTCCAGAGACAATTAACCGAACATTTATTTGGGAATGCAGATGCCTTGTTCGGTCCGGGTGTTTCCTCGCGGACAGCCACATCCAAAAGATGCAATGTCTGGTTGATAGCAACATGGTCGACTGTCCATTCTACACTCTGATCCGAACCGAATACAGTAGTCCTCATCGGAACCATCGGAACAGTCTTTCTTCTCATCCAAGACCTTCTTTCCCTCTATACATTCTCCACTTCCGCATCGGTATTCACCCGTGTCACACTGTTCCGGAAAGGTCAGTTGGGCTGAAATGAGTCTAGAAGAAGAATATGGTAAGAGTACTTGATGTTAGAGTCGAGTTGTCCGTGTCCGTCTCGTTTACAGTACCCAGAAGCGTGACAACTTCACTGGTCAAAGGTTCAGGTACTGTAGGACAGAATATTATTCCACTTCCACAGGGGTCTGAAAGATTCTTGTTGTTCATCTCAGACTCTTACTCACCCTCGTCACTGGTATCTCCACAATCGTCTTTTCCATCCTGAAGCCATTGAGGGAGTACACAATTAGGCGTGGTGGCACACTTGATGGCTCGCGGATGTCTGCACATGTTACTCCCTGAACTGGTGTTGCTTGCTGAAACTGTTGTTCAAACATCGTCTGTCAGAACACTTTAGAGTCTGTTCATTCATTAGAACACATTGTCCACATTTGAAGTTCTTCGAAGTCCCGTCGCAGTGGATCTGCCCCACTCCACACCCTGAGCTAAGAAATTAATGGAAAATAATCAAAATCTAACACTCGTCGGATCCGTTGGGACAATCTTGCACACAGTTTCGAACCGAAGTGAAGGGAATACAGACAGGTGACGGAGATTTGGCGTCACAGTCGAAATGAGCCCATGGACAGCGAAGAGAAATGTGATTCGGATAGGCTCAACGGGTCTTTTGTGTTTGATAAAAGATACCTAGCGGATCGGGAGGAATTGACTCGACTGAAGAGAGAAAAAAGACGAGAAGCATTTTGGGAAGAAAAGAGACCCGACCGGAAGCAGTTTCAACCACAACAAAGACTCTTTTCATAACTCTTTTTGTCAAAAAAGCTCAGACCCTGTGCGAGACATCCTTCTTCTAATCGGAGTGCCACGTTGGGTTCGATCTTATTCAGATCACGCGCAAACCTCCGACCTCGGACATCACACGAATCTCATCATTGCTGCGGCGGAGTCGAACTCGCGTCTCTCGCTTGGAAGTGTGGGCGTTTTGGCACTGCGCCAAGCTGATCAGCCAGTGTCTATCAATGTCAGTCTATGTATTTCTTTACAGAAGACATTGGAGGCAATTTTTATTGCATAAGTGAATACACGAGATACAAAATGGGATATGTTACCAGTTGAAAGGCAATTGAGGTAAGGGAAACTGAGGTTAATGGATATATGAGATAATGTGGGAAAAATGCAACATTCTAGGCAGTCAGAGTTCCATAGGTTCCGGCAGCAGTAAAGACTCCTTCTCGTTCACGATCGCGACTAGGCTTGCCGAGATCGCAGCAGGCCGTCTTCATTCCATTTACATCGTGTCGAATGATGATCCAATCCTTCTCGGGACAGGCCGTAATCTGAGAAAATGATGTTTATGACAATCAAAAGAACCTACATCGATAGTTTCTGTTTGTAGACCTATCGTAATCTTTGTCAGTCCGATTCCAACGGAAACCACTCGATACTGTTTCACTTGTGCAGACGGAATTTTTTCGTTTATCCAATGAACTTCGTAGCCTTGTCGTCCTGATCCCAGATGAATATACTCTCTCTTATCTGACGGGACTCCTCTCCTGAGGGCCTGAAATCGTCTTTAAAGGGACAGTCCCCACCCCCCGCCCGATGACGCTCAAGCCAAACGCTGTACCAGGAGTGGTATGCGGCGCCGCCGTCTGAACATTACAAATTATTCTTCGTCTAGTAGCTGCGTACTCAATATTCACAGCCATTTTTCAATCTGACAACGAGCTTTGCCAGGTTTACAATGTGCTATAAAAATGTAGCCCTCGATCTCCTCTTCAACTTTGCAGAACATCACAAATCTCGAAAACCTTTTCTTCAGGATGCAAATGACGATGGAAGTGCGGGGTGTATGCGCAAGAGCAAAAATGGCGGAATTGCTTTGGAAAATTAGAAAATAGGGGTGCAAATAACTAAAAACACGTTTTTCTATCAAAATGTAAAAAGAAAAAAGGTTTTCAGCCGAAAGGATTCGAACCAAAGACCCCCTGAAAATCGGTGCTAACCGAGTTCAATGCGGTCTGACTTGCCAGATCGGACGGCGGCGCCGCATACCACTCCTGGTACAGGGTTTGGCTTGAGCGTCATCGGGCGGGGGGTGGAGACTGTCCCTTTAATAAAATGACAAGAAAAAACTAACGATTTGATCTTCTTCGACAGGACTGTCCGATGTGCCATAAATGGACGTCAAAGCCTTTGTTCTGGTCGAATATCGAGCAGCGTAATATCCAGAACGATCTCTTCGTCGAATAACTTCCGTCAACATTTCACTGTCCCGATCTAACGAAGAGACTTCCATATTCTCACGATGAATTTCGGTCTACATCAACTTTTGCGGTTATTTATGAGGGAAAGGTACCGTTTTTGGGAAAACTCTGATTTCGACATCTATGGCACGAATATTGACTACGAGAGGGAATTTGTGACAAAGGTAAATCTGAAATAGCGTATTTGAAAGTAGAATAGATTGCGAGCCTACTTCAACCGGGCCATAAATCCATTTGGCGTCATTCGTCGGATACTTGAAGATTTTCGCTCCACACTCATGTCCATCCGCATGTCTCAATTCGTACAAGTATGTAATTTCGTTCTTATCTTCGTCACGGAACGGATGACAAGTACCCACTGTTCCGATAGTCATCGGTGGCAACGGAGACTAAACTTTTTTTACCAGACAGCTATGGGAAATACTTACGAATTTGTGAAAATTTGACATGTCCGGCTGCGGAAAATGGTTGTAGACGACATTTTTGTCCAGAGCAAACTGTACCTGTTTTCTGCCAAAGTCAGGAGTCTGGCCGTAATTGAAGAATTGGGCTCTTTGGTGCGAAGCGAGGACAGACTCTCTTTCTGGTTCGGGAAGAGGAAGAGAATGGTCAGACGAATTCTGCACGAGTAAAAACTTGCTAGATTAAAGAAAAACAATACCTGAGGTATTGGTTTAGCTGCGACTCTGGGCTGCAATCCGACTCTTTTTTTCGTAGCGGTTTGTTCCGCCAGAGACAGTCGTTTTTGAAGATCGGCTATTTCGTTCTGATACTTCTTGATTTCCCGCAAGTGATTGTTCTGAATTGTTTTGAAAGTATAAAAACACCGCAAACCTTTTGCAGCTCCAGTGTTTTCTCCAAACGCATCTTCATGTCCTCTTTCGCCTCTAGATCAGCTTTCAATTCTGAACGTAAACTTACAAATTTGAGTAAAAAAAATACAAACCTGATATTTGCTTGTCCTTACACCGGACTATATGTCGTTGTGTGGCTACTTGAGCTCCAGTTGTTACCATTTGCTCCTTATTTTCTTTATCCTGAATTCGTTATTTCAAAAAGACAAATCTGGACAAACTTTTTCAACCTGTAGTTTTTCGAATTCCTTCTCCCTTCTTTCCAGATGGAGTCGGTCTTTTCGAAGACTTTCAAGCTCTCGTTGGAAATGGTTGTTGGTTTCTTCTCGTTCTCTTTCCACTTGCTGCAGGGCGTAGTTCAACTGAGCGTCTTTCTCGACATACATCTGCTGCACTTTTTGCAGTTTTTTGAATCCATCACGTAAATTGGAGCATCCGAGATCCACATGAGCGACATTATCTCTCAGCTGCCGACGAAGAACTTTCACTAGAGGATCTACAGTTTTTGGAAGTAGCTTTCTGAATAACTAGCGGTTTGAATAATAATAAAAAGTAAACCTGAGAGGAGTAGTATGTGCTTCTTCCGACGAAGTTGTCGAGGGAACAGCTGCTTGTCTTCTAGACCTCTGGTTGTTCAGTGCAGCTCTTCGCAGATGGTCTTCCGTTGGTGGAGATGGTTGCACTTCGACATGTCTTGGTTGATACTGGGTCGATTGAGAAGGACGAGGAGCTGGTGTTTTCGGTTCTGGGACACGATTTCTTTCCGGAAAGACTTCATTGAGAGGGCGATCATTCTTGGCAATCAGTCGTCTTGTGGAAGATATCGATGATTCGTCACTCGAAGCTATGAAAGTAGGTTCAACAGTAGTCGGAGAACTCAATTCAGAGTGCTGGAAACAATCTGACAGTTAGAAAAAAAATTGAACTCTTACCGGCTCACTGGACGTCATTTCGCCTAAAATAGGAGTTTCTTTCGGGGTTTCCGTCGTTCGAACGTGTCTTGGAGCAGGCTGAGGAGGCAAAACCAGAGCATCATGATGGAATGGAGGAGCATGAATGGGCGTGCTGCTCAGTGGTCCGTCGTTGGTGTTGATTGATTCTTGATGCCCAACAGAGGATTCCGACTAAAACTTTGGTTACGAAAGGAATTTAAAAGTCAAATTACCGCACAATAGCCTTCGAGCTCTCTACTCGCAGCATGATGTCGCAATTCTCTCGTCGGAGTGCTCATTTCCGTTTCTTCCTCCATCTGACGTTGAATTGCTCGTTCATGTCTAACAAAACTGTCCACTAAAATTGAAAATAAAGAAGGTGATACTTTAGTAAGCTCACAGGCAGGAGATCGATACGCGTTGTTGTTGCGATCATTTGGGAGGAAGACTTCATCGTCAGTGGTTCTGTTCGTCTGCTCTTGTTCATCTGAGCAAATACAAAAACATAGAAATTAGTAACTAACTTTGTGAAGATTGTATGTCCCGTGAGTAATCGTTGACTAACGTGTCGGCCTCCGGTAGCTGCTCTCCTGTTCGATCTGGAGATGGTACTAGCGAGTCGTTGTATCCGCCATAGCCACTTTCAACACTACGATTAGACGGCATCTAAACTAAACTTTGAAAAGAACAAGGCGACAAATTGCCGCGTAGATTTGTTCGTGAGGAGCAGCACTTCCTCTTCCACTGTCCGGTACAACTGGTGGTGAGAATTGCAATTGAGGAATCTCCGGAGTCGGTAAAATGTCTACATCTGAATTAAGTATTTTAGTCATATTTTAAATAAAACTAACCAACATAGGTAGAAGTGGATGGAAAGCCACTACTCGCACTTGTTGCTGATGGACGGATCTGTGATCCTGTATAAGACTTTGGCCTCATGTAACTGATTTTCTAAATCCTAACTAACAAAAAAAGTTGAAAAGACTCACATTAAACTTTTTGGATCCTTCTCCTCGTTTTAGAAACTGCACGAATCGGGGATTCTCAGCGGGAGGTCTCTCGCCGTCGTCGGCCATCACTGCAAACAGTTGATAAGACTGGATGGGAGAGAGGGGAACTAATAAAGAGGTCAGGAGAATGTAAAGAGTCAAATGGTCTGACCATCTGACACTCAGATGTGACTCCCTTGCGACAGGAATAAATTACGGGGCCGGTCGGCTGAGAATGCCAACAACAAAGAGGCGATTAGATCGTGCAATCGATCTTTTGTGCCTCAGGTTTTGTAGGGGGTAAAACGAGAATCTAGTCATGTAAACATTGGATGAAGGAAAAAAATGATAATGGAGACAAACCACGGTAATACTAAGCAAAGATATATTATCACTCTTTATAAAATCAACAAATAACCCAATTATTTAACATTGTTCAGAGCTCATTTTGGTCTATTTTCTTCTGAATTTTGCCCAATAGTACATCCATTTGAGCACTGAGATTTGGCTGGCCTTTACGATTCGTTTTCCTGATCGCCTGAAAGTTGTATCCTTGTAAAAGTTGCAGGACGTTATACCTGATTCATCTTATTTTTCGTCTTGTTGTATTTCTGGATCGCCTCTGTTCGTTGCTCTCGTTCAATGCGGGCCTGATAATGAATAGGTTGAAATGAAAAACGTTTGACCAACTTCTTCACGTTTCTGTCGTTTCTCCGCCTGTATCTGCTCGTACACTTGCTTTGCCTTCTCGAAGTTGCTGACTTTCTGTTTCCGTACAGATCTAAAGAAAGCAAAAGTTTATAAACGAAGATAGCTTATATACGTTTTTTGGCTGTTTTTGCTCGATCCTTGCATTCCTCCAGAGTCCTTCACTTTGGCAATGTTTTTTTGTGGGAGCTTTTTCTTTTCGTTGTTTTTTGGCATTTGGCTGAAAATTGTAATAAAGACGAGAGGCTTGAGAGAAAAATGTGATAAAACAAACGATGAGCATATTGAGAATTCAAATTCACTGCCTGACAGTCCTTTAAACTAATGACCAAAAACTGAGACCGTTCTCTGGTTTACCATTGTTTCTCTTCTGTCTTTCACTTTAGTTTTCTGCTTTATCTCTAAAAGTGACTGAACAAGCGTTGAAACAGTTTACAAACAACGCATCTTTCAGAAAATGGTGGAGCCAGCGTCAGACACGTCGGATATGCAGCGGTTCGACGAGATGTTTCTCCATCTAACGCCAAGAGGAGCAACTGTTCCCTATGGAATCTGTTTCGATGACGAGGGAAATATCTGGGTTTGTTCACTTTTTTTCCACCCCATTTCATTTCAGGTTGCGACGAAGGGCGGCTTGTTCAAATTCCATGGCGAAAAGTTGACAACTCTTTGGGAGCGAAAAAACCTATTTCCGAAAAAGATGGCAGCATTCTGTCAAGTCGTCTGCTACCACGATACTGTAAGTCACTTTGTTTTTCTTTCAATAGCATTCTTTTCAGATTATTTACACCTGTGGAGAAGACAAAGAGAAAACGACAGAAGTGAGATTTTTCTCGCTGGATGGAGAGATGAAGCATGAGTCTTTCTTCGATGGATTGAGTCAGTTGCTTTTTGTGATAAATTTATAGCAAAATTATAGTATTTTCCCTGGTTGTCAGTCCGGCCGGTGAACTTTATGCCAGCAAACATCCGGAAGGAAACGCCTCAGTTATTATCAAGTAATTTATTTTGTTACTCTTCAAAATCATTTTAAGAACATCTTTCGACGCTCCAATCGGCTGGGATCCTCTGATAACAATCGAGGGAGAAGCTTTCCAATCTCTTTGTGTTCTCGACGAAGACACTCTTGTCGCCTCTGTAGCTGAACGACCCGTTCAAATGTATTCAAAGTAGGTCGATTGAATTCGGTTACATACTCAACTTTTTAGACAGCGACTAGTGTATATCGATGCAACTGACGGCAAAATCAAGAAATCATTCAGTTCGGCCGGAAAAGACGAAGGAAAAATATACTTTCCAAGAGCACTCGTCAAGTAAGACAAGTGTCTTTAATCCACTTTAAATTGCTCCCAAGTCTCTGTGCATGGCGGAAGCTTTAATTGAGGATAACACCAAGGGATCAATAAGTCTAGACAAGAAAAGCAATTACTCTAGCTCTTTCTAACGACTCATTCTTAGGTAGTTTCTTTGGAAAAGTGTGACTGGAATACTGACAAGGGAAAAAGGAGAGGGGTAGTAGAACTGAGACTGACTAAAGCTAGGAACGGGCCAGGCGACCCGTTCAGATCCTACATTTTGAAATTAGGCTTGGGAGGGAGTGGTTTCAAAAATATTTTCGGTAGTTTTTTTTTTTGGAGGGTCAGGGAGAGTGACTGGAGGAGAGTAATAAAGGAGGAATGAAAGGGAAACCACGACTATGACTCCATAACAGAACGAAGTCATGAATTTTTTCTCTTCAGGCACGGAGAAGACTTTGTTGCAATGGATAAAGCTGGACGTTTCCTCAAATTCAACAAAAACGGAGAGTTTCTCGGTCTTCTAGCAGAAATTGATGCGTATCTCGCCAATACTTTCTGTATCAAAGACGACAAAGCTTTGATGGCACTCAGCGGAGTTGTTTACGATCAGGTTTGTATAACTTCTTGCTTCTTAAGATTTCGTTATTTCAGGATAGACGAACGATCTGTGACGACTGGCTCGAATGGATGAACTTGGACGGATCCTCGTGGAAGAAACAACGAGCCGAGAAGGCAGCCAAATAGACTCATTTTCTCACTTATTGCATTCCATTTTCACTTAATACAGATTGCTTCAATCCAATATAGTCAAGTGGATAGGATGACAGTCTATGAAGAAAGCGAGCGCAAGTTCAATCCCGGGTGGTAGTACACGAAGGTAGTCTACCCTGGCATCTCTCGCCAGCCTAGCCTGTCCAGCGGATCCCGTAGCTTGAGCAACCCTGATCATTCAACGCGCTCATCATCACTCCAAGACCCCTCTACTCTTCGGATGTGATCTCGGTCAGGTTAACTACCTTGAATACCAAATAAACAGTTAAACAGCTATAATCCAGGGACTGACCCTTTAGAAACTGGCCTTGAACATACCGAAATCCTTAAAGCGACCTGCTAAGTGCGACCAAGTGGCCCTCGTCGAAGTAATGGAGTGGCGGGAACTTTTCGCATAACAGATTTATTAAAAACAAGAAACCCGTGCAATTATTAACACATAATATTTGCTGGATTCGCCGGATCAGACTGGGAACACACGACCATCGGATCTGGATTGTTTGTAATCGTAGAAATCCAGACGCCAGCTTGACAAATAATAATGTTTGGTGGCAGATTGGCTGTGGCACAGCCTCCTCCAAGAAGTAGTGCTTGATTTTCCTGGAATTTCGATTGAAATTGCGGCTGTATCGACTAAAATACCGATAATGAGAGAGTCAAGGGCCAACGGCCTTGGACACTGGTACAAGTAGCATCGGCCGAAACACATCCCGTCGCTGTATCAGTTACGGGAGCATAGACGACCATTCCGTCTCTACTGTTAGGACTGGTAGTCATCCCTGGTGACAGCATGTCAATAGTGCAAGACGAACAAGCTGAAAAGATTTAGGAAGGGAGAAGGAAAAGGAACTACATCCAGCAGTCGTTGTAGTCGTTGTGGTCGGAGTAGTTGTTGTTGTGGTCGTTGTTGGAGTTCTGAATCGCAACTCTGTTTCCTGTTAACTTGTTTGTTTGTTTACGAGAACGAAATGAATTTATAGAAAAGGTTAAAAAAAGAGATGGAACTGACGTCGTGGTCGTAGTACTGGTAGTTGTTGTTGTAGTGGGAGTCGTGGTTGTAGTTGTTGGAGTTGTTCTAAAAACTCCAATTTAAGACCTCAATCACTGAATCCACGTGGCATGCACCCATTTAAAACTCAATCTCATTCACATGCTTCCTAAACTCACGTAGTCGTCGTACTGGTAGTAGTCGTCGTGGTCGGTGTTCTGAACCAAAAACTAATGAAAAGAAGACAAACCAACGTGGTTGTAGTGGTGGTAGGTGTGGTCGTTGTGGTCGTGGGAGTTGTTCTAAAACAGTTGTGATAATATCGTGAACATTCTATCCACGTGGCATGCTTCAAGTTAGTTTAACCCATTCTGTTCAACTCACGTCGTCGTGGTTGTTGTGGGTGTTCTGAAGAATTCTATTCGACAATGGAAAATCACAAACTAACGTCGTAGTAGTTGTTGTGGGAGTGGTGGTTGTTGTTGTAGTCGTCGTCGTACTCGTGGTTGTTGTGATAGGAGTAGTTGTGGTGGTTGTGGTCGGAGTGGTGGTTGTTGTGGTAGTAGGAGTAGTAGTCGTCGTAGCGCTAGTGGTCGTTGGTGTGGGAGTAGTTGTGGTAGTTGGAGTGGTGGTAGAGGTAGATGTACTGTGATGCATACTTTGTATATATGATAGTTCTACTTTCTACTCTACCAGCCGTCTTCGACGGCAGTCGCTGCCCTGGCTCAGAAGTATGGAGTAAAGTCTATCCAAGTTTTAGATTCCTTTCCAAATCAACTAATCCTTTGATAAAATCTAACTTATCATGACTACCTCGTTCTCACGTTCTCACAAGTTCAAAACTAATTATCTGATCTTGACAATTTCCGACTTGTCGCGACCATTTGAGATCCCGGACAAACACATCCAAACAGTCCATCACAGACACCATTGCGCTTTACATAGTTTAGATGAGTTAGTTCAGTCTCTTTGCATTGTCACCTAATAATAACAGGATGGTCAAATACTTATATTAGGTTCTTATCACATTACAAAAAGGAGTGCCTATCTGACCAATTAGACTCACGTTGATGTGGACGTAGATGTTGAAGTGGAAGTTGATGTGCTAGTAGGTGTTCTGGAAGTCTCTTCACTCTCATGCATTCTCTTTAACTCACACGGTGGTAGTCGATGTCGACGACGTTGTAGTCGTCGGTTCTCTGTTACACTTTCATATTTTACTCTTTCCTAACCCCATCCCCATTTTGATTGCCACGTGGATACACTCTTTTCCCTAGTTTCTAAACTTACGTAGTTGAGGTGGTCGTGGTGGCAGTTGCAGTACTTCAAAAAGACTCTATTGATTCGAATTGAAAGAGACTGACTTGTCAGTAGCAGCACAACCATTGGACAATGGTGGGACCAACAGCCAGATGATGAGAGTTGGAAACATGGAAACTGGTCGGCCCGTATTCCCTTCACAGCTACCTCTTATAGTGCGCCTCTTTTTCGTCGCCTCGTTCTCGCGATTTCGACGATTGCGGATACCGATAGATCTGACGAATGAACTTGAGGCTTGTTACAGTTAGCGGCAAATTTGGTCGGGAAAGAGAAGGAGTGTATGAAATCTTGTTGGTTTGAGGAAGGGACTCAAAAGTTCTCTTTCATTCGCTTAACCACAGCCGTGCACAGAAACTTTTTGATCTTTCATCTGAACAGCTGCTCTACTAACAATAAGTCTATCTCATAATGATCTACTTAAAAATGCTCTCGCGTCTGTGTGTGTGACTGAAGCTCTAATTGAGGATAAGGAGGGGAGCTTTGTGCGCAAATTAGTTTTTAACAAGTCGCGACAGGAAAAGCAAGTGCGCGAAGGGTTCTTATGAGTTTGATAGTTTTTTGGAGGGACAGGGGTGACTGAAGCAGAGTGGCAAGGGGAAAAGGGGAGGGACAGTAGGACTGAGCCTCATTAAAGCTAGGAACTCCAGGTCCTACATTTTGAAATAGGGCTTGGGAGGGAGCGGGTTCGAATTTTGGTAGTTTCTTTGGAGGGTCAGGGAGTGTGACTGGAGGAGAGTAAAAAAGGAGGATTGAAAAGGAAACCACGACTAGGGCTCCGTGACAGAGCGAAGTCATGAACTTCTACTTTAGCCCTGGAAGGGCGTTGCCAATCTTGTTCTCAAAAGTTGTTCAGATTCTCTTCCAACTAATACAGAGACGGTGAAAAACAAAAACAAACTCCAACGAAAGAAAAGCAGCTGTCGACGAGCTTCCTTTGAAGAACAAGGGGAAAGCTGTTCCGAATCCCGTTTATCCGTTTTCGTTTCTCGCTCAAGAGAGCTAATCAAACTCGGCGCTCCTTTCCTCTTTGTCCAGCTATCTGCAGCCGTTTTCCTGAATCATTAGAGACTGTTCCGTCAGGGATTCATTTCGACTTCGAAACAAAAAAAGTTCGCGGCGATTAGCTTTAACTAAAGTTTAAAGTTTCTTTTTTCGAAGCGGGCAATGATCTTGTAAATGTAAATTCGGGTGAGCGCACTAATTTCCGGAACTGCATCCAATTAAACATCAACATCACGAAAAAGATGAGTCGAGAATAGCATTGTGGCGTATATCAACTTCAGGCCTCTAGACCAGTAAACGCTTTCGAACAGTAGAGAAGAAACAGGGACTATTGGAGAAAACTCCTGTCGGTCTTACAGTAACACTCTCCCAGTTTATACTGATGCTGGAAAGAACCTTGAAATCTTTGGAAGAAAACAAGGAACATTGCTGACTCTGGGTAAATCCAAAATGACAACTTCCAGACGGGTAAAGGATTGTTGGGCGGAATGAGCTAAGGAAAGTCGCAACAGAAAGGACATCTCTACTTCTAGTCTTGATAAGGACATTGCTAACCTTGTTGAAGTAATTGCTCTCCCTTATTTTTCGATGTTTTACACCTCTTTGGAAGTGAATCCCGTCAGAGATAAATAGTTGTTGACCAGTGCTCTCACAAACAAGCAAGGCTGCTGAACAGTCATTTTGCCCAGCCTAGACCCGTTATCCTTGTTGACCAGCTGCCCAGTGTTGACACCAACATGACCCGTTTGATTATATTACGAACTTTCTTTAGTTCTTCTCAGTGTTTGCCTACAATTCTTTACAATGTCTCAACATAGTTTTCAACACCGATAAGAGCACAATTCGTCTTTTTGAAGAGAAGGGGCTTCTCCAGACAGACGGACACGTGTTGTCCACGTGAAGGGCTCAAAGTACTACGTAGCAGCAGCAGGGGGTTGGTCTCGATGTTGTCGCCGTTCCAGTATTCGGTCTGTGTATTGCAGAAATGTCCTTTCATCTTTCGCTTCTTCCTACCTCAAACCCCATTTTTCAGTTATTTTCGTACGAGTTTACAATGGGAGTAGATTCAATGCTCAAAAGAAAACACAGCTATCCGACGATAACTAAAAGTGAGCACGATTTTCGCAAGGAATATAGAGGCTCCGTGTGAGTCTAATTCATTCATTTCTTTGTGTTATTTAGTCAGTTAAGATTGGAGAAGAAGTTTGGAGCGAATGGAGAAAGTCGACTCCAGTTGACATGGAAGTCTTTGACCAGTTGGATCCTCTCCAAAAAGAAAGTAGTCGATTTGAACTCTGTGACAGAAGATCAGATTGAGGTAAGACTTTTTCAAAAGTCAAGTCAAAACACTTTCAGAGGGTTCCCAATGAGATTCTCTACCAAATTCTGTCTCATTTGGACAACAAAACGGTTGTTCAATGCAGAAGAGTTTGTCGCAGATGGTCTCAAATGTCTGAAGAAATCCTCGAGTTCAGGAATATGCCAAAGATTGAGGTAAGCGCTACTTCTCCAAATAAACTGACAGGATTCAGACCTCTCGTCTCGTCATCAGTACAACGAAAAAGGGGCTGGTGTTACGCCGAGTCAGTTACGAGAAACAGTATTGTCGAACGTTGACTGTTCCCTGGTCTCAGGTCAAACAGCCAACTTATATGGGTTTCTGTTTCCGTCAGCTCTCTCCCGAAAGAATAGTCTTCGAGGTAACTTCTGCAGAAAAATATTTTATCTTCTGCAGAACTTGACTCTTACCGACTCTCTCGTTGATTTCCTTCGACTCCAATTGAACCAATGTGACGTCATCAACCGACTGATTTTCAATCGCATCAACTTTTTGGAAGCCAATTCGCTGACACTTCACAGACTTCTGGCTCCGATGGCCAAAAAGGTCGAATGTCTGGATGTGATAGGATGTTACGGAATGAGACAAGACAGTCTGACTGATGCTCACATAGCTCAGTTCGATGCCTCAAAACTCAAATCGATTCGGATCGAAGATATCAAGTTTGTGGAAAAGTGTTCAACGCTGGCGATCGGAGAGGAGTCGTTGAAAAGTCTCATGGACATGGAGAACTATCCGTCTCTTCATCTGGAAAGTTGTCTGGTCACAACCCCGATCATCTGTCTCTTTGCTCAGGTGTTTCTTTCTAATTTTTATGACCCACTTATTTCTAGAGAAAATTGACTCGCGAAAGAACAGAAGTATGGTTCCCGGAGACTATTTGTCATTTGAAGAGATGCAGAAATGTAAATTTCAAAGAGTTGTCTTCTCGTCTGAAGGAGCTGGACGTAGAGATTCGGGATATTCACAAAAGGCACAAAGGTTGCAGATACGCTCTCTTCAATTCAAAAAGTGTAAGTTTTTCTTTCGAGTAAACTGGATAATTCATGCTTAGGACACCTTCTCGTACATCTACTTCGAACACACTAAAGATAACAAATCTCACCAATAAACTGTCTTTCCCTTTTCGTTATTAAGCCGATATCTCGCGATAGTCAGACTACATCTCCCGAACGCCACTTGTGTCCTCATGCGCCTCTTTAGTTCGCGTCAGCATCCCTGTAACGGGGTCATCTATTACCTGTCTATGTCTCGTTCAATCTGGCTACAACTCTTACTTTTCGGCATTGGATCAGTCGGCCAAGCGTGTGTTTCTACTTCGAGGTATATTTGGGAGCGACTGGTAGATATGAGAGTATTTAGTGTAGTCTCTCCTGATCTGACCGATACCACAACGTCCTCGACTTCGACCACAACCACAACTACGCCCACTACGACATCAACGACGTAATGTTTTTTTGTCTACATTAAGACTGGTGTCGGAAGATTCTCCAACTATCCCAGACGCAGGAAGTTGGATTGATTAGAAAGTTTTGATCATCTACAAGTTTGAATTACCGTAATGTTTCGGAATACCTAGTAAGATATTGTAGTGGGTCTCTTGACAGTCCCCATTTTACTTTTAAGCGAACACGGAAATAAATCAAACCAGACGTCTTCGTGGCCTGGCGACGTCGTACCGACAGACTTGTCTGTCTGCTCTTTACCGCTTTCTGAAGCTTTGCCAAGCAGGAAATCGGTCCTTCTTTGACCTCTTTCAAGTTGTCCATCTACCACATCATAAAGGAGAATCTGATATTACTCCAAGTTCAAAAACTCGCGGCCTCGAATAAACAAACACAGAGTCATAGAGTCAGACACCATATCTTTTTAATGGTTTAGATGGGTTAAGTGTTTCGGTAATTTCACTTGTCCCTTTTTGAACTCTCCTCAAAAAGTGCGCGCACTCTCACTACCTGTTCGCTCCTATCGGAACTTCACAGATGGTTCAGATCATCTACAACCTCGATCACGTCAACATCTACCACTTCCACAACTTCGATTACATCTACCACCATAACCACGGCTGGAAGCTGTTTAACTTGTGATGAAACACTACTAACAACTGGCGCACCAACTACCCCCGATACTGTAGAAGCACTGGGTCTCTATACGTTTCTAGGTGACAGGAATATTCTAAATTCTAGAGAAGAGCATTTTTAGTGGGCCAGTGTATAGTTCCTACGCTCACTTGCATCTCTCAAGGAGGAAGCTTCGAAGTTAGTATGAGCTTCCAGGTGTGCCCTCTCGATTCAAAGCAAACGAAAATTTTAGGACGATCCAAACTTTTTGTTCGTTGGCTGTCAGACAGCTACGTTACCAGCAGGCTTGATAGTGTGCAATGATCAGGGTTCGTTGCTTATAACAATGTGAATAAATTGATTTCAGGACAATGGGTTTCGACTCTGACAGGAACGGTAAATCCAGTAGTCGTTTGTGAACAGGGAGACCCGGCCGCTCCGGGAGCGACGATGTGCTGAGAAACAGTGAAGCTTCCAGCTGCTGCTACTCTTTTGGTCAAACCGATTTAGACGCTATATGTTTGATAGGAATACATCAGAAAGCAGTCTTTATTAAACATTTTAGAGAAAAATACACAAAAATACATCAAAACGACTTTTACCAGGTTTCTTCTTGGCCAGTGAGCATCTGAGGAGCAGAAAACATTTGAGGAGCATTATTCGTGAAAGATCCAGCCGACTCCAGGAAATCGGGAACTTCTTGTCCAACTTCTCTGAGCACACGAGCAAATTCAGAGCCAAGACGGCTGTCTGCCGACGTGTATAGAGAAACTGCTCTTCCAGGGTGTCCTATGCGGCCAGTTCTTCCGATACGATGGATGTAGGTGTGAATATCTAAGCCAGAAATAAAACCAGCTCTCAGCTTAAAATACCTGACGGGAGGTCGTAATTGACAACTATGTCTACTCCGGAAATATCCAGACCGCGCTCGGCTATACCGGTAGCGATAAGAACCTGAACAAATTATTTGCTCAAGTGAGAAATCAAACCTACAGCTTTTCGTCCAAATTCAAACTCCCGTAGAGCTAATTCTCGCTGGTCTTGTTGATATTCACCAGTGAGCACGTTTGTAGGGATGCGTAGCTCACACAACAAAGCGGCTAAGAACTTGGCGGTGTCCTTCTTGTTAATGAAAATCAACGTTTTCTTCTTGAAAATGGCAGCATCTGAAGACGATATAAGGCGAATAAACCAAATATGATACCATCGTCGACCTCATAGTTCTCGATGTTCAATATTCCTTTCAACTTGTCCATCTTTTCATTGGTGGCGGTGTGAATAAACTTCTGCTCGACGCAGCGATTAGCGATACCTACTTTATCAACAGTGACCTTAAACCAAAAGAATTGTGGGTAAACAAAGAATCTACCATGACGTAATTCGATCGTAGCAGTTCGAAGGCAATTTTCTGAACTTCCGGAGGGAATGTGGCACTGAAAACCTATGAAAAATAGAAAAATACAGCAGTACCTAAACATGAGTGTTTGTCGCTTCTCTTTAGAAGGCATTGATTCGTGTCCGGCAATTTTCTCAATAATTTGCTCCTTGAATCCTTCGTCGAGCATTCGATCAGCTTCGTCCAAAACTAGATATTTCAGCTTCTCATATGAAATGATTCCGTCATCCACGAAGTGAAGAAGGCGCCCAATAGTTGCGATAACAATAGTGACTCCCTGAACCGAAAGTAGTCTGAAAAAAGATGGCGTACCTTGCTCAACTCTCGCTTAGAATAGTCCACTGAAGTTCCTCCATAGACAGATTTAATTACAAGTCCAGGAATGCCGTCGGCGAATTTTTTGGCTTCTGAGTGGATTTGAACAGCCAATTCGCGAGTGGGAACTATAACGAGACAGCGAGGATAGCAGGTAAGATCGCTAGCATCTGCCAGGTGCCTCTGTTCCACCAACTTGCTCATAATCGGCAGCAGATAGGCAGCCTGAACAAAAAATATTTGAAGAATATGTTATTTTTTTACAGTTTTTCCACAGCCGGTTAGAGCACAGCTCAATACGTCGGCACCTTGAGTAATGAGAGGCATAGTGTTTTGCTGCACAGGAGTTGGACGCACATATTGGCATCTGTTTATGTTTTGGCGAATGCGCTCCGTCAAATGGATGTTGTCAAATGTCCTTAACGCCACAAGCTCAAAAAAATTGGAAGCAACTAACGTCATTGCCACTGTTCCATTCAAATTTTCCATACCCTGGCGAGTGACATCTACTTTCGTCTCAAAGAACTCCTTGAACCTCTCGCCTACGACCTTAGTTCGACTAAAAAGCGACTGAACGCTTTCTTCAGGTGGAATGAAGGTAGAAGGGCCTCGGCGCGTTTCGTCTTTTACACGGCTCGAATAGGCTGCCGATCTCACTGGGAAAAAATATTCAAATAATGTGTTTACGCATACCCGATTCGCCAAAACCAATGTTGTTAGCCGGGCTTTGTTCATTTTTCTGCGGAGAAGGGGCTACATTGTTCTGCTGCGGACGTGGCCCAAATCCTCCAGATCCAGTAGGAGCGTCAGTTCGGAATGTGAACTGGTTGGAAGGAAAACCATTGAGGTTTGTAGTGACGGGATTAGGAGTTAGAGATGCGCGAGCTTCGTTGAATCCTTGAATAGAGTTCGACATTTCTGAAACGCAAACTTTGGGCAAACGGGGTACAAAAGTACCTGTAGGAGCAGAAGGCCTAACATCCGGCTCCAATCGAGGTTTTCCAGCTATTCCTTTGAGAGAAGAAAGAGAAGTGGTCGATTTCGTAACATTGGTTCCATGGCTGATGCTGAAGTTGCTCGATGAAGTCGTAGGGTCGAAAGTGTTGAGCACTAAAGAACCTTGATGAGGATATTGTAAAGAAGAAAACAAATGTTGATCAACAATCACGTAAAAAGTAACTACCACTGGGAGCAGGCAGAGGCTCGGTGGAGTTACTCAAGCCGAAGTTGGCCGAAAAGCTATCATCAAGAGGAGGAGCCGATGGGGTAACGGGTCTGCTCGTGAGAACCGAGTTGGTGCTTTGGGATAAATCTGAAATTTTAGTAAATAGGTAACAAATGTGAATGACTTTACCTATCAAATTTGAGTTTGGACGTTTATAAAGAATTCTTCGAGAAGGCATGGCATTGTCTTCGTCTTCCGAGTCCATTCGTATACCTCCAAAAGCGGAACGAAGTGGATACATGTGTCTTTTTGTCGGAATAGCCTTGATGGATCGACTAGAATAAATAGGAGTGGAGCGTCGTTCCTCTTCAGCTTCGGAATCCGTATCAACAGTTATGCGCAATCCTCCAATGATGCTTCTAGCAGTTGCGTGGCTATGCATGCTGGACTTGTCGCACGGATGCTGGACATGCTCATCAGGTTGCAAAACATCGCCTGAAATATTAGAAATATACAACAGATGCAATGGCGTATTTACCTGGCTGGACGATCGGCTCGCTCCAGCCGTCATCGGAAAATTGTTCTGACATAAGCAATCCTGAAAAATGGAAAGTAGAGGAAAGTGAAAGAGTGTAACTAAGAAAAAAGGACTAAATCGAAACACATTTTTAAAAAACGCCTGCTTCCATTTGAGGACGATTACGTTCGATTTAAAAAAGATCACTTTGCAAAAATCTTGGCTAAGTATCCAATGTTTGTGTGATGTAGCCAAATTCATATAACGTGTAAACATTTGATACTCAGCCAAGATTTTTGCAAAGTGACCTTTTGGGTCTAGGCCGTTTTCCACCTGGACGATTTCAAACCGGACGGTTTCAATGCGGCAATTTCGCGCCAGACGATTTAAACCTTCCGATTTCCCTCCAGACGTTTTCCGCTCGGCCGTTTCCCACCCTTTTCTTCTGCAATTACGTACGAATAATTTCTACCGTTTCCTGAGCTGAAATTTTCGGCATTTTGCCGTTTTTCAGTAATTTCACTATTTTTCTTGTGACATTTTAGCATAAATAAAGTGAAGCTACTGCTAAGGTAAGGTGGAGGTAAAATGACAAGAAAAAAAGCACAATAAACTCTATAAAACCTATAGAAAGCAAATTACGATCTATAAGGTTTATTGGTAAGTTCAATCAGCAATAGCAACAGGAAGGGATGTCTTGACTAGGAGGAAGACGTTTCTTTATTGAAAATAACGAGGTATATTAGCTATTTCGTCGATATTTTCCAGACTCGGGTTGTATGTAGTCGTTTTCCTTCTGGACTATCCGTTTTCGGTATTCCCATGATCGACTGCAAAACAAAGTGATATTTCGAGCGGTGGTTAAAGGGAGGAAGGCTGAATGGGTCCCGCCGGGAAGCGGCGGTCTACAGTAATTTGCAGCCGCACCGGCGGCTGGCAAATCCCAAGATTCATTCCGGCTTTTCGGTTTCTAGCCCACCCCCTCCCCCTTTTTTTACAGAATGGAACAGGACCAAGTTGGGAAGAGTAACCCACGCGGCGAAGAAGGACAACTAGGAGCTCAAGATATGTTGCGACTCTTTTTCTTTCAATTTCGAGACCTTGATGACACTCATACACGCAGCCCTACTGTCGGCCCACGTCAAAGTTAATGACGGGTAGGACAGCACAGAAAAGGTGTTTTTTTTTACTTCCTTTGGCTTGTGGTGTGGTGTTACTTGTAATAGTAGCAATTGCGTCCTGAATCGTCCTTGGTTGTCTTTATAGGACTCTTAATTCCTTTTATCGTTTTGTAGAGAATTATTCGTACGTAATTGCAGAAGAAAAGGGTTGGAAACAGGCTTGTTGATTTGCGCTGCGGCCAGGTGGGACTTTGCGGCAGGCTAGAAAAATTCATTTCGCATTTGTTTTTGTTTCCAAATAGCGAAATGAATTTTTTTAGCCCCCCCCCCCCCCCCCCCGCAAAGTCCAACCTGGCCGCAGCAGCGCAGGTTTTCAACAAGCCTGGTGGGAAACGGCCAGGCGGAAAACGTCTGGAAGGAAATCGGGACGGATGAAAATCGATTTTGGCGTAAATCGTCCAGATGGAAAACAGCCTAGACCCGACCTTTTTTAAATCAAACTTTTTCGCTGCGAGACAGCCCCAGAAAAAATACTAACAGTGATTTTTCTAACCACAATTCGGAGTTCAGAAAACAACAAGCAATGTGAATTTAGGCCAAAGAAGTGCGAATCGATCTGTGATCTTTGTGGGACCCGCTGTCGTTCAGTTCTCGCCACGAAAGCAATTTTGTCCCAAGTTCAACGGCGTTCAAAGAATTTTTTTTTCACATAAATCGGTCGAGTTTCATTCATTCCGCACACAGATCACCAAACAAATCCGATAGGAATAGTTGTGCCATCCGTTTGAATTCTTCTCGTAAAGGGGGAAGCAGTATGGATTAGAGCTGTGCCTTTGTTGCTAGTCAAAATGTGTTGAGAACTTGGTTTGATGGCGGTGTAACTGGAGAAGAAGAAGGGTTGTGACAAAATTTTTTACTGAACTTACTCAATAGCCACACACTCGGGTCTCCCTTGAATGATCTGTTCGGTCTGTTGTTGGATAGCATGTCCTCTGGCAAGCAGGGCGTCTCCCATTTGTTCAAATCCTGGTGTTCTTGTTACAATGTCTCCAGTGCTGGTCTCCAACACAAAATGATCGTTTGCATTTGATGAAAATCGTGTAAAATGAACTCCTGGGAAGGAGGGACTTCCCACAAATTTCATAGAATCCGATTCTCTTGGACAGCGATAGACGACAAATGACTCGTCTTGAAAGGAAATTTCAATAGTTTTTATTTTTAACTCACCCAGGTACAGAAGGTCAACATCTTCGTGAGTAATTGCTCGATAAATTCTTGCCCTTTGTTGTCCACCGACCAAAGCTGGCACAATGGAAACAGTCGTATCAATTGGCTTGGCAGAAATCTTCAGATCACCAGAAGAATCCGTTGTATACAGTTTGTTTCCAGCCGAGATTACCAGTTTTTTGTCTATTGTCTAAAATGTATTCTTTTATGAGTTTAAAAAAAACTATACTTTGACTTCTCGGACTAGCATTGTTGGATCTTCGAATAACTTCCACATATCTGTTCGAGACGACACGATTCTCGTCGTGGGATAGTCGGTACGCTGACAGAATTTGTCCGCCTGTTAAAGAGAAAAATGAGTTACTGTCTGTTCTGAAACTCACAACTTTCATCAACGTCTTGGCTGTATTTGCTAGAAGAGTGTTTGGTTTCCGTTCAATCTCTCCAGCGTCCGAAGAGCCCGACTTTCCTCTAGCTATTTCCTCTAGATTGAGTAAAGCGCCAGCATATTCAGAGAAGAGCGAATGACTTCCTCCTCCTTCGTACGTCTTCCAGCTGTTCCAATGGATGGCTCCAATCACTCTCGTTATAACGTAGCCCTGTTCCAGAGCTACTTCCAAATCGAAACTGGTCCATGTTCCCGTCAATATTTTCTCATTTTCCGTATGGTCACACATTGCGGAACCAGTCTCAAAGCAAGCTAAAGCTTTTCGATTAAACGAAATACACATATATGATACCTTTGCACAGATGATAGGCTACATTTCCATTGACATTATCCGGAAGAACTGGGAACAAAAGAGAGGAAGGGGCCAAGACCTGACAGTAGACGATTCCCTTGACTTGACTGTTCAACTCTTCAGCTGTTCTAATCGGAACAGCAAACTCTTCTCCGTGAATTCGACGCATTTCACAGTCCGGATACGATCCCTCTCTCAGAATCTTCCCCGGCAAACTGACAGAATTTGATTGTTTGGAAAATTTAGTACCTGGTGATGTTGCAAACTCGGATTTCATGATCTTCGTCAGTTTCAGCCGTGTGACAAAAGACTTCTGAGCGCTGAGGATACAAGGCGGCCAGAGTTTCTACCGGACCCTAAAGAGATTCAGTTCTCATCATAACTGATACGAACCTCATAGACAAAGGAGCTCAAAAACTCTCGAACTTCTTTCTTCTCCCTCAAATCGGCAATAGCACATTCCCAGACAACTTCGAAATCGTGCATCTTTCTAAATATTTCCTCCCAAAAACGTTTCAAAGTGTTCTCACGATACAACAGCCCTTTTGGTAGAGTCTTGTCTGTTTATCTTCTCCAGATCCAATTCTCTTCTCGGGACCATTTGAGGCACATAGTTACACCCGTGTGCATGCCAGTAACAGCCGTGAATCTCAATCACGAGTCCTCTCGGATACTTCTCACAGGGATGAATGAAACCATCACAATAGTAGGGAGTACCAGGTATCTGAACCAGATATTTTTGTTGAAACAGGGGTTAGACTACTCTATACTCTCCGACATTCATGGAAGAATCGATTGGAAGCTGTTCGTGGTGTGTCCTCCAAGCAAGATATTCCATGGCCTGGAGAGAGGAACTGTTGTTGAAACGGGAGCTTATGCCCAGGTCGAGGGACAAGACTCCATCGGTGAAGAAGGCTCTATAACAAATGGGAGACGATTCTACTTTTGATTTACCGTCTAAAAGAGAGGAGAGAGGCTGATAAAAGATCGGATGTCTCTTCCACTAGTCTCACTTGAAGATGTTTGAAAGACATCGAGTCGATGAATGAGACGGCACTGGCATGCAGTACTAATTTGTTATAGGTGTAACTAAAGTAAGAGTTAAAAAGAAACAGTTGAACTTACTTCAGTAGTTCGTTGAGAAGGACATACGGTTCCTTTGCTAATTCTTTGTGATACTTGATCATCAGATCCTTCTCGTTATGACTTTTCAAATCGTTCAAAAATATGTCTAATGAAGGCACAGTGCCGACATATTTCAAGTTATCCTCTCGAATCAGACTTTGGGGGACGAGTCTGGAAATAAGAAATGTATAGAAATTTACAAGTTCACTTGAAGGGAAGATGCACATTCACAGCTGAAGCCAATTCGCCAAGAGAGTACGGAAATAGATGTTTTGAGTCAACGATTTTCAGCTGAAACTTCTTGTTTTCTCATGTTCAAGAGTCTTACCAGTATACCATCCACTTTTAGGGATCTAACTTGACCGTCTGACAACAGAATCCCTTTTGTTTTCAACGTCGAATCGCTGACGGCGTAAGTGAGAAGATATTCATTCACGCAGTTGGGAATTCCGTGAAAGACTACCGTATACCGTTCATGTTCCTTGGAAACGAGAAAGTTGAGGAGGGCATCCAAAATATCAATAGTTTCTTCCGAACGGAAGAAATGAAGACGTCGATCGTCAAAAGAACATTTTTCACATGTCAATTCGACTCCTTTGTCCAGATCGACATGCAGTTCATTTCGACATTCTTTACAACATCGAAGAGCCATTGCCAGAAGAGGTTTCTGCTTCTCTTGTCCCTCTTCATCCTCCACACTTTCGTATTGAACTTGGACAAAAATCAGTTTTTGACTGACGGCTCTGGCTCCAGCCTTGTTCTTTGCTGCCATTATACAGGTGTGTCCTTTGAGTCGGAAGGTTCGACAGTGTTGACAGTAGGCTGTATTACAGGCATGTCCCTTGTATTTTCGATAGTTTGTGCCACAGTCTTCACAGTAGAGCGTCATGCCACATATTGTCATCTTTGATCCTTTTTCTAAAAGCAAATTATGAGTAGAAGAAATAAAGAAACTACCTAGAGGTTTCCGATGGTTCTCTTCACAAGTCTTACTGTAAAAGGTGACTCGACAGTCGTTGCACTTTATCTCCACGTCTTCTTGTTGACAACCGAACAAATTACACAGCCGACAACGTTGGGGACAACTGGAAAATGTTTCGAACAAAAATAGTCGACTCACTTGTAATGGTTCATCAGAGACGCGTATCTGACTTGACAATCGACGCAGTAATATTTCATACCAACAAATAGTGGGATACTGTGAATGTGCTGGTAGTGTCCGTCCTTACAGATCAGCCCAATAATATTTTTGCCCAACAGAGTCGTTCCTCTGAAGATGGGTTTCTTGTTGTCTTGTTCCGCGAAGACAACGATCTGATACTGCTGCTCGTAATAGTTCTGTAGCATTCGAACATCCTCGATTGTGTAATTTTCTTCTTTTGGTGGAGTCTTGTCCGGAGCCAGTCCGGCTGAACGCAGCATTTCTTCTGCTTGTTGTTGGAATTTCTAGAGAGTTTGAATTTAAAAAAAAATGAAAGTACCTGGAAATCCTCATCACAGACATTCATCAATGCATTCCACTTCTCTGCGACTTTCTTGTCGTCTTTGTTGTTCTGAAGCTCCAGATGACAGATTCCTTGAAGGATGGCGATCGGAAGACAGAACTTGGCCACATTATTCGGAGTGACTCCTTTGAAGTCCTTCTCTAGTCTTTGACCTGGCCTGACACCACTTCCAGTCAATTGTTTCACAAAGTTCAAAGTGATCTCGAACTGAAAGACATTATGGTTCTTCAATAAAGACAACTACCTCATTGGAACTGATAGGCTTCAGAAATCTGTCCTCTTTGCGTAAAAAGGCTAGCTGTTCCAAGATGATAGTGTTGGTCAAGTTAAGAATAGGGCTTAATAATGGATTTTCAATAAACAAATCGACTTACGCATAGGGAAGACAGATGGCATTATCCAGATCTTTATGTCTGATCTCAATTCCCAGAAACATTGCATATGAACTGATTTCTCGGTACTGACGGGCAATGAGGTCCTTGATACAGACAGCATAGCCTTCTTCAGGAACTGGCAGCGATTCCATCGCGTTATCAAAATTTACGACAAAGGTCTTGGTGAAAAAAGTGTCTTCCCAGTTCTTGGTCGTACCAATTTGGCGATAGCTGTAGAGATCTTTTGCTCGGAAACTACGAGTCGGTCGAGGTTCCTACAAAAAAAACATTCAGTCATCGGAATTCGGAACTTGCCGTAAACTTTGGATCATTCCTGGATACTGCAGCCTTTTTGTGATTATGTACAACAGTTTTCGGAGTCTTGATCTCGGTTGAGATCTTCGGCGCGACTGCTCGGCCCTGTGTTCTTCGCTTACCAAAGCCTCCGGGTCGATATTTGAAAAGATTGTTGTCCATTTGTAAGAGATCTTTCAACTGATTGTCTTATTCTGCTTTATATTACCAAAAATCGATATGGGAAGCAGTTTCAGCCTTGGTAGTTGAGCAAAGCGACGCAAATTTGATCGAGGCTGGTATAAAAGATGTTCATCTCGGATCAATCTTCACTCTACTCGACTTTTTCTCCAACTCTCCTGGTATGTGTCCTCTACTAATTCTTTCCTTCCCTCCCATCGTCTAAACCGGCTGTCCCTAGCAGTTTTCCTTCTGACTCACGTTTTCGTGTGACGTGATTCGGTCGGATCTGGCTGTTAGCGGAAATCTAAGCCTAAGCGTCCGTCGGCGGACCACGAAGGCGGAAGAGACTCGTCTCTTCCACTTTCAGCCCACGTGTAAAACCCATGCAAATGGGGTCGTGGGATTCGGATTAGCTGGTTGTGATGTCACAAGACGACTACCTATCCGACTGTGGGTACTCGTCCTATCGTCTCAGCTACGATATTCCGACGATCACCACAGTTGGCGGCAGATTGTCCTTGTTTGTGATCGTCCAAAAGACGATGGGAATATCAGTCAGGATGAGATTACTGTAGATTGTTCTGTACAATCTGCACTGTCTCAACGGACACGAACCATACGAACCTGCACAATTCACTAACAAAACAGCTTTCAGATTTTTTCATCTTCTTTACGGCCTCTTCTCACCACAATGATACAGTTGAATAAACATGTTTATTTTTTCCCACGTCTCTCCCTAGTTCATCCACTCACTTGGCACAAATCGACTTGATAGCTAGCTTCCCTGAACTTGTTCATATCTTTCTGTCTGCCTGTGTGTAGTGGTGTCCGCACAGTTGTCGAGACTAGCGTAACATGTCAAGTATTGTCATATTAATCTTTTATCGAACGAGATAGTTTTTTGAGGGGAACGCGTCTGGGTGAATCTAAACTATCTCAACCATAATGGTGTTTGGTAATCTGAACTAGGACATCAGTTGTTACGTACTTGAGCAAGGGCGGCGAAAGCCGTCGTAGACGGCTGGTTAATTATATTATTAAAGCGAGCCTCCCCCGCTTGTCGATTAGCGCCGTGTATTAGTTGATTAGCGAAGCTCATGTGCGTCGTCGAGGGTCGGCGTTCCCTCCGCTGACTGGCCTAATGGATAACATTATTGACTGTAAAACAAATTAGCAGGGATTCGATTCCCACATGCGTATAATGTTTTTTGCATTTTTCTGGGATACTCGGGGATGCTTATCTTTCGACATCCGTATATGAAACGGCGATTGGATACAGGGGTAGCGGGGGAAGCTCGCTTTAAAAAAGCGACCCGCAAAGAGAGAGGTGGTTTGGAGTTTATAACAACAGTGCAATACAAAAAAGGAGCAATATTATTTTGGGTCAAAGTAAAACCCCAACACCGTCTGAACGAAGCTGAAAGTGACGTTGTTTGTGGTTTTACTTTGACCCAAAATAATATTGCTCCGTTTTTGTAGAAACCAAACCACCTCTCTTTGCGGGTCGCTTTTTTAATAACAATTGTCCTTTTTGCTAAATATTCGAAGAATATTTTCTGTCGCTCACAACTAACAAAAAAACGCTGAATTCGGAACACCAGTAGATGCGCAGAAGGTGTCCAAAAAATTCAGCGCTTTTGGACACCAGCGCGCGCCGACATGGTGGTCGAAAAAAACTGAAATTGCGGCTAAATACGGAAAATCCCATCTGAGGAGACCCATTCAGAGTTATTCAATCGGTCTGGAAGTTTGCGCGCAACGAATGGGGTGAATTCTGAACCTCGAGCAAAATTTTTGGACAAATCGGCTCGGTAGATTTCCCACACCGATCTGTGTTACCGAACACGGGAGAAATCGAAATGTTTTTGGAAAATGAAATATTTTAAAATTTTTATTTTTCAACCTATCGACCCCAAATTTTTAAAGGTTAATTGTGGTGGTCTTTTTCATAGGAAAAAAACCCGACCGATTGGATGAACTGGATTCGAGATATCGCGATTTTCTGTTTTCAGCGCGCCGTACTAAGCCAACGGGAAACCAAATCACCACGTAGCACTTCGCGCAATAAACATCATTCTGAATGAAAAAATCTCCTCCTAGAGAACAAAATATTCGAAAAACGTTTACTAATACAAGTATGATATTGCGAAAAGTGAATTAAAGCTTATCGGCGAATTCCTGCATATTACGATCGGTGAGCGCTTTCTCGCGAATTGAAGCCAGCGCCTTTTTGTTGACCTCGTCCGTATTCTCCCACAACAAGCAGCTTGAGCAGTTTGCAGGGCAACCAGGCTGTCCTGGGTCTCGAACATGTCTAAATATGTACGCTATTATTTAGCGGTTATTTATATTATTGTACGCTATTATTTAGCGGTTACTGACTGGCAGAAATGGTTGTAGTTGATGTCCTGTGCTCGGCAAACGTAGCATTGGGTAGCTCCGCAGCGACAAGTCATCTTGTTGCAGCCTTCGCCCTTTGCGAACTGGACTTTGCATCTGTGACATACGCGCATGATCGCCATGGCGAGTTCATCCTCCCTAAATCGAGAAACTAGGCAAGAATAAAAAGTGACCAACAGCTTCCTTCGTTTGGACTCCCTTTCGTCTTCGACAGTCTTCATCTCGTTGCACGGTTTACCAATGTGCGGTCTCCAGTCGCGTTTACAGATTCTGAAAGCCAGTCCAAGATTGCATTATGCGAGTCGCCTCACCTGCAAAACTCGGCCCTGCACTTCTCACAACTAAAGACTTTGTCAATATCTACCGGAGTTTCTATCAACATGGCGAATGAGCATCGTTTGCAGCTTTCAAGTCCATCAATGTTCACCAAGGCTTCATTGTCCAGCCGCTTTCCCAGACGATTGCGTACTTCTTTCGTCAGCAGGACCTTGACCCGAGCTAATGTGAACTTTATAGACGTCAAACTTATCTCTTACCCCATGGAATGACTCGGTCACAGCTGGGATCGAGACAACAGAGTCCACTTCCACCTTCAGCCAACTTTCCATCACTGCACAATGCATTGGCCTGTCCTCTCATACACTCGTGGCAAACATGGTGACACTCGGCAGCGTTTTCGTCGTTTTCCTCCTGCTCCAACTCTCCACAGGAAACGATCTTCTTGGCAGAGAAGTCTTCGTAGCATACACAACAGGTGAAACGGACGACGTTATTTTTGCCTCTCTAGAAAATTATATTTATCAAGATAGTAACAATGCTAACCTCGACTGTTTCTTCGACCAGATCGTAGGCAGCTTGCCAAGGAGCGCCAAGGGGAGCACAAACCTGATTCTAAAATTTTCCGTTTGCCTAAAGAACAAAAAAGAAGCTAACCTTGCGAGCTCTGCTGGGATTCAGCCATGGTGTATCATTATGGTCGAACAGTTGATCGAGACGAAGCTCGGCTGCCAGTTCTCTCGACAGCCTTCTTATGTTCATCAAGCGGCACACAGCAAAAAGTTTCCTAGCGTCCATTTGCGGCAATGAGCTCAGGACAGCGCATTTGACACCTGTATATTTTTGCTTCAGGAATGTAGATATCTTTCTTGAGCTGACGGCTTTTTCTTCTGTGAGCTGGCGAATGAGCTTCTCTAAGACTTCAACAACGAGATCGCTGAAAGAATAAATCAAGATTAAACAATTGTTAGCATACGTTTCTTCGTTCTTTTCAGCTTCCGGTTCTACGTAGGTCTCGCCGGGGGTATATTGAGAGTTGTCCAAATTATCTATGCTAGTACGCTTGGGTTCGATTGGGACATCATCCAAGTGTTCGAGAATATAGTCGATTAGGAGATACGAATCGTAGCCGGAGCGCTCCAGTACCCATCTTCTATTGACATCTGGTATAATTCTGGACTGAAAAACATCTTTTCAAAATCGACAGCTTGAAACGAACCACTTCCTGGTAAATCTGATCTGCAACATCTCGGTCTTCATTGCGATTGGGCTGAGGCAAAACTGGGCGAACCACAGGAATTTGAGGAAGAGGAGGGTTCTGAGGAGCGATGACAACCGGGGGGACGACGTTTGTTGGAGGCAGTGGATTATGAACGTTTGCTGGTGGCTGTGGATTATGAACGACGTTCGGCCCAGGCACAGGATTATGGAGAGGAACATTCTGGTTGGGAGGACGGACAATCCGGTGTCGAATGTCGGCTTGAAGTTGGATTGCTGCGCGATGAACGACGGCTGGAGCTTGAGGCCGCGGATTGTGTGGATGGACATTCTGGATAACGATGTCTGGTTGACGCGGAATCGGAACATCGCGATCCATCGAGTATCTGTAAACAACGAGTTAATATGAGCAGACAGTGATTGCAAAACATGAAAAGTAATGAGCAAAAGCACATTAATTGTATACTGTGTGGCAGGCAATCGATCGCTTTTTTTTCAAGTTAGGACGAAAGCATTACGTACACCGAGAAGTTCACAAAATCGTGAAACAGATCTTATACAACGTTCAACTAACGAGAAAACAGACGAGTTCTGAAGAAAAACAAAGTCTAACATGGGCCGACTGCAAGATCATAGCAATTTCTACTCGGCCTATCATGATGCTCAATTAAAAAGAAACGTTTCGAGACCCATCGTGTCGGTCCCGCCACAGTACTACCGAGAATTTTTTTGTGGAAGCGGGTGTAAGTATATCGGCCTGTTCGTCTATTGCACTGCATTTCATATGCGAAAACACAAAACATTGGAGATGTAAGGCTAAGCAGTGAAAGAGAAAAGCCAAAATAAGAAGGCCACGTTCGAAATTTCATTTCACGGTCCTAGATCGAAGTTATCCGGTCGATTCGAGTTCTTCGACACCTTCCTCATCGAATGATGTTTGTTGATTTCGATCCCGCGCGATATGTTTCACGGTACGGGTGCGACCGTTTTTAAATCGTCCATAACTCGGTCCAGGAATGTATTCCGCAAAATTGGAAATATACCCCGGAATCTACTTGCCATGGACTATCGAATGACACTAAAGCTTCCCTTGTCAGCCCTCATCACCAATGGCGACTACATCCTGCGAGCTGTAGCTAGAGAAGATCCCACCCAATGGAACCAGTGTATAGTCTATTCAAAAAAAAAACAACCAAATCCCGGATGGTCGCGGGCTTTTTGACCGCGGGTTCAAACAGCTGAAAATTAATTGAAGAATTTCTCTTTGGTTGACATTTGCTGCGTTCTTTTGAGTTTTTCCGTATTTTTCAGCTCTTCTCAGCGTAATAACCCATATACAACTCTTGCAGTGGGCAAGATGAACACGTGCGAGCAATAAAAGGATTGTTTTGTCAATCATAGCTTTTGATAAAGTCTGAGAGTTCTGACAGGATCTCATTCAACCCCTAAAGGTTAGAAACTTCTTGCTTGGTGATAGCAGAGCATGAAACCTGGCGAAAATAATGTTTCTCGACATCCATGGGTTTTTTCTGTGGTTTACAAATTAGTATGGCATTCTTCTTGAACATTGTTGCTTCTTTTGTTGTTTGAAGAACAAAACGGGCGTAAAACGACAAATTACCGAGAAAACGACGCAAATGAAGGGGACAGCCTCAAAATGCGGAAAACCACTTTGAAAATGACCCATTCCGCGCGAAAACCAAAATGAATTCGCTACAGTTTGAACGCGGCCAATTTGAACGTCGCCATTCTGGAGGTGCGACATTTTGCACGACGTTTGTACGTAATCACGTATTTTCTATTCCGCAATTACCGTTTCCCTAAAATATACTCCTCTTTATGGTTTTTAGTATACTTGGGCGCCCGAGTCAAAGGCGCAAACCTGGTGTCACGTTTTTCTCAAAATTCTCACCCTTGGCGTCATTTTTGTCATAAGTAGGTACAGCCCCAAGGAATCTCCAGCAAAAATGACGCCAAAGGTGTATCGTGAAATTTTCGAGAAAATCGGCTCGACTCGAGTAGAAAGTTCAAATTGGCCGCGTTCAAACTGTAGCGAATTCATTTTGAGTTTCGCGCGGAATGGGTCATTTTCAAAGTGTTTTCCGCATTTTGGGGCTGTCCTGAATTAACAAGCCTGCTAAAAATGAATCCGGTCAATCAAAAAAAGAGTTCGCCGCGGGACGCATATGGGCGTTTTTAAAAAAGATTCCTGTAGTTTCTGGCGCGAGGTAGATGTTCTTTTACAAGTGCAGACTTGTACCGGTAAGACGACAGAATGGGAAAAAGTAACTAGGAAAATCGATCAGAATGTTCGAGAGCTGAGTCTCCCTTCGGATTGCGGCCGAAACATCCACCGGTAGTTGAAGACGAACAGGCCAGTTGTACAGAACAGTTTACGTCTGAAAGAATAAAAAATAATTACGATAAACCGAAAAACGAACTTGTAAAAGTGTTCGTAGACGTATGATTTGTCCCCGTTGTGTCGAGGAAGTCGTATGAAATAGTTGTCGACGTCCTTCGTTTTTCTCCTCCTCCGTTTTAGGTTCTCCGGGTGGTGCTCGACTTCTAGGGCATGATTTTAACCTGACGGGCTCTAAAATGACCGTTATAGTATGCGAAAATGTTTTTACAAGGCAATAGCACAATAAAGTAAAGAAAATACGGAAAAATGGAAGAAATTCTGAAAAAAAAATGAAAAATGACGAATATTTTAGGAAAACAGTAAAAAACGGCACCTCCAGAATGGCGAAACGGCACCTCCAGAACGGTTCAAATTGGCCGCGTTCAAACTGTAGCGAATTCATTTTGGGTTTTGCGCGGAATGGGACATTTTCAAAGTGGTTTTCCGCATTTTGGGGCTGTCCCATTCAAACAGCATTTTTTCAATATTTTTCCATCAAACATTCTACCTTTGCACCCCTTTTTTCTTGTTTTTGTGCATTTTTTTTGTTGTCATTTTTCCTTTGGGTTCCTAAACAAAAGTCTGAAGGAAATATGGAGCCAAAAAATGTCCTCCTCGTGGTCGGATTACTAAATTACTGCAAGCCTGTTATTGATGATGTACATTCCAATATCCAAACATACTATGCAAGAAAAGATACATAAAAACGATGGAAAGGTAGTTGATCGAAAACTATTGAGAAAAAGGCTGTTTGAATGCGCAGTTTGGCCAATGGGTCCCGCGGGGAAGGGAATTCTTAAACTACGGTATCCCTCTTTTTTTGAACAGACCTTACGCGCCACAATGCAGAGCATCCGGATCTGGATGGAGAAATTCACAGGACTGAAGATCGTGGAGGAAGAGGAAGAACGTGCCGAGCCAATGGCCAACAGGAAGCCGTCGACCATCAGCTCCCATTCTTCCAAGAACCGCTATGCCAGGAAGAGCAGCGCCGGAAGCTACCTCGGACTGGCCGAATAGAACACCTAATCTGGAAATAATAAACGTTCTCCTCAGCTCTTCTTTTCTCTTCGAATATCTTATTCTTGTAGAAGTTTTTTTTTTCAACTGGAACGGCTAGCTACCACCTAGCAGTACCCTAGACTCCTTCCGTCTTGGAACAAAAATGTTTATGCAGATGGGAAAAAGTAATTAGGGTCTAAACGATCAGAATGTTCGAGAGCTGAGTCTCCCTTCGGATTGCGGCCGAAACATCCACCGGTAGTTGAAGACGAACAGGACAGGGACGGCCGTTTTCCAGCAGGCGAACTAGTCCGCTCGTCAGTGTCTCAAGACCCAGCTCCAATGGAAGACATCTGAAGTAGATTAGACATGAGTAGAAAAATAAATTCACCTGATCAGACGAATGATGATCTTTTTATCTGGACGCAGTTCACAAAGGGAGAGAACGTGATCAGCAGTAACGGAAGTGAGCGAAAGATCAACTTTTTCGACACCTCCCATTCCGATCCAGTCGATGAACGAATCCCATCTGTGAATGATGGACTTGGCAAGTCTGAGTTCACGAAGAGCAGGCAACCAGGAGGCCTGAAGGGGAAAAATCAAGAAGAGAAACATGAATAATTACGGTAAAAGTAAAAGGAATGTCTGAGCCTCCGAGATCCAGACTGGCGATCGAATGGCACTCGTTAAAGAGCTGTTCCAATGCGCCTGGGTTAATTTTTGAATAGCGAAGGTTCAAATGGGTGAGGTTGTGCCGTCCTGAACAAACTATCTTTGAATATATATAAAAAGCAAAAAAACCTGAGAACGTTTCAGCAAAATTGCACGGAGCGTTCATTAAATTTAGTCCTTGAATGGTCAGATGGCTGACAGACGGAGTCAATCCAAGAAATGAAGAGAGGCCGTCAGATGAGATCAGATTGAAAGAGAGATCGAGTTCCGTAATCTTTTCAAACGTGGCTCCAGCCGCGACCATTTGCTCGACCATGACATCGGAAATGTTGGATGAACAAGCCTTCAATTGTTCACATGCTTTGAAAATCTCACAAATATTCTGAATGTTCAGATTCCTCAGGTCTAAACGATGTTCGATTTATAGAAAAAGGGCTAACCATTGAGGTTGATGTTCAAGGCTCGGATAGTTTTGTGAGATTCGAAGATCGAGTGAAAGATGGACTGAAGACAATGATCCGCCTCGATTTTTGAAAGATCCAGCTGTGACTGATTACTAGAGAGCTGCTGCAGCTTGGCGATAACCTCTTTCTCACATCCGTTTTCTCAAATGGAGTTAATATAGTATTACAAAGAGATTACCTTGTTTGAAGCTTCTGAAAAGGGTTTCTGGAGTTGCCAGCTCGACGACGCATTTGAACTTGACAGGCTCCGACTCGCTAACTTTTAGAAGAAATAGATCAAGATCAGAATCGACCTGAATCAGTCGAAATCTCTGAAAAGCTTTTGATCAAACCTCGGTTCCGTCTTCGAGACATATCTTGAACGTTTTCTGGTGGCTGGAAAGAGTCTTTGAACATTTCTCACGTACAGCGTCGACTTTTGAAGTGCTGAATCATTTTTTTGTTCAAGTATAAAACATTCTACCTGTCAAAGGCCACCAATAGATTGGCTCTGATCTGTGCTCCAGTCGAGTCAAAAAAGCTGACATTCGCTGTTATTTTGGGACGAGTCGGAGCAGGAGTGGTAGGTAGTCCAGAATCGAGAAATGATTCCGATCTTTTGATTAGACGAGAGATTGGGGTTTCGAATGAATCAGGCTCCACGAACTGCTCCTCCGGAATATTGAAATCGTCACGATTGGAGTGTTCTGGTCTGAATTGAAGAGTTACAGATGGATAGAGACAACATTTGGTACCCCGTTCGTCTTTTTGACTGCTGTGTGCTCAAATCTCTGTTCTTTCTCTTGCGAACGATCACTTCCTCTTCGTCTTGTTCCATAAAATTATCGAATTCCGTGCTGCGACGAGGCCGGTTGAAATTTTTCCGATTAGCTTTGAATTCAGGTGAATCAGTAGCATCAGGGAAGGCATTAGAAGATTTCTGAACAATAATATAGGATAATTTTGAACGAAAAGCTAACAGGAACAATGTCCTCCTCGTTGCTAAAGGGGTCAAAGAACTGTGGATCTTCAAAGTTGTCTTCGGGAGTTTCGGCAAATTGCAACTCCTGTTTTATAGCAGGAACAGTTGATACGTTTGCTCGACCGCCTATCTTCAACATTGCGTTCTGAAATGATGAATAGACGAGAATTCCAAAAGCTACCATATAATCCGTGACTCCTTCGACTCGTCTAGTGTGGGGTCTCTTCTCGGATAAACTTTCGTTGAGCGATTTGCGTTGTTTTAAAGGCGGAGGAGATGCTCGTGTTTCAATGCCTTCTGCAATTAGGAAATTACAAGAAAAATATGACAAGACAAACTTTTTCTACAAAACTGTTTCATCGTTTCTAGCAATTTTTTGATTCGAGGCAAATTATCTGTATCCCCTTCTTCTTCCATCCTCTTCACCGAATCGCTGAAATTTAACATTTTTTTTAGTAAAATAGATGCTCTTACACTATGAAATCAATAGCCGTCCATCCATCTTCATTTTTGAGAGTGATCGAGTCGACTGAAGAATTCACAGCGCGCTGGTAAATCAGCTCGGCAATTTTGACCATTTCTTCACCTTCATTCAGATTGGCACAAGCGTCCATCAGCGGGGTTATTTTTCCTCCAATCTGAATCCGAGTTTGCTCATATTTCTATTCAAGTGAAACTAACTCGTCCTTCCTCGAGACTTCCATCATCTCCTCCGTTACTGGCCAAGTCAAGGCGAGCTCCATTCTGTATCAGAATTTTCACATTGTCTAGTTTTTGATGGTTAATGGCCTCATGGAGCGGCGTCCAACCACTGTTATCCTGAGCATTCACCGAATAGCCCTGAACAGTTTTGGTCAAAGTAAGAAAACGAACAAACGTGTTTTATGAGCATCACGAGTCTCCCCGTATTGCTTCCCTTCGCCTCCATATGAAGATCCGTTTCTCCGTGGTTATTCTTCCACGATTTGCGCTTTTCTAGGTTCTCAACGTCGTTCATATGTTTGGCCTTCTTCTCACAAATTCGCAGAATTTCCATCTGACTCAATTCATCGCAACTCGATTGTCCAACGTCGTGTTCTTCACTATCCTCATCATCAGATTCATCACCGCGGGTTCCCTGAAATCTCAAGGTCGAATAGGAGAGAAGCGAGATACCTGGAGCTGCTTGGCCTTTGAGCTATAATAAGCAGCGTCTGGATCTCCAAGTTTTTCCAAAAACATTGCCATCTTGTTGTACATATTTCTCTGTAACTTTTTTTGTTAAACACCGGCAAAACGGCTTACTTTTGTTAGTGCTTTCCAGCTTGGAATACATTTTAAAAGGGCGTCAAACTTGTCAATCATGCTGGTCTTATTATTGGAATCAAGTTGACATTCTGTATTGAAAATGAGAATGCGAGTAGACAGCGTCTAAGCAGACAAGTTCACAAACATTTTGGAATACAATACTAACTTGTTCAGGTGATCTCATGATGTTTTCCTCGCATTTGAGACACTCTTTGAAATATCTCAGAGCACTCGAATACTCTTTCAAGTCAACCCAAGTTTGGCCAAGAGAAAGTAGAGCAGGAATCTTCTCGAGATCTGTCGTTGAATACTTGAGCATCTCGCCGTAGTATTTAATGGCTTGTTTTAAAGTTTCCCTATGTGTTGAACTGAAGAACGTTTTACAAGTGAACAAGGAGACTAACGAATACTCGAGAATCAAGTCTCCCATCTTCTCAGCCAGCTGGCGCTTTTCTTTGCTGCTCGTTGTTAGCGTTTGGAATTTTCTACTAGCTTGGATGAATTTGAATGCTGAAAAAACAACAATTTGTTTAGAACAAGAAAACAAAACTTACTGAAAACAAGACGACAATCTAAGAAACCTCGGTCTTCCGTAGTCAGTTCATGCTTGTGAGATCCCAGTATTTCGACAAGTATATTGAAGGCTCGGTCCATTAGTCCTTCGTAGATAAGAACTTGAGCCAGTTCGAGCTTGGCACCACTTTTCCTCTTCGCGTGAGCTTCATTGACCAATATCTGTGCTACTCGTTTCTTGTCGACCCACTCAAAGTCGAGCTGAGTGAGGTACAGATTGTATTTGAGATCGGACAATCCATGTTTCCTAGAAAGAACTAGAGATCAAAGATTGTTCTTACTTGGCGTAGTTCAAAGAACTTCTGAGAAAGCGCTCGGCTTCATTCTTTTTATGTAAATTGCCTGCGATTCCGGCCATGAAACGCTCCTGCAAAATAATTGAGAATGAGTTTTCAAACGAGTCGTACCAGTTCTGCTTTTCTCACATCTGGGAGATCACCGCGATTTGGATCTCTATCTCTTTTGATTTCGTTGCTGTGGGCTTCGAGATACTGGAGAGCAGCGATACCATAATTATAGGCCTGTAAATGTTTGCTATATTTGATTATGAGAAATGCAAAACCTCTTGAAGATCGTCGGTTTTAGAACTGTTGCTCACAACCCATAGCTTTTCGTAAATCCAGGCTGAGACGTGGTAGGAAAGCTGGATTTGCGAATGACTTTGCGATTCTTTGGCAGTTTGGCGGAAAAGTGTCACGTAGCGCAACGCTAGCTCCTTGTCTTCTGAACAAAGTTTGCATAAGAAGTGGGAACAAACGGACCTGCTTGTGCATACGTTTCAGCTAGACATCGATATGCGTATGAACAAACTGCTTTGGCCTTTGTCGTGGCGGTGCTGCCCAAAACTTCAATAATCTCCTTTGCCGCGTCGACTTTCTGTTGATTATCTGTATTTGGAGCGAGGACCAGCTCGAGAAGATTGATGGTTAGATCGAATGGATTATTGCCAGACCTTCGTAGCTCGTTACATTTCTTCTTGATCTCTTTGATATTTACCTTTCCCATTTCTGAAAAAGCATTTTTTTCAAACTTGAAGTTTAAACAGCCATAAAAAAAAGTAAAAAAGTTATTGAAAAAGGCATAACAAAAATACGAAAATAGTTTATGGGTTTCAGGATTATTTCAAAAGGATTATCTTCCCGCTGATCATATTACATGCACAGGTTTCCTGCTGGACAGCCAACTTCGCTGCGAGATAAGAGTATGCCACGAAATAGATCAGTTCAAAGGTTCGCAAGAATTTTGGACAGTACCAAAAAACCTTTTACAAACTTTTGAGCTCGCCATCTGCGCAGAAATGAGGGTGAGCACGAAAATTGAAATCGAACAGCAAAAAAAAACGAACGAAGCAGCAGGTGGCACGTTAGCCTTGTTACGACCGAAAAATTTCTCGTACTGAATTTTGTACAGGACCTGACAGCGTTCTGCCACGAATTACGCTGAAATGAAAATCAAATTCATCCCCAACCCTAGGACGGCAAAGACCCCTAGATTTCAAAAAAAAGGCGTGTTGTCATATATGCAACAGAGAGTCCAATCCGCAGTAATTCGATTCTTACTTGCTGATTATGAGGCATATTAGATTCAAGATCCTTTTGCTATACCGCGCAGCCAACGAAAAATGCTTAGCAACATTTGCTTACAGAAAGAAAGGTGTAAAAGTTAAGTCAATTTATTACGACAATAACCATTTTCAACATGGGCAACAATATGACAAAATTACTATTGATTTACACAAGATGAACAAAAAGACAATTTTCATAAGAAAACTTGGTATATAAAACTAGGGAGTGGAAACTAGAATCAAGAGGGTGAACCTGTATTGAAAAGGTGTTTAAAAGAGGGTTGTGAAGGGTTCGCTTGAGGAGAGAAGCGGAAGGAGCGTCTTGTTCTTCTCTCGCGGCGAAGTCGGCGTGCCCTGACGATGGTAGGGCCTGTAGGTTCCATTAATAATGGCCAGCTCCATGAGCTGTTTTCTCTTCAAGTCATCAGTGCCATCAGGCTGAACATTATACGTTAGGAAACTGAGAGAGGCAAGGCTTACAGTAGGGACGAGAAGGCGGCCGATATGGTTCATAGCCGACGAGAGCTTCAGTTGACAACGGTTCTCCGCGTCTTCGCATTGGATAAGGACGTGGAGATCATCCTCCAAGTGCTCCCAGTTCGGACGACCGCGATGAGCATCTTCCTAGAAATCACTTTTGTCGCAGCGGGAGATGAAGCTTCACCTTGCGTTTGTCCTTCATAGAGCCTCGTCCTCTAACCATGATCCTGCAGCCCGTCTCCTGCTCCAGCTGCTTGGCTGTCATTCCACGGGGTCCAAGAATTCGTCCAACGAAGTTGTATTCCGGGAACTCGCGGACCGGAATGTAGAGCTTCTCGGTGATGTTGACAAGAGGTCCCTCAGGCTCCGGCAGTTCTAATTCAAGGCCGGTGAACTCGTTTTGGAACAGAGCATCGCGGACTCTAGCAATCTCTAAATTGCCTGCTTGTTGTTGATGATATAAAAAAATTAAACGCACCGTTCTCGATAAGACGTTCTACATTGCTGAACATCTTGGGGAACAGCGTGGAGAGCTGTTTCTGCTCTCTCATCAGATGCGTTAAGTACTGGAGCGAGTACAGGTCTGGAGCGTCCAGGCTACCAGGCGGAGGGGAGGGGGCGGAGAGCGACAAGCGACCTACAAACAGCGTACTGAAGAATATACGAGGAAAAACTTACGAAAGCTTTGGTCGCAGGAACTGGTCCAGCTGTTGTTGCGCTGAAGGCCCGGGTAGACGTCGGCATCAGGAGCCTGGGAAGTGCTGTAGTATCCACGGATTGGCGATCCAGGTAAGTAGACGGATTCCATTTGAGCTGCCATTTTGAAAGCTCCTAAAATCTCCACGAGAGAATAGCAATAAAGCAGAATGGCAATGCTGGAGTCCACAAAGCGGGAGACATGGAGAACAGATATTCTGAAGGAAAGGCTATTTTCCCGAAAACTAGCTACTTTTGATTACTGCTTTTGGAGAAGACTGGAGAAGTAAATATTGAAACGTGAGTTATAAAGATGCAGTTGTAAACATCAACAAAGGTATTATTGAGCCAAAACTCAGTTCAAGAAGTGAAATTCTTACAAAAAATGAAAACGTTCTTGAAAGTTTGAATCGGCTAGCAATAAGTCTTTGCAGATGTAAATATAACAATTTTCAGCAATTTTTCAACCAAAAAAGCAAAACGGGGTGAAGGTCACTGATCAGGGGTCTAGGCCAGAGATGTGCGGGAATGGTCAAAAAATTCCCGCGGGAATCTTTAATCTCAAAAAAATTTCCCGCGTCTCGCGGGAGGGAATCCCGTGCTCGCTTTTATTCCCGCGTTTCCGCGGGAATATTCCCGTGACAAGCAATTTTTCCCGCGGGAATGACGGGAATTTTCCAAAAACGCTAATTTCGCTTATTTTCGTCGGGTTTTCGTTATGCAACTAATTTTCGCGCTGATTTTTAACAAGCTAATAGTCAAAAGGGCAGTTCTAAGCCGCTGACAGAAAAAATACCCCATATTTGGACAAAAAAGTCGGTCCTTCCTTGATTTTTGCTGACGAAAAACTCGAAAATCGCAAGAAAAAAGAGTCTGATTTTTCCCGCGAGAATCATGAAAATTCCCGCGGGAATGCACGGGAATTTTACTGTCTAAAAATTATTCCCGCGTCCCGCGGGATGGGAATCCCGCACTTATTCTTTTCCCGCGGGAATTTCATTCCCGCATATCTCTGGTCTAGGCCCACGGCGTTTCAACAACGTGTACACCTGTTTGAATGAGACGTAATGCCGCCCAGTTTCATTATTACAGTATTCTACAGTAATCGCCTACTGTATTCCTCTTGCGTGCGATTCAAACGTGATTTTTTTTCGATAAATCGAATTTTCCTAGGTTGTTCTAACCTAGCAAATGATCCTTTTTTTACTCTTTTCTCGTCAATTTCGCGTGATTGAACATAGTGAAGAAGTTGCCAAAGAGGAAAACTAACTTTGCCTCAAATAAGCACTAAAAACACATTCTGCTGCATTTATTCTACGTGGGACGTTCTAATGCAAGGATAATGATATTCCAGTGATGAAGAACCTGAATCTGATAAGAGGACTGTAAAAATCTTGGTGAAAATGCCTAGATTCCGAAAGATCTCGTTACTTGTAGGGTTAGACGATACTGACGATTTTTTTTGTCATTTATGCAGCTGTACTGAGCTGATTTAGGAAAAAGATATATAAACGTCGAAAAATAGATGCTTTCGAGCGATATTAGTCCAGTGGCCGGTTCCAAGGTACCCCGCGTGGGATGGCACCCCACGCAGAATCTCGCGCGTTCCAAGGTAACCCGCGTGGGATGAAGGAACCCCACACAGTACCCCACGGGGGCTGAAATCACCCCGCGCATAAAATAGCACGTGGGGTTCACCCCACGCTTCATTTTTAATGGTCAAGAACTCGTTTTTCGTCTTTTCGATATTCTGCAAAGTTGTAGAGAATCGTTCGGGCTACAACTTTGCAGAATATCAAAAATTGAAAAAATCACTATTTGTGCCCGAAACGACCGAAAAACAAAAAGATGTCATTTCATAATAATTTTTACTTCATTTCTTGTTGTTGATCGTTTGCTAACGCCGCTTGACAGAGGAATCTTCAGAGAACGTCAAAATCTAGGCCGGGGTTAATATTCTTCGATATATCGCGAAAAATTATTTCTGACTGCTGAATGAATAACTTTTTATATAAAAAAATAACAATTCAAACTGATAGATGATGTCTTCGTACGGCTCCTTTTCCTCCTGTAGCTTCCTCTGACGTAGCCAGGGATGTTCGGATCGGGATACCGGATATCCGAAATCGGATAAATACTTTTTTTTGATCCGGAAATCCGATATCCGAAAATTATCCGGTCAAAATTTCCGACCGGATAATTATCCGGTACGAAAACTATCTTTTCTTCATTACTATTTTTCTTAGTTTTCTCAGTCATGAATGGATTATCCGGTTTCGGATATCCGAAACCGGATAATCCGGTCTATTTCGGATATCCGGTATCCGGTTGAAAAACTATTAGGATGCGTCATAAGTATTTGAAAACCGTTCATAACTTTTTCCGAATTCAGCGAAATCTGGCAAACTCTGTTCGAAAATTTAGCTCTATCTTTGGCCGAATTAATAGGCTATATAAGAGACCTGGATATCTCATTTCCTGAGAACAGTGAACGGTTTAAGTTTCGATCAAAACACAATTTCGCCCATAACTCTTCAGGGTTGCATCCTACAAAAAAGTTGTCAACTACAATAATTACCGCCTCAGAAAGACGAGTATTTTGCTTTTTTGAAAAACGATTTTCGAGTTTGGGAACAGCCCTACACTGAAAATGTCCGAATGGCGCAGTGGGTTTGGAAAATCCACGCTGGAGCGACCAGGGTTCAAGTCCGCCGTGAGCAAATCTTTTTGTTTTTTAACAATAGCATTTTACTGGCCTAAATATCACCCCTGTAAAATATCAGCTCCATCTGTTTTGAAATAAAGGCTAGGGAACGATTTTGAGTCGCAAATTTCAGCATGTACCCCACCTCATTGTGATTTTTTGAGCTCGAAATTAATTTTTTGTGAAAATTACTGAACCGTTTTTTTTGCGGAAGCTGCTTCCAGTTTATATCAGCGGTGGGTTAGTTTCCATATTTTTTAAGCTCTAAAACAATGCAAATCTAGATGAAATTCATAAAAACTAAGGAAAAGACAAAATAAATGAAGAAAATGGTCAAAAACCTCAAAAATCGTCAATTCCCGCGCATTTATGCTTAATCCGTAATCAGTTCTAAACATTAAACTGTGGATACCTCCACGCCAAAGGTTATTTCCAACATCGGTAGAGTCTCATTGCTGCTGGGAATTCTGAGATCCTGAACGTTGTCTTCAACAAAACCGTAGAGTCCTTTACATGTGCAGCGAAGACGAGCAAATGAGATGGCTGATGTCTAGAATTCTGAATTGTAAGGAATGATCACATCATGAGAGTCCTAGCGTCACATGTCAAGTTTTGTCATGTTAATCTTTTATCGACCGAGAGTTTTTAAGGGGACGCATCTGGGGGAATTTAGTTAGAAAGTAGAACAACCAAAAGAGGCTCACTAATTGCCTGTCACCAAAATACGGAGGCTGCTGGTACAGTTACAACACCTAACAAATCAAACCTTTTGAATGCACCGAAAGAGCAGGCTGTCCGGCAGCTGGTTTAGCATGCTGTTGAAATGGAGGGCGTTGAGAAATGAAAAACGAAATGAAAAGGAATCGATTTGATTGCTTTTCGATCAAGAGGACTGGGACGCGCAAGTTACTCTTGCTAAAGGTTAACAAAATGACCTTTTTTCAGTCAATTTGTTGTATAGACAAAAGCAAGCATGTGCGAGCATGAGACCCATCAAGACACAGAAACAGCTGGAAACGGAAGACCCGTCGGAACAGGTAATCCGGATGATGGAGAAAACCAAAATTTTTTTGCAGATCGCAAAAGCAATTCTGGAAAAGTTCCAGCAGTAGATTTTACCCGGTCTCGTAGCCAATATGATCGCCGGCAGGAATCCATTCAAGGTAATTTTGGGGTAGACGGGGGGAACTACTGATAGAGAAGGAAGAGTTCAGAATATCAAAGAAAGTATCATTTTTTGAGTCAATGATAGGCTATGAAGCGTAGTTGAAAGAGTTCTAGATGAAATCTCTTACTTTCAGATACCGTAAATGAGAGAATCCCAAGCGTCGCCAGACCCAATCCGCACTATGGCCTTGTCCTCCCAGATGTCGGCTAACCATTGGGCTTCTGCTCTTCCCACAGTACGACGTGCTCCGGTCAAAATTGAGGAAAATGAAGAGAATGAACAGGATAGTCGCTCTTTGAGTCGCCGTCTTCGAGACACCCCTCGGCTGCGGCATATTCTGAACAATGCCCAGGTGGCTGCTGCCCTCACAAGACGAATGAGAGACGATCCAATTGGTCGACCACTGAGTGACCAGCAAGTAGAGAAACAGTTGAAATCGAAGAGTCAGCTGGATGGAAAAGCAGCTCTGGTTCTCGGTCTACACGACATTTCCCACGAGGGAGGTAGTGAAGAAGAGGAGGAGTTTCAAGAGAACAGCATTAGACGGTCCCCTCTTCATCTGCCCAACAATTTTATACAAACTTTGGAGCGGAACGATGATCATCACCTAGAATCTCAGCTATTGTATACTGTACTAGGGGAGTCGATTTGAGATCTCGGACGCTAGAGTGCCAGAGCAGAAAGAATGACTGTCGCTAAGATTCAAATGGAAAACGCACCTCGGCGACTTTGAGCAAGCCAAGAAGAAAGACGAACTGGAGAATACAGTAGAGGAATGTGATGAGCATGTCGACCTCATCGAGTTTTCTGGCAAGCAAAGAGGAGCAGCAACAGGTACATGTAGACGAAGAGATGAACGACTTGCGTATAGGCTAGGGGCAGATCGACCGTGTCGAATTGAAGAATATTGTGCAGTCTTTCACGGTAGTCGAGAACCGTTGCTACGAGTTGCACAAACTGGTAGTCGTTGACATCGCCTTTCTGACATCTCCGACTGAGAAGGACAAGGATCCATTCGATCGGCATCCATTGAACTCGTTCCGCTTTCGGGTCAGTCTTCTCCATGGACTGTCGTTCCTCCTTGGTCAGAAGAGATCCTTCCATCGACTTCAGGGACAGGAATCGGAGACGAATCTTCTCGCTGATGTCGCGAAAGACGAGGACGTAGCTCAGACACAGGTAGCGGGCCATCGTCACTGTTCTTCTTTGAATTAGATCAGTGGTGGAACCTTCCCTCGGCACCAACAAAGGTCGCAGAAAAGCTACAGTAGAACTCATATGCTCTGTCTATCCAAGGTTCTGCTTGCTGTAAGAAAAAGAACGTACCAGATTGGGGTAGAAGGATCCGAGCTGGTAGCAGAAGGTGTCCGGCCGTGGCAGCATGGTGTAGATGCTCCACCAGCTGTTGTAGATCTGCGTCACGTAGAAGCCCATAGCATCGACTTGACAGACTCATTGCAATATTTGGCCAGAATTCTCAAATTGTTTCCAGTCGGCTCGAAGAAGACCATGTTCACGGCTCTGGTGATAGAGTTGTATAGCTCTTCTACTACACAGTGTGAGTACTTGGCAGGAATGACAAGAAAATACTCACGTGAGAAGAATGTAGAGACTGAAATAGGCGCCAAATTCAAAGTGGATTGCCTGCCAGACACCGCCTCTCCATCTCAGCAGCAGCTTGAAGAAGGTGACGAGACTCGCATTGCTGACCTTCTTCGCGTACGTCACAGTCATTAATGAGCAATAATTTGTTTCCGAAAACTTTTCAAAACTTTGAAATTTTCTTGGACAATTATTTAGTTTGCAGATTAAGTAAATACTAAAAGATTGCTTCTAGAAAACAAAACTTCCGATCTCACGTCAATACATGTTTAGATAATCAGCTCCAGAATGCGCAATGCTTTGTGGAATGGAATCGTAATGTCTTTTCTGTTCTTCATGGAAATAAGTGAGCAAAAGCAAGTTCTCTGAGAAACGACGGTGTTCCTGGACAACCACGTTTTCCCTCATTTTCATTGCGAATGAACTGATATCCCCCAACAAAAGAACAAGATGAAGAAGTAGACGTTTATTCTCACGTGCTTTGTTTTATTCGCGATTCTCTCAAACGTCTCTTCGCAACCCTCGACCGTCTTGTCATCATCATCCGGCTGCGACTTTTCTTCATGCTTCTTCTCTTTGAAAAGCTTGTTGAAGAGCTGTTCAAAGAGAAGAAGCATGTTCTTGGTCTTCAATTCCGTCTTCGTCTGCTGCTCCGGCTCGTCGAGGAAAGCCACCAGCTCCGAGGCTGTAGCTCTGCTGGTCAGTTCCTTGACCAAGATCCGCGTCTTCACAAACGTCCTCAGCTTCAGGGGACAGCTTTCCGGCATCGTCAAGAAGATTCCCGCGATGATATTTTTCCTCACGTCGGCCTTCTTCGTTCCGTGCCACGGCTCATCGCCATCCATGAAGATCTCGTACATCAGAATGCCGAAACTGTAGACGTCTGACTTGGCGTAGAAGGTCACCTTCTCCAGCGTCTCCGGAGCGAGTCACTAGGAATTTCTCTTTATTATCCTTTGACTTTGAACTAACCTTAGTCGGCAGCTTGGAGCCATTCTTCTTCACCCTATACTCGAGACTGTTGCGCGAGAGACCAAAGTCTGAGATCTTGGTCAGACGCTCATCCGGGACATACAGGCAGTTTACGGGCAGCTGGAAATGACTTCTTTTTCAGTCTTTTCTATTGTTCTCATTGACTTTCAGTAAACTACTGTCTGTCTTGAACCACCTTTGAATTCAGATCAAACACATTCTGTCCCTTGACCAGTACACTTCGTCTGAGCAACAGACAAATCCAGTACTCTTGTCCCAGGTTTTTCCCCGACTTCTAATGAAGTCCTGTTGTTCTGATTCTATACTCATACTCTTGACTCATGCTCTTCCTCTTGACTACTAAACAGGAGTCTCCTACCTTCGACTACCAGTGAGTTACTGTCCTCCCAACTCCTGTACCAGAATTCCTTTTAGTCTTCCAGCATTACTGGCCCTAGTCTGTCAACTTCAAAAAGGAAAACTAACCAATATCTCTGTGGATGTAACCCATCCTGTGAAGGTATTCCATTCCGAGAGCAGCTCCCCTGCACATGACCATCTTCTCCTGCTGGCTGCACGGTGTTCCCTTCTTCTTCTGAGCCATCAGGTAGGCTTTCAGCTCTCCGCCATTAATCAGTTCCAGAATAATGTAGAGAGGCTGTTCCAGAACGGCGATCCCGTAGAGACGGACGACATTGCGATGGTTCAGGTTTCTCATGATGCGTGCCTCTCGCAGCTGCTCCTTGATCTTCTCCTTGCCGAGTTTTTCGGCCTGTCCAGAGGCGGCCAGCTCCTGTGGGCTCTTCTGCACCTGTACGACCACGCCCTGATTTGGATATTTGCCGGCTAGGTTCAACTTTCCGCTCATCACGTATCCATATGCTCCCGAGTCGAGTTTCCGACCCGAATCGAAGTTGAGATCAGTATGTTTGAATTCCCAAGTCAGAACAAGATCTCGAAGAAGTGCACGGTCACAGTCCTTTAAACTTTGTCTAAAAACGGTGATAAAGGTCTTACCTGAAAAATCTGAACCTTGCTTAGAGTGTTGTAATGAATGGACAAGGCCAAATCTGTCTGTACCCACTCATCCACAACAGCCCTACGTGCATCCCCCTCTGCCCAGTGTTAAGCCGACATACAGTACGCATGTCGACACTAATTCCGTCGTCGAGGGAAGCGTCGTCGGCGAGGCATGGCTTTTATGTCCTGTTTCAGCTGACAAAGCTATGTTTTAAGGGCGAGGACGGTTTCGACACTTACTATCCGCAACCGGCAACTACCGTAGTCACTGCCCCTCCATCTCCACCTCCAACTCGACCGAGGCCTACGGCTCAGAGACCGACTCTTCCTCCTCCAACTCGCCCGCCTACTACAAAGCCAACTGCAAAGCCAGAAATGGTCGGAACTTCCGTTCAGGCCCTCACTCAACAGGTTTGTACCAGTTTTCATGTTATATCACGTATTGAAAAGCTGTATCACCATGTAAAACAATTTAAAACGTCACACTGTATTCAGGTCCGAAAACTGCCGGCAGTACTGTACATTGACTCGAGATCACCGAAGGCGAAAGAGATGGAGACCCTGTTGAGGGACAGCTACGGACTGCCTCTTGTTTCCTTCTATGTGGACAAGGTTATATTTTAGCTAGAAGTTTGTCTAAAAGAGTTTAGATCGACAGACCACGACTCGTCGAGAGAAATCTCCAGCAGCTGACCGCCCACAAAAGTCTTCCCTACCTCTTTATTTGTGGAACTTTCATTGTAAGTGAGTTCACTGGATAGTTTCAAGATAGGATTTTACGAGGATTTATCTTTTGGCTCCTCATATTAGAACTCATTTTTCAAGCGAAGCTCATATCGACAACTACCACCGTAAGGGACAGATACCCCAGCTTGTGGAATACGTCTGTGGCGATGAGAAGAAGAAGAAAAAGAAGACGACCGCGACGACGAAAAATAACTAAATTATCAGAATTCCAAGCCATCCCAAAAACAAAGAATCTCTGTGAGACAACACTCCTAATCAATTAATAATTTATATATTGACCTATACAGTTATGGGTCTACAATAAATACAGTTACTTCTAATGGACTGGAGCGACACTTTATCAATGCTTTGCATTTTGTTACGGTAGTAGGACAACTGACCGGTAGTCAAAGAACTGTTCTATTGAGAAATGGATGCGGTTTGCTATTGTTAGACAACTGAAATTAAGTAGAGAAGGGACTAGTATTTTGATATTGGCTACGCGATCAGTCACAGAAAAAAAGTAAGGCTGAGTGGGAACGAGGAATAAACTACGGACATCGTGGAAAAAACTAAATAGTTAAAGCAACTGGAAAAATCAAAAGGAGGCATCGGAATGCATTCCGAACAGTTAAGATCGTACTAAAATTCTGCTTCGTACATGATCAACTGTGTTCCCATCAGTTTGGCAATCTGGACACAGCGGCCCTTCTGAACAGTTTTTCTAGATTAGGGAAATGGGTTACAGTACCTGAATTTGCTTTTTTTCCTCGTATCATAGTTGAATCTACCCACGAATTCCGCCTGTAAACTCTACACTGTTGTGTTCTAGTGAAAAAGTCACCTGTGAAATGAGAAGCTTCAAGAAGACAATTCCAGAAGACTTTTTTGTTCCTCGGATCGACTCTATATCTTTCGAGAAAAGCCTCACATCATTTCAGAATCTTTTCTCTAGTCGCAATGTTCAGGAAAGTCCAGATTTCGGCAGCAGGCTTGTTATTCTGAAGAGAGATGAGCAAACTCTAGGCTTCTTACTTCCGTCATGTCAAGTACATTCTCGATGAGTCGTGCCCAGCTGAGACTCTCCTCGATGGCACCGAGAGCCACAATCTGACTCTCGGGACAATACGTCGCGACGGAACAGTCGGCACAAGTTCCGAACTTTGCCTGAAAGGGGACATTGACTTCCAAAACCCTAGAGAAACACAAATCGCTTGAATTACCGCAAACTATTTCAATCTATCTACTTACAACAATGTCAGCATGTAGCATCAATTGGATGTTGGTCGTTGGAAATGTCAGATCCTTTAACAAGAGATCTTTTCCGTACAATTGCGTAACTGACCACAGCGCTTTTGAACAGATCTCCGTGTTCTAGTTGACGGAACCATCGCCAGTAGCTACACATTCGACGGTGAATGCCATCAGTGCTGTTCAAATGAAGACATCTGTGAATAAGAACTCGGACGGCTACACAAGGCATGCACGTTGTGCTGCATGGACCTTCCGGCTACAAGTGAGGTATGAGGGAGAAAACGGCCTTTACCGTGATGAGATGAATCAGAAATTCGTTGAATGAACAGTCCATGAAAACTCGGATCTCTGGCTGGGGAAAGTGAGTTGGGAAGGCGATCTGAAACAGGCTCATGACTGCCGCATTGTGGTGTGAAAAATAAATGAGATTGTGAGTGAGAGCCTACTGTTTTATAAGATATTTAATCCTACCGTAGTCTAAAAAATAAAACAGTAACATACATAGCACCACATCTGGAAGGCGCACTGGATATCATTGTTCCCATTGCCTCCGAGCCTCGTTTTCAGAGTGCTCAGCCACACATACGATTCTATCACGTTGTCCAGGCCTCGTAGAAACAGGACAGTTCTCCTAAGTTTATTGAAGAGACCCCGACTGTTTTGGAAATCGTTTATGTATTCAGTCATAGCTGCTTCCTAAAAAGTTTGTACAGTATGAAACTACAGTGGGACATACGGTAGGAGGTCTGATTCTGGACAGAGGATGCTGAAGAGCCGGATCACAAAGATATTCTTCCCAGTTCATGTACTGAAATATAAATACCAATTCCTTTGAACATAAATTACTGTTCGGATAGACGCTGCATTTGTATGGGGCTGTGTCATGGTAGCAGCCATGTCTCCCAGCTCCAGACGTCTGGAACTACGGGCCAAAGGATAGAACGCTGGACGAGCAGCCTGTCTCGCTTTCCTGTTTGATGCTCTTTCTCGGTGCATGCTGTAAAACAGAAACGGTTGAAATCACAATTTGTTAGAGAAAGGCTAAGCGTCAAAAGCGAGTCTTGGTACTCTTTGTTTAAAAGACTACTACAGCTGGATACACATGCTCTGAACGAAAACGGATAGTTGTGAGTTACAGTAAGCCGTAGTGAAGTATTAAGTTACAGTATCATTTTAGACAGATTTTCAAAACTGTTCTGATAGTCAATTATTCATGTGCTCCGATGACAGGATGTGAGTCATGATAGAGAGGCATTGGGCGCCAGTTCACAGGGGAATACGTGAACAGACTATACTTCCAGAGACGAGAAGAAAAGTATTCCAGGGATCTGACTACGAAAAGGTTAGATCCAGGCCAATGTCGGCTGTTGCTGTTGACAACGGGATTGTCTCTCATGCCCTGAGAGAGAAGATCAATTTTAATTGGGAGGGGAGATGGAGAAGATGTTGTTAGACATACGAGGAAGGAGAATGTTTTTTCGAGAGCCTGTGTCAAGGAAATACTTTTGTAGCTGGGTTGCACGTGTTTTGGGGTTTGCGAAAGAGAAACGGGACAGTTCTCACTAGAGTGGCGGATGTGATGACGAATTCAAACTGAATAATATACACAAACAGGGATCAGTTGTATCAGCGAGCCCCGCCCTGGGCTCGAGGAGTCGGTCGGTTCCCGAGGCCGAGGTTGGTGCTATCTATTATCTCTCTTAAAACACATTTCCAGTCAGCCAGTCCTCTTCCTGGTCTTCCCTTCACTTCCTCCTCCTACACATCTGTTGACAGTGTCTAGTAACCTAATTCTAGTCCAGGTGGAAAACGGCCTAGACCCACAGCTCACGAGATGAAAATCCGAAATTTAGGCAGGCGAAGCAATTTCCCGCTCAATCTGTTTGGGTTACATACTGTAACGAGTTCCGTGCAAAAAACAAGTAGTTGGTGCGCAGTTGGTCAATAAGCATACTGTATAGTCTGTAAAGTAGCTAGTAGCTACTGAGAATAATTAGTCCTTTAAATTTAGAACAAAATCGTTGGGTCCCGACACGATTTAGTCCTTCTCGTGTCGGGACCCAACATTTTTGTTCTAAATTTAAAGGACTAATTATTCTCAGTAGCAGCTACTTTACAGACTATACTTTCGGTTTGTTTACCGTGCTGGCCTAAACTTGGCAGGTCTTCCCATTTTTGTGGTCTTATTTTCAGATCCGTTTTTCCAAAATTCAAGCAAGAGGGTTGCCACTCATTTTGCTCTGGAACGTTTCTTGTTGTGTGACTTTCATCGGAATTTTTCAGAACTAACATAATGGCTGGAAGTCAGAAGGGCAAAGCTGTCGTTGCTGGTCGTCCGAGAGGAGCTGCTCGTAACAAGACCGTCACCAAATCTACGAGGGCCGGCCTCCAATTCCCGGTGGGACGCCTTCAACGTATGCTCAGAAAGGTTTGTTTTAATCAAGGTATTGAATACAATCTGTGCAAAGGGGCTCATACAGAAAATAACTTTTTTTTTCTCCTTTTGTCACCAGTGACATGCTGAATATTTCACGTTGCCTATAATCATCGTTTTCAGGGACATTATGCCGAACGCATCGGATCTGGAGCCCCAGTCTACCTCGCCGCCGTGCTGGAATATCTCACAGCGGAGATCCTTGAGCTATCCGGAAACGCCGCTCGTGACAACAAGAAGTCGCGCATCAACCCTCGCCATATCCAACTTGCCGTCCGCAACGATGAGGTTTGTCGTCACTTCATGCTTTCTAGTAAACCAATTTTCCAGGAGTTGAACCGTCTTCTCCAACACGTCACTATCTCCCAAGGAGGAGTTCTTCCCAACATTCAAGCCGTCCTGCTCCCTAAGAAGACTCATCACGACGACTCTGCCCCCGATGTCTAATTAATCACCCTCTCAATCCATTTTACCCCCACACATACATACAAAACAACCGTCCTCGTCAGGGCGCTAGCCTTTTTCACAACAAATTAACGTATGACCACGTAACTTTTTTAACATTATTATCGTACACGATATAGATTCGGCTGGGTGATCATCGGAAAGTGTACCGGTGGAAACTTTCTCTCCGTCTTGTTTGTCAACAATTGCACAGAAAACAGGACTATGATCAGTTCAAAAGATGAGGGATTGCCGTATGATTTTAGCTCTTCCCTTCGAGACCCACTTGGCCAGGCTTGTTGATTCTGGGTTGTTGAGCTGCGCTGCGGCCAGGTTGGACTTTGCGGCAGGCTAAAAAAATTCATTTCGCATTTTTTTTTGTTTCCAAATACGTCCCCCGATTAGATTTAGTTTTGCCGTCGAAAAATTGGAAGAAAATCGAAAACTGACGACAAAAATTGAAGAAAACTGCTATTTTTACCGAATTTCGTATTTTTGCTATTTTTACCGAATTTCGTATTTTTGCTATTTTTACCGAATTTCGTAAAAAAACCGCGTTTTCTTCAATTTTTGTCGTCAGTTTTCGATTTTCTTCCAATTTTTCGACGGCAAAACTAAATCTAATCGGGGGACGTATTTGGAAACAAAAAAAAATGCGAAATGAATTTTTTTAGCCTGCCGCAAAGTCCAACCTGGCCACAGCGCAGGTTTTCAACAAGCCTGCACTTGGCACTCAAAAATTGGATACTCGGCCGATAATTAGATAAGTTCGCTGCGTATCTTTCGAATTTGTTGGCTGAGTATCCAACGTTTGCATGCTAAGTGGGTCTCAAATGGTAGAGCTAAAATCTTACGGTAATCCCACTTCTTTTTGAACAGACCGTTTTCGCGTGTTAGGCACGGCGTGTTACGGCAATGCAAACGGCATCCCAGCTTTTGGTCGCGCCCAATTTAGGGTGTTTGGGCGGGAATTCAAAACTTGAATATATTTATTTTATTCAAGGCTTCAGAATGACCCCAATTTTCATCTTTTTGGCATTTTGAAGGGCTCCATCCTTAGAAAAAGATAGTGTTGAGCAGATGAGATACAAAGAATGAGTACAAACCCATATTAGAGCCTTCTAATCCTGTAGAAGACGAAAACTTTCAAACTCTCAGCGTTTTTACGATGGCTGTCATGCGTCTGCTTTCAGATGCGGATTCTCATGCGCTGGAATACAGTTTTCGTAGCGTTTGGACGGTTTACATGTGATAAACGTTTCAAAACGTTTATTTTAGCTATTTTTTGAGGCAAAGCTCATTTTTGTCTTTGACAGCTTCTCTACAATGTTCAATAACACAAAATTGGGGAGAAAAATGCCGAAAAATAGCACATTTGCAAGCTCGCAAGGACCTAAGAAGATCCGATTTTTCGAAACATCGTTCGAATGCGCGCCAGAGAAAGGTACTGTACTGAAGAGACTGGGCACCATTTCGGCTCATTTGACAAGTTGGGATGGCCGTAACACGCCGTGTAGGGACTTTTCTTATTTAGAAAACTTTTCTAAGCAAAGTCTTTAACCCTGTTTCGCTTTTTTACCACATTTTTTCCATCCTGTGGCTGCATTGTGTTACAAAGTGGCTACTTCTTTTTGTTTCATTTGATGAAAACACTTTTTTTCTCTCAGAATGATGTTCAATAGCACGGCGATTCCTTCAATCGTCAGTGTTATCAGAACAAAACTGCCTGCTGAGGAGCTCAGCGATGCTGAAATTGGTCTATGCCTCAACATTTGCTGCTTGGCCGTCGCTGTCGTCTTGCACATAGCATCGAAAGCATTTTCTGGCTCCAAGGACCAACTCGGATTCGACAGGAGAGCCTTCCACAACACGGCCACAGAAAACAAAAGACTTCAAATCGATCTGGTCAAGAAGGATACTGAAATTCAACGGTAGTTTATGTTTTTTTTGTTCATTTGAACATAAAAATTTAGGCTCTCGAAACAAGCTGACCAGCTCGAAGAACGTGCCATCATTCTGGAAGAAGAGAGTAGGGAGAGCAAAGAGAAACTTGATAAGCTGGAGGAGGAGATCGACAGAGATCTGGAGAAATACGACAATTTGAAGGAAGAATGCGAGACGGCAATCAACAATCTTGCAACGGCCGAGACTGCAATTGAAGCCACGAAACAGGAGCTGGAGAAGGCCGGTCAGGCTCAACAACTTACTCTTCGAAAACTAGAACAGTCTGAAGATGAAGTCTCCAAGTTGCAGATCAAACTCGAGGGTAAATTTCTAATTTACTTGTGAATAGTCTCATTTAAGACGAGAAGACAAAGAAGCAGCAGCTGACAATCCAGCTCGAGCATGCGAATCAGGCCCTGAAACTGAAGGAGACGGAAAGACGCGAGCTCGAAGTACAATTGTTCGGAATGTCCGTTCTGTTAGGAGAGATGAACAAGGAGGACAAAGATAGTACGTTCATTCCAGAAATGCAATCAAACATGTATGTTCAGAGGCTCATGGATGGTCCAATTTCGAAGACGAGATCGAGGTGAAAGTTCCACCGACTGCGGAAATCCGCGAGTTGGCCAAGTTGCGGACGGAGTTGACCAAGCTGGAAAAGGAACACGAGAAGACCCTCATCAGTCTAGAACGCTTGCAGGATGAGAAGCAACGCCTCCAGCATCAGGTCCTGGAGCAGAAGAACGAATTGCAGTACAGGACGAAGGAGGTTGAAGCCCGTGATGCGGACAGAAGAGGAGCCGATGCTCAAGTTAGCCAGTTGCTCGGCTTGATTCAGGAAAGTAATGCCACGATCAAAGACAAAGAAACGGTTCGTTTTTGCTGTATTCTATTAAAGGCCAAATTTCAGACCTGTGAAAAGCTTTCGGGTCGAATCGAACAGCTTCAACAAGATATGGGCTTCCTAAAAGAGGAGATGCGAGCTAAGGAGACCAAAGTCAAGGATCTGGACGGCGAGGTGAAGAAATGGCGAAACGACTACTACAAGCTCGAATCCATGAGTTTCAGCAAGGAATCGGAATACCGTAGACAGATTCATTGTCTTCAGGTATGCTCCTCATTTACCCCGTTATAATCCGTTCATTTCAGAGTTTCTCTCAAAACAACATGCCTCCTCCTGTCTCATTCGATTTGCCCGTCAACTCTTCCCTCGATACTTCCCTACCAATCCGAGCTGAACACCGCGGCTCGATGTGGGATCTTCCTGATAGTTCTAACAAGTAGTTTTAGCCCGTTTTCTATAATTGTTTGCATTCAGGGTCATTTCCTCTCCGGAAGACGAGCAAATGTCTCGAGTGATGTCTGTGGTGAAGTCCAAGTCAGGAAGAAGTCGTCGATCCGACCGTGTGATGTCTATAGAGAAGAACAACGTGGAAAGAAAGCGGTCTCATAGCCAGGGAAGGCAGCGAAACGAAAACTTTATGATGCCGTTCCACCCATTGAATCGTATGTAAAATTTAACCCGTTTATTTTTGTTTTTTTTTTCCAACAACGTTTTTAACCTTTTCATGTGCTCTTTCTGGTCAGGGTTACATTCTACTACGAGCGTAATTTCCAACGAATCACAACACTCCGAGTTTGAAGCGAAAAGCAATATTTTTTTTACAGTAATTGGGATTCCAAAATGTAAGTAATTAACGTTTTTAAAGGAACAAAATGGATTAGTTTCAACAAACAACTCACTTGAATAGCTGACTCGCCAAGGAAGAGGTACTCGATGGAGCAGCAGGTCGAACAGGAACAATCCAAGTGGACTATCTTTCTCCAACTGGTCAAAATCTGCGGACAGTGCTGCTACGTCTTCTGCCCTCCCGTGCCTGAACTGGTCACCCGCAAACTGGCCTTCCATCCGCCGCAAAAGGGCTTCACCTACCGAATTGTGCTGAAAGACGGAACCGAAGTCAAAAGTGCCAAAGATGTGCTGGGAAAGGAGTTTGACCTCGCTTTGACCGATGGTATTCGAAATGTGTCTCCGTTGGAACAGCGTCTCCTCATGAACAGCATCGATCCCTTTGTCACCACAACGATGTACGGAAATCAATTGGTCGGTGCCAGGATCAGACCCAGCGTCATGTCTGTATCCTACTCTTCTTTTGATCGAGAGGACGTCGAACAGGTATTTTTGAATCCATTCTGAACGAGAAATCCCACAGGTGATCATCTTCTCGCAGCCAAATTCGTCCGATCTAGGCTTCATGCTTCATCCGAATCCGAACGTGATACAGAAGATGGCAGAGTTTCTTGGTTCCGAAATTTACGTCTACGACTATTCTGGCTACGGATTTTCCACTGGCTCTCCTTCCGAGAAGAACATATACGCGGATGTGCAGGCTATCTACGATCACATTCGTCAGACGCGTCCCGATGTCCGAATCATCCTGATGGGCTTCTCCATTGGAACGACGGCCTCTGTTCATCTGGCCTCTCAAAACCCTGCAAATCTGGCGGGAGTCGTGCTTCTTGCCGCTTTCTGGAGTGGAATGTCTCTTCTGCGACAGAAGAAGCAGCACATCGAAGACAGAGTCGACTACTTTGACCGCTTCCGGAACATCGACCGCGTCTCTTCCATCCAGGCTCCCGTTCTTCTGGTTCACGGCACTGATGACGAGGTATGTCCTATCGAGCACTCGCAGGAGATGTACAAGATGCTCAAGAAACCGGTGGCTCCGCTCTGGATCTACGGAGCGAATCACTCGTCGATTCTGGCCTATCCGGCCACAAATCTCCGGGTCAAGTCTTTCATGCGCTGTGAGACGGAGACTCTCGACATAGGACCTTTCCCCATGGCCAACAACTGATCAGAAAAGAGATCAAGCAAAGTGTGATAAATGGTCTCAGCTAGTCTTCTTTTTTTAGTTCAAGGAGAAGGACTAGTATTTCTGCTAGAAATGGATCCAAGTTGCGCAGTCGTTCTTCCGTTCCTCGCATTCCAATTAGCCTCTCTCACTTGACGTCATCAGCCTACAGAGAGGCTCTTTTATTGTCTTTCGTCACTATACTATTTTCCTCTTTCAGGGTCAGTCGGTCAGCATGAAATTGGAACCGCTGCTAAAAAGGAAATTGTAGCCTCTTTTCATGCTCAGACCGGTCTTCGCCCTTCCGAAGCCCCTTCCTACTGAGTTCAATGACTAGAGACGAACACGTCTCTCGGGACTCTTACTCAACTGCCCCTCTACTGTCAAAGCACTCAAAAAGAGTGTTTTTGTGGAGAGAGAACACCCAGTGCGTGACACCTATGCAACAAGTTCACGACTTCCTCATTCCTGTCATTGAAATTCGTCTTTGTCTCTTTCTTCGCCTCCAGCGTAATTCATTTGCATGTTCTTGGAGAGTCTAATTGGCCTCTGCTCTTTCCAGTTCTTCTCTTCAAAGTCAGTCGTGCAGAGACATACGCGAGTTCACCCACGTTCACTTCCTTGTACTTTTGCTATGTCTTTATCTATAGAGTTGCAATGACCAAGACAACAACTTGTCAGTTGAAGTTTCTCTTTGTAGTTAAAATTTGAGACTGTTTTTAGGCTGTTTCACTCGAAGACAGATGAATCTTGTTTGTTGAATGTTAGGAAAACGCATCTGCAGGTGACGTGTTCTTGGAACTCCTCTCGAGAGCCTTGCTAACATGATTTCCACGACCTTTTTGACACTCTTGAATATCCCCGTGAATGTGATTCTGCTCCTCTCAACTAATGGAAATGCGTGTGTTCGAGAGGGAGGAAGACGAGGGTTCTCTGCTCCTTCTGCAAAGGAGCCCCTTGATCCCAGGGGCGTCTTCGAAAGTGCTTTCATTGGAAGAAGAGAACAAGAAAATGTCTCTCTCCCGAAATCGTATCGTCCCCCCAAGTGTCTCCATATCTCTCTCGTCTGTGGACACTTCCCCTCAAACATTTCTTCTTCAATTAGTCTCCTGGACAAAGCGGAGTCTTTTTCTACCAGCCGAAACCTGATCCAATGCAAATGAACACACTTCATCTCCCTCGCTTTCATAGTCACAAAAATAGCCTGCTCAATATGCAAAGTCGAGGCTCATCCTGTTTTGATTTCTCTATATTAGGTATTCGTACAGCTTCAACAAGAGAAAACGCAACCGGAATAGGAAAAAAACTTGTGCTCAGACAGATGTCGTTAGAGAGTGGCCCGACAGACAAATTGCCTTCCGAAACAGAGTATCTCAACCAGGTCTTTTTTGACTTTTCGACCATTAGACCCTTATATGTGTTTCTTTTCCAATGGTCCTCTTTCTCACACTCTGACTATGACAAGTGGCACTTCGCTAAGGACTCGTATCTTCTTTGTGCTGAGGAAGATTGTCAGGTTTGTCAAAGATGATTGCCAAAAAACGCTCTTCTACAGTTGACTTAGAACAGACCCAATTAAAACGATTCGTTACAGTTCTTGTAAACTCGTGTCTATATAGCTGACTGAATACCCTTTCCTTTCCAAACCAAATGAGGAAAAGACACGTGACAGTTTCAAAAACAAGACAAGAGACATCTTCCCCGGGGGCATACTGAGCGTCGGCAATTTGACAGGGATGACAAACGGCAAAAAGTCCCTCTCCGGATGCCATTTGCCATGAAACATAGGCTTGAATCTTTACTCTTTTTATATATGCAGAATGTCCGTATGAATAATGAATTCGTGGCGACTGCACATACACTTAGTTAGTCAGAAGTAGTCGCTTTTTCTCTCCGACTGCCCTATACGTTTCCCTCTCTTTCCTGCCATTATCAAAGGAGCTTGTCTATCCGCTCCTTTTACTACCTTTCTCTTCAATTAATTCACTTGCTCCCAGCCGTAATCCGCCGCGACGGCTGAGTAATCTATTCAGTTACGTTATCAACTGAACATCGGAGCCGATGTTGCAGAATGGGGCTTTTGTCTCGCTTCTGCCTCGCCTTTGCAATCGAATCAGTCTCATTAGCTGCTTTTCGAACGGACTTTGGCCTTGCTCTTTCGCTCGTTCTTTAAACCACTTTGCACTTTTGTTAGAAGATGATTCTTCTATTCATTTTCGAGTTGGTTCCCAGTCAGACTTCCCTTCATCTCATCCTGATGGTAAATTTGAGACACTTTTGTGGCTCTGCTCCAAAGACAGGCACGAATAATTTTCCAAAAAAAGAGATGATCCTAATCTGGCCATTGCTCAAGTGTCAGTCAGTGTCTCTTCCTCCCCATTAATAAGCCGTCTCTTCGAATCTTAACTCAGAAGAGACTAAAAGCATTGCGTGTGTGTGCACTCTCTAAGGCCAATCTCGGTCCGCATTTTTTTTCGCCTTTGTCTGTCCTCCGAGACCTCTTTAGCCCATAGATTTCAAGCCAATAAACGTCTCTTTCATTTCCATCTTGTTTTTTGAGTCGGCTGTACAAACTGCCTGGTCTTTTGTCTCTCTAGACGAAGCTTTAGTCCAGTTCCGGTCATCCATCTCAATTTTACGTCTTTTCTAATTGCTTTACATCACACTTTCTTTGAGACTCTCTAAGTGTAACAATGTTTTTTTTTTCATTTTTCCCAGCATTTTCTCAACGTTTCTTTTCAGGCGAACCGTCGTAGCTTCCGTCTCTAGGAATCTTTATAGAACTAGGTATCGAAGCTTCCAATGGCCCCTATCTACAGAACTGTTCGGGTAATATTTTTTCTCCTTCAGAACAAACCCTCTTTTTAGTCTCATGACGGACACGTGGAACTGGAAGACATCAAGGCGACCTGCAAGAAACACGAACATCTCTGTGCTCAATTCACGGAATGTTGTCGAGAACTTCAACAGAATGACGCTCAGCTGGAGATTCTCGGAGAAACGGCGGCCTATTTGAGGAAGAAACACGAACAGGTTCGAAGGAACATGAAGGAGAGGACACTTGGGGAAAAAGAACTGCAGTTGATGGAGGAGGAGATCACTTTGATTGACAAACAGGTCTGTATTTGGATGAAGGAGCTGGAGGAGATCAACGAGAACCGACTACAACTTGAGGTACTTGGAGATGGAAAAAGACGGAAATAGTCCTTTAGATCCGATTCCTGACTCTTGCAAATGAGCTGAAAAAGAGTGTCACTTGTGTCCAACTGGCCTCCATCGACTTTGAACTGATCCAGATGAGACACAAGGAACGATGGCAGCGATTCTTGAAAGATCATATTCCGGCTGGAAATCTCAAAACGGAATCCATCACAGCCTGATCGTCTTCTATTCTAACCAACAGCGAGTAGTCTTACGTGAAAAACTCTCTATTTGGTAGTCTCCCCACTTCCCCCAACTGCCGTAAGCAACTAATCACAATTTTCGTTTTTGTTTTCTTTTTGATTCTAGGCTATGAGATCCATTTTCCCGGCATCCATTTGTTGAAAAACCCCAGTCTTTCGAAGAAGATCGAACCCTTTTTGGCCGGAGAGTCAGTCTAGAGTTCTATCTGTCCACTACCCCGACATATCGGTAAACATCAGATTCCTGTTTTATTTTAATTCCATCGATTAATTTTGTTTAATGAATTCTCAGAAAGTCGAGATATTGGTGAAACAAAAAATACAAAATGTGAGTCAAGGATTGAAGGCGGGGGGATTCAGACAATGATAACCCACTCGACAGCGGACCACACGACTCTCGCTGAACTGGCGGAACTTTTATACCCGTTCAGGCGCAATCTTTCGAAACAGTACGGGTCTGTTGACTTTTCTCTGTTGGCAGAGACGGAGAGGAAACCATAAGAGTCTGTGAATTGGGAAAACCGTGGAAATTACTAGAGCAGTAACCAGTTGAGAAGCGCTTGTGAGCGAGTTCTTTCGTTTTAAATCATCTGGCAAACGACAGACAAAACACATTAGCTGAACTGATCGAACTAACAATAACAGTATGTCTGTAAAAATGAAGTTTTTCTTCGTTTTCCTTTGTTCTGCTGGTTGGTTGTCATGTCTGCTATTGTTATATCAATTTTAGCACAAAAATGACCAAAACATGGGTCAAGTGACCGCAGGTGGAGAATGAAGATAACCCACATGCTACGGACCGCACGTCTTTGTTCGATTCGCCGAGACTTTTATAGCCCATGGGGCGCAATCTTTCGAAATCGTACGGGTCTGACGTCGATTTCTCTGGTGGCAGAGACGAAGAAGAAACATATTCTACTTCGGTGTGTAAAGTCTGATTGTGAGGAACAGTGTCTACACCAAAGAAAAGCAAAAAAAAACTCTTCTTTGCTTGTAATTGAGTTAGAAACAATGCTCAATTAATGTGACTACAAAACTCTGAACAGAAAGAATATCCTTTGTCAATTGTATTCCGAGCAATGTGGTCTGTGCTGTCAACTCAGCTGATCTCCAGTCTTGACCATTTCGAACAGCTATAGATATCCAAATTCCCACAGAGAAGGTCAACACGAACGCATGTAGTATTTCAGAGAAGAACTCTTTGTGCTACCTTCTCACGCACCCTGATGTCAGCTACAAAACGAGTCTGAATCGTTCACAACAAACATCCAAGAATACACTCTCAAGGTGCACAATCTGACGCACATGTCTCTATAAAAGTCTTCTCTCGTCCATAGCTGCTCATTCATTTCCTTCTCTAAATCTTCGACAGAAGACCCTTCGGACCTTCCATCCGTTAATCCTATTCGAGGTAGGAAAAAAAAGGCATTCTTTCTAAAAATGGACGGTGCCATGTGTGGATTAGCCGACTGTTTAAGGTCGACCCGGCTCAACAGTTATAACTATACTTTTCTGTTTCTTCGATCTATTTTCGCGATACAATTAGCTCAAATAAGGCTATTTATAAGCAAGGTAATACATATTACAAACGGATCTCATAACTTGAGGTTCGATGTTTCTTTGGCTTTTGAAACAGCGATTTGATCTTACTATTTTTAACTTTTCGGGTCTCTTGTTCAAATAGAACAGTAAATTGATATATAAGGGCAGCATATTTAATCAATTTACACGAAACGCATAGACCATGATGAATAAACTCGGAAATGCGACGAAAGTGTGCTCTGATGTCCTATGCTTTTGAAGATCCTATTGTAAGAGACTCATAGAAAACACAAGGACTGATTTTGTCTTGTATAACCCGACGATCGGGGTTTTCCTCAAAGAGACTCCTCTAATCGTCTTTGTCAAAGTGCAGCCACATAGCTAAGAAAGGTTAATCTCTCGTCGTCAGAGGCCATATTTATATCCGATTAGATCTTCTTCCAATGGTCGTCCAACACTCACGCTCTGACGCCTCGAAGTGCTTCCCAATCACAAAAAAATATTAGAAAGAAAGACTAGACACTTCCGTCACGTGTCCCAATCCTTATATTATCTCTTGACGATCCTTGAACAATGACCGTTTCTTTGAATTGATTTCTTTAAAATTCTATCGGCTCTGTTTGAGTTATTTCAAAGAGTGTTACACTGGAACGGTTATAACGAAACAGAGGCTAACTGGACCAGACTAACTGATAAAAGGTTATGACCTAACAATAAGTCAGACCAGAACCTCTTTGTCAGTATACTTGGGCGACTCGACTCGACTCGATTCCGAGTCTGACTCGACTCGGACTCGGGTCGGACTCGACTCGAGGCACCCCACGAACCGACTCGACTCGACATGGTCCACGAGTCGGACTCGACTCGACTCCGAGTCGAGTCGAGCCAAGTAAAACATCGATTCTAACGGGCTGTAACTAATATTTCGCGTTTTATAGTTGTTTATAGCTCACTGCATATCTTGTCTGTTCTTTTCCAAGCCCAGAAGTCAGGATCCTTTGAGATAAATTGTACATTCTCAACATGGTTTTATAAAAAGAAGGGGAATAAATAAAAACACGTACACGTTGATCCAATCAACTTGTTAACATTTTAACCTGCAGAACAAAAACCAGACTTACTACTTAGACAACCAATTTTCTCCGATCTGATTTGTCTAAATGTGTCCTCTTACTCACACATTCGTCTTATTTATTCCAATAAGCCAAATGTATACCACGACGTAAAAAGTAAAGATCATAGCTGGTTATTGTTAACGTATTTTGCCTTGAAGGACATTTTAGACTGGAAGTCAATAATTTCGTCCAAAAAGTCTATTTTTGCCATTTTCGTCAAAACTATTCCAAATATAAGTTATCCGAAACAGCTAATCAAGCTTCAAAATATAAAAGGTGTCACCCTGATTATTCACATAATTTCTTCTTCTGAACTGCGTTAATTGCGTCATGTGTACGGTGAAGAATGGCCTCAAATCAGGACACGCGACTATTTTGGGCTTCGCCTAGTTCCGAGCTCCATCACCTGTTTGCTTCCATCCACTTTCTGTTTTTCCTCTTTTCTCGGTCACGTCAGTTGAGACTTTTGAACCACTATGCTCTCTAGACACTTTTTAGAAGTTGTCATGAGTTTACTTACTTACCATAACCCTCGATAATGCTGTTCTTTACTTGGCATCATATAAAAATGCGAGAGAAAGACCACAATCATTCTCTTCCAGTCCAGAGAAGCCACAACTACTGGGGACAGAATGACATTTTCAATAACCTTGAAGCGGTTTTCTTGGTAGCAGAATATATGAGGACAATATGATACATCAGACATTATCAGTCAAGAAACAAGTTGTGAATACAGAACGACTACTAGGCGTTTGTAGTCATAAGAGGACAATAACTATTAGCTAACTTTGAATACTTTCTGCAGGAGCATCATGAAACAAAACAGACGACGAGTTACTAAACACAGGATGGATGTCTTGCAGTTTCACCCCTATCACTGATGAATATTTCAACTTAACAACGTCCCTTTGCAGGGTCTAGTATAAACTGTCCTCTGATCAGCCAAGACCTCCCCCGCTGAACTAGTTTTCTGTGGTATAATCAGTTTTTGAATAATGTGACCCAGGAGCAGGTGTGAGTCATTAAGTGGTCCGGATGACGGCAGAGTATGATTTAGTTTAACCGATTGGAAGATATTGGTCCTCTTGGAGCAAAGAATACCGGAAACGTGATGATGTGCGCACACCATTAACAAGTTATGTGATCTTTTACTCTTTCCCACGTTCTGTTTGGGTCATCCTCATTTCTTCGGCGGTCAGAGAGTTTCTCAGAAAGACACAATTATGCCTTATTATATTCTCGACTACTACGTCAGACATCTAAAAATGTCTTCTTTCTACTTAATTATCTCCCATTTATAATGAAAGCGCCCCCAACCCATATTACCCTAATTGCTACTAATGATGCGCGCCTCCGGGCATATTCCGGAAATCGTGCAAACCACACTGATTTCTTCACACTCTTTTTGATTCTTTTTGCCCAGAAAAGATGAAGCCAATTGACCTTTTCTTTGATCAGGCGATGAAGGCACTTTGGGTAAAGATCCAATCCGGATAGAACCAAATTTTCTCTTACAAGCTAACCAAATTTCCATTGAACTCTTGGTAGATACATTAAATTATGAGCTCGAGAAGAGTGATCCTCTGATTCTCTAAATAGACTAGCTACTTCCAATAGCAATTGGTTGTTCCGCTAATCTGACTGTTTACCATTCTGATTCCTCGAGTTTCGTCCAATTCTTAAAAGTCTCTCTTCTTTGTCATTCAAACCTTTGTTTTGACCGATGGCTACCAAGAAATGCACACTTATTCAAATTATCAGCCCGTGTTTTGGTTCAGAAGAGACAGATGAAAGTGGTGTCTCTATATATTTTCGCGAGTAATCTTTCCCTTGAATTATGTACCGAGTGTTTGTGTATGTCGTATCCCACGCAGTCGTCGTTTGACATCACAAAGAAGAGACTGTCTTTCGAAGACGAGCCTGGCTAATGTGGTCAATTGACAAGGTGCTCGCAACATCAGTAGGCTATTCATTCCGGAGAGCCACAAAAAGTTCAACTTACCTATCTTTACTATGTGGTCGAATGGTCTACATTACAAATATGGGTCATCATGGTTTCATATGGTCTGTTCAAAAAGAAGAACGATTACCCTAAGATTTTGATCAAATTTGAAAGATCTGAAAATTGGAATTTGTTGGCTTACTAAGGGGTCTCGAAGGGAAGAGCTAAAATCATTTTTTGAATAGGCCATACCTTTTCAGTCCTGTGTCTCTCCGTTCAGTAGAATCTGTTTAAACACTGTTGGATCGTCTTCAGTCTCTGGCTCAAACAGTCAGCTTATTCCGAGAGTGTTTGCTGTTTACACCTAACCCCAGATCCTCCAAAATCCTATTGTTCTCCTCTTCTTGGCATTATCAACTGAGCTTGTTTTATCCGTGACTATACTGTAATCTCTCCATTTACCCATTCCACCTCTTTTTACGTCAATTAGCACATGAATAAAATACAAACGTCCTATTATTATTATTATTTGCGATAATTGCAAATTCAGACGACTGTGTTACGTCTCTACCGCTTACACGGCTCGTACAATATGCAAATTGCAATTCAGTGGCGGGAGGTTAAAGTGTGAAACTTTCTGTAACAGTCTGAGCTGTAATAGGATATGCAACGTAATCACATGAGTTTGGCTGTATAGTATGCAGAAATCGTTCAAGTTGACTGGAAATGATGGTGTTGGCAGGTGGAAAAGGGTCGATCAATTGTACTTACTATACTCTAGACTCTCTCGTTACGTCTCTTACAATCAAAAGTTCAATTGCGTTTCTTTACAAGAGTTTATAGTTTCCTAGATCCAATAACTTCAAAGAAGTAAAACCTGTACTGCCAGACAAGAAGCCACAAAAAAGACCTCAAAAAGATCCTCGTCAGATCCATTTGCAACGCATTAACCAGAATATGTGAGATTAGAGCCTTTTCAGTCGTCAGAGCCAAATCGGATTTTCCGGAAAGTCAGATCTTCTTTCGTGCGTCTTGATTGTTGAAACAACGCAAGTTCGGGATTAGGACTGACCGACGGATTAGAAGGAGTCATTTCTTATGGCTTACGTATGGCTAATCTTTCGATAGAGCAGGCGCAAAACAAGCTTAGGGACAGACGATCAAAGACAGTCAAGACCATTTTGTTCTTTGGGCCAGATGACGAGTCAAACGATGTGTTTCCCACACATAATATCAAGCAAATTGACTCTCAAGTACAAACACCTGAAATGCGAATTGTTTCCCACGCTAATGACGTCGATTGGCATCGCCTTCTGTATACACTCTTCTTTTAGAAGTCGGTTTGTAGAGAGGGCGTGGTCAACTATTTTCGGAAGCTGATTGGTATAAATGGCTTATTCCAAACAATTAGCACTCACTTTTACCTTTGCAATCCTTCTTGAAAATGAACCTTTGGCGTCGCCTGAGAAGGACACACTTCTCTGGGAAAGCTGCCAGTCCGGCTCCTTCCTGGCCTTGATTGCAGACACTCCGTTTCAAACGTATAGCTTTTTAGCTATATTGTTGTTCATTTCTTGGTTCTTTCGTTTTGTCTAAAAAATTTGTCTTTCAAACCCTTCTCTTTCCCTCCAACCCAGTCCTTCGGATTGTACAGTAGACGCCCTAGTCCGTTCTCATATTTTCTCATCTTCCTAAGCAGAAGATCACGTTCCAGTGGAGTTGGCCTGTGGAGTCCAATTATCCCCGTGATTATCTGAATGTTAATCCTCATGAGAAAGAGCTTCGTGTGATGTGTTGAACTGTGTGTTTGCGCAGATTCCACCCTCTATCACCTAATCCTAATTGACTGCTTCCCGGAAGGCAAAAGGGATAATTGGGCCGGATAAACAGTCAAAAGGATAAGAGCAGACGACGTCAAGAGATCAGCTCAGATCAGGTTCAATCTTGCATGTCTTTTTGTGACTGTTTCTGGGAGGAACGGTAGCTGGTAGTGACTAATTGGTTGCAAAGCATATATTTGTATCACTATGGCTGATAGGCGAATCTCAAAATAGTCCGGAGAAGTTCTTTGGCACCCACGTATTGTCTTGTGAATGACGCCGGCTCTTCCTCAATTTAGCCAGTCAATAGGATGTCGAGCACTACAAAATAGTCTCAAGACAATCTATGGTTTCTCATAATCTATGTCCTGCTCAATTATGCTCGCTTCTTCGTAGTCGTCTTTGGAAAGATAATCGGAAGCAGCCTCATATGATGCCGTCCTCAGGATAATCCGGCCTAACAAGTTGCAATTGGTCTGCTACATAAAAGACAAATTTGCGTCAATCGGTCATCAAAAGGGGCGGGAGCCGACGACGCCGCCCCATCTGATCTGAACGATAAAATAATTGGATCTAGGGGGATTCAGTTCGACTTCTCGGGTCCGAGTCGGAGGTCGTTCTCTCGTTTTTCTTCACAAACAGTTTTTTTTTATCAGGACGAGACAAACTGTTTTCTTTTTCCTTTAATTTCCTTTAAGTAATGTCCATGTTGCTCTTTAATCTTTCGTTCTCTATTTCCTGCTTTTAACAAGCTCGGCCGCGTGAATTGCCTTCGAAAGAGTCGTTTATATCGGTGGTATAATAAGCGCACAACTCATTCCAACTTCTCTTTGTTCTCATTCCATTGTAACTGTCTCCATTTCGAGATGTACAGGATTCTGTCGATGTACGATGCTGTTACGACCTCGGCTCCGACTACGACAACTCTGCCGACGAGTCTGACGGGAATGGCTCCAGTCAATTGTAAGTTTCCTTCTGTCTAATCCAAATTTCGTTTCAGTTAGTTCCGTACTCGAATCTCTGGCAGCTCTCCAGCCACTCGTTAGTCCGTCTCTCACACCTCAAAGTTCCATAGCCAGTTTACTCTCACCTCCTCCTCAATTGGATATACTTGTTCCAGTGAGTCTTTCTCCAGAAATTGTTTAAAGAATCCTTCTAGCCTCTAACTATAGCCAGTACTCCATTGATAACCGTCCCATTCTCAACAATGACTATTACTGCTCCGACAGACAGTCTCCTCTCGCCTCTTTCACTCAACTCGCAACTGTCACCACTCTCCTTGACCTCCAGTCTCAGCCTTCCGTCTTCCTCCCAGACTCACTTGCTCGGTACGTATCGTTTACGTTGGATAACATCTGGAATCACTTTTCCACTAGTTAATTTCTAATTCTGACAAGTTTGGCGAGAACAGATCAGCGACCTGTACACGCAGTTGGTCGATGACGAAGAGAATCTACGGGGGAGAGGGAGAATTGGAAAAGGGGAAACAGGTGGAAATGGGGCTCTTGATAGATATTAATAAGAGGAAATGAGAGGAAAAGTCATTTTAGGTTCCGCCAATATCTCACCCCTGCTCAGTTCCGGATTGAATCACTTCTCTTCCTCACAGCAATTGTCACCAATGGATGCTGGACCTTCGGCTTTTTCCAGGCGACAGTCGGCTCCAGAAAGTATGTTGGCTGCTCCAGTGCAAGATGACCGACGGAGGTTGGTTTTGAAATTCCTAAGAGGTATTTGATATTTGGGGGAAAGATAAGTTACTAAAGATTTTAATATAAATAGACTAAAACAATCATTTTCTTCCGAAAACTTAAATTTCAGGTATTCCGATTTTACTGTACACACATTACTCCGAAGACCGTCCATAGGAGGTGTTGAACAAAGAAAAGGTTCGATTGGAGGCAGGAAACCACGGTAAATTTTAAAAGAACACCAGTTGCCTACGATTGCCTTAGCTGCCCACATGTCCACATTTCTCCAAGTTCTTAAAATTACTATCTAATCCCAAAACTTAACATCACTTGTTTTACCTTGTTCGCGGCCACGGACAGAATCGGAGTCTATCACACATCGTTGCGCTTTAGTAGTAGAAAGAGAAGAAGATAAATGCTTTCAGAACAATTTACGGCGCGAAGCAGACAGAGGTTCTCGAGGAAGTCTTCAGCGAATCTAACTACATGGTCGGCCCAGAAAGAGAACTTTTGGCTCAACGACTGGGCCTGTCTGAAGCTCAGGTCCGAGTCTGGTTCCAGAACAGACGAAGCAAAAAGAGAAAGCGTCTTCTGATGGAACAAGCCCTTTTGGAGAAGAAATCTCTTCCCGGTCCAAGTCACATGGAGTGACCAGTCCTCGATATCCATAATTTATGAGCCAACGATACTCGCAATACTAGGCTTTATGATTTCTCCCCTATTCTGTGATTCTCGGTGATAGTCCACAATTTAATATCTCTCAGAATATATCCAAAATAAAACTTTAGTCAGAAGGAACTAGACCAAACGGGGTATTGCACAGGCAAATATACACACTAAATTATGCAGGGGAAAGGCGTAGAGAATATGGCAAAACACGTAATCTATTGTTCAGAGTCATCGATAAAGTCCACCTCGTAATCTTGTGTCTCCTCGTCTTCCGAGGAAAGACCACTTCGATCGTTTTGTTCGGGAAGCACAGGCGCTGTTTGGAGAGAACTCTCTTCCCCTCGGTAGTACATGTACAAACGAGGAGGAACTTCTGGTCTTGGTTCTTCTTCGATCGCGGACTGGAACTTGACTGTCGGTGTCCGAGGATTCTCTTCCAATACAGTATCGTCTTCTTGGACATCGTGACCGTTCGTTTGCCCATTTGAGATTGGATCCATGGTGACTACTCGACTATTCGATAGTCTGTCAACTATCGGTTCATCAAATCTTACCGATTTCAGAGCTCGTCGAACGGAACTATCTAAATTGGTTTTAAGTCACAAGTTATCTGAAACAATACCTGGTTTGTCAAAGACTTTCGGTCTCGATCCTTTTGTCTCATCGTCTTTTCCAGCAGCCACATTTAGGAACGACAGAACGACGTCGGCCTTCTTCAAAGTGTCCTCCATCGTACTGGCACAGCTCATTTTTCTCTGTAGCTTTCGATGTCTCAAGAATCGCTGATCGTTCCATGTGTCGAGTATTCCGAAAGTATGGAGAGATGGCACATCAAACTGGATAGTCGACCAGACTAGTTTTCCCAGTTGTTCTTCCAAACTGAACCAGTAGTTTTACAGAAGGACTAAGAATCGTCTTACCTGTCTCCGTCTCCAATGCAGTCGGCATACGTCCGGTCATCTGCCTCGTCTGGCTCGTAATCGGATTCTGGGTCTTCTTGCAGAATTCTCATGAGCTGGGAGAATTCCGTTGGGGTTGTGTTCTCGCTCAGACCGTTTAGAATATCTCTTTCTAACGGGAATAGTCCTTCCGTCTCATTCACAACTGGTTCCAGTTCGTTTGCTTCCGATGACTCATTTGAATCCTAAAAGAATTGTATTGGGGCGATTCTACTCTCACTTCAGGATTCTCAAACTCGAACTCGCTGTCCGTCTCCACGTTCCCTTGACTCTCTGCCGCATCTCCTCTCGTCGCCTGTAGCGATATACCAGATGTACTGGCGTTCGTATCGATGTTGTCTTCATCCTGAGAAGAGTCTCCTTCCAAAGGAGGAAGTCCTTCCTCTCCAGAACCATACTCATCCCCTGTCAGTTCGGCAGCCTCCGAAGAGGACATCATCTGAATCAAATTCCTTGTTACTCAAAAGTATTCTCTTACGTTCTCTTCATCAAAACGATGAACTGGGAAAATGGTGTTGTTTCTCAGTAGTCTGGCAATGGGTTGGTTTATCTGAAAAAGAGATAAAGAAGAAGAAAAGAGCGAACCGAAGGTAGACGTTGCGAGTTGGGATGTCTTGGCTGGGCGTGGACTCCATTGCTTCTCGCTTCATTCAAAACCTGAGGGTTTCGAGCAATTGCAGCGGAAATGGCATTCATCGCCCTGTTCATTTCTTGTTGGTCCCTTGGCTGGATCTAGAAGTTCTTTCTCCTTCTCTAGACTGAACAAAAACAAACCTGCAAAGCCGTCTGTGGTTCTCTCGGAGCCCCGAAGATTTGGGGAAGATTCGGATGAATACCCGTGTTTAGTATCTAAAGAAAACGTTGTTTAGTCACTTTAGAAAAAAGTCAAAAAGCCTCAGGCGAATGTATTCACCTGATTCAACTGATTTAGTCCTTGGTTATTTTGCAGTCTTTGTATTCTACTAGCTACCTGAAAATGAGCGGGAAGTTGACAAAAGCGACCTTCCTTTACTGATAAAGGGGCAACATAGTAAACAACAAAAACCGGTACTCACGTTCTGAGGCACGACGCTTCGCCCACCGAGAGTTCCGGCCACATTGGCTAGACGCAACATATCCTCCACATCCTCCGATGGCCAATTCATTGAATTCAAAGGTAGATTTATTCCGAGTTGCTGTGTAAAGGCTAAAAAAATGGCTAAAACTGGCGTGAATAGAACTCACTTCCGGCTTGACCAGCTGGCTGTCTTTGGGTTCGTCTTGCCAAAACGGGACGTCGGTTTGCCGCTCGGGCTATTGGTTCTGTTCGATACGGAGCGTTGTCCAGATGGCTGGAAAATTTGTCTATCGAAATTGACTTGATTTCTTACCTGTGAGTGGTAGTCATGTGTTCCTTGAGGTCGTGGAGCGACCGATTCGAATCTCCAGGATATGCTATACAGAGAGGACAGTACTGAAAAGAGCGACTTTCTAAAGATCAGTTTTCATTTTACCACCGGATCTTCCAGTGGATAAACATGGACATTGACGTGATTCCCGAATGTGCGAACTGTCAATCCACCTTGGTTACAGATGGGACAAGTAAACGAGCAGATTTTACAGATATCGTAATTTTTTGTCTGGTCGCCTTCGTAAATTATCTCTGAACAGTTTTTGTTCCAAAGGATATCCAAAATTATACCGAAATCTCTCTGGGTCAACATCATCTGCATTGGATGAGTGTCCATGTGTTGTGTACCTGAACTTTTCTAATTTCTCTAACTCTATTTTCTCTACCTCCTGGAGGAAATCGTTTTCCAACATAACAGGCGTGACATAAGTCGAAATCGTAGCATCTTAGACATTTGTACCTGTTCCCTCCAAAATTATTGAATCCACAACCATCACATGACACTCCTGAAGAGTTTGCCAATTTTGGTTAAAATGTTTTCCGTTTCCAATTAGAAAACGTCCGAATAACTCACCCTCGTGGACATTGGACCCATATGACATTTCACTGCTCCCTTTCGATCTCTGAAAACATTAGTATCTCGTTGCCTCTATTCTGGGAAACAGAAGATAAAACAAGAACAGAATAAACTTTTTCAAAAACTTTCTTTACGTCATTCATAGGTAGTATATCCGTGACCTTTTGGGTGCCGCTCAGGTCGCAGTATTACATAATCGACAATTTCGATATGTGAATGATAAAAATGCTGGAAATCTGTCAGGAAAGAACGGGAAAGAGCCACAAAACATCATTGGATGAACATTTTTCAATGCCGTCGGGTGCATTGGGTCCCGCCACGAACCGTTTAAAGGTCTGTTTCGCCCCTTTTTGAGTGATGAAAATTCGTTTGTCCCACCGTGTTTTCCCATTTCCCTTCCTGCTTTTGATATTCCCTTACTGGAAGTTGTGCTTAATGTAACGGAACAAAATAACTGACCCATTGGGTAGGACGCAAATGTCAACATTATTCACTTTTTGCCAAGATTTTCCGTTTTTGAACATAAATATTACTTTTATTCGACTAAAATGATCAGCACATGTTATTGTGATTTGTTCTTAGCTCTTATTCGCTCAAGTTCACAACTATTCATTGTTCTTGTTTTCCAGGCTTGCGTTATGCCTCCCATTTACTTTCAAAAGCCCGAGGCCGCTTTGAAGCGTGCTGAGGAGCTTATTAAGGTTGGAAAAGAGGCCGATGCGTTGGAAACTCTTCACGATACGATCAAGGTAAGCGTAATTTCTTCTTGAAGCTATTATTTCAGTCCCGTCGTTTCAAACAATGGACCGAAGTCCACCAGGACATTATGTTCAAGCACTTGAAGCTCTGTGTTGTTCTCAAGAAACCTCATGTTGCCAAAGATGCTCTCTTCCAGTACAAGGCACTTACTCAGCAGGTACGCTTATTTCACAACAATGTCTTAGCGAAGTTTCTAGTACAAGCCTGAATCTCTGCAAACTGTGATCGAGGAATTCCTGACGATGGCTGAAAGCAAGACTGAGGAAGCTCAGAAGACGTCCATCGAGAAGGTCGAAGAGATAGATGACCTGGATCAAGGCGATGTTCCCGAAACACTTCTTCTCTCAGTTGTTTCTGGTGCTGCTGCAAGAGACCGGATGGATAGGACCGTTCTTGCTCCCTGGCTCCGCTTTCTCTGGGACTCTTATAGGAACTGTCTTGAGTTGCTGCGCAACAACGCTCAGGTGCTTTATCTTAACATTCTGTAAACACGTTGTACATTCCAGGTAGAGACTCTCTATCACAAGATTGCTCGTCAAACCTTCCAATTTTGTGCCAAGTACCAGCGAAGGACCGAGTTCCGTAAGCTCTGTGAGCTGCTTCGTCTTCATCTCAATCACATCCAGAAGCATCAACACCTTTCTCATGTGTATGTTGCTTCACACACGTTCTAGCTGAAAGTACATTTTAGGGTTAAACTGAATTCTCAAGATTCTCTAACACTGATGCAAGACACGCGGCTCCATCAATTGGATACTGCCATTCAAATGGAACTTTGGCAGGAAGCTTACAAGAGTGCTGAGGATGTCCATGGAATGATGCAGCTTAGCAAAGATAAAGACAAGAAGAATGTGAAGCCGGGCAGCTTTGTCAACTATTATGACAAGGTAGGTGTTGGCTAAAAGACTTCCTTCGACCCACCACTTTTTTAGTTTTGAAACTGCATTGATGCTGTTTTGAAGATATTGTGGGGGTAGATTAGTTCGGATCGGAATATCATATACTTGTTGTTAGATTGTGTGACCATTTAATCCCGAAACATTCAAAGATTTCAGCTCGCTCTTGTCTTCTGGAAGGCTGGAAACAGTCTCTTCCACGCTGCTGCTCTTCTTCAAAAGTATAGCATTTACAAGGATATGAAAAAGACGTTCGCTGCCGAAGAAGCCCAGGAACAGGCTACGCGTGTTCTCTTGGCCACTCTATCTATTCCTGATGGTGCTGATAGCCCTTCAGACCTTACTCGGCACTTGGATATTGAAGAACAGCACATCTCCAACATTCGGTAAGCTTTTTCTCCACCTGCCAATTCTTGTTCCCGGTCTTATATGTTTCTGAAGATCTGTTCATGATTCAGTTAAAGAGCCAGGGTAGATCTATTTCATGCTGGAATACCTTGTCAAACTTTTTTAATTTCAAGGCCAATAGCAAATGATACATTTTAGGCTGTTGTCAAACCTTCTTCGTCTCCCGATCGCCCCGACTCGTGCCGGAGTTCTCAAAGAAGCTGCCAGACTCAACGTGCCGGAAACTGCCTCGGAATCTGCCCGTTTCCTCTACAAGCTTTTGGAGAACAATTTTGCTCCTTTGAGGCTCTCTCAACAAGTGGAGGATCAGTTGAAACTCATCGAGTCGAGTGGCAATCAGCAGTATGTTGAAGCTCTTCGAAACGTCGCTGCTACAAAAACCCTGAAGCAGGTTCGTATAGTTTGCAACAAATTTGAAGGACTAACAATTCACAGTAGCTACTTTACTAACCATAGCTATTAAGCCCAGGAGTTTTTACGTGGATACTTTTAGATTTCGACCATCTACGACTCGATCACCTGGGAGCGTCTTCAGAAAATTATTCCTTCATTTACCGAATTTGAACTCGAACGCTTGATCGTTGATGTTTCAAAACACCGTTTTGTCCGTGCCCAGATTGATCACAGAAATGGCTGTGTAAGATTCGGTACCGCTGATGCCGCTCTTGCTGGTGGAATCGACTTGGAAGATGGCGAAGCTTATCGTGGTGATATTGATTGCTTTTATTTGTGTAAAACAAGTTTCAGGCGACGACAGCCAAAGCGGTGTCGAGGATATCCGAACTCACCTTGAGCAGATGTTTGACAAGCTGCGGATCACTGTTGAAGCTATGGATTCCGACAAGAAACAACACGATCTCATTCTGCGTGTCGAAGCCCATGCCAAGAAATACGAACTCAGCAAAGCAACCGAGCAGGAAAGAATGCTCACTCGTCGTCGTAAAATCGAGAACTACAAGGAAACATCTGAGCGAGTCAAGGCAGAGCGCACTCAACAAGTTCAAGCTGAAATGCAGAAACGTGAAGAGGCAAAGCGAGCGGAAGAGATGAAGCGTCTTGAACTTGAAAATCTGGAGAGTGAAAAGAGAAGGAAACAAGCTGAGCAGGTAAATAAATTTGTTTACTTTCCTATCAAAATCGTTCTAGGACGAAGTTCAACGCAAGATCCGACAGGATCAGCTTCGCAAGATGCAGAACACTGCTATTTATCAGGCTATCATCAAGGAAAAGGGAGAACGCGTGTTCCAAGAGATGGATCCAGAGGCTCTTCTTCGTGAACAGCGAGAGCGTTTCGACAAGGAACGTCAGGAAACTCAAAAGAGACTTCAGCAACAGGAGAAGACCTTCGATCATCATATTCGTGCATTGCATTTGGAGGAAATGAGCGAAAGACGTGCTATAATGCACAAGAGATTGGCTGAGGCTCCTAAGATTCACGAGGAGTTCGAAAAGAAGCGAATCGAGAAGGCGAAGTTTGTTGTTTCTGTACTTGCTCTGTATATATGGTTTTAGGAGTGAGCATGAGAACGCGGTACAGATGTGGCAGCATCTCGATGCCATTCATAATGATGCCGAGGAATGGATCAACGAGGTGAAGGATCGTAACAGCGACGACTTCTCGCGCAAACTCAGCGAGTTTGAAGCCAAGCTTAACGCTGTTCGCGAGCATCGTCTCCAGGAGCGTGCTGAGCAACGCAAACGTGACCGACGCGAGAAGTGGCTACGCAAGAAGGCTGATGAAGAGCGCCAGAAACGCGAAGAAGAAGAACGCAGTCGTCAAGTACAGGCCGAGGCTCAGAGACGTGCTGGCAGAGAGGCTAGAGTGAGTGTCTCTCTCTTGTTTCCCTACAAACTCTGCTTTAGGATGACACCCGTCGCCGTGAGGACGATTCGAAGGCAATGACTGATAGTGACTGGCGAGGTGGTGGAGGACGTGCTGCGACCCAGAGAATGGACCGTATGGATCGCGATCGTCCGCCTATGCGCGATAGAGCTGTAAGTTGTTCTAGAATTTCGTTAATCTTGGCTTATTCAGAACGTTCCTTCTCACGATTCTGACACTGGTGGAAATTGGCGACGGGATATGGCTCCTCCCCCTGCTCCTCAAACCGGAGTCTATCGGCCGGGTGCTATGAGAGGTGCTATGGACAGACGTCCCGTCGATGTCGAGGCTCCATCTCGTGCCGATTTCGGAACGCGTCGGGTTGAACCGGTCGAGCCGCTTCGTCGTGCACCTGTGCCCTCCTCTGCTGCAGATACTGGACCTTGGCGACGTGGTGAAACGGTGCAAAGGAAGGAAGAGCCGGCTCCTGCTGCTGCTCCCCCACAGCCTAAAGGTTACGTTCCACCGCATATGCGCCAAGGAGGAGCTGTAGGATCGCCAGCTGCACCTGCTCGTCCTAACCCTGAACCGTCTCGTATGTTTTAGTTGTCGTCTACTTGATGAGTTTGTTTAGGAAATATAGAGCGACGTCCGCTACCTTCCAAACCTTCCGGTGGAGCTGAGTCTGGAAACTGGCGCCGTTAATTAATTTCGACTAGAAACAGATTTCCCTAACTATTATCCTTGTTTTCGTCTCTAATTGTTCCCTTCCACTTGTTTACTTGTTGGACATGTTTTTTTTAAATTTCTTTCTGCTGGCTAGGTCATTTCCGTGATGTAGTCAATTGGGTCTGGACAATAAATTGTTTTCTTACTGTTTACAGAGTCTTTTTGTTAGCAGACCAAGAGATTCAGCCAATTTGACTGCTATCCCTGGCAAGCGTCTCGTTTGAAACCATTCTCAAATTGCTCTATAATGATAACGTTTACCCCGTAATCAACGCCAGAGCAAGCTCAATTGCGTGCGGGTCTAATCTGAGGGGCCAGAGAAATCAGGCTTACGTTCTATCATCTGGAGAGGTGCCAACTCTTACTCCAAGAACGCTTTATCTTCGTAGCATGCTACTACCAATTTACCGACCTCGGGAGGATGGATGCCTTGGTTGGGCAGAAGCAGGTTTGAATTTGGGACCTTTAGATTGATGCTGGCGCCTCCTATATACCACTGCGCCATCTCGCCTCTTGCTCTATGAAGCGATCATATCGAAGCTGAGCCTCACCGCAGACTTATCTTTCTCCAGGGATGGTCGCAGTACTTGACGTAGCAATGCCTTCTTGTGCTGTCCATACATCTTTGAACTTTGAAAGAAGAAAGTGATGGACAGAAAAATAAAACTTTCTGGCCTGTGACATCAAGAGATGAATATTGTTAGGGGTTTTCCGTAACAAGCTATAGCAGAAGAGTTTTTTCTTGTCATTTACCCTGCCCAGACTACCGTGAATGACGCTGAAAATATTCTTACGTATCTGTGTTCCGTTTTCAACGAAACTTTCCACCTATTGCTCTTTGGCGATTTTGGACTGCGCGGCCTTGTCTCCAGCCCGTCTAATTTACGATTTCCGCGAGTTCTCTCCCACCAAAAGCTTGCCAATGAACTGATTTATGAGCAGTCCGATGACTAAAAAGCGCGGATTCCTTTCCTTTTTTCTGGTAAAAGCCAACAAAAATAGGCAGTTTGTGAGTCATACGCGTAGTTTGTTATCTGTCTCTTCTCTATCACAGGTTAGCGGCGTCTCTCAGCCGGTCGACTCTCTTCGACCGCTTGTTTAATTTGATCAGCTGTTACTTCTGTCAAACTTTGTAGTTCTTTATACCCATTGAGACAGACCGATCTTGAAAAAAAACTGCCCACAGGTGGTCAGAACGACCTCAGCCGAAAAGAGATCCACGGCTGTATGTCAAATAGTCTAACGATATATTCTCAATTTTTTGAGCCTCGAACCGTTCACCTCGATTGTCTCACCGTTTCCGGTCGGATGTTTTGCTACTACTATTGCTGCCTCCGCAAACTGATAACTACTCTATTTAGAGGAGGTAGCACTATCTCTGGTCCCTCTAGCTATTTTCCGTTTATGGTTTTAGTTTTTAGCCCAACATCAAATATCCTTTTTGACTTAAAGACGTAGATGACATCTACTACATCTTTGATAACAGAGGGAAGCTCAGAGACTGAGAATACTATGCTTATCCCTTCAATTTGTCCTAACTACGATCATTTGATACTTGCTTGAAACGTGCCGAATCACAAGGGCTATTCACGGACTTTCTAGCTCCATCCCCAATTCCAAATACACAGTATGTCAATCTAGACTCCCGTGTGCGAACACTGGTCAAAACTGTAAACTTCTTCAGAAGTGCAGCTCTTCCCCTCGTATTTCATCGCCACCCGACTAAGTCCCGCCTGACAGTAAACCCTCAGCCGGGCCGTCCCCTCTGGTCGTGTCCTCACAACTACCCGGCAGCCTCCCATTTCGTGTCTAACGACCTTCGCTTCCGTCCTTTTCCTACCCAGGTGGGGGGTTATCACTTTTTCTTCTGGCACCGTTCCAGCTGGCGCGCAGCGGTCGCGAGGCGGTGGTCTGCCACCGGAGTGAGAGAGAGAGAGAAGAGTAAGCACAATCTATTTGCCCAACGGGCACTTTCTACTCGAGTCTTTCAAGCAGAAAAAAAATTAGGCGGCACACAAATGCATTCTGTTTACGCCTGTGTCGCTTCCAGTGACCACTCATTCAAAACGAAACTCTTTTTTATTTTCATATTTGGTAAACGCTTGACACAGAACAATCATCACAGGACAGTCACGCTTTCTCGCTTTACAAAACATTTACTACGTCACCAGTCAGCAAGCCTCGATCTTTTGATTCACGCCGGAAGCTCTCTGATACAAAGGGCTTGACTTTTTTTATACCAAAGAATGAAAGAGTTCCATTCAACTTTTCGTCTTTCCCTGATGACCTCTCTATCCGCCTTATCCAATATTTTCCATCAAACAGTTTATCTGTGAACGGCGCCGTAGTTATCTTTTGTCGTCGTTAATCCATTGCGGGACGGAAGAGTTTGACGCCACTTTGGTCCACTGTGCAAGAGTCCGGAAACGGAAGATTTCGGTGGAAAGGCTTTGATCAGCCGACATTTTCCGGGAGCTTAGTTTATCTCTTCCTTTTCGAAAGAAGTTTCGTTCGTACTTGTCTTGATTGAGAAATAAACAAACACAAGACCACTTGAAGCATGTCGAAACCATCTCTTTTCGAAGCCTTTCTTTTCTTTTTTAAGACTTATTTTTATAGAAATCTTTCAGTTTTTATATGAACAGTCTGTTACATTGGAACGGTCCTCAAGTGAAGAAACTGCTTGGCTGGCGCTGTACGGAAGAAGAGGAGAAATGGTCCGAGAAGGCAGTTGAATCTCTTGTCAAGAAGATCAAAAAACGGAACCATGACGGTTGTGGTGAGTACTTCCACTTTTGTTTTTATCACTTGGAGTCTAGGAACAATCGAGGATCTCGAGTACGCGCTGGCCAATCCGGGCTCCCTCTCCAAATGTGTCACAATACCAAAAAGTCTAGATGGACGGCTGCAGGTCTCTCACAAGAAAGGACTTCCTCACGTCATTTATTGTCGAGTCTGGCGATGGCCGGATCTTCAGAATCATCAGGAATTGCGACCAGTTCCCGAGTGTCTCTATCCACACGACCACAGTAATAGGTCTCAGCACATTTGCATCAATCCCTACCATTACCAGAGGGTTGAACATCCTCGAGTTAGTTTTTCACACTGTTTATGTAAAGGAAGTCTCGTTTAGATGTATCCGTTTGTCAGTCATCCTACGTCTTTCTCAAGCCCTGAACCTATACCATCTCCATTGACCTCCGGTGAGTTTTTTCTTTTCCATTCCCAAACTTCGTTCCACACTAGAATTACCTCACAGTACAGTTAAAAACAACACAAATAAAAAACAAGCACAGAACGCGACAATCTGGTTGGGAATAAATTATGTTTAGCCACAAGTTCTCCAGCTCCGCTCTCGGTCTCCTCAGCCAGTTCTTATTCCGATTACGGTGTAGGCAGTCCCTCAGTTCTGTCCGAAGACGGCGACTCGCAGCCTCCTCGAATTCCTTCCCCGATCTCACGTTCCATGCCTTCTCCCTCCGTATGGTGCGAAATAGTCTACTTCGAGCTGAATTCTCGAATAGGAGAACCATACCAGGTCAGTCATCTTATCACAGAGTCCGTTAAAAACCTCTGCTTATCTCCTAATTTTGTTGCCAGACACGGTTTTTAGCTTGCATCTCGTGTCGTCACAATCGACGGCTTTACGGATCCCGGTAGTTCGAATGACAGGATATGTCTGGGTCTTCTGTCCAATGTCAATAGGAATATACAAGTGGAGAACACGCGAAAGCACATCGGACGAGGAATACAGCTAGAATACTCTCAGAACAATAATCTCACTCTCTACAATCATTCCGAAGCACCCGTTTTTGTTCAGTCTCGAAATTGCAATTTCGTCATGAAGGCGGATCCGTCAGCAGTGATGAGAGTTCCTCCTCATTCCCGACTCAACATCTTTGATCAGTATATTTTTTTTGAAGTGAGTTCAAATCTTTTCCATGCCAGACAGTCTGTTTTAAGATGCTTCAAAGGACGAAACAAACGACTCGAAAAGAAGTGGCGGAACTGCATAAAATGTGTCTCATTAGGATATCTTTTGCCAAGGTTTGGTTCTTCTTTTGGTCGTAACCGAAAAGATTTTAGGGATGGGGACCAGAATACCCTCGACAGGACGTGACCTCTACTCCGTGTTGGATTCAACTCCAGTTACATCTACCGATGGCTGTGAGTTTTCTGAATTTATAATAATCCAGACATTTCCAGTGGCTCGACCAAGTTCTGAACCAGATGCCGTTGACAGAACTTGAGATCCAGAGTGTGAATTCTTTCACGTGACATTTCGATCAAATGCATAAATTCATTCTCCTACTTTTTTTCCGTACTACTGTGACAGTAATCACATTATCGGGTCGCCGAATCACAATCCAGTCCTTTTAAAACAACAGCTTCGTCTTCCGAATGATCATATCTCTTCTCTAAACGCTCAGTTCTGTTTTCCTTTTTTTCCGTCTCCCTCACAAGTATCAGTTTAGATGATTCTTGTTTTCTATGCTCGCGCGTTTCCAATCCAATTATGCCGTACACCACCGCGACTTTCGAATTCAGATATCTCCGGGTTTGCCAGGAGTCTCCATTATCGTTGAACAGCTGTTCTGGAAACTGGGTATAAAAAGTAATCGAGCCAGATACGAACGAAACACATTACCTTTGAAAAGGAAGAGCGACAAGAGATAAACTAAGCTCTCTGTAAAAGACGGCTGATCAAAGACTATTCATGAACTTGCTGATCAATCCCGGAGAGCTTCCCTCAGTACGCTTCCCTCAGTACGCTGGAGCACCCTTTCAAAAGGGAACCGACACAACAGACTAAATGAGAAACCAAAAGTAATTTCTTCGTCACCTTCTGATGATTGACTCTGTTTTGCTCACGTTGAGAAGCGAAGTTTACAGTAACAGTTTTCGTCACGAGTCTCGACAAGTAGCTCTAGTAACAGTACGCCGCGCAATTCAAATGTTGGACAAAGTTACTTTCGTCCTGGGTGACACGTTTTGAGAAAACTACGCAAACCATTTCTTTCGTTCTCGGTTACAATAGAAAGAGCACAGTCGAAACTGTGTAGATGCGTTTTGGCACTTGGAATTTGGTCATCTAAGGTCTGTTTAAAAAGAAGAGGGATTACCGTAAGATTTTAGCTCTTCCCTTCGAGACCCACTTAGCACATAAACATTGGATACTCAGCCAACAAATTCCAATTTTCGCTGCGTATCTTTCAAATTTGTTGGCTGAGTATCCAATGTTTATGTTGCAGTTGAAATTGACCAGCCGTTGATATTGATCAGAACTAGTTGCAATTGACCGGTTTTTTCAATTTCAACTAGTTGGGTCAATTTCAACTGCTTTTAAAAATCGAGATGCAGTTGAAATTGACCGGAAATATAAAAATTTTTCGTAAAAATTCAGGCTTTTCCTTTTTTTGTGTTTTATCAACAATTTCGACAACTAGGTGAGACCGGAAGTGAAAAATTGCTACTTTTCGCTACGGGCAACAAAATATCGCTATTTTTCACGGACAATAACTCGTTTTTCTACTTTTTTTTGGTGTTTTATCGAAGTTTGCGACAACCAGGCGAGAAAAGCAAACATTTTCCTCGGAAAATAAGACTTTTTTATGCAGCAAGAAGTATTCATTGACCAAAATAAAACAAAAACAGTAACAATGTGAAAGAATGAAGAGGGAAACAATGAAATTTACTTGTTGTTGCAAGAAGAATTAGTTTTGTGGCAACGAGAGTTGCAAAGTAAGTTGCGGCCTTTACAAGAACATCGGTTAGAGTCACATTTGTCATTGCAGTTGCAATGTTTGTGCCCTTGGCTTCCAGTGACCGAATCCAAGGAAATTGCGGCTCGAAAGGAAGGCAGATCGACGTCGGGGACTCCGGATTGAAGTACAAAGCATTCTTCTAGCGGTTCCACTTGGTTTCTTGCGAAATAATGTGGAAGACGTCCGTTCGGTGTTCCAAGTCTAAAACTCTGTTGGAGAAACAAAAAACTTGACTAACTTGTAGAATCCGTCCCGCTCTTGAAGCACAACAGCCATCAGACTTCTTGTTCCAGCTTTTGGACGATCCACTTCCGGAATCGCTACCAAAACCGATTTTCCTACTTTCATTGCTCCGTAAATAAGGAATAACAGTTCAGAAAAAAGTGTGTACCTGCTCTTTGAAGCTTGAAGCATTTTATCTGCTTGAAGTGCCAGACCAAATTGTTCTCGCTCATGATTGATCAGCGCAGTCTTGTCCTCCCATGCCGTTTCGTCATCTTCAACATATTCCTCCTCAGGCCCATGAAACAGTTCTCCATTGTCCTCGATGTGCTCTTCTTCGTCGACCGCGATTTCCGGCACTACTTGAAGCGAGTCCTGGTCCGCATCTTTATGATTGGCATCGAAACCTGGAGCGATGAAAAAATTATCAATTTCAAAAAAAAACTAACCAAACAAAGCCTTGAACGGCGATCTTCTCCCTTTAATTTCGATCACGTAAGGTCCCGTCCACAACATACAACCAGTCATGTGAGTCGCATAAAGGATTTCGAAGATCCTTGATTGACATAAGACGATTTTTTCATCGTGTAGGAGCTCTTCTTTGCCATTCACGTTTCAAATTGCGAACCTAAACATTAAAAAGGGAATGACTAGAAAAATACCCTACCTTCTTCCGTAGTTTCGTTTAATAGTGCCGTCGGTGAATTTCTCTCCGTTGTTCCATCCTTTGACGGTTTCTAGAGTCTCATTGTAGTTGTCATCGGTCTTAACTTGTGAAGATTTCTTTTGAGCGACGTATTCTTGCAATTTCACGTCGAATCGTGCTCTATGCTGATCCCTCACATCATCGAAACCCTCTTCCTACATCTGGCCGTTTGTAACAGTTGTTTTGCGTTAAAAAAATAGAAAATAAAAGAAAACTTGAAGAAATAGTGGAAAAACAAGGATAAAGCAACAATTAGAGCCTTTCTTCTTGTTTTAGGTCTCAAAGGTTTAGAATATGTGTGCTTTTGACGAAATGAACAAAAATAAACATAAAAATAAGGGAAAATAAGAATAAAAACGGAAGAAAAAAGAAATAAAACGTTTCCGGTCAATTTCAACTGAAGCTGGTCAATTTCAGCTAGTTGGATTTGACCGGTCAATTTCAACTAGTTTCGGTCAATTTCAACTAGTTCTGGCCAATTTCAACTGCAACATTTACGTGCTAAGCGGATCTCGAAGGGAAGAGCTAAAATCTTACGGTAATCCCTCTCCTTTTTGAACAGGCCATAATCCCAGCGTAAAACAGAAAATACCTCATAACTCGGCCATTTTTCATGTAATGACTCTGAAAAAAAACTTAACTACCCGGAACACGATACGACCGACAATATAAGACGGAACATGTAAAAAAAATATAATCGGGTATTCGAGAAAGCGTGTCCACGGCGTTTTACCGCAGTACAAACGGCGTTCCAACTTTTTTTCGCGTCACTTTCGTCGACAGTGAATGATCCGGCGAGAAGTTTAAATTTGTTATGTTTTTCTTCAGCCTTCCAAGCACTTATTTTCCTCCTATTCTAGTCCCTTTTTCATTTATTTTCTTGTAAACATAGAAAAAATCAACGAAAACAAAAAAAGCAACAAAAAAAGGTTCGCAAGTTGACTAAGGTGAGTCTTTAGCCGACTGAACATTCTTCAGAAAATATTGAAAGACTTCAACATGACAAGCGTTTCCATTGGTGAAAGGCGATTCTTCTTTTCCGCAAGAAGTGTGGCACGAGTTCGACTTTTTCGGTTTACGACGGCTTTGTTTCTCACAGTCAACGGGTGGATGCTTCGCCGGAGTCTAATGATGCACTTGTTCTGTTTCAAGACGGTTTTTCGAAGAGTAGATATCTTTTTTAGCAGTTTGGCATGGCTCAATTCGTTCTGGACACCACAAGTTTGGGAAGTTTTGGTGGAATCGCTGAAGAATGGGCATATCGCTAGTTTCCAACTGCTCTTGTTCGACGTAGTCAAGAACATGAATCTCTATTGACTCGGGGTCAGGAATTACTCGCTGATCAGGCGGTTTTAACTCACGTATCGGGTGACTAGTCTGTGGAGTGATGGCAGCAGAGAGAGTTGGCGGCTCGTCTTCTATAGCTGTTGGTATATTATTGTTTTGTCAGGAACAATACTAGGGTTTTTTTTCATTCAATCTCGACGAATTGGATGTCATTTCACGTATTTTAACCGGAATAGGATATTTATCTTCTTCTCGAAAAAAATGAAAATGTGTTTGAAAGCGTGTCAAAGTACGGTAGGATTACTGTAGGAGTACTGTAGGGATACTGTAGTTAGGAAGTTGAGCGGGATTTCTCCGTTTGAAAAGTTTGGACGGCCGTAAAACGTCGTGTGTCACCCAGGTTTTTCCCGTTTTCAAGCCAAATTTTTTAATTATTGTCTTTCCGCGGGCTCTAAACTCGGCGGTAAGTTGCATTTAGCTGAAATTTCGTCCTCCCGCGCTCGACCAATTGCAACGAGCGGTCCTTTAAAATGCCAAACTTGGCGAACTGTGTAGTGGAAGTCTTAACGTAACGTTTTCGCTTTTCGGAACTCAGTTTTAGCTTCGTGAACAATCGAGGTATGTTTGCAACTCTAATTCTTTGTTTTTTTTCTACTTTATGGTTTGTTTCCTATTCCCATCGAAAATTCAAAAGCATCCGTCTGTGTCTTTCTGTCTGCCAAGCCAGAGACTGTTTAACAATCACGTCCAAAAGTCTCTCTTTACTAATCTTATAACATCTGTGTCTGCATATGGACCCATTCCTGTCTCTCCCGCATCAGCAGTCTCCCATCCCAACAAGCTTGACTTTTTTTTCTTCATCCAGTAACGTTTCTCAGACTGTTCTTTCACCATGTCCGCGATGACTGCCTCAACCACCATGGCTGGAAACAAGGAACCTGGCTTGGAGCTCAGACCCGAGTCCAATCCAACATCTTCGGAATGATGGTCGAGAAAGAACATACCATCTACGTCTACGATGTTCGCATCTTCGCCGATCTATCGTCTACCAAGACTGTCGAGCTCACGAAGAAGGCCAAGGACGAGAGGGACTAGTTCTGTCGAAAACTGCTACGAACTGTTATTCCAGTCCTTTTGCCAGCCAAATCGGCTTAACTACCTCTCCGCAGTTCATTTAAAACTGTCGAATCAAGAGTACGATGCTAGGATCATCACATCTTACCGAATTCGATACGCAAATTCGACGGTAGACGTCACTGACGGAGTTTGGCCAAGTCTGGATCAGCTGTTCTCGGAACCTGTGGATGTCGTTAGTTGGAAGATCTTGGCCGTAATGATCAATAGAGGAAGATTAGACAACAGAGGAATGTACGCGTTTTACGTCAAGCTGAAAGAATATGCTTAGTCGAAGGGAATTCGCTTGCAAAGTCCGGAAGATGCGAAGATCGTTTTTCCGAAGCAACTGGACTTTGACTTAGAGCAAGCTTACAAAAAACGGTACTCACTACATTCTCATCATAGCCGAGGACGGACTTGGCCTGAAAAGCAGAGTCAAATCTTTGGAAAATCAGAAGCAGATTGCAACCCAATACCTTCTGCACTCTGACTTTGAAGAGGTTATGAAGAAGAACACATTATTTTATTATTTGCTTGTTGCAATAGATTTGCTCAGATACAAACGCTCGAGAACATTGTCAACAAGACCGATCTGAAGCTCGGAGGAATCAATTATACTCTGGATGTCGACACAAACGGAAGGGACTGGTTTTCGGAGAAGAGACTCATCATTGCCATTACCGCAGACTCTTGACCAGGCTTGTTGATTCTGGGTTGTTGCGCTTTTTTTCTAATTTTTTTTGATTCCAAATACGTCCCCTGATTAGATTTAGTTTTTCCATCAGAAAAATTGGAAGAAAATCGAAAACTGACGACAAAAATAGAAGAAAATGCGGATTTTTGACGAAATTCGGTAAAAATAAGTTTTCTTCTATTTTCATTGTCAGTTTTCGATTTTCTTCCGATTTTTTCTGATGGCAAAACTAAATCTAATCGGGGGACGTATTTGGAAACAAAAAAAATCAGAAAAAATGCTAAATTATTTTTTTTAGCCCGCCGCAAAGTCCAACCAGGCCGCAGCGCGGCGCAGCGCAGGTTTTCAACAAGCCTGCTCTTGACAATAGTACCAAATCGGATATATATAGCAGTAGCAGAGAATATCCTTGGAAAATTGTTGGAGATGTCGTTTTTATAGTCTGTTCAAAATGTAGAGAGCATTTTTTGAATTGGCCCGCGCTTTTCATTGACTGAGTATCCAACATTTGCATGCTGCTACGCAGCTAAATTCCCGCCAATTTGATTTGAAAATTGTTCTAAGAAGAAAGCGCGGGCCAATTCACAAAATGCTCTCTACATTTTGAACAGATTATATATTGCCGAACAAGACGTGATTTCTCGGAATAAACGCCGTTTGAACACGCGCAACACGGTTACTGTAGATGTGCTGTAATTAAAAAAGTTGGGACGGCCGTAAAACGCCGTGAAATAGATTAAAAAAATATTCAAGTTTTGAACTCCCGCCCAAACCCTAAATTGGGCGCGACCAAAAGCTGGGATGCCGTTTGCATTGCCGTAACACGCCGTGCAATCACGGCGTTTCAACAACGTGTACACCTGTTTGAATGAGACGTAATGCCGCCCAGTTTCATTATTACAGTATTCTACAGTTATCGCCTACTGTATTCCTCTGGCGTGCGATTCAAACGTGATTTTTTTTTCGATAAATCGAATTTTCCTAGGTTGTTCTAACCTAGCAAATGATCCTTTTTTTACTCTTTTCTCGTCAATTTCGCGTGATTGAACATAGTGAAGAAGTTGCCCAAGAGGAAAACTAACTTTGCCTCAAATAAGCACTAAAAACACATTCTGCTGCATTTATTCTACGTGGGACGTTCTAATGCAAGGATAATGATATTCCAGTGATGAAGAACCTGAATCTGATAAGAGGACTGTAAAAATCTTGGTGAAAATGCCTAGATTCCGAAAGATCTCGTTCCTTGTAGGGTTAGACGATACTAATATGATTTTTTTTGTCATTTATGCAGCTATACTGAGCTGATTTAGGAAAAGGACATATAAACGTCGAAAAATGGATGCTTTCGAGCGATATTAGTCCAGAATAAAAATAATAAATCTGGAAATTTTGAATTGCTGCCAGTAGTTTCTCAAATTGGCGCGAAAAAGTGTACCTGCCGTTTCCACTGTTTTGAAACGCCGTGCAATGTCGTTTTTGCCGCGACATTTGAATTGCGCGGCGAACTGTGGGCCTGTCTGCAGAACACGGTCTTGACACGAAGCGCCGAATTATGTACGGTACATAGCTGTTAGCGAGGACTTTTCGACCGCTCCTAAAAATTCTGAATAGTTTTCTGCTCGTTTCTCCAACGTTCGTGACCTCTTATTTTAGTAAAACTGTAGAAAGTCGGTACAAAATACAAGACAATTAATGCTGCCAAACAAATTTCTAGTTCCGAAACTTTGACGGCTGCCACGGTTCCGATGAGCTTACCGTCTCTACTTTTATTGTATTCGATCTCATCATGGCCGATTCGGGGAAATCGAACCAGGATGTCTCGGCGTCCAAATCTTTACACGTTAGCGTGGCAATGGGACACACGGACGGATGCCGTTGCACTTTGTGTTATAGATATGGGCAGTTCGCTGCGTTTCACTTCTCGCCTTCGCTATATATTTCGCTTTTGACGTTTTCTTTACCGTTGCTCTCCTTTTTTCTGCAATATAATTTCTGGATTTCAGCAACAAAAACATGTCTGTGAAGAGCCATTGCGAACCTAGCAACAACCCTTGTGAGCCGCTCTGGAATCAAGCGCGCATCTCTTACGAGTCTTTTGGCAGGACGACTGACAAGAAGGAGCGAATGGGTCATCTGATCGAAGGTATTTTATACGTCTATTTGTCTTATTGGGAAATTCAGGCCAGAAAAGTGCTCTACATGCCGTCGAGCTCAACGGTGACGATTTCGAATCTCTTCGGTGGGCTGCAGTCACGACGGGACAGCTCACCGACTTCCTTGGAACGAAGGAGAGAATCGAACAGGGCGGAAAATTCAAGGTTGTTCGTTTTCGACTTCACTTTCAGCTACAAGCTTAGGAATATCTCGATCGTGCCCTTGCCATCAATGGACGAGAATACAGCCTTCTTCATATGCGGGCTCGTTACGCCTTCTCTGTCGCGGGTCTCAGCTGGCTGGAACGGAAGGCTGCTGCCGTCCTGTACAGCACTCCTCCAACTGCTACTTACGACGAGGCTCTGATTGACTTCCTCAACGCATACAAGGAGAGACCAGACTGGATCGAGAACCTTGTCTACATCGCCCGCTGCTACATGGAGCTGAAGAACAAAAACCATGCTAGACGCTATCTTACCGAAGCCCTGGCTATCGAACCGGCTGATGAATCGGAACGGCTTCTCCTTCAGGAGGCTCGCAAGCTGCTAGACAAGTGCTAAATTGTTGTCTTTTTCATCTCTAAACAAATTGTGCATGCATGTAAATAAACGTTTTATCAGCTTCATATGGCCAAATACCGTGTAGCTTTCATTCATGGCTGCTCCATGGCTAAAACTTTCTGCTGCACACTTGGTCACTTGGAAGTATGTCCGTGGCAGGACACGGCCCACCCTCCTTCAGTTTTTATCACTTTCTTCTCGTACACAGCGATTTCTTACATTTCAAGTCAATTTTCAGATGAAAACAACGCTAAAATTATTATCAGCAGCGTGGAAATTTCTCCCAAACTGTGAAAAACGCATTTATAAAACGAAGAAAGAAGCCTTTCACGATTTCTGCCAAGTTTCCGGAGCGAATGTTCTATGGCAGCTTGGATCAGCCATTTTGTTACTGTAAGTCTTGTAGGTTCGCTATGACATTGTTTCTTTTCAGAGAATTCGGTTTCCCTACTCCAGACGTCATCTACGACCTGAAAAGAATGATTTCTCCCGATTTCGATCTGTTCTGCAAGCATGGAGAGTTGGCAGAATTCCAGTTAGGCTTTGAAAACCGACTGCGTTCAATCAAAACGTGGGTTTTTTCTTACTTTTGAGTAAATCGGGTTTCAAGCACATCGCATGAGAATATCTCATATTGGCCGGATTTTTATGCTTGAAATATCTGGTCTCCGTGAATACTCTTTAGCGACATTTACGTCCCTTTTGTTAAAAAAATGCTTTTCAGAGAAGAAAAGCGGTATCAAGAGAAGGGACAAATGGAAAAGTCTCCAGAAGCACGGTTCGGAGGAATCATGTAGACCTTTTTTATTTTTATAGAAATATAGCGGATAGATTTTGTTACGTTATACGGGTACAGATGTTTGCTTGTTCAACAATGAATTGTTTTCATTCTATATGAGACTCAACTACACAGAACTTTTACAAAGACTTCGAGAGACTTATGATCCAGTCCATCAAGGGTTCCTTAACGGAAGTTGTTGACAAATGTTAGAAGGCACATATGCTTTTCTTCTCGACGCTCTCGAAACGACTCTACCCCTATATCGATTTCTGGGGGTTCTATCGTTGTTATCCTCGTCATCCGGCTTGACCCATAGACAATTCTCTTCCGTGCGCTCCAATCGGACTTTCAAAAACTGCTATTTATTCTGCTTTCTGCTTGTTTTCCACATTCGTTCTCTAGAAAATAATCAGTTTCAGAAAATGTCGGTAAGAAAGCTTGCTGGGCGAGTTGAGCCGTCACATATAACCCAATTTTTGTGTTTCACTTGTGGAGACACGTTCAATAACAACGTCGAATATCATCGACATCTAATGGAACATCAGGCAGTTTCTCTTATTTACCAACTCTATTATCTGGAGCACGAAGTGAGTACACGAAGAATTTTGATAACAATCAGGTTCAGCACCAGAATTCGGTTAGGGACTCGAAGAAAGAATCCTTTAGCTCCCCTCCTGCCGTGATGACACCCAGAAGAAACACGGATCCTGGCAGAAAACCCGTATTCGATTTATCCAAACGCTCTGCTAGATACTCGGAAGATGTTGATCCAAAAGAAGAGGCTAGAAAAAAGATCCAACGTCAAAGACAGGCTGTTGCACAGGAAGCTGTCAAAACTGCTGAGAAATCGTAGGTTTTTGATATGGTTTTTGAGATTTTTTTCAAAAAAATATAAAGGAAAATTGGTTTAGAGTTCGAAAAGTTTTGTACAAAGAGGTTCCTCCGCCAGCCGAGAAACCCAAACTGTCAAGACCCGACGGATCACAGCACGTTCGTCATTTTATTCGAATCTTTGAGAAATCACATATTTTCAGTTGAAATTCTCCGAATCGAACGGATATCTGACGATGACTACGCACGAAATGTTCTGCCACATCTGTGCAGACAATCCCTCTTTCAAATACCCTCTACAAGCCTTGTCTCATTGTAAGTCGAGTCGTTTTTAATGATCCGAATTCGAACAGGGGTGAATCAACACAATGCTACGATTTCTCGAACGGAACTTCAATTCTTCGCCGATATGAATCTTCAACAAAGTATTGTAAGTCATGAAAGGAATAAGAAGTAAATAAACCTTCAGGCAAACTCACCCGGAATCTCTTGTCCAGTCTGTGAAATGGAGTTCAATCCAACAATGTGAGTCCGATCAACAGTATTTTTCTCGTGGCTTTGCTTGACCGCTTCGAAAACTTTCTGCGTGACTTGTTCTCTTTCCTTGAATCTTTCCACTTATTGAGCTTCTTTAACATAAAAGTGTCTAAGTTTTCAAAGGGTCCCGATTCTTTTGCTATTGGTCGGATGACTCCTGTCACGAAGTACCACATCTCAGCACCAAATTGCTACCGGTACTACCCTAATAATCCCTTTTCAGTGGTTATCTTCACGCTCTCGAATGCCATCTGGCTGATCTGGTCGAGACTCTGATCCAAGTCAAGAAGGTGGAACAAGTCGATGAGCTGATCATCAACGTCTCTGCCACCCTACCGTATGCCTATCACATTGATAAAACAGCGAAAAATGTTCAGATCCCAGCCAGAGGCGATCATTCGAATCTGCGCTAATGTTGTCAAGAAGTGACTACCAAATCCGAATGAATATTGCACTCCGAACTGTCACTTTCACACCTCCTTGACACATTGACGAGACCTCTCGATAGCATCTAAACTACTTATGTCACCCCCTATCCCTCGTTGTCCGAAAAAATGTATCCGGTTGCAGTTAACAGTTAGCCGGGACAAGCGGCTATTCGGTAATTGATGGCCGTCGGTGTGTCCTTGTTCTGATATGTTGAGGGTTGATTATCACTGCGAAAAGCGCCTTGACCCGTTTACCGACATCCTTCTCTCTCTGTGTCCAATACAAGCCAATCGTTCTGTTTCAATCGAGTTATCTAGACCGTACTCACTTTCCGTCTGCCCAATTATCACTTGTCAAAAACTAGTCACACTTCTTCGAAATCTCCTAACTTTTCGAATTGATTCGATCCGGACACTCCCTCATCGAAGAAGTCGTCGTTTCCCTAGTTCCGATTAAGTTCAGCCTCGGAGAAAAAGCTTCTTATGGCTAAGAGATCATAACTTTCTCTTCTGATCCTCTCTGCGAGGACGATCAGTTGACCCCTTCCGAAAAATCCTCCGGCCGGTTTCCGCCCTCCTCTCCCTCTGCCGGTTATCCGCCGTCTCCCTCTCGCCGTCAGTCAGCCAACTATTAGCTGTTGGCTCTCTTGTTATCCATTTCTTTTTCTAGACGAAGAGGACTGATTGGTCAAAGCGAAAACTGCAACCGTTTTCGCTTTGAAACGAGGCCGGTCACCACCTGCTGACTATGGGCCGTCACTCCTCCCTCAGGGTGCCTCGCGGATCCTCCTCCTTTTTACTGCTTTGGCCCCATATACTTAGCCCAATTCCTCACAGCTTCCATCTTTCTTGACTTGGTCTCCCGAAGAGAACACTAGATTTCTCTTATCCTTCACGCTACTTTTTCAAGCGTCCTCCACAGTTTGCGGAAGTGAGATTTGTGCGAAAACACGGCAGAGACTTTGAAAGTGAAGCCAGGTCCATTTGCGAGGATCCGCAGCCGAACTTGAGTGACCGCGAAAAACTGTTAGTGGGTCAGCCGTTTACTGGCCGATCAATCTCTCCGGTGCGACATCGACACAGCCAATTTCTGACTGTAGGTACAGCTTTTTGTACAGGGAGAGAGTAAACAAGGATACCATCTCGTTCTGGCAATGAAACCAATCAGACGAAGAAGATCTTGACAAGGAGGATCCACTTTCGATCGTGTTAACACGGGGCGGGACAGATATTTCAATGATAGAAACTTCATTCTGACTCATTCGACTGTAAGACCCTGTTCCCTATTAAGTCTGATGTGAACTGGTGTCCCGCGGCTTCTCCGAGATCGTCATAGTCTGTTCGGTTATCCAAGGTCAAATTCCGGACAACACGATAAACATCCACCCGGATCACTAATAAGCATACTCTCTGATTTTCGTCTTTCCTCAGCAATCCTTCTCTTTACGACCGTCTCATACCCAGAAAGACCTCTTTTTCGGCAGTGCCTCCTCCCTATTTATTCTCATCCCAAAATGACCATCTCTAAGTTCCTCCCCAATGGCTGTCTTCTACTGAAAGTTCAGTCTACCAAAAGACCTTCACGCCTTTGTTTTTTTCGGCGATAACCCAGATTTGTCACAACTTCTTACCGATCTGTCTTACCCTCTCTATTTTCAGCCACAGTCACAGAATGCGGCAGCTGTGGCTGCTAGCAGTTCTTCTAGCCACAACACTAGCGGCAGAATGTCCTCCGAACACCTTCACTTGTAAAGATGGCTCATGTATACCGACAGATTGGGTTGGAGATGGCGAGCCAGATTGCGACGACGGCAGTGATGAGCAGAGTTCAAAGGGTCCAGCTGCAAAAGAAGATGATCCTTTCGACGAAGTAGTCACTCTGGGTCCGAGACTCCGTCAGACACAGCCAGCTATTCCTTCTCGACCGGGAGCTGTTCGTTCTGAGACCACAGTCAAACCGCTGAAAAGGCCAGCTGGAGGAAATGAGACAGAAGACTGTCCCTATGAACACCAGCTCCGGATTGACGAATGCTCAGAACCCATTCTTCTTTTCATTCACGAAGTCAATGCCATATATTTCGAGAACAGCTCCTTCCTAGCCGACAAAGACATGTTTGTTTGTGACGTGTGCCAGTAAACGGAGAACGTGTTTAGGCAATCCAGAATCGAGAAAGGCTGCGATCTGATGCACGAGTACCAAATCTGCGTTGAGGGAGCTTCGACAAGTTGTAAACCGGATGAAGGAGTTATGGCTTGGCGTGAGGTTGAGATGTACGTCTGCCAGCTGCTCATTCCGGCTATTCGAGAACACGAACAGTGTTTCACAAAGGGTAGAGACAAACAGTGCCAAATGAAGTAGGGTCAATTGGATAGAAACACGTAAACCCTTTAGATTCGATCCTCTGGCGTCTCCTTTCTGTCGCCTTGTCACTTCCGTCACTCAGGATGTTGACTGTATCCAACAGTTCAATAAAGAGTGTACTGAAGCTGCGTTGGAGATGCTTCCTCCAATCCAGGAAGAGAGTCATCACATCATCGATGCTATCAGGTGCAGAATGGGCTCTGCTATTACAGCGACCACATCAGAGGAGCCAGAGGTTGAAGAGACGTCCGAAGAAGAGGTTTGACTGCTCTTGATTTGAAGTAGGCATATCATGCAGACAACTTCCCGACCCACGTCTGTCACAAAGACTTTGGCCACGGAGATGATGGTAGAGGAAGACGAGTCAACACAGACGACAACTGCTATCAGCACAACTACTCAGGACGCCAACGCTCCTAGTAGAGTAAGTTTAGAGGAGTTTCTATTAACCAAAGTTTCCAGGAGCTGAAACTGAACATGTCAGAAGCTGTCAACGCTTTATATTACATTTACGATGTTTGTTCAGCAGATTTCTCGAAGTCTCCCTTCAAGTCTGTTGTCACTCAACTCTGTACCAAACAGGACGACATTGCCAAGCACTCCGATTGCTACCAGAGCACTCTGGAGAAGATGAAGTGTGCTACCAGGGTTTGAAGGCTATCCGATTCAATATTTTGTATCATTTAGGGAGCAAAGACCGAATGCGAGGCTCTGGATGCCTTCAACTCCAATCTTGACTGTGCTATCGTGACAATGAACGATGCTTGTGAAGTGACTGCTCAGAACTTTGTCATTGATCTTCAAGAGGGTCTGAATGATATTCTGATTGACAAGAAGTGCTTTGCTGACAAGAAGGAAGATACTGAGAAGAAAGAAGCCGAGGGAGAATTTGTCCTTCACTCTACTCTGCCCAGATGCTCCGATGAACAGGTAACTGTTTCTCTATACGAAAGACGACCGGTTAGAAACTACCCATTTCGCGGCACATTTACATGCTGTTCGCGATCCGGCGGCAGGAGATCAGTTTTGCCAAAAAGTGTTGCATTATGACTCAGGGAAAACGTGTTGGGCTGTCCGACAATTGGCCGGCCAGATAATTGCTCGACACTGGTCGTGTTCAAGAGGTGGAACAGTTCTGTCGAGAAGAGGGAAATTTCAGGAAAATGGAGCTCTAGCTTGTCTGGTAGAACTTGTCGAGATCAACAAACAGCTCACCGAGTTCAGAAACCTCAACTTCCTGTTAGAGGTAAATTTTATCTGATTTCCAAGAGTAAAAATGGTCAGATTGCGACACCTAACTCTACCGCAGTCGAGAAGATCTGCGAACTGTACGGAAAATACGAAAAGTGTCTGGATGTCAGTGTTTTCAAAAAGAGTCAGAGATGCTCCTTCGCCTCTCCTCTTAACTCTCTTGCCCGAATCGGTCTGGCTCCAATCTGTTCTCTTGACTCTCGTCCTCTTCTCTCTCAACACAGAGTCTGTCTGCAGAAGCTGGCTGAACAGACCAGTCAACAGACAAACTGTCAAGGAGGACTGGCCAGTCTTGGTCAGACTGTCAACATGATGTTGCAGGTACCTGATAATACTTTCCTTTCAAAAATGTGATTTAGGGAATTCATGCCGAGGCTCTTCTCTGCAAGTCTTTCTATCTGATCCAGAAGACTTTCACTTGCGGAGAGAAGGCTGTGGCTGAACAGTGTGAACCGAAGGCCCTGGAAGATTTGGGACAATTGAAGAAGAAAATGTCTGTCTTGGGAACAGAAGAAGGCTGCCCTGTTGTCCAGCCAGCCAACTTGGATGAGATCATTGCCCGTCCAGTCAAGAAACCTCAGCCAGTGCCAATTCCTTCCGGAGCTCCCAAAGCTCGTCCCTTGGTCACTCCTGCACCTCCTCCGCCTCCTCCTCGACCAGTTGTTTCCAGCCAATGTACACAGGAACAGCATATGAAGTTCCAGACGTGTGTACAGCCTCTGACCGCCTTTCAGCCTCATCCTCTCTCGGTAATCAAGGTTCCCCGTCAAATTGACGAAGCCTGTACCGAGTTCCTCAAGTTCAAAGAATGTGTTTCCACGGTGGGATGCCATCCTCTTTGGGCCAAGGGAATGCAAGCTATGTTCGAGTATGCTTGTGGAGAAGGAGCAGTCGGATTCAAGGAGACTCGTCAGTGTTTGAGAAAGACTGCCAGTCAGGAGAATGTAGCGGATTGTGTTGCTCAGTTCTCTCGCGGAGCTCCTGCCCAAGCCTGTCTTTCCGCCAATCGTCTTCTCTCGTGCTCACTGAATGCAATTCAAATGGAATGCGGAAATGAAGGAGCTGACTGGGTTCTCCGCTACGTCACAAAGTTTGCCTCTGCCATCGATTCCAGATGCAAACTTAGTAGTCAACTTCCAAGTGAGTTTCGTATTTGTTCAAATTAAAAACTTGTTTTAGTTGGTAAAGTAGCCGGAATCGGATGTAGTCCCGAAGAGGAAGCCATCATCGAACACTGTGCTGCTCCTCTGAATGACATCGGATCTCGAATGGAGGAACTGTTCCAGGGCGGACTACAGAGCATGATCAAGAATGTCAACGCTTTGGCTCCTGTCTTTGCCGGCGGATGCAATCTAACTGGTTCGTTTAGAAACTCTCTCTTTACAAGTCTAATTTTCAGACGAGTTCCGAACTTGTGCTCAGTTCCTGTTGAGTGGAAGAACCAGCTGTGTTGTGTCGAGTTGCATGATCCAGGCTGGAGACGGAATCTGCAACCAGCCAGAACCTGCCAAGGCTATTGACGAGAATTTGAGCTGCGTCTTTGGACAAATCCAAGAACCAACATTCGCCAAATGCGTCAGATCGACTCTGTCAACTGTGAAACAGTTCACTCTGTCCTCTTTCCGTAACATCATTCCCAAATTTGTCGACTGTACAGAAGAATTGATTCGCGTCAAGTGCGGAGAAACACCAATCAAGGTTCTCCGTGCCATGTCTTCTCCCGATATCTGTCCTGTCGGTCCAGCCCCGATCGTCCCAGTTCATTCTGGACAAGTCCCTGCTCCTACTCGAGTGATGCCAGAGATGACCTGTACTGCTGAAAAGCGAGCAGCCTACCATCAGTGTACTCAACCCTTCTATTCTCGCTATCGTATGCTGCCAGTCTCTCTTCTGAGCGAAGTCGACAATATGGACCAAGTTTGTCAAGATGTGTCTGTCATGGACGGCTGTTCACTGAGTACCAGAATCTGTTCGACTCCTCAGGAATCTGCTCTCAAGCGAATGGTTAATCATCTCTGTGCCACCAGAGGAGCCTTTGAAAAGCACAAGATCTGTCTCAAGACGCTTGCCACTAGCGTTAATGTGAGCCCAATCATAGTTGAAAAAAAAATATATTTTAGGGAACAAAGTGCATGTCAGAGTTCATGACTGCTTCTCCTCCCGACTTCTGCAAGTCTCTGAAGAGCTCTGCCGACTGTATGTCTTCTCAACTTCTTCACAATTGTGGAGAGCTGGCTCTCGAATATTCCTACAAAGTCATGATGAACTACGCAAACGAGGTTGATCCCAACTGCATCATTGCTGCTCCGTCAGTTGCTTTGGAAACCGGATGCTCCGACGAAGATATGGCCGAATATCTCGACTGTGAGTCGAAACTCGATGAGTTCAGCTTCCGACCCATTTCTATCATTGGGTAAGATAATCTGTTAAGTTTACAAACTCTTTCAATTCAGCGACTTTGCCCAGATGGACAATTTCTGCTCCGTCTTCCAAAAGGACTACAAGCCTTGTATTCAGAAGATGAAGTGTCACTTCGAGCCCGTTTCCACTGCCAACATCAAACTGATGGACGAAATCTGTAACAAACCAGTGACGAGAAAAGAACACAACAAGTACGGAAAGTGTCTGGTCGACTACTCGAACAGTCCTTCGGGAAGAATGTGTATCGAGAAGATGGCCGATGTGGATCCTGTAGGACGGGATGCTCCTGCCAGAATGTGCACAACGTGAGATAGATTCATTTCTCCTACATCGCATTATTTCAGTCTAAATTCGATTCTCTCGTGTTCATCTACCGAACTCGAACAGAAGTGCGGTTATGACGCCCTTCTCCATGTCTACGATACCCATATTCAATGGGCTAACTCTTACAACGCAACATGTCTCATTTCCTCTCCGGAACCAAAAGTAAACCTTTTTCATTTCTGTCAAAAAGCCGTTTCAGTCGGTTCCGTCGAACACCTTGGACGAGTCGAGAGACGTCTCTCCAGCTACAGTTGTTCTGGATGAGACAACTCCGAAACCCAGTCCAACTTATACCACCTCTACTTCTCATCCCAAAGACATTACGACTCCTTCAGTTAAGGCGACAGCATCAGTCGTCCTGTCCTCAGGCTTGTATCTTTTGTTGTTGCGGGTACTGTAGAGAGTACAGTTCCCTCATTTCGTCTCTTAATTTCCGACATTCCATGCTCTTTTCCATGATCCTCGCCCCTTGAAGTTTTGCCCGGTACGGGACACATATATATTGCTAAGAGAGATTTTCTTCTTGTACAGTCTTGCCATCGTCATTGTATCCGCTGCGGGATAAAGATTTTCACTTTTTTATTCAATACTTTCTTTTGAGAGAAGAATATATATATTTACACGGAAATATCGAAGAAAAGTTCGATGACAGTATCACCTACGCGAAGAATATCCGTAGAGAAAGGAAACAATGAAAACAAGAAGAGGTTTTTTGTGTTGGGGGAATCACCGGGGAAGAGAGATCTCAACATGGCAAGAGGACGAGTTCAAAGAATCTCGTCTCCGCTGGCCGGAGTCAGCTCATTTGGCGAGGTCCGGACAATAGCTGGAGGCTGCTGTTTGATCGGACTCGGATCCTCTTTCGTCACGTCGGGAGAACTTCGTCTCAGACCGATCCAGCGAGCAAACTTCTCCAATCGACCCTCCTACACAAATGATACTTTAGTTTTTCTCCGACTATTGACTACCTTGAAAGCATCCATATCTGAGAGAGTATGTCGTCTGGAGGGGTCTCTCGTACCCGTCTTACTCCTCATTTTTATTTTCTGCTGACAACGGGACGCTTCGTTCAATCCAAGAGCATTTGGTCTGGGACGAGGAGAAGTGGAGACATTGGCACACGGGGAAGGATCACTGAAACTGTACTGAATGTTCTCAAATAGAAAAACTGCATACCTGCTGGCATAGTCGGAAGAACTGGGTGGGTCTAAACCCAGAGGAACTGTACAGGGAGCTGAACTCGTCGTCGAGTAGTCGGAAGTACAGGACAAGGCGTCCATATGATCTTTGGTCGGAGACTTCAGGTAATCCCTGGGAGGATCGACTGGCTTTTCGATCCAGCTCTGTTTCATCTGCATTTTCCGAATCTTGGCCCGGGTCTCTTCCGAAAGAACCTAGAATTGTCATTTTGAACAGACTATACAGGGAAAACTACCTCTAGAGCAGGACTGCCAGCAGTGTTCAAATGTTGAGTATGACTTGTCAAGGCATCTATCGACGAGTTTGTGGCAGCAGCGTCTGATCCAGCGATAAATATTCTTCTTGCCGAATACATGTCCTGTTGTCGCCTTCGATGATGCTCAGCGTGGTCGTTTGTATCAGAAGGACCGGGATCAGTTCGACTCGTGTCCGGAAGAGATCCCAAAGAGGACTCGATGGAAGGAGACTGCTCTACAGTCGAGGCCAACGGAGATACTGTCTGTCGGGACATGATCTCCGCGTCAATATCTCTTTCCTGAACATTTGAGTGGATAAGAGAGCGAACAGAAAGATACCTGATAGTTGCCTAAGAATGCCGAATCAACAGATGACTGAGGCGGAGTACAGTTGTATCGAGGGTGTACAGCAGCTGGGGCAGTTGACTCGATTTTTGGCTTGACTTTTGACTTGTCCCTTCGAGAATTCCGTCGGAGAATATTCTTGATCTGCAAAGAGATGTTTTCATTGAATCACAGTTCAATCTTTTATGTGTCTCCGATCAAGAAGTCTTTTTTAAGTTTAGAAAAAAACAAGGTTGGCAAAAAAAAGGTTGGCAACGCCCTTCCAGGGCTAAAGTAGAAGTTCATGACTTCGCTCTGTCACGGAGCCCTATTAGTGGTTTCCCTTTCAATCCTCCTTTGCTACTTTCCTCCAGTCACCCCCTGTCCCTCCAAAGAAACTCAGTCATAGGAACCCTTCGCGCACTTGCTTTTCCTGTCGCGAGTTGTTAAAAACTAATTTGTGCACAAAGCTCCCCTCCTTATCCTCAATTAGAGCTTCAGACACACACACAGATGTGAGAGCAATTTATAGTGGATAACTTCTAACACATTTCGAGTATTGAAAAAGCGCCAACCTTTCCAGCCTTTCCCTCGTTCATCAAAGCTGCAGCCTGTTCCTCATTGGCCTTCCGAATAAGCATGTGCATATCATTGAATGTGGCAGCTGAAACGGCACCTGGATTCACCACTCCATATTGGGCTGTCTCCGTCCTCGGTTCGGCTATTTCAGAGGGATGTTGAGTCGGAACAGCATCGTCAGCAGGCGAGTTATCGTCGAACATCCAATCGTGCTAAATCCTTATATTTATTTATTTTGATCTGAACTCACATAATGAATAAGCGTTTCGATGATCTTGCACTGGTCACTCATATGCGTGACCATTGTCGCCATATTGTCGTCTGATGGCCTAACTATCGAGGGTCCGAACATGAGGGCCACATTCCTTGTCTCCATTTTGTTCACTTCCGAGTTTCTACTGACTAACGAAAGATGTCTGATCAGATATCGGAGAGTACAATAGTGAGCACGAGGCAGTTTCCTCAACTAACATTTACCTTGTGTGGAGAACTACAAAAACATACCAAGTTTCTCAATTTATGTAACCTATTGTGGTGAGAAGGTATCCGATTAGCGTCGATAAAGAACGGATACAGTTTGTCGGTCAGCAAAGGCTCTGGTAGCTTTCGAAGGAACATCTTAAGAAACGACGAGACCACATTGACGTCTCGCCATCTCGAATCAGATATATCTATCTAAAACGAGAGACAGTTGGCCCAATGCTTTCGGACTCACATTTTCTAAGGTCATAGTGTCTATTCCCTGACTGAGATGGTCCTTTAACCCGTTCACCGCTGCCGTATTTCCAGGAATACGGTAGATTCCGATGGTGTCCATTCCATGCTCTTCAACTACTGTCACACAGATCTGAACGACGAGAGGAATGTGTTCGTCGGGGTCATTGGTGACACATTCGGCCAGTCTTATTCCGAGAATACTCGGAGTTGGACCACTCCCACCACTGCTTCCACTGCCCTGCTTGTTGGCCTTCGACTTTTTCCACTTTCTCGCGGATTTTGGCGTCGTCGACTCGCCATTCTCTGTACTGTTCTCTTTGCTAGTTCCCGGTTGACTGATATGATCAGAGGCTCGTTTTGAAGAGGGAGACTGCAGCTGAGACGATTTGGCTTTGTATCTGGACAATTTGTTTTTCAGTGATATAAAAAATTAAACCTGTGCATGATCAGCTGGTTGGTGGCCGGGTTGGGGATGGCAGCATGTCGGTCAGAAGAGCACGACGAAGAAAGAGAGGCTGCCTAAAAAAGAGAAAATAAGGTACGAGGGTGAAAGGAAAGAGGCAAGTTTTGGATGGTCGCTCCGGGGCTGGTTGGAGACTCGCCAAGAATGGCCGTTAATTGGACGCTTCCAACAACTGAGGATCGCTCAAATGCCGGATTCTATAGAACACGTTTTCCTTCTACCAAACTAATGGTTTTCCGAAAGTTTTGAGAAAGTAAAATCAGAATATATTTCAGCCGTTTTCGGGTCACAAAGGTTTTATGTTCAACGCGGAAAACCATGGAAATGACTGGCTTTGGGACGTTTCATAGCAAAAGTAAATCTAACTGGATCATCAAAAGATTAAACTAAAAATGCTTAGATTCTTATAGGCATTACACAAATCCCTTCTATGATCCCAATTCGCTTCTTGAATAGAGGTAGTAAACATTTGGAGAAGGCCTAATGGATAGAGAGAAATCTGAAGAAGAAGAGCAGCTGACAAAGATGGAGAGAAAGAGCGACACTGCCCTCTAGTTTATGCAACAAGTATCGATTTCCAGGCAGAAATTAGCTTCAGAAATGCTAACTAGCACAATTTGGAGAAGCAATAGCCGACGGGACTGAATGAACGAGTGTTCGGAGAGGCGTTACAGTGTCAAATTGTAGCTCTCGTTAGAGAGAGGAGTCTCGAATTTCTCCGAGAGAGGAGGATAACCTATGTAGAGAGAGAGGTCCGTTGGATAATTGTCATCCAGAAAGAGGCCGCGTTTTGACCATGAGCACAATAGAGAGAGGTGGCAGCAGAGGTAAACAAAGTACAGGATGACCTTCCTTTACTAACTGACAAAAAGGGACGATCAATGGAAAACAGTCGGGAGACATAACCGGTCCGACACACACAGACTCACGCTTCATGTAACGGCCGAAAAAAAGACACACCCACTCATTTTACTACTTCTATGAGAAGAGAGGAACGGATTAGAAGCCACTCGAAGACCAAAAAATCCAAATCTTTTCCTTTTCAAATAGATAAACATCTCGTATGACTAATGAATTCGAAACCTTTTCTTGCAGTTCAATAGTCGGAAAGTGGGGAGGAGAAGAGAACCTAAGAACCGAAAAGAAACGAAAAAGAAGGTGAAGAGGAAGCAATTAAAAGTATCCATGAGAGGCGGTAAATAATGTCCGGACAGCTGGCTGGCAGCGGTTGCTGAATGAAATTCTAAACTAGATTGGCTGCGCGTAACACAATTTGACTCGCGTATTGATGTCGCGGACAGGAAGTGAGCCCGAGCCGCTACTCTTTCCTTCTTTTAGAATAAGTTCAAAAAAAAAAGAGGAGAAAGGAATCTGTCACGAGAAGTTGCGTGTCAATGGCCACAAAATACAAATTGATGTCGGCTCGTGAGAGTCTCGCGAATTCGACGACTGCGCCTAATTGTCGGATCATTTGGCTAATAAGCGGCGGGCGACGAGCCGCCGAGAGAGGGAGAGGAGCTGCCCGGATCGAGCTCAGGCTTGGGCCACAATCAATACGGAGCAGCCGAAGCACAAACAAGAGTCTCCGGAAGCTGAGGCTCGTGGAGAGAAGGTGGACAATGGCCTCCAGTTATAAATGTCGATATTTGATCAGAGACGAGAGATTCTGAGTAAGTGGGTCTCCACGGGTGGTCTTGATAAAATGTGAGCAAACATATTGACTACATATAATGGAAGAGAGTGTGTCCACTTATGGAACTAGTCGCTTAAAAATAGCCACACGATGTGGGACAGAGACGTGTCAATGGGGATGTGGGACAGAGACTTACCGAACAGGAATTGGCGAGAATGGATGACGGTTCTGGAGAAGAAGAAGCTGCCGATTGAAGCGCCGTAATCCACGAGAGCATGTCTGCCTCCCTAAAACTTTTTCTTGTTTTGCCGGCCTAAGCCTAAGAAAAGCAAGTGGTAATGAACCAAAGAATACGATACATACGTGAGTAGCTCGATAAGATGTTCGCTTCTGCTCTGACAGATGAGTCGGAGGACATGACGCGCCTGGGAGAGCCAGTCGTAAGCAATGTCGACAACGGAGGAGGCCACATCGAGTCGAGAAACAGGTGCAACCAGCTGCAGTGTCTGAAGGAATTGGAGCCGTTGCTAGGAAGGCACAAAAATCACCTCGGCTGCAGTAGAAGTCGATGGCTGCATACAAAGAAACAGAGTTGAGTTCGAAAGAACAGCCCAACGACTGTTCCACTGACTCCGACTGCCCTTCTTGCCAAGCGTCACCTCCTGATGTTTCAGCCAGCCTTGTCGAAGAACTTGCGAACTCTTTAGAGTCGTTTCAGGCAACGGGACACGAGATTCGGGCAACGAACTGCGTGATCTTTTGGGTCGTAGTCTTCCCATGCCATCCTTCTGAAAACCACTGGAGTTGACAATTTTAAAGACAGGCATACCTGGAACAGGGAAATGAACTTTTGAAGACTTTTCGTTGATTGAGCCGGCTGGACAGATCGGGCAGAAGGCTCGATGGAGGAAAGAGATCCCATGGAAGACATGTCACGGCTGAAATGTCAAACAGTTGACTCGAATTAGACGGTGGACAAGTTTAGTGGCAAAAAGTAGTCCCCCGGGCTGTTCTCTTTTTTACCTTGTGTCATCGTGACTGAAGGAACTGGGATCGGTCTCAGGAAGACTAGCTGAAGTGGCCAGCACGTAGCTTTTGGGACGACCTCGTCGAGAAATCATCTTCTCCTCTGGAAAAGGAATATTGGGAAGCCTTTTGAAAGGGAGTGAGAGCTAGGGCAAACGAGAAGGTGTGGGACCAGAGAGCGGCTCATCTGTCCCCGTTCACCTGGCTTTCCAGCCCAATATGCAAATTATATGAACGGGAATCGATCGTCTGCACCTGGCTGTCGAGACTGAGTACCAACACCTGGACAGTACCAAACTGACCATTGTGATTGACGTCGCGTCTGTTCAGCTCGTTGTTATTGTCGGTAGACGAATAGACTTCGTCTCCTGCAAAAAGAGTATATAGGGAGAAGTGACGGAAATGAAACTTCCAGTGGAGTGAACAAGTGAGAGGGAAACTGCGAGAGATTATGGAAAACAGCAGCTGCGCCAACAACCCACCGGGTTTTGCTAACCCATTTTGTACTCAGTCAGTCTTTCCTAGATCACTACTTCAGCTACTCAAAACCTGTCTAACTCAAAGTTCTCTCAACATACGGAAAGATGAAGCGAGCGACAAGTGGTTACGATCAAATTTGTAGAAGGAGAAAAACTCTTTCAAACTCAAAAGAGGGAAACAAGCCTATTGCCGCAACAAAAGACCCACATAATTGGTCCACTGATGTCTATATAATGGGCTTTATGGAGTAGTTACAACCTCATACGAGAATTAGGAGTAGAAGATTTGAAGGGCGAGTAAACAAAACAAATCAGCTGATCGGATGGGAAAGAAATCAGGCCGAAAACAAGACTATCGGAGCTCCTATTGTTTTCGAAACATTGGACAAATAAACAAAAAAGAGGATCTGCAATTAGGAGGGACGACAAGGATGATTGCTGCACTCTCTCAGGAAACAACTGACAAGCTGCGATGGGCGGCCGAAAGGATCACTGGATAAAAAATATCAAATTGATTTCTGATTAAAATTGATTGAAGGTCGCATGAGGGGAAAGTGCGCGGGAAAGAGGAGAAAGAAGGAGAGGACAAAGCCCCCGGGAACTGCTAATGGCCGACATGGCCTCAAAATTCAGGAATTTACTTGTAGAGAGACGTTCACACAGAAGCGGCGTCTTTTCAAAAGACGAGAAGATTTACGCGGGGTCAGAGAGACGAGAATGAAAGGAAAACGAACTGCTGTGGGACGATCAATGAACAGTTCAGTCAAGGGAACATCTATGAGAATGACTGGAAACTCTCGCTGGCCAAAAGACATAGAAAATGTTATGACCATAAAAGGATATGTTAATGGAATGAACCGGTTCGTGAGTCAAGTCTCTCGCCTGTCCTAAACGGGGTCATGTTTGTCGGGATCGCACTGACTCAATGATCTTGCATAATCTCCGTGTCACGAAGCCGAAAAAGGTATGAGTCAATTTACCAGAAGACGGTCGTGTTCTCCTAAAACAGCCGAAGACGGGCATGTAGGCCTGGATGACTGATAAGACACAGAAGAACAGAGGGACTGTTGAGCAAGAGATAAGAGGAAAGAGTCAAAAGGAGGTCTTTGCGTAATTTGAAGGACGGATAGGAATCCTTAGGGAGAGAGAGTGGCGCAGACTCATTCATCAAAGACGACCCGTTACAGACACTTTAGAAATTATTGACGAGAATGCTGCTGTTTGTCTTTTTCGTAGAACCAATTGAGCGTGAGGAAAGTGACCTTCGGAGAGAAAAGAGGGAAACTGGTTAATGGCTGGCAGAAGACATGAGATATATGGAAATCCACGGTCGGGCAGATGAACCGGAGATAAGAGAAGAGAGGAAATTGATACAGAACGTGGGTGGAGGTATAGCGACTGTGAAGGGTGTGAGTCGCAGCCAATCATGATGGCCAAATATGGGACGGACGGCAAGAGAGAGACGAAGGGGCACAAAGCTCTCTCGCAAATACAGACCAACCATACAAGGTTGCACGAAGAATTTCATGGATTTCTCTTGGATCAATTTTGTTCTGGTCTCTTTTGAAACTCTACTAAAATTAGAAGAGAGACCAAAATGGTGGCTAACGAGCGTGTCAAATAGCTAATGACAGATTTCGAGTCAAAAAATGAGAAGAGGGACCATCTGGTCGGTTATGTTTTATGCCGGCTAATGGAGTCAATGAGCAGTGGCTCGTAATTACAGTGCTCACGCTTAGCCAAGCGAAAACAATGATAGCTTGTCCTACCATAGATGGTTGTCCTCCTTCTGGCTTGGGATTCCCGTCGTCTTTGACGGACTTCTTCGCCATTGCGGACGGCTGCCATAAAAGAGGCTTGTCTCGGCGAGCAGCGACTGAGAGAATTTGAGGACGGACTGTGCTGTTGATCGCTTCGACTCGGAGCCACTCGAACGACTTCACTGAAAAAAAAGGAAAGCTTAACAGCTGACTGAAATGACTAATGAGCGACTTCTTCAATGAACTTTACACTGACTCAAAAGAAAGACGATCGCACACCTGCTGCCCCAAATGAAGACTCACCCGTAGGACGGAAGAGGACTGACTCTCTTCGAAGGATAGATTGTATGGTAATTGGGAGGAGCCACTGGAACAGCTGGATAGTAGCTTGGACGACGGGCTGGGCGCATCTCTTCGAGAAGTGCCAAAATACGGGCTTCCTGTCAATTGGTCTGTTTATGATGACCGATAAAAAATCGCCACCTGGGAGAGAACGTTTTCACTGGTGCAGGAGCGTAGCCGTGGAGGCCACGCGTCCATTTTCTCGAATGTCAGCCTCTGAAAAAAGGAAATTATAGAGACTGAATTGAGGTCAGCAGGAGAGGGGAGAAGCCTCTTAGACCGGGGGGAGGACGCGCAAAAAATATCACTGCTATGACCGATTAAACCGGCGGAAAAAAGAACTTCGATTCTATCAGATCGAAGAAGTTATTTTAATCAACAAATGGCCTAACAGAAGTATCTGGTTTCCTGTTGATGAACTCTGTCTGGAATGAGGCAAAAATAACATTGGCTAACAATGGGAGGGAAAAGAAAAGTCTTGGATAGAAGAAGAGATTATGGGAAGAGGAGTGTGAAAAGCCCCGGACAGTTTGCATAAGGTGCCGAGGAGTGGCCGCCAGTTCGGATATCCAGTTTCTTAAAATAGCCGAAGGAAGTAGAAACTGATCAATCATCCCATGCGTTCCAAAAAGATATGACATTGACGCGTCATGAAGAACTGGCTCGTTTTTGACGCGATAAGGTCACAGAAGGGGCTGAAATCACCTTTTGGCGCACAGTAATTATGCTAGAAACGGGGTCGGAGCCCGTTTAAAAAAGAGACTGAAGGCTCAATAGACAGCGAAGGTCAAAAAGTGTGGGTGTGTGGAAGAAGAGGACTGTTCAAACAGGAAGCGCGGAAACAGGTGAGCAGAAAATCTCTGACACTTGCAGAGAGAACTTTAACGTGGAGACGGGCAAACAAACAGAGTCAACAGATAGCCAGAAAAACCACTTGTATTTTGAAAGAGAGACAGATCCTTCGATGGCAGAGAAAGATGGCTTAAACTGGAAGTATGGACGCCATGGGGAGAGATTTGCTGACAGGATTTAGAACCGTGTTTTGATAGGCAAATATAACTGTTTATGTTGAAAAGGTCGACTGTCCCCTAATGGACTAATGGGAATACCAGTTACGACAGAACAATCTGACTGGACGGGAGATTAATGAGGAAGAGAGACCAATAAACACAGAACTAGTAGGATTTGGAAGCCGGCCATCTGGTCGAGGAAATGAGCGGGAAAAGAAATCTATCACAGAGACGGATTACCAATTTAGCCCAAGTCTTTTTCGATTGGAGAATGAATTGGCACTATCATCTTCGTGGTGAAAAGGTCAGGAAGCAGTTCCAGTGTTTGATTCATAGCTCCGAATGTTCTGACTCCCTTTCCCTTTTGAATTTATGTTCTTGGCGGTTTGGATCAAAGAGAGAAAGAGACAAGCTTGGGCCAGGCGGGCGCTTATTAGCCGATCTGTTTGATGTCGAAATCTAAACATCGGACAGAGGAGAGAGCCGATCGAGGGGCCTCTCAAGAAGACACCTACGCGCATTTAGGTTTTGGTAGAAAAGGGGCGCCCTGCTGCGAACCTATTGAGGTAGGAGAAGAATGGAAAATAAACACGAAGAGACCGTTATCGGGTCTTCTGTGTGAGCCGAACAATCAGAGGCGTGCTTCCGTGTTTGTTCTGCGACTCAACTGCCTTCTATAGAAGACACCTTCGAATGAAAAAAAAACCCTCTTCTAATTCTAATTCGATCAAAATTACAATGATTCCTGCAGACGTCTGTATATGGCTATGGTCAGTTCCTGCCAGTAAAAGTCAGTAAGGCAAATAAAGACAGTCAGGCTAGCAAAAATCTTTAGGATATGATCAGGAAGCAGGGATAAATATGGGAGGAGATACATTAGTCACTGAACAATCATCGACATCGAGATATTGTTTGTTGACTGATAACGAACAATTTGAAAAAGTCAGCTAGGTAATTGCAATAAAGGAATTCAGTAGGTTATTCGAAAGACTAATTGTAAGAACAAACTTAAAATATAGGAGAGAAAAAAAAACGAATTTAGTTTACTCGTTCTCAGTTCTTTTGAATCTTTGGAAACTTGTGGCGATAAATTATGAAGAGGACTTGAAAGAGACGAAATAACCGGATCGGAGGAAGAGTGCAAAAGGTCAATTCGAGACGGAATTCGGAGATGTTTGGTGGTTAATTGCTGGCGTGAAAAGACGACGAGGCTATGCAAATGCGCGGCACAGTCCGATTATCGATTGAACGACCTCCTCCCTAACATATTTATTGAGGGAACACTCGACTAATAGACAATTCCGGTGCGATGTCCTTTTCCTGGGTAGCAACGATCAAGACAGGCCTGGGTAAAGCAGCAAACTTCGTTGATCGGAAACTCTTGGCTGTTGCATTTGCCTGCTGAGTTACAGCAACGATTAGCCAGCGATTTGTCTGAACCTTTTATTGGAGCTTTTTCTTTGCGACTCACAGTTCGGCTTGGTGCATGGCTGGCTCTCTTTGGCAAAAATGCAAAATTTCTGAACGTGTTTGTCGAAACGTTCGCAACTGAGAGTCAGACTGCATCCGAGAAGGATTAAGAAGGAGAGGAGCAGGAATCGGGACATGTTCCTGAACTGAGGAGGCTGTTCAACCAAAAGAAATCTTCATTGAGAGGATGTAACAACAAATGAGGAACAACAGCTGACACCAGTGGGAGAGAACAACAAGATTCTAGATCACTTGCGTTTAATTTAAATTGTTTAATTTAACGATATTTTCTATAGCCTTTGCCCTCATTTCGTCTGTTGATGCCGAATCGACAAGAAGAAGAGGGCGAAGAGCTGACCGAAGAGAGCTGAAGATGTCGGGGAAGATGAGTTCTTGTTGGGCCAGCAGCTGCTTGATTCGATGTCTCTCGGTGGCTTGATTGAAACAGGCTGGACAGTTCTCAGATACAACTGGCAGTTTGCTACTTTCGGCAAAATCTCGAAGAGCCTTCTCGCGAACAAATACCAACGGTCTGATGATTCGAAGAGCCCCATCTCTCGTCGTGTATTGCGCCTTCATCGTGGACAGATTTCCATTCTGGAAGGCGGCGATGAAGAAACTCTCAGCAAGATCATCCAGATGTTGTCCCATTGCCAGAACATTCCATCCGTGTCGCTGAGCGGCTGCTGCCAGTCTTCCCCTCTTCATTCGACTACAGAAGGCACAGATTGAGCGAAGCCCTTCCACTTTTCTAGCTGCACCGATAATGTCTAAAGAAGAGATTGTATTGCTCACTTCACTGTCTACCTTGTTCCTCATAAAAGTAGTCCAGATTCAATCTCCTACAGTACTCGATAAGAGGACGAGGATTGTAGGCAGTAGAACCTGGATCGACAGTAATCGCTCCCAATTCAAAGTTGGTACTTCGATTCTTCCTGCATCTCTGTTGGTAGAAGTGAAGAATGTGAAGCATCGAGAGTGAGTCCTTCCCTCCCGACAGACAAACCAAGATTTTGTCTCCCTCCTAAAAGATCACTTTGAATGAGTTATATTTTGTCATACTCTGATCATATCGAGTCCATGAAGAGCTTCTGTGACTCTCTTGTACAGTTCGAGCGGAGGTTTGATCCACGGAAGACGACTAGTCTCTTCTGGAGTTAGATTCTGACTCTTGACCACTACTCTCTTGTTCCAGTCGTCCAGACTCTTGCTCTCTTCCGGACTCTCATCTGTTCCAAACTCTCCCATTCGAATGTCCTCCTTTTCGACCGAGTCCAATGCACAGACTGAGTCCTCTTCAGTACCATTGGACTGGCAAGGAAGACATGCTAGATTGATCTTTATCTGACTCTTTTCTGGTAGTCATACCTGTTTCCATGGTACCTTCCACATCCTGTAAAGAAGAGTCTGTCAGTTTGTCAGCCAAAACATTATATCCATTGGTGTCGTGTTCCAATTGTTTAAACTTTTTCGGTGTAAAGGGACAGTTTTTGGTCTCTCCCTTGGCATGTTCAATGGGCAAAACGAACCATCTGAGATGAGCGTATTCACTCGAAACAGCGACTCTGCCATCCGGAATTTTGTCCTAAACTTCGAGTATTATCAAACAGAGTACAGTACTCACTCTTCTAGCCGACAAGTCTTCAATAGATTCTTGAGCTCTCTTCTCAGCCTCTTTGTGAGTTCTTCCCCTCAGAATCAGTTCAAGCGCCGAATTTGTTTTCGACTTTTCAACGAGCATGCCTTTAGAACTGAACGTAATGTATCCCAACCACTTTCTCGCGTGGAAAGTGCGTTGATTTTGATGATGAAATTCTCCGCTTTCGGCGTTCAGTTGGTACTGAAGTTGTTGTTAATTACTCAATAAAGTTATCTTACCAAATGAAGAAAGTCTTTTGCTATTCTTGACAACTGTTCCACAGAGTCTAGGACATAGTCTACCTGTTCATCAGACCAGAAGAAAGGGATAGAAATGCGAGTGAATCCAGGTCTGAGCATCTCTTGAGTGGTGTACTCTCTTCCTCTTCGAAGATGAGTCCGGTCGAGACCATCCCATTCTTGGAGGGCTTCCTGATATTGGTCAGAGAGCTCCGGTGAAATTCCCAAAAGATTCTGAGCATATGGCCCAGCACACATACAGCCGGCTCGACTTTGTATTCCGTAGAGATCGTTCAGAAGGACAGATATGTAGTTGTGATGGAAGAATAGACCACTCTCCTCATGCTGAAAATGGATTTATAATAGTCAATTTTCTAGATACCTTGATCAAAAAGGAGAATACAGGATGTCTGTTCTGACTGGTCGACGGACCCAGGAGAACGACATTCTTCATTTGGTTCAAACGTGAAATGAATCTTCTCGAAATCTCGTGGTTTCTGTTCAAAATTGTATCTTCTCCCACCGATCGTTTCAGTTTGACAGCCAGTGCGAGTCGAACGATTCCAACAGCGTCTGGAGTTCCTCCCTCTTCTCGATGTTCTGACTCTTTCAGATACCACTCTCCTCGATCATTTACCTAAATCCTTATGAAAAAATCAGAGAAACTTGACTTACGAAAGAGACAGTTCCACCTCCCGTTCTCTTGGGCTGTTTGGACCGAATCAGATATTTTTTGACGACCAGAATTCCTGGAGTGGAAACTCCTCCCACTAGTTTGTGGCCGGAAAAGAAGATAGCGTCGAGAGCAACCGATCCATTGACGTTGATTTCGCTTGATGGAGCAGCTGAGGCATAGTCCCAGATGACAAAACAGTCTGGGATTGTTCTGTGCTAAAAGTTAGAAAGTTTAAAATATTAGACTTACCGTCTACAAATACTCGTGACCTGTTCCACGTTTGCGCAGATGCCTGTCAGGTTGGAACAGGCTGTGAACGTACAGACAACTTGAGAGGTCGGAAACTCTTCCTTGACCTTTTGAAGGATCTCGAAGAGGTTTTCTGAATTTTCTTCATGCAATTATTTTTATTTTCTTACCTGAATCAGGCGTTCCATTTCTGTCGTCAACGATGAAACACTTTTTGGAGGCTCTCCGCCACGGCAGCATGTTCGAGTGGTGCTCCATTTTGGAATAGATTACAACCTGAACTTTTTTGAATTAAATTTCTCACAAAACCTACAAAATTTTGGCCTAGATCCATCACATGAAGAAGAAGTTCGACGGCGGCTGTGGAGCCACTTCCGCAAAAGATCACATCGTCATTGTCTCCAGCTCCCGTCATCGCCCGAATCTCCTGTCGAGCCTCGTGGACAAAAAGAGTCGTCTGTTCAGCTGTGACTGTGACAGAACTGTGCGTGTTTCCATAGAACGGAAGCACGTCTGATAGAATGTGGTCTTCGATTGGACGAAAAGATCTGGCCGAGGCAGAATAATCGCAGTACAGAACTGAAGTCTTTGAAGTTGAAGTGAATCAAAACTCACGTTGTCTCTTTCCAAAAGGCGTCTCTATTACTTCATCCTTTCCAATTTCACTCTCCCGAATCCATCGGATTAATTCTTCCGGATCATCCTTTGTGAACTTACTGACAGTTCCCTGTTCCGGAATCTTTTCTCCAAACTGTCGACTCATCGTCGCCTTGCTACAAATACAACAAAGCGGAGAGGCTAAAGCAGCTTTTTTTTACTCACGATGCTTTTTCAACAAGCGACTTTTTAAAGAAATCAAGTTCCTAAAAACGCGTCCCTCCAAAATCTGGGAATCATCCAATTAGGGAGATCAATAGACGCCGAAAGTGACACTCTTGCCCTCTTCAAATGCAACACAATTCGGTCTTTTTGTTGAATATAAACACGATAACACTTATTTCTCTCTGTTCGGACTACTGGATACTTATCAAGATCCGACCGGTGGGTTTTGAATCTAATCGAACAGAATCGAGTTAGATTGACCCTCCGCCTGGATGTGTTCTTGAAAAGTTGCGACAATTCAGCCTTCTCAATTGTCCCAATCAGAGCTATGCTCTGGTCGAGGAACATTCTTCCCTTTTCCGTCAATGTAACGATATTGTAGGTAACAATGAGAACAAATACAATGAATTACATGCACGTTTTATTGAAGATGGATACAGACATCAGATGGCGGCGACCGGGAAACTTCACCGCGAATCGTGCTTCTTCTTTTTCTTCTTCTGCTTCAACGAGGGCTGGAGAAAAATTGAATCAGATTGTGGAATTGGTATTTATTTTCGTTATGCGAACGAAATTCGCAAAACAGACACTCTCGCCCTTCTAGCTGCAATTTTCTGCCTTTTTATCAACATGGTAGCATGGAGAGAATTGTCAGTGCGGAAACCACAAAACGCGTTAAGATGTCTATTGGCGGCAGCAACTTGTTACTCCATTTCGGTGGGGATCAGCATTGGCATTATTCATACGACAAACACTAGAAATCCGAGCAATGAGGTTAGTTATTTTTTGGGAAAAGTTGCAAGCGAGTTTCAGTACGAACAGATACTATATTTGGAAGCCGGTTGGAGTCTAGTTTCTGCTGTTTTGTCTATTTTGCTGAGTAAGTTTTCTTTACAAAAGAAGACATCTTTCAGTGATTTGTGCCGCCTATTCTGCTCATGTTCAACACAAGAAAATAGTTCAAAGGAGGGAAAGTGAAAGGCGGCGAAGACAGCTACACAACGCAATAATGTCGTCTTGCAGACAGGATATTGCAATGGCTATTAGGGCGAGAATGACCGTCATTTGAGCTTAAAAAGCAAGAACACTTACTGGAGGTGTATAGCTGATAGGAGGAGGAGTACAGTCCTTTCCTGGAGGTCGATTCCTCGCCTTTTCTCTCTTGATCTCATCCAGTCGCTCTTGATCTCGTCGTCGCTCTTTTTCACGTTCCTTTTCTTCTTTCTAAATAAAGATTGATTAGACTAAAAAGAGTTAACCTTTTCTTTCTTCCTCTTTTCCTTCTTTCTCTTTTTCTCCTTTTTGTCAACTTTTTGTTTCTTCTTATTCCCATCCTCGTCCACTGAAAAATCGATTAGACAAGCAAATAAAATAAAATCTTACATTCAGCTAGTGGCTCCAGAGTTGTTTTATGCCTGTTCAGTCCAGTTTTGGGATCAATTTCGTATGTCGGATATGTATAAACTTGTTTCTTGCCAAACAAATTTTGATACCTGAAGATGTCAAGTGAAAACTTCGTGAAAAGTACCTTTCATCTACTTGACCGGCACTCAATTTGAACCCATTTAGGGAAGTTGTAGATAATGGTTGAATTTCTTTTCCAGTAATAGGCGGCTTTTCAATTAGTTTTCGCAAAGAGCTGAAGCGGAAATAGACAAACAAAAGGTCATTCAGACCTGATATCATTGGCTGCAGGATTGATATTGAAATTTCCATAAACCGAGGGAAGAAATGAGGCCAAATCTTCCCGTATCTTCTTGTTCCCACAAAAGCGAGTGTAGACGGATCCCATTTCATACGCACTCAAAAGATCTGTGCTTCCAGTCATTGTACTTTTGGCTAAAAGTGTTTTCGATGAAAACATAGAAAGAAAAACTTACGTGGAAGTTGTGGCTTCAAACAATAAAATGGAGAAAACCCCTTGAGCGTAATTTTTGCTTTTAGTGTTCCCGACGACGGCGTTCCTTGCGGGTTCCAGCCGCCATCATTCATTTTAACTGAAAATCAGCCTATTTTTAACAGAAAAAAGGAGAGAAAGATATGTGAACGATTTGGGAAAAACGAGCAGCGAGTTGACCGACGTTGTGAAATGAATTTATACGCAGTTGCGTATGTCATTTTGTGGGAACGACAACTCATAGAACCTCTTCAGATTTTCCTTTCCCCACACTTTTTATTAGTAAAAATCTGTTGTTTAAGATGTCTACCCAATCCGTACGACACCAGCTATCTTTCACGAGCATAAAGTCAGTTATTTGTAGTTGTGTAATCGCTGTTTTTGCAGCAGTGATAGTCTAATCCCAGAAACACCAGAAGCCGACTCGGAAACCAATAGCCAAGCTCCTCACTATCAAACACGAGCACAACAGAAAACAATAGGTTGAACTTTCATTCGTTTTCAAAAAAACTTCAAGTTTCAGACGGAATGGAACAGAAATTATGTGTAGCTTCCAAGAGCTATCATAATCAGTATTCAGTAGCAAAAGGTAACTCGCTTTTTTGTGTACGAAATACTGTTGATTTTAAGAACTACACAATAATAGGATGGTCAAACTACGAGAAATACTGGAAGCAGAGAAGAAAATGGACTGGATGTTCGACAAGAAGTAATAGGACTTAATTATCCTGTTCCGGGTATTCGTTTCCATCTTTCGAGTATCTGTTTCTGCTGTATCAATTCCATTCCCGCCACAATTGCACATATCAAAGATTCGGTAAGATGTTGGCCCAGCCAAATTATCGTGTTCATGAGAAAATAAATGGTTGGACTAAGAGCTGCGTAATTAGAGTAGAAGTAGAAAGCAAGACGAGCAGTATGGATAACATGCAGGGCAGCACACTGAAATTTTGCTTTTGAGTTCGTTCTTTTTTTTTTACCAAAAACAGTCCAAGAAACGTTTGTCTGATTCTCATTGCAGCCTGATGAGTTCGCCGAGATCCCAGCTGTTGTTCCTGATACCATTTAGATGTTTTTAAATGTAAAAGCTACCTCTTTGTTGAGATTGTAGAACGTCAAACAGTCTAGAACGGTCGGCAGAACGACAAGAATAAGAGCCATCAGAATGGGAACGACGATAGAATGCGAGTAACAGACCGAGTCGCAAACACGATGGTACTGCTCCAGACTCATAGTGCAGAGAGATAGATACGGTCTCGAACATCCTGAACACAACTGAGTTTAGTACGAACAACTTACTAAAGGGAAAAAGGATGCAGGGAATCAGACCGACGCCGCAGACAATGGCTATTACTTTATTGGGATGTTCCATCAATTTTTCTCGTTTTCTCGTTTCCAGATAACGAGTCAAGCTAAGAAGAAGGACTACAGGAGGATAGGAATACCAACAGAAATATACCAGCGACACAATTGCCACATCCCAGTTACGAGGAACTGGCGTTGCAAAACACTGTCTGAGAGTCTATTTTTAACCAGAAAAGAATAAACTTGCTTGTCTTCGTTGTAATTGTACGGAATCCAAAGCATATGCACCACGTTTATGATCAAAGTGAAGAGTTGATGAAGTTGCAATAGCTGATACCAGAAAGTCTGCTTTACCATTAGTGTCATCGAAAGTACCAAAATATTGGCAAAGAATCCAAATGTCGCCAACTAAAACCGTATAACTGTAACTGTTTGAACTCACTATAACTGTGAGAGTTGCAGCGAGTCTGGGGATTTCAGATTCATTGCTGTTCTCCATAGCTGGAAGAAGTGACATTGAAGAGGAGGAGGCGGTCACGTTTTGAAGGAGGCAAGGTAGCGTAAAGGTATTCAGGCGGAAAAGTGGGTTGATTTTGAACTCCAGCAGGTAAGAAGTATTTGGAAATGGCAACGGTATCACTGAGAGATTTGTCGAATGTCAGGCTACCAACCAACCTCAGAGAACAGACAAAAGCTCGTTACTGGGTCCATGAAACGGAAAACGGATGGAATCATTTGAAAATGAAGTCAATGAGAAAACTCGCTAATTATACTGCGGTCATTCAAGTGTGAACTTCTTTTTGAATGGGGATCTTACAATTAGTTTCATGATGACATCCATGCAGGACAGGTATCGGCTAGTGATAGCTTTGGTAATCAACATTCACAGAACAGTTTCAAAGAAAAAGTCTGTTTTGAGAACGTTTTTCATACATCTGGCTAATGTCCTTTCTAATTAGCGTGAGAAGAATTGAAATTAGTGATCTGGAAAGGAGTTCGGGTAATGAACTAGCTGATCTGGAAGAGTTGATCTGGAAGAGTTCAGGAAATGGATTAGTTTTAAGCGAACTTTAAAAATATCAATCCAACATTTTTTAATCTGGAGAGTTGGTCTCTTATACCAATCCTCAATGGATTCTCTTCCTATGTTTAGAACAGAAAATTAATATTCAGTTCAAGAAGTAAGCCTGGTGGATTCTGCGTTGAAGAACATCTAATGAGTGCAATTGTATGCAAATCTCATATCATCATTCTATTTCCCATCTTTACATCAGTTCCCTGGAAAGACAGACTCGTAAACAAGTCACATCGTGACTACCGACCGTATATCATGAAATTTAGGATCCGGACCGCCCCTGGACACGCTACTCAATGGCCCCAGAGTCATTTACGGCCTTTTATGACTATTCTGATAAAGAGATTGGGAAGAGGTAGTCGATACGATCTCGGTGTCCCCGGGTAGCTCCCAGACAAACAGTTACCTAGCACTCAGACGGTCAAGCGCCATGGGCAGACGATTATGTCTAAGTCTTTTAGACACGAGATGTGTTTGTTTTCAAATTTGATAACGAGTTTGTGTCGAGAGGTTCCGTTCACGTAAATCAGTGAAGCTGAAATTGTCATTGTCTAGATAAAAGCTGTGAACAGGTTGTTCAATTAGCAAAAATGTGTGAAGAGACTGGTACAAAGCTTTGATCTTCAACGATGAGAACAGATTTGGATAAGGATGGGAACTGGGTTATGAGTTTGGTTTGGGAAAAGTTAGGACAAGGAGAAAGTTCAAAGACTCTTGAAATTGAGACTAACTCAAAATTGATCATTTCCACTGTAAAAGTAGATATTTTAGAAGGGAAACTTGTAACAAACGGCCGAGGGGAGCATGTTTTGACTTTCCATACTTGGTATATCTGGTGAAAAAAAAGCTGTCGCCTTGCTTCGCGAAACAGCATTTAGTACTAATCGATATCTGAAAACCAGAGAAAACTATCCTATTTGCAGAATGAAGTCCTGTATCCTTACTCGACAGATTCATAGTGGCAGCTACGGTATTCCTCATATCCATGCAAGAACCCCGTTTCCAAAGACTACTCGTTATCAGAAGTTCCCACTCTCGATTATCCCTTCGCCTGATTTCCCATCACCTTTCGCTCCCATCGTTCTCTAATTTGCCGCCTGTTGTGGTAGCACGAGTAGCGGCTTCTTTGATTAAGGCGTTGTAGCCTCTCGGAAGATGGTCCAATCGAGTGCGTCGCTACCGAAGGGGCGTGGCTTTTAGCAGACAGGAGCCTCGACGAATGTTCATAGTCAGTTAGGTGACGAGTCGCGACAACAAGATGGTGGTCATTCGTCTGCACGACAAGGAGAATCTCTGGAGCCGATTCCATGCGATGAAGAATGAGATGATCGTCACCAAGACCGGGAGGTTCGTTTCTTTTAAACTTGTTTCTCTAAAGACAATCTTGCAGGAAAATGTTCCCAAAACTAGAGTTCACAGTAGAAGGACTGGAACCCGACCAGTACTATGGAATCGTGATCAACATGGAACAAGTCGACGAACACAGGTTTGTTCTGAAAGAGTTTCAATGAACCGAGTTCAGATACAAGTTCCAAGACGGAGACTGGTGTCCAGCTGGTCGAGGCGAAATGTCCGTCGCGAGCTCTTCTGTGACGCACCACGACGGAGTCATGACTGGAGCTCAATGGATGAGGAATCCGATTCATTTCGAACGCCTGAAGATCACGAACAATCCAGCTGACAGCAACCCCAGTCACGTAAGTCATTGCATAATAGGTGTACTAATTGTGGTGTCAGAACTGTCGGGTTATCAGCTGATTGAGGAAGTGGTAATGAGTGGCCTCCAACTGGGTAGTTTACTGTAGAGGCGGTGATTCGGCTAAGAGATAGTCATGCGCATCCATTGCGGAAAACAACAGCGCGACAAGAGTCTGTCAATCAAACGAAACAAAAGGTTACGAGTTCAGATCTTCCTCCATTCGATGCACAAGTACATCCCAGTCATCACTGTCTTCAGTGTTCAACAGACTCTACAGACTTCCTTCCTCGTCCCCGGCCAGATTCCTGTGGCCAAGGAAAAATTCCCGGAGACGGAATTCGTGACAGTGACCGCTTATCAGAATGAGAAGACGAAGAGTCTCAAGATCAGGTATAATCCCTATGCCAAAGGATTCAGAGAAGGAGGCGACAGGAAGAGGTAAACCGCTTCTTTTCCAACTGACTAATTCTTTGTGTTCAGAACTACTCCTCCTCGATCTCCAACCGGAAGTTCTCCAGTCGAGAAGAAACCTTTCGAGATGTCCCCTCAACTCCTTCCGTCTCCTTTGACGATGAGTCCAGTCAATCCCTTCCTCTACCCCGGATTGTGGAACCCCTATCTCTTCAGTCCCTTCAGGTTACAATCACTCCAGGCCCTTCAGAAGCCATTCCCCATGTAGATTTCTGTTATAACATATTGCAACTATAAACTGTGATGAATACAGACTCTTGAACGTGTTTAGGGACCAGTGGCAGGGCGCTAAGAACAGCCGGTAAGTACGTCTGTTGCGGCTTCTTTACAGTTACATAAGCGGTCGCTCGTCGACAGGAGCGGAGACTGTCGTAAAGTGCGCGAGCTGCTAATTGACTACTTTGAAAAACAGTAAATATAGAGTTTTTGAGATCTTTCCGAGAAAAACAATCAAAAAATGTGCCAGACAGCAGACCTTAGACTCCATTGGAAGGCTGGGATGCGTCTTCTTCTTCTCCTCTTCTACCCGACCGTCGTCGCGTCCACTGTCGCCACATCGAAATCTACCTTGGCTTCTTCTTCAGCTTCAAGTCTGAATGCTACCTCAGTTTCCGAATTGGTGGCTCTTTGCGGTATGTTTTGACTTTTTCTACCGGTTGTTTCTAAAAGGCGAGCTTCTGCTTGTGGCCTACTGTCCCTTCTTGAGACTCACACTTTCTTGACCTACCTGTTAGAATTTATTTGGGGAAAAACTGAACAAACAAAACATGTTTCTTCTAACACTCACAATTTCATGAAGTCTAAGGATAGGTCTTTTCCAGACAAATGCATGCTTCTCGGAGCCAACACGACGGCAGAAATCATCGTCAGCTGTAAGGAGTCTCCGTGCGCCTATGGGACAGTCTTGAACATATCGAATGAGTCCGAAGAAGATGTCAATCGTTTCTTCGAGACGAAAAAATGCGATTTTGACACGGTTAAGTATCCGGACAACTGCAACTTCTCCCTCTACATTGAGCACAACATCAATATCGAACATCTCGACTTTGGGGGACTACCGTATCTGAAAGGAGACCTGCGAATCTTCAACACGAGTCTAATGGCAGTGACCATGATGCCCAATTTCACAGTCCACGGATCGACTTTTATCCACGGAAATCCGTATTTGCTTGAAGAGTCCCATTCTGCTCTGAACAACCTCTTAGCGGGCGAAGCTGTGCAACAATACAGCTCTGGTTAGTTCATAACAAGTCTTGGGAGTATATTCAAACATTTAGAATGTCTTGTTGACCCGAACGAAGTCCTATCTGTTTTGAACTGCCAGTCATACTACGGAGATCTGGTCATCAACAACAACACGTCGTTCATCATGGGCGAACAGAATTCTTCGCTCTTTTACGGCTGTCCATATGTCCAAAATGCGACTCTTCCTCGAAATTTCTTCACTGTCGTGCAATTTTATCACTGCAAAAAGAAGAGCGGTAAGGATTCAGAAGAGTTTGAATAATGGTCCATTTTCAGTGATTGAGACATGTTTGACAGAGCGCGAAAAACTTACACTTCGGAACAATCTCACGGATAACTTCACCCACACGCAGCCGCCGAATTGCGAGTTCATGTGTGACGCGGAAGATCTCAAGATTAATCAAACCAACTGTACGTCCATATTCGGCGGCCTGACAATCAACGACAAGATGAAAGACGTGGATCGATTTCGACGTGTCAAAACCATTTTTGGACGTCTGAGCATAAGGCGACGGAGTGAGACCATAATTGATTACCTGGCCAATGTGGAATTTATCGGCATCTACGGAAGAGGCCAAAACGATGGTTTGTGGTATTATTAACTGGACTAATGGACACCAAATTTCAGCTGGAATCACAATCAAGGGCAACCCGAATTTGGAGAAGATCATTTGGAACAAAAACCTGGTACTGGATACGGTTTCACTCGGATGTTCCGCAAATGTGGTTGTGGTAATGGAGAACCCAAAGTACAATCTGACGGAGAAAATTCGGCAAAAGTACCACCGTCTGGCTCAATCACCCAGCTGTCTCGAAAGTCGTCTCGTCATCGATCCGTGGAATTCGACTGGCCTGTTTCCGAAACCGATAGATGATCCTCCGTCATATGTCGGCCAAATGCCGAAATCTTTGGATGTCTTCGTAGTTCCCAGCGATTTATTCGAGGACGTAGAAGTATTGGACATTCTGGAAATTGCTCGTCCCTATTGGGCCGCTTCTTTTTCGATTCTGGTAGTGCCGATTGCGATTATTCTGGTCTATCTTCTCGTCCGTCTTGTGCGCAATTGTCGTCGACAGAAGCAGCTCAAGATGGACATCGAGCAGATAAGGGAAAAGAGATCGACTCTTCCCTTTCCGACAGATCTGACCAGGTTGCTTACTCCTCCGACGAGCAATCAGACAGCGAGAGTATTCGACTTCATGGATCATCTCATCAGCATGCCAGTTCTGAGGCTAAGAGAACTGACGTCCCGCAGAGTCGAGAGTGGAGTGAGAGGACTCGAAGAATCTTCTGACATTTGTAAGTTGTCTTTTTCCACTTCAACAACGCGTTTTCAGCCAAGGACAAGCTAAAGTACCGACAAGACCTGGCTAAGCATATAGAAGAGACACACACAATGCCTTTTTACGACAGACCGGCGCCTGGCTACCTGAAGGAACACCACGCCCGAAGACGCAGTACCCAAGAGGCTGACTGTATCAAGAGCCGTGCCTACGACCTCTTCTTCGACAGTGTGATCTACGAGTTCAACTGTCGGCCCGGATACCCACTCTATAGGAACGAGAACAAGCTCCGCGAGGTCTTCAACATTTGGAGCAAAGAAGAACACGAACAGTACACTCTGTTCGGAGTCGGACCAGATCTGAGCAGCTATTCGACCAAAGTGTTCAAGATCAAGAAGATTGAGAGGCCGAAAGGACAATGTGAGCAGCTTTTGGAGGAAATGGAGAGGGCCGGAATCGAGACGACCTACTACAAGTGTGAATACAAGAGTCAGAAGGAGCAATATGACCGTCCGAGAAGTTTCCAGGTCGAGTTTCACAACATTCGACTTGAAGGGTAAGTTTCTATCGTTTTGAAGAAATATATTTTGTTTAGAATGCATCCACTGAGTGGAAACATGGAAAATATGAGAGTCAAACCTTTTGTCCAGCTCATCTTTATGGCCAAACATTTCGACTTGCCGGTCTTTTGCCACGATGCAGAAGTCTTCTTCCTGCTCAAGATGATCCACACGACACTTTTCTACATTTACAATGCGGAAGACAAGCCGTCCAGTCGTGCTGATCCTCTCTTGGCAGCCATCGACATTGCTCTCGAAGAACTGGACCTCGACTTTCTGGCTCCGCCTGACAGTATCCACATCTTCGCCCTGCAGATTCTGGACTTTTGTCGCAACTTCATTCTGGAAAAGAAGAAGGGATTCACTTTCGGGTCCAAGGAACTTCTGAGCTATCACATGAGGAAGAACGAACGAAGTCGAACGGACATGAAAGAAAGTGAAGCTCAGACGAGAAGAAGCCTCGATCTGTACGAGAAATCGACTACTGAAGTGGGACGAATCGTCCAGAATCACATTCTTTTCGCGGCATGTATCGACTGGAAGACCAAGTTACCCGAAGAGGCACGCCACTGTCGCTTCCCGACCGAGGAGCCGATGATCTACTGGAATCTGCCCTTGGAAGTCTATCCGAGAGAGCTTCTACCGTCGAGCGAAGTCATGAGGAAGAAGAGTCTGGAGCGAGTGACCGCCAGCTACAACAGAAGACAGAAACTGCATCGTCTGATGAACGCGTGCAACCTGTCGAAGAAGGAGAGGGCTCCAACGACTTTCGGCTCGAAATCTGATGCCGAGAAAATCGTGGCTCCCGGAGAAGACAAGCCTCTCCTCCCGAGTCATTTGAAATCGAACTAGAGTCTTCGAAATAAACTATTTGAAAAGATTCTTATGTTCTCTTGTCTCTACTTTTCTATTCAGACAGTGTTTTAGTTGTTTCTTGGTCTCTTGGCAATTTTCAAGTCGTCGCTCCAACTTCTAATGCTTCGGTGTGCTTTATATGTCCACCAGCCGTCTACGACGGCTTTCGTCGCCCTTTTCCACAGAGTCTCCACATGGACAAACAAATAAACAAACAAACATCCAAACAGAGTCCACGACAGACACCATTGCGCTTTAGATAGTAGAGAGATGTAGCAAGAAAGAAGAATCTTTCTTGTCTGATGTTCCGTGATTCAACCACGCTTCCGGCGTGACAAAAAGATTAGATAGAGGAGCTCCTGCAAGGTACAATTCGCAGAAATCAGAAGATCGTTAGATGTTAGAAACTACAGTACTCGGTAATTCGGAATCTCTCTACTACTAAAGTGCAATGGTGTCTGTGGTGGACTATTTTTGTTTGTCCATGGTCACGAACAAGTCAGGACAAGTTAGCTTTTCTTAGGATTAGATAGTTAGTTTTGAACTTAGGGGGAACGAGAAATCTAATGTTTGGACAACATTCTTCGGCCTTCTGAGTGCCGCAGGCGCCAGGGCGGCGACAGCCGTCTTAGTCGCCTGGTAGGCTGAATAATATAGAGTTTGTAAGACAGTTTCTGTCTGTGTAGACGTAAGACGAGAGCCAAACGAAAGATCCCTTGATTTTCGTGTAGTCACGACTCGCTCTTATCAAGACCAATCGAGCCAGTTAAAAAGAAACGTCAACCTGCTCGTTATCGGTTTCTAGATGCTCCCGTCGCTGCTGCTGTACTCGTTTTTGGCCTTTGTCTCGGCACAATGTCCAACGAGTTATCCCTCCGCTGGCTGCAGCAGGAACACGATCTTTGTGCTGGATGCTACCAACTATATAACCAACACGGACATTAACACTGTGGGGCTGAATCATTCCGAATTGACTTGCTTTGCAGGAAATGAACTTTGCGATGAGCAAAATTCTCCCGTTTTTGGGATTCCCGAATCAGGAATCAACGATCATAGCCTACGGATCCGGATCGCAGTTCACTCCCTTGACCTCGATCTACGGAATCGCCTGTGCTCAACTGAACAATCTGATTCAAGACGTCAACTCGCACGGAGGACAGCGAGCCACTCTCACTTCGTTAGTTTCCTCATTTGTCTGTTTTACCTTTAAATAGGCTGATGAACCAGCTCTACCAGGACTATAGAGACTACATCGGCTTTGGACTGACTATTCAGCTGTTTTCTGGATCAACGTACGTTATTTTATTGACACTGAACAAGTTATTTTAGGGACGCCAGCGACATCACTTCTGCTGCTCAGTTCGTCAGAAACAACATGAACGGCGTGCAATTTACGATCATTTCACTTTCAAACAGTGCAAGCTACTGGAGCAACTTTCCCTATACCCAGATCTATCTCCGCTATCCATGGAGTCTTGATTATAATCTGGGTCAATGTCTGGTATCGAATTCTTGTGGATCCAACAGTAAGGCTTTGGGTTGAATTTCAAAAAGAAAAACTGCAGGATGTCAACAAAGTACGTACCCACCGACAACCTCGACCCCTCCAACCACGAGAACCACCACGCCTTTCCCAACCACATCAACTCCATCTGTGATTTATGACGGACCACGTAAGATCCATTTTGATGGTTGAAAATGAAAGAGATTCAGAATGTCAGACGAACTATAATAGTAGTTGGAACGACGTGATGTTTCTGTTTGAAGCAACCAATGCTGTCACATACAACGGACTTCAGGAACTATTGGGATATGTTCAGACAAGTCTCACTTACTTCAATGTACAGAATGCTGGAAACTACACCACTCCTGTTAGTTAGTTTCTTTTTTCGTGATGATTTTCTTCTCAGTATCACACCCGAATCGGCATTATTACTTACTCCGGAAGTGCACAAGTGAGATACCGTTTGGGAAGTCTCAATTCTTATCAACTTCAAAGCTTGAATCAACTTCCTTATATGGGAGATTCCGGAACAAATCTCGACTTGTAAGTGTCTACTGAAAAATATATAGCTCGTATAATATAGAGCCTTCGAATATGCCACAGGCGAGTTGTTCGGAAGTAACTCTCGACCAAATGCTCGACCAGTCATCGTGATCCTTGGTTCCTCTTACACTAGAGGATCGTATCCTCTTCCCCAAACCGCTGCAAACAACTTTAGAAATTCGGGAGGTGTTGTTATAGTCTATGGTAACTGTTTGACCTTTCCTCTAAAAAATCTTTATTCAGACTACACCCAGCAGTATGGAATTGAGCCAGTCCTTCAAAGCTTGACCAGTTCCGCCTATTTCATTACCAACATTAACGACAATGGACATCGGCTTCAAGATGCGCTCTGTAATGCCAACTGTAAATGCGCGAATTCTCAGTCTTCATACACTTCCGATCCGAACACAGGAACGCCAATAAGTGGATGCTACACGCCAGTCGAGACGCTGGGCAACTTCCAGGTACCGAGTTAAACAAAGATCAGTGTATCAGTTCTAGGTGGCCACGAACAAATGTAACCTGTTGGGAGGATCCATTGCAACTGGAAAAACATTTTACAAGACGTCCTTTTTAGAAAACTGTAAGTAGTTCCTTCTCTTTGGACTCTCTGCTTTAGTGTTTTCCGTTCCCTCGAGCTTCTTGGCCGGAATGAAATGGGATTCGTTGTATGGGATCTATCGTTGGGTCGACGGAACACCGGTACTCTCTATTGATTCTTCTCAGTTAAACTATTTTAAGGTGAACGGAGCCTATCAGCCGTGGTACAATAACGCTACTCATCAATCGGGAAGAGACTGTGTCTACGTCTACAATAACGGCGGAATTCTGCAATGGGTGCAAACAGATTGCAGAAATGGGTTCTTCTATTCGTGTATGACAGCGCCTTGTGATTCCGCTCGCTATTGCTAAACAAAGTTTATTCTCCCCCTCTGGCTTTAGTCTCCGAAGTCTCCATTCAGCTGCTCGCCAAATCTCCCGGACGACCCGACGGAAAGAGAAGAGAAAGAGCAGGCACGTTTATAATAAATAAGCGAGAGATCTGGAGGGCACATGAAGCTAAGCCACTTTTGGAAATATACGAAGCGAAGGACGACTGACTAACCAGACAAACCCGTTAACACACAAAGGAAAAGAGAGATCGGCGGAGCCGTAGAGAAGAAGAAAGAATTGGAAAAGAGTGGAAGCTAAGCAAGGAGGAGGCGAATATCTTCGGAGACCTTTTTGTCCAGGGCCACTTTGAACACTTCCAAGATGTTGGTCGTTCGACGGACGTAGTCTTGGGCTTGTTCTTCGACAGTCTTCTTCAGTCGAGAAATTTCGGCATTCTTATCACGGAGCTGTCTTTTCAACTCGTCAATTTCGACGCTTCGATCGAGCCCACGGATGAGTTCCTCGAAATTAGTGGCAGCTGGAGGATCTGTGGCTTTTCTCGTCATTCCATTATTCCATTCGCTCTCACCATAGTCATTGGCATCATCCATCAAAGAGCTGAGGTCATTATTCTCGTCGGGAGTAGCCGAATCACCTCGGGAAGATTGAGTCAGCTGCTGGTCGTCTTTCCCGCCTCTGAAAAAGAAAAGTTCATAGTTCATCATGGAATTTGTCTCTTAGGATACTTAGAGTCTAAACTCACGATTGCTCGGCTTTGACTCTTCTTCGTCTCTTGCAGTTCGAGTAGAGCTTCTTGGCCTGTTCCACACCTAGCGGACCCAGCAGATCGCCGAATTTCTCATTGGCCTTGTGCGTAATCTTGATCCACATGTTGTGTCTTTCAGCATTTACAGCTGCCGACCTGAAACATCTGTATGAGAGGGGATCAGTCAATGGGAACCTGCTACTGTTGTCGAATGTCATTCGGTCCATATAGAACTCAGCCTGAGCGACGACAAAATCATGTCGGTCCTTCTTCAACTGGTACTGACTCTCAGCATTGGCTACAGTATGTGGCGATTCCAGTTTCACATTTCCGTCCAGATTCGAGGCATTCATCGAGGCCAGAAATTCCATGAGCTGCTTGCTGCCGTCCATCTTCTCCTCGATCAAAACGACTCCTTTTGGTGAATCATCCTCATCACCAGAATCAGAATGACTAAACAAAAAATTGTTTAGTTTTAATATCATATGAGTCAACCTTTCCGATACGGTAGCCGCATCATTGTTGTCATCCATCTCGTGTTCTTCATCGATCGGAATCGTATTCTTTCTAAGAAAAGGATGCAATAGAATGATCAAATACCACCCACATGTTGTCATAACTTCCGTCGTCTTTCTTTTTGTAATATGTCAGAAGTTTCTTGACTTTGTCTACGGAGAGATATTCAAGTAACTGTCCATAACTTTCATTGACTTTCTGAGTAATGACCTCCCACATTTTAGCCCTCTCCTGGTTTTTCTCGGCCCGTCGAGCAGAGGCAGAGTCCTAAAATGAGTTTCAATGAGTCAGTTTCCCGAGTCTTCTTACGGCAAGCCATGGAACTTCTCGAAAGAGTTTCAGAAGGAGTTCGCCGCGATCGCGTCGAAGTTCCTTCTCCTCCTGACTAGAAAGAGTCTTCCTTTGCTTGATCTTCTCGACGACCGGACAGAGACCAGCGGAAAGATCGTCCGCGTCGTCAACATCGGCACTGCTGACAAGACACCTTAGTCTAGCCAGAGCGAGTTCGTCGCTGCAAATCGACGGTCAACAAAGATCAGCTGGCTGCTCTCTCCAATGATAGATCATTATGAGAGATAATGGTGGGAACGCGAGAAATGAGACCCACTTTTCGACTTCCGGCTCCGTTCGGCTCTTCTTCTTCAGCGGTGGCTCTGCATCAATATTCGGCGAGAGTGGCCTTTTGTCCATTGTCTGCCTTCCGTTTAGCTCTCACTCTGAAATTGAGCATGATGAGACTGAGTTGGGGAGAGGACTGAGAAAGGCAAAAGGGCGCGCCGCTCGGAACACCAGAAGAAAACGATTCGAGGGTGTGCAACAAAGGTAAACAAACGGGGTGGGATTCGACTGGACAGAGACAGAAAAGGGCAGCATCAGCTGCTCTGAATAGCGACAGTGGGAAGAAGAAAATGAAATGAGACGCGTGGCTGCCACGGGGTGAAACTGTGAGAGGAATATGAATGACTGTATCATATAAACTAGGGCTGGCCGAAAAAGAAATGATTGGGGCGCGTTTCCAATCGAATTGAGCTGGAGCAGAGAGGATCTCGGAGAGAACTGAGAGTGGCAGCTGGTAGCGAGGAAGAGAGTGAAGGAAAGAACTGGAGACGCAGAGAGGGACCAGCTGAGAGAGGGAGCCGCACCACACGAAAGCCGATGCCATCGATTGATGGCTCGAAGCCACGACGTGGCCATTTCACGTGTGTCTCTCCCTCTCCCACTCAACTGATCTTCACAACGCGAGTCGCGAGGAGGCAGGTCTGGCCAGAGCGAGCGGGAAGGAGAGTCTTATCGGAACCGGGAGAGAGCAGGACGAGGGCTTAAAACAAAAGAGGCAGCTGGTGATTGATAGCAGTTTTCTTCTTTCGACGAAGAAGATTCTCTCCCATCAAGAGAGCCTGCTAAAAGGATGTGGAAGACCCCATAAACAATGTCATCGGCTGGCTGAGTGGCACCACGAGAGGAGCTCCCGTCAGTTGGGAAGGGGATCGATGACTCTTAGGGCCAACTGCTCCTTGGGACCCCTGGGGAGGAGATGCACCTCATTCCGCCGAGAGCTATCAGGAGTGGGCTGCACAAGTGCCGGGCCGAGAGGCTGAGCGATCCGAAGCAACCCCCCTTCCAATGACTCTGACAGTTGTTTGATTCTTATTAGAATTAAAAGATAGAGAGTTAGTTTGAAGAGAGAAAGAGGGTTATCTGTGCTTCATCGAGTGGCAGGTGACGAGCTGCCCCGGGAGAGAGTGTCTCTTTATCTGTCCAAAGGGGTCAGACTCACAGATCGATGTCTAGGGTCAAGATAAGCTTAAACAGGGTCAGTCTCTGGAATCGATGCTCCCAAAAGGGAGGGTCAAGATAAGCTGCTGGAGGTGGCGTTGGCGGTCGATCTGCTCCCCCGGCTCCATTAAACACGGGCCACCGAGACGGAGACCACAATCGAATCCTCAGACTCAACCAGCCGCTGGCCCTCCCTCCCAAATTTCGGCGGCTTCGCACTAATTGGAGAAGAGAAACAACTTCTGTTGGATATATTTATATTGTTCTTTCGGAGGTTGAATTAGTTTGAAGGGACATTGCAACGAAGGTTGGGACAGTCATAGGCATAGCCGACTCTTTCCCTCTCGCAAATTATCCAACCTGTCTGAAAGTCGGATTGAGAAAAGTCTCGGAAGTTTGACTCACCGGGACACCACAAGTGGCTGTAGCCGTGTTCTGGATGCACTTGATCAGATCGTTCGAGTTGCTGGAAATAGTTTAACGTTCTGAGAAACTAGTTCCAGACTGCGAGTCTAAGAAAATACACTGAAAACCCCGAAACTTACGGACAGAGATTGTTGGGATTGGCGCTATTCGCAGTGGTGTAGGTTGTGATACAGTTGTTGTAGTCCGACGACTTCTGGACTGTGGAAATACACGACAGATTCTGTTCGTAGTCTGAACAATCTCTCTTTTTAGGAATTTACAAGAGAAAGTACCTTCAAAAGCCACACTACAAATGAACTCCAAGTGTTTGTAAAGACGAACATAGTTGAGGACATTTGTGAAATCGGTATTTCCCTTCCCGAGGAGGTAGTAGCGGTTAACACACAGAGGATAAGTTACTCCAAGTGTGGCCGAGAACATTTGTCGAGCGCTGAAAACGAGATTTCTCTAGATAACAGGAGTTACGAGCAGGCGGCGACCATTCCCTTGGTTCCGTTGTTGAAGATGAGCTGGGTGACCTGATAGTTCAGAGCGTTGGCCTGTCTCCATGTAATGCTCTCGTCGATACCACACATGTCGTTGAATCCTGCCTACAACATTATGTTTTTTTCCTCGTTTCACTTTGAACGAACTTGAGCCTTGTTGAATTGTATGTCGTTACACTGATCCCAGACGGCATTCACAGCGGGAGCAGCCACGTTTTTCTGAATTTTGCTCTGAAAATATTAGGTCGGCTGGAGCAATTCACAGTACCTTGTAAATCTGTCTGTCCTGAGCCAGACGAGCACTCAAAGGAAGATCCATAGCGAAAACTGTCACTGCTCCCAGGAGCAGAAGGACGAATTTCATCCTAAAACTTTGAAAATAGGGTAATCAATTGAAAGGAGGGTGATGCTCTATAGCCGGACTGGGCGTGTATGAGTGGAAAGTGTGCGGCAGTAAAACTGATAACGATTTATGGAGATCTGGTGAAGTCATCTGGAATGCCCTTCTCTGACTGTCTGCAATTAAGGATTTTAAAAGTTTTTCTGTGTAGCCAAGTTTTTCCAAAGATTTGTCAAAATATAGGTTTTTTGCTTAGTTTTTTTAGAGGGTTGCAAAATCTAAAGAACTTTCGAAGGCTTGTCAGAAAGAAGACTCCAGTCTTTGGTCTGATGTTAATGCTGGATGGGTGCTCACTTGTCGTTTCTTGAACTGTCGCCTCTTTCTCTTCTGAGGTACCTGTCATTCTCTCGAAACTGCTCTTACTGGATCCCAATGCATACCCGCTTTTTTGACTATTTTGAAACAGATTCGCATGACATTGCAGTTCCATTGTTCATTCCCTTCTCGATTCATACAGGTACATATATTCTTACAATTACGTTATCTCTATATCTCATAGTCGACCAAACTGTTTCTCCGCCAAGTGTTTCAGCTCGTTGTAGAAGCATTTTTTCATAGATTCGAAGCGGTCATAACAAGGTACATAAGACCAATCCAATTTTGTCACTCTAAACAGTTTTGTTGCAGTTTTGAATAGATTCCTACCTGTCAGGTCTCTGATCGCAGAATGTGAGGCATTTGGCTCCAGCCAGAGTAGTTCCCACGCCATTGGTAGAGCAACACTGAACTTTCTCTTATTTCTAAAAAAAAATATAATGGATACCTGAGTATGATCCCTTCCTTGAGCAGCACAGAACTGCATATCAGAAGCTGCTTCGAGAGGACAGCCGTCCGTCTTGAAGTACATTGCTTGCAACTGAAAAGAATACGTTTTTGGTCGGCAATGATCCAGCAAAGCGCGCCAATTGTCTGGATATCCAGGACCGGAATGGCGCGCCGATCTCTGATTTCGGGGAAAAATAATGTCAAAACAAAAAGGTAAACTACTAACGGCATCCTTGGTGAATGTGTTGAAGTGACACTTGTTCAGACAAGCGTCCGGAAGACCTCTCTGTTCACAGCACTGTCGGAAGATGAAGTTCGGATTCTGGATTAGATTTCTTTCTTTCCTTCCGTTCAAATTACCGTCATCTTGGCGATTGTCGCATTGTCAATGGAAGGTCTTTCAGGAACAGTGCTCTTTGACGAGGAAAAACCTCTCTTCATTCCGAAGATGTTGTTAGACGCAGGAGGTGCTTCTTTCGAAGTCTCCTTTGAAGAAGTTTCACCAATCAGAAGACCTTCCTGTTCATGTTTATACTATAAATTTTTAAAAAAAGACGTACCACTTTCTGAGTCAGAGCCGATCGTGCCCTGTTTCTAGCGCACCCGTACTGCCCACAGGTGTATCCACTAGCGCAAGAGGACTGGATGCAGGGGCTGGCTGGAGCTCCACAGTATCCAGTTCCACAGACGCCGGATGTTAAACACTAACAATCATGTTAAAGGGAAGGAAACGAACGAACCGAATAAGAGAGAGCCGGAAGGAGAAGAAGGAAAAGGAACATCTCGACTCGGAGTACGGAATTGCTACTGGCAGTTTGGACGTATCCGGCGCATCGACCATTATATACGGCAATTGGAGAGAACCGGACGAGCAGTCGTAGCTTGAAGTTGGCAACGAGTGGCTTGCGACTGTAAGAATGAGCTGGACCAAGAAGGAGAAGGTGAAAACCGGGAGTTTTTACTGTTTGTTTGTAGAAGAGAACTGACCACTACTGGTTCTGGAAGTAGAAGAGAAAGTGATCAGTAAAAGCTGAAACGGAACTGCTAGAGCTGTAGTCCAATAGTCGAGGGAATTTAACCCATAATGTCTTTACCACCTTGTTCATCTTTTCAACAGCTCTTCTTGCCTTTAAATCTAACCCCAAACTATTCAGTGTATTTTTAGAATGCTTTATCAAAAGAAAAACTGTAACCTACTACAAACCCAGCAAAGCCAAGTTTTGACCAAAAAGTTTAAGTGGGCGGTGCAGATGACCAGTTCCTGGCCGGCTTAAACAAGCAAACCGTTCCTGTCTATACTTCATACAGTCTAATGCGTCTCTTCCTAGTCTCCTCGGTCATTTTCGTCTCTGCCAAGGCGGTTAGTCAGCTCATATTTTCAATCTGAAGAGAGTTCTAGTGCTGGCCCATAATGATAAACGTTCCTGCGCCAGTAGTCCACAACGAGTGTATTCAGAGGTTTGTTTTGGTCACCCCTCCCATATAAATTGTTCATCTACAACCGAAGATTTCAGCGGATGCGAGAGCGGCCACACTTGTGGAAGGTTTGGGTGTGCGCGAGAGAGAAAAGCCTTTGGAGTGAAAAGTCTGAAAGAGACTGCGGCCAGTAATGAGGACAGCATAACGCCCATGAAACATTTGACCTCGACCAAAGTGAGTGATCAGAGAAATGAAGAATAGATAAACAGAATGTGGCTGCCTCAATGTTCCAATGCTGCGAGGACAACCTGCTGCCGGATGGATGTCTCGAAAAGTGCAGTTTTGCAGTTTACAACAAAAAGACTGTAAGAGGAAAATGTGTAGCGAGATTTCTTGATTCAGATCTTGGAAATGTTCATGAAGCAGAGCTCTTGTCCGATGCAGGCCCTCCCTGTGGTAAGTTAGAACAATGTTCGTGTATATTATCGAATGTCAACGATTGCAAATGCGGTTGAAAATTGTTTGATGTCCGTCAGAACTGGATATTTTGTAACTGATGAATATCACTTGTATAGGTTGATCTGAGCAAAGCTGGTCCTACTGCAGCGGTTCAATCAATGAGCTTTACACTGAAACGGTATGAAACACTGTAACGGATCAAACTAACTGAACAAAAGTTCTGACCTGACAATAATTCAGGCAGAGCCTCTTCGCCAATAGTTCCCTACTCCTGTTTTCTGAGCCAGATCATTCGTGACCTCCTTCCTTAAGTTCTTTCTAGCCGGGTCATGGTCTGCGAATCACCAGAGTCAGTGGGTACGCACTTTCCTCCAACACTTCCCGAAGACGGTCGGAGGTGGCTCGAAGGCTGATTTGACTGGGGTGAGGTCTAATATAGGAATCTAGCTGTGACGAGACAGGGCTACCCCTCCCCACGAACTTTCCAAACTAAAATTGTAGCATTGTTGACAATGTTTTTGAATGATGTTGCAGCGATCACTTTGTTCCTTGAACGAAAACTTTTCCAGCTTCACTACTGTGCCTCTCGATCCCGCGATCACCGTTCCTGCTGTTCCCGTCGTGGAATTCCAGAGCATTGTCAAATCTTCTGTGGACCCCCTTTCGACTATTCCTCCATAAACCACCAACAACTCTTGTGCATGGAGTATTTGGACACAATGAAAGGTTTTTTTTCCTTTTCAAATAACAAAAACATTAAGCTTGTTTCTACGAAGATTTCCGCCGAGAGTTTGTAATTCGACGGCGAAAGTTGAATGCTGGAAAGACCTTCTTCTAGTATACATCGATATAAATTATTTGTCAGTCGTCACTCTCTCCTACTCTCTCGAGACATCAAACGTCTCTAGTCTTAATGAAACAAGAAGTAGCCAACTCTCGCCTCGACGGCGGTAATCTCCCGGCTTGTTCGAGCCTCCGTCGAAGGGCTTAGGCTCCCTGTTCTCTCCATTTTCATCTATTTTACCCCTTTCGTTTGGTCTACTCATTCACATGCAAATTTGATTCTCGCCACCGCCTCTTGAGCCCATGCATAACCTGAGAAACGGGGCTCTCCCTCTTTTTAGCCCTACTCTCCTTCCTGATTCGGTTTCCTTCGAGTGTAAAAGTCTTTCCAAATGTCATGGAACTGCTAATCTTGTCTCTTCTCTTCGCTTCCGTCTGGACAGAGGACAAACTCTACTTCTCCAAAACTAACAAGGTTTGTCTCAATTGAAAGGGAAACTTCCTTCTAGGGCCCGCACATTGTCCGTCACTCCTTCTTCAGCAACCAGTTCCGTATCGGCTACAAACTAAAACTTTTTTGTGAGGCGCAAGGCCATCCACTTCCAGCTATCGTTTGGTACAAGGGCGGCAAGGAAATCTCTCCGGAACACAGAATCACAGTCAGTTTTTGTCACAATTAAGAAAGCCTAACATTTTCAGGTGTTTGAAGAGCGATTCTCAAGTAACGTAGCTTCTCGTCTTCAAATTGACTTGGCCAGAGTCACAGATGCTGGCGAGTACGAGTGTGTTGCCGAAAATGACAAAGGAGCCAATGTTCGGAAATTCAGAGTCCAGTACATATTGAAATGAAGCGATTCATTCGGCTGTTACTCTTTCTTCTTGTTGTCTTGTCCCGTCTGACCGAGAAGACTTGTCCAGGAGGCAGAAGGCTCGTTGCTGTTGTTTGTCTGCGACCAGAGATCAAAGTCTCCTCCTAAAATGATCATAGGTAATCGTTGACGAATGAAATTTACCTGAGAAGATGCTGCCAAAAGTCGGTCCGAGAGACGCGCCCAGTCCCAATGGATCATCAGACCAAAGATGTGTATCCGAAGGATCTGCCTGGCTCCAAAGAGGAGTCGACTCTTCGTTCTGAGGCAACCATTGTGTACCTGGTGCCAGTGATGGTATTTGCCAGTTAGTCGGCATCTGACTGTTTTCGAGATTCAGAAGATCGCTAAGAGGAATGTCCTGCGGCATGGGCCAGTCCCCGAAGGTACCTAAAAGTTTATTAGCATCCATTTATCATTGCTCATAAGACTCTTTGTGTCTGTCTGAAGCCCTAATTGGCAATAATATGAGTAGAATTGTGAAGATCCGAATAAATAATTATGAGTTGTGTTTTCAAAAAGTTTCTTTGAAAACCAAAAGCAATTAGTCAGTTTGGGGATTTGATAGTTACAGGAACTACAGCTTTGACAACTTCTGGGAGAATAAGGTTTGTAGAAGAGGGGCAGATTGTCAGACTTTGCAAAAGGGGCTAGAGCGTTGCAAACCGTGTAAAATATAAATCAACTCACTGGCCCTACTGCGTGTTCCAGGCAGTTCATCTTCCTGGACGGGCTTGACCTGTTTTCCCTTTCCACGTTTCCCTCGCTTCCTGTGACGAACTTTCTTCTCTTCTCCTCCAACACTGCTGATCGCACTCTCACTTCCCCAATCCGAACCGAGTTTCTCCGAAGCCTGTACCAGAGCATTGAAGTCGTCGTCCAGATTGCCTGCCCCGACAGCTTCGTCCATCCAGTCAGGAGCACTTATTTCGCTGGCCATCTGACTCTGTTCTCCCTCACTGGGGTTGCGATATCTCAGCATTGCACCCAGATTATGAGGAGAAGGCTCACTAGCTGTACTGTCGTCGTGAGGAACTTGTAGTTCAAGATGGTCTCTTGGATCGAAAGACGATTGAGAGACAAGAGATGGAGTAGGAGTAGGTGGTCGATAGGACATCGAGTCATCCTCCGGCAAGTAATACTCCGGACTCATCCATTGGTATGGATTCAGTCCTGGCAAAGAGACAAATGGCAGCGGAAGTTCTCCCGATGGTTGAATCGGCTCCTCGACAAAATCTGTTGAAGTCGACGGCTGTCTTTGAGCAATTGACGGTGATCTTGTTTTTTCTACTCGTTCCGGAGGCGGCTTCCTCTCTTGCGGACCACGCGAGAGTCGTCGACTCGCCTCAGCTGCCACATCAAAGTTATCCATCAGCTTTTGAGTCTTCTCCAATCTCTGAGCCATCCTCTTCTCAGCCTCGTTGATCTTCTTTCTGTTCTCCTTGCTCTCTCCAGATCTTGAATTGGTTGCAGCTTTTGGCGAAACGGACGCCTTTGCCCTAAATATGATTTCAGCTGTTTCGATTTGATCATTTCTTACGTCAATTTGTTGTTATTGTTGTTGACAGGAGCCAGAGCTTTCTTCGGCGGCTGTAGATTGGCATTTGTGTTCTTTTGACTGACAACTGGTTTCGCTGATTCAACTGCCTTTCCTTTGCCATTACTCTGCTCCTCCCTCGGTTGCTCTGACTTTGGTTTTGATCCAACAACTGACACCTTCGCTTTCTTTTTCTTCTGAAATATATTTTCAGAAAAAAAGCAATGCAAATTAACCTTGGGCGGCGCTTTCGGTCCATCCTCCTTGTTCCTGAATGCCAGAGTTAGTCTCCAGACATAGTGTACTGTAGTCAAGACCGCATTGGCGAAGACGTAGAAAAATTTTGAGATGGTCGAAGCATCGGCTGCTGCGTTGAGACTCGATGGCTGTGTTGATTCTTTCCACGTGTCTTTCGGCGGGACTGTCTTCTTCAAAGGATCGGGACTGTTCAGATCGAAGGTTGTCCGAGTAGCTGTATGTTGTTCCCGGATTGCACAGGCTATCGCTCTGTCTCCTTCCAGATATGCACAAGCCAGGACACAGATCAGACAGAATCTGAAATAAAGTTTTCAGGCTACTGCAAGAAGCAATTACATGAGAGCAGTGACACAGCTGTAATACATGAGATTCTCAAAGGGTGGTCGTGGCAAGGCTCGGTGACATCTCGACATCATATCCGCCGGAACTGTGGCCGCCAGAGGGAAGAGCCAAGAAGAGCCATTCATGTGCATATACAGCTGAAGATCGGCCTCGTTTGTCGTGGTCAGGAAGTCTGGTGTGTAACTGAAATACAGCGGCTGGTTAAAATTGATCAAGAAGGACGCCCATTTGCATAATCAGGGTGCGAAATGGACTCACGCGATATCGAGCGCATAGCTCTCATTCGGACCTAGACGGAACGGATAGCAGTTGAGTATACGGAAACCGCGGTTCTCACAGGGGAAGCCGTTGATGCTCATGTTGACGATGTTGAATGGTACTTCACCTGTGTTGAAGACGGTGAACGGTCTTCGGACTGTTAGTGTTGAGTGCAACTTGTGCATTAGACCTGAAAAAAGAAGATTGTTCTGTATTGGGAGAGAATTGACGTTTTGGATTGTTACAGTCCGACAGATGGTCGTGTTTTATTTCGAAGAGAAGAGGATTCTTCGAACGAGCTTCCGTTCCTTCGACCTTCATTCCTATTCTGGCTCCTCGTCCATAAACAACCACCGGCTCGATGACGGTCAAATTGTTTCTGATGAGAAGAAGGGAGGAGCGAAGAGTGTAGTCCGAAGGCAAGAATCCCAGTCTCAGTCTAATTTTTATGTGTGGTTTGAGTAAGAGGGAGAGAGTGAATTTGGGAACTGTCTGGTGGATCGCCGCCTCGAGCTCTTCTCTCAACTGGGGAACAGGACTGTCTGGTTTCAATGTGAAGAGTTCGGTGTCTCGGAGAGAGAACATTAATGTCTCATTCATTTCTACCTAAAAACTTTTGGTTTTGTTTAATAAAAAAGATTACCTGCTCAGTTAAGGGCGTCAAAAGATGGTCACGGAAGAATTCGACAACAGCTTCAGCATCCGGATAGATGACGAGTGGAATGACTTGGACCACAATTGGAACGGAAGTTGGGTTGGAAAGAGTCAAGTTGACTATCTGAAGAGAACAAATTCATTGTCAAAACAACTTTAGATTACCGTAAAGTTTCCGAGGGCAGTGAGAGGAAAATGAACAGAGTTCCTGGTCAAAAGACGCGGCCAAGTCAACTCGGCAGTTGTTGGAATCCTGATGTTCTTGGCCTTGTCCGTATCGAGCACAATCGTAGTGTTCACGAGATTTTTCCCGGCGGCGACCAGTTTGTCAAATTTGGCTCTCTGCTTCTTGTACAAGTAGCTGTCCACTTCGGCCAAATTGGCGGGAAGGGTCAGACCATGAACGAACCATTGGCCGTCAGTGTTGTCCAAAGGCATTCCCAGGTAGCATTCTTCATGTGCACATGGGGTTTCCGGCATCATCATCACTCTTCCTAAGATTGGATTTAGGAGCAAACAATTAAGAACTACCTAGATTAGTCAGTCGTCCGGATCTCAAAAGAGGCGCATTCGAGTGATCGAACTTCTCGAAGAAGAAGCGTCTATCAGGCGAGAGAACGGAGAGTCTGGTGAGAGACATGTCCTCGTTGAAGGAATTAAAGACTTGGAGATTGCGGTAGATAACTCGTCCAGGATGTGTTTGACCGAATGAAAGAACTTCGGGAATGGAGGCCAGTGAACCAGTGGAAACCTGAACACTTCTTCTAAATACAACTGTGAGACGAATTACCTGATAGGTAACTTGGAAAGAACGACTCTCGTATTCAGTTTCCAAAACGAGCGAACTTTCCTGAACGCGACCATCCATTGGCACTCTCACTTCTAAATCAAAGGTGAGAGTCTTCTCCGGATCGATGTCTAGTTCGGCGTTCTGAATTCCGAATAAAAACAGGACAGAAAATAACTTACAGGAAGAATTTCGGAAAAGTCGTCGATGCTGTAGAGACGAAAGATGTTCGGGTCTGGTATCTTGACTGGTCGAAGAGACATACTCGCCTTGTTCGGATTTTGGACAGTGAACTGAAAGAGTTGGTCAGAGCCGAATGTACTCTCAACTCACCCTAATAGTTCTTGTATCATTCCTCTCCACGAGCCCGAAATCGAAAGTATCTTGCTCTCCAGAATGGAGATTTATCTGATTCAAACATGTTAAAATAAATCTAATGAATGTTACCTTTGTTCGTCCAGAGAATTTGTGGAGTTGAACACGGAAGGTGGACACGTTTGTGTGGACGTAGAAGATTGCAGATCCGAAAGAATCCGGTACCCGTTTGTTGTATTTGAGCAGAAAGACTGGACGATCTTCTCCTACTGGCAGAACTTGGCTTTTATCGAAGAGACGAACCTAGAGGACGTGATAAATGGGAGAATAAGAATGGAACAAACAGTAAAGAATTGACGAGCATCGGGTGAGATTGAGATGTTGTAGATAGCAATAGGAAATGGCAGTTGGTTGAGCAGACGGACTGCTCGTTTGTGGGGCGGTTTGAGATCTTCTTGGAGGGCGAGATCATTTCGAACGGGCATTATGTCACTAAAACCCATTTTTAACTCCGTTTTGGATGTTTTATCAGTTCGCTCATTAGTTTAGTGCTCGACCAACCAAAGTGGTGTTTGGTGATCTTTTCCGTCTGATCATACTTGTGTGTCTCTGTTTGAACAGGTACACTGTTCAAACATTCGGTTCTTTGACACCTACCCTTGAAAGACGGAAGCTCTAAACGGAATGGTAATGTTGTAGTTGCCTCCTCTGCTCACAGCGATGATCCTTCCTTCAAACCTTTTTCTGGCTGGCTTTTTGTCCTCAAAGTGTATTCTCGACGCGTCGAAGAAGACTTTGACCAGATCGGAAGAAGGACCTGGATAGAGGATCATTAGAAGGAATTCTGTTCAAGTTTACCTGGCTGTAGTCTTCCTGCATTGCCAGCATGGACAGCTATTGGTGGATGGGAAGCAAACTCCATGTAGATTCCCGTCGCATCGCCTTTCTCCACATACAAAGTCTCGAAATCCAGTTTTCCGTTGAGAGAGTACTGGTAGACTGAGAAAGTCAGTGCTGCAGATCTTTCTCCCTGTCTAGAAAAGGCTTGACTAGAAATTTTTTATTTTAAAAAAATACCTCAACAATCCGAAATCGAGGAGATCACTCGTGGAGAAGACTCCTTTCTGTTTGGTCACTTGAAACGGATAAACTATCACTAGCTCTACATCTTCTAGTTCTTTCCTAAACATATTTTGATTTAAATAAAAAGAGACGACCGACCCCTCGCTGTCTATCACTGCTCCATTTATCCGAACGAAGTTTGTACTGTTTTCAATCGTGTGACCGATGAGAACAGCCTTTCCAATAGTCTTCGTCTGGTACGGACGGATCTCCCAGTGTTGAGGTAGTTCTCCGGCCACTACTGGATCAACATTGTATGGTAGTTCGACGTGTGTATTACCGCCAGACGAGGTTACCTTTAAAGGACTGTTAAACCGAATATTCTCGTTTAGACTCACCCCTTTTATACGAAGAATGTTGTCATGTGGATTGTGGAGAGTAATGGGCTGAGAGATGGAGACATTGAAGGAAATCCGATGACCTATAGCCGGAGGAATTCTATAGGGATTGTTCGAGGATCGTCCTTTAGTCTGGAAAGAGTCGTTTTATTTAAAAAAAGAAGAAACATACGACGTAGAGAAAGATGCCAGACGAGGTGTAGATGTTCAATTTGGCGTGGACGGCAATTTCTTCACGGGGTAAGAAAGCCACCTCGAAGGTAGCTGAGCCCATTGGTTCTACTTCCTATCAGATTTCTGTGAAACAATGAAAAATGTAGCCTACTATCTTGTCGAAGAAGGACGCGTGAATATAGGTTGAGCCCATGATCGAATCCAGAACCACAGATTTGCTCAGTCGGTTCCGAACTGTGACTTTCTTGACCACGGGCACACCGACTGGTCTGTCTCCAAAGTCCAAAAATGGCGGATCGAACTCGAGTGGCAGAAATTCTCCCCGATCCGTTTCTTTCTTCACAGCATACAGTCTCTCTCGACAACTAAACCCTTTTCATTTTCAGTCCCTTCATTATATAAAGACCTGGTTTTTGAAGCATCTTGATGTACCCGATGTCCCACATACATGTCCGTCTCATATTGAGAGGCCTCACTAAAGTAGTGAAGCTCTTCTCCAGTCTGGACAAAGGCCGTATGGAGCACGGGAATGTCTTCGACACTGTCCCCAGAATCATGTGAGACCCACTGAAATTGATGGGGAGATTCTTGAGAACCGGTTTAATTTACCTGGTGTTCGAGACTGTGAACAAGAAGAGGAAGGGGGAAGCAGAGAACGCAGATAGAATAGATGAAATTTAGGAAGAACATCGACTCCGTAAGCGCATCGGATCTGGAAAAAAGTTATGGAACCGGATATAGACAGAATTATGGTAATTGGCAGTGTTTAGAATTCCAGCCAGACAGTGTGACTTTGGGAAGAATCGATACAGACCCGATGTGCGCAGGCCCGATTTGGGGTCAGGGAGACTGCGCCAAGAACACGGTCAGCCACGACAAAAACCAGCGCAGAACTTGCTAACTTCGTTAGTCACTCGCTCTCTTTGGGAGAAAACACAAACATCAGTCGAACGGAACCACACTAATTACTGTTCCACCAGGTAAGAGAGAGAATTGGGAAAATGTGGGCAGAGTGGGTTCAAGATCAATATGATCTTTGTCACGAGGGAAACTATCTTTTCAAGAAAAGGTCTATACAAAGTTGAGACGAAGAAACCCAAAGCAACGTGTCCTAAAGCCTTGGAAAGTTCGATGTGCGCGAATCGATAGAGTTTGCAAAAACAGGAATGGAAGGAGAGAGCGCGCAAGAGACGAACTGGACAAGAAGATGTTTTCGATAAGTTACATGTGTTCTTTTTCTGGTAATTTCAGTAGAGATCAACTGATTCGCGACGAGACAAAGAAAGTCTCTGCCACCTGATACAACCCCATGTGCCAAAGCAAACAGTCGACTGTCACGTGGCCGTCTGAATCCACTAGATGTAGTTCGAGAACTGGATTTAGTTTGGAAGTGACGAAGTCTTTATTTGTATTCAGGGAAACACGTGTACTCGTTATTCACGCATTTACCTAATTTGGTCAACTTTTCAGAAAAGGTCGTTTTATGTTATAAAGTGTTTCGATTTACGTAAAGATGAATTGGAGAAACATAAGAAAGAATGGAAAGTAGTAAACCTGATAAAAAGTACAGTAACAGTCGAGATGCGTCACTTTGAAAATATTGGTGGCAAGATAAAAAACAAATTAATTCCATTTTTTATTTTTTTTTCTGATAGTCTTCACTTTTAAAAATGGCTAAATTCAGACAATGGATCAACTGGACAGGCGGAAAAACAGGCCGAAGTTCATTCTGGCCCCAATGGTACGATATTCAAAGTAATTCCTTGTCTTTTTTTTAATTTCCAAGCTATTCAGACTCCCTTTCCGCCAACTTGTTCGTCTTTACGACGTCGATGTCTGTTATACACCTATGATCTACGCGAAAAACTTCCTCGAGTCCGAATACTGTCGAAACAGCGAGTTTTCTACGTGCGACGGTAGCTTTTTCAACAGCCTTTTGAACATTCTCTTTCCAGGAGATTCCCCTCTAATCGTTCAGTTTGCTTCCGACGATCCCTTCATTTTCGCCTCTGCCGCAGAACTCGTAAAAAAGTTTGAATTTTTTACTCCCCAACTAGAAAATATTAAGATGTGCAACCGGAATCGATCTGAACTGTGGTTGTCCCAAATCAGACGTTCGGTCGCGTGGATTCGGCAGTGCCTTGCTGGCAAAACCAGACTTATTAGCAGATATTGTTCGACAGACGCGAGAACGAGTTCCAGATCCCTCATTTTCGGTTAGCCTACTTGGCTTTTTGTGCTCAACAGCTCTAGATATCTTTGAAAATACGAGTGCAGTACCCGCTCGAGAAAACGATTGATTTGTGTAGAAAAGCAGAGCATGCAGGAGTCTCTCATCTGACAGTACATGGAAGAACACCCCACCATCGCTCGGAACCAGTCGATTACGAAGCTATTCGAATAGTCAAGGCGAGCCTTTTTCCTTCCAATAAACATGACATAATTTGCAGGAATCAGTCAATGTTCCAGTCTACGCAAATGGAGACATAACAAGTTTGGAGCAGGCGTTGGATATTGCCAAAAAGACTAAAGTTGATGGTTTGCTTTTCTTCGAAAATGTTGAACCTAACTCGTATAGGCCTTATGGCTGCAAACGGTCTACTAAACAATCCGGCCATGTTTGCAGGATATTCAAAAGCGCCGGCTGATTGTGTCGCTCATTTTGTAAGAAAATTAGTCTCCCGTAAGGATCTTTTTTTCAGGTCCGCTTGACAGCAGAACACGGATTGGCAGAACATCTTTTTCACCAACATCTCATTTACATGTTGCGACCAGTGATGACTCCGTATCAAAGACGGATATTCAACGAACTATCCTCTAGAGCAGCTATCGAAGACTTTCTGCTCTACCAACTATGTGCATTCTAACGTTGTTGATTCTTTGTTCAGTGAAATAAAGATTTGAGTAAACCGAATAGTTTATTACGGGATTATACGAATAGAAACAGGAAGAGACAAATAGTGATCAATCCCAAATCATTAGTTTTGCCGTCAGCCAGATTGCTTTCTACGGTACTGCTTGAGATGCTGCTGAACCCATGGATGTTCCATTATCTATAACCAAAGTAATTGGACGTGAGCAACAAAGACTAACCTTATCTAGTGGGAGACGGTCTTCCGGCTTTCTCTGGAGAATCTTCTGGATTAAGTCACGGGCGCCGCTACTGACATGGGAAGGGAAGGCATATTTTACCTAAATTGAGCATCCTCATCAAATCTACAGCTAAAAAGCTTACAGTTTTGATGTTCCTGTAAGTTAGTGCTTGATCGTCGTTTTCGAATGGCGGCCTTCCAACTAGGAATTCATAGCAAAGGACTCCTATTGACCAGACATCAACCATCGTATTGTGTGCTTCTCCGACAATCATTTCTGGAGGGAGGTAATCCATTGTACCACACATCGTTTCACGTCTGAAATTATTTTAAGAAGTATTTTAAACGAGCTAACTTGTTGCTTCCAGCATGAACACTCCAGCCGAAATCGGCAATCTTCAGTTCTCCATTGGCTCCCAGAAGCAAGTTCTCCGGCTTGATATCTCGATGGATCACATTTTTCGAATGACAATACTGAAGGGCGTCAGCGATTTGGAACATGTACTAAATATTGAAATTATTCGGTTATGGAACAGCCGTACAACTGCTGCCGTCTCCTCGTCGAATTTGGACTTTTTCTGTAGTGCTTTGTACATCTCCCCACGGACAGCATATTCCAAAACGAGATAGATCTAAGAAAGATAAATGTGAGGCTGCAAATGATGAACAATAACCTTTTTTTCGTCCCAAAAGTGAGTGAACAGCCTTAGCACGTTAGCATGATGAAGATGTGTCTGGATTTCGATCTCACGGGTCAGCTGGTGCTCGACATTTGCCTTCAGTAGCTGAGACTTGAACAAGACCTGAAGACAAGTGTTTCAATGACAAAAAATGTTATACCTTGAGTGCTACAATTCGACCGTCACTGACTTTGCTTCGAGCTGCATAGACACTGCCGAATTTTCCTTTACCGAGTGGACGACCAATATCGAAATCATTCAGATTAAAGTAACTAAAAATGCAGATTTTGCAACGTTACCTCTCAAGAACTTACCCTCCCCGTTTGTCCGACCATTTTGAGGCGATGTACTTTTTTTCCTGATTTGTCAATGAGCCGAGGGTTCTGTTTTTCTAAAGATGATTTTAAGAAAAGGGCATTTGTGATAACAACCGTTTTTAAAAATGCAGCCCAAGATTCTGTAGGCTTCGGTTTTTCTGTGAAGACGGTTTCAGAGCTGGTATCATCTGGAGGTACATTCACTGGTCGAAGAGGGGCTCGATGCGTCATCGTATCTATAATTTACTTTTCTGGTAAAATTAACGAAACGGTTATAGTCTGTGCAAAATGTAGAGAGAATTTTTTGAATTGGCCTGCGCTTTCTTCACAGATCAATTTTCAAATCATATTGGCGGGAATTTAGCTGCGTAGCACGTTACAGCATGTAAATGTTGGATACTCAGCCAATGAAAAAGTGCGGGCCAATTCAAATAATTCTCTCTATTTTTTTGAACAGACTATAGAAGGAAGAGATTATTTTTGCAGGATTTAAAGTCTGGCATATCCCGCTGAAAGGACGCGACGCTAAATTGCGTACAGGAACATATGACAATTCCGTCGGTAAGAATTGATCGAGAGAATTAAGGAAAATCTAGGTAGATCTAACCCTAAAATCAAGATATAATAGGCATTTCTTCAAAACTCGGCTTGGCAAAAGTTGTAAACGTTGGAGGAGTAGATAATATAGTCATGCAAAACAGAAAATACAACCTGTTTAAGCTGGAGTCAGGGTGAGCGAACCTTCGTGTTCGAGGACGAACATGGAACCGCCGAATGTTCGTGTTCGCTTGGCGAGCAAAAAAGTGAAAATGTTCGCTGTTTTGGGCTCGAACAGAGTTCAAAAGGGCACGAACACGAACATTTTAATTAGTGAAAACCTCAGCTCATTGAGACGAGTATTTTTGTTTTTTAAAAATGATTTTTGACTTTGGGATCATGTAGAAACTGAAAATGTCCGGATGGCGCAGTGGCTTTGGAAAATTCACACTGGAGCGACCAGGGTTCGAGTCCGCCGACAGGAAATCTTTTTGTTTTTTTAACTATAGATTTTTAACTATCCGGACATTTTCAGTTTCGACATGATCCCAAAGTCAAAAATCATTTTTAAAAAAGAAAAATACTCGTCTCAATGAGCTGAGGTTTTCACTAATTGACAATTTTTTTGTAGGATGCAACCCTGAAGACTTATGGGCAAAATTGTGTTTTGATCGAAACTTGGAACGTTCACTATTCTCAGACGATGACATATCCATGTCTCTTATATAGCCTATTAATTCGGCCTCAATGAAACCTATATTTTGGAACCGAGTTTGCCCGTTTTCGTTGAATTTGGAGAAAGTTATGAGCATTTTTCAAATACTTAGTTGGCACCCTAATGCTGCAGTAGGCGCCTACCTTCGTTCAAAATTTTGGCGCCAATTCCCCAACCAGCTCAAAATAGCGTTTTTTATAATTTTCTTTTCATTTTTCACGTTTCTAACCCGGTTTATTGAATTCAGTGTGAAAAATAACCCCCTGGATAAGGAAATTGGTCGAAAATATCCAGAAATAAGCAGAAGATGTCGGAGAGATGCGTATATATATAGAGAACAGGGTTGGGCGAGCAGCGATTTTTTGTGCGAGCGCGAGCAGACCTCTCAATTTTAGCGCGAGCACGAGCACTTTCCCAAATATGGAAATTGGACTTTTTCGATTTTTATCAATCATTTTCGATATTTTTTGATCTTATTTTCATGTATTATTGTAGAATATCCTATTTGGAACGTTTTGATACCAAAACGACTGAAAAAAAATCGGAAAAGGATAAGCAAAATTGGAGACATTTTTCAAAATCTACCGCGTTTTTATCAGATCGGTGTGGGACCCACTGCTCGCAGGTTGCTCGCGAGCACAGCTCTGCTCGCACCGCGAGCATTTTCAAATTTTGTGCTCGCCCAACCCTGATAGAGAACCAGGCTTGTTGATTGTGGGTTGTTGAGCTGCGCTGCGGCCAGGTTGGAGCGGGCTAAAAAATTCATTTCGCATTTTTTTCTGATTTTTTTTTCCAAATACGTCCCCCGATTAGATTTAGTTTCGCCATCAAAAAAAATTGGAAGAAAATCGAAAACTGACGACAAAAAGGGGCTGTCTCGCAGCGAAAAAGTTCGATTTGAAAGACAGCCCCGACAAAAATAGAAGAAAATGCGGTTTTTTGACGAAATTCGGTAAAAATAGCATTTCTTCGATTTTAAGTGTCAGCCGCAGTAAAGGCGGTTAAATACAAAACTCATAGATTTCAAAGTTTTTGCTTACCATGGTTTTCTGCGAAACTTCGTTGACGTCAAATTGCAGAAATGGATGTGGCCACGATTGTTTGCAAAGGCGTAGAATTCCATGTTCAAAAATGTGTCGTCGCCCAAATTGGAATCATAACACATCTTCAAGTGAGTCTGATCCTTTTCTCTTTAGTTGACATTTCAGAACCCCGATGACTCCTTCATTCCCATCGATCTAGACTGTAATCCAGAAATATTCAAGTTGGTAGGTTTCTATAATTTAAGCGGGCTCATCTGGCATACAGAAACAGTACCCGTAATACGGTCGGTTTTTGAATTGCCTGTGCTTTCCGAATTATGTTTCGAGGGCTTTCAACTCTCAGCAGCGCAATTGGAAAATTCCTAAGTTAGCTAGTGGTTCCTGAGCCTGTAAATATGTTAAAATTTCAGATTGTGGACTGGCTCACTCATCACGAAAACGATGAAAACCCTTATCCGACCGGTGTCACGGAAAGCCATGACCCCTTTGGCGGCGAATCTCTGGAACCTATCGATGGCTGGGACCGAGAATTTATCGAGAGAATGAGCCCATTAACCTTTTACAGGTTCTCAACAACAGTTATCGATCTCGAAGTGGATGCTCTCACCAAGATGGTTTGCAGAGAAATGGCATTGCTTATCAAGGCTAGTCTTGCACACAAATTGCTTATATACCAAAACTTCAGGTTAATAGCTTAGAGCTTCCAAAAGCTTTACGAATCGAAGACAGCATGAAGATTGTGATGGCAGATATTCTGGAGAACATCGACGAGTAGATTCTGTAACTAAATTATTTTCTTTGTGTGCAAAGAATAAATGTTTGAATTTGAACACTCGTTCACAGATGATACTTACAATTAGATTGGAGATTGCTGTGAAAAGTGTTCGATACTTAAGGTCTGCACTATGGGGCTGTCTCGTGGCGGAAATTTAAACTGGGGAAAAGGTCAGTTTGCAAAAAATTTGGCCGAGTATCCAATGTTTGCGTGCTATAGCGAAATTGATATAACGTGTAAACATTGGATACTCGGCCAAGATTTTTGCAAAGTGACCTTTTCAAATCGAACGTTTTCGCTGCGAGGCAGTCCTCTAAACTACTATTTATTCGCATTTATTCACTGTTTCACTACTTTTCCCCTTTTTTTGTCAATACATTCCACTATAATGTCATTTTGCAAGTAATGATGGCCTCCACATTCGTTGTACACGAAGTCAGGCTGGAAAATAGCCTGGACAATATCATCATTTTCGCTAATGCAAGCATGTGCGCTGTACCGGACTGACCTCAGCCGGTCCGAGCGCACATGCTTGCGCTAATGTAAGCTTTTCTCTTATGTCCCACAAAATGACGAATTTTGGAAGAGCTGTGCCAGGTTTGCCATTATGTAACTTACTTGCCTTGTTGCGAAATGTTGCAACTTTTCCGTTGCTTCCCGCATTGTCCGTTACATTTTTTTTCTACAGAAAATGTGTTACTGATGAAGGATACTACGAAAGAACAAGTACATTTTTCCCAGAGTTTATTCTACTATTTTTGGCTTGGTCTTCTGTCCATTTCTTCTAGTCGTTGGGCTTCGGGGGCTATTTTTCCGTGCTTTCTTTACTGTCATACTGATATTCGCACTTTGCACGATTTTCTCCAGTGTGATATGGTTCTCATAGCGACTGCCAGAAAGTCGTATAGACTATTCCGGCTACAACGGAGATCCCGATGCTGCTCTTGATCCCAACGCTTTGTCAGATCTGCTGAAGACATATCACCGTTTCGAATAATAAGGAATCAGTCGCATAACTGAATGTATCTGAACTTTGTCTCAGAACCGAAGTACAGACTATCTATCTTTGGGAAGACGGCTACGCAGCTGGAGATTTGGTACAAGTTGACCGGTTCGCAACCGGGGACTTCAATAGAATAGATAACTCTGTGAGGCACTAGAAATCTCTGAATGAACGCATTGCAGAATGCTGGGAATAGCGCCGCAGGAAGAGCCGTTGATGATCGTCTTGGAGATGTGCGAGCACGGAAGTCTCAAGTCTTGATTCAAGACCAATGCTCACCCGACTCCGATCCAGCTGCTCAGCTTTTTGAAGAGAGCCGCTCGCGGAATGTGCTACCTGAGTCTCTCGCGAGTAATTCATCGCGATATTCGATTTATACTTTTGTATAGACTCGCAAATATTATATTTCACAATATGGATCGGCCCATATGTCAGCTGTTAATATAACTTGTACACCGAGATACTATACTTAGCGTCTCGATGAATATATCCATGGAAACTCTGAAAATATCGCAGAGAATGTAAATATAGTCTACCCAAATTGAAAGTTTACTAAAGGCTTACTGTAGAATTGGTGTAAAAATAGAATCTTAGAGCGACTAACCTATAGCGACTAACATCTCCAGAACTACTACTTTTCCACGATGCATTCCAAACTGAGCCGAATTCGCCTCTTCCTAACTCTTTACATAGCGTTATTCTATAAATAAAGAAAACGAAACAACATAACTGTCTCCTTGGCAAAAATCTCGTGCTGAAGATTTCGGATTTTGGACTGTCGGTCGTCGGAAACACCGAACTCGTCATGTTCCAGCTCAAGTCCGTTCCTGTGAAATGGCTATCCCCAGAAACGCTGGAGCGCGGAGTTTTCAGCTCCAAAACGGACGTCTGGAGCTTCGGCGTCCTCACGTGGGAGATCTACACCCACACGAAGACGGATACTTTCCCGACCAAGACGAATGCCGAGGCCATGCAGATCATCAGGAACAATGAGGTCCCGATGGCTGCTCCGGAGGGATCGCCCGAACTGGTCCAAAAGGTCATGAGCACCTGCTTCGAGAGGGATCTGGCCAAGAGACCCGACTTCGTCCAGATCCTCAATATGGTCGCCCCGGAAGAAGAGCCCCCGAAGCCCAACGACTAGAAGAAATGGACAGAAGACCAATCCAAAAATAGTAGAATAAACTCTGGGAAAAATGTACTTGTTCTTTCGTAGTATCCTTCATCAGTAACACATTTTCTGTAGAAAAAAATGTAACGGACAATGCGGGAAGAAACGGAAAAGTTGCAACATTTCGCAACAAGGCAAGCAAAAAGTTCATCATCACTTATTATTAGCTGAATTTGAATGAACTCATCATCATTGAGTTTTTCTCTCCCTGCAGTTTGACCACTCAAATCCGTTTTTGTCTGGGAACTATTTTTCCGAATAGTGACTCGTCTAAACTTGTTACTACTAACTCTTTTCCCCTTAGTTCTCTTTTGATTTTTCCTTACAATTAGTTTCACATAGCTTTGTAGGGCAACTACAGTATGACCGACGCAGGTTCCCGGCACGATGTTATTTGAGCAACCGCTCTCGCAAGCATTTTTCTTCGTCGTTCAGAACTACAGCTCCTTTCTTTTTATTTTGTTTCTCCTCTTACAGATTTTTCGTCATAATCATACAATAATAAATGTTACGAGATTCTATGAAATGTTTCACATCAACGGTTATATATATATAAACTGGATGGTCTGGCAACAAAACCGCACGGCTTAACTTTTTCCCGTCTGATACTCTATATTTCAGGGGTTTCGGCTTTGTACTATCTCTGACAGAACTTCCGACTCGATAGCTAGACAAAAGTATATTTTCAGATAGCTAACGATGGCCTCTAACGAAGAATACAAAGAGCAGTGGGAAATTGTGCGCATAACATCTCATTACGTAAACCTGTTATTTCTGCTATTATAGCATTTTGTAATTTTTAAGCCTCGTGATGCTCGTCATGGTAATGGACAAGTGTTCTACAAGGTGAAGTGGCGACTTTCCCCAGGTATGGAGGAAAATTGGGGTGAAGAGGAGAACTGGGTCCACGAAGAAGACATGGTAAGGCGTTTTGATTTTTCTGTGTAGATACAACTTTAGAACTGTGAGGGCTTGATCAAATCTTATTGGGAAGAACACGATGACAACTCTCGTGTGCACGGCGTTACTCTTGACACTCCTCCCAACAGCATCAAGCGCAAGCACAAAATGAGTAAGAATATATTCTACCGTTGGCTTATACCTTTGCTTAGACACCCCTTCGCTTGCAGCAAAGAACATCAAAACGAAAGAGGTCACCTCGACCAGAATGAAGAACAAGAAAGAGAAGAAAGCTCCTGCTGATACGAAAAGGACTGAAAGGATGAAGAGCGGAACACCGAACAGGCCTTTGTGTTCTCCCCGTAGGCTGCGCTCTGATGAATCTGGAAGTGAGAAAAGAATTAACGAAGAAGCAAGCAAAATCCCTTCCTGCTCCCCTCTAGCCAAAAGTCACCTTTCCGATACCACTCCAAGCATCGAAATCCCGAAAGAAAAACGCTCAAAAAGGAGTGGAGATGCTGAAGTTTTGCGTCAACAGCAAGAAAAAAACGAGGAGGTATTTACAAATTTGTATAATATCAAAATCTTGTACATTTTCAGCTTCGTAGACAGATTGCCGAACTCTCGCAGAAATCAATGAAAAATTTCCAGCAGGTTCCAAAGAATTTCGAGAAGGTCAGTAATGAAGAAATGGAGAACTCGGGCCAAAGGCCTAAGAAAGAAGTAAAGAAGCCTGCTAAACAGGGCAGAAAGTCTCTTCTCCGTGATGTCCTGGACAAATCTCGTCCTCAAAAACGACGTCGTGCGTCAGATGTATCAACTCGTGAATCATCGGCTATTACTGGTTTGCTTTGTTTCGTGTCCAGTAACATGCTTATATAGCTTCGCTCAACATCATCAAGGCCATCAAAGCAGACACCTCTTTCTCTTCCCCTTCTTCAACTTTCTCAAAGCTCAGTAAGTGATATTTTGTACCAGTCATTTTCGCGTAGAATTGGAAAGTGAAACCCCCCCTGCAGACCATCCCAAAGCCAGAGGACCTCCACGTGCTAAAAAGTCGAAGCTGATCGCATGTTATCCAATCGATGTCGTTAAGGAAACAAAGAAAGATGTTTGTCATTTTCTAGAAAGCCAAAGACTGAAACGTTTCAGAAAGACCCCAGTATGATAGCCATTACTGAAGATACTGAAGGCGAAGCTGATGAATCGAAGATTATGAGCGGACCTGAAGTTCTCGCTACCGATACGAAGACTTCAACTGAAGAGCTGGTTAAAGCTCTGAAAGAGGGCCGTATTGATCAGTTGACCGATCTTCTGAAGCGCTTCTCTAACGAGTGCTGGGAGAGAAAGCTAGATGCTGTTAATACTCTCAAGGTTTGTTAACCACTTATCCACAGAGCCCTTTTTAGCCTGTTTACGTCCTGATGTTCCTGTCGTCGCCTGAAGGTGAGCCTGAGCAGGATTGGTCTGCTACCATCTTCGAAAATGTTCCTGGTCAAATGCCTAATCACATCTGTCAGTGTGTTCCAACTGACGAACTGTACTCTAAGTACCCTGAGGTATGCGCTTCAATTAACCTAATAAACTCGTTTTCAGTTCGTTGCTGAGGCTGAACAGCGCTTCTACACTACTGGCTAATTTGTTTTGTTTCCACTGCCTTTTATTTACATTGATATGAAAGTCCGACTTCCATGTTTGAACGAAACCTCTGAATATACAAATCTTTATAGAAAGGTGAGCAATACAGAGTTTCCACGGATAAGAAATGGCTCTCTCGTATCACGATCTACGTGTGGGCACTACGACAAGCAGCATCTAACTTTTTTTTGGGTAATTTCTGAATGTACGTGGTCAAAATGAGCAATGAAGTTTGAAAAGGCGGTAAATGACGGATTATAGGAAAAAAGTGGCACTCTCTCACAGGAACTGAATATCAAAGGGCAGTGTTTAGAAAGGTCGGGAGGAATAGCTTCTGCTCAACGTCTGCGGTCCATTTCTTGCTCTCTTTTATAGTTATATTCTTGACTGGACTCACTGAATTTCATTCTTTAGTTGATTTCATCAAAAAACGTACTGAAAATCGACCGGCTGTCCTTCTCTGCCGAGACGTCTTCCAGTCTGAGCCTTCTTGTTCTTGTCGAATGTTTCATAGCCACCAGGGATATTCTCAGTACGGTGATCGCGTTCGTTCCTATAGTTTTTCCTCAGTTTTATATAGAAGAAACTAACATGTTTCCACGAGGCATGGGCATAAGAAGAGAGTCACGGAACTCTGCTTCCAGATCGTCGTAACGACGAACAGCTCCGCCAAAACCAGCGCGACCTTGATCATCCCAGTCGGCGTAGCTTCTCGACTTGCTGATCGGACGATAGTTATCTCTGTCGGATCTTCTCGGAAGAGTCGGTGGGAACTCGACGAACGGAGAGACTTGTTGACTGCCGCGACGCTGTGAAGATACACTTCGACGGTCGTAGTCGTTGTTGAAGACGTCACGAGTCGAGTAGCTCTTGTGCACATTGCGACGATCTCCAAAATGACCGCTCTCACGAACTTCACCGTTCGGAATGTACTTGAGTTCACCGCGACGAAGAGAGTCGGACAGACTGCCGTAACGGGCATGAGCCAAACCGCGTCCAAAAGCCTCGTCCTCGTAGCGCTAAAATTTTTATTTTCTATTTTATTACTGATTGTGACTCACGGATCCGGCGTAGTCACGATCACGCTTGGTAGTCGTCTGACGATAGTAGGCTTCTTGAGTGCTGGGAAGAGCTCTGGAGAGCGAGTTGCTGCGAACGCCTGAATTTCTTTTGAGTAAACGAAATCACAAGTACTGAATACACACCATCACCGTGCGTTAACCGAATCAATCAAAGAAAAAACAAAATGTTAGCGTACGTGTGCCGTGTCGACGAGCGTCATCAGCAGCCTCGTAGGCTTCTCTGACCACTTGGTCCATCTCGTCGGCAGTCATGGCTCGATTGGCCTGCTGATAGACAATCTGACGAGGAAGACTGGCCACTCGGCGCTGCTCTGAAATGGACGCGTGGACATGGTGGACAAGGACAAGACTGGCATACGACAGAAATGTGGATACTGTACCTTGAAGATAGGCGTCGTGACCCCAACCTTGTCCGTGTCTGGACGAGGAATGGTGACGACTACGACGTTCACGACGTTCCTTTCTTTGGACACGTCTTTCGACTTCCTCGGTACGACGAGTCTCTTCGAAACGCTGGACGGTCTCGGTCACGGTTGGCTGAATATCCTTTTGTCGGTCAAAAAGAGTTCGAACCTTGGCAACATTGCTCTGGCTTCTTTGGTAAGACTTATGCTCGACGAGCTGCTGATTGGACGGGTACATCATCTGTTCGCGGCTCTCCAACTCGCGTCTCTTCATGATTGAACGAGGCTTGTCGTCCTAAAAAGAGAGTTAGTTGACAAGTCTATTTTATTGGGGTGATAAATGAAAGCAAGCAGAACCAAGGAAGAGCTGACGACGCGGAAGGCAGCTGGAGCTGTTCGAGCCGACGAGGTGATACTCTCGAGATCCGCGGGAACTCGACTCTGAAGCAAAGGGTTAGAGTAAGCAGCACTCTAGTTATTCTCTAGACTAAAACGACAAAAGAAGAAAGATAGTCACGGCAAACAGAGGAGACTGTTAAGAGATATTTCCTACTTTCAGAATGTCGTCACGGGCACCATTCATTGAGACGACGGATCGTGGAGAGAAGCTGTGAGTACTGAACTGCCATGTCGCTGTAGAGACGTCCTAAAAGAGGCTGTTAGGGTAGAGCACGGCATTCGTTAAGATTAGTTCAAAAAGAGAGGCGCAAGAAAGCGTTACCGTAGCATATCCGGAACGGTCGTGTTCTCGTTCGACCGTGTTGAGAGAGGCACGCGACGCAAGCAGTTCATTCACTTGATCCTGAATCCGTCGTCCAAGTCTGTTTTGATTGAGGGTTAACCTTGAGACCCGAAGGCATAGGAGCAGGCGCCGTCTTGTGAATTTCGCTGTCTATCAACTTGTAGCTGGAACGATGAGCACGAGACCGTTCTTCGAGTTCGGCCGTACGACGACCAAGTTGGTCCAGATCGTCCGTCTGCGCGAGAAAGCACTTTTTAGCAGAAAACAGGGAATTGCATGGTCAATTCGAATTTTCGTTAAAAAAAAGTACAAATTTCAGTCTCAAAAGTTGCATCATTGACCGGTTAGAGCTCATTCAAAACTACGCGAAACAATATCTAATAAATTTCTAGTTAGTGGGCGAGACGAGCTTACCTTCGGCGGTTCCTTGGCAGCCTGAAAATGAGCAGATTATTGACAAGGACATGGAGAGAACACATGGACAGATTGGGGAAAGGGATGTCTCTGACCCTGGAAAGCTCTGAAATGTTGATGAGAAAAAGGGAAGAAAGGGATACCTTTTGAGCAGAAGCTGAATTGAAGCTGGGGCAGTATAAACGAAGGGAGAAGCAAGCATGATGAATCAATAATTAGAGTCGAGAATAATTAAAACACTCCTATATATTCGAAGGCTATATTGTCTAGAGGAATCGTGGATTGGGACTGAGTCGCAGATCGCGAACACTCGTCGATCTGGAGGGAGCACGAGAGGTCTGAGGAGTTGGAGCCATTCGTCGAGTCGAGTCCTGGACTGTTCGGACCATCCTCTTGGTATGACCAGGTTGCGGAGAGATGGCTCTCATGTCCGGCGGAGGATCCGCCAGCTAAAACAGAAAGAGTTCCAGGTTCTTCAGAGAATATGAGACACCAACCGATTCACCCAGGTTCTTGGGACTGAATCCGAGTGAATCCAGCCAGGTTCGAGTATCCACTATCAGAACGTACCCTGTAGCCTGGTGGAAGAGCCGGAGGCTGGTAGGCTCGAGCCCGATCATACGAAGGAGGTGTAGGACTGGCAGCTGTACTTCTTGCGATGTGAGCTCTGGCTCTTTGAGCTCCCGGAGTGTCTCCCCGTGGTGTTGGGGACAAAAGAATGGAAGAAGGAGCACGAGATTGTGGCCTCGAACTGCGCCTCTCCCTCCGAGGAGCATCGTGGTGTCCTGACGCGACTGAATTGCGTCGAGAGACCTGAACAGAGTCCCGGTCACACCGATTAAGCGAAGAGGTTAAACCTGATGGCGATCAGACGTCGTCGGAGTCGGCAGAGTAAGGTCGTAGTCAGGCGGGGGGAATGGCTGGGAGTTAGACTGAAAACACCAGGAAAATGCAAAGCAACACACACCACACGAGTCTTCTGTTAAACGAAAAGAACTTACACTTTCGACAGAAGTAGCACGTACAAGGTGCTTCCTCTCGGCTAGATTTTGGATGGAACCTTCGAATTGGTTCAGTCTTCGACGAACATCCACATTTCGAGGGACATCCTTACCAACAATTGTTGAGGAATGTGGAGGTAGTTCGTAAATTTTCTCCCATTCGTTTAAACCTCAAATATAATTGTTATTAGAAAAAAAATCAAAATTACCGGAGAGCTCATGATGACTACTGTGATGACTACTGTCCCTCCTCAATCGATGATCCACAGCACTGGCCGACCGACTTGGAGGATGTTGTTGATAGACTGGATCAACTCTGTGATAGTTCCGATGAGCAATGACTTCGATGTCTTCGTGTTCCATGTTCGGAGAGTTCAGATTCTGGACAGAGGCAGCCCTTCTCTTCACAACTTTGATCGCATTCGGAGCATGGGGATAAAAGCCACCGTGAGGCGGATGTCTCTCCTTTCGGAAGGCCGGTTTCGGACGATGACTGCCGTCTGGAGATGGCTGAACGACATATTTTGTCTGACGTTTGTTCACTTCATCCAACGTGTTCATTCCTCGTCTCGGAGAGGGAGGAGGACTGTGTGTTGGAGTAAAGTTCTTGCGCTCTCGTCTGTAGCCAGGATCATTAATTACAGGAGCCCATTTGTACTCGTCATCTTCTTGAGGTGGTCCCGGTGGGAAATCAATGGGAGAGGTCAGATGAGGCTCGACGGAGATCGGTCGTCTGAGAGTCGGCCACACGTAAGGCTTGTCCGGAGGCGGTTGCCATCTCTTTCCCGTTCTTTGGAGCTCCGGAGCCATGTCGGGTTTCTCCACGAAGGCTTCTCGTCTCTTCAGAATGTCGACTTCATACTGTTCTCGTTGAAGAAGCTCATCACTTGTCAAAATCTCGTTCTTGGCCACGTCATCGGGTCTGTTAACCACATAGGTTCTCTTCCAAGTCGGCATATCAACATTCTCTGACATTGAAGAGATTGGCCGCGTTTCGAAGATTCGCATGTTTTGTGTCTGCGGGTCTGGTGCCTCTTCCTCCATATCCGTCATATACGCGTTCGGATCCTCGTGACCCATTGACATCATTGGAACGGGAGATGTCACTCCATGCTGCTGCTCGTACAGTCTCTCCTGTTGGATTTGCATTGCTCGGATCTTAACAGTTTTTATCTCTAGATCCCTACAAAAAAGCACCTGTTTGGCCATAGACTTCATTTTCTCATCCTCGTGTCTCTTCATAGCTTCACGTTCCATAGCCTGCTGCCGTCGAAGCTCCTCAATCCTCTCGGGGTCCATCATACTTTTCGACATGACAGACTGTGATCTCGGTCGATTCTTGTCATTTGGAGGAGGCCAGACGACCACATGAGGTTCTTCCTAAAGTTCTGTTTTATACGAGAACGTGTCAAAGAACATACATTACGATGAAAATGTTGTTCCAGCTCCATCTCGGACTGACTCATACTCTTCATCTGATTGAGACTGTACCCATTGGTAGTCGGCGGTCTATAGGGCTGTTGACCACTCGCTCCGGGTGTCACTTCCTCCAAGCGGAAGAAGGGTCCGTTGAAATTGGCTGTATGTTGTTTCGGAGTAGTCGGTCGATGTTGTCTATGTTTCATCAGATTCTCCTGCATGATTCGGTAACGTTCCTCTTCGGGAAGATCTTGAAACGTGGTACTTCTCGGCCTCATTGGTTGAGCTGGAGGAGGTGGCGGAGCTGTAGTCGGTTTGGCAGGTCCGTGAGTGTGATGAGGATGAGACTGGATAGCTGGTGGAGGAGGTGGCTCGTCTCGTTCTGAAGGTGGTCGAGCTCCGTTTTGTCTAACTTCTCGAAACTCTTCGTAGTGTTGATGCTGATACTGCTGGTCACTACTAAATAAGAATTTTTTTTCGATAGAGATCAAGACGCTACCTGTATCTGTAGTCGTATCTCTGCTGACTTCGTTCACTCTTCAAAATTGAGCGAGGTTCCTTCGTCGGCGGTGGGCTCATCAGTCTTTCCGGATAGTCTTCCTCAGGTCCTCGAGGTTTTCTTTTGTCCTCGTCTACCTTGACTGACACCTGGACAGGCAGATGAACAGCTCGAGGTTCTTCCTGCGGATGGGTTCCCTCAGGTTTAGAGGGACCCGGTCGAACCTCTTGGGACCAACTGGACCTTCTTTCCTGGAAGAATTGAGTTTAGTCAGCGGAAAGATGAATGTATATCTGTCAGTACCCGTTGTCCTTCTTCAATTTCCGGAATATACGGAAGAGATGGTGTCACCCGTGATCCGAAGCCTCGCCTCGGTCGACTCGACTCTCTGACTCGGTCGAGATAGGCCTGTCGAAGACGTCGAACCGAATAAGGCGGCTCTTCGTCGTCCGCCAAATATTCCGAAGAAGCTGCGGGCTCCATTAGGCCATCACCCCTTCATATTTGTATGTTTTCGGGAGAAACAAGAAGAGAAGGAAGAATTGTTGACCAACAAAGAGTAAAGGATCAATGAGCGCACTTTCGTTCAAATCGATTCTGTTTGTCAGTGGCCATCTTCAACTGTAGGCTTGGAAAAAAGAATCGGGACACGACAAATTTGGGGTCAAAAGATAGCGGTCCGAGTGTTCCGTAGGACTAGAGAAGCCTATTTTGGCTAATGAGTATAAATTAGCATTTGTAACAGTGCGAAGTTGGCGGTTCGAGTGAGCTGAGGGGGAGGAGGGCAAACACGAAGCCAAGTGCTCAACACGGCGATCCAGAGCTCTGCCGCCAGCCGCTACGAGCTGCTCTTAGAGTCTGCCAAATGGGGAGTTTCCGTAGTTTGTCATTGGGTAATAGTTTGTTTCATACCTGAATCACATGATTCTGGACAAGGCAGCAACTAGATTGTAATTTCAAAGATATCACTCGAAGGATCCTAAAAACCTATTTGAACAGACTAACAGAATATGACGCCTGCGAGTTCATAGTCAACAAAATCTAAAAGATATGGTATCAGATGCCAGAGTATCAGAGACAGTCTCCAGATTATTTGCCGAACGTACTCTTACTACGTCTTGCCTCAAACCCAAATAATTCAATACGGAAGTTCAGGAGTGATATGTGATAAGGAATTCAATTAGACGGAGGTACACGTAAAACAAGAGGAGGAAGAGAGCAAGCTGAGAGAAGGGAGCAGCACGCGGCCGCCCACTCGAGGACCGTTCCACACGGCCTAATCTACCCGACAAACACTGACAAAGTCTCCCTTTTCTGTCTCAATCGGACCTACCGTGTACTGACTGAGATGAAACTCCTTGCGCAGCTGACGATGTGCCAAGTCCGAGTGCGACCAGTCCTGCAAAATAAAGAGATCGATGACTGTTTGTCCTGAGCGGCATTGATTTCTGTCTGAAAGCCCTCCGGGGATGTCATTTGGATAGAAAGAAAAGCGCATGCGAACACTTGAACAGTCAAGAGCAGGACAACACTTTGCGACATTCGGAAACATGTGTGTGGCAATATCGAAACAGAGCCCAGGTTGGCCCCTTCCACTTAAGAACTCTCGTCGAAATCGGATTAGCAACAACCAAAGTCAAACTGTTTGTTCTGAGGGAGGAAGGGAGGACTCGAGACAGATTTAAGGGGGATAGGGAATGAATGCCAAGGGGCTCGCGACCTGCATGTGAGTGTGGCAAACCGACGCCACAAGATGCACAGGCAAACAAGAAGCTGCTGCCGCTGTTTCAGAACTCTTTTCTAATCGATCGAACCTCTTTCGGCGGAACTTCGGCAAGCATGTCTTCCGACTTTGTCTTTCGCATCTGTTTCGAATGTTCCAGACGTTCCTTTCTCATCTTGATCAAGGTTCCGATATCGTGAAGTGTGGGTGATGGCTGGTCTACCTAAAGTTTCTTTTGATTAGTTTTCTTCTCCACTATCTCACCACAATAGTCTTTCCAAATTCGTCCGGACTGAGAATGCTCAAATTATACATTGACGAAGCTTTTGCTTTCTGAAAGTTGTTCACTCCAAAAAGAGTTGTAGTTCGGTTACTCACTCGTTAACTGGTTGCTGATGAGAAGCAGAGGGAGAAGGCCAGGGTCAGAGAATCCCGTTGAGAGAGCGAGAAAGGGTAAGGACGGACAAGCAAAGGGACAACACACAGAACAGAGAATTTTACACACAACATACCTTGGAGATGGTCTCCAACTTTTGCTTCATGATCTCCAACTCGCGCATCTTCTCGTCGTCAGCATTCTTCTGAAATCATTTCTCTTGATTACGTGTCACTCTACAATTATGCCGCTGTACAAATACAGGCTTTGTTTTGGACAGTCAGATGTTTAGTTCAGAAAACTGTCAACATTAGTCATACGGGTCAAATACTAGTCAGTACCAGGCAATTCGATTTTAGACTGTGGAAAATTACCGGTAATAGAAGAACTCCTCAAACTCGGTAGGTATTCATTTATGGATCTCTTTTTGTGCCAAAAATGACTCAAAAAGAAACGAAGAGAAAGAGTAGCATTTCGGTAGTTTGTACCATTAATCATCTCGAATCCCCATCCAATTTTAGCTCCAAAAACTGAGTCATTGTATTAAAAAAGAGAAGAAACAGTTTCAAGCAGCTGTGTCAATCTGCTCATCGCTCCCTCGAAAGAATACTCTCTTCTGTTTACAGAGCTGGTTATTGTTCCCATACCCTATTTAACGGACTTCTGAATGATGCTAAAACAGAATCAATCACCATGTTCGCCAAGGTATGCTGAACCCCCTCTCCCCGAAGTATTCTCATTTAGATCGTTTTCCTCCTCCTCGTTGTCTTCGCCGTCATTGCTATGAGCAACGCTGCTTGCAAGGACTCTTTCAGTCAGTTTAACCCTAGCCTATAATAAAAGGGAAATATTTCAGAGACCGAGCACTGCAAGGTCTTCGAGCCCTTCTGCTCTGACTCTCGCTACACGGACATCGCTGCCAAGTGTGCTGCCACTTGCAGAAAATGCTAGATTCTAGTCGCTCTCCTATTTATTCCCTTAAATAAAGAGTCAAAACGAACCTTTGGTCCTGGCCAATTCGGCTTCTCCCACGGTTTGCTGGCGTCGCCCTCCTTCGCCTTGAGGTACGGGTGAAGGATACTTCTGTCAGCATCGCGGTGCCGATTCATCTGAATTGTCACCTTTTATAACTTTATATTGTCTCTGTCTGTGTATATCTAGTGTTTTTAAGGAGCTTCGCATTGGAACGGTATGGTTATACCATAAAAGAAACTGGGCCAGACTAACTGAACAAAAGTTCTGGTCTGACAAGAATTCAAGCAGAATCTCGAAGCAGTATTGTTCCCTACTCTTGTTTTCTGCCAGACTATTCGTGATCTACTTCGATAAGCTCTTTCTAGCCCGATCATAGTCTACGAATCACCAGAGGCAATGGGTACCGCACTTTCCGTGTTCTGTAGCATTACCCATCTAGTTTTTTTTATACAGAAATAAAAGATACTCACCGACTCCGTCAGATAGGAGGAAGTCGACACGGGGCGACGCTCCACGCTCTGGAAACGAATAGTTTCGTTTTAATTAAAAATTTGGGATTAAGAAATTAGAGAAAAGAACCCATCATGCTTCTCATGCCATGCCCCTCACCAGTGGTTTCTTTGGCACCAGCATACCGTACTACAAAAGACATTGTGATTAGGAAAGTTTAGAACCGAGTCACTAAGCATCTTCTTCACTAGCTCTGAGGTCTAACTGAAAGTGTAGATCTCCTAGCCTTCTCATTGTCAGTGAAATATTACGCTCTTTCCAACCACAAGGAAGCCTATCTTCCAAGAAGAAAGTGCTTTGTGTCTCATCTTTTTCAAAATTGACAATTTCAATTCACAAACCTTGAATCTCCTCTGTTCCAAAGGCTCTAGCTTGATCTGCGAACGCTTCGAATGCTCGGAGGGGAAGTCATCGGCCAAAGTTCGTCGAGCATCGGGCAGTTTCATCGAAGACAGAGGCATATTGGCGTTGGAACGGACCTTGGGGTCGATGACAGTTTGTTTGTAGTCTTCCTGTCTCATCGACACCTTGTAGTCTCCAGTTCCAGATGGCAGATAGCCGGCGGTGCCAAGCCTGATGTCGTGAACGGGCTTGTCTTCGCCGAGCTTGTAACTGGGAGTGATCGTCTTCACATTACCCTCAAGTTTCTTGCCTTCCCTCGTCTCCGGATGGTCTTCCTGAAATTATCTTTTTGTTTTCTCATCTTGAAAGGACCGCTTTCTACGACAACTCACAAATATCTGAAGCCTTTCTCTGAACGCATTCGAGTATCGAGGAGAGGAGCCTATAGGAGGCATTCTAGAAATGTCGGTTGGACCTGCAGTTAAAAGGAGAGAAGAAGGTTTTTGATGGTGGAAAATTTGCTGTAAACCGCGAAAACGGCCGGGAGAGAGAGCGAGGGCGTCGGCTGGCAACAGCCACACCCGTACGATAGGATCACAACCGATGGTCAGGAGTTTTCGACTGTTTTTTTCTTGACTGAGGACAATTGCAGCCCGGGATCGGGTAATTGGCTTTTGCGGAAAGAGAAGGATGGGATCGGGAGTCAAAAAGCCGGAAGACGGTCAAGTTGGTTGTCCAGATAAAGTATGAAAACAAGAGTCAGGAAGAGAGAGAAAAGTAGAAAGACATCCGAAGCTGATCCATCAAATTTGCATGGAAATAGCCGACAGGCCGGTTTTTGGATGTTTCGCATGCTGTGATGGCACGCAGCGATTAGTCCCGAATGGCAACAAGAGTGAGATAGAGGTAAATTCTCGGGATTTCTCTCTCGAAATGTCCTCCAAAACGTGTCTTAACAATCTGCTTATCTCGCCTGTTTCGACGGGAGAAAAAGATCTGTGTGACTAGTTAATGAGACTCGGTGAAAAAGTCCGAAAATGCACTCTCTTTCACTTTTGATCAACCCGTTTGCGTTGAGAGAAAGGATTTTAAAGGGGAACTCACCGGTCCAGGTGGTTGACCCTCTTCGTGTTTGACTTGGGGAGTTGACCATCGTTTGATCGAAGTCTCTGTCTCGATCCGACTTGTCATTGTGGAAATGTAGGTCTTGGGTGGAGGATTGCTCGGTGGAAGAGGAGGTGAGTCGAGAACTGGTACCGATACTTCCAAAGGTCGCACGAATACCGACACCGACGGCGGTTCTGAAAAGAATTATATTTGTAAGAAGACTGGTGGAAAAGGTTTCTGATAAAGTGAAAAATATCTGATAAAAGATAGTTCTGTTACAGACCTTTGGCAAGATCGTTTCACAAAAGTTTGTTGCGTAATAAACACATTGTTCGCATCGCTCAACCACTGAGAATTGATTTGCAACTGCTAAAAGACCAGAAAAGGACAGGGCTACTCAAAGCTGCAATTAATTCTACCTCCCTGTATCACTTCAATTGTTTACCCCATGAAAAGTCATTCTCGGTCAAATCTGCAGTAAATTGTCGGCATGCCTGCCTGTTTTCGCTGCAAATCGCATTAGAGTGTGTGCGGACCAAAAGGGCCATCAAAAAGTAAACAATTAGGGGAAAGAGAAGCGAGGAGAAGCGCCTGTAAGCGGTTCCAGCGACGACGACAGTGATTATTAGTGATAAACGGGTTGCGGCGTCAAGGTCTTAAAGAAAAGAAAGAGAAGACTGTCAACGGACGTTATTATGATGAACTTATGCTGCGGACGAAAGAGAAAGTTGGACTCTTGTTTTCGCCTCTTGATCCGAAAGACTCGACAATAAATTGGGAAGCAAACTGGGTCAAAACCAAACCGTGGAGTGGACGCGCACCATTGCACAAAAAGAGGCGAGAGTCCGAGACCGGGACCGATTCGTCTCACTCTATCCAAGAATCATTAGCTTGGTTAAAAACGAAGCCACGCCTCTGATTGGAATGCGTCATGATACTGTCTTTTTGGGTTAGAGGGGAAGAGACACCACGCCCTCTGAACTTGGAACGGGTTCCGAGGGCAATCTTTCAACTAACTCTACTTTTGCACGAACTTGCTTTGGATACAGTTTGAATAGAGTTAGAACAATCTTCTGATCGAGTGCATTAGTAGAAGAGGACAAGTCTTTTGGTTACAAAAAAGGGACACAAAAAGATGGGTAACAGTGATTATTTGTTTTTGAAAATCAATGGCAACCCGTCTTTCTATAGTTCCCGTTGGTGGGCGCGCGCATGTATTCACACCTAAAAGCGGGTATTCGTCTGTGTGTGCACATGGCAGACATCAAAAGGGAACCAAGAGTAAAGAAACCAGCTCTCCTCTTCACACATTCTTTTAGAAAAATGACCCAAATTTCGGCTAGAGACAAAATGTATGAGAGATGGCGACCCATGATAAGGAACTGACAGTCGAACGTAATAAACAACAGCAAGGGAATGCCAGTATAAACGAATCTTTCCGGGAAGTTTGAGATTTTTAAGGGAATAAAATGCATCAACTAGTCATCTTCTCACGAAACGTAATTTCCTACAAGAACTTTTAGAAAGTCAGAAAAAGCCTTTCTTAATGTAGTATTCTTGGATCCGTACCGTAAAATTCGCAGTAGTTATTCCATCTTGTCGGCTACAAAAGATCAATTCTAAGTAACGCAACAATGTAATTCACAGCAAATGCTGCATCCTACAGAACATTGTCAGTTGTAAGCAGTGAATTGATCTTCAGTGCTCGACTTTTAGAGCAAGTTTGTAAAAGGCTGGTAAGCCCAGATATTATGAAGAATAAAACACGGAGAATCTTCCAGAATATGACTGAGAAAGGGATTGTAAGATTCAATCAGTTCAGAAAAGTTCAAAAGAGACAGAGAGAAGTAACCCGAAAAAGCATTTGTGAGTTGAATCGTACAAGAACGTTTTGTGGGAGGGGCCCTGTGCTGACTCACAAGCTAGCGAACGAGTTCTTTGGCAATCGTATAAAAGAGGTTCAACTTCCGGACAAGGAAAGGAACTCCTTAAACCGTACAATCGATGCCGGGACAGGTAATTGCGGAGGTCCTTGGCGCCAGCCGCCCCCCGCATAATAATAAACCTTTCACGCACTTGTACCACATTACGCAACGGACAGAACATAATGAGACTCACCGATGTCCATCTTCGGCGGTGTCGATGCCATTGAAGAGGAGGACGTCCTGAAAACTTTATTTCATTTTCACTGTTGTTATTGAAAGAATTCTTAGACGAAGAAAGGTATATTCCTCATTTAGTATCATATTACTCGGTCTCTCGTTTCCTCGCCTGCCGACTGTGGCTAATTGCTTTGTCGGACTGGAATAGCGTCCACTGGTCCGACCTTTTCTGTCACATTTCGCTCGAAACGATCACGATGCCACGCCGCAGGAATCCCAACACAAAATGGTGGCCGACACAAAACAATGCTGCCGTTCCGAGCCATTAGAGGAACGATACAACAGAACAGTAAGCGGGAAAGGGGTCTTCTTCATTCCAGTATAGATTTAATCTTCAAACTATGACAGTTATTCTGTTGTTTCACAGCGTCGACCGTGTTTACGGATAGTCTTATATCTTTGACATTCTTCCCAAAAACTGTTTCCTAACTTGCCCCACATGGATTGGAGCATAGAGGAGCCGTCAATGTGAATTTGCTAGTCTGCCTTACATGTTTAAGTCAGACCTTGTACTACGAATGTTCGCACGATGCAAATTAAAAAAGGTCCAATTAGAACTCGTAAGAAAGGAGTGGTATCCCCTAGTTATATTCATATTTGTTCTAACAAGGAAAAGGTCTTTGCAATCAAAAGAAAGGGGCGAAGACGATTTTGATAGACGCGACCAGCTCCAGTTCAGAAAAAAGGCTAATCCAAAAGTGCCCACTGGGAAAAGTTTCCGTCTCTGGCACAGGGATTAGACGCCGCCGGGTTGAATCAGTCCTTCGGCCTGATCAAACATGATGCTGAAGAGAGGAGGATTAGGCTCCAAAAAGGACCATTAAAGAGAGAAGAATGAGTGGAAGAGCCGGTCGGAAGGCAGTCCTAATAAAAGGGAAATGTGATTCAGAGACGCAACACAATGCGGGCACACACATTCCCGAGTCCGGCCGCTGAACGGCTCTTCCGGTGCCACAGGGGACTGTACCATCAGTTCGAAAAAAAAGTCAGTCTTGGTAACCACAAGATAGTCCAGATGGGCAATATAAAAGCAAGAGCAGCTAGGTGACTACAAGAGAGTCCAATATAGTTCTACAGAAAAGTAAAGTTTCTTCCCGACTCAAGCCTGAGTTCCGAAGAGACTCAAGGGCTGCGGGTGCTACCTGAGTGACCAGGTTGCGGTAGGCGAAAAGACATAAGAAGAAGCTCAAAAATGGGTGAAAATGGAAGAATACACTTTCTTGTTTGTTCAGGCTCCTCATGGAATTGAGCAGACATGACCATAGAGAGAAAAAAGAAGAGGTGGCAACTTCAGATGATTAGCATAAGGAGTGAGAGTCAACAGCTTGCGTCTATGCGCGGCGGACTGGTTGCCGCCAACTGCTGACCATTCCTAATCCGACGACAAACAGCTCCAGGAACCTCCCGAGCTACTCCTGGCACGCTTGTTAGACAATCGTTAGTGGCACTTGAACTACTTTTTTATAGATTTTTTAGGAATGGCAGGAAGACTACCATTTGGTTATCACTTGTACAGATTTGATTTGTTTGAGTGAGAGGCGATATGAGAAATGAGAAGAAAGGGAGAAAAGGAACACATGTTCGGGAAGGACACGACATGATGAGCAGGTAGAAACACTTGATCTGCAATTTGATCAAACAAGCCGCGCCCTCGATTTCTTTCATTCCGAATAACTGGCAAGATTTTCGACTGTCATCTATAATAGCTGTCGCACTACGCAGTGAAACAACTTCCGAACAATTTTGGTTTGTGGCCGTATAGGGGGAATTCAGTTCAAAAATTTGGGACTAACATATTGTTTCTCCAGTTATTTGTGGTAGGTGCTTTCGTTCATTCCGGTAGTGGTCACTTCTTCCAGAGATCAAATGACGTAGTAGCCTAGAAAGATGAAAGAAAAGAAGACATCAATGTTCGACATCTTCTGATAGGAGAGGCGATTGTGTATGAGGTGGAATTTCATAGCAGAGAACGTGATGAAAGAACTTCGAAGAGACGAAGTGAAAGTAGTCGTCATCCAGCAGCATCAGTAAATAAACACAAGCCCAGAAGTTTCCCTTTCTGACTAAACTTGACAAACTTTCAAATTCTGATACTTTTGGGAAACAGAAATTTTTTGAATCCTGATTTTTTTCTAGAAGCTTACAGAAACTTGTCTTGTCAAAAAGAAAAGACACTAGACTTTGGGATATTGCTGGATGGCTGCTCTCTGCTTGTATCTTCTATCTGCGTCTTCCACTGCTTCTACCCATGATCAAAGCCCTTACTGTTCCGTGTTCTGTGCTTATTTTCTTTCAGTCTTTCTCTCCTCATTCTCTGGTCTTCGAGTATACTAGTCGCGGACCTTTAGCAGGTACTGTCAAACTTGTTTCCTAGTTTTCTCACTTTCTCTGACTGTGTTTATTTGAACTAGTAATTCTACACAAGATGTAATTCTTCTGATGTTATCCGCAGCATCCACAAGGAGCTTGAGTGGCAGTACCGTAACCGCATCCTCCTAAACATTGTATTTATCCAAACATACAAACCGACTCACCACAGCAATATCTCTTGTTCCGAGTGATCAATTCATTCTCTCTCGTCTTGGCAAATTCTTCTACCGAGTCATCCTGATGCTCATCTGACGTTGCGAACAGTTCGCAAGAAGCGAGAAGAATGAGGCAGAGGAGAACAAGAGGAGTCCGCATTGTTATTGAAAGAATGGAAAAGTTTGTTCATTTATAAGAAAAAGAAGCTGGTACATTAACATATGCCAACAGTTGTGTCAATATTGACCGTCTTACGTAGTGCTTTGTCCTCTGCCTCTATTGGCAGATGGTAATGTGTTTTGGTTTGTTTTTCTTCATACATTCATCGACAAAAAAGTACCGGTACAATGAACAGAGGTCAGAACCATTAATATACAAAACGAAAGACTTATTTGGGGATGGATCTTCTGAGACCGGCAGGTTTGAAACCGGAGAAACGTCTGATCGGGTTTGGAGTGGGTTTGTTGGCCTCTGCCTCTTCATCACAATCATCGAGCAGTGACTGCATAATCTTTTGGTAAGAATGCCAAAACAGACCAACCTTTGGTTTTTCTTCCACCTTGGATGAATTTTTGGCTATAGCCATAGAGTGATTCAGTCCAATTTCAGGTCGTTTGAATGGGTTCGATACTGTCGATGTCCTAAAATAAGTTTAGTAATATGATGAACAAAAAAATCTAACTTTCCAGAGAAATAAGGACTCTTTCCCAGGACTGGTTTTCCGGCTCCCAGAGGCTTTTTGAGGGTACTAACAGGAGTCGTTTTTGCTGGAGCTGGAAAACCAAAGTTTCGAAGAAAGCGATAAAAAAAACCGGGCGTTTCATTTTGTTCAGTTTTGAACTCTTCTTGCGACTGGAAAGATATCACAGAAATGTCGACAGTTTCTTTGATTTTGATGGAAATCTTCTCAGTTCTTTTCGGATCCACATTTTCTGAAACCGAACAAATTTAGTTTCAAGATACAGTCAAAACCTTTAGTCTTTGATTCAAACTTCTCCGGACAGTAGATTCTCATCAACTCGTCAGGAGATTGCGTGATATTAGGCTCATTCAGAATCTTCTTCTTGCGCTTGATCGGTCGCTCCTTTTCCGTTTTCTTTTCTGGCGAATCCTCGAGAGTCACAATCTCTCCCTCGAGACGTTTTCTCTTCTTCTCGGGAGATTCCAGCTAAAAACTCATGATTTGACAAAAAAGGGTAAAACCTGAAATATTCCACAGCTCTTCTGTTTCTTCCTTTCTGCGTCTCGCTCTTTACTCATCTTCAGTGCTCCACTCTCGAACGAATCGCCCCAAATAGACCATCTGGGGACGTTTTTGGGCAGAAAGAACTTGTCATTGATATGACCATCCGTCGCCTAATTATTGCTTTAGATAAAGGGATAAATTTACAAAGTTTCCTAAAGCAAGACGAACAGCGTTTCTTTGAGTCAAGACAATTCCAGCGTAGTCAAACGGCGTCTTCGACTTACAGACAGCTCCCAGAATTTTCGCAAACTAAATCAGTTTGAAGCCGTCAAACAGACAACTACCTCGTCTTCGTCGCTGTTCTCCTCAAGACCACGAATCTCTCCCAACGGATACGGATTCAGCGGCTTCTGGCAACGTTCTTTCGGATCAAAGACAATCTAGAATCGATTTCCAACATGGCTTTAAAAAAAGGGCTACCTGATGGAGGAACGTGTTCTCTGCACGAATAAAGTCCTGAACAAACGTCTTGGGTAGTTTCAAGTTGGGATCTTTGAGATAGCGCGGAATTTGGGGCAGAAGTTCTTCCAGATTCGTTCTCGAGGTTTTCATGAAGAATTTGTAGGCTTTGGCCAGTCCAACACCGTTTAGTCCGTTCTAACTATCTTTTGTTACTCGACGTAAAAGAAAAGTAACCTGCAAATAGTCGCACCCGGAGAGAATGCAAATTCTTCGGAACTTGATGAAGTCGAAATCCGTAGAGAACTGTCCGGTGAAACATTTTGGAAGAAGATCCTTCTTGTACACTTGACATCCGCCCGTCTCGGCTGCCCATTTGAACAAAATCTAACCAGTTTCATTACTGAAAATAAATATGAAATTACCGTTTCACAGCCAAAAGCGATGAGATCAGTGTCTTCGGTGATGATAGCATCGGCGAATCCTTCTCGGGCGAGATATGCGAGCTGAGCGTCGGATTCGTAAGGAGCCACAACAATGTCGACGTTTTCCATTGAGCGGAACATCTAAAGTTCATGTTTGAAATTCCCAAAAAGAGCAAACCTCGATGGTGTTTTCGATGATTTCAGGAGTCAAAGTCACGGCCTGTTGGAACTTGGCGACGGCTTCCTGTGATTTGCCTTCGAGCAAAAGTCTCTGACCGGCTTCCATATTGCTTTTTCTCTTCTCCTTTCGGCTATCATTGATGTCCTGTAAAAGATCGTTTGTTGACAATGACTGCTACGTAGTACCAAAGCCTATGTTAACGTTCTTCGTGCAGAAAAGAGTAGTCCTCCGAAAACAAACAAACCTTTTTAGCTGGAAGAGGACGACCATCGAAGACCATAATCACGTGGCATCCGAGAGCCAAAAGAGCGTTGACGTGCTTCTTTACATATACGAGATAGCTGGAAATGAAAAATTGGGTTGAGAACAAAGAAGAACAAACAATTTAGAGTCTTTTCCAGCCGCGAAATCGCCCATCGAACCGAAGAGTCCTTTGTGAAGAAGACAGCTAACATCTACTGCTATGGAACATCCTTTGTAATCGGCCACATTTCCCTGAAACAGTTTCGTTTTATTCATCTTTACAGTGGTCCCATTGGTTCCGCTTCTCTCACTGTTAAATATGAAATTCTCTCTCACGTGATTTAGATAACACGAAAACAATCAGAGAATATTCATATTTACCGCAATGCCCAAAGGACAATCCCGTGGCAAAAATACATTTCCGGTTTTTGGCAATACCAAAAAGGAGAGAAGCTTACCGGTTTAATTGCAGCATCTACGAAGTTGAAAAGGCTCTTGATTCCCATCTTCGGATGGGAAGATTCAGTTCGACCGGGCCTGAAACTTGAACTTATTGAATGGGATAAAGTAGCATTTCGAAATTGTCAAATATAATGATACATTTCATGTGAGCTCCTGCTATTTACAGCTGTATTTGTATTTCCCCGATATTTCCGCTCGGACCCGTCGACATAAACAATCACATGTGCTAAAAGAGTTGGGCGTGGCCTGGGATGCGCCAGTGGTGATACCAGTCAATAGTCGTCATGATTTCTCTCGTTATCAGCGCAATTACGCTCTCACTTGCGGCATCTGCTTCGGATGGTGAGTATACAACTTTTTGGTCACAAGCACAGGTTCAGCGTATGATCCAGATTACGAATTTGAAGGTTTGAAAGCATACAATAACTGGTGGTGGTTGCTGGGAATATAGCTATAAACGTCCGATTTACACCCTCTGAAAACAATTTTTCAGTCCTTCGCGCAAGGAGCTACATTTTCGAGGCCGTACCGAACGGAGTCGGGTCAAAACTGATTGGGATCATCGACTTTGAACAGACTGGAAGTCTCACCAAGGTTCGCTGAGATTTGATAAGCCTGTTCCTCATGGTCAAATCACGAATTATTGCAAAACAAACAGGCCCCGTCGAGTGTTGAGACAACAGACAGTTCACGTTTCAGCTGAACGGCTCCATCTCTGGGCTGAAGCCCGGCCAACATGGTTTCCATGTTCACGAGAAAGGAGACATTGGGAATGGATGTCTGGCAGCTGGGAGTCATTTTAACCCTCATAAAATGAACCATGGAGGTCCCAGTGATGCCAACAGACACGTCGGAGACCTTGGAAACATCAATACTCCAGTACGTTGGATACAACCGGTTTTGAGGATTACAGAGTGTCATTTGACAGTCGGTAAATAGTCTAGATGTTTGCGGCTAATAGCAACAGCGAGATAAGCAAAAGTTAGGCCAATTGACATCACGCGACCTATATCAACAGGGTATTTACACCCGCAACCCGTCTTTTATAGTTATATATTGCATGAAAGAGGTAAAATTGCAGGCTTCTGGAGATACTCCAATCAGTGTGGCTGACTCGTTAGTCGCACTGACCGGAATTCATTCGGTTATCGGAAGAGCCGTCGTGGTTCACGAGAAAATCGACGATCTTGGCAAAGGAGGAGCTTCCGACAGTCTCACCACAGGAGCTGCCGGTAAAAACAAATTGTAAAGATATGGAAAGGATTTTCAGGTGCTCGCCTCGGATGCGGTGTTATCGGTATCAGCTAGGCATGGTTTCGTTCCCTTGTCCCGTTAACCTCTTTCAAAACCCACTGAATTTCACCTCAAAAAAGGCAAAAAATAGTCTCACTTTCGACTAAAAAAGACCCCTATATTAACAACTCCTAGAAGCACGAAAACAAAACTACAAGACTTAGCTATAACATAGTTTTCAGGCGTTATCGAAGAGATCGAAGTCACAACAACAGTTGGGCCTTTGAACGACGAAGCCTCTACAAATTATATTCCTCTTGCCTCCACATCTACTCCTTTTTTGCTGGGATTTTTACTGGTATTGCAAAGGATCTAGTCTTCTAATACCACAATAAAAAAGGCATAATAATCGAATAAAAACAACTGGAAGCGGACAGAAAATATAATTTAGAGATTTATGTAATAATTGAAATGTGAAAATTTCAAAAAAAAAAAAAAAAGATGTACCGATTCGTATTTCATAGCCGTAAAATCGAGGACTCATCACTTCTTTGAGAAAATTGAAGAACGGGCAGTGACTTTGATAGGTTTTGTTGAGATCGGGGGCTATGTGCTATAGGACACACCAAGAATGGACTTGTGGTCAGTGTCGAAAATATCTATTTGTCCTCCGAAAATATCGCCATTTTCAAGCGGAGCGGAGGCTGAAATTGTTACAATGTTTTACGCTGTGAAAATTTACTTACATTCATTGGGAGAAACAGAATCTGGAGAAGCTTCTTTCTTCGTCGGAATTCCATTATAATTACCTCGAGTCAGTGGCTCATTGACGGGAAGAGGAATGTTCAGACTACCAGCTACGGCCGCTGAAAAAAAATTTTTATAGGTAAAGACAACACAAACTTACTCATAAATACCATCATGGCCTGCTTCATTTCGCGCATTTCCTTGGCATAAGCCTCCTGGTCCATGGCGATCTTCTTCACTCCTCGTATGATCTCCGACAGCTTCCGGTTCATCCGAATAATATCTGCTTTTGTGACAACGCCGTTGTGATTGGTCATTCCAGAGACCGAGGCCAATTGACGTTGAAAGTGTTGCAAAGCATCTTCTTCTTCGTCGACGGGGGCGTCTCGGGTCGAGGACTCGTTTTCATCAGCAGGCAGGTCTTGTCCGGTATCATCATGAAGAGATTGTGCGCTGTCCTCTTCGTTTCCTTATGTAGCCTTGTTTTGAAGAAAAATGTAAATACTAACCTTCCACAGCTGAGCCCATATTTTTGCACAAACTATTTATAAAATCCAAGTTTGACCAAGCAGAAACATCGTTGTCATGATCCTCAACTTCTCCATTCTTTTCTAAACAGTTCAAATTTTAAAATAAAAAGACTCAAAAACCTTCGACTTTGATAGTTCTCCTTCTTTTGGTTGGCGTCTCGGAAGAAGGAGACCCTGATGCGAGTTCCGAGAGCTGGGTGACGAAATCACGAGGAGCCGACTTCTTCCTGGGCCTGATTGGTGGCAAACAAGCGCCGTACATGTCTTTGACTTTGACAAACTGATCGTAGAGTTCTTGACTGTCTCGCGCCCATTTCGGACAGCTTCCTCTCTAACAATATGTTTAAAAGAACGGTTTAAAATAAAAAAACCTGGATGTTATTGTGAAAAAAGTCGGCAATGAGCTGATGGTAGAGCTTCGAAACTCCACATCGTTGGTAGAAATCCCTCAAAAAGACCGTCTTGTCGTTTGCCTGCTGGAAGGGAGTATCTCTGTTGGCTAATTCCTGGAGCAGGGTTATCTGAATTTTGATCTTCTCCTCCGACGACATCTAAAACTTCATTTTTAGAAAGCAAGAACATAACGAATGCGAAAGATATTTCAAAGAATGAACAATAGAATATAAAGAATGAATTGCATGACATGTTTAATGAGACCGTTAGATATACAACTAGATAAACACGTGACAACAAGAACAATTAATCCGCTTTCAATCGCTCTCAGACTCTTCAGAAGAGGCCATCTTTTTAGGTCGTTTCTTCGGCGTGTCGTCTTCGCTGTCCGACGACATCCGAGATTTAGAAGCTGCTGGCTCATCGTCGTCGCTGTCGGCGCCGATTATCGGACGATCAGAACCCGAATCGGAGGAAACCAATTTTGTCTGAAAACTCAATTGGCCATCACCAAAAATAACAAAAAGATCAATAAATGTAAGGAATAAAGAGACGGCTATAGTAGCAATCAATGCGCGGCATGTCACTGTCAGCCGTAATGAATGTCAGCGTCAGCACACACACACGCATGTCAGCCCCAAGTCAATAGCGTTGACTCAGCTAGAACAAAATAACAAACCTTTAGTTTTTTCGGTTTCGAAGAACCAGCATCCTCGCTGTCAGACGTTTGAATTGCCGGCGGAGGGCTGTCTTCTGCTAGATCGGGAATAGGCGGAGGAGCTCCGTCAGACGAGTCTGACTCCGAAGACAGGTAAGCTCGACTTTTTACTGAAACGTTCTATAGAAGATTAAAAAAGAAGAACTTACTCTTAGCGCTCTGCTTGGCAGAGAGTTTGGCATCGATCTTTTTGTCAATCTTCTTTTTCTTCTTCTGTTTCCTCTCTCCTTCATCATCTGTTCCACTTCCGCCGAGTTCTCTCTTCTCTCGTCGTTTTCGAGATGCTTTCTTTGCAGATTTCTGAATTATGTTAATCTAAGAAAAAGATAAAAATCTTACATCTTTCTTCCTTCTCTCGCCGCCTTCTTCGCCCTCTCCTCCTTCTCCTCTCCAATCGCCCATATCCGAACTGTCATTGACGAACTCGTCGCCTTCGCCTCCTTTCTTCCGACGACCACCACCTCCTCCTCCACGCGACTTTTTCTCATCTTCTTTGATCTGAAAGTTGAAAGGAAAAGACTGTTGACAGATAGAGACGCAGAGTGTGACACAACCCAATCGATCGACACAGATAGCGGTTGTGACTGACTGATACACTGTCAGTGCCAGTCAGGACAAACAAACAATCGCGGGGAATTAGTTTTTGGAAAGAGACAAAATGTCAGCTACCAACTGAAAAGACCGAGAGAAAGAGAACCGGTTGACAGGCCGAGGAAATGACTGGCGGACGGCGGGCGACGCGTCCAATTGACAGGCGACGGTGAAAGAGAGCGAGTCAACCGAAGGAAGCAAGCTAATCAGCATTCCGCATTACAACTACTCTGCTGCCTGGGGGATATTTCAGGCGAAAAGCATATAGACGAAAAAGAGACAAACCTCAGGGAGCTTGAGATAAACCTTGGTCATTTCGACGAAAGCCTTTCTCATGTTGACAGCATCCTCCATCTTGCTTCTTTCCGCCATATCCTTCTCTTCCTTCTGACGCTTCAGTTTTTCCATCAGAGCAGCTCGTTCCTAATATAGACAATTCAACACAAAAGAAATGAAAATACAGTTTCTTGTTTCCTTCTCATCTCGTCCTCGATTCGGTCCTGTTCCTCAGCTCTGCTCAAATAAGTCTGCGCCTGTTTCAGGAGATCGTGACATTGACGAGCTTGCTCGCCAGATTTCGTCCTCGAAACTAATTTGACACCTCGCAAAGCCTCGTCCCTGTTCGCGTGGATGAACGAGTAAATTCTCTCAGCTGTTTTGAGGTCAGAAATGGCTCCGTTGACCATAGCACTCGTCGCCTTACGATCTTCCAATACTCGTTTTGACATTTTCTTCAACACATAGGCGTAATTGAACTTGATAAGAACGTTATCCGGAGCTTCATGTATAGCCTGAAATGAATTTTACAACGACAGAAGAAAAAGTAACCTTTTCCATGGTTTCTCTACACTCCGCCATTTTGTTCGAAGCGTAGTAGGCTCTAGCTAATGAGACCAGCACATTGGGATCATTTTCCTTCTGGAATTTCCGTATCGCGTTCGTGTACATTTGAATGGCTGGAACGAATTGCCGAGTTTCGACGTAGACATTGGCTATGTTCATCCAAACGTCGAAGAACTCCGAAGTTGCCTCTCGAACCTACAATATTTATATGCTCGACAAAAAAGTATGATACCTGCGAGAAAACGTCACGAGCTTCCTGCCACTTTTTCTTGTGTGCCAGTATACATCCGATACCATTAGCGGCCCACATGTTTCGGCTTTGGATTTTCAAAGCACGCGTGTACATCATAAGAGCTCGATCGATGTATTTGGCGTCCTGAATTCACTATTTAACCAAATGAACAAGTAAAAACGAACATTAGCTCTGTCACGAATGGGATTGAAGAGACCATCGAGCCAGATATTTCCCAAGGCGACATGAGAATAGGCGTCCTTACGAGCAGCGACATTCGGCACATTCTTGTCCTTGTCTTTTAGAAGATGTTCGAATTTCTTCTGAGCCGGTCCGAATTCGTGTTTCTGCATGTGTAGAAGACCAATCAGAGTCCACGGATTCGGATTGTTCGGGTCCAGCGAAATGGCCTCTTTGAACAACATCGAAGCGTCGTAGATTTGACCTCGATCACGGGCAAGACATCCCAAACGACACATTGCTAATGAAAATGAGTTCATATAGTTAAGCAAGGGTACCATCCATGTAGTTGGGTTGTTCACGAAGAATTTCCTTGTACAGATGTTCAGCCTCTTCAAACTCACAGAGATGCTCCATACACCGAGCCATGTTGTATCGAATAGTCACCAGAATATCCATGTCCGAATAGTTTCCCTCGCTCACCATATCCTACATTTCTGTTTTGCTGTAACTAAATGGACTAACTATAATTCTCTGTTCGGCCATCTTGTACATATCTCGAGCTTCTTCGTATTTGGACTGATTGAGATAGAGAGATCCGATATTGTTGATGATTTCGGCGCTGACTTCCTCATCATTTGCTGTCAACAACTCGACAGACTTCTCATACAAGGACAGAGATTTCTAAAGAGTGATAAAAATAAAGAAGATAAAACTAACAGCAGGATCGGAATGTTCAAGAAGTTGGGCCAAATCGACGAGAACTTCTGTGTCTTCGGGGAAAGATTGGAGATACTTCGTGAAGTAATCTTTGGCCTTCTGCTTGTGCTCAACATTTTTGGGATCTTCGGAATTGGCGTATAGGGCACCAAGTGCTTTCATCGAGTCCGTACAGGTCGGATTGCTCTTGAGGATGTGTTCGAAAGCACCGCGAGCCTAATAGTATGATCTTAAGAACAAAATAAGAGGAAAATAACCTGTGCGTATTCTCCGCGCTGAATTTGGAGCTGTCCGAGACCGTAATAGGGAAGGACAGAGTTGAGATTGAGAGTCGTAGCCTGGTAATAGTACTAAAATACTATCAAGTGGAAAAAATGAATGAGAAAAACCTTGAAAGCTCTTTCAAAATCGCCCTGAACATGATAGCAGCGCGCCAGTTGATAGCAGGCCTCGGACTTGATGCTGTCACTGTCGGCAATGTTCAGGGCATGGGTGGCAAAGTTGTCAACTCGCTGGAGATCCTTCTTGTAGAACAGATGATTGGCCAAATTGACCAAGACAACCGGATTGTCACTTTCCAGCTTGTAAGCCAATCCGAGACGATAGATCGACTGTTTCAGAGCGTCCGCCGTGTGTTCGTTTTCGTCCAAAACGGCCAGCGAGACGAGGGCCGAAACACATTCCGGGTCCACTTCCAGAGCGCGTTCAAAAGCTGTTCTACATACATTTTGTGGAGAGCATGGGGGAAATCAACTGACCTGGCCTTGTCAAGTTGTCCAAGCCGAACTAGACACATTCCAATGCCGACTCGGAAGTCTGGTGGACCATCAGGCTTCTGTTTGAGACACTATAATTCATATTAGGAGAGAATACGGTAAAACTGTACCTTTTTGTAGTAGTAGAGAGCCGTCTTGTACTCTTTTTTGTTGAAATTAATACAAGCCATACCCATCATGGCCGGAATACTGTTTGGATTCTGAATTTTTTATATCAACCAAATTGAAAAAGTTCTACCTGTTTTAAGACAAAGTTGAACTGCTGGGCAGCTTGGTCGAGTTTTTGGCCTTTTCCCTCGATCAGACAGAAGTAGGCTCGTCCGGCGAGATGGTTCTGATCATACATTTGGACTCGATCGGCTGTCGTATAGAGCAAAGTGGCTCTGGCGAAGAAGTGCTTCCTCACGTCTTTATCATGACGTTCGTTGGCTCCCTGCATGGTTTTCTAAGAAAAAAAAGGAAAATAGCTTACTTGCATGACCATATGAGCTGCCAAGATGTCGAGAGCCAACATCTGATCCGTTTCGACTCCCTCATACTGCAGATCCGCTTCGATACCCGAGACTTCAAGAATAGCAGAAAATTCTTCGTACTTTCCCATTCGGTAGTAAGCTAACTGAAAGATTCGTCTATTTCTGTTTAATAAGGAAGACAAACCCCCAATTCGATCCATGAATTGAGTTTAGGGTGTTCTGAGCGAAGAATATTGAGGCCGTCAGGTCCGGGAGGCAGAAGATGGTAAAATATTTCGATCGCCTCTACACTAGACTTTTTCAAAGGAATGGAGACTTTTCTGTCTTCCTTTTCGTCGACGCCCATCTTCTGAAGACGTCAATTTGAGCAAAATAGTGAAAGCGAGCCACGAAACATCTCTCCTTAGGATTACCGACAATTTTCTGTCAAAACGAATGCACGACAAACAAATTGTTGCTGTAAACAGAGGAAAGGAGGAGTTCGATCGAGAAAATAATATAGAATCAAAAACGGGAGCTGCTCCGCTGATAATTTTTGGGTTGGAGCGCGCGGATATTTTTTTAATCTTTTCAATTGGGAAAAAGTTGCAACAAAGCCGGTTTTAATCATGATGCAAAAAAGGAATGGCAAAAGTATTGGAGAAATAGCTGATGCGAATAAATGCGCGATTCATCGAATAAACCAGATAAAATGAATGAGTTTACTGAGAGATCGTAAAAAAGACAAATTGTGAAATTGAAGATTAATTGAGAACATAGCTGATTGGATGATGGAGAATGGTGACAGAGTCTTTGCTTTGTTCAAACGACGCCTTCACAATTCCCATCGACTCGAGCTGACCGAGAGCGGCGTAGAACGACGGAGTCGTGTTTTCCTTGTTCAGTGTCGCATATTCCGATTCGTAGTTCTTCAGCCAGTCCGAAATCTTAGCGCTTTTCCAATTATTCCGCTGCTGAAGACTGCGGAAAGCAACTGAGAGTGGCTCGTTTTTGTTCTTCTGAAAAGTTTTTTTATATTAAAAAAAAGTACCTCCAGAAGCAGCGAATTTTCAACAACTGCGGCCGGATCACAATATAGCGCCTTTTTCGGATCGTCTCGAATCAAAAACTGCTCGCTTTGGGGTAATTCCGTCCAGGAACGGAGAAGTTGGCCAACCATCGTCTGAACATATGGCTTTACATTTTTTTTGCTACAAAATAACATTGTAAGCGCATTGGAGAGCTGCCTGCGGTCCCGACTGTTTTTCGACAAGAGTGGCCTTCCGTTTGTTCTCTAGCTGTTTTCGTAATTCCAAAGAGCTCATTTTAGCTGGCTTCGGAGTAGCCATCTGAAAATGATTGAAAATAGAGAAAATTAACATTTTTACTTTTGTTGAAGTGATCGTTTCGGCGTCTTTGGCAACATTGTTCGATTTGTGCTCGAAAACTAAGGCTGTATGTCGCTTCATTTCTTTGCGCACCGAACTAGGAATACAGTCCAATTCCATCCATTGGCCGATTTCGGTAGCATTCATATCCTTAGACCTAAATACTCTAGTTCCATTAAAACAAGAAAATGAACCGGAATGTTCCCGTCTGAATTTCCTCGTGACATTTGAACAGATCCGCATTCACAGTCGAGGCGTAATAATCGAGATTTTTCCAGTAATCGTCAACCGAAGTCACGAAATCGTCCTGAACCGTTGGCAAGTATTTATAAGCAAAAACCAAACATCGATCTCGATGGTCTTGGATTGCTCTTGTTGCCAGTTGTGATGTTTCACACAGAGCCGAATCGTCTTTTTGATTTCCTCCACGGAGAAACTGTTGCAGAAATACCGAGACCTAAAGGAAAATTGTGTTTGCCAAGAACACTTTAAAAAAAGACCTGAGAAGAGTGAGAACTTCCCCGGAAACATAGATTCTGTCGGATCGACACTTTTCCAAGACACACTTGATGACTCGATCGTAGATGGCCTCGGGCTTGGGCATATTGAACACTTCGGCGTTTATGCTCTTGAGAGTGTCGAATGAACAAATATCCGAAAAGGAGGAAACCCCTAAAAATCAAAATATTAGTTGAAGATGAGGAAAAAACCTGTGGAAGTGCAAATGACAAACTGATGCTGAAGACCGAACCATTGGGAGAGATGCAGAAGATTTTCGACGAATTCCGGAGACAAACTTTCAATTTGTTCGATGAGAAAGATACCGTGTGATTTCTAAATCAAATCAAATGTAAAAAGAATTAACGAACCGATTGTTTTGCAGTTTCTATGACATTGCGCACTTGAGAATCCTTGCTAATGCGGAAAATTGTGGTTTTTAGGTCGGATTCTAAGGCCTTCCGGAATATGGCCACGTGAGAGAAACTGCAACAGACGACGGCAGTCCGAATCGCCTCCTCATCTCCTAAAATTTTATTTGCTTCAGAAAAGAGGATAGAAACCGCTATGGTCGGCCAGAAAGTCCATCAAATCTTTGGATGCCTGGCTGAACATCTCCGTCACACATTCGTCCACCTCTTGTCCCAGATTTTCTGTAATGAGTAAGTTCTTCTTGGCGTCTCTTGGCTGTCTCTTCAATCCTTTCTTCTTCTCTCCAGGCTGGAAATGACACCAAGACATCTGAAAAAGTTTGAATACGGTTGTTTAATGAGCGGTATAACTACGAGAAACTAGTTTGTTAAATAAAAATAAAACTGACAAAAAATAATTTAATAAGCGATATGTGGCTAAAAAGGCACCGTTTACAACCTTAAGAGCAAATGTGAGATCTGGATAAGTGGACTAAATTGGCTACATGCTGTTCATTTTCTCGAATCCTTCCTTGACATCTTCAACGGCTCTGGCGATAATTCTTCGAATCTCGTTCAATCCAATCTCGTAGTATTGGGCATAAAGAGCCAGAGCGAGGAGAACCAGAAGGAAAACCCTTAGAATCTTGCGATAGGTGGGAGTCATCGGTAGTTTCGTGTTCAATGGAATAAGCCTACATGTTTAGTTTGTTTGCAAAAAAAAATGAAAATCTGCTTACATTTTGGTGGAAAAGTTGTGAATCGGACCAAAGCAGAGAGTGATCGTGGTGAGGACAAAGCAGATGACATTGAATGGCATACTAAAGTCCGGAACTGGCAGAACTACCAACAACACATTTCCGTGAATCGTAATTGGCGCTTTCCCGCGGTTTTTTTCAATCCCTGGTGGCGAAAGACCTTTTGTGTTTTTAACTGTGAGAATGGCCGATGGCACGTACATTCCATGGTTGGAATCTGGGGGATATTCTCGTAGTCTGAACTTGTTGAAAGTTAGGAATAGTTTGGAAATAACCTGAGGAAGGCCTTCTTGAAGTCGAACGTCACCTGACATTGAGATTTTGCGGGAAGGTCAAACTCGTACTCCATGACAGCAGGTCGTTTTCGGGAAATTGAAGGAACAAACGAATGAGCGTGGATTTCTACCTTCTAAACAAATTTGTTAACTAAAAAATAAAATATACCTTGTTTTTTCCGCCTTGCTCACAGTTCAATTCGAGGGTTTTGTAGTGAATTTGGACGAACCATGGGATGCTGTGAGTGAAGACAACTCGCCTACTCTCCTCCGAATTGATAATCATGGTCACCATTCGACCGGTATAGTCACCAACACCTCCCAGTTTTGAAGAAAGGCTAAATAAAAAATGGAAAAAGTTAGAGAAAAATATACCTGATTATGGGATAAGCCGAAGGTGGCTTGGCGCCCTGAAGATCGACTCGTGGATTTTTCGGAGAAGTTTCGTTGTTGACGTCGAGATACAGGAAACCAGATCTTAGCTCTCCACCCAATGGAACCTGAATATTTCATTTAAAATTATTAATTGAGCAAAAACCTCTGTAGAGTCGGATGCCTCAATCCAGACGGAGCTCTTGTTCGCTGCTCGACAGCTTCCGACAATCTTTCGCCCAAATAGGGTTTCAATATCTACTTCTACAAATTTACTCGATAGAAAAATTGAGAATGAGACCAAACCATTCACTCTAGCCGATGTTTGCGGTGCTACGACGTTTAGATTCAAATCCAGCTGCCAATTGTTCTCTTTTTGAACAACTTTCAATCCCATCGAATGATAGGAAGAATCGTACAGCTTCAGCGGGTTCAAGAGAGTTGTCAGACCATTCTAAAGGGAATAGAATATGTAATTAAACAGTAAGAGATACCTGTTTGCAAGGAAACAATTTCCTCCAAGGAGTCAAATTCTCCGTGCAGACAGTTTCCTTAGCCAGAGCAGCATACCGGAACAGAGATCCGGGAATATTGTGGCGGGTAGTTTCAGCGAGATGTACGGGAGAAGAGGTCAAAGTTGGAATAACCGGAGTCAGGGAGGTACAGACGATTCCGTTCAACGAGTTTATTACACGCCGCCATTTCTCATCAACTCTGAACATTTTTTAAATCAAACTATGTAGAAAAAGTCTTACTCTGTCTCATTTCCCTCAATCCAGGCGTGAACGTAAGCCCCAGTTGGAGCACTCGGCTGTGGCGGAATTCCCCACTCTTCGGAAAACCATCGTCCCATTCCGAGAGAAAATGACAATTCTTTGACGGAATACTGAGAAATCAGTTCGGCAATCACACGTGGAAACAGCTTATATTCCTTTCCTGTGCATGCTTTTTTGAAGAACAAAAAAGAGAAACTGACCAATATCCAAGGAATCGCTAGAAACTAAAAATTTGAACTGAGACAAAAAGTTCCCATTCTGCAGTTTCGTTATGACGAGATCTTCCGTATAAGTGTCGGCTGACGCTGCCGAAAGGCCAATGGCCAAAATCAGCCACAAACGCATGCCTGTACCAGGATTTTCACAATCAAATTACTGAAAACGGTATACATTGATAATTACAAGAGATGATCAAATAACAAAGCAAAGAAAAACTCATTTATAATGACTAGAATAAGGCTATTATGATTAGGAACAAGACACGTCATTGGGACAAGTTGGGGAAGGATATATCAAAATGAGCAAGAAATGAAAGATTAGATGTTTTTGAAGAACATCTTTATTTTGTGTCCGGGCTTTGAGAGGTCGTGGCGGCTGGACAAAATGCGTCGGAAAAATACTAGTGGTCGGGGCAGGGGATCGAACCTGCAAATGGTCTCTAGAAAACTTGAATGTACAAATTACTGTTCTACGGGGGCTTTTTTCAGATTAAAGAGACAAGAGGCTTCAACTGTCAAAATGAACGGTCCTTCTTGACCGGACATGAAGGTCGACGGCCGGATACTGTACGTTCCGGCGGGCACCTTTTCCAAAGCCAAGACGGTGTATCCGGGTCTGAATCGGAGTTACCATAAGAACAAAGAAGAATCACCTGAAAACACCGGAATCAGTTCGTTCGAAGCTGATATTTCGATTCGATGACACCTGACGAACCTCGAATCCGACACTGTACTGTTTCGGACCCTTGAGCACTATCAGAATGTTGTTCTCATCGCTACCATCTTCGAGAGAGATATGATAGAGCGGATTGTTTCTAAAATTAGGTCTTTTTTAATAAATAAAAAGATGCACTTGTAGTTTTCTCTCGATGCGCCATTACCACATCCGGCGGCCGATTTGCCTTGCCATTTTCCAGTTTCCGTCTTCGAATGTTTATACGGACTTTTGATTGGTTGCAGCTTGAACGGTGCACTGGAATAGACTCGGAGAGTGTAGTGAATCGTGTTCATCTTTTCGTACTAAATTAATTTTCATTTTTCAATAGAAAACAACAAACCTGAGCGACTACGAGCGTGTATTTCTGCAATCCTGGCTCCTCCACTAGCATCTGACACAGATAATGAGGCGAGTTTATGCGGGTACCGTCATAAAATGGTTTCGGATCAACTGAATTTGTTAAAATGCCGAGAACAAAAGCTACTTACACGGCAAATAGACCTTCTTTCCCGACTTGTAGACCATGACGGTGATGTATTCCTTGTTGTCGGCGAAATCGGCAATGTCGGTAATGTGTCGTGTGAGAAGGATCCAGACGGCTGTTTTCGTCTTGTTGTTCACTTCGAGTGTGTATTGTGGATTGTCTGCCACCGAATAGAGATCTTTTACTGGACCAGCGCATGCATTCCAGGAGCTGAATTTTATTAAAGCGAGCCTGCCCCGCTACATCTTTTGAATTTGCGCGCGCAAATTCTTCGACTCCTGATTCAATGGTGTAGTGGTACTCTGCGTGGTTACTATTTTTGAAGTACTGGGTTCAGCACTTTGGCACGGTAATTGTCTTTTGCTTATTCGTTTACACGTCTTATAAAACATATTAACGAAGTAGCGAGTTAGTAAAAGTCTGTGCATTCGATAATGATGCTGAAGCCAATTTATGTACTCAATCCCCGTTTCATATAAGGATGTCGAAAGATAAACATCCCCGAGTATCCTAGAGAAATGCAAAAAACATTATAGGCATGTGAGAATCGAACCCCTGCTCATTTGTTTTACAGTCAATAATGTTATCCACTAGGCCAGTCAGCGGAGGCGGCGCCGATCCTCGGCGACGCACATGAGCTTCGCTAATCAATGCACGGTGCTAATCAACAAGCGGGGGAGGCTCGCTTTAAGTTTGGAGACATGCTACTAGCTTACGCATGAAGACCGTAAGTGAAGGGGAAAAGGGCTGGATTCCAATTGACGTAGAACACATCGAAGAAGTGACAAACTGACTCGAGATCGATCCAAAACACACCTAAAATCTTGTATTTGAGAAAGCAAATAACAATACCGTCGTCTTTCTCTTTTGCTTTGGCTGGATCGTAGCCAAGAGCTTTACACAATTCTGGAGTCCAGCTGCTCACATCGTTTTCTGAATATCTTCCCTTCCATCTCAAGTGGGTCCACGGATTCTTGACCATCAGCAGTTGTTTGTTCTGAGTTCAGGCATAAAAACTATACAAAGAGTCTCTCACGCCTATTTTGCGCAAGTCGAGCACCGCATACGCGTGAGAATCGACTAGACCAGCACGATCACAGTCCGCTTGGCTCAGTTTTCCGGTAGCTAGGGTGATGAGACAATCTCCGCGATGGAATCTGGACATGAACTTTTCGAAGACGACAGTAGGATCGAAATCTCCTTCTCCAGGCTTCTTGATAGCTACTCTTTCCGGAATCCAGCCGGTCAGAGTATGCAGGTCGATATTCTGCACAAAAAAGTTTATAAATCACTAATAAAAGGCTACCGAATTGGATCCAGGAAAGTCGTATCCTCCCATGACTTTCATGTAAGCCTTTTCCAATAGCGATACCCAGAGATCTTTTTGCTGACTGTAGGAACACATCATGGTCTGTCCGTCTCCGATTGGGAAGAAATCGTCGACGATGACCTAAAATTGGTTTTTGAGGAAATGTAAAGTAAAGTACCTTTCGCCAAACTCCGTTTATATGAAACTTTATCATGTACTTTCCGGACGGATTGTACACTGGTTGTCCACGTGTATCCTGGGGATAGATTATGCTAAAGTTAACAAATTGAATAAGACAACAGTTAGCATACCTCGTAACCAGACGTTTTCCAAAGCGACTTTCATATCTAGCTGCGATCGACAAAGACGATACAAACGAGCAATCCGAGATTACTGTCTAAACCTAATGATACAGGAAAACTTCAGATGTTTTCACCTGTTTGATGGTTCCACTGTCGACATTCTTGATAATCGCCGGCTCTTCTAGAAACTCGGATGGCCTCATCCATCCTTTTAGACGCTTTTTCTGCTTCTCTGCCAGGGGAATCTTTCCATCCGGATCCCTAGAATGTCTTATTGTTAGACCGAAGAATTTAAAAAACATACAAAAAAGGCGAGAGGAATGAGAATTTCTCTTTCAGGTCGTGTAGCAAAAAGGGGACGTAATTTCGGCCGTTGATGTTGGAGGTAGTTCGGAGCACAGCGAGCTCCTCTTTGGTTAGTCCATCTTCCTGAATGGTTGTTTTGAATATATGTTGAATGAAAATAATACCTGTCTAGGTCTTTCTCTTGAAGGCGAAGACGGTTCAGAAACAGATTGTGGTGTGATGAGTGGAGAGGGAGGAGCAAGGCCAGTTGTATTAATAGCTAAATTCGTTCTATGAACATATTTGATCTGGTTGATTGATTTAGTTTGCTGAAACCGGAACATTTTAAGAAGAGAATCAGCAGTACCCTGGCGATTTCTTGCAGTCTGGGAAGTTCTTTTTTAAAATATTCAGCTCTGTCAATATAGAGTATGAACTTACGAATAGCAGGAACTTCTGGAAGATTTGCTGCTAACTGAGCAAAGTTGAGACGGGACTGCTTTTCTGCGAGATGTTCTGCACGGATGAGGGCTTGCGAAGCTATAGCTTTCAATTTTTTACGTAAGTTCTCGTCTGCGCAAGTTTCTTGCTGAAAACGATTATTAGTAAAACTAAAATAGGAGTCTTACCGCTCGCAAACACAGCTCGACAGCCTCTTGATACCTGTAGATGGCTAGCGAAATATGTCCCTGTTCATCAAGATCTTGTGCTTTCAAGATAGCGAACTCGGCTTGTTCATATTTGATCTGGTTGATTGATTTAGTTTGCTGAAACCGGAACATTTTAAGAAGAGAATCAGCAGTACTCTGGCGATTTCTTGCAGTCTGGGAAGTTCTTTTTTCAAATATTCAGCTCTGTCAATATACTCCAATGCATTTTTGCGAAAAACAGGTCGAATCTGGATCAAAATCAGCAAAGAAAAAAAGCAGCGTTACCTTCTTCTCCTTTAGAAGAGCTAAAATTCTGTTTGCTGCTTCCAGATAGAAGTGCACGGCCTCTTCATGCCGTCTACCGTGATCGAATGTGGTGGCTTTTTGGGCAACAGCAAGTGCTGCCTCTGTCGCAGCCTCATCAAACATCTCCGCAAAAACTCCGAAAATTTAGATTCGAAAAAAGGAAGACTTCAGTTTTGCTTATAAACTTTAGGAAAAATGGAAATTTGGAAGACTCGAAAGTGCGCGTAATTTCTAGAACAGCTGGCGGTACTTCAAAATCCAAATTCAAGTGAATTGAGTCAAAGACGGAATAGAGAATTTGAGGAAAGTCGTTGATAAGCCGAATGACTTCTCACCGTTTGAAAACCTTATCGTCCCTCCCAAAGAGTACGCAATTGCGTACGGATCCAGATCTCTTCCGGAACAGAGTATTTTGACATTTACTGGTCTTGTTTTGTTTTCCTTATCTCAGTTCCAAAGGATCTCACTGAGAACAAAATTTTACATTCTCGCTTTTGGGAATTCTCCCAATCGATATGACAGAATCTATCTTTGATTACCTTTTTTAACACTTCCTCTGTCAGCACTCCCGAAAATGAGATCTCGCAGTGGATCGGGAGTTCGTCTCGACCGAATACTTTATATGCTGGATCAGACGATAATGAAGAACCAGAATGCCATCACAGCTCTCTTCGCCAACCAGAAAGAGTTCCCAGGTATTGTCTCTTTTCCTTCCCTTTCTATTCACAATCAAAGGACACGCCTGGATTCGAGACAATGTTTATATTGCTCATTCTCTTTGGGCTTTGTACCGAGCCTACATGAAATCGGCCGATTTCGACGAAGACCTGAACAAAGCCAACGAGCTCGGCTTCACCTGGTAAGAATTACATAAACAAAACAAACTGTCTTTAGTGTAAAAATGATGCAGTCGATATTGGAATGTCTTATGAGACAGGCTGACAAAGTGGAAATGTTCAAAAAATTTCAAAGACCTTTGGACGCTCTTCATGCCAAGTACTCTGTCAGTTCAAAGAGTAAGTCGCGACTCTTGAATCATACTCTCTCTCTCTCTCTTCCAGACTCTGTTTGTGGAGATTCCGAATGGGGACATCTGCAGATGGATGCGACGTCTCTGTTTCTCTTAACTCTGGCTCAAATCACAGCCTCTGGTCTTCAAGTTGTCCGGAACTTCGACGAAGTAGCTTTCATCCAAAACCTTGTCTATTACATCGAAACGGGTTACAGAACACCGGTCAGTTATCTTATTCTCTTTGAATCTTTATTGTATCCAGGATTACGGTATTTGGGAGAGAGGTGACAAAACGAACCAAGGAATTCGAGAACTGAATGCCTCCTCCATTGGAATGGTCAAAGCAGCTCTTCAGGCTTTGAACGATGTCGGAGATTTGTTTGGAGATGGTTCACGTGGAAGTGTTATTCATGTTCTCCCCGACGAAATTGAGCAATGTTCGGCAGTTTTGAGCAGCATGCTTCCGAGAGAGTCTTTCAGCAAGGTATATCTCCAACTCTTGTCTAACTCAGGGGTCTTTAGGAAACAGACGCCGCTCTACTAATGATCATCTCATATCCAGCCTTTGCCGTCGAAGATCCAAGTGTAGTCGATAAGACGCGAGAAACGATAGTCGAGACTCTTCTGGGAAAGTATGGTTGCAGACGGTTCCTTAGGGACGGGTACAAGACAGCTCTCGAGGTATGACTCTTGTTTGTACTAGAGTTTCTCATACTTAGGACCCCTCTCGTCTTTACTACAACAAGTCCGAACTGCAACAGTTTGAAGACATTGAGTGCGAATGGCCAGTCTTTCTTTGTCTCCTTCTTCTTGATGCCCTCTATTCCCGGAATCACGAGGCAACTGCCCATTATTGGCAACAACTCGAAGAGGTTATGGTTCCTGGCGAACATGGAGTTCGCTGGATGCCTGAACTGTACAAAGTAGATATCCAGAACGTTTCTGGGGAGAAGGCGGATCGTGGATCACAGCCGAGATCGCCAGCAGGAGCCATGTATGTTTTATCTTTGTCAATCTGAAAAGATTTAAGACCTTTCCTCTGGGCACAGTCTCTCTACATCGTGTCCTCTCTTCTCTACGAGGGATTCCTCACTCCGGCTGAACTGGATCCTCTCAGTCGACGACTCTCCGCTTTCGAGAAACGGCCACCTTGTGAAGTTCAAGGTTTGTTCTTTTTTTTGACACAAATTCAAACATTTCAGTGACCATACTGGCAGAGACTGAAGACGTTCAACAGGAACTACTAGCCAATGAAATATCTGTCCAGCGAGTCGATGAGATCGACCCGGTCTTCTCGGTTATGCCTGCCTTTGCCCTACAGAACATGCTCTCCAAGTGAGTTCAGCTCAGTATTCAACCATGTTTTCCTAGAATTGGCCATTGTGAAAAACTCAATCTGACCGGTCGACCGATGGACAGAGATGTCGGACTCTTGACTACCAGTCGACTCTACCAAATTGGACAGAAGTTTGTCATCTTCACACCGCAGGTATTTCCACTTTTCTATAGTCTAACCTTTCACAGTTTATGGACAGCCGAAGATCTCATCTAATGTACGACATTCGTATCCTGATGGACGAATGGAGTTCCGAACTACAGTACATCTACGCCAGTTGGAATTCGACCAGTATTTCTGGACGACCGTTGGTCGTTCTCGTTGTAGACTCTTCCATGTTGACTACTGTAGGTTGCATGTACAGAACCGACTAGTTATGTTTCTCCAGGATGGATTATCCGTTTTCTCGTCCATCTCTTTTAACAAGTTCATGAAGTCAACAGTTCTGGGAACAATCAAGAAGATCAGTACCGGATATCTGGGTGGCGCTCGAGTGGTTATGAAGAATCTGTCCGACTTCTTCCGAACAACAGCAGTCAGCAAGATGGAACTTCACGATGGAAATATTGAGGATCTTCTGGAAGAGGCCGTCACAAATGCCAGAATACACTTCAATCTCCCCACTGACGATATTCGTGTTCGCGACAAGTCAGCGGTCAAGACTCAATTGAAAAGAGGAGAGTCTGTCAAGGACAGAAGGTCGTATGGTCTAATCCACAAGGCCTCTATGAGACACAGGTCAATCGCCTTGGACAGCAATGATTCGGGTTTGTTGGAAAAAGAGTCACTGAAGATTGTCTATGTTCAGATCTTGCTGAACTCAGATTAGCCTACAGGGTGAAGAGCGAAATGTCTCCTCCTTCCGTTCTGAAAAAGACCTCGGAGGAGCCCAAAAGGACCTCTCCGACCCTTGGAATGGTCCGGGAGAGAAGTAGTAGTCAGCTGAGAAACGTTCTGACGACTACTTCGAGGAATAGACTCGAGAGCGAGAGGTTAGTCAATTTGAAAACTCGACAATTCTTGGTTTAGTTCTGGATCCCAAAGGAACATGTCCCAGATGAAAGACATGCATTCCGATGATCTCGTGAATCTTTTGTTGGAAACGGTCGTTTTGGACGAACAGGCTTCCATCATTCACTGTCTCTGGATGAAGTTGTATGTTTATTTAGTAAGAAATGTATTGAAAGAAATCTATAGTGGTCCCGACTATGAAGTGGAGCTGAACGACCAGGAAATAACAGTCCATCAGCTGATGGAGGAGATTTACTCGAAGGCTTGTGAATGTAGAGACTGGGCCCTGGTTCGTCTGTCAGCTGGTCTTCTCCAGCGCCAACTCGAAGAACTCTGTAAATCAGTCACTCACCTACTGGTACGACAGAAACAACTGACTGTAGGACTTCCCTCCAAGAAAGAAGAAGCCATTACATGTCCGAAAACCAAAGAAGAACTGAAAAACATTATGCACAGAGCATATGCCGACGATCCGAATGCTTATATTCTGAGTCAGGAGATCATCATCTCTCTTGGCTCTCTTGTCCGAACAGAACCAAAGCTTTTTACGGAAATGTTCCGCGTGCGAATAGGTCTCATTATTCAGGTACTAGGTTCAGAGTCTCCCAAATATTTAAAATATTCAGGTACTGGCATCGGAACTGGCTAGAATTCGAAGTCTGTCTGCAGCCGAAGCAGCCGAAAAACTGTTGACTATGAGTCCTTTCGAGTTGAAGTCGATGCTCTTCTCCCTTTTGAGCGGAAGACTTCTCGAAGAGTACGTGGATGACGACGCGGCTAGAGAGACGAGAACTGGCATCGGGTCATTCAAGAGACACATCGAGGAGAGAAAGGTACAAATAAGACTAGAATAATGACCAGATTGTTTCAGAGTCTCCGCAAGTCGATGCGTCAAAAGAGTGTAGAACAGATTCCCGATGTGCAGGAAGAGGATGAAGAGGAAGACACTGACGACTTCCAAGTCGGAGTCTGGCTTCGTCATAGAAAGATTGACGGGGCTCTCAACCGCGTTCCCCATCACTTTTACGCTGTAGGTCTCCATTTCTTTGGGGAAATGACCCGCGAACGCATTTCTAATGATCGCATCTGGCATGTGCTACATCATATATGGCGACCCGACCAGCTGTACACACCGCACACGAAATAGTTCACATATTAACGGAATCTATTAGACTGTTTTTAGACATGTTGGCAGGGATATAGGAACATAACTGAGCTGTCCTCTGAACTAGAAATATGGCTGTACAAACAAAGCATCCGATCAGGTGTTAGATCAAATAGATATTTTTTATTATTATTATATTTCCGGCATCTCTTCGAATAATCAAACGAAAGTCTTTCAGTGTCTCTGGGATACGGTACATCGTTTGCCGCACGGTTTACGGATTAACGACACAGTGTTGCACTGGGGATTAACGCAAGAGATGACGAGAAGAGAGATCAAGTTTGCCCTCGAGGTGGAAGAGGCTCTCAACCAGATTGCTCAGCCGGAGTATCGAGAAATGGTTGGTCCATTGGAAGCAAACAACATTGAATTTTCAGGTAGTCGAAACGTTGTGGCTTCTGGGAAGACTGGAGAAGTTGACTCTGTCTGAACCACGGATTCCCCGCGACTGCGCCCTTGACGTGGATTCGATTCTTCGAAAGACCAACGAGATTTTCATCGCCCATAATGTGAGTCCACTTGCGTGCAGAGAACTCAAGGACAACGTTTTGATCCCTTTGGTAATAGACCAACTCTCAAACTGACTATTTCTCTCAGGAAATTGTCGGAGAAGACAATTGAACTCCAGGGAAAATGTGTCTAATTAATGAATTTACTATGGGAACGGCTGACGGAGGTCGACCGTTAATTGCGTTATTAATTACCTCCTTCTTGGTTTAGAAGAACTAATAAAACTACAGTAATCAAAACACAAATCTATGTTCTATTGCCAACAGTCAGATTCGAATGTCCCCGCTTTTTTCCTGGTTGCAATGGCGATTACGTCGAGAGGAACCGGTTCCTTTCAGAGGGGTGAGAGACCTTGACCGAGTCGTATCTCGTTCGGGTTACGGTAGACTGGCTAGATTAATGACACTTCCTGGCTAATTGATCAGAAGAGAGTTTACAGGTCGAATTGGGAACGATTGTTCTGGAATGTTGCGGATCTGGAAAACGATGTGATGGTGCCCGAGGAATCTGTCGACATCTGTACGATTCGGCTCCTGCTGGCGAGTATGGATCTTCACATTACATCATCAAGGCGTTGATTTGGATGTTTGGATAGTCATTCTACGTGTATAGCTTCCTGCTCAGAGTGTCTAGTCATAATATCTTTGTATTCTCTTTTATTACGTGTTCCGCGCCACTTGCCACTTTACACTAGTCCACGGCGCACACAGCCGTTCTCTATGATAAAGCATATGAGCAATTCTTTTATGTCTTCGAACGGTTCGCTTGGAAAAAGGGGGAGAGTGGGGGATGTCTCTGCTCGCTCCGCTGTAACTGGAGTTCAACTATCAATATTGATAGATCTTTTAAGCGTTCATTCAGGTAGAGGAGCATATTCAACAGAAAAATAATCAGCACTGCGCAAACAGTGACTGCAGTATTCTTAGTCCAACAGACTGATGAAGTTGAATTGAAGATCAAAGGGAGGATTCGCACGAAGATGTGACAAAAATGTCCCTGGACTACTCTTGCCATTATAGAATTGTCTAGTGCGATAACAAGCTGTAAAAGTTTGAAGGAGGTCAGATACGGTAGCTGTTAGTTGAAAGAATAGACTATATTCAACTTCAGAGAGAAGACCCGATTGCAGATGTTGATTCAACTACGTCCAAACTGTGATAGAGCTTACATGCAGAATCGGCAACAAGAGTTATGGCAATCACTACATCTTGCAGCTAACACTCTTGACTACTTACTTTTCAAAAACCTTGTCAGTTACAAGGATTAGATCAAACAAGTTATTATTATTTTTTGGTATTTTGGTAGTCTACCAATAGAACGATTTTTCTCAATCTCCTCATTCACTCTTGTGCCCCTTGAAATGTTCTTCTTTTCCCTGCGGTAATCGGTCACAGTGGGTGGTCCCCTGATACCGTAACCCATAATAAGAATCGACGCCCAAATGTCAGCTGTTTGCACTGGTGTCTGTGACCCTCTCTCGATGCTGTGTACTCTCTCCGTCGTCTGCGTCTCCACTCTTCACACAATCGCTCTTCCACTCTCGAAACTAATGAGCTATCGTATTAAATTGCACGACACAGCGTGTCTTTTACACTAACAGAACTAGAAAGAATGGCTCATTTTTTGAGGAGAAACAAAACTGAATTGGCAGTTGGGAAGATGGTCAAAAGGAAAACATCCTTGTTATCATTACCTCAATCCAGAAAATTTGATAATCATGTAGACAAAAACTCGGTTTGACCTACACCTCAACATTTCATTCGAAACACTTTAGAGAAGTAAACGTACGAAGCGAATGCTTTCCCACGCTAGCAACAGCTTTTGATTTCTGCTAGTTCTCTTCTCCGTCTAGGACATTTCTGAGTACTGTAGGTACTATCGGTTTGTTTAGCCAGATGGTCTCGCTCGGGTGCTGCAAGTGTAGACTCTGCTTAACGCCGAAAATAAACAGTTCCAGCCAGGTCCTTCAGGATTCCGACTAACTTCTAGAGTACTGGATTACTGTAGGATTTGTTCACGTAAATAGAGCCACTTCCGACTCTTTACAGTATTATCAAACTTCTGAAGTCTGAAATCAGTCAAAGGATAAAAGAACCTACGACTACCGGATGGAGATTACCATTTGAGGAGATTACACAAGACGGATAAGCTACCGTATCTAATCGTAGGCAATGTCCTGATTGTCTCATTCATACCTGCTCTCTGCTTCGTTCAATTAGCAACTACGGTATCTCTCTCCAAATGAATAATTGAAAGAACACCTGTTGGCGGATAAACACTGCTACTCTTTGAACAGCCTTCGTGTCTGTCCAAATATATCTCTTTCCGCCCAATTTCCTTCAATTCATGCCAAAAGTGCTCTTATTTCATCCCTTTTCGAGAGCGACATCTGGTCAGGGCCGACTGACAGCTATGGCCGTCGTAAATAACCGAAAACGCAACACTTTATGGACCAAGGCTGTTCTCTCCGAAAAAAAAAACAGATTTATTGAGAGAAAAAACGCTATAAAACATGATATCACAGAAACGAAAAAAGAGTATACAAAGAGGGATCATTTTACAAAAATGAAATAGAGAGACAGTTGAAATCATTTCGGGATTGGCAGGGAGCTCGCAGAAAAAATGCGACAAATTATATAAGTAAAGAAGTAAACATTTTGGAAAGAACGGCTTTTGATTTTTAAAGGGAGGGGTCAAAATTCGGCGAGTTCGATTGGGTCGCCTTCGAAGTCGACTTCGATTATATTGGGATTGGATGAATTGAAGCTACTGTCGGAAGAGGAGGAAGCCGACTCGGAGTCTTCGGTCGCCAGCATCGAGTACTGAAAAAACATTCTTTCAGAAACTTTGAATGATGAGACCGCACCGTTTCTTCTTGGAGCTCATTTTTGATCTCCTGAATCCGCATTCTCTCCTCCTGCTCCTCCAGCTCCTCCAAGTCTTGGTTCTCCACAACCTGCATCTGGCTCATTGAGCTCTCCGCACTCGGGAAGCCCACTATGAATGCCATCTGATTCGCTTCCTGTTCCATTCTCCTCATGTGACCTGAAATTGAAACATTCGGTTTGGAAGACGATCCACAACGTGCTAGTGATTGTGCGTGTAAAAGAATTAGTTTTGCCTACCTACCGACGATGTACCCTTCTTCTGCCAGCTCAATTCGTTCTTCTTCCTCTTCTGGGTCATAGTATTCCATTCCGGGAGGAACCTCATCCCCATAAGCCTCCTCTCCAATCTCATAATCACCACGTTCTTCGACAAAAGCCAGCTCGTTTTCGGTGTCATTCTCAGTTTCCTAAACAGGCAACTAGTATTAATGGATCAGAAGATGGGTACCTCATCGGTGAGTTCGATGACTCTCTCCTGTTCATCCTGCTGTTCTTGCTCTTCAGGCTCCTCCTCAGCAGGTTCTTCAGTTTGTTCTTCAGCAGGAGCTTCCTGTTCTTCTGCTCCATTTTCTACATGCTCTTCCTCATCAGCTGGAGGAACAGACGAGGTCGAGGGAGCCTCCTCGTGTTCATCTGCAACGACTAAAACAATAGTAAGCAAATGGTTCCAAATGACAAAAAGTAACATAAGACAATAATCGGAAAGGGGAACATACCGTGTTCACTGGAGTCGCTGCTCTCTTCACGGATATCTCCTCCGGCCAATCGACGTGGTCTCTTCGATGGAGGTTGTTCCTATACAGACTTGACGTAATTTCATTTCTTCCCTACCGGAGTTGTCTTCTCCTTCTTTCCAGTCGAGCCTCCACTGGTTCTCTTCTTAGCCGCAGTTTTCTCACTCTTCTCAGCTTTCTTCTGGGCAATCTTCGCCTGCCGCTCGTTGTAATCGGCAAGGAGAGCCTCATCGAGGATATTCTCCTCTGGCTCCCATGTATTGTGACTATAAGAATGAATTCATACAATGTCCGTACATCTATTACGCTGGATTTGTTACGCATTAGTGTCCACTCGGGGGATTTTCGCTCTAATGAGTAGGCACCTGTCGCAATTAGGAACCGATCTTATATTCGGAAGCAGACGTCTAATTGGGGAAAAAGGGTCAGGGTGCAGAGACTATTCCGTGTTGGCAAAATTCCCGCAGGGGAAGGGACGCAGAGGCGGCTGTCTAGAGGAGCTATTGACGCAGCAGCTGTGTATGCCGTTGCAGAGAAAAGATTAATTTCGAATACTGGACTCTTGTTCACTTTGACAGCAGTGACAGTTTGGAAAGAATAGAAAAACTGACCGTGCAGACCATCCCTTCCACTTGACCAGATAGAAAGTCTTGCCCTGAAAGATAACTCTTTTAGTGTCTGGGTCAGTGTCTCTCTGTGTGTCAATGGACGGTCTCCCTTTCAAAGAAAGATAATACGCGGACCACGGTCGGGACAAAGAGCGTCATAAATGAGCCTTCTGTTACAACTTTACTGTTCCACTTGATACTTATTGGTTAGGTTAAGAGTTACAATAAGTACGTTAGTGTCTTTTCGAAGAAAAAAAAAGACTTTTTTCGAGAAACAAACAAATGCGACGTTTAATCTCTTGAACAGAGGGAACAAACGATGCTTTACTTGAAACTTTAATACTATTTTGGGAAGAGGACAAAACTACCTGTAAACTAATGCTCTGGAGGGGGACTTGGGTCAACTCTGAATGTGTTTGAAGGAATTTTGCCTATCTTCAAATTGACTCAAACAAACACCAATTTACAGACAAAAGTTTCAAAAGATTCAAGAAATGTCAGTTCTTATTACTGAAACGTGGTGCGTTAATTTGGTTTGCGGGTCGAGTGATCTTTGACACTTTCGTTTTCTTGCTCATCAAAAGAATAAAAATCATACAACTGACCTTCTCCTGCTTGGTTTTGATCAACTTTTCAACGGCGAAGACGTTGTCCACCTTCTTGTCGGCCATGTTGTGGAATTCCTGTAGAAGAATACACGGCGAGTCGGCGCCCCGGTCGAACCGCTTCGCCCGTCCGCTCGCGTCTGACCTGACTACCCTCTTGCAAAGAATGTGCTATCTCGTCGTGTCTGTCCACTCTCCTATTTATAACATCTCTCTCGCGGTCTTCGACTGACCAATTGGCTTACTCTCGACCCGCAGAGTCGCGGCAAGGGACATGACAGCCGGAGGCGGAGTCCGCTGGAATTACCAGCTGAGCTTTTGATTGGACAGAGCTGAAAATTTTCTTAAATATAATAATTGTACTAATTACTTTGAATGTTAACTTACAAACTTTGAAAAAAAAACATTAATTTAAGTTAGTTATTTTCGCAAAACAAAAGTAACTTCAAAAACAACAAAACAATAAAACAATCGAAAGTTTTGCCTTGAAGCCAGTATTTCAGAACAACAGATTGCACAGGTACCGTTATTCTCAACTGGGAGAGTATCTGTTCCAGAGTACTGTAACGGTCTCAACTCTGCCGGAACGCGAGGCAAACGAATGGGAGATTTTTTGGGAGAAGCTTGTCCACACATTTTACTCCGATACCGTATCTCAAAGGTGTACCAGTCCTTCTGGACAGCAGAAGAACGGAACGGATCTTACGGATCGTAAGAATCTCTCGACTCACAACCCTTCAAGTGATTGGAAAAGTAGATCGAGAGTTCTCTTCCCCCAATCGCATGTTCCCATGCTCCACTCGCTTCCGTGACTTATGAACTGACTCATGACCTATGGATCAGAGTCAATGAGTTGTCAGTCAGTCGGAGAACGTTTTTCACTCGCAGCTATTTTTGGAGCGCTGATTCTTGTCTCTCTCAATAGTCTTCAGTATCTTTCTATGATTTTCCATTGCTACCCAATTAGAAGAGGCAGCTGTATTATTGTGCTTAATCGTGGGAGGCAATTTTTCACATTTTTGTACAGCTGTTGCCTGAACAAACCCAAACAGTTCTATTGTTTTAGTTCAAAGACACAATCAAACAAATTTCCGAGATGATGGTCAGATTCGAATGGTTAGCGACCCCGTCCTTTCGTGCCAACTTTTCTAAGTGCTGTCAGCCGTGGTCGCGCGGACCCGTCAGGAGGAGGCGGGTGTCGGCACCAGGCGTAATTGAGCGGCTACCGTAATCCGATGGGGGAGAGAGACAGGAGGCTAACTATCATATTTACTCCGCGTCAAGGGGTTTGTGTCTGCGTCTCTCCCGCCGTAATTCTATTTCGTTCATTCCGCTCTCTCCAATGTTTCCGTTATCTTTAGGCCCTAATGAGTCGTTTCAAATGAACACGGCAGAAACGATATCGTCTTATCGGAGACTTTGGGAGAGACACTACTCACAGTAATCACTTTGTTCCAAACTTGTTCTAGTCAAGTTCTTGAAACCTTCTCATTTCGCAATTCTGACCGCTTTCCCATTCTATAGAATTCACATGCAAAAGTAGTATGTTTGATCGTGCGATTGATTGACGAGGAAATTCCCCAACAAGAGCCCGTGGGTGAATCGCAAAGTGCGAGCGAGAGAGCACTTATCGGAGGAGAGTCTACCGTAATCGGCAGGGCGGAGCCTCTAGTCTTTTTGATTGGTTCTGATCGAGAGAGTGTAGGGAGGACAGAGGGCGAGAGAACAGTTCTTTAGGAGAGAGTAAAAAGACTCTTTGCTGCGAGGCGGTCGGCGTCGCGAGTCTCACACATTATACTGTGGCTGGTGACGAGCTGCTGGCGGTCTCGTGTCCTTATCGAAGGCTATTCCTCTCTTCTACCATATATCCGTGTTCTTAATCATCTCTCAAATAGATTTCATTTTTTTGTCCCAGGTTCGAAGAATGTTTTTTAATTATATTTGATTTGGACCAATGGGAGAAGGGGCGTGTAAACCCCGCCCCCAATCCATCACCATCTGATTACGTTCGGCCAGCCTCGCCCCCAACGAGCCGGTTTGGTACACCTCGGGTCTTCTCCGTCGACCATTCGATTCCTCTCTTTCCAGAGACACTTTCTTTTTCAAAGATTCTTTTTCTCCTGTCGCTGCCTGGTCCGAGGCTGTCGCACGCGGCGTCGCAGCTGGTCATTGCACGTAAACACATGGATAAACAATACGTTCCCGCCTTTTTTCTCTTAAAGATAAGCTGTTTACCGTAGTCGACATGCGATTGATCCAGCTGGCAGCTATCAGCTGCGTCCAGATAACCATCGGCCATTGTTTACACTACAGCGAGGGGAGTTAGAGTGCTCGTTCCGAATACGATAAGGGAACCGAACTCTTATCTCTTACACTCTCGTCTGTTCCCAGAGGTACATTTTCCTAGAAATAGTCCCTTAATCATTAGGGTGAATCATTTTCTGTGGATTTCGACGGCTGTAAACATTTTTTCGCACTAGTTGCAATTTGCGGCTAATAATCACAGATGGTGGCTCTTTTCTCCTTGCGTTTGCAAGAACTTTTTATTAGATTAATCTCTTATACTTTCAAATCAACTATTTTTCAGCATTTCTCGGGCTATCCCGACCTATTCGCTCTTCGGCGCTACCTCTTTCGGAGGCCTTTCCGGACCGCCTGCTGCGCGCCATGGAGAAGGCGTCTCTCGATCAGTCTCCCGGAGTCCGGTGAATAATTTATTCATAGAGAAAGAGAGAAAAGGAGGGGTTTAAAAGATAGCCATCTCGCTCACACACGCACAGGTTGTAAAAGCTGACAGCCGCCTTTTCTCTCCCCAGAGAACTGGCTCATTCTCCATGCGTGGAAATTTGCATTCGAGTATCATTTGAGTGAGTTTCAGAGACGAGGCTTCGACTTCTGACACCAACTCGGCAATTATCAGTCAGCTGAACAGCCGTTCGTCCAGTCCTCAGTCGATCAGACCGACAAAACGACATCCGGCACTTCCGCCACTTCGAGAGCAGACCAAGAAAGCCAAAAACTTCGCTCCGCTGGCAATTCGACCACCACCCGAGAAGACCATCGCCATCCAGATCTCTCCCATTCTCGTCTCTTCTCAAGTTCCATCGTCTTCTTCCACTCCAGTCGAGTCGACGATTCGACTCGAGCGTGAAGATGAAACCTGCAAGGAGTCCGAGAAGAAACTGCCGATGGAGGACTATCTAGTGCCAGACTCGTGGATTTCGTTCAAGCTGGAGCACTTTTACACAGGTGTCAAACTGAGACAGGATTCGGATTATGTGAGTTTTTTGTCCGAGGGGGTTATTAGTCCGGAACGGTCTTCCGAAGGACCATCTGCGCGACTGAATAAATATGCCACGTGTGCACTCTTTGTCGGAATGAGCGCCAACTTTGAATATTTTCAGGCTGGTCACAGCCCCGTGCCGATCAAGAGCGGATTCAAGAGATTCTTTTGTGCCGATGGCAGCATGCAGATTCGATCGATCAGGCAACTTCTGGAGCAGAAGTTCTGTCGAAAACGGAAATATATTATTCACATTCTGAGTCCAAGTTTCAATGAAAATCTGGAGGAGCATATGACTCTTGACGACTTGGCGGCTGAGACGGAATGGAAGAAAAAGCGTCCACTGAGGATTCTTTTCACACTAATTCCACCGAAAGAGCCGCCTCCGAGTCTGGAGAAGGTACCGGTGCAGATCGTCGAGACTGAGGTGAGACTTTGACGTCTATTCTTTCTCTTTTGCCATGGAATCGAATTGAGAACTTAAAAGCTCTTTTAGCGTTTAACAGAATAACCTTCAGGCTGCTGAAACTATCGCCGTGGAGCCAGAAAAGGGAGAAGAAGAAATTCAAATTGTCAACGCTCCTGTCCAGATCCGACAACATCCGATGGTTCTCACTCAACAACAGATTATCAGCAATCCAGAAATACAGCGACAGGTACATTTTGCATTATCATTTATGACATAAACTTTTTAGATCCAGCTTCAGATGCAGACGCCTCACAATCAGTACGCGATGATAAACAATCAGCTGATGCATAGAGTCGGTCCGATCAAGAGGAAGAGAGACAGTTCGGAGACGACTCCTCCTCATCAACCAGTTCAACAGATCCATCTTCAACAGAGAGGACAGCCCATAATGCAAATGAGAATCGGAGCCCAGAATCTGAATCCTCAGCAGCTGCAACAGCTTCAGCAACAATATTTGCAGAAACAGATGATGGTTAGTCTTTTATTCTGTTCTTTTCATCACTTTATTTCAGTCTCAAGAGGCGAAGACTGGTAGAATGGTTATGGCGAATGGACAAGGAGCCAATCTGTTCCCGGTCAAAAGTGTTCCCGTCTCCCAAGCCAGTAGTCAAGCGTCCAAACCTCAAGCAGCCCTTCTTCACAAACTCCTGCTCCAACAGGCCCAACATCAGCAAAGAGTGCGCGAACAGGCCGTACACCAGCAGCAGAGGCTGAGAGAAGAGCAGGCCGTACAGCAACATAATCAAAGGACAGCCCAACATTTGAGGCAGCTCCAGATACAAGCCCAGGCGGTTCATGCTGCCAAAGCCGCTCAGGCTATAAATCATTTTCAACCACCACCAACCAAGAAGATGGCCATTCAAGAGGCTTTGGGTTAGTTTCTCAGTTAATCATTCAAACAAATGACATGTTCAGAATCGACACCGAAGATGAAGAAGCCACCGACCATGACAACTCCAGTCTCTGCTGGCTCGACTCCTGACATTGCATTGACGACGCCTCGTATTCCATCTGTGAACAACTCGGAGAAGAAGTTTCAAGTTCCTTCTCCCCCATCCCCGCCGAAACCTCAAATTGTTGCTGCTACTCCTTCCCCTCCGGCCATTTCACCGATTCCGCCGAGGATGAAGCCAGAATTGAAGCCGTTCAAAGCGCAAGTCAGTGTTCAGCCGATCACAAGTGTCAAGACGACCTCTCCTCCGCCTGCACTGTCCCCAGTCATCCCGAACAACATCGATTACATTGGGGAGGCCAAACTGAGAGGCCAATCGCTCGGTCGTACTCTAAAGGTGAGTACTTATGCTAATGAGAGGTGACCTTGAAGCATTGGTGCGCGACTTTCAAACGAGAGTCAAAACACGAACTGTGAGAATAAGTAAAATTGCAGGAAGCCTTGGCCAAGAACCATCAGAAGTCACCGCAGCCCCCGATGCTAATGGACGGAATTCGTGCTCAACATGTCAATGGCGAGCTGCAGATGAGTGTTCCTGCCTCGAATCTCGAACTTCTTCGCAACTCGACCATTGTTCCCACTTTGTAATATGACTCTTTCGCCCACATAGTTCAAACTGCCCTCTTTGTTTTCCGACGGGTTTTTCACTTTCCGGTCTCTCTTATACCTGTAACACGCCAACACTGTACACAGCGAAATCTCACCTCAAATGTCATAAGATGATAGAAGATAGAAAGAAATAAACAGATGTTCCTTGTTTCTTTTTCCACTTTCTCTTGTACACTGGTAGAGACGGTCTACGAAACTCCTTTGTCGAGTTCTCACAGGTTCATTTCTCCTCACGCAACATCCGTACGAAAAGGGCCCGAGAGGGACAAAAAGACTTGTGTGCCAGGTGACGTAATGGTACCGTCACACAGCCCCGTGTAAAAACAGCCGTTGGTAGTAGAAACGGGGCAACAGCTGGGCATCAGACGGAATAATGGGACCCTCTTCCTGTTTATTTGACTCATTGTCAGTGTATCGAAGAATCTATCCCAGGTTACGTCAGTAAAAGCAAGTGCTACAGTAACCCAAGTTATCAATCCGGATGACCGCGAAAAAAACAGAGTCCACATCTGGCAAACCGAAAGACACCTGCCTTTTTGAAAAGAAATCGTACTTCTTTCTCCGAGAAAGAAGAAGGGGTCAGTCGGCGATTCTTTGAGGGAAACGACTTTGATGAGACATAATAAGCAGGAGGGAACAAAGAGAATCTTTCCGAAAGAGTTGTACCTCTGATCAAGGAGATGCCTATCATTTGTGCAGGGGCTTTATACACCTTGCAAAACTCCACAGACCAAAGTTGCACTATCGAGTCATCAGAAGGAGTTTGTTCTCTGGAAGGATACCAAGCTGGCAACAAATTGACCCCAGGCCATTAACAGTGGAGGCAACACCCGTAAACAATGTAATCCGATCTCGTTGCTGGTTACTGTACGTTTCCAGAAGATTCGTCTATGGAACTAGTAGTTGTCGTCTACTTCCTTTTGCCCAAAACTATCCGATCAAACCAACCCTGTTTTGGCCAATCTTAATGACGAGTAGTTTCCTCTTTCTCAGAGGGACGAAACTGTACGAACTTAGAACAATCTGCAATTTGTGAGATCGTATCCTCCGGACTCGTTGCTCCATTATCCCCTCCGGTTCCCTTCATTGTACCTACCGTACTCTGCCTCGACTGGTGTCGCTTTAATTGGCGGAGGCATGTCCCCCGGTGACGTCAGAGTGTGCACCTTTTATGGCGGCAGTCAGAAAACAAAATGAATGACCACTTGGCAGGCCGTATCTACGCAATCGAGACTAAGTAATGACAGAGACGATATTGTGGATAATTGTGGAGGGAGGGAGGTGATAAGAGTGAGACGAGGGGCCAACTTTTGTGTCGAGGGATCTACAGTAATCGAAGAATTCAAATTATTTCTCTCTTGGGAACCACGGAGTGAGGTGATCTGGTTGCTTTTGTAAGAGTTCCGGTACTGATAACGGAGATAACAATGACCAGTGGTCTTATCAAAGGGGAAGGAAGCGGGAACGATAAAAGGGGGAAAGAGAAAGCGAGCTCTAGACGGAGGCCAAGTCAAACTGATGAAAGAAATGTTCTTTGGTTTTTGGCTATGGAAAATCCGGCTCTAATCTTCTGCAGAAGGTCTACAAACGATCTCTCCAAACAACTACAGGTCATCAGAGAGATTGGCAAAGTTTATTGATTCTGGGCTTTTCAAACAGCGATTTGCCAACTAGGTCGCAGGTCTCTTTGGCAACTTTTGTAATGTCTCTAAACTATTCAACAGGGAATCGAATCCAACAGAATCAGCTACATAGTTCGGGAAGAAACAACTTTTTAGTGCTTTGTTCCTTCTTTCTAATTTTCACAGCAGTTGACATATGCACATTTGAGAGAAAATACCCCGATAAACTCTAGGACAAAACTTTCCCCGGTAATCACAATTGCCCTTGTAAGGCCAACCTATGGAATCACAGCGAACGTTTCATCAGGAAGAATTACTGGAACAAGCTTGGTAGAAACGAAGAGAAGTTTAACAAACGGGAACTGACTGCGATCTCTTTTAAATTATCCCATTGTATCTCTGAAGTTCTTCTGCATAGTCTCACTTGAAAAGACTGCCGACTGCGGTTTGTTCCATATTCCGGCGATTTGAATGAATCTTCAACATAACCGTCTAACTATATAGATCATAAACTTAGTTTATGTTCGGTGCTTCACGTAGTCTCCAAGAACAGACTCAAGGGGAGATCCACTTTGTTGGAACAACTGAAAGGAAACTTTTCCCCTTTTATGTAAGTTTCCCTATTTCAGAGTCAAGCAACCAAACATAGTGTGAATCGTGCCAGTCGGATTCTCAGTCTATTCACATCTAGTTAGTTGTACCAGTTCATCTGATGTTTGAACGTTCTATTCTCTGTGTGCTTTCAGAGAGACTACTTCCCATACCCTGCTCATTAGCTCTGTTTCCTATTCGCTTCGTCCCACGGGACATTTGCTTCGGATTCTTTTTCGGACGGCGCCGGATGACCAATCGGCCGATTACGGTGTCCGCCCTCGGTTGTCAGCAGGCGGCCTTTCAAGTGCCAACCGCGCCCTCGATCGACAGACGACGGGCGCTTTTTCGGGGGAAGACGAGAGAGTGATTCGAAGGGAGAGGGTTCTAGACAGTTGCGATGGAGAGAGTATCTGAACTTGGGAGAGTACAGGATGAAACGAGAGAGAGACGCAGAAGTTGGCCAATCACCTGGCACACTTCACCAGTCGGCTGGACGGCAAGTCGAGGGACCAACCAACACGCCCCACTTTGGCTGTACAAAATACAGAACTTATTACTGTAAAAACAGGTTACTGTAGGGTAACATATAAACAGCTCTTCAATTCCGAATAACTTTCAAAGATCTAGTAAAGCAGTCGTTCCTAAGATACTGTACTTGTCAAAATGGCTCTGAATGCATCCGAAGAGAAAATTCGAGTTGGACAGCTGCTGCTTCTTCAATTACATTTCCGCAATTCAGAGGAGATATCAGGTGAGAATAAATCAAATAATTCTTTTGTTCTGCTCGCGTTTGTAGCGGAGTTTGAGCATTGGTAATGTTTAGCTTGTTCTCTGCAACTAAAGGTTTAAAGGTCTGTAAGAAAACTATGTTTCAGGTGTCTCTTAGGGGTTCGGCAAGCTGTTGTATAATCTTACACAGGTGTCCTTTTACGAACACTCGCCTTTTTACAAAGCCCTCGATGTTCGTGTCTGTCTCTATCACCCAAGAACAAGCACGTGTCAGATCAATCTCGTTTAGAGATAAGAGACAAAGAACGTTATTTACAGTTTTATTGAAGAAACCGTTGGAATCAACCGGTAAATGCGAGTCAACATGACTCAATAAGCATCATGCAGTTTTTTAGAAGAGAGTTCGAGCAGCCGCATCAGGGATCTCTCCTTTGTGATCTTTAGCAAGTGGACGAGCCTCATACGTAGCAATGGCCACCTGAAAGAAGTAATTTGTTGACAGAGCGCACCCTAGTCATCAATCTAATCTCGACAAAAGAACTGTTTGTCTACAGTACTCCAAGCAGATTACTGTACTCTCTGTCTATCTCAAGGTGCCGTCTTTTATTGACGAGGTCAGTCAGCGATCGAGAGGGTAGAGATTACTCCTTATGTCGTCGCGGGATAGACAGCCATTAGGACAACATGACGGCGGCAAAAAGAAATTCTCTCCGGATACGCATGACCTTTTCTCGAAAGTTAGCTTACCTTCTGTCTGAAGTCGTGTTGATACTCTCCGCGTAGTCCAATGTAGTAGACTCGAGTTACATCATCTCCAAAGTTGTTGCGAATCTAAAAACATTAGATGTTTATAAGTGAGAAGACGCCGAAACCTGGATGGTCAGATGAGTTACATTTGAGAATTTCATGGCTTTTAAAGGGTAGTCGACAAGGCCGGCGGGGTCTTGTTTGAGGTCAATTTCCTGGTCGGGGTCAATTGTGCAATCATCGAAGGACATCTGAAAGCTCACAGAAGTTATTGTTAAAATTACAGTAACCCGATCTGTTGTAACCTAACACCACAAGTATCTTGTACTAGTCAAGAGGCGTCCAACTGTGCGCCCTTCTTTCAGCACAGTTACACTACTCTCAGCTGGAGACGAGCACGTCTGTTGCCCATTTGCGCAATAATTACGCATTTCTCTCGCTATAAGAGAAGTCTTACCGCCGGTCGATCTTTGAAGAGTCTAATCTTGGCCGGATGAGTTGGTCCTTCGTCTCCACGGATTGCCAAGCCCATAATTTTCACATGGCCAGCAAATGGCACATTGAAAAGCAGCTCTTCGTCACAGTCGCTGTCTACGAAACAGGTTCTGAAAGTTTCTTGTAGTTTGGAGAAAAATGATAAAAACCTGTCGTTTTTCTGCGCCATCGACTTGAAGACGGTCACTCCAGTGCCCTCAACTGCCTCGTTCAGGACAGTTACCTAAAAATAATATTTACTGCATTTTCAAAGGTAAGCTACAGATAAAAAGGACAAACTTTTGATTTCTCGATATTTTGATGTAGATCGTAGACAAAGACATCTGGAGTTGGATGACATTCGGCGGAGCAACTGTGCTCTCCGTGATCGCACATTTTTTCCTAACAAATTGAAAAAGAAGTGATAAATTTACAAAGTATTTTTGAAGAAGAAAACGTTACAGCAACATGGAGACATATTGCAGATATGTTTATTATTTTTGAGTCACGCTACGTAAAAAAACAATGTTAGAAATGTAAAAAAATGAAATAAATACATGATCAACAGGCATTGAAACAAGTGTTCTTTGGGAGAGACAACTGATATTATGGGGACGACAGACCCAGTTGACGTCCAAAATGCATTAGATTATGCACGGAACTGACTATCACAGAGGAGGAGGACTGAAAACATGAGCTCAGGAGAGAATGACCGGACTTCGGACGAGGTCCTTGAACACGTTGTCGGCCGAATTGCACCGTTTTACTACGCTTATTTTGTCTTCGAACATCCTGCTCAAAGCCTGAAGTTAAATTCGTTTAAAATATTCGAAACCAATCAAACCTCTAGTCGTTTTGCTCGTTCTTTGTAAAGTGGCTGAATCGGAAGTTGTAGATCATTTGCCAGAGCCAATGTCCGAAGATCGAAATAGTATTTGGCGTAGACGGACGACGGAACTTCTATGTTGAAGTCAAGACATTCCAAAAACCGTCGTTCCAACTCGTTCCTACAACATTGCAAAGTAACAACGGAAAACGAGTAACTGACATGTCGTCCACATTCGTATCTCTCAGGATTTGGCAGTAATCTACATTCCAAACTGCTTGGTCATCCCAAACTTTGGAGGCGAGCATAATGGATCCGAGCACAACCCGTCTCCAATTAGAAGGACAGAGGTCCATTTCGGCGTAGTTCAGCAGTCGTTCGATGTAAACCTGAGCAATCTTACTTTACTAAAGTGCAATGGTGTCCGTCTGCCTGTCTGTAGTGGTGTCCGCAGTTGTCAAGACTAGCGTAACATGTTATGTTTTGTCATGTTAATCTTCTATCGAACGAGAGTTATTTTAGGGAACGCGTCTGGGGGAATCTAAACTATCTCAACCGTAATGGTGTTTGGTAATCTGAACTAGGACATCAGTTGTTACGTACGTGAGCGCCGCAAGCGCAAGGGCGGCGAAAGCCGTCGTAGACGGCTGGTCAGTTACATATTGTTAGGCTATGAAGTTTTCTTAAAATGTTCTAAAACATTCCACTTTCCAAAAAAAGATTAGAGTATGCATTTTTTTTATCAATTGTGAACAGATGTTATATAGCACTAACCAATGTGATGATAGCACATTCTGCCGTGAGTTGTGCCGAATAAAACAACGTCTTCACGAATCGGTAGATTTGACGATGGTCTGGATCTCGCGAAATGACTTCTGGAGGTAACGGATCTCTCTGAAATCAGCTATTTTGAATAAAAAAAGCAAACCGAAATGGGATGAAGACGCTCCTCGAAGATCTCCATTAGACGCTCGTGGCCTCGATTACTCCGATTTGCAATGTGATAATAAATGGCGAGAGAGATGCATTTCACCGTGTTACGAAGATGCGGCTGGCTGATTGTGGAATCATCTACATTTCTTTAATTTTTAACAAAACAAAAGAGAAAATCTTACCAAGATAAATAGTACTACAGCTGCTGGATTTTCTCAAACTTTGGGGCAAGACTCCAGGAAAATTTCCGCCAGCGGCTAACGCATCTAACATGTAGCAAGAACGTCGATTGTCTCTTACTAAATTAGGCAAATATACGTAAAATGACAACTTACATTTCATTTCACTTTTACTTCGTTCCATAAACGCTGGTTTTGCTGTTGGATGCGTGGATGGGTCTTCTTCGCATTCTGAAAATGATTGTTGGAAAAATGAAGAAAAACAAACCATCTGGTAGTTCTCGTTCACTGATATGGGGAAGAATCTTCAGGAATGTCGTCGTTGTATCATCTCGTTTTAGTGGCTGTTGTACAAACTGAAATATAGGCATCTGTAGGTTCAAAAGGATGAAACTAACTTCACTGTGATTGTTCCTAGTATAATGTCCTTCAAATGAATAGATTTTATCGTCGACAGTTGAACTACGACTCCGGAGACAGCAAGTATTTCCCATGACTGGAAAGACAGAAGAAAATAAAGAAATTTATAAAGAAACTAACCTGAAAATTTTCAAATATACTCAGGACCCAGTTTAATACATCTTTGAATGTTCTTCTTGCCAAGAAATCTGAAAACAAATTTTTCAATTGAAGGGAAACAAGAGAAAAGTTAGAATGAACGTTGAAAAGTTAAATGAGGCTAGAAAATGTGTGCGCAAGCTTCAGTAGGAGGAGCCTGGGATCGCGATAAGACACTAGCGCCGACACGAATTGCAGGAAACCTACTCGCTTCGATTCTTTCTCGAATTTTAAGGTTTGCACGAACTTGCACGATTATAGAGTTTGTGTGGTCTATTTATAACAGAACAGAGTCAAGCAGAAGGATGGTCTTTCGACGCAAAAATGGCAAAAGTACGTTTGAATATATCTTTTTGTTGCTTATTGTCGCATTACTTTGTTTGTTAGGTTTTAACCGTTGAGTGTAATCCATGTTTGTCAAAGAGCCTCCTGAGATGAGAAATAAAAACCGGTTGCTTCCGAGAAGTCAACAAGTTGCCTCAAATCACGGGCTGCCAAACCTTTTTGTTGTGTGTTCAATCTTCACAGTTCCTTTCTTCGAGTTTTGCATGAAACGCGTCAGCAGAAGCCTGAGTCCTGTTTTATGATTTCGATCTTGCAAAACCACTATAAAATAAGAAAAAGAACTATGAAAAAAAACATAATAAAAAAAACCCTTGATTGAATCAACCCGCCAAAAGGATCCCTTTGCGGGACTTGAAAATAAATTTACAGGATTTTTTTCATGTCTCGAACTTCATTTTTGCCTGTCCTTTTTATTTTCTTTCTCCAAACTTTTATGCTAAACAAGCCGGTCGTCTTCGGCGAAAAAAGGCCCACTCCTCCCCAGTGCCCCATATTGCATTTGCTCACGAAGCAATTATCTTCTGCATCCCAAAAATCTCGTCGGAGCCCATCTGAACGAACTACGTGGTATAAGCTTGTGCTTTGTTGATGCAGTGAATCAGGGCCGCAAACGCAGCCTCTTATTAATTAGAACACATTTTAGAAGTATCTCTGCTGCCCAAAAGTAATACACAACCATTCCGTTTTTGTTTGCTCCTCACGCTCTCCTCTTTCTTTATTTTCCTCTGTGTCAGCTGTTCTCGTAGGTTTATCTCGACGTCCTGTCACAATAATCTCGTACGATCTCCGTCCACTTTTTATAATTTTTCTAGTTTTTTTTCAGAAAAAGCATCAATTACATGGTCTGACGGGAAAAACAAGCCGAAAATGTCGTCCAGAGCTGGCTCGACTACTTCCTGTGACCAGTCCATCAACTACAATAACAACGGCAGGTTTGATTTTCGAACCTTGTCTTATCTCCAAAGTCCTCGAACGTTCTGTCCATGACTGCAACCCGAGCTCCAATCGATCACTTTTGGTCAATAGGAACTCCCTGAGCAAACAAACCTGAAGATAAACGCTTTGTTTTGCAAAATCTTTTGAGAATAAACTAAACTGAACCTTTTTCAGTGAGGAGAAAGCCGGCTGGCTACAAAAATGGACAAACTACTTGAAAGGATATCGCCAGCGATGGTTCGTCTTGGATTCTGAATCAGTACTCAGCTACTACAGGTCGGTCTTTTTTGTTTTACATGGAAGAGGAAAAAACAAATAAGAACAAAAATATTGGTCTTATAGAGCCATAGTTACATATATCGAAAGTCGTTCTTTACTCCCATTCTCTGGACTCGCATGACAACCTGTTCTATGCCAAACTGGTCTCAAGGTCTTGCCACAAATTAACCTCGTTCATCGAGTAGTTTGCCCTCGAAACGATCAAGCTCTTGATGTCAGATTTCATTTAGCTATGCAATTCATCACGTTCTCTTTATTTTCCCCCAAAATCTCTTGTTTTATTCTTCTGATTTCCAAATATTTTTTTTATTTAGAAAATTTCCAGTGCTCATACTGAATTCTAAACTTTGAGTCGAGCCATCATAATAATCATCTGATGGTCTTTGAAAGAAAGTGCGCGAACCGGCCGCTCAAACAACTGCTTCTGATTGTCGGTTGTGGGTCGCCAGCACCCGTTTCTCGTCGTACTCCTGTGTGCGGCAACGCGATCGCCCTTCTGCATATTTGCATTTCTACCCGATCGATGAGTCCTGAGCATTGATTGAATCAGCGCCATTCTGCCCAACTGAAATGACTCTCACGTTAGCAAGCTTCTCTTGTTTGTATAGCGAACACATTGAGCTTTTTATCGTATGGAGCATTTTCAAATGGGAGGACAGTGCGTTCTCACATTTAGATAGTGTTTGCAATTGAGCTATAATCGTCACTTTGGTCCGAATTCTGTCCATTCAGAGCACGCTTTCTTAGGCTGCGCTTCGTTTATTTTGGTCGAAAAGCGTGTGACTAACTCTTTCGGTGACGAATCCTCTTTTGATATCACTTATCGAAAGCAATAATGTCAGAATTAGTCATTTCATGACGGAATTCGCCATTGTTGCTCTGCTTTCCAGCAACATGTTCATCGAAAATAATCCTATGAAAATCGATCATTTTATCAGCTCTTTCGTCATTTATGGCCCAGTTGGTTGCACCTTATTCTTCTCTTTGTTCCATTTCTCCTTCTCTACTTCGAACATAGGGTGTCTTCATCAAATAGACCGTCTATGATTCGGAACTAATATGTACACGAGTGGGAACGATAAGATCGCCGATCAGGAGGCGAAGTCTTCGCGGAAGATGGCCAATCTCCGGGGTAGACTTCGAAAAGCCAAAAAGAGTTTTATCGGCTGTAACTTTCCTTTGGGGAGGAGGTCTAGAAAGTTTTCCGTCGAAGACGTCTATTATTCTGCTTCCGATCTTCGTCACAAGTGAGTTGCCTTGAGAGAAATTTGATTTTACTTATTCTTCCGCCGAAAGATTTCCCCACATGTTTTTCCTTGATAAAATATTCCTGTTAGTCGTTCGATAAAGGCTTTGGAAGCTGTAACAAGTAATTGATAAAAGAAAATGAGTGATAAGCTCATTTGTTCGAAGATGCCTAGTCTGCGTGGTGGACTCCGCAAGGCCAAGAAAAAGGTGGTCAGCTGGATTCCGCTCAAACGCAGAAGACGCAACCACGATTCTTTTGACGAAGGGCAATTTTTTGATGCTTCTGACAGGTTCCTCTTTATTTATTTCCCTGAGATCAAAGTTCCTTTGTCCCCAAGTTCGTCCCGTTCATTTATCGAAATAACGTAGTCTTATCAGTCATTTGAGTCTATTCAAAGCCTTTTTGCTTCTGCATTAAGGGGGGAAAGATGAATATTATTTTCTGATCCAATATTTTCAGAAGTCCTGGCGATGTCGGTCAGTCGTGTAGAGGCAGCATCGATCTTCAAAAAGCGAGAATTATCTCTGACAAGGTTTGTGTGTCGTGATTTTCTCTGATTAATTAAATTCAGGTCTCAAACAACATTGTGATTTCGACGCAGTCACAATCGTTTCATCTAAAAGCTGGCAACGACATTGACAGACAAAAATGGCTCCAGGCACTCGAATATGCACGACACAAGGCCATTAAGCAGGCTGAGAGTGGTTTGTGTTTTGCTGGAAGACTGGAGAGGGACCTTTTTCAGATGAAGACGAAGAAGCGAACCGAAATCCAGAGTCGTCGCGAGTAGAAGTCATTCAGGACATCAATAAAGATCTGGATCGAAAGCTGGTAGCTCTACGAGACGCTGTTCGAATACTGGGTGAGTTGAAGATCAAAACTAGTTGTTGATTGGTAACCAAGGTCATGTTTGTGTGTGCACGGCCGTGTTGTCATGTGAACCGCCCTTCAATTTTGCAGTTTTTCTTTTGTTCTAAACGAGACATTTTCAGGAAAGCACAGTGACGAGCTGATCCGTTGTGTAGGAGATTCCGAAACGGAAAACAAGACGCTTTCCGAAAGAGCTACTCTCGTCAAGGTATGGCTATATTTGAAAAAGTTCCAAATGCAACAAATTACAGATTACTACCAGTGCTGTTCTAAAAGCAGCCGAAGAATTTGTTGATCATTCGGACAAGGGAGCCAAGCGACTGAAAAAGGTCTTGGCGACGGAACAGAAGGAGAAAATCGTTTTGCAAGAACAGCTCGAAGCTCTGGCGAAACAACACGCCGGACTCGAAAGGGCTGCCACGATTAGTCACTCAAATGCTCCCATTTCCGCCTACAGTGACCAGGATGACGACTTCCACGATGCCCTCGAAACCCTCAGCATTTATAATGGAAGGTAGGCATTATTTTTTAGGCACTACAAACTAAACTATAACGTTAAAAAGACATCTTATAGCCAAAAAAACGTCCACGAAAATCCTCGAGAGATTTCTTTTTTAGGGGATGTTTTTGTGAACTCCGACCCGAGACAATTGCTCCCCCGCAACAATTGATTTTCAGCTTCTTCTTGCTCGTTTATTCATTATTGTTTGCCTCTCGAAATATATGCTTGCATTTTTGCGTCTATGACGAAGAAAATGTGACGAAAGGTCAAGTGCATCTAACCTAGTCGTTTTGTCACGCTTCAAGTGCTCAGAGAATCCGTTTTATATGGACTTTCAGATCATCACGCTCAAATTCGCGCGAAGCTGTCGATGGAATGAGTGGATTTCATGGAACCGTTCCTGGAAACAGTCTTGTTCCCGTAAGGATTCCCTCAGATTCTTTGTATTCTTATTTTTTTTAGATATCAGAAGGAGACGGCCGGCTACGTAGAAATAGAATTCCGGAAAGACCCGATCTGCCCATAAACCTCTGGTCCATCATGAAAAATTGCATTGGCAAAGATCTGAGCAAGATTCCTATGCCGGTAAATAGAATTTTTAATATCGAAAGAATCAAATTTCAGGTGAATTTCAGCGAGCCTCTCTCAGTGTTACAGCGAATCACAGAAGACTTGGAATATTCGCAAATTCTCGATTCCGCTGTTGGCAAAGTTGGTCTTGTTTTGTTCAAAACTCACTCAAATATTCCAGGATCCGTTAATTCAATTATGTCACGTAGCAGCCTACGGCGTCTCAAACTATTCAACCACGGGTAATAGGACCAATAAGCCGTTCAATCCGCTGCTTGGCGAGACTTACGAATGCGATAGAACTGCTGACAAGGGATGGAGAAGTGTCGCTGAACAGGTTTTATTCGTTTTTTTGCTTCCTTTATTCCCAGTTCAAGGTATCACATCATCCACCGGCAGCCGCTCATCATGCGGAAGGACGAGGCTGGAGCATGTTCCAAGATTTCACAATGACGAGCCGCTTCCGAGGAAAGTATCTTTCCGTCATTCCCGTCGGATACACACACGTCACATTCCCGGGAACTGGATCCAATTTCTCCTACAAGAAGATCACGACAACAGTTCACAATATTATTGTCGGCAAGCTGTGGATTGACAATCACGGCGAAATGGAAATTGTGAATCACGCGACCGGGGACAAATGTGCCGTCAAGTTCTTCCCATATTCATATTTTAGCAAGGAGGTTCCACGAAAGGCAATTCTTGTTGTTGTTTTTTAAAGAGTGTTTAAGATTTACGGAATAGTGAAAGACAATACGGGTAAACCACATTACGTAGTACAAGGAACCTGGGACAAATATGTAGACATGCTCAAAGTGACGAGGTATTCGGGATCTGGCGACAAACTCAAAGTCGAAACAGACGAGAATCCTATCCGGATCTGGACCTGTAATGCTGCCTAGTGAGTTTTCTTCCTAGTTTCAACTGCAAATGATCAACTTTTAGTACTGGCTCAGAAAAGATGCACAACTTTACAAGATTCGCCATTGAGTTGAACGAGCCAGAAGAGGGAGTTGCCCCAACAGACAGCCGTCTTCGTCCGGATCAACGACTCATGGAAGACGGACGATGGGACGAGTCGAACAAAAAGAAACAAGAGCTCGAGGAGAAGCAAAGAGCTGTCCGGAGACGACGAGAAGCCGAAGCTGAGAAAACAATGGCCAATGGTGAGTTTCTTTTGTTTATTCGTATAAGAAAATTTGTTCAGGAGAAGGCTACCAAGAGTACCAGCCAGTGTGGTTTACAAAAGCGGAGGATCCACTTACGGGTGCTTTGATGCACATTTTCAACGGTGACTACTGGGAAGCGAAGAAAAAGTCAGAATGGAGTCGCTGTCCCAATATTTATTGAATTTATTATTTCTTACATGCCAAGCTGCTTCACTTGTATTTAACAAATTGCCGAGAAAATCCAACAATTCACTTATCAACATCACAACATATCATTTTGCCCTTTTCCATGCGCTCCTTGTGATTTCCTTTATGCTAATCCCGGTATATGACACGAAGTTCTTATTGTACACATAGATTAAAATACATAGTTCTATTTTGTTCTTAATTATTATTCAGCGCTTCTTCGGGGATGTTCTGCAATGAGGCTTTCTGTTCCGAGTAGGTTCTACTCCTTTTTGTAATTAATTGAACAGACTGTCCTTCCACCGTCTAGTTGTAGCTCTTTGGTGCGTTGTGGCCATCTATTCTCCGATTTTCACTGCCCTTCTGCTCGTCTTCGAAATTGGAATGCTGATCAAGAGTCATCCATCGTTCGAGGGGCTGAAGGTGCGAGGAATGAAGAAAGTCGACGAGGGAGTAGTCGAGCGGTTGATCGAAGAAATTCTGAAGAATCGAGAAGAAATGAGAGACGGAGGTGATGGAGATTGTGAAGAGAACGAATCCGAGTGTTAGAAGGAGCGAATGAAAAGTTTATTCTTCAAGAATTGGATCGTAACCACGACGAGTTTTCCACTCGTAATATGTTTTGAAGGACATGTAAAGGATGACGATCAAAAGGAACGAACCGATGATGAGGATGAACCAGGCTGAATTGTGCTCATTGAAAAGGGAAAAGAGATACCTGATCCGGAGAGAGGGTTTGCGAAAAGAGACTTGAGCTCATTCACGTGTGCTTCCCAAAGAGCCTTTCGTTCTCGAGCAGCCGGCGAGGACGCTCTTACTGAATTTTTCTGTTTTGTTCACGAACACTTCGATTTTTAAGTTGGATCTTCTTCGTCCGTCTGTGAAGCCGAGTACTCATCGAGGGTTAGCGCGAATGACCTTTTACCGTGACAAGCCAACTGAATCAGATCAACTGATCAAATTTTCCAACCTGACAACAAGTAGGCCAGCATATCTTTGCCAAAAGTACTATAGTTCTCTACTCCTGTTTATTGAGCCAGACAATTCCCGTTCTACTTCGTTAAGCTCTTTCTAGCCAGATTATGGTCTGCGAATCATCATAGTCAGTGGGTACCGCACATTCCTTCAACACTTCCCGAAGGAGGTCGGAGGGGGCTCAAAGAAGCACTATTGCTGACGCTCTCTATTCTCACAATTAGTTTCCTGAACTAGTTTGTGTGGACCGTGGAGTGGAGGGTTAGGGACTTTTCCTAGAAAAATTACGGTATAATTCGTGTCGAGACCCATCTGCTCAAATCCCATTTTTGCATTTTTCAGCGTGTTCAGCGTGTTCCGAATATACTCTGAGAAACTGGTATCCTTATTAGTCGACCACTTTGTTAAACCGGAACTGCCTCTGCGAATGGTATAAAACAAAGGTCTCTTCGAAAGAATCCATTCAGTACGAGTTTCTCCTCCCTCTCGACCAGAAATGTCCCGAATTCGTGACGCTTTTCCTTGTTCTCTCTCATAGAACGGCACCCTTCAACATTGGACTGGCTACAATATACGGTGCCTATATTGACGCCAATTTGAGCTATATGCTCAGTCAGTTCAGAGACGAAGACTGGATGGCCGAGGAATTCGCAAACGAGGTTTGCTTGGACAGTACTGTTCAAACTCTTCAGGTTTTCCCTAAATGTCTGCTGTATGTTCTTAACAGTGAGCCCAGCGATGAACCACAAGAGGAGCAGATCTTCGAAAGTTCTCTGCTCAGTTTGTGCTCTGGCTTGATGCAGCTGATACAGGGATGGGCGGGTAAAGTCAAAAGTCATCAACTTGACTTCGGTGAGTGTTGTCGAAATCATTCATTCTTCTTCCGTTCAGAGCCCCTATTTGACAACTCTAGTCCTTGGACAGAACAAAAGGCGGATCTGCTGTTGATTTACGGAAATTGTTGTCCGGAAAACCAGAAACAAGTCACAGAAGTAAGTTGATTTCAAAACCCTTGCTTATCAAGCAAGTTGCAAGAACCCGCCAAAAAATAATAACGCCCCATTTCGACCTGCGTTGTTTTCGGGACAGTCCCGAAATTGGCAAAGTCACTTTGAACAAAAGCCGTTTTGAAAATTTCCCACTTTAGCGACAGACATTTTGAGCGCGGCCACTTTGAACGAAGCCACTTTGCAGGTGCGACGTTTCGTTTCACTTTTACGTAATCACGTATTTTTTATTCCGCGATTACCGTTTCCCTAAAGATCTTTCGTTCTTTACGGCTTTTTTTTCTAGTTTTTCTGTCTTTTTACGCTATTTTCATGGCGAAAAAAATAAATAGGAGAACAAACGGACATATTCCATTGTGTTCATCAGCTTCTCGGATCCTTTGGGTGAGTAAAAACGGCCTTTCGATAAAAATCAATTTCTAGCGTATAATCTTTGACAAGAGCAAGCAGTTCTCTTAGAAAAGTTTATTGAATCGTCTATAAGTACAATTTTAGTGCAGAGACTCAAAGATGAAAGAAATTTTGTCGATATCGGCTAGAGTAGGAGGTCCGGAAGCACGGCTTCGAGCTCGTATCACTGCTTGTATCACTGCGTTAGTATGTATTAGTGTTTATACAAGGCAATCGCACAATAAAATGAAAAAAATACAAGAAAAATAGACAAAAATAAGAAGAAAATCCAGGAAAAAGTGAAAAATGAGTTATATTTTAGGGAAACGGTAATTGCGGAATAAAAAATACGTAATTACGTAAAAGTGAAACGAAACGTCGCACCTGCAAACCGGCAAAGTTCAAAGTGACCACGCTCAAAACGTGCCAAATTCAAAATGGCTCGCGCGAAACGGGTCACATTCAAAGTGGTTTTGCCAATTCGGGGCTGTCCCCAATTTTTTCTAAGAAAAGTCCCTAACCCTGGAATGGATCTCCTTGCACATTCCACCTCCATGAAAATAAAACTCATGGGTGCAGGTCTTTCTCATAAGATTTTGATTCCACCGGAAAACAAGTAGTTACTGTTTTTAACAGATTTTTCTTGTCAAAGTCTAACGGACTGTAGAATGAATCAAGAGATGACTCACGTATGCTATTGACTAACGCTGGCTGCATGTAGACATCCATCTTCTTCGGATAGCTTGGTAACGGTCGACGATGACCGGCTGCATTGAGGACTTTCACATCCATAAATTCGTGGACTTCCGAATAATATCCGTCCCTCATTCCGTGCAAGTTCCAGTTATCATCAAAGTCTAGAATATACTTGAAATATTCCCTTCAGGATTCTACCAATGTTCATGTAGTTCCGTCGTTCAGGCTGCCAACTCTCCCAACGGGTTCCATTGAAGGAAGGAATTCCCGTCTTTACAAAACTGGCAAAGAGTCCGGAATGAATCTTTTCTGCATGGAGATCCTTCTCCGTAAAGTTACTGAAATGATATCGTCCGACGAGATATCCCAAGTCGTTCGAATGACCGGGAGCTGGTCGGAACTTTAGGTGTTTTCCCGGACTCCCTCTATACTCGAAGCTGTAGACAAAAGTCGGACCAAAACCACTGAAACGATTGGCGAATATTCCGGTGCTGTGGTAGAAGTTGGAATCGTCGTTGAACTTTACGGCTCTCGTAGCTGAATTAAGAATTTTTGACGAAATTTCAAAATGTTACCATTGTTGTAGTACTCGTTGCAGATTTTACGAAACTCTTCTGGTCTTTCGTAGTTCCTCTCGTAGCCGACCGAAGTGCAAACTTCGTCAAGCAAGACCAAGTTAATTTTTCGCGTCTTCGGATCGACCAGTTGTCTGAATCAAAATGAATTTTTCGGTATCTTCGGAAAGGACCTACACTGTGTCACTGAACTCTCCAGCAGTCGTGCCAATAATGCAGGGAATAGAAGGGAGATCTTTCTTCAGTCCATCCAGAATGGACATTGGAAATACCTGGAAACAGGATGCCGTAGAGACAAGAGTCTCACCCCATCTGAATCGTCGATCCAAGCTCCTTCGAGTACTTCCACTTCGTCTTTGAAAGACGACTGTGTTGAGAGAATCTCTTGTTCTGACTTTGATCTGACACAGGCGACAATCTCCTCGATAGAGTCAACTTGATCAAAAGATTCGTCGTCGGAAGCACATCTCAGTTTTTGAACAAAACGTCTCGAGTAGGCTCTGTTGACAGCTGAAAGAAGAAACTATTTGAGAACCAGCCGTCTACGACGGCTTTCGCCGCCCTTGCGCCTACGGCGCTCAAGTACGTAACAACGGCTAAGTTTTGACACCATCGCGCTTTAGATAGTTTAGATTCACCCAGACGCGTTCCCCTCAAAAAACTATCGTTTGGTAAAAGATTAATATGACAATACTTGACATGTTACGCTAGTCTCGACAACTGCGGACACCACTACAGACAGGCAGACGGACACCATTGCACTTTAGTAAAGAAAGATAACACAGACTGACTTCTGGTCGCATCGCCATAAAATGGCGAGCTCATGATGATCATCTGATGAAAGAGACCTTTGTTCTGTCCAGTCGTGTGAATCTGTAGATTGTGAGAGATGCGTGAAGAAAAACTCACCATTTGAGCAAACTCTCCTCCAGCACTTTGCCCCATTATCGTCACTCGACTCTTGTTACCGCCAAATTGACTGATCTCTTTTTGAATCCAGTTCAATGCAAACAGGATATCTGAATGTTTCTTTTACGAGGATCAGGAAGCAATATCAGCACATATTATGAGTTCCAAATAAAATGCAAAGAAAGTGGAAAGTGTCAGACCTCGAATGGGAAGGTTCGAATCGACAGAATGTTTGATGTCCGGATTGAGATTGAGCCAGCCCAGTGCTCCGAGTCTGTATTGGATAGAGACCATCACAATGTTACGTTCCTTAAGAATTTCTATTGATATATAGACTTTTTGATACCTCGTTCGCAAAGTTGTTGACGAAAGAATCAGAGTGGAACTTGGATGCAGCTCCTTGCATCATACCACCTCCGTGAATGAATGTCAAAACCGGACAATCTTTCTGTTGTCTTCATTAGCGACATCAATTTTTAAACAAACCTTGATCAAACAAGTTTTACTGGTGAATACGTTCAGAAAGAGACAGGCTTCCGAACTGGGTCCATCATCTGGTCGAAGAGGTCTGAATGGAAAATATAGAACGTTTCACTTAGAAAGCTACTGAGAAGCTTGTAGACATCCTGATTGGTATTGAAAAGCTTCTAGTGTGTTGTTCCAGGGTAGAGGATCCACTGGTGATTTATATCTATCATTTCGCTGTTTCTGAAGATACGAAAAATACCTCAAAGCGCCGGTAGGAGCAGCAGCAAACGGAATCCCGAGAAATGCAAAACCAGTCTTGTTCTCGTACGAAGTCAGCTGTTTCCCTCTGACCTTACCGTATCTGAAACAGACGATAATAACAAAGAAGATGAACTTACGAAGTAGTCACATCGAAAAACTCTTGAGCTGACGCCGAGAATACGAGGCAGGCGATCAGGAGGTACATTGTGAGTCTTTTTCCGCGAAGAGCACCAAGTGCGTCCGATAAGGGACAGCATTGCCTCTTTTCTGTCTTATCAGTCTGTGCATACGCTCAGATCTGTCTACCCGACTTGATTTGGGATTCAAAGAAACAATGAAATGTGAATTCCTTGTGTGTGAGATAATACGACTTCAGAAAGTTAACCCTGTTCCAGACGTGTTTTCTAAACCTTTGCAAAACGTACAGCTGTGTGGGCATCATTTCAGACAGACCCACGCCATACTTATACGCTTTGACAAGAATAAAACGAAACAAGTACCATCAAGTGTACTTTTCCACGCTTCCAAGCTTTCAGTCTTTCGACTTGTTGAGACTTGTCAAAACTAAACTGTTAAAAAGCTACTAGTTGTTGAAGTATTCTAGCTCCAAGTCGTCTGCTGTGCTGTTGCCTACCTCTTCTCTTCTACCTGGTCAGGTGTTTCTACTTTTCCAATTTTGACAGTACAGTTACATGAGACACAAACAGTTGAAATTGCGAACAGTAGCGCCATTGATACTTGCGTTCTTTTGAAAAGTAGAGACTGCAATGTGACAGTCAGTTGTGAATCCGCCACAATTGTCAGCCCTCGAAAGAAGGTGTTACGCTCGGTTTCCCCTGGTTCTCTGAGCACCTCCTTGAATCCACAGCGGTGTTTGGTATAGTTCTTGGACCATATGGGAAGACTGATAGTTCTCTCTCGCGCTAACACTTATTGACAGTTACTGGCATGTATCAGATAGATTATATTTCGTTATTTTCCTCTTTGTTAAGTTTTCAGGAATCAAATTTGAAGATTGAATTGGAAAATAACGAGCCTCTCTCCGCATGAACAAAATATGCTGAACACTGCTTTTCGGGGCTTCGTTGACGGACTGAAGCTGCGAGTAGTACGAGTTATGAAGCCGGTAGAGGACGTTTCACCAGATGTTTCCTAGAACCGAGAACGCGATCACTCTGCCAGATTGTCCTAGTCTTTGTATTATACTCATACCCAGTTTTCGGAAAGGCTGTCCGGCAATTGAAACCGATCTTGTGAGGAAAACCATCAAATGGAAAGGAAACGGAAACACTGATAACTGGATTGAAGTGGAAGCTGAGAAAAAACAGAAAAAAACATCTTTCCAACATGAATGCTTCCAAATGTGATGTCCAGTTGGATTGAGAATTAGTTGGTCAGTTAGCGTTTCTCCACAACACTCCAAATTCAGTTTGAAACACCTGACCTGGTAGAAGAGAAGAGGTAGGCAACAGCACAGCAGACGACTTGGAGCTAGAATACTTCAACAACTAGTAGCTTTTAACAGTTTAGTTTTGACAAGTCTCGACAAGTCGAAAGACTGTGAAAGCTTGGAAGCGTGGAAAAGTACATATTATATTTTAGTGTTCTAAAGAAGAACGAAAGGGGAAATATACTACGGTAAAAGTTAGCAAGTTAGCAAGTAGATATTTTTCAGTCCTATGTTAGATGTGCTCCGTTGGATGAGGGCACATTCGATTCCGCTCATGGGAACCAGATGTGAGTTTCCAACTCACATCTTACTTTATTTCAAACTAAAATTCGTGTTTCTGTCTCGATAAGAATCTCTTCGCTCTTTTCTAGGACACTCAGCCGTAACTGTCTTTGTTTGTTTTGGCGCCCTTCAAGCCCGAATTGTGTCATTGGTAATGAGAGGGGAGAGACTGACCTGGGACCACCCAGTCGGCAGTCCAGCCTGGTCCCGCAGCGAAATCCATTAGGTTGGTCCATAAATCCTCGCAGCAGAGCATTCCAGCCGTTCGGAAATGCTCAGTCCCAGGTGTAAACCGATGCATCTTCTCTCCATCCCTCATAATACTCTCTCCGCTCTTTTCGTTTTCCCTCATTTTTTTGAATCTTCCAGGTCATATGTAGTGGGAATGAACGAGGAGCGTGTCCCCTCCTATGAGGATTTTGTTGTAGCTTTTGAGTCGATTCTCGAAAGTATAGCCGAAGTTTGTGGTCAAAGTGCTCATAGCAGTCGGGAGAAGACCTCTCTCAGTCAGGAACAACTGAAAACGGCCAGAGGACTTCACGATCTGGTTGCTTCTGGCGACATCAAGCCTGATCCGACGTGAGTTTATTATAAATACAGAGAGTTTGATGGTTTGAGAGCTGCCGAAACTCTCAACTGGTGCGATGGTTTCATTCGTGAATGGGAAGCGAGTGGAGAAAAGTCGGCAGCAGTGCAACAGCTCGTTTCTCTTTTGAATCGACCTCATGTTCGTGGAGTTTTCATGGCGGCCGAGGACATTTCTTCATGTCGCTACTTGCCCAGACTACCAGTTATTCCTTTCGAAGTCGACGACGACGAAGGCATCGCTGTCAAGATTGTGAGTTAACCGAATTCACGTAAATATTTTAGGTACGAATCTTGAAAAAGGATGAGCCTCTAGGAGCGACGATCCGCTGTGAGAAAGGAAAAATTGTCATCGCTAGAGTTATAGCTGGAGGACTGGCTGATAGGAGTGCTTGTATTCAGGTGTGATTTTATTTGATTCAGACAATTTATGAATAGGAAGGGGACAGAGTTCTGGAAGTGAACGGAGTCCAAGTTGGCAGTGAGATGAGTGCCGACGACATTGTCAAACTCCTAAACAAGACAGACAACGGATGTGTCACATTCAAACTCGTCCCATCTGATCTTCATCATCGAACGGAACAATCAAATCTACATGTCAGAGCTTTGGTTTGAATTGAGAAGCTTTTTCCAATCAACCAGTTGTTTAGTTTGACTACAGTGGCTTGACAGACTCTCGTCAACCGTGTAAAGACACCGCTCTCTCTTTTCAAAGAGGCGATATTTTGGAACTGTTGGTGTGTAGCGATCAACATTGGTGGCAGGCTAGATGTATCGGGCACGGAGCATTTTCTTTAGACAATGACCCTTGTGCGTCGAACAAAAGTAAGTTGAACTCTTTGTAGAAAACAGTTTATGGAAGTCCAGTTCACTGGAAGTTTAGCGGATGAGTAAATTCAGATGGCTACTCACGAGTCGGACTGGTGCCATCCGAAGCCCTCCAACAAGATCTCAAAGACTGTTCTCGCTCAAAACTGAGCAATGAAGTGAGTGTTTTCCTTTTTTATTTTTAGACTTGTTTTCAGGACGACCTGGTCTATGAGTCAGTATGTCCCTACATTCCTTCCGTGGATGTTGTCCGCCCTGTCATTCTGGTCGGTCCTCCTGGTGTTGGCAGAAACGAACTGAAAAGGAGACTTTTGATGTTATTCCCTGAACGATTTAGCAGCACAATTCCCCATACGACAAGGAGTCCAAGGCATGGCCAGAAGCTGAAATGAAAAGTTTGTTTGGTTTTAGACCGGGAGAGACACAAGGAGCTGACTACTACTTTGTGAACAGAGAATTCATGGAGGGCATGATCACGAGTGGTGAAATGCTCGAGTTCGGAGAGTACAGGGGCAATCTGTACGGAACGGCCTTGTCTGCCGTCTATGATGCTCGGAAACAGGGAATTCCTCTTCTCACTCCCCATCATTTGGCTCTTCGTCTTTTGAGGACAGCTGAATTGAAACCTTTTATCATATTCATCCAACCACCAGATGCGACTGTTTTCAAGGTATTCCCGAGGAAAAAATATCAAACACTCTTTTTCAGAAAACCAGAGAAGCATATCGGTCACGGGCTTCGAGAGCAGTCTCAGCCATCTCGACCACGACATGTACTACCCGCGGGTTTACGGACGTCGAGATTGATCAGATAATTGAAAGCGGTAGGTTTATGACGGGGATTAGGTGCAAATAATAAGGGGTCATGGTTGTCATTTAGACCGATGAGTGATGGTAGTCGATGATCCTAACAACATCATTCGAACATTAGGCGGAGAGATACTTTCGGCCAAAGGCAATTATTTACTGGGCGAGAAGGGGCAATAGGCAAATGAGTCGGGTCAAGTTTATGGTTCGGACCCAAATAATATATTCGCTGTATGTAGAAGAAGTTCCGAACTAGGAACTACAGTTTCTTCTGTGTGAAAACGTGGCTAATCGTCTGATAGGCAAGTGGTGATAGACAACCAAGTTTCTACAAAAGCAACGGAGCGGGTAGTCCGAGAAAGCTTTTTAAGCTTTCGTTGAGTAAGAGACTTTTATTTCAATAATGTTTTAAACAATTAGAGTAAGAGTTTTTTTAAGTATATGAGAGAATTAAAAGCACAAGGAATATGTTTCAGGTAACCAGCTCGACCGTCAATACGGACATATCTTCGACGCGAGGATAGTGAACTGTCAGCTGGAAGATTCCCTCACACGTCTCATTTCCCTCCTCCAAACCGTCGAGACGAAACCCTCTTGGGTTCCGTTGAGTTGGGCGACCAAACGATGATCTTCTCCTCTGGCTATTTGGTGCTAACCTGCTGTGCAGAACCTCCATTGCTTTCTAGTCTTTCTGGGTATTGTCCGAGCCTTACAAAACATGACCTTTCTCTCTGCTTTTGTGCATTCCGACATGAATTATCTTTATTCGAGATCACCCGTGATACCCCAAAAACAGATCCGTACAAAAAAGTTATAAGCTGACAAAACACACACGTTTGATGATTCTCTTGAAGGCGTTCCTCATGTCCACTGAGAATATTGTGTAGATGATGGGATTGAGAGCTGAGTTCAGGTAGCCTGCAAAGTTATAGTTACTCAAAAGACTGAGTCAGACTCGTCTCCTGAACGATTATGCTTTTCGATGCAGGAAGCACTGACGACGAGAGCAAATTGTGCCTATTGCCGGCAGCCTCCGATCATTAGACTTACCGAGCCAGGCTGTGATAAACTCGAGAGCTGGAGGAATTTGGCACTGGCAGAGAGGACGATAGAGTGAGACGATGAAGAACGGAGTCCAACAGGCAATGAAGGTACCCGTGATGATGGCCAGTGTTCGCCAAGCCTTTCTCTCTCGTCTATTCTCTGCCGACTCTTTCGGTCGTCTCTTCTTCTTTGGGATAAGACCATTGACAATTGCCACTCCATTACCCGTTTGTTTAGTCTGTGTCTGGAAGAAAGACTCTTTTCAATCAGTTTCTCCTCTCCAATACCTTTGTCGGAGTTGAACCATCGAGTCTCGTCTCAGCAGTCGCTGTTCTCTCTTCCTCCGACGTGGTCGACGAAGAGTTTTCCCGTTTAATTTTCCCATCTTTACTCTCAGATGACCCGTTCCTCTCGACATCACAAATGATCACAGCCGGAGGCAGTGGGACCTGAACACTTTCTATCAAAATCCGTGACAGAAGAGCGGAGCAGTCTCATGGCAATGTCATAACGGCACATAGAGGATCGGAGATGAATTGAAACGTACCTTCTTCTCTTTGTTTTTGGCTATCAAAGGCACTTTCTTCTCCTCGTCCGGAGGAGGGCGAATCACGGTACGACGATCACGTTCTCTCTTGAATCTGAACCAGAAAGCTTTTGTCTACAGTTTTTTATTTTCTTTTACCTCTTTTTGGCCGCTGTCATAATTTTCCAATAGACACAAATTATTGCTATGAGTGGGATGTAAAAGGCTGTGGCAGTCGAGAAGACCTAAACATTTTTTTGTCCCTTGTATGGAAATAGGCCAGTCTGGTCGAAAGGCGTGATCTCTTTCGCTTCGTCACTCCGTCTCAGCAAACAAACTTTTCCGCTTCATCAACACGCACCTGGTAGCTGATCTGTTGGCTTATGAGACACGTATGTTGGTTTCTGACTCGGTCATTGAAGCCATCATCCTTCCAGCCGGCGAAAGGAGCCAGCGAGATGAGCAGAGAGAGCATCCAGACCCCGGCCAACATCAAAATAATCCTTCGCGGAGTCCTGTTCTGGACATAGCTGATGTCGGTGATTGACCAGTATCTGAAGGCTCTTTTTCTGATTCAATTTCACAACTTCTCCCCCTCTCTTCGACTATTTTCGGCCCAAACGCGATTAGTTCCAAGCCGTGCAAAAGGGTCCTCTCGCGCTACAATGGATACCTCACACCATTCTTGCAGAAAAGATCCCTAGGATAGTTCCAAAGAAGGAGGAAAGTCACTATACTCAAAAAAGAGAGTTACAGTAACCCTTTCGAGAAAACAACTTTAGAAAAACCGAGCCCGCTCCTTCGGGTGTCGTTCTCGCCAATCATGCTACAGAGTGTCATATAACCATCGTGACGTCTCCTTCTTTTTATAGTTTGTTTCTCCGGAGAGACACATTCAGCCCGGCGATTATTTCCACTTTTTACTCTGCTCCCTCCAGACCGATAACTTATCTTTCTGGAGGTCTTGGGTTTCTAGTCCTAATGGCTGTGCCCAGGGGAGAAGAGAGAACGGTCTCGAAGGAACTCAATTAAATTAAACTCGAAGATAATAAATGTGAAGAATTTTGATGAGTTTTTTTCCGAAATGAGATGAAGGATGGAGGCTGTGCAGGCGCTCACCTGTCTAGGGCGATAGCCACGAGATGAAGGATGGAGGCTGTGCAGACGAGCACATCAACTGATATCCAGAAGTCGCAGAGAGCGACACCCATGTTCCAACCGCCGACCAGAGTCGACCAGGCTCCGAGAGGAGTCACAATTATACCTACCTAAAACAGCTGGAGATTTCTCTCGAATAAACAAAAACTGACAATGAGATCGGCTACAGCCAGAGAGAAGATTAGATAGTACTGTGGACGACCGCGGAGATCTCTCTCCCAACAGATGGCCAACAGGACCATGACATTTCCGACGATGCAGCTGACTATCAGAAGACAGAGCACGACTGCCAAGGAGGCTGTCTGCAAACGGCTCATTAGTATGATTGGGGGACGCGTTTACTGCAGGTCAAGCCCTCGACTTATTTTGGAAACGTTCCCGGAACTTGACTTACAAAGAAATGCTTTTATGTTACTTTGAGAATATTTGTGGGATTATTAGAACAATTAATCCTTCTGTTATTTTGTTCGAGAAAGTACTCTGACTCCTACAAAAACTAGTTTGGTTCAAAAGTCAAAAAGAGAGTTGGATTAATGTAAACAAGTTATATGAGACGATAGTCTTGAGCCTAAACACGATCACTGACCCATATGAGAGGAAGCGTCGCCTCCGAGCGATCCTCGTCCGAGGCGTAGAACAGAACGGCGACCGAATTGTTGACGTCCACTAGCATGTCATGTGGATCATCTAAAGACTCATTTTTGGAAGAAATAGTGACTAGCAGAGAGTACTTAAATGTCTCTAACGGAAACTGCCGGCCATTACGCAATTTAGAGGAATAAAGTGGCGAGGGTGCACCAGACAGGTCTAATTAATTGTAGTATCTTTTTGGTCTTTCTAGCGAATTTGAGAGCGACCTATGCCTTCATCTGTATTTTTGATAAATGAACTCGGCTTGATTGAGCAGCTGCGAGAGAACTGGGAAATGACCAAGACGGGAGTCTTTGTTTATAAGAAGAAGGCAACTTGGAGACATTTCTGAACAGAGATCAAGACTAAACGCTTAGCACAAAGACTGACTCGTAGTCCCAATTGACAAGGGATTGGAGGAAGGAACTAAGTTTCCAGAAAAATGACTGGGATCAGGGATTGAAAGACGAACAAAAGAGTACGAAAGAAGGAAAATTTGAGGGTGTAGAAGGAACCCCGAAATGGGAACATGGAGAGTAGGCGGGGCGAGTTGAATGGGCGGGAGAGCATCCGCAAGCTTGTTCATTTCCGGAAAAGGAGACCTTTTTTATAAGTTCTCAACTGATAAAAGAGGATGTTTTGAATCGGTCGAGAGATTACACACCCACCGACACAGGTTTCCGGTAGAGAACTCTGACCCACTCACGCTCTAATTGTAAGTGGTCAAGAAACTTTCGGTCTCTAGTTTTGAAGGATGGTAGCCTCTCTTCCTCTGCAATCAAGCCTTTAATTAAGATGAAAACATGGACTGCTCGGTGAGGCTTTTTCAGATGGTTGAAAGAGTGAGCGCAGATTGGGCCAATTACTTTTATTTTGTAAGCTCTAAGGCTGAACAGTCTTGTCAAGTAAACATTGTTATCACAGAAATCAGAATTTTCCAAGTTCTGTTGTTTAGTTGGAGAAGAAAATGAATAATCGTTCAGTAGTGCTTCCATACTGTCAGGGAAAGAAAAATGGGCAAAAATATCTGGAGAAAAGAGGAGATAAGAACCGAAGTAGGTGGCAAAAAAGGACTGATAGAGGAAAATAAGAGGTGAGGTGGTCGTAAATGGGCTTCGAATAATCGAAGCGAATTGAATTATGACTTTAACATTTGTTGTGTTCATATGAGGCGAAAGATTAAACAGCATATGCCTGCCTACGAGGGAGAAGGGAATTATTAAAGAAGCTAAATGACGAGCTTCCTTCCCAGATTATACGACTCGTATTAATACACTTAGTGTGCTTGCAGAGCTAAGATGAGAGCAAAACAAGGCCACTTTGTGAGGCAGGTGATATGGAGGAACACGAGGATGACGACATGGAGCAGAATCTGTTCTAACATTAGGAGAGTGAACTTTTGGAGGAAAATGTTTCGTACTGAGGATAGAGAGTAGTGGGAGGCGATACAGAACATTACAAAAAGAGGACATCTGGTTTTGGATCTTACAATCAACATAATGAAATAAAGGAGTGGTTCAGCTTGACTCAAAGTTAAGAGATGAGTAAATAAATGTTGTACTTTGGATCCAAAATGTTGAGGGAAACATTGGTGGTAATGCTCAATAAGAGGTAGGATAGGGATCAAAACTGGGCGTCATGTTTTCGCCAAATTTTGCACGGTTCAGTTCGGCCTTTCCGGAATGACGATGGGTGTCAGAGACCAGAAGATCCAACTGTGAAAATTGGAGGGAAGTTCTAATAAGGCTGTTCGCTGAATCTCTGCAGTCGCAACGTGAGACGTACAATAATTGCTCTATTTCGAGTTCTGAAAGAGGAAGAAAAGCGAGGGAGGAGAGAAGATGAGAAACTACGGATCGAATGTAATGGAATTGGAGGAGCAGTTGAACACGAGATTCAATCTAATCAAACGACAAAAGGGTCAGGTTAGGCGTGAAACTTCAACGATCACCTAAGGGGATACACGCATCATGGATTAACCTTTTTTAGAAGAGATATTTTGGACGTTTTTTGATAGAAGCTGGTCAGTTGAAATGGGTTCTGGAGAATGGATAAAGAGCAGGAGGCTAGAATTTCAGAAGAAAAGAGAAACACAAAACCGGATGCTTAGAAGGCTACGAGCTGCTCTTCGCATGAGTCTGGTCTACAGCAAAACTATTGGTTACAGAAATCCTAGCCTCATACTCTTGTGAATGCGAACTGTTTAAAAAGAAGTTTACTTTCTAAATATCGGGTTTCCTACCTATACAACTAGCTAGACGTGTGCAACACAGGTCACATGATGACAAGCCTAGCAGAAGTTGAATTCGACTAGATACGACAAGTAAAAGGATAAGAGCCATTGATAGCTCAAAAGAACGCAGTTCCAGTCGTTCCGAAAAAGTGTCAGCGACTGAAGGATAGATATTGGAAGTCCGCGACCATTTACTTTCTTTGGATTCATTGGAAATAGTTACAAAAGTAGATCAAAGACAATCTTCAAAAGAAGGCATGAAGATTAACTACTGCAAGGGAGAGGCTATTAATATGCTAACTGGGAGAAGACGTGGCTATATTTGGACCTCGATTAGAAACGGGGAAGACGGATTCTTGCTAATCAAAAAGATGTCAAGGACAGGAATAGTTAAAGGACTGAAAGAGAGAACAAGCTGGCTGGTTGGCTGTTTGCCCGTCGCTATCATATTCAATGAAATCTGCCCGTGTCTCTACTCTCAGGTCCTCTCGTTCTGCTCACGAGAGCAGGTCCGCATAATTAAAGCATCGTCGTCGGCCCATCACTCCCCCTTTAAAACAACTCCCGTACTCCCACGCCTCTTTGCACTAGGACTTTCTGCATGTTCCGACGAGCTCGAGATCATGTGACTTGTTTGTGACTCTTTCTGGTTCAGAGCCTTTTGCTCTCGAACAAGAAATGGCCGGACAGAATGGAAGAAACCCGTAATTTGCATTCCAGATCAGCCTGGCTGGGTCCAAGATTGGGTATCGACCAAATTACAAGGCTCAAAGGTTCAGGTAGAAAGACAACATAGTCAAGAAGAAAGGAAATTAAATTTAGACAGACTCTGCGAAAAACAAAGACTTGGGTTACAAAAGAATATTGAGATCTGAATAAAGCAGAAGATTCCGCCTATACGAGCCGCCAAAAACGCTCATAAGGCTAGTTTTGCTAGGCGGACGTACTCAAAAACAAACAGCAAGTCTCCTCATTTGGAATATTGAGATTGGGAGGACTTCAAAAGCTGTACGACGACTCTCGAGACGTCATCGAGTGTTTCGAAGCACAGAGAATACTCTGACCACGAGAGACTCTATCTCTCCAGCAGAATCCAATCCGTGTGCAAATTCAGTTCCAAAGATTGGGAAGAAGAGAACGAAGCCACTTGAGGATCGGTCAAAACAAGTCCGAGCAACTGCCGACCTCTACACTCTTTGAAATGAAAGAGAAGAAGAGAGTATAATGGAGAGGAGGGCGGTGTTTGATGTAGGCACAAAGTAATCCTTTTGCGCGAGAAAGCCGAAAATATAGTTTTTCGACGGGCAGAGGATTCCGTCAAAAATTATGACAGCCAACAAGGTTCATCCAGAAAGAGAACTTGATTTTGAAGAGAAAGAGGAACAGATGCCGTGTTAATTAACAGTCAAGAAGGGTTCGCGCATTCAAGGAGGATCATCCGAGAATCCTCCTTGCAAAGATGAGAGACCAAAAACAAGCGTCACGTGTGCCAACTGACTATGATAATGAAATCAGGAAGGGATTCACACACGCTCAAATTGGTTCTTCGTCGAAAAGAATCGATGTTGTCGTGATATGTAATGGTACATAATTCATCCAGGTGTCCCCACGGCTCTTTCTATCTTTGCGCGAGAAGCGTCCCGGGGACGCGTGTGTCGACGTAATGGCTCGAGGCTCTCGTCCTGATGACCTATTTTCGAAGGACCCTGGGTGTGTGCTCTGATTGGATTTGGGCCACTTGTCCAACAGCAGAGTAGTTGATATCTTCTCTTTTGTTAGGGAGCAAGAAAGAAGGAATCTAGAGATGATAGAAAGAGAATTGTTTTGGAAAGTCTTGTAAGAGGTAACATGTTCAAAGGGCAAAAGACAAGGCTAGATCAGGAAGTGGATAGACAGAGCACGGCACTTGAACGAGTGGCTTCTACCGGTTTGAAGGAGAAAAGGTCACATGTTCCAATATTTGTCTTTTTCAAAGTTTTTTTTTTCTGGAGTAGGTACTGTTCACAGGGAAGATTCTTATATTTGCACTCTCTGTGTGTTTGTTTGGCTGTCTGAAGCCCTAATTGGCAACAACGAGGGAATCTTTGTGAAGATCCGCTAAAATTGTTATTTTGTTTTGTAAAAGCAATTTTTTAACAAAAGGAGATAGTTAGAAAATTGAATTGTTTCAAGGATTTTGCTCCAGTTTGGGTAGATCTTCTGGGGGTTACGGGATGAGATTGCTGTGTCGGGAAGAAAGAATGCAACTAGTATGACAGATTGTAAACTCTGCAAAAGAAGAGAATTCTCTTGCTCTCGTCCTGAAAGTACGTTGCACCAAAAGTCTCAAAGATATCTCTCGCATAGAGAGATTTCCTGTTCGAGCAAAGTTTTGTAGATTAAGGATACATTTGGACTAGAAATGTTTTTCAAGAAAGTATTGAGAAAGCATGAAGATACTAGTGAGGAAAAAGGTCGGTAGAGAGGCAAAACAACTGAAAGCAAGACACGCGATTTGGCGTCTTGAAGAATCTCCTTGATCATCGCTCCTCCATCAAAGAGGTTCAAAGAGGAAAAGGACCTAAGTGTTCCTCCCGGCCACCTCATGCAAATCGTAAAGATTGTAATAATGCCTTTTATTTGACGGAACACGTCCTTCCGCCTTGGCTGCATCCTCAATTTATGCTCGACGAGACGGAGAGCGATGAAAACGGTTTTAGACGAAAGACCGACTTCTTAAAATAACTTGAAGGGAGAGAGAGAAGTTGGTTCGGTGTCGCATTTCTGCCCCTGGAGCCACGCCTTTCCTCGTCGCCACGAATTGTAACAGAGGATGGATGGACGGGGCCCCACAAGCAGCTGTCAGCATAAAAGACATCTACATGGTCATTTTTCACGCCCAGTCCTGAAGACGAGCAGTCTGAGAACGTTTGTTCAGACTGGTTTATAGGCGGCTACCATTCAACAGAGGAGGAACAGGTGCCGAGGGAAGAGTTCCTAGTTAAAACTGAGGTGACGACACGGAACCAGTCAAAGAAACGAAAATGCAAACAAAGGAAAGGATTTAAATGTGAACCATTAGGTAGAGAGACGAAGCAACTGGAAGCAAAACTGCTCAACCCTTCACAGAAAAAAGACTAGTCGTTTTCGAAGAAGGAAGGAGACGCCCGGAATCGAGCATAGAGAGTCTCGAGTTTCACAGAAAAGCAGCTTGATGATCGTTTGTTCCCCTACCGAGATAAGCTTACTGTTGACGTGAACAGTGGAAGAGAATTCTTTTTGAATAATTCAGAAGAATGCAAGAAGCAGCGGGGATTGAAAGAGACGGCGAGAGAGCACTAATCAAAAGGTTCTTTCTCTCTCTTGGAACAGAATTTTGGCCGGAAGTCCAATTATGTCCCTTTACCTGCCCTTCCTGGCAAACCGCAGCTGTTGTCAAGATTCGGGACAGCCGTCTTTTGATGCACTTGATGGATGAAGGCGACACCTCGGGTCATGAGGATGGGAATTTCTCGAGTAAACAGAGATCAGATTCTTCGATCGTCTAGTACAGAATGAACTAAAAGAGTTGTGAATCGGGAAGTGGGACAGGAAAGACGTCACAAGTCTTTAGAGAGGATCCAGGAAATGTGAACGAATGATGAGTCCGACATAATAAAAATGACTTTGATAGTCTTGGGTCTGCAGAGAATCAGGAAGGATGTCTTGAATAGAGGACGCGAGAGTATTTGATTATGTCTTTCTCCCACTTTTCGGACGCATTTCCTCTCTCGATTGTGGCTAAATTTGATGAAGAGCAATGGATTATTCAGTGCAGACAAAAGAGCAGCCGAGAGGAGGATGGCGGGTAAAGTAGCCATGAAAAATAGAAAAGGTCCAGTTTTGGAGAGGGTGGTCACATGAGGAAAGAACCTTGCTCAGTGTCTGTCGTGTTGATAGAGAAATACAGTCTGGAGAAATATTAAAAAAAACATGCACAAAGCTCGTTTTTATCACAGATTGATACTTGACTGTATAGAATTCGCTGGCTCTGGAACTTGACCATGTCCAGTTTAGACAAGGCTGACGGGCCGGGCATGGGCCTGAAAGTTGAGGCCCGGCCCGGACCTGAAAAGCCCGGCCCGCGGGGAAATTTTGGAAAAAGGGGTGTTTTTTGGCCAAAACCTGCATTTTTTCGTCATTTTTAGGAAAAAAAAGTTCAGCAAAATATAACAATATTCTTTGATTTAGTTCTAGAATGCGCTAAAATGCGCTATAATATGACCATCTTCATTTTTGGTCCGATCCCGGTCCCACGGCTAAGTCTGGGGACCGGGCCGAGGTGGGCCCGGCCCGGAGCCATGCCTAGTCCAGTTCTGTCAACATGAATGTTTTAACTGTTCATCAAAAGTCGCCGAGAAAGTGAAGAGGGATAAATGCCCTCCCCTACCCATAGACGAAATACACTTTGAAAGACAACTACAGTATGACCGGTGGGGTTCCGCCACGATGTTACATATCCGAGCAATCGCTCTCGCAAAACTCAAAGCAAAACGATTTTGCTTCGTGCTTTCCAGCTCTTTTTTGATTAGTGATTTTTCTCATAGCGTTAGAAAAAAATTTTCTAATGCAGATTCTATACGAGATTCTATCTCTAAAGTTTTTTTCTCAGATTCAACCGTAGGGAACTTTTAGATCCATGAAATATTTCACAATTTCTTTTTGTCTTCTATGTTGTTTGTGCTAACTTAAACGCTCATCTTACGTACATCTAAGTTTTCATATTTCAAAGTGTAGCTCTTGTTGGAAACCATACGCCTGTATATGGTTTGTTAAAAAAAGAGCTCGACCGTAACCCATTTGTTTCCGCCCGAGACCCTTATAACATGGAAACGTAGCACAGCTCGCCGCGCGTTTGAAACGTTGGACAAATCGACTTCGTGACGGGACCCGTTCAAGCCATTTTCAGTTAAAACTTGGCGCAACGTTCCTGAGAAAACTACTCGCTCATTTTTCTTGTGGGTGGTTCCATTGGAAAAAGCGTAGGCGAAACTACAATAATGGATAGTGGCATTTAAACTTTGCTCATGTAATCACAGTGAAAAACAGAAAATATTGTTTTTCCCAGCTATTTTATTCTGTGATTTTTGTAGAAAAAATAATTATTGTAGAACTCGATGCGGCCGTCAAAAAGAACCGAACAGGATCAAAAACACAGCCTGGTTGCTGAGAACTCGTTGCGCCAAGGTTTTCGAAGTTTTCAAGCCAAAATTTCAATTTTTTTTCATTTCGCGCTCATAAAATTTGGTGGCAATATGAATTGAGCCGAAATTTCGTCCTCCCGCGCTCGTGTCTCAACGTGATTTCAAAAGCGTGTCGAGACCGATTGCAACGAGCAGTCCTTTAAAGTGCCGAACTCGGCGAACTGATAGGATACTCAGCCAAGTTTTCATATATCAATTGTAAAGGGCGGTTTTCTATCGGTAAAATTAGCGAGAATAGATGGATAGATAGAATATCAGTTACACAAGGACGCTCCTTCAGAAGAAGTCGCCTCTCCACCAAGGACAAGATGAAGCTCTTCCTCGTCGTGCTCTTCTGCTTCGCCATGCTCTTCGCCACCGGCCACGCTACTGCTGATGCCAAAAAGGCAGACAAGGCCATGGAAACCCCTCCGAAGGACAAGAAGGGCGAAGTCACCACCGCCAAGGGCTCCGCTTCAATCGGCTCCACTCTCCTCGGAAGCTACGCCGTCTGGGTATTGGCTTTAAAGAAGACAAATAAACTTTCATTTGTCGCCAAAAAAAAATATTCATTTTGCCATAGGCAAAACATTGTTACAATGTACAAAGGGGGAATAGCAGAGGGTACCAATTCAACTTTAGGAATCAAAATAGTTTGACAACACTGTATATAACCGGGACGTGTAATAGCCAAACTGCTGAAAAATGAGCAAAGTCTAACTGAAAGATTATTTAGAAAAGAAGACATTCGTATATCACCTTGTCTTGAACTGTCCAACTTGTTTTCGAAATAAGTTTTGCAGGTTCTCCGTAGTGTATGCCACCCCCATTGACACCAATTAAAGAGGAGCCGGTAGATGACGACGTCATCTTCGAGCGGCAGATTTTTCCACAACGCCAAGTTTGTGTCTCGTTTTTTTCTTCACTACGACACATCTTGTAGACAGTAGACGATCCTTCAAGCGACAACGAACTCCAAAATAGATGGAATCTCCGGACGCGTGGAAAAAGCATCAAACCAGTGCTCTCTCGTGCTGCTCCTACAACCGTGAAGCGTCGCGGTGCCAGCCTCTTCTTTACGGTGGTAAGCTAATAGACTTTTCGTTCCAAAACCTAGAGCCGTTGTAGAAGCCAGATCCGGACGCCGTCGATGAGGCTCCTATTGATGCCAAGAAGATTAAACACACTCGTCGCTCTCTCGACTCGGCTCCGAGGAAGGTTTGTTAAAATTTTACTTCTTTAAAGTCTTCGTACCTTGCTCGTGTGTCTAATAGTGGTAATTAAACGACGTCCATTTGTCCGGAACATTGCAGCTTCCAGAAGATTCTGGATTGGGCTACGGCTTAGGTTGGCTTCGACCACATTTGTGCTTTCCTGAAGTCGAGCGCTAATAAGAATAATAAAATTGTTGATAATTAGAACATTTCATTGCTCGGAAAAAGTCGCTTGTTCAAAGTTCTCCAGATGTAGCTATATCTTCGTCTAACTCCACGTATTCTTCTAGGTCGATGTAACGTAGACACTCAGACACTTGCAGTCGCTCTAACTGCAGGCGAATTTCATTTATCTGTTCCTTCTCTTCATGTAGTGAATCTTCCTAAAATTTCAGAACACGACGTACAAGAAGAAACCCGGTCCATCTGGCCGACACTACGCCATCAGTCGCATCTTGGCAGAAAACGGAAACAAGGTTATGTACTGCGATATCAGTTTAATGAGCGTTTTAGTATTTGGTTGCCTGGCAGGGATATAACGGTTCCGAATCGCAATGGACGCCGAAGCAGTCGCTCCAAGGCTGTGAAAGAATTATTGCTGATTGGAAGGAAAAGGAGAACGGACTGAAGGCCATCATGGAAAATATCAAAAATGACCCCTGGTTACTTTTGTTTCGATTAAACTGCAATTTTCTATTAGGTACAATGCCCAGAAGAAGCCGCAAACTTTCGTAAGAAGGCACGTTAGCGAAATTTTACCGCTCAGTGACCAAGAATGGGAGAAGATTCGATCGGACCCTAAAACCAACTTGCTCCAGTGGAAACTTCTCGGCTACTGGCAGATCAAAGGAGTCGAACTGGATTGGCTGCAGGCGCTGAATCCTACCTCCGTAAAGGGTATCCCTCCTGTCTATTGTGAGTCTTTTTTCAACTTTAATATCTCTAGTTTCAGTGGAGTCGATGTATCGCAGACAAGATCCTCCTGCTGCCTTCAAGGTGATTCTTATCCCTTCCTCATCAAACGCCCATCTTGCAGTACCTAACCCAGTACTTTCTAACCGACGAGGCCGCCAAACTGGAAGGACTCAAAATAACGAAACCACATCTCTGCATTTACGGTGATCTAAAAAAGGCATGCAGAGTATGTAAGTACGCGAACTACGTGCTTGTGAAGCAGAAGGCAGGATCGCCGATGAAACTCGTTCTACCAGACAACCCCGACGTTAGCCGGAGGTTCCCATTGGCAAAACGTGATCTATTTATTTTTCAGCCATGCGCTTCTTGTCTGCAGCCCCAACAATTGTGTCTGCCCTGGAGGATGGAAAAATTGTCAGTCGTGGCTTCAGGATGTGAGCCTTTCTTTCAGTTTACTGCCCAACACAAAAAGCGGTGTGACTCTAAAAATTGCAGAATCCCCGTACAGTTCCTCTGATGGTGTTCGGTGATCGAAGATATGGCAATTACGGGGTCCGTACACTCCGAGACATCAAGAAGGGCCAGATAATCGGCGAATACATTGGCGAGGTTGGAATTTTTAAAGCAAAATAAGGTTTTCACTCTTCCAGGTCTGCACGGAGGAGGAAACGAAGGACCGGTTTACAAGCTATCTCCTCTGTTGTTACTCTAAATACGTAGTCGACACAACCAATATGGGAAACGAAACGAGGTTCATCGGTCACTCTTGCAAACCAAACCTCATAAGTCTTCCGGTGAGTTTGACCAGTCTTTCCTTTCGAGACCTTTTCACGAAACAAAAATCGGGACCATGACGCCGTTCACTGAGTTTGGAAACCGGAAATTCCTTGGCGCAACACGTTCTTAGCAATACGAGTAGGGCAACAGGCCAGCCTGGCCTAGGCTAACTGGCTGCAAAAAAATTTAAAACCACCAATCACCTCTAGTTTCGGGCCGTTTTTTAATAATATTTATATTATTCAACGTGCTGTGTCTCGTTTTGACGACTGTATTGAGTTCTAACGATTACCCTAAAACCTGAGTGACCGAGAGCGAAGAAAAGCAATGATTAGTTTTCGCAAAACCGTTCCGCCAGTTGTTTTGTCCAACATTTGAATTGCGCGGCGACCTGTGATGGAAGTATTCTAATTTAGCTGTGTATCTTTGCTGAATGTAAATGTTTGTTTAAAAAAAGATCTTACATTACAAACGCGCGTATTAACAATACTTTTCTTTGGTTTGCAGGTCTTCGTCCGGGGATTCGACATGACTCTTCAACTGAGATCCATTTTTGTCGCCATGAGAGACGTACTGGCTGGAGAAGATCTAAACGTAAGAAACTTGTCAGGGTTTGTAAAAATTTGATTTTCAGTTCGATTATCACCCAAGAGGTCAGCGCCCAAAGAAGGGATATGGCAAATGTTGTTGCAACCAGGACAATTGCCGCGGATGGCTATAAATTTTGTGAATACAACGAAAACACTAAGTTTGCAACAAAAAATGATACTGACCAGCTACTTCATTTCCGAGCAAAAATACTGTTTATGGAGATTTTTCTGACTCGTGAGCGTCTTCTTTTGACTGCGCAAAGAGAGGAAACAACTTGGATAACTCTTGGTAGTCTTCAATCACTCGACCGTCTTCTATCAACCGACGACCCACATCAAGCGACGGGCCGAAAACGTTCACCATCAAGACACCGACTATCTGAATTTGTTCTGCTATTCATCCGAAGGAAAAGTACCTTTTTGGCCTTGTTTCTGTAGAATACGACTCCTCTCTCGTATTTCTCGTCGCTCTCCTGAAATCAACAAGTTATATACTTTTTGTTCATAAAAAATGCGAGAACAAAACGGACATCTTGCGCGAAGACGGAGATCGTCTCAAGCAAAGAATCTGTGTTTCCAACGGCATTTATATGGTAGTCAGGAGAGATTTTTGTGAAATAAGAAGACTGGAACCTAAAGAAAAGTACATTTTTGGGAGCAAAATAATAATCTGACCAAAAGACTTTTTCACCTCCGGTCATGTTCTCTCCGGCAAGTCTGCCCGTTATTTGAGCGTGTTCCCAATGTTCGAGACGACGTCGACCGAGAGTTCGGTCGTAAAACGAACAGACATCTCCTGCGGCATAAACTCCAGGACAAACACGCAGTTCAGCATCGGCGAGAACACCTCCGCGAATCGAATCGACCTGTGGAAAAACAATTTATTGGAAATTGTAAATAGAAACCTCTAGTCCAGAAGCTTCCGCAACCGAGACATCTGGCACAATTCCATTTGCCACGAGAACGTAATCCGATTTGACTTTTTCTGTTTTCGACCCTGTTATCTGAAACGAATGTGTGAAAACCAAATGAACGATTCACCTCAATTTCAATGCCGTCTTCTGACTCTTCTGCTCCGGAAATTCGAGACTCAGTTAAGACATTTATTCCGTGTTTTCTCATAGAATCCGCAGACTTTTTTGCCAAGAACTCGGGGAAAACTCGGGCTAGACAGCCCTTCTCTTGTATGACCTATAATTTCGATTGCTCCAATAAAATTTGTGGCTACCTGGTTGACCTCCAGGCTGGGATATTTTCTTTTGATTCCATAGGCTAGCTCAGAGCCAAGAAATCCGCCTCCAACGACTGTTAATCTCTTAGATTCCGAGCAGATTTTGTCGATATTTCGGTAATCATCTACCTGAAATTGCAACTAAATTAAAAACAAATATCAAACGAACTCCACGTAAATATAGAATCCGCCGTTTCACAATATCATTGACTGATTCCAGCTCTTTCAGTGGTTTTGGACGACCTCCTAAAGATTTAAACTATTGTAACAAATGAACAAGACAAACCTGTAGCCAGCAAGCACTTATTGTAGGAAATTTCAGTTCCGTCTTCAAGGAATGCTTTCTTTTCGTTCGAATCAATTCGCACTACTCGTCTTCCTTTCAGAATTGAGACTCCACCGTGTTGGGTATCCGGAAGATCTTCGGGAGGCACAAAAAAGCCCTGACAATCGGTTGCTTTAGACAAATAACAAATTACTTGTGATTCGAGGAACACATCTCGAACTTTGCCAGAAAGTGCTTTGTACTTGAGATTCTGTCCGGAATTCATATCTCCGTACCACCAGAGTTCTTTGGAAAGTGGCGGCCGATTGTAGGGAAGATGATTCTCTTCACCGATATAAAACAAATTATAGACAAAAAATAATATAAAACGTACCATTAGAACTTTTGCGTCAACGTCCCTTGCTCGAATGGAAAGAGCAGCATAGTAAGAGGCCGTCCCTCCACCAACAAGAAGGTACTGTACGTGCTTCGGAATCTGATATTTCACGTTTTACTGGCAAAAAAAGGCTAACAGTTTCAGGCTTAGATGAAGTGTCCTCAAACGACGAGCAAGTTCTGATGAAATTCCTATCGACGAACCATCCAACCTAAAACGAAGGTTGTTGGAAGAAAAAAAATTAGAAAACTTACTACGCCATTGGCAGCGAGGACAGCTACTGGAGTCCGACTAGATGCTAACCTTGAAAATCGCCACATTTCTGGAACTTATTGAGGAAACAACGAGTATTTAGGATGATACAACGCCAAAAAAGAATGATTTCGCAATTATTGCCGATAAAATAGCACAACACGACTAAACGGAACCATGTTGAAGACAGGAAACGAAGAACGTAGAAATTTTATTTGCAATACCATTTGTATAACTTCTGTGAAAGGCACTTTCTAGAAACCGTACAACAACAAACAAATTTAAAGAACAGCGATAAAATGTCTTGGATATCTACTCTTTTTCAAGTAGGCAATTTGATTCCTAGCAAAACTAAACGTCTCAATCTGACAGCTATTCATTGGGAGTCGGAGGCTTGTTGGTCCTGGTTTGTTCGGCCTGGAGTGATTCATCACGATTGTCAAACATTTCAGCCTGCTCGGCTGGCCTTTCACTCGAATTTTGGGGTTCTTTCTTGGCAGACTGAAGTAATAGTTTTAGACTGAAACTAAAAACGGCAAACCTCCGGTTGAGCGAATGTTTCGGCCGGGGTAGGTAGAATTGGAGATGAAGAGTGAGCTTCTTTTTTGGGCTCTTCTGATTTCAACTCCTCCGTAGCCTCGGGTGCGGATTGCACAATCGGTTCTTTCTCTTCATTAGCCTCTTCACGATGTATTTCTTCTTTAAGCTCTTCTTTATGTTCTTTAGCCTTCTTTTTTTTTTCAGGACTCTTCGAAGCAGGCTGACTCTTTCCAGAATCATGATGTCCATGACCCTTTTTACTCGAGAAAACGTCAGTTTTGTAAGCCTAAAACGCTTAGAACGACAAAAAAAGTACATACCACAGCTAGGAAGGTAAGTAGAACAAAGGCACCAGCTCCTGCATAAGCGCCAAAGTCTTCAGGTCCTGGAGTGTACGGCTCATCGCTGGAAACACGGCCAGACTTTCCCTCACCAAAGTAAGTACGTTCAGAAGGTCCAGGTTCTGGCTGATATACGGGAAGAGGTCCTAAAAGCGAAAAATATATAGTGGAAAAAAAGTAAGTTAAGTACCGTGATGATCATGTCCACCACCTCCTAGGACTGCGGACGTGGCACGAAAATTCCTAACGGGGAGAATAAGACTTCTTCTGATAGTCGCTGCAACTAATCGAGAGAACATGTCGTCTGAAATCAATGATTCAGTAAACACGCAAGAAATTGGAAGAAAATGAGGTACAATTCCGAGAAAACGGAAGAAGGTGAAGAGAATTGAGCAACAAACTTTATAATGCAAAAAATGAGATCAAATCAACAATTTTGAGAAATAACAGGAAGATCAAAGTTATTTGCCAACTCTGTCGACACCCATTCCGGAGCTGAATTGTTTTCGAGGTACTGAAAGAAAGATTATGTAACAGACAGAACTTTTTGGCTATGTTATTGCTCCGGACTGTCTTACACTATTTTTTTAGCTCAGAAATGGAAAAAATGAACGATCGTCCCTTTAGAAATTGTGCAAAATTGTGCATCGGAAAAAATACGAAGAAAACAAGGGACAGCCCCGAAATTGGCAAAACCACTTTGAATGTGACCCGTTTCGCGCGAGCCATTTTGAATTTTTGAGCGTGGTCACTTTGAACTTTGCCGGTTTGCAGGTGCGACGTTTCGTTTCACTTTTACGTAATTACATATTTTTTAATGGTCTTGTATAAACACTAATACATACTAACGCAGTGATACGAGCTCGAAGCCGTGCTTCCGGACCTCCTACTCTAGCCGATATCGACAAAATTTCTTTCATCTTTGAGTCTCTGCACTAAAATTGTACTTATAGACGATTCAATAAACTTTTCTAAGAGAACTGCTTGCTCTTGTCAAAGATTATATGCTAGAAATTGATTTTTATCGAAAGACCGTTTTTACTCACCCAAAGGATCCGAGAAGTTGATGAACACAATGGAATATGTCCGTTTGTTCTCCTATTTATTTGAAATTTTAGGAAATTTTCAAAACGGCTTTTGTTCAAAGTGACTTTGCCAATTTCGGGACTGTCCCGAAAACAACGCAGGTCGAAATGGGGCGTTATTATTTTTTGGCGGGTTCTTGCAACTTGCTTGATAAGCAAGGGTTTTGAAATCAACTTACTTCTGTGACTTGTTTCTGGTTTTCCGGACAACAATTTCCGTAAATCAACAGCAGATCCGCCTTTTGTTCTGTCCAAGGACTAGAGTTGTCAAATAGGGGCTCTGAACGGAAGAAGAATGAATGATTTCGACAACACTCACCGAAGTCAAGTTGATGACTTTTGACTTTACCCGCCCATCCCTGTATCAGCTGCATCAAGCCAGAGCACAAACTGAGCAGAGAACTTTCGAAGATCTGCTCCTCTTGTGGTTCATCGCTGGGCTCACTGTTAAGAACATACAGCAGACATTTAGGGAAAACCTGAAGAGTTTGAACAGTACTGTCCAAGCAAACCTCGTTTGCGAATTCCTCGGCCATCCAGTCTTCGTCTCTGAACTGACTGAGCATATAGCTCAAATTGGCGTCAATATAGGCACCGTATATTGTAGCCAGTCCAATGTTGAAGGGTGCCGTTCTATGAGAGAGAACAAGGAAAAGCGTCACGAATTCGGGACATTTCTGGTCGAGAGGGAGGAGAAACTCGTACTGAATGGATTCTTTCGAAGAGACCTTTGTTTTATACCATTCGCAGAGGCAGTTCCGGTTTAACAAAGTGGTCGACTAATAAGGATACCAGTTTCTCAGAGTATATTCGTTGGGTCGTGTCCTAGACGGAATATACAATCTAACTATGGACAAACCTTGCTCAACCACTGGGATATGGTTGTGAAGACTGGCAAAACGGGATACTGTAGGGCATAAGAGGCAAAGTTCAGAAGAACATCCATCCGTTGTTCGTGCTGCTCTTGCTCATCCTCTCGGCCAAGGAAAATGACCTCAAAGTAGGTGTATCTGTGAGGGTCGTCGACCTTATCCTAAAAACTACAGTATTCAAGTACGGTATACTACTAGACGTTGAAGAATCGGGCCAGAACTTCCAGTAGTTGAAACCGTTGAATTGGAGTCAACTTTGACAGATGGAATTCGTCTGTGGTGAGACAGAAGAGTTCGTTGTCTATCTGTGGCTGCCAGTCAGCAAACTGTGCCAAACTCCTCGGCTTGCCTGGTCCTCCACTCAGCCGAACAGCCTTTGCCATCTGAATATCGAGAGCGTAAAGTGTCGTAAAGACTCGGGTCGCTGATAAGCTGCCAACGCGCAACATTTGCAAGGGAATAGAACTCGGAACAGCCATCCATTTTAGTTTCTGTTTGTGTCTCTCTAGCTGTTGGAAAAACATTCAAAACGAACAGCTCTACTCTTTTGACCAAAAAACTTAGGTGAATTGGGTCAGGCATGTAGTTCGACAGAACTGTGATAGATAACTCTTTTGTAAAAAGCTAAAGGTAAAAAGAGAAACTAACTCTTTGTAGGATCTCTGTTGAACACTGAGGGAAAGCTGAAGGACTTGGAGCGGTAGTCGAGGGAGTGGTTGTGGCATGAGGAGGGCCTCCTCCACGTCTCATCTTCTGAAATTCTGTTTGATCGAATAGTTATCATTGACAATCAAAGAGAAAAACAGTTCGAAATAGTGAAAAAAATGAATGGACGGAACAAGTGAACAGTTGCGCGAAGGGTACGCGTAATTATGGCAAATCCGTTGGAAGAAAATTGAACCGCGCGCGAATTTTGAACAAAGCAGATTTTCTTGAAATTAACAAGTCGAAAGACGTTTTTCCTTTTTCTTTTTAATTTCTGCCTTTGTCCCGGTGTCAATTCTTTCTATCTGAACGAACAGTCTGTTCATCCAAACAAGGCGCCTTCACCAATCTTTGCTTCCTTTTACGACCGAACTCTTTCAATCTCTTTCTTTTCAGTAGATGTCCGAACCGGAGCCGTCAAGGCTCCATTTGTCTACAAGCATGGGGATGGGAGGTACTCTTCCTCCTCTTTCTCTCCCTCCTCTATCTCTTCCTCCAATGAAAACAGACCATCTTGGTCTCTCACCGATCGGAATGCCTTACTCAGCGTATTCACAGGTTCTTTTATACCATTTTTCTTTTAAAATTCGCTTCTTTTCAGTCTTTACATTCGCCGAGTCTTGCCTCTTCGTCGAGTCATATGAACTCGCCACAGAGCTCCATGACTCTGTCTCATCCGCCGAGTTCTCCACTGGGTTCGTTCTTTTTCTATTTATTTGGGTTTCAACCTTAGACTCTTCCTCAAAAACTGTGAACAAGACTATTCTAGGAAATACAAATGGTTCTTCTCGACAAGTTTCGATAAAACGGAGAATAAACCCGAATGACCGGATGATGGCTCAGTTCCAACACTCGTTCAATCCTGCGGACCGGTCTTTGGAATCTCATCTCGTTGAGCCACCTATTAAACAAATGAAAAGTATTTTGACTCTCTATTCATTCTATTAAAATGTCGGTTTAGGTGTTCCTGGTTCTCCAAACATCCATTCCGGTCCACCAACGCCGTCTTCTTTACAAATGGTGAGTAAGAACTGATCAGTCGTTTCATGTCAATCAGTTACCATTAAAACAAGATATTTCAGAGGTTTTCGATGGATTCTCCGAGTTCTTCCATGAGCCATTCTCCCTTATCAATGTCCAGTCAGCCATCGACTTCTCAAATGCCAAATGGGAATGGTTATCCAATAAACTATCCTCCGAATCCAGTCAGTTTTTACGCTTATTTGCTTCTGCTTTTTCTTTCTACGAAAAATTTGTCTCATTTTAGAATGCATCTGGAATCCCGTCGGGCCACATATCCACTTCAAGCCAACCACAACCAAACGTGATGCACCATCCAATGATGCAGCAGTATGCCATGCCGAATAATAGGCCGCCCGACTACCGAGGTGATTCGAAGACTATTTTTTCTCATAAGCCTTTTTAAGACCAAGCAGGACACTCTTCTAATGGTCTTATGATTTCATCTCAGCCCGGACCATCAAATGTATTTCAGAGGCCGAGGATGTCCTCAGCAGATGTGAGTAATTACAAGCTAGTCTTTACATATCTTGTTGTAGCAGCATTCGCAAAATGGTGCGAGTTATCCCGGCCGAACTCAGCCTCAGAGTGCACCGGTAGTACAGGTTACACCTCAACCACAACAAGCTGCTGCTTCTTCTGTACGTTTTGAACACAAAAATGGTTTGATGTAAAAATTTAGGCGCATTACTTTCCACAGCAAATGTCAGCTCAACAGTATCCATATCCTCGACCTGAGCCATCTCTTCAGCGATCAATGTCACTTCCCACGACAGTACAACCGGTAAAAGTTGAACAAGAGACGAAAACTCAACAACCGAAACCAACGGTTCCACAGCCAGTTGAACAGGCAAAAGTACAGGCAAAACCTGCGAAAGCAGAGCCATTAGGACAGTTTCAACACAAGATTGAACAGCATCAGTTGAGACCGGAACAGGTTGCTCCTCAACGAATTGCTCTTGTCGATCAGAAACCATCTCAACCTCAGCCGTCTCCGCAACCAGTTCAATTGTCTCCTATCAAAACTGAACCCTCACCACAACCAGCTGCTAAATCAGTTAAAGTCGAGGTCACAGCAGCTTCTCAACCACAGCCGGTGACTCCCCAAAAAGTGGTACAGCCTTCAAAAACTGCTACACCAACAAGAACGCTCGAACAGAGATTGGCTCAACCATCTGCGACAGGACAGCCGAATGGATTACCTCGACCACCTCTTATTCATCCAGTACTGGGACGTCCTTTGAAGCCGGAGGAGATCAAGTTGTTGCGTCAACGACAATTTCTTCACAAGAAGTTGTTGCAACAGAAGATGCAGCAATTGAAAGGTTTGTGGACAAAGAATCTTTCGAACGAAGAGTTTTCAGCTGCGGCGCAAACGCCAGGAACTAGTGCTAAGACATCTTCTCCCGTTCGAGGTATTCCTCTATCGCTAGCACTGCAACTAAGATTAAAACAGTCTCCTGTAAGTTCCTTTAGAATTCTGTTCATTTTGTCTTTAGAAACATCATGCTCTGTTACAACAACGGATAGCACAACTTCAGGCACAGAGAGCAGCTGCAGCAGCTGCTGCTTCTACTGCCGGTCCTTCCGGACTACAAAAACCAGCTTCTACTGTGCCACCAGTGGTGAAAAAGAAGCCCGAACAGCCACTGTTCACTCAGAGTCAGATCAAACAGGTCAGTCTAATTCAAACTAGAAAAGTACATAGGATATTCAGATGTTGACGGAGAGACTAAAGTCTCCACAGGGACCACCACCTCCAGGGCCTTCTTTGCAACAAATGTTGGCGGCCAGAAGTTTACAACCTCGGCTGCTTCATCCTGGACAGGTAGCGAATTGTGGTTTGTTCGACACTGTTCATTCAGATGATTCCTGCCCAACTTCATCCGTCCCAAGCAAATATACCCGTACGGACTGTTCTTCAAGCGCATCAGCAGCAAATTTTGGCTGGAGGACCTCCACGTCCGGGACTTGGACCTGTTATTGTGAATCCTCACATTGGACATCAAGTTATACCTGGACTCATGGTGCATCCTCCCAAACGGGACCAAACGGTGTCAATACAAATGGCCAAGCTGATCGACGAGAGGATGCCCCAGCCGGTTGTTTCAAATAAAGAACAGTACAGATTCTTCAAGAAGAAGATGCGATTTCTCGTTTATGTGAGTCTGACCAAGAGTATTTTAGAACTAGAGATTTAGGAGAATGAGTGTTATCAGGAAGAACTTCGGATGCTTGAAAGAAAACTTCTGAAACTGAGTCGAGACAAAAACTACCTGCTCGACAGACTTCTGACCTACGAAAAGTTGTCGGACGAGTCGGAAGAGGACTCGGATTCCAGTCAGAAGACGATAGACGAGAGACCCAAGGCCAAAAAGTGAATTCAGTAGTTCAATATTAATATAAGTTTGTCTAGAAGAAACAGAAACAGGGGAAAGAAGAGTTCTGGATCGACGAGAAGTACTAGTGGAACACCGAGTCCCAGTCCCTCTCCAGCTCCTCCAACTCTTCTTGCTCAAATGCTTCAATCGTCGACATCTGGACTGGGAAAACAACAGCCTGATGTTAAACTGGAACCTATTGAACCGCAGTTCTTCCAAACTGAGAGAAAACATTCATTCGATGGTTCGAAACTGCCCTATACTCAGTCAATTTTGGTTTTAGGGCAAATGAGACTGTCCATTCCCAGTATACCGTCGGAATACCTTCTTCCCGGTCCCTCTTCTGCCCCAGTTGTGACAAACTTCGGGCCGGCTGGACCCTTTTCCGAATTTCGACACAACTTAAATGGGCATTCAACAAGTTTTTCTGGTAAGAGAATTGCTCTAGTTGGCAGGTTAGGAAGAAATTTTCAAGAAAGAAATGAACTCACATTCTGTATTAAAAAAGCAGTGTGATGTAAAGTGAAAATATACTAATGACTCATCCTCTAGACGCTTTTTCTCGAGAGCTCGCTTTTAATCGTTATTTCAGACGACCCCATTCCTTCCTCCGATTCCTCTCCAATATCAGCGCGACTCAATGGAATTCTGCCAGCTAGTCCCGATCCTTCGACCTCTCACACAAAGAAACTCGACTCAGACGATTGACCGGTATGCTTCTTTTCTCAGTTCCATGCATATCTGTCTCCCGTATCTACCTCCAATAGTTACTCATTTGTACAAATCTTCCGGTGTAGTGTGCTGCTTTCCTCACAAAATGCTTACTTCCTTGATCTCAGTGAATGTGCACACTGGTATATACTGTAGTCTTGATCTAGTTCTTAGGTATAAAGTTATTGGGAAAGACTTCCAAAGATCTCTCTTTCCGGTTTTGTCTTGGTTTGCATTGTTGGATACTCTCTTCCCCTTTCTCGATCTCAGTTTGGCGGAAAATAGTCTACGGTTCACTTATTCTTAAGTCTCTTTCTCTCCCTTGTCTACTCGTGTGCTGCCTTCGTTTTTATCAAACCAATAAAACCGTTCAACTATCTGTCCTCTATTCCTTGTTCTGATGTATTCTCACCAACTACTTACTATGTTTTTGTACCCCATTTGCAATTGTTGATAGGATGAGTACGACAAGTAAGGGAATAGTCTCTGGCGGGCCCTTGGCCATCAGAAGAGCTCTCACCTGTGCAGAATGTCACAAAGTCTTCAAGAACAGGGTTTGTTGCATTCGTGTTGTGGTAAAAGAAAGATATTCAGGGAGAGTTGCTATGGCATGCAGAAGGATGTCTAATGGAAGCCTTTGAAAACGAAGTGTACACAGTCAACACGGAACAGTTTAGAAGGCGACTGACTTTGCCAGTCAAGCCGCTGACTCCTGCTGGAATCACTGTCAAGGTAGCAAATTGACTTATTTTAAACATGTTTCGTGTTTATTTCAAACTTTTGCTTAATAGAAATTTAAACATGTTTAGTCAGTGGACGATACTCCTCGACAGGAACACATTCAATTGAAACTGAGAGAGGACGTTCTGATGAATCAACCGGGTCCTTCAAGTCAGGGAGTCCTCTACGAAAAGTTTGCTCGATCCAATTCCGTTCTATTCATTCTATTCAGTGGAGAATCTCTCTCCATTCCACAGACAATCCAAGGTCCCGGAGGCCTCCAGATGATAGTATCGGTCGAGAAGAATAGAACTAGAGTGGGTGAGACACCGCCTCTTCTAGAGTTACAGTTGGGCGAACAAAATTTGCAAGAATTTGCCCAAGAAGAAATGTTGGAGGATGATGACGAAGAAGGTAACTAGAGTTGTCTTGAATTCAAACGAGAATTCAGAAAATCTTCAATCTGGCAGTAGTTACGCGACAAATGCTCAAGTAATAGGAGCTGTCGCAAATGCTGGAGACGATATGAAACCGAAAATGGAATGTCCGACTTGTGGAATAGTGAGTCGAGTTGATGGTTCTTTTGAACGTTTCTTCAGATTTTGTACAGACACAACTTCGCCGCCCACTACAGGATTCATACGGGAGAACTGCCGTTCGCCTGCAATTACTGTCCCAAACGATTCCGGTATCTATCCGGATTTCATAACAACTTTTTGCAGAACAACTTCCTCGCTAAAAGTACACATTCGGGCTCATACTGGAGAAAAACCGTATCGATGTCCTCAATGTGAGTATGCGACCATTACGAAAAGGAACCTTGACCGGCACATTACGATCCACCATGTACAGGTTCCGAAAAATAAAGGTCCTGTGTCCAGGAGGAGCAGGTAATTGGAATAGTTACTCGAAGTAACGCATGTCTAGATATCGAGACAATATTCTCGGAGCGCAGCATCATATAGTAACAGAAGTCGACTGGGAAGAGGATATCGAGGAATATTCGGAAAAAGACCACGAATATCAGGTTTGTTCAGATGTTTTGAGGCTGATTGAAGAGGTTTCAGGAGCAGAATCCGTCGGATATGCTTGTCCAAGAGTCTGAAGAGGTCTTCGAAGACGACCAGAACTATGTGGTCGAGGAAGAAGAGATCTAAACTGTGTCATATGTTACCAACAACGAAACCTACGCGTATGGACTATGTACCTAAAAATAATTGTTCCTTTGAAAAAAATCTCTGGTAATAAAGTTTATGATTCGTACAGCTTGTCGTTGTTAGGCTAGAACCGAAATTACTGTCACTTCACGGAATAGTGGTCTCTTAGTACTGTCTTCTCTTACTTTAAACCTTTAGTAACTGAATTTGAGAAAACTTTCTCTACAGAAAGGACTCCTTTTCTTTTCAAAAGAGAAATGAGACAAAAATATACTCAAAAACAACTTATTCGCGCCCAAAAAAAAGCGCGCTTTGGCCCCATTTAAATTTATATTTTTTTTGTTTCATTTTCAATTGTTCTTCTTCCGTGTGCCGAATTTTAACATCTTTGATTGCATTTTTTCAGCCAATCAAGTTTGATGAGCGTGATGCGGCGCATCCTCTGCGTAGCAGAAAAGAACGATGTTGCCAAAGGAGTCTCACACATTCTCAGCCATGGATCAGCCGTCAGAAGAGAGGGCCAATCAAGATTCAACAAAATTTACCAGTTTCACATGGATGTCTTTGGCCAGGTACGAGTATTCTATTTATTCACACGTTTTATCTTTCAGCAAGCCCAAATCGCTATGACCAGTGTATCAGGCCACATGCTCAACTATGAATTCCCATCAGATATGAAGAATTGGAGTGTACGTTATGTATAAATATGTATCAGTTGAAATATTTGCAGGGTGTTCCGATTGCAAGCTGTTTTGATGTTCCCGTTCTTCACAAGGTGATCCCAAATATGGACAAAATAGAACAGACTCTGAAGTACGATTTTGTTCCCTTTTTAAGACAACCGTTTCAGAGAGGAAGCTCCAAAACACGACACTCTGATCATCTTCACAGATTGTGATCGAGAAGGAGAGGCGATTGGAGCCGAAATTGTTAAAACGTGCTTGAGCGTCAATCGAAGACTTGACGTCTATCGAGCAAAGTACTTTCTCTCTTTGTTGTTATTCAAACTGTCTTCAGATTCTCCGAAATCACACCTCGAGCAATCACTGCTGCTATGAATGGACTTGTCCGACTGGATAACCGAATGGTCGATGCTGTTGATTGTCGCTCAGAACTCGATCTCAGAATCGGTACAGTCATTTCATTTGATCTTTAATTACAATAGTTTAGGTGCTGCGTTTTCCCGACTTCAGACTCTCCATCTGCGCAATAAATGCCCTACCATATTCACAGAAGGTAGTCCTTTCAGTACAAATTCTCTAGCAGGATTTTTCAGACCAAAAAATCATCAGCTACGGAAGTTGTCAATTTCCTACTCTTGGCTTCGTCGTGGAAAGATACAAGGCCATCGAGAGTTTCGTCCGCGAGCCATTTTGGAAACTTGTCATCGATCATACAAAAAACGGCGTCAGGGTCAGTTTTATTTCATCTTTTCATTCTCAGGCACATTTTCTAGACAGAATTCAATTGGGAACGACAGCGACTGTTTGACAGAGACGCAGTGACAGTTCTTTATGAGGACTGCCAAGATGCGCGAACTGCCAAAGTGACGAACGTGCTGAAGAAGCCAAAAAGTCGGTGGAGGCCACAGGCTCTGGATACTGTAGAATTAGAAAAGTTGGCCGTTCGAAAGTTGAAAATGAGCGCAAAGACGGCGATGAGCATAGCTGAAAAACTTTATAACAAAGGATTCATCTCTTACCCAAGGTATCTTTCTTTTAAACTATCTAGCAGTTTTTAGAACTGAGACCAACAAATTTCCGGAAGATATACCACTAGGACAGCTTGCCCAGCAACAAACAGCTTCCGGTGACTGGGGAGATTTCGCCGGACACGTATACTGTGTTTCTAACCTTTTATTTATCTACTTGAGGTCGTGGAACGAGGACCGAATCCCCGAAATGGAACGAAAAGTGACGAAGCTCATCCTCCCATTCATCCGCTGAAATTTGCATCGAAAATGAATATGGACGTAAATGAATGGAAAATCTACGAGTTGGTTGTTCGACATTTCTTGGCCTGTATCTCGTGGGACGCCAAAGGGCAAGAGACCAAAGTTGACGTATGATCTAAATGGTCGTATTCATATAAATGGTTTCAGCTGAAGTGCGGCGAAGAACTCTTCCAAGCCACTGGTCTTGTAATCGAGGATCTCGGTTTGTCTTTTTTAGTTTTTTTTAAGTAAAATATTGCAGGGTATATGAATGTCTATGTTTACGAGAAATGGAGCGACAAGACACTTCCACCGTATCGACAAAACGAAGTCATAAACGACCACCAGCTGAGAATAGCCGACGGACAAACACAGCCTCCCCAACTGCTCAATGAAGCCGATTTGATCGCCTTGATGGACAGATTTGGAATCGGAACTGATGCCACACATGCGGAACATATCGAGAAGATCAAGGAGAGGGCGTATGTCGGAGTGCAGCCAGACGGTCGCTTCATTCCCGCCTTCCTTGGCCTGGCTCTTGTCGATGGCTACGACGCTATGGGTGAGATATTTCACTTTTTTGTTGAATCAAATGGTTATAGGTTTCGCTATGAGTAAGCCCCATATGAGAGCCGACTTGGAAAGACAACTGCAAGCAATTTGTGCAGGAGCTAGAAGAAAACAAGAAGTTTTGGAAGAGCAAAAAGCAAAATACAAGAGAATTTTCAATCAGAGCGAAGACCAGATTTTGAGATTGTCTCAAGCGTTACAAAGGTGTGTTGTTTTCTTGTTTTTTTTCTAAAGTTGCTTTAGATACCTTCAACAGAATCCAAATGAGCGGTTCCCGGCAATAAATGGTGGACACGGCGGCCAACCTCCGCCATCTCCTCCGAGACCACCCCGAGATGGAGCAAGAGGCTCGTCCACCAGAGGCAGAGGCAACACACCTAGAAACCGAGGACCTCCCCCACCAGAACCATTACACGTAGAGTTTTCCTTCTATTTTCTTAAACGAATAAATTTCAGATTGAAAATGATGAAATGCCTCTGATGACAGCACAAAGAGGCAGAGGAAGACCGAGAGGAAATGTTCGCGGGGCGCGAGGCGGAGCTGGAGGAACAGTTCCACAGGCCCAGACACAGATGGTTCCAACTGGGAAGAATTGTATCTGTGGAGTCCAGGCAGCCATGCGTACAGTGAGGAAAGAAGGACCGAACAAGGGAAAACATTTTCTCGGCTGCAATAAGGAAATGACTGATCCTACCAGATGCAACTTTTTTGAATGGCAGCAGCCACAGTAATCTTGTGTATTTTTGTTACAAGTTTTTTGTTACTTCATTTTTTCGGTTTGTGCATAAAAATCTTTTTGTTTGGCTTACTCACAGCGACCAGTCGGCCTAGTCGGACTGTTTGCTTTTCTTCTTATACAGTTGTCTGGTTCCTTCTAATTGTCGTCCTTCTCTTTCGTATTCCCCATAACGTTTCCTCACTGTTATCTCTTCTAACAAATCTTGTTTTTTTTCGAGATGAAAGGGCGTTTCCGTATGCTAATTGAAAAACGTACAGTCCTCTAACCGGTCGATCGATAAGAACGGCCGCAATACCTGTGTCAACGCCCGCCTACTATAGAAGGTTACTCTGACTCATTCTTCTATTTTCAAAACTTCATTTCTGCCACTGAAATCTTTCAGATTCGTTTTTCGCAAAAGATCTCAGAAAATGTCGACAGAACAAGTTGGACAGAAATCTACTGATGATAACATTGTGAGTCTCCTCGTTTTCCTCTAGTGAAAAACTCGAAAAAAATGTTCAGATATCGAGACGGAAGCATGTGAAACAGCAGTTGCACGTGATTCGAGACAAGAAGGAACGTCTTCATGCTGCCATGAAGGCGGTCTCTTCCGCCGAACAGGTATGAGAAGAGAAACATCTGATCTATTTTCAACTTTCAGCCAGACAAGGCACTAATGAAACAGTTGTTGGAAGCTTTTGACACAATGACAGAGCAAGAAGGACAGTATGTCGAGGTTATGAAGGATATTCTGAAAGTACACGAGCTGGCAGTCGAAGATGTGGCCAAAGAGATCGAGGAGAAAAAGAATACAGCTCCAGTGAAAGAGCAGAATGTTGAAGAGAAGAAACAAGAGACGGTTGAATCTGAACAGACTGCGGAACAGAGTAAGAGAGTGAGACAGACTGAGAGTCGGTTCAGATAAGGAAGATCTTTCGGAACTGGAGGCCTGTCTAAGAGAGTTACAAGAAGTGTCTGCTGCAGCTGCGGCAGCCTCAAAGTTGAATGAACAACTAGTGGAGAGACTCCAACTTCAGAAGACCAAGGTTTATACCCTTTGAAATATCTTCTCGCTTTCCAGTAGTCGGCCGATATGCATGGTGTATTCATAGCCGCATTGCGTGTCCAATGCTCTTTTCAATAATAAATACACGCCCATCTGCGACCGAGCCCACTTTGATTACCGCGAACATCTGAACGTGCCCTCTTCGAGTATTGCCAGGGCTCGGCTTCGCGGTCTCCCCCACCCCGTTTCCGGCGGTTAATTATGCTCGAATTGAAACGAGACGGCCACCAGTGCCATCGCTCCAAAACCAGAAACTCGTAATTGAGAGATCAAGGATATTTGCAGAAGACGACACTGAATGAGATCCGGAAGGAGAAAACGTCGACGATGAGAAAGACGGCAAATGAGGCCTTGACCGAAGTCGAGATTGCCAAGTTGAAAGGTTCATTTGACTCTTTCTTTTGACAAGTAATGAGGTTCAGTTCATACAGAGAAGACTGCCAAAGATAGGAAAGAGAAGCAGTTAGAGAGACTGAGGAAGGAGGCTTTGAAGAGAGGTATTCAGCAGGGAAAGGAGGAAGAGAAGGAGGTGGGAGAGAAAGGAAGAATTGTTTTAAGTTTAAGACGTCAGAAGGAAGAGATGATTGCTGCTGCTGAAGCTTCGACCGAGAGAATTCCTGGTGTTCAGACGGAGGAAGATGAGATGGAAGAAGAAGAGCCAAAGACTGAAGAAGAACGAATGGAGGAAAGACGCAAGGAGATCCGAGAGAATGTGAGAAAGGAGCGCGAAAAGTGAGCAGTGTAAACGGAGATATCGATCGAGCACTTCAGGAAAGAGCAGATCAATCAGCAAATCCGCGAGCGACTCAAGGCTATGGAGGCTAGGAAGGAACGCGTCCGACAGCTGAGGATCTCGCTGCAACAGGCGGCTGGTGAGTCAGTGGAATGGATTGTAAAGAGAGTCTGTCTAGAATCACCGGGGTCAGAGGAAGAGGCTCGACAAGCACTCGACGACATGTTCAGCAATGCCGCTGCCAATCTCGCGTGAGTATTCTCTTCAGAACCGTAACTACACTGAAACACTTGGCCATCCTATTTATTCTCCCTCATATCACTCAATCATTTGTCCCTGTGATCGAGACTCTCTCATCCAGTCAGTCATGTAACGATGGAAAAATATCCGCTCGTTTGTTTCGAACCATTCTTTGTTGACCTGACGACTCCGTTTTCAGAAACCTGACAGCGATGAGAGAACGTCTAGAGGCGATGCAGCTCAATCAGGAGGAAGAAAGCGGTCCGACTGACGAGGCTAGTCACGAGTGATTCTCATACGAATGAGCTAATATCTGTGATCTTGAATGCATTAAAGAGTCTTTTGATTGTTGTGTACTAATCTAGAGTGTGTTGTGTCTGAATCTAACTACGACCCTTTCAGATTGAAGAGGAAGTCCGACATCGGTTTACGAATGTTATGCAGACTACAGTAATCCCACAGTATGACAGTCAACAACTCACTCGAATAGAGAGTCTTCTGCTCCTGCAGAGCGAGAAAATTAATGAGTTGACAAGAACAGTAAGTAGGGGATTCCCTAGAGCAGTGGTTTTTTTCAAAAAGGTAGAGGGTCAGACGTTCTTTTATGACCAGAGGTTAGACGTGGGAAAACTGTGAATAAAGGGTCGAAACGACTGGAAACTGCCTCGTTCCGATGTCCACTCTCTATGGCTGTAAAGTCGTATGAAACAGTCGCTTTTTGAATTCCCCAATCTCCTAAAACTAGTATCAATGACTCATTTGAAAAGCCCCTCTATTAAGGGAAACTCTCTGTTTATGTTTGACTACTAAGCCCTTAAATATTCTTCTGAAGGCGCCCTTTTGGTCTTGAGCTCCTCCCCAAAATCTGACCCTCTGTTAGGGGGCGTGTCCTCCAGAAAACAACTGGACTCATCCCTGCTGCTGACCACTGCTCTGGGGTGGGGAGCCATCGATTGTGGAGGCGTGGCCAGCTCCCCCCGTTGCCTCGGGCAGTCTCTTCTCTCTCAGCTCCAGCCATCCGTCGTCCGTTTCCGTCAGTCACTTCTCGCTTCCTCTCCGACTTCTCTTCGCGGTCTAGCCGACTGTCTTCTCCAGTTGGCAGCAGGACAGCCGGCCCCGCAACTCGACTTCCATCTCCAGACTATACTTAAAGAGGTCAGTCAGCATTTCGGACCGCCAGTTAAGTGAATGCTTTGCCACAGTCTTAGACGTAGTAAGCTGGGCCAAGGTTCGCTTAGGCTGGCAGCCCGGCCAGCCTCTCTGTGTTGTCGCGTACTGACTTGTCCAGGATTCTATGAAATAGCGTCTGCTGGGGATAACAGGTGTCAAGCGTAATGTCGCTCGTCCGAAGCGACCAGATCTGTCGCCATGGTAACTCGGCTGATAAGAGAGAGAGAGAGACATCCTGCAGGGTCGATGAGTGGCGACGTAATTGCAATTTTACTGGTTTCAGACACGAACAGATGAAGAGTGGAACAGAGCTGTTACGATAGTAGACCAGGTGAGAGACGACGAGCATTTCCTAGGGCTTTTAAGTGTTCAATAGAGTTCAAATTGATCCAATTTGGTCAAGTTTTTTCTCGCTCTCTTCCCCAAATCGAAGTTGGCTTCGTGTTCGTGCAGCCAGCAATTCTTTAATTATAGGACTTTTGCTCGAGATTGCCAATGTCTCTTTCTTTAACGCCCAAAGGGATAACCAAATGGGCACGCTAATTGGAATTTCTGAGCGTCGAGAGACGAGCTCATTCACAGTCCGTCGTCATTTTTTCGATTAACAAATGTCTCCCGAAATTCCAACATGTCGCCCTCTCATTTCCGCACATTTTGCGGCCATTAGTCAAGTGGCGACTCGCGTGGCAGGGATCCGCTTTCATCTCCATGACTACGTAAAAAGACAGTCTTCCCAGTTTATTGAGGGCCGCGGTCTGCTGGAGCCGCGGTCTGCCATGTGGACTCGCCGCTTTACACAACTCGACCAACTGCCATCTCTCATATCCTCTGACACAAAAACTGTCCCTCCAGATGCCCCATTCCACCTGTTCTTCAACGTGGCCATAAATAGTTGCTCGAAAGCGACTTGGGGATTAGGCGTCGGCTGGTCGCACCTGCTTCCATTTGCCAAATCCCTGCTAATTAGATTCCGTATCCATAACGTTCAGGGATCTGCTAAAGTCTCCTTCGAAGAGAAGACGGAGATTAAAGCAGAAGATGTTAGCAGACAACTGATCAGCACTATTGGACAGCTGTTAGAGTCGGTCGATACGATTGAGACGGAGACGGCTCAAAGGTAAGAGTTTAACACAGAGATGGGGTCAATCTGTTGCTTGCGCATCGTATTTCCGACAGCTGTCCGCTTTGACTTTACGAGCAGAGCCGATTACAATAAAGCAGTTGCTCCAAATGAGCCTTTCCCATAGATTAATTTCAGGTTGCGTCAAGCGACGTGTCTTCTCATCGGCCAGCTCTTGCCCAGCGTCTCTGTCAAAGTCTCTGATACACAATTGGGGGCCCAGGTCTTCGATTGTGTTAGCCAATATCTCGGAATTTCTGCAGCTGACTGTATGGAGAACATTCTCTTCGATCTGGAGGAGCTCTTTCGAAATGAGACTTCGTACTACACGCTGCTGAACAATCTCAATACCATTCCTGACAAACAATAAACTTTTTCTTCTTCTAGTTACTGATTGTTATTGTCAGTTATGTTTAAACCTGACAGGTTCAAGTATAAGATGGATTTTGAAAGTTAGGTAGCATGAAAACTCCTCTGTTGAATGAAGTTCTTCGCAAGCCACAAAGTAGCAGGGATTGTAGTAATATTCGAAGCATTGGAGCTGCACATATTGTTGTCTAACTTCAGTCGATTAAAGAGAAACAATAGAAATATTCCCTCATCGTCTCCAAACATCTGTACAAATGCGAGCTGATTCACAAGATCCTGCTGGACGTCACGGATCATGACTATAGGCGGGTCTGTCTCTCTTTCGCATGTAAATCGGACAGCCCGGTTGCCTTGGTCCTTCTCAGTTGTACAAACATTACTCACAGAGTCTTCACACCTCAAACACTCGACTTCTCTATTTAGTTCTTCACGTCAGCTCTCCTCTCACTCTTCCCAGATGCGACTTGCTGTGATAGTTGTGTGCTCCCTGTCTCTTGCTTTATCCCAAGTCTGTCTCAGTGACTACGACTGTCATCCAGAAGAGAGATGTCTCTTTTCTACTGGAAGAATAAAACGATGTACTCGACAAACTCTGGAAGAGTCTTCTGCATTGGTAAGTTTATTTCCTTTTCTTGCATAAATTCAGTCGCCGACTCAATTGGACGCCTATCCGACCAGTAGATGTTTCTTCGACTCGGACTGTCAATCTTTCGAAGCCTGTGTTGTCTCCCAGACAGGAGAACGACATTGTCTGAAGAAAGCTCAAGGCTCGTTTGTTTTGTGAAGCGTTCCTAAGGAAACCTTATTCAGACGCAGTTTGTGTTTCCGACAAGGATTGCGGACCAGGTGGAGCTTGCACCAAACAACTCAGTGGATCCAGAAGATGTCAGATGGCTACTGGAAATGTTGTCACTCCACTCTCACGTAGAAAACTACTTTTATATGGAAAATACAATTTCAGCTCTTGGCGGTTCCTGTCGACGCGATTCTGACTGCGATCCAGATCTACAATGTGTTTCCCGCAACGGAATTCTCTCTTGTCTCGTAAGAAACTCATACACGCTTTACAACAAGAATTATCAGGTGGTCTCCGGCAACAACGTGGTCCCAGCAAACCAGTATTCGTGTGAAACGGCCATGGATTGTCCGAGCGGAGAAAAATGTGTCTATAGTGTTGGAGAAGGTCGTCTGATCTGTATGCTTATTGGAGGAGGGCTGGTGGTTGGCGGAGAAGTGACTACTCCCGGTCCAGAAGTTGGTTCAGTTGGTCTGGGAAAGACTTACGATGAGAGTCCGCCAGCTAAAGAATCAGTAGCAGCTTTCGAGGAGGCTCAGTTCAATCGCGATCCGGAACATATCGTCCTAGGTGTGTTAGGTGTCAAGTCCCCTGTCGGTCAATAGTTCTCTGTCCATCCTTTGTTGCTTTTGACTGGATACAGTTTGAGACAATTTGTTCACAGAAGTTTATAACTTCCATCTTTGTAACTTCAAAAAACTGACGATTATAGAGGCTAACTCGACCATAATTCCAACCTACGATGTCATTCGGAAACCGATGGACGTTCCTCGCCATACGATCATTGATCCAGCTGCTCTTCCCTGTGAATTCGACTATCAGGTAAATTTGAGTAAGAACTCGAGTAGTATTCTCTTCAGTGTCGAATGGGAGAAGCCTGCACTGGATTTGTTCATCTAGTCGATCGCAACGTGACCATCTGTCAGTACGACGTGGCAAAGCCTAACAGAACTTGTATTTACAATTCGGACTGTGTCCATGGCCAGGTTTAAAACTTTTTGAAAGAACAGAAGACTTTCAGAGGTGTGAGGAGAATGTTAAAGGAGAGCCTTTTGTGTGCAAAGCGTCCGTTCTCGCTACTTTGGGCGACGTCGACTGTTTCTTTGACTACGAATGTTCAGGCGGAGATAAATGTGTAAATGTGAGCAACGGAGCTACAAAAATGTTCCGTTGTCGTGCTCCGAAGTTCTCCGACCCCAGACGAAATCAACATTGTAATACCAATAACGACTGTCCCTTTCAACAGGTTGGTACAACTTTTCTTCCATCACTATTCTCTATAGGTTTGTCGTCATGTTGCCGAAATCTCTATATGCGTGGATGTGGGTTCGTCCGTTTCTTCTGCTGGAACTCAAGAGATTCAAAAGAAAATCGTCGATTTCGTACAGAACTTGTTATTTGCTCGTGCTTAACCTCTAATGTTATAAACGGTTCAAATTTTTTAGTTACAATCGATGGAGACAATCGCGTTCTTCGGACTTGAATTCGATCTGCATGTTGATCTGGAAGAATAGACGATCTAGAGAGTTTGGCAACGACTGACCACGCCAATATTGAAAAACTCTTTTGGATTCTCACCGGACGAAACAAACTTCTTTGGAATGAAGAACGATACCTTACGTTGACAGGGCTGAATTGCTTTATAATGTGAAAAATATAGAACTCACAGTAATTGCGTCGTCACAATCGTGATAGATGTTAATCTGAAACAATGCTGTTTGAAATGAAACTTTTTCATGGTCCCTTAGGGTCAATGGTCATAACTTCACTCGTGTGTCCGAATAAGAGGAATTGACCAAGAGAGTCAGTTGTTCCCTCTGCCATCAAATCGTCAAGATCGGGTCCTGAAATCGACGGTCAATGAGCAGTCAAAACTATTTGTTTGCTTGAACTTTTCAAACGTTATGGCGCACCTGAATCGTCATCATACAGCTTGATTTTGGCATTGATTAGAGGCCGGTCTCCACACATCAGGGTTCCTTTGACTCCAGCCGACTGCGTGAACAGGGCCTCAGATATAGCGAATACCGAGAAGACGAGAAAACAGAGATGTTGGTCAGTCATCTTAAAAGTCTAACAAGGTAAGAAATACGACGGAAGTGACTGCCGATGTTTGTGTTACAATTGGGCTTTATTCTCGCCGAGAAAACTGGTTTCTCGAAGATGGTATCTGTCACTGGGAGAACCTTGTCATTTCAAACAATGATTCACGCAACGGGAGCTCAAAACAAAGAAAGAGACGGGTAAATTGGCGGAACAATCGAGGCGCAGTAGGTGATATCAGGGCTATGGATCTTGAATCGAAAGTTAAACCGTTCAACGGGAATGTTTAGAAAAGCATGCAGTTTCTGAAAAAACTTTTCGAACCAAGCACCACTTGATGACTAATCTCACTGAAGCACTGTCTTACAAGGGAAGCTTGTCAGGCCAACTTGGAGTTGGAGGTGTTAGCCCGGAGGAAGCCCCGTGTTTCCGAACAAGTTTTTTCTTTATAGTTCTAGACCCCACTTCCATCGAGTTAATGTCGCAAAAGTTTGAGCAGTTGAAACAAAAACAATACTTCTCAGCAACGCTGAGAGTACAAAACAGTAACTTGTTGCATGTGAGAGCCAACAAGTGGAATGTCAACAGTGTACCGACAAGAGCGATCTTCATCACCACCATCTTCATTGGCAACTGATCTTCATCACCACCAAAGATTATAACCACATTTTTTGTTTAGGTCGCCGAGAGTAGGAAAGGTTATTTTTCTATTTTGTAAACAAAACTTTTAAAAGTTTCCACAAAAGTTACAAAAAAAAACTATATAATTGCTTCGGAAATTTGTGAGCAATGAAACTACAGTAACTGAATCTTCTCTTCACAGTAGGTATGTACCCCTCTAATTCCCGTAGTTTCTGCTTCTAGAACTGAGTGGTCCCGTCGGCGCAGTCAATCTGAAGGTCGGCGACAAGGTGTTCAACTACCAAATAAAGAAGAAGCTGGGCGAAGGAGCCTGTAGACAGGTCTTTCTGGTAACTGCTACTGACAAAGACGGCAAATTGATGGGACGCGCTGCCATGAAGGTCGAGCCGAGGATGAAAAGAAAGGAAGACGAAATTCTTCGGATGGAAATATACGTCATGAACAAGCTCCAGCGGTCGCGTCATGTGCCCAAAGTGTTAGCCAGTGGAACACGTCCCAACTACACCTTCATCGTGATGAGGCTGCTTGGATGAGAGCCCTTCGAGATCAGAAGAAGACTGCCCGGAAGAAAGATGGCGGCTCCGAGTGTTCTGAGAGTCGGCTCATAAAGGGCTTCCAGGACATTCACGCCAGTGGTTTTGTTCACAGAGATTGCAAAAGTCAAAATATGGCCATGGGATTTCGTAACCCTCTGGTAGGTTTCTTTTTCACTTTCGAATGAGAACATCCAGTGGTCAATAGTTTGCAGGGTTAGAACAAATTGTAGTACTGAGAGTGTACAAAAATTGAGAAGATAAAAATGTAAGAAACGTCTAGATCTATGAAGTAACTTCACTTTATTACACCCGTCATTCTAGCTAGAACTCAGGCGAGTCGTCCAGTTGTAGGTGGTAGGTCTGGTCTTGAGTCTTCTCCTTGTCGCGTCTTACAGCCCTTGATAGAAGTTAGCTCTGAAACATTTGTTGTCATAACTATTTCGGATGGCTTTTTCTCAGGAGTCGAGACAACCTAATCTTGGACTCTTACAATATAATGGATTGGATGTCGATTACATTACTTACTTTACCGTCGCAAAGAATCTCTCTGACAGCATGACAAAAACTATGTATGGCGTTTATTTTCAGGTGGCCTACATCTTCGACGTAGGACTGGCCAGGTAGATTCTGATCGAGGATGGAAAGACGGGAAAGAAGACTCTTCGTCCGGCCCGCGGCAAAGTCATGTTCAGAGGAACAAGTCGCTACTGCTCCAGCAACATCCATCGAGCCAAAGAGGCAGGGCGTCATGATGACCTCTACGGCGTTCTGTACAGCTTGATCGAATGTATCACGGGAACGCTACCATGGAAGGGAAAAGCTCGCAAGGAATGCGAATGGCTCAAAGCGCAGACTCCGGAGGAGCAGCTGTGTCAGGGCTGTCCTCCCTCGTTCCTCGATATTGCCAAGAAGCTGAAGCAGATGACCTACACGGATACGCCTCCCTACATGGCCTTCATGGACAAGCTGAAGAAGGATCTACCGAAAGGAGTCAAGATGACGGATCCTTACGAATGGTCAAAGCCGGGACTGGCGGCGAATGAACACTGGGAAGACAAGGCGGGAGGAATGGTTTTGGAGAGAGAGATGCGGCCGAGATTGATCGAGCTGAAGGAGCTGACGCTGCTACGAACAAGGATTGCGAGGAGAGTGCCGTGACGGAGGACCAGGAGTCGAACAACGAATTCGACGATGTAAATAAACTAACTTCCACCTACTTTGATCAAACTTTGTAAAGATGTACATAAAATGAAAAGAAAATTATGAGGAACATGTGTTGCCTTGGAGAAAATTCCTTGAACCGCTGCTTATTTCATTTTTCGCGCCAATCTCGTCGCATCAACTGTTACAGTACCCAGCAACATTTTTAGACAAATTGTCATGACCCCCCATAACTGTTTTTCCCATTCTTTCTTACCTTTTTCACATCCTTAAAACGCTAAGGTCGCCCGAAGTGTATTTCGAACATTTCAACTTCTCTGCGCTGTCAAAATGCGAATCTGAGGGCAATTGTTTTATCGAAATTTTACGAGGAATCCGGCTTTATCACATCCATTTTTTGAAATAATCCTCTTTTCATTGTTTTCAAGTCTCTCTATAGTTTGGCGCTCTAAATCCGCAGGTAACAAGTTATGTCCTGTCGAGAATTTAGGCAACAATTATGTTTTGAACTTGGAAAGCTGTATTACTGTTGTAGGGGTACGAAATGGGGTACGACGTCGTCAGACGACGAAGTCGGCTGGTTTCTATTAAAACAATTGTTCAGAGTCGCCCAGCAGCCAAAAATGGAAGAGAAAGAGCTTCTACAGAAGCTGACAAGCGCGAAAATGAGAAAGCTCGAGCTACGGACCACAGAACAGCTAAATCGTCAACTGTATAAAGAATTGGCCAACGCTGAAGAACAGTTAGTATTTATTTCTAACCTGATAACTTTAATTTTTTTGGCTTTCTGCTGCCGAAAAGGACGTCAAAAACGTAAGGGACAAGGAAGAGGCAGTCGCTCGCATGGCTTTGTCAAGTTAGCCATTCATTTTACAAATTTGTCAACAAAATTTTAGACGAAGTAGCCTTTGATAACACGTCCAGCTACTCGAACTACATCGCAAGTAAAATAGCTGCCATCGAAGAGCGAATGCAAAAATTGTCCCTGGCGAAGGAACATTGTAGTTCGACTATCAGAACTACGGCTCTCGGACACCTCGATACTATCCCCAGAGTTTCGCATCTCCAACGCCAACAAGAGCTACATTCTGCTCTCCTCGGTAAGCTGGCTGCAGTCTTTGAGAAGGATACCTATGCGAATGACGTCGCCAAGAACGAAATCGCCTCTACCGAAGAAGCTAGAAACACGATCATTGCTGAAGATGAGACGTTGTCCGGCCAGATGGCCTCTCTGAAGAAAGAAATAGAAGTTATGAGTCGTATAGAAGAAGAGACTGGGGAACTCATCACCAGCTGCAAGGTTAGCAACGTGGTTTTCTCTATTCCAATCGTCAATTTAAGGAAGCTCAAATCGAATCGGGCGATCTATTAATGAAACTAAAGGCTGAGCTCAGTGCTCTATACGAAAGCATTCCTGACGAGGCCTGTTTCGAAAAGTGCGCGGAAGATCTGGCTACCATCGACTCGGAAATTGTTGATCTACGACAACAAGATTTGGAGATCTCGCCTGTTTTAAACGACCTGGCAAACGCGCTTCGCAGTCTGGAGAGGACTCACAGAGAGGAGATAGAGGCTATTGAGAACGCCTCGACGAATAATAATGTAGCTTTGATTTCTTAATGTTCCCAAGACATATGTTCAGAAGGTCGTCCAGGACGAGATGCAGAAGGTGCAAGATGAAACATTCCAGGCTGAATTCTTGCTGAAAAGCCTTCTCCCAAAAAGAGACAAGTTCAAACGCATGCTCCTGCAGAGTCAGCCTGGAAAGTCTTTAGACCAGCTGGAAGAAGAACTACAAGCCTCTGAGTCGGAGCTGACCGCTGAATATCAACGGCTCGAGCGACAACTGGAAGTTGAGAAGGAGGCTTTGGCAAAAACGGTATATTTTTCAATCGAAGTTGACTAAGTTACATCTGTTTAGAAGAAAGAGGTCGAGGAATTTCTTGTCAAGATGGAGGATAGCGATGAAATTGGTTTGTCTAATCTTATTTTATAAAAAATTTCGTTTTAGTTATAACAGATCCTGTTCCAACTGCACCTGGACTCGCTCCATTCTCGCCTGAAACTATCAGAAAACGGGAAGATCGTAAGAAACATCAACATAGGGAGGTCGTCCATTCGCTGCGTTACTCCGACATTTCCACCGATCTCAACGATAATGACGAGCCTCTGCTTACTGGTCGTGCCAAGATATCCGGTCAAGCTGTCAAACGGACTCTGAAAGAATTAACTGCGAAAGAGCCCAGTCCGCAGAAGATGAAGCGACGAGATGTTCCCTTGCGAGCTGCCACTCAGGTTGCCGGGAAGAAGCAGTCTTGCGTCATCCGTGAGAGCCACCTTTCCTTCGATCAAGAATCGCTAAACAATTCTCCAGTGAAAGAAGTTGGTTCTTTTTGTTCTTTTCTTCTACAATCTATTTCAGGTTTTTCAGCCTCGTGTCGCTCCTCCTCCAGCATTCATGGACGACTCGCTATTTGAAAGTGATGTTCAAGACGAATCGATGGATTCGTTCTTCGCCGAACGTCCGGTCAACAACGTCCGCTGCATCCCTGAAAACATCTTCCTGGAATCAGATCCCAGTCTAGAAATTAATACATCTCCTCCTGGCGCACTCTCTGATAAAGATGAAAACGAGACGTCTCTTGATCAATCCGTTTGGGACTAATACATGCAAGTCCCTTTTAATATTGTTTCGTCTTTAAAGGTTGTGCTGTACATCTGCTGTCTGTAATATTTGTGTTTTCGGAATAAGTAATTATCGTTATTTAGATAAATTTGTTTTTGCTGGTCGCTTTGAAGGATGCCTATGAATCAGAACAGGGAGCTGTACATGAATACGACTTTATCTTGAGCAAGAGTAGATTGCGAGTATCGATACGTGATTTCTGCCTGTGTTTTACTTCTTTCCATAGAGATTGTAATTGCTGTATCCCGAACTGGACGTGTAGGGGCTGGAGGTGGTCGAGTAAGTGTTTGTCCTCATGTTAGGATCGTAGTAGACACTTCCAGACGATCCAGACTGGTAACAGCAGGAGCTACTGACAGAAGAGCAGCAACCAGATGTTCCGTACTGACTGTTACCTGTTTTCACCATTTTGATATTTTCCTAAAGCTCTTACCGTATCCAGTGGTGTCGTACATTCTGTTGTTCTGATTGTTGTAATTGTAGCTACTGGTTCCATAGGAGCTGGGATAGCCGAGATTTGTGCCTATCAGGTCATTGTAGAAGCGGGTAGGAGACTGATTACCATAAGAATTGCTGTACTGAGTATTGTAGCCGTTGTTGTAGGAGGAACTGCTGGGGTTGTAGTAGCGACTGTTCGAGTTGTAGTTGGAATTGTAATTGGACAAAGTTGTGCTACAACAGGGCAAGTTTCCATACTGCTGATTGCTGTATCCCGAAGAAGGATTGTAATAGTTGGTACCTGTAACGAAACCCCATGTTCTGTCAATTCGAAAAATGTTAAGAGGAAGAGGGAAGGTGGCAGTTTTATTCGAATGTACACGTCTCGCAATCTGCGATACTCTCTAGAATTACTCGTTTTCGGAATGCGTTTACAAGTGTCGGGCGAAACGTCGTCGTCGTCCATGTTGGCTCTGGTTCATCTGCCCATAGCCCTGGTTGTTGCTGCCTCCTGAGGAATAAGGTCCAGCAGCATAGGCAGTTTGTTGCCAGACATTCTGACCCTGCTGAGCCAGGACCTGAGGCGGAGCTGGAGGAGAGCCTCCAATCGAGTCAAAGAACTGCCTATTCAGCTCTTGAGTCTCTTGAATCCTCTTCTGGTTGGTGTATTTGTCACCCTGATAGTCGGGCAGATACCCGGGCTGATTGTTCGAAGAAGACTGAGATGGTGATTGACCTGAAGAGGAAAGGATCAGTTTGGGATTGGAGGAGTCGTCTTACGTGCTACGAGAAAGTGTGAACAGTTAGAGAGTTAATTGAATTCGAATGTGACCTGATCGCCTTGCAGCGACGGGTCACTCTTCGAGAGTGCTTCCAAGACGGCAGCTATCGTGTCATCCATGCGTTTATCGTCCCAGTACAAGTGCAAAGGAGTCTCCTCTTTGACAGTCTGTGCAACTTCCATGTACTGTTGTTGAGGATAAGAGTGAAAGAAGACCTCATTGAGACGCCAAGTCTCTTCTACTCTCGAGGCCGCCACACTCTCGTCACCGACATAATCGGGCAACAGACCCGGCATGGTTAGATCCCTCTTCAGGCGGTTAAATGAAGTGTCTAAGAGTTAAGACATTGTGATCAAGTGGCTGCTCGTGCTTTTGTATTTTATCCCGACTCACCATATCCAGTCGATCCATAAGAGTTCTGACAGTTCTGACACTGGGAATAGATTGCCGAGATCAGAGCAAGAGTGATTGCGACGCTAAAGAGAGTTTTTTTGGAGAAGAAATGAGATGACTTACAGCTTGAGCATGGCCGAGTTTTGTTGTGTTAGCAGTTGTGGCTCAGAGTTTATATAGGAAGCAGTTGCTCCGCCTCCCGTAGATGAGAAGAATGCACGAGCAAACAGGCGCTCAGAATGGAGGCCATTCCCCGACAGGTTCCCCACAAATGGCAATTCACTCAAAACAGTCATTATATTTTGTGTTGATGACTAATCAGTTTGTAATGTGTTTTGCTCTCGAAAGTTACCCGCATTAGCAAAAAATATACATTTGAAATAAGAGTCTGATCTATTCTCTTCCCCTGGTATTTTTCAAATCTCATAAAAACCTTGTTTTCATTTCGTCCATTTCCTGACCACCAGTTAGAATTCGATCTTTCGTCTGCTTGTCCACTGTTTTTCCTGTGGCGGAAACATTCTCGCGAGATACTCGAGGTCACATTCTCTGGCAGTTCAGAGGGAAAATGTACTCAGGATGCCTCTCCCCAAAACCTTTCACAATTTCTTTGCTCATCCTCTCACGATGTCGAGTGATTCTGCCGACGAATTAAACAAACATCAAGCTTAACCTTGGCACAATAGAGCAACAGAAAAGAAGTCAAACAGATTCCTCATGACAGTTGTTTGACAAGATGAGCTCCACAATTATACATTGTGCTTGGGAGGGAGGTGAGAAGGAGAGCTGCTCTTTGAGCACCGACTCATCGACATTCCGCGGATGACGCTATTTGACGAGAACGAGTGGGGGAGAACTGATCAGCTAACTCCTTGATCAAAGGAAGTCTTTCTCTTCTCCGATAAAGATGAATACCAGTTCGATGAAAACCTTCAGTTCTATCCAGAGAGCCATCTTCGGAGAGCCATTGAAAATGGTCTAGCCAAAAGGTATATGTGAACAGTTTTCCATTACTAGGTTAATGTCTTCAGAAACGACTGTTTTTTGATAGCTGTCTATGGTTGTTCACCTACAAAAGCCTCACGTGAGTTGAGCGGACTCTACTCTTCATGAAAAAAGCAGAACAAACATATGTCGCTGGTCAATGCTCGTTGGCATTCCGAGTTGACAGTTCACCATTCCAAACTTTTGTAACTGGATCAATTATTATTGTAGAGTGAGCCGATTAAAAGCACGTGTAATTGAGCACAGTTTGCACAAAAGATTGCACGGAGTCTGGGAGATGGGGAAGTTTTTGGCAAACATTTTCACAAAAATACCTTTTAAAACAAAAAGAAACACTTTTGTTTAAGCCATTCAGGCTGATTATTGGAATATTTTCTGTCTCGTTAACAACGCCATTTTCAAATTGAATCTTTGGTATTCAGCATCTTCTTCTGTACACTGATCAGTCACTGCTTGTGTCTTGAGAATGACTAACAGCAAGAGAACGACTTTGCTGCAGATTTGTTCTGCGGTTGGTTGCCGAGCGGAGCTATTGTGGGTGTGGTTACGCGTTCACACTGACTGGCAAACAGTTCGCTCTCTCACACATTTGCGGTCGGATTTGTTCTACACTTCTCGCCCACACTCGCCGCCTGCCATGAATAGTCGGAAGAGGACGATCTAGCCCGCCTGGACGGCAAAACCAGACGTGACACTCAATACGGCCTATTTCGAGAAACAGTTTGGACGCTTTGTTGAAAGATCAGACACAATACCCGTGGTTTGGTCCCCGTGTAGACTCTTCTTCTTGCCACTTTAACTGTCATCGGTCAGAGGTCCCCATTTCAAGACCTTCGTCTCTACAAGGACCACAGAGACGAGGAAAACGACGTAGACGCCAATCAGAACGAATCCGAACCAGCGTCGGAAGTAGAACTTCTGCACAAACAGCCCTGAAAGACGCTTTTGCATCGTAGCAAGATTGAAATACCGATGAAAGTAATGATGAGAGAAATGGCCAGAAACAGAATGAGGATATGATAGATGGCTGTGAAGGAAATAGAGACCGTTCGACCGGCAGCAGTCGCGATGAGGAACGGTATTCCGAAGCCCATCAGAAGATCTGAACTTGTCTTGTTTAGTTGAAGGATTGGATAACTGACTGAAAAGAGGGCCTCCGATAGCTGCAGCCATTGCCATTCGACTGGAATCGACTACTATTTTAGACGGTTTGGGAAAGAATTACCTGAACCCTTGCTTGGCGACCGACACATCCGAAATCAGATCCCCGATAGAATTTGACCATGCGAGAATGGTCAGTCCGAGAACCTGAAAGGATTATTGGACAAACTATAAATTCCTTTTAACTTCTGACTTTTCTAGCCCAGATTAGCCGCAATTGCGTCAAGGACTGATAATTTACGATGTGAAGGACTGCAGCGTTCTTTTTTGTATTATTTTTTAGATACTGCCGAGAAAAATAGTTCTTGTAACTTTGCATTTCGAAAGACAACTCCAAGCACGCTCTCCAATCACGTTATACTATTTTGTCGCCTAGATAAGCCCAATTGTTTTTATCAGCTCATTTACGCACTCTAAAGTTATGCTGGCAGCTGATAAGACATGCGTCACAATTAGCTGATCGCCTAAAGATTGTGCAAAGAACGCCAAACCTCGTGGGACAGACGGGAAATTACTCCGATCATAGAGACAATATCGACAACTTCGGCAGCTATCCAGTACATCCATGCAAGAGACATTAGGAATCCGAGATAAGAATAGACTTCCTGAAAAGAGTCGATTTATTTGAAAGCGTTCAGTACCTTGTAGTATCGAGGCTCGGCATCAAATTTCGTAAAGATTAGAACGAGAAAAACGAGGATGACCGAAACTACGAGAGCGTATGCCCAAAGGCCAGGACCTCCAAAGGGTGTGACTGTCAACTCTGAACAGATGTACTCTCTCCTAAACAACTCTCATCACTCACGGTTTACAGCGAAGATGAGCATTATGGGATCGAGGAGAGCGTAGATGAGAGCAATTGGCTTGGACCAGCTGGACTCGTTCATGGGAATCGTGGCCTTGAAATGATTTTTGAACAAGATTCTCGATCAGTAAACCTTGAATAGGATCATAGGAATGATCTTGATGACATGAAGAACCTTCTCTACAATGTTTGACTCGTCCCACTCTTCCTGATCAGACAGCGGTTTCAGATGATTGTAAATGTCCCAGAACATCATCTTCCAGTTGTTAATTGGGGCTGGCGGAGGAGCTATACTCTCAGCTCTCTCACGGGCATCTTCTCCAACATAGACCTTGTTGTGAACTACAAGCACCTGGTCATCCAGCGAGTCGTCTTCTGAAATTAAGTCTTTCTGGATCAAAAAAAGAGGGCGTACCTTCAGTTCCAAACGCATCGGCAAGATTGGTTGGTGGGAAAATTGTGAAAACAGTAGCAGGTTCCTTTTCGACATTTTCCACAACAATTTCGGGAACAGCAGGAGAGACACCTTTAAATTTTTCTTTGAACGTTCTCTATGCTTGACTCACTGTTTCCTCTCCGGGTAGAGTTTCTATGAAGGAGACTAGCGTTTCTTCTGGCTGCCTTCCTCTTTCTACTGTACAGTTTTTGTCCAATAATTACCGTAATCACATAGACGAGATACATTGTCAAATATACTGAAAGCTCTAGTTATCTGCGTGTTCACGAAAATCACCTGCGGGCTCGAACACTTCGACGTGGTTTTTGTGAAGGAACACGAACAATATCCATCCGAGAGCCGCCAAATAGAAGGCAATGTCTCTGATTGGAGCGAATCTTTCAGCTTCGAAAGGTTTCGTCAAGATGATTGTGGCCATGACCATGGTTGTGACGAAAATACCTGCTCCCAGTAGTTCTCCCAGAGCCAGACCAGCTTTTGGGGCGGGAGAAGAGAGAACCGAAGCAATTGAGCCGAAGATGTCAGGAGCCCCGTTGCCAAAGGCTAAAAATGTCCTGGAAAGTAATAGAGATTTCGAACAACTACGACAAAATTCTTACACTCCTGCAACCGATTCACTGATTTTCAGGTGAGCCACAATTGCCGCAACGTTGGGAGAGAAGAAGTCGTCAGCTGCCGAAGATATCATAACGAAAAGCCATAACATCCAGACAACACCACCAGCAATAATAAATATCTTAAAGGAAAGTTACATAATGTGTTGTTCGTATGAAGATACCTTGGCGGTGGTGTTCGGTGCACATTCCACATACTGTGACCATTGAAGGTAGCCTCCTCCTTCACAATCATCAGCGTGCTCTTTCACATACAAACAAGTGTCCCCTGAATAATATTTTAGAAAGAAGATTCCCTTACCATCTGTGGCATTTTTGAGATCACAAGTGCCATCGTCGGCTGATATAAAGGAGAAGAGGAAAAGAAGGAGTAAACAGAAAAGTAGCCGCATATAGTACGCGTATCAACTGCTGATTTTGGATAATGGCCAAAATGTGGAGTCTGAATTGTACTGAAAGACTTTTTGAAAAGAAAAACAGAAGAGTAAACACGAACTGTCATTATTGACGCCAAATATCCGGTAGAAGAAACGAAAACAATGAATGAGTCAATGAGGACGGAAAAATATCTTTTATACCAATCTTGAGTCTATTGTCTACTCTTTAGGTACACAATGACTCAAGTTATATTTTTAGTGTTACTTTGCAGAGTGTTTATTTGTCCGAGAAGACTCCCCTAAAGCAAACGTGGGTGTTTAGCTCAACAGGTCATGTCTGCCATTAAAAAGATGTTAAGATTGGGCTATATAAAAATGATAAGATTCTCGCGGATAGTTTGTCGAATAGTTCAGTATTCAAAAGAACAAAAAAGGTCTCCCCTAATGAGTTCCGTCTCAGAGAAAATCCATCCCTGATAAGACGAAAGAAAAAGAGGAAAGAGCAGCCTGGACATAAGTCTTTTGTGGTTATCTGTCCCAACAAAAGAGTCTCTTATCAAAATACTCTTCTGGCGAATAACTGTCCATGGTAAAAGATCGACTTCTGTAGGCCCGAATATTTTGAGGGTGGATGAGGGTGCCCGAGAGAACGGACATTCGGAATAAAAGGACGTCTGGCAGGCGTGACCGACGGCAAATCGGATGATAACTGTTATCTCGAACGTCATGTACCTTCGCAGAAGCTATAGAGAGTGAATGATAGAGACACATCTGGTAGAGATATGTCTTCTTTTTGCAACAGAGCGAGGGAGGACTCATTCTGCGTCAAAAATGTTATCTGAGGGAGGAACCTCATAACATAAACTTTAATAGTCGGTGGTAATCGGATTGGCGTCACCGGAGACCAACAGGAAGCAGCTCCCACTTTTTGACGTTCGCCCATATCGCCCTAGACGGTATGGCAATTCGTCATCTCTTCCAAACACGACGTTTTCAGAGAGAACTTTGACGACTTTAAGATGGATGATTCACCAAGAAGATAGTTTTCGGAAGATCAGAAGATGGGAAGATCTTCTCACTGATCTTCATACTTTTTTACTGGAGTTTCATCGCAATTTCTACTTTTTCTGTGACAGATGATGTCAACAGCCTTGTCTATTCGCCTTCTCGAAATCAAAACGAGGCAAGTGTTGTTCCAAAAACCCAAATCTCCAAGAGGAAAACTTGTCTAATCTTGTCAATTCTAATAATTACGAAACTAGCTTCTCCCGCAAGTCACTCTATCGTCAGTTCGTCGTCTGTGCTGTCGTCTTCTTCGAAATCAGGTCAGGTGTTTTTTACCCAAACTTTGCAAGTATTTTGTCCCAGCTCTCATTTCTCTTTCTCTTTGCACCTTGACTAGGATCTGGCCTGTCCCGAGCAACCCAGATCCGAAAGCTACAGTCTTCCGCCCGAGGGCCGATTCGGGTTTCGGTAAAGATCTCTCCAGAGTGACTAGCAAATTGGGCATTGGCGGACTGAAGCGGTGTCAAGGTTTGGTGACTCCGTGTTTTCTAAAAAAAACATAAAAAACTAAAAACAAGTCTCGGTAGATCTGTGCTTCCTCGTTCTTTTTCAGCTACTGGAAGAGGACGTCAGTATGCTAATCGGATCGTCTATTGCCGTCTAATTGTAAGCTCTGGTGAAGATATTCAGTCTGCTGTCGTCTATGATCTGGTCAAGATGGAGTTTTTTCAAGGTTAGTTTTCTACATTAGCCAAGTTTTTTTAAACTGCCATCAGCGTTTCTAGCCAATTTCTAAATCTTCTATCGGTATGATGGTTTTAAAGAACTGATGAACTTCATAAACGTTGTTACTGTCCAAGAGCTAGTGATTTGAACAGGCAAGTTTTTTTCAGTTAAATGCATTCGATGCCCTACTTACCGCAAGGGAAAACCGAAGAGAATCTCCAGTGCGCCTGCTGAATGACTGATGCTACTTGTAAAACGATGCCGCACATGAGAAAGAAAAAGAAGAAATAGGACGTTTTTTTAGACAAAAAGGTTTCGCCTTCTGAAACAAAACAGGACAAGTTGTATGTATCCTGTCGAGACTTCATAGACGACAGCAGACTGAATATCTTCACCAGAGCTTACAATTAGACGGCAATAGACGATCCGATTAGCATACTGACGTCCTCTTCCAGTAGCTGAAAAAGAACGAGGAAGCACAGATCTACCGAGACTTGTTTTTAGTTTTTTATGTTTTTTTTTAGAAAACACGGAGTCACCAAACCTTGACACCGCTTCAGTCCGCCAATGCCCAATTTGCTAGTCACTCTGGAGAGATCTTTACCGAAACCCGAATCGGCCCTCGGGCGGAAGACTGTAGCTTTCGGATCTGGGTTGCTCGGGACAGGCCAGATCCTAGTCAAGGTGCAAAGAGAAAGAGAAATGAGAGCTGGGACAAAATACTTGCAAAGTTTGGGTAAAAAACACCTGACCTGATTTCGAAGAAGACGACAGCACAGACGACGAACTGACGATAGAGTGACTTGCGGGAGAAGCTAGTTTTGTTTGATTAGCTTCGACAAGTCGGAAATGAGATTAAAGTTGACAAGTCTTGACATGTTTTTTGGAAGAATTTCGCTTCGAAACCTTTTAAAGCTACCTTTAGTCGACTGATCAGAAGTTTCATACGCAGAAAGGTTTCTATAACTGATAAAAATGTACATACTTTATTCCGAAATATGTCTAAGGCCACAGGAGATCAACGGGATCGGCTGCAATCGATCACATAAAGTTGACTAGAAGACAAATATCAATATAGAGTCAGAAAACCCGAAGAATTACTCGGCGACGGTAGGCTGAATCCTTGACGCGTCCATCGACAGTTGTTTGGTGACGACGTGTTGAGGCAAAGAGGACCGTCGTTGAAAGCGAACTCGTTGGTAATATCCGTCTCTGACGGCCGAGAAGATGGCTCCGATGAGCTGAGACCAGGCTTGAAGCGTCTCGCATCTGAAACCTCGTGATGTTTTCATCGAAATTTATGAAAGGAGCAACAAATTGCTCCAGAGCTCATTAGAAATGCTAATCGGTTTATATTAAAATGGCCAAAGAACTGACCGTTTGTGTAGACCAGCGTCGAGTTTGACACACTCAGCAATGGCGGCATCAGCAAGCGCTGAGAAAAGATCTGGTCGGAATCCCATGGGACAGAGAGCAGCATACGACTCTCCGTACAGTCTAGCCTTCATGAGAACATCTTCCGCAGAATCCAAATGGGCGACAGCTTCGCTAAAAACGTCCTTGTTTCCTCAATTAACTTGCAAAAACCTGAGCAAAGAATGCATCGTAGTGGCCATGTTCTCATAATCGTCCTCCTTGAGCCGACTAAAAACCTGGCGCAACTCCGGTCGGGCCCCCGAAGCTCTCTTCAGTATATTTTCCCCCATTGTCGGTCTGAAAATATCTGGATTAGAGACAGCATTTATCGGATCATCCCATACGCAAATTGACGGGAAGTCTGTTTTTCCCTTTTCGTAATTGCTTACTTTGCCATTTTGTAGCATTGTTGTATTCTGAGTCGATTGAAAGAAGGAACTAGTCCACTGGAACTCTTTCGAGTTTTCAGATCCTTGTCTTCAGATTTCTGTGGAACGAGTCCGTTCTGTGCCTCTTTCTCTACTTGTGCAGCACAAAGACTTTTGCTCCTTTTCCTCTCGGCTCCAAGATGTGGCGGTGGTTGGAGACCGTCACTGGATGAGGGCGTTGTTTGTCCCGACTCATCTTTCGACGCCTTCCTGCCTCTGTTTTTACTCGTGCTACGGAGCTGTTTCTTCTTCGGCTCGACGGCTTTCCTGGAAATGGAATTGTCAACTAGTCATCCCGGTCGAACTCACAAATTGCAATCTTCAATCAGTGTTCCTTCCTTCTGTTTCTTCTGAAACTTTAGAGGTACCGACGCATCGTTGCCCATGTCTGAAATTGAATTTTGAACCAGATGTGTTGATTGTCGGAAGAAAATGAGCTATATAGAATGACACGGAGAGATTGGATTGAAAAGAGCGTCATTGGAAACCCGCGGGAAGGAGCGGGGGAGGCTTCAGAAAGAGAGATATCGTCCTGTTCCGTTTCCTATCACTCATCTGTCAAGACGAGAAAATGATTCGAAACATCTGTTTCGAGTACTTTTTTATAGCATTCACGAGATCAGAGTAACTTCGATCAGACTGTTGATCAGAAGTTTCGACTGGGCCAGTCAATGACTTGAGTTTGAAAACTAAAAACGTATGATTTCCTGAATATTGATGAGATTGCTCGGAAAACATTTAAAACATATGTGAGAAACAATAGTAAAGAAAAAACAGCGAAAACAACACCAAACTAACAAGTTGTAAGAGCCCTAAATGGACGAAACCAGAGAATAAAACCAGATTTGAAGAGCCTTGCGAATTTGTGAGAATCGGGGATTAATTTCGTCAAACGAAGATTATATAGCTGTTTTCCCGAATGTTCTATCCGAAACGAGGAAATACCCCAGTCTCAAGGACTACCCATCATTACGGATCTGACTCAAGAGAGGCTGTGAATAATTCCTAATAAGGTTATTTCCCTCGATTTAGAAGAAACTGAGTTCTTTGTTTGGACCCAGGCGGAAGACGTTGGAAATCCTCCGCGACTAATTCGGAAGGGTTAATGAAAAGAGGAAGGAGGGAGAGAGCTTTCATCAGTCCACACGACCACTGGTCGACGAAAAAGAGGCCATGAAACAGATGCGACACACCCTCTTGTTTTGGCGGGTATCGGACGGTAATTAGGATGTTGACTGGTTGGATAGCTTCAGGCTATCTTTATTTTCACGACCAAGTGAGACCGCAATAAACTTGGAAATAGAGCCGAACTGCGCAAGCACTAGAGGCCCTTGATCCGACCAATCTCCCGAACGTTTTCTTCTTCTAAGAGAGAGTCATAGCAGTGGAAAGGGTGGTGGGAGGACCATCCCATCTTGGGATTAGCTCAAATCCGATAAAAACCCACTCGGAGCTACTGTATTGGAATTACCACCAGACAAAAGAAAGACAGTGAACTATCCAAAGAGGAACCCAGAGAATGTGCTGACAGTCGTTTTGACGAGCTCGATTCGTATTCGGGAGACAAAAGGGACGTCGTGGGACCAATTTGGGAGCTCGTTATGCGCGAGGGAGGAATGAGCTGCATAATACTGGCTGTGAAATGAACCCACAATTCTGAGAAGATGGCTGTTTACGGTAAAAGACAGTATGGGAGACACTAATCAGGATATTCTCGTGATCTGGTGGAAGGAAGCACTCAAAATATCAACATCACGCGGGAGTGAGTTGTGCAATTAATGAGCGTCTTTTAAGACCTTTACAGGTATGAGGATCAACAAAAAAGATCCCTTCTGAAGATATCTTCCTTGGCAGGTATACAAGTCGCACTTTAATTCGATCATTCGTTCCGGTGAATGCAATATATCGGGCTTCTGCTGTTTGCCACCCTCGCCTAATTAGGCTTGCATTGAAATTGAACTGCCGCTTGTGCCAAACAGACCACAGAAACCTAGTTTCTAGTCTAACTGTAACTGTTGGGGGTCCTTTTAGTTTCAAAGAACACTGCCTTCGACAGAGAAGCCGTGTCGGAACCTCAGAATTAGCGCAGAAGAAAAGAATTCTTTCGGAACATCTAAATTGGCAAGAATGTCTGGAAAGAATGATGGTGGGCATTGTTGAAATCGAAGAATGCCTTCAAAATTATTTCACCAAAGAAGGACCGATGATGTGCGTCATGGAAAAAAGAAGGAACGATGTTGTCGTGAACCGTTGGATAAAAACAAAGAGAGTTTTGCGTAATGAATGACTGGAAAGGTGAACTGGGTAATGACGACAACAGCGAGTTGTTTCTAAATGGCGCGACTGCCACAAATAGTTTATGATGGTCTTCCGACAGGTGCTCAACGTCATTCTCTCTCGACTACAGTAGACCTTTCGAACGTGTGGACAGTCTTTGGAAGTTCCCATGGGTCGAGGGTGTTGACTCTCTCCCGGTTCATCCGTCTGCTCAAATTGAATTCTCCTCTGGGGGTAATTGTATCAGAGGAAGTGTTAAAGTAGGCAAGACAATTTGAGAAGTGAAAGAGACACCGTTGCAATTACGGATGCAGCGATGAGACCTTTCAAATCTCGAGTCACGCGAAAATGAATTCGGGGCAAAAGAGGGCCTATTTGTCCGAAAAGAAGGGGAATTCCCACTGGCGACGTAGAGAGTTCACACTTCTCCCGCGGATAATGGATTGAGCCATGAGCATTGATGTTGACAGAATTGTTTTGATATTTATCTCAAGACTAGTTTGTCGGCAATGGAGTCAAGAGAAACACTTCAAGTACTTCGGAAGTGAGTTGGAACGTTACTAGACAGAATACTTGCCAGAAAATGAGCTTTCCGGGAAGATATCAAAAATCATTCAGAAGAGTCTAGAATTGTGAGCCTTAAATAGACGAGTGGAGAAGAAGAACGAAGAAAAGACTCGAACCGGAAGGACGACGAGTTCGTTAGTCGTCTCCAAAGTATTAAACGGAGGAATTCTGACGGACGAGTCGCGATATGAATGTTTCAGAGCTGTGAGCGGTGTTTGACCTGGACATTCACGAACAAGAGCCGAAATCCTAATGTCGTTTGTGCCGCGTTTAGAAGAAGAAGAAGAGTGTTCTTGTTTTGAGGAGGCGGTATGAGACGCGACGACGTTTGATGTCTTCGTTTGCCCCGAAAATAGAGGATGGCCCTCTAATAAATAAGACGGCCAGCACGTGGGATAGCCTTTTAGCAATTTCTCGTAGGCGGCCAGAATAGAATCAGTTTATTATTACCCTTGCGTTGCGGAGATCAAAGACATTTTGACACGTGTTCAGAGATTTTGAGTTAAAATGAGCGGTGGACGGCCATCGAGTCTCTTCCGGAGATCACGGATCACCTGGGCACTAATGCGTTTTGCCACTCTGAAAAAATGTACTGTTAAAATATTTCATTTTCTCACCTCAAAGTGTTTGAATCATCGTCGGAATCGGCCTGACCTTTAGTCGGTATCGTTTTCCTGATCACATGATCGATTTCCAGCAGTTTTCCCCATTTTTCTTGCATTGCGCCGGCTATTTCACTACGCCTTTGTTGTTCCTGTTTGTCATCTTTGGGTGGAATCGATTGTCTGCCCAGGTTCGACTGTCTATATCGAGAAGGAGTGGCACTTCTCGACCGAGAGATGGCACTAACAATAAGACGAGCTTTGACCAGTTCCGGGCTCATAAGAAATCCTCCCGGTTTTCGATGTTGAATTTGCGAGAGAGGACGTCTTCGAGGTGTCTTAACCAAAGGACTTGGGGTTTTGGCTGCTTCGAGTCTTTTCTCTCTTTCAATCTCTCGTTTCCACTGAAAAAATCCCTTGAATGATTGATTGATCGACTGACAATCTCTAGTTTTTCCACCACAATTCGGTTAAAGTCAGAAGCACAGCGGAATAACGTAGAAGTTGAGCCTTCTCGGAAAACTTGAAGATGCTCCTGGAGACTATAGAGCATTTCACAGATGGAAGTCGCCAGTTTGAGGATGTTGGGCACATTACAGCCACTAAATCATAAGAATGTGTTGTATTTTCTCAACTAACTTTGAAAGTCTTGTGGGAAACTTTTTGGCAAGTTGGGTCAGTCGTCTAACGGCGGTCAAAAATCTAAATTCTCATACTTATTGGATTTTAGTTGAATTTGCCTGGGAATATCTGGATGTGAATCCAGTCGGTGCATTTGCAGATGAACTGCAAAAATGGTCGAGGCGTCTGGATTCGTAGTCGCGTCGTCAAAACGGTAAATTGAATTTTCTAGGACAGTTGTCTCTAGGATTTCACTGCACTTACCAGAATCTAGAAAGGATTGTGTTGCCACGTCTATTACTCTGGCCAACTCTTCGACGGTCAGCTCGAACTCGTCAATTTTTCGCTCTCGCGACGGTTCTTCCTGTTTTCGGATTTCTTTACTAGTTTTTTTCTGTCTTACCTGCTGGTTTTCCTTTATCCTCTCGGCAGTCATTCGAGTCCATTCCTTGATGAAACCAGGATCTTCTGTCAAAAGGCCCAGTACCTTTTCTGTCAATTCGTCTATCTCTTCTGATGTTGTCATGCTATAGAAGTCGTTTGAAATAAGTCTTGATAGTTTATGAACTTGCGGAGGAAGCCAATTTCAAAACTTCAATACAATTAAAGACCAATATTCATGAGTAACTATAACAAACACACTATGAGCGAGGAAACATAATTATTGCCGAATAGTCTCAGGGAAGAGTCTATGTTCTTGATACCCCACTTTCATTCCAACTCCTTCTGGGATATTTCGCTGAATGTATTCCAGGAAAGTGGTAGCCGTGCTTCCTGTCAGATTTTGAACCTAAGTTTAACCTGCTACAGCAAAGCTAAAGTTAGCAAACCTCGAAACGCGTTATGTGAGTCCTAGTCTCATAATGAAGTTTGTACTTTTTGTGGACGAATTTGGAACGAAGAGCCGGCTGGATCCATCGGACATAAGGCAAAACTTCCGTATTTCCTCGCTTGATGTTCAAATTTTCACATACGGTCTGGAATAATGAGAATGAGAAGAATAGCTTAAACGACTTGAAAAGTCGGCAAACTTGAAAAGTCTGATGTAATAAGAGTTGATCTGTTGGATAAAAAAATTCCAAATGTGTTTCCGAGAAGGTTACAGAGAAGGCAAAAGAAATAAACTCAATTAGAATCGAACTGGACACCTGTTTTGTTTTGAAGTCTAACCTCTAACCAACTGCGCTTTTCGCAAAGGTTGTGCGGCCGCTTCCTTCATGTATTTGAATGTGCTTAAAAAGAAACAACATTTAGAGTAACTAAAGCGCGATGGTGTCTGTGGTGGACTGTTTATTTTTTTGGTCCGGGACCACAAATGGACAAGTCAGAAATTGTCAAAATAAGAGTTAGTTTTGAACCTGGAGTGGAAGCGAGGTAGTCATGAGAAGTTGGGTTTGGTCCAGGGCGGCGAAAGCCGAAAAAAAATTGTTTCCCGCTAGACGGCTGGTAGAAATATTAGGGCGCGTTTGTAATTAGTTCCACAGCTACCCTTCAAATTGATCGGATCGGTCTGGGATTGTTCCTGGGGGTAATCGACCTCGAAAAAAAAATTGAGAGCTTTTGGGACAGTTTGGATTTTGGGATCAAGGGTTACGGTAGCTTTAAAAATCAGCCAAAAAAAGTATTTTCACGATAACTTTTTAGTGCTAGGAGATACAAAAAAATGGTCAACTACAAAACAATTCGGCTCATCGAGGCGCATCTTTCATTTTTTTGAAAAACGTATTTTACTCTTTCGCGCAAAAAGTTATTCGACTTTCAAATTTTCGCATTTTTGGTGTAGTGGCTTTGTGAAATTTCACGCTGGAGCGACCAGGGTTCGAGTCTGTCGAGAGGGAATCTTTTTGTTTTTTAACAGTAGCTTTTTACTGGCCTAAATATCACCCCTGTAAAATATCAGCTCCGCATGTTTTGAAATAAAGGCTAGGGAACGATTTTGATTTCTAAATTTCGACCATGTACCCCCACCTCATGGTGATTTTTTTGAGCTCGGAATTGAATTTATGAGAAAACTCGATTCAATCGAGTTTTTCAAAAAAATGAAAGATGCGCCTCGATGAGCCGAATTGTTTTGTAGTTGACCATTTTTTTGTATCTCCTAGCACCAAAAAGTTATCGTGAAAATACGTTTTTTGGCTGATTTTAAAAGCTACCGTAACCCTTGATCCCAAAATCCAAACTGTCCCAAAAGCTCTCAATTTTTTTTTCGAGGTCGATTACCCCCAGGAACAATCCCAGACCGATCCGATCAATTTGAAGGGTAGCTGTGGAACTAATTACAAAGACTTTTGACGCGCCCTAATATAAAGCACGCGATTTAGGCTCGCTTTAAACAGCAAGAAAAAGAACAAACCTCTAGAAAAGAAGTATAAGACTTTAGAACTTTTGGATCATGGCCTCTGTATTCTAGGTTCAGTGAACTAAAAACGTTGATAATCGGAGAAGAGAAACATTCATACCTGAACAACTTATCGGTCATCAGGGACATAGATTCTTGCACTTGGTCAGAGGCAGCTAAAGTGGCCGGTACCGTCCTCACATTTCTAGAAATTATGCCCTTAGCGACATTATTAACCAGATGGCTTCCACGTGCGAACATCTAAAAACATTTTGATAGCAAACCAAAGCCAGAAAAATGTCCAAATCTTGATAAGAGAAAGTGGGTAATAAAAGTCGCGTCCGCTCGAAAATCGCGCCACTTCTTCGTCTCTATAATTTCCTTATTACCAATTTCATTTAGGTAAAATGAACACTCGGGTATTCGTCTATGGAACTCTGAAGAAAGGCCAACCAAACTTTCACGTGTTTTCAGAAACTGCCGGATGTTACAAATTCGTTAACAGTGGAAGAACGTGCGATCGTTTCCCGCTGATGATAACTTCCAAGTTTAACATTCCGGTGATGTTAGCAAAAAATGACGAAGGACACGTTAGTTCCGGGTTAATAGAAAAGACACCTTTTAGCGAATTTATGGAGAAGTTTACGAAGTGGATGAGGAGAAGCTGATCATTTTAGATAAATTGGAGGCATACCCTCAGCTTTACGACAGAAGGCAGGAAAAAGTGGGGTTTTTGACGAAACACAAATATTACGTCAAAAATAGATTGAGCTAATTGACGGGAGCATCATAGAGGCGTGGGTTTACATGCTTCGTGAATGGAGAGAAGACATTTACGCCGTTTCGTCGCCTCTTATGGACAATTACTGCAGCAAGGGCTCTCATGGAAGAGCATATGTTGACAGGTACTTGATTTGGTTGGGAAAAGTGTGCGAAACGAAGAGTTCAGATACGCTAGAGCGATCCAGATGATTTCCGATGAGGGGTTCGACCTCTACGGAGAGATTCAGGGCGAATCGAATCAAGAGACGCGTCTAATGACTATTCAGAAGGCAGAGAATGACCTAAATCTGAGAACTTCGCAATAAATTTTAGTTTCTTGTAAAATCAGCCTATTTCAGCGAAAATGTGACCACAATGGAAGAACTGAATGAAGACTAAGGTAGACCACGACAATGAACATGGCTATATTATGTGTTGAAAAAGAAATAAAATTTATTCAAGTAGTCGAAACAGAGACATTTGTGTGGAGAAAGGACAGGAGGTATGATTCTTTTAGAAAAATCACTAACAAAGCTCAATCACCGCCTAACCAGTAGAAATATTAGAAACAACAGTCAAAAGAATTCACCAGAACTACGAATAAAAGGCAACAAAGGGGAAAAAGATAACAACAACCCATCACTTGTTACGTAGATGAGGAGGAACATATGTACCGGCTTTCTTAGTCGGCTCTTCGCGAGGCTTTTCGGGAACAGGTGCACTCGTAGTAGATGGGGCGGTAACATGCTGAAAATTTGGATAAAAACAAGAGTTGACAAGAAAAAATACCTTTAGAGCAGCCATGACAGAATCTCTATCTCTTCCAGTGTTTGGAGGAGCACCACCGTAACGAGGAGCGGAACGGTTATCAGATGATCCGCTCGTCACCCATCCACCACCCGTTTTAGTGTCTTCTTTTTTAGCCGTTTCCATTTTGCTAGCGTCGGCAAGAGATGGGAACATTTCCAGATTTGTGACATCAATATTTGTGTCCATGCGAGCACGCTGTTCACGAAGGGCGGAAGGAACGAAAACGGATGGCTTCGACTGAGCCTTTTGGTATGCGGCCATTTCGGCAGCAGTTTGTACATCCTTTTCTTCCTTTTTCTAAAAAAAACTGAGTTGGTAAAATATGAAACTGCATACGTCTACTTGGCCCCATTTGCGAGTTTCGTGCTGTTCCTTTTGCTCAGCAATGTCGTGATGCTCCTCTTCCTGATTTTCAGCTTCCGCACCCATGTCTTTGAGACCCTTGACCTCGTCGATTCTATAACTTTTGGTAAAAAATGAAGCAAAAGCAAGTTACCTGAATTTAGAATCGTTATATTCGTCCCATTCACTGTCTTCTCCTTGAGGCCGATCTTCTTCATTTTTTTCACGCTTCTCTTCTTCGTCAACTTCACGATCGTGTTCTTCCTACAAGACAAGTTATGATTGAATTTCAAAGTTTAGAAAATACCTGTTTCTTAGCACGTCGCTCAAGTATATGCCCGACATCATCCATTTTCACGACAGCATTCTTCTTCTTTTTGTCGTTCTTTTTAGCGAAAAACGCGCTCAGATCCGACATTGTCAAAGTGTGGAATGTAGATGTTACAACACCTGGAATAATAAAATCAATAGACATATGCCTGTTGATTAGTTTTCGTGCAATTCGTGTATTGAAAAAGTTTTCCTCGAGTAAAAATAAAGAATTGGGAGTGGAAAAGTGATTCATACGATGCAAATCTTATTTTCTCGAGGGAAAACTATAAATTTACTCCCGTGCAAAAAAAAATATGCGTACCTGACTACAATAATTGCCCGTGGGCGTTTTAATACAAAAGGCGAAAAACGACTCGTGTGATTGGCGTGCGATGCCTTCTCGCATGCTCCAGCTACGCTGTCCGGTTTCTTCATTCCCGGCGCAAGCAGCAATCGCGACAACTGCCGTGATCGGACCCATTGAATCAGACCTTTAAACCAGAGCCACATTATAACTAAAAGGCAGCAGAAACTTTTATCTGGAAGTCACCTAGCATTGCAGGATGGTTGAAATTCGGCCTCAAAATTGGATTAATTAATTCTGGTAAGTTCCGTCAATAGTATCCACTCAACATTCTTTGGTTCGCATTTATGTAACCCACGTTTTGGACAAGACAAAAAGAATTTTGAGAAGCAAAAGAGAAGTGGAGAACCATAAAACCGAGCTGAAGGTTGGTCCGGCTTACCGGGTATATTGCATCTTGAAGCGAAATTTTGAAAATCAGTACTTTGGTTTCGGCGCGTATTCAAACGTATCTTTTTTTTTTGAATCCACTCACCCCAAACTTCTTCTGTACACTTTGTTACCTCTAATGGCGTAAGACTATATAAAGTTTACTCAATTTCAGCTCAAAAACCTCATGGATGCATCGCTGCCGAACAATGCAATAACAGGTATGCTCATTGCGTGGTCACATTTTTAAAACGTATTTCAGGTTGGAATGATCCCCCAAACCTCCCTCCAACGACTGTCTCAGCCAGCACGACTAACAGGCTCAAACAAATGAGAACGCGCCCCGTCCATCCTTCCATCAACGTAAATTTTCGAGTTTTACCAATGATAGCATTTAGACCCCAACATCCCAATCTGCTTGGCAATACACTGCTTCTGCAGCTCAAACAAATTGGATAGCTCAACCCAACACCGTTAGTTTTTCTTCTTTTTTATGTTATTCATTTCGATCCAGGCTCAACAGAACTACGCATACGGCCAGCAAGCAAATCCTTATCCCGGCAGCTATGATGGATATGGAAACGCCTACCATCCGCCTTACGGATAAACGAAAAATTATAAGTTCCTATTCGTGTGATTTTCCCGTAAAAAGACGTTTTAAAATGTAAATGAATAATATATAAAATTTATCCGCTGTTTTGACTGGCGTTCCAGCGCTGTTAATTTTTTTTTCACTGCTTTTCTTTATAATGGAGTCACCCGAACTTGAGATGTTTTTCACTCGTGCTCTTCGCGGCAATCTGAACCGACGGCATTGGGATCGACGAGTTTGGGAGGTGGGATATACAGGCCCACTTCTGCCTCAGCAGAAAGCGTATGTTTTTTTATTTTCTTTCCCTATTTTTTATTTTTTTTCCAGAACTGGTCGCCCAGACTATCCAGTTCGACCAGACCAAGTCGTCATTCTTCGTGAAAGATTGGCCCGTGAATATGGAGTGATGAAACTGCTCTCGAATCCCTATATTTCCGAGGTTAGATTTGCTTAATCATGTTTGCAAATTTGAAGTTCAGAGAGCAGAAAACGACTACTTTGCCTCTTTGAACGTCTCCGGTTTAGAAGAGATTCGACAAAAAGAAGCAGCCGACAGCAAGGCAGTCACAATGCCTGGAAAGGTTTTCTATCTTGCATCATTCCAAAAAGTGTTCGTTCAGGCAAAACGTGTAGACGGATCGAAAAATGCAGTTCGTAGAAGAGCCAATATTGGAAATTTGCTACATTCGCATTCGACGGTAGAAGACAGTCTTGCTTCGCTCATCACTCGAAACCGATGGGACTAGATGTTTTTTTTGTAAGTTTAGCATCGACCTACTGTTGTTTTGTTCATAAACCTTATTCAAAACATTCAGTTTTTTTTTCAAAATTTATTAGAGGTATAAATAGAAGTTGAAATTATGTAAAATACTCGTTCAAACAACTGGTTTTTCTGTTACTGAGCCTTGGCTTCGCGCTCCTTCTTGCGGAGAGCAGCAGCACGAGTTCCTTTGCTCATCTTCGTCAGGAAGTGGTCCTTGATGAATTGAGGAAGCAAATTCAGTACTTCGACCTGAAAAAGGTAAGTTCCTGAATACTCTAAATAATTACCTGGATCTGATGAGTGATGTATCCAGTAGTCTCGTCCGAGCGGCCAATGGTGTTGATGGCGGATTTGGTGAAGGTATTGACGTTAGGGACGAAGAGAGAAGTCTTCTTAATCTGAAAAAAATGACGTTTTAAAAATATTTTAGACTAAACCTTGCTCATTTTGGTGGCAACCATCATAGGACAGACGGTCTGGACAGTGATTCCACTGTGCTCGTACTCTCTGCGAAGGATGGAGGTAAGCCAGGTGACGTATTTCTTGGTGGCAGAATAGACGGCCCAAAGAGCCATGGGATTGTAGGCAGCGGAGGAGGCGACATTGACGATCACTCCCTTGCTTCTGCCGACCATTTGAGGGAGAACAGCTGCCGAAAGCTGGAAAGAGGGTGTTTATCGAAAAAATAGCTAAAAGTATACAATGGTGGGAGGAAGAGCGTTGATGATAGTGATGCCGGTGAGTCTGTCAATTCCTCCATCGACTTTGTGCAAAACCTGGAAGTACGAATGTTTAAAGAAACCAGAAAATACTGACATCGGGATATTCGTAGCTCATTCCGACATTGTTGATCAGAATTCCGACTTCAAGCTTCTCGATGGCCTCGATCAAAGGTTTGTAGGCTGCTGAACTGCCAGAAGTGAAGTCGAAGGCAAATGTACGGACTTCGATCTGAAAAGAAACTTTTATAAGAAAGTTTGGGTAAACATACGTTTTTCGATGCCGAGCTGATCTCGTTTCTGGTCTCATCGAGTTTGCTTTGTGTACGGGAGACAAGGAAAATGTTGAATCCACGACGAGCCAGCTCAAAGGCGTAAGCCTTTCCAATTCCGTCCGTAGCTCCGGTTACAACTGAAATAAACTATTTTTGATGTCAAAAACAATGTCAACGAACCTGCCCATTTAGCTCCAGCTTTTTCGTGGAGATCGACAGCCTGAGGAAGAAGGTAGACGACAAAGATGTTGCGGAGGGCGATGAGAAGACGATAAGCTACGTAAGTCAGAGCTACAGTCCCAGCTGCCTTCACAAAACAGTCACAGGCCATCTAAAAAAACCATTTTAGGCTAGAAGAAGACAAAATGATTGAGCCTTTTGCCATTGGCAAGTGAGGGCGATATAACGGTGGTGTGATAAGGAACACACCACAACACGCGAGCGGGCGAACTATGGAAGGTGGGGCTGAGTGAACAGACGGATCAATGATGGTGCGAAGGTCAATCTATCGAGAAATTGTAGGATTTGCTAAGGAATCGGCAGATGGTAAAAGTTTCATCGAAAACGTGCTTGAATAGGGCGATTAAAATCTGATTTGTTTTTAGAGTTCTTTTACAACAATTGTATGGAAACACATGTACCGTAAAACCTCTATTAGAAGCCCCGGGGCTTCTAATTTTCAATCACCTCATTTGGGGGGGGGGCTTATATTAGAGGGGGCTTCCGCTTCTGTTTTTCGGCCCGGGACGGGCCGAAAAACTCAGAAAATTTGCAAGAAAAAGGTGGGTTTCAACATCAAATTTCAAGTTTTTATCACATTTCAAAGAAAATTTCGGGTTTAATCAACTCATTTACGAAGTCGACGTCTCCTGGAGCGTCGCTATCTTCTTCGTTTCCATTTTCTTCCAGCGTCAAATCCTCCAGTCTTTCGACCGCGATTTCTTCTTCGCGACATTTTTGCAGGAGTGATAGTCCAGTAGAAATTGACGTAAATGTTTGTTTGAATAACACAAACCTGGATAAAACCAGTACATCCGGCCGGAACTAATGCAGAGTCGATTTTTAAATCTTGGAGCTTCTTCATTGTAGCCTTCGACTTGTGAACGGAACATTGGTCCCATACCAACAGTCTTCTTCTTCCAAACAAGGTGTTGCGAAGAACATGTTGTAAATATTCCGCAGTATTTTCGTCGTTCATCCGGTTTTTTCTGGACCAGCAGAGCTCGAGCTTGTTTTTGTACTTCTCGACAATCGATTTGTCCGGCCTGACGCGAGGAAGAATCACAAATGGGCGGCATTTGAATCCGTCGTCTCGGGCAGTCAACATAACGGTAATGCAGAGTTTCTCATGTCCCGTTGTAATCAGCCGGACCTATAAGACATTTTGATAAACAAAATGAAAAAAATACCTCAGACGATCCTTTTCCCGCTATTGTGGTCTTAGGTACTGGCTCAATGCTGACGCTAGTCTCGTCCGCAGCGTAAATATGGATATAGTCGTTCTCTTTTCGTTTTTCCGCAAGTTGAGGACAAATTGGACGACATGTCTCTCAAATTCTTCCGGAGGCTTTTGGCAGGTCGACGTCACTCGCCTTGTGACCAACTTGTGTCGTTTGAGGAATTTTTCTAGCCAGCCTTTAGAAATCTGAACAACGGCTCTCAAAAAGACGCTTAAAAGTCGCTTACCTTGCATGTTGCAACAGTTAAGAGTTTATTCGCCTTATTTTTGATGACTCGACGGCTGACACAGTGTTTCTTGGCTCGTTCCTTCTTGATCCATTCAATGAGATCCTTGTCCATAATCTCGTCTTTCAACGGCCGGCCTGCTCCGAGTAGACGCTTTCCACGATTACCTTTTTGCTCGTCCCTGAATAGTCGATTTATACAAAACAAGAAATTACTCGTACCTTTGCGAAATAACTGCACTTTTCCGGGCTCTCCACAGTCGAATTTGTCGCTTGTCCACACGGAAGTGCTTGGCAGCTTGATGGTTTGAATGCTTTTCAGCGTAATCAATAGCCTCAGCCTTGAAGTCGAGCCCGTAGCACTTTCGTTTTGCTATAGTCGCCGTCTCATTTTCTGACTAAAAGTACAATAAAAATGTAATAAGAAAAAAATCCTCTTCAGCTTCAAGCGACGGCTCTTCGGCATTTTCTTCTTCGTTACATTCACGAGAAGACATTCTCCTTCTGCAATATGAAATAAAATCTGCTATCAGTAAAAAAAACTAAGAGAATAATAAAACAGCAAAGATATTGAGAAAAAAACACAAAATACAACGAAATGTAACATAAAAACGTTGAAAACCGCCAGATTTGGGGGGGGGCTTATATTAGAGGGGGCTTCAAATAGAGGTTTTACGGTATATGGGAAACTCGAACCATTTGTGTCTAAAAGACTGAGATTGAGGAAATTGTTTATTTGAAAGCCACAATCATATAGCACGGTTGGTTGGTAATCAAGATACAGATGTATCACAGATGGAAAATGAGTCAGTCCAGTTCCATGTCGTCATCTGGCTTTCCTCTCTTTGGTTCAGGTTCTCTCGGAGACGTAGCACTATTCCCATTCGGTGGAGCTGCACTTTCTGAACAGTAGCTATGAATTCTGATGAAACGATATGTACCGGGAGTAGTATTGTTGTCCTCGGGAAGAGATTCCTCGAGTGGAACTTCTCCAGATCCGGTCATGGATGGAGAGACATTTTGAGCTGAAAATGAACTTGTTGAAGAGGAAGGAAAGACTTACGAGTACTCATCGACTGAGGAATGGAGAGAGTCGATTCGGAAGTGGCGGTACCCTGGAATTGAATAAGTATTCCTTTTGAATCTCGACTTACGGGACTCATAAACTGAAGCAGTTGCATCAGCTGGTTCTGATCCAGACCTCCAAGAGCTCCTAGGTCCTGGAAGCCAGTGTCACTTGCACTGATATTCGATAGACCACCGCCAGTCGTGTTCCTCTCTCTGGCCGGAGTCGATCTCTGAGGAGGAGGCTTGTTCAACATGTCGTTCACCTGAAGATTTCTTACAAATATATTCAACTCAAATACCTTTCGGACAATGTCTCCCTCGACCGAACTGTCTTGCAGCCAGAAGAGACGTCTCTCCTCAGAGGACTTGAACTTGAGCATGAAAACCTGTCCATTGGGACAGCCTCTGACTTCTTTGAACTCTGTGTCTCCGGGGAAGATGATAAGATCCTGCACAATTTAATGTTTTTGATCAAAAAGAAAAGTTACATCGACCAGAGCTCCAGACTCTCGGTTCTTCCAACAGAAGTGCATCAGATTGTCGTTGGACTGTTTGATGAAGACCAGGCCCTTTTCCTTTTCGGCTACGACAATTCTCTTGCTCGATCCACTTCCAGGTTCCAACTTACATCTTCCTGCCTAGAAAACTAATTTATTTGACAAAAATGGAGCAAACCTTGAACTCGACGAGATTGTCTTGACTAAAATTGTTTCTCACATTCGAAAACATTTTCAGAATCTCAGTAGGTCAATCGAGAGAAGAAAATTATTGGAGATATGATATTGGACGCGCACCAAGGATGACAAAATTGCAGCCATAAACGCGTGACCCAATGCGAAAAAGATGATGGAGCAGATCGTGTTTACATTTTACAGGGATTGTCAAAGAGATTTTAACAGGTTGAACCTGATTGAAAGTCACGGCGAAGTTAAAAGGCAATTTTTGCATTGATTCACTCTAATTTTTGGCTTCTTACAAAGTACCCAAATTAAGCATCAATCAGGCAGTCTCTTCTTTAGATCTAAACTATCTAAAGTCTGTTCAAAAAAAAAAAGAACACAACAGTAACCCATAAATATTTCGTTTCGAGAACCACAAACCCCCTGATTTTCAGGGTAAACTGCAACAATTCAAACCGATTTCTTGATTTTCTCAACGATGAATTGCCGCGCTTGAATGGTTTGTGGTTCTCGAAGGTACTGACTAGAATACCAATCACATTTCAAAGAGGTCGGACACGGCTTCGATGTTATGGTTTGTTCAATAAAAATAGAGTTCCACTGTAACCAATTTATTAGTTTGCCGCGAGATCGATATAACACGCAAATGTAGGATACTCAGCAAGAAAACTTGACTGAGCATTCTATATTTAAGTGTTATAATGGTCTCGCGGCACACTAAATGGGTTACGGTGGAGCTCTCTTTTTATTGAACAAGCACGAAAATTCCCCAAGGCTATATTCACGTGTTGGCACCCGGGCGTTGTTCTTCAGGAGAGAAAGAGCTGTTTTTCTTAGCATTATATTGGTCTGAACAGTCTTTGAGAACCTTTCACAGTCAATTCCATTTGCATGCTCAATGGTTAGAAGGGTCTCTTGGAGTGTGCCCACAGGGAAAATGATGCTATGGGGAATGTAAGAACGAGCACTGGGGAGTGCAAAGAGATTACCCAGCTGAATGATTGAGCTGGGGAATGAAGTGATTGAAAGAGTACGGTAGAAGGCTGGTTCAGTTGGAATGAAACGCCAATTTTGATAGCTCTCCTCATCAGCCAAATCCACTCTTATGATCCAGCGAACATTGCCTACGACGTTTTATAAGACGTTGGTATCCAAAGAAAGAAGGTATGTGCAAAAAGTTACAAAATCGTAGCCAATTCGACGTTTGAAACAGTTCTGGGAAAATCAAAAGTTCTCACAAGAGCAACCTAGGGTCGCTAGCCATGCAAGATTTCAAAACTGTTGGCATTTTATTCTGAAATCTTCAAACTATAATTATCACTTGATTGTCAGAAACACCCTTTGTTTGACTGGATCTAATCTATCGAACTCGACAGGAAATCTAATCTAGTCGATTGAAAGTCAGGAATTAAATTTCCAGAAACTTCCTTTCGAACACAATCCATATAAAATCTTCCCTCTTTCTGAAACCGTTCTGTCATCCGCACAATAGCCCGTTGATGGATGCCCTTGTTATACCGTACAATAGCACAAGTCCATATCCTCGGGTTCAGGTGGGCGGAGATCCTTTTGGCATCAGGTGGGCGGGAAGGTGCGAAACAGTCCGTCAGTTACTGTCAAAACACTTTCTAACATGGTCGGACCGAATCATGTTCTGGTAAATCTCGACAGAGAACTGGACCAGGCATGGAGAAAGTTCCACAGCTACACGGCCGAGATGATCGTGGTCAAGGAACGAGGACGGTGGGTTTTCGTTTTTTTTATAAACTAAGCTCTAAATAATGTCAGTTCGTTTGGCAATATTTGCAGCTGTTGTTGTAGTTCATCGAGTTGCCTCTTCAAAATAATTTCAATCCCTTGGTTCCCTTTTTTGGCACACAGTACTGAGAACACTAGAATGTCGAAAGTTTCCTTACTCAAGAATTTGTCCCGAAACCCCAACTTCTCTGAAAATATGACTGTTTTCAACGTTTTGATTCAAAACAATGAGATATAAAAACGAGTCAGATATTTCCGTCTGCCGGCCTGACTCGCTACCTTCTTCTCTGAAATGTCTGAGTTGATCCAAGTTTTGCTGCCAGCGTGCTAATTAGTGGGAAGAGTTACAAACACTTTCAAACATGAACATATTGAAACTGAAGTTTTCCTGGAAAATAAGCTGCGCTACAGACTTACCATACTCAACGTACCTCACATTAGATCCCAATTACATCTTTCCGAACCACTAAAGGTCAATCTGTCAAGACGTAATTGCAAAACCATGAACTTTCAAGCCTATTCTCGAATGAATCTTTCAGGAAGCTATTTCCTCGAATCGAGTACAGTATCAAAGGTCTCATCCCAGAAGAATACTACGCGGCAGTCTTGACTTTCAAAAGAGTCGATGACGTCAGGTTATACAATCGTTTTCTTCCTTTAAAGCATTTGTTTGAGATACAAATACAGCTGTGGAGAGTGGCAGACGAATGGAAAAGGAGAAGCTCCTCTACCAGAACAGCCCGAACTCCATCAGGACGGAGTCATCAGCGGACGGACGATGATGTCTAAGAAGATCAGTTTCGACTACCTAAGAGTGACAAACAACCTCCAGAATAGGAGCATGGTGAGTGTCTCTCGGGTTCCGTTCCCAAGTGCTGACAGTCTATTCGTAGCCAGAGTCCCCCTTCCCATAATTAACCTGCTTGATGCTCTTCTCAAGGGTCCATTAGTCAACGAGTGACGAGCCATTGTGTCTCTTGGTGCCTCTGGCATCCTGTCCGATGGCAATCTACCACCCTCGGCTTAACAATGAGCAGTTCAGTCTCTGAACAAACACGGTCATCGTGATAGGACCTTTTTTGGCGGGAAATGTCTTTGAAGACGACTAGGTAGAAAGACTGGGGGACATGACATCAAGGTGTTATTCTTTGAGGTCATTCTCCAATCAATGCACAAGTTCAAAGCCGTTCTGGAAGTCTACAGAGTCGTGGACCGATCCAATTCAATCACCGACTACTACCTTTTAAAATCGTGTGCTTTGAAAGTGGTAGAGTATGCTCCGGAACACATTCGATTCATCGCAGTGACGGCCTACTTCAACGCGAATGTGAGGGAGCTGAAGATCGAGATGAACAAGTACGCCAAAGGACACAAGGCGGACAAGTATTCCCCGAAGCCGATGAAAAGCTGTAACTCTCCTCTGCCCTCAAGCACCTACACTACTCCCAACACATCTCCCGTAAGTTTACTTCGGGAATACTGTAACAAAAGACTGTTCAGGAAGGGCCGAATGTTTCTCTCGATCTTATGCGAAGTATGCCTTATCCGATGCACTCTCCCCAGATTCCCAATCCTCTGATGTGGAACGAGGTGTACCCGTTCAATATGTTCCCCTACCCGACTGCTCCTCCTGTCGACAACATGTACAATCCCAATTTTTTATTCCCTTTCCCCCAACAACCATATGAACAGTAACGTGTATTTTGATCTCTGACAATGTGCCATTTTTTGATAAAAATGAAATAGTTTATCAAGCCTTTTTCGTATTTGTTAACTGTAACTGAGGAATTACTCAAACTCTCTTCGATTTAAAAGATGCTGAAATGCGCCACTTATCAGGAAAACTAAAAGTGTGTCAGAAACTTTAATGGGAGATAAAGCAGAGGGATTTGTGGGCACAATTAGTTTTTAACAAGTCGAGACAGATAAAGCAAGGATAAGAACTTCTCACTACTTTGGTAGTTCAGAGAGGCTGGGCAGAGTGAGTGGAACGAAGTAGCAATGGAAGAAGGAAAGGGGAACTAACTGTAATTCTCCGCGACAAAGAGAAGATAAATAGATGGATACGATAAACTTCTAGCTCTGAACCTTGTTAGTTATACCTGCATGTAACCAGAGTATTTTTTTCTTACGGAGTCTAATCACCTTTAAATTGCTCCCAAGTCTGTGTGTGTCTGAAGCTCTAATTGGCAATAATTGAGAAAGATTTGTGAAGATCCGAAGTTATTCCTTTGTAACAAGTCGAAACAGGAAAAGCAAGTGCGCTAACTTCTTACTACCGTGGTAGTTTTGGAGAAGCTGGGACTGTGAACAGAGTGGTAAGGGGAGAGTGAAAGGAACTTATCTAACATTAACCCTGGAATGGCTTTGCAAGACTTTTGTAGTTTCTATGAAGGACTGGGATAGTGATTGGATCACAAGTGTAAGAGAGGTATGAAAGAGGTGAGCCATCGCGACAGAGGGAATAATTGGGTGAAAACGAGGAATGTCTAACTTTAGCCCTGGAAGGGCGTTACTATCCTTGTACAATAATTGTCTAATTGTGAACACTTTTTATATAGTATGGTTTGTTCAAACAAAAGAGAGCTCGACCGTAATCTATTTGTTTCCCCGCGAGACCCTTATAACATGGACACGTAGGATACTCAGCCAAGTTTTCTGGTGCTATTCCGGTCTCGCGGCGAAGTAAATCGGTTACGGTCGAGCTCTTTTTTTTTTAACAAACCATAGTAAAATATTATAACAAGTTACATTTGTTAGAAACAATTAAAGAATATTAGTGTATCATAGAAGTATCTAGTGAGTGGTGAGCGAGAGTAAAAGTCTTGAAGGAAGAATTATCAATTTTGCGAGAGTTGATGATTTGCAACTTTCGACTGTACTTATGGCTTTACAACCATCAGTCATCTATTTCGCCGTCTTGATTGATAGCCTGAACCCACATCGATTCTCCATTTTCTGTTGCTGTTCGTTTACTTCCTTCCATCCACAATCAGTCCTATGACGAGAGTCCATTGCAGCTCGTAAATTGGAAAGTCTGCGTACTAAAATGGCAGTTATCATCCGGGTGGCTAGTTCACACCTTCTTCCAGAGCGAACAAGATAAGCCGACTTTTTTCCTCGATAGATTTACCCCATACATATTCAGTAGTTGCGGCACTGATAAGCCTCTTTGTACTCTTGTCTGTTTTACTACCTCGTGAGTCCCGTTTTACTGTCTTCTTTTCTACTTTTTTCCAGTTGTAAACCACGATAGGCTTTCACATTCAACTCGTTGCTCTGTTCCCATAGAAAATGTAGCTTCTCTGTTAGCAGCTGTGTTTTGACTGGGGGAAAAAGTGGACTGGGACCACCTGTCTGGAAGCCGAAACAATTGGCCCTGAGTAGAAGCCGAGTGGTCTTATCTCCGTCCCGCCGTTCATGAAAACAGATCGATGACTTCTCGGCCATTGAGTAATTTGTAACGGTAGTCCTTTTTACTATAAATCATAGTCGCATGTCCAGAACGTTGTAATGTTCCCAACGCTCTCCATTAGCCGAATCCTTTCCAAATCACAGCTCATTTTCCCGTCATCCCACACTCAATTTTCTTTCTTACTACAGTCTCCAGGAAATGCTCTTCGATGTCAACCGATTCCATCTTTTCGTCCTCTTTACTTGGCAGTTTTCCATCTTTTTCGCTTCTCAGCAGATCTATCCCATATTCTCCAACTACGTTCCCAGCTGGCAATGTGGTGGGTCTTTCTTCATCGTGTGAGAATATTATTCTCTCAGGAGATGGTCCAATCGGGAAAGATTGTGACGAGTATGAGAGATGTAGAGGCAATGTGACTTTCGTCAACTCGCAGTTCAAGTCGGCAGCCTTGGAATACCACTGGATCTGTGGAGCAGACGCCTACTACAAGTCTTTGTTCTCCCAAGTTCAGTTTGGCGGAGTTTTACTGGGTAAGACACTACAAAACTCCATCTCATCTGTTCAGGAACCTTCTCTTTTGGAGCATTATCCGATGCCTTTGGGCGAAAGCCAATCGCTATTATTGCCTTGTCTTTAGGTATCGCCATGAATTTTGTCACTGGTTAGTTTGACTCTTTACAAACAAGAAAGAATCATTCTAGGATTGGCTCCTTCCTGGCAAATCCTTCTTGGAATCCGTTTCTTCCTTGGCCTCTCGGTCGGCGGTACTCTAGTAGTCGTCTGTACATTCGTCATGGAAATGCTCCTCCCGCAACAGCGAATGGCTCTTCGTGCCTTCTTCAACTGGGTTTGTCCATTTCTTTTCCAAAAAGCCTTCATTTCCAGGGAGTGGCTCGACTGATCATGACACTCATTTGCATGGCATTCCCTGAATGGCGTCTCTCCTCAATAGTCTGTGCTTTGGTCGCTCTCCCAGCTCTTCTGATTGTCGTCTTCATCTTCCCCGAAAGTCCAACTTGGCTTCATAACAAGGGACGTCTGGAAGAGATGGTCAAGTCAGAGAAACACATTGCCAAAATAGCTGGAGTGGCATATGTCCCCATCCAGCACAAGAAGATCGAACACAGCAAAACTTTCTGCGAACTGGTTCACACTGGAGGTCTCTTCAAACGTCTTCTCGTCCTCTGGTGTATGTGGTTCGTAGCCTCGATCTGCGGTTATGCCACCGATCTCAACTCCAGCTCGTATGCCTTCTTTTTTAGCTCATGAAAAGAGGTGCTTTCAGAATCAGCGGTGATCTCTTCATCAACCAGATTCTCTTCTCAATCCTCATCGCCGTCTCCAAGATGGTTCTTGTCTCCGTCGACACAGCCATTCCCGGCTTCACAAGACGAACTCTCCACCAAGGAGCTCAGTCCATTGTTTGCGTCTGCTTCCTCATTCTCACTGTCCTCACTATCCAAAAGTACCAAGTAAGAAATTTTTCTTATTTCATCCATGTGAGTTTAGGGAGTGATGTTCCTGGTCGTGAATTTGATCGGAACAGTCTTCATCGAGTATACATGGGATGCTTGTTACTTGTGTGCCGTAGAGAGTATGGAGACTTCTTGCCGAGCCAGTGCCACTGGAACTTGTTCTCTTATGGCCCGAGTCGGTGCCATCATCGCTCCTTTCGTAGAGTTTGATTTTATACCAAGAAAAATAACATTTCCAGCTCAACTTCATGAACACATTCTGGCCTCCCGCCGTTTACCTCACTGTCGTCATTCTCGGATCCATCAATCTCATTGCTTCCTACTTTTTCTTGGTTAGAACCATCATTAGAGAATCATGAGAGGAAATTCAGGTCGAGACCAAAAACGTGAACTTGGACGAGGTGACAATCTCCGACGAGCCATCGAGCCATGAAGAAACGCCAATGTTGGAGAAGGGAATGGAAAAGACAGAACACTAGTCTCTCTTACTTGAAAGAAAGACGATAAGTTCAAAGATTCAAATAAAAGAGAAAAGTGTAATTGGAAGTGACAGCATGATAGAGAGACAGGCGCCAGGGGACAATTGTCATCTTTTAAGAAGATTTTGTTCTTTTGTCCGCACTCCTTTTCGTCTTCCGTAGATCTCTTTAGAATTGTTTTAGCAGATGTTCTACGATGTAAATAGATACCATGGCATCGTTCTTTTTGTCTGGAACTTTATACTCTTCTTCATGACACAGCTTCTGTTTCCTGTATTTTCAAACTTTGTACCGGAGTGGAAATGCGGTAAGAGTTGCGACTTTGATTGGTCGAGTAGAAAATGTTATCCTTTGTGAACATCCCGTAAGCGTGAATAAGTTCAATCTGAACAATTACTCGTTAATTAAAATGCATTCGGATTCCTGGCAATCAGTACCAAAATGTTCAAGACAAGCATATGAAAAGAATCCGGTTAATGATAACGGGTCGCTCTTACAACATTTGACCACGCGTTTCGGTTCGCCTCTGACAATGACCTTCTACGATCTCAACCGATTTCACTTCTTTATCCTCCTGAGCAGACAGTTTACCACCTTTCTCGGCTCACAGAACATTTTCGCTGTCTTCTCAAACTATGTACCTCAGTGGCGATGTGGTAAGTTCAAGACAAAAAGAATGAGGATGATTATGAAAAAGTTTTGTAAATTGTTTATTCTAGGAGATGGACCCGTTGGCAAGGATTGTGCCGAATATGCACTTTGTAATGGAAATGTAACCTTTGTAAACGTTCAATTTGAGTCGGCTGCAATGGAGTAAGTATTCGAATTACTGGATTCAACATCCTTCAGATATGGTTGGATCTGTGGCCAGGATGCCTATTATCGTTCACTCTTTTCCCAAGTCCAATTCGTCGGTGTCCTTTTGGGCACATTTTCATTCGGCACTCTATCCGACGCTTTTGGCAGAAAGCCAATTTCAATTCTAGCCTTAAGTGTGGGCACCACAATGAACTTTATCACAGGTAAACAGGTGCCCAGATGGTAGACAATTGGAAACACAGCTTTTGCACCTAACTGGCAGATTCTTCTCGGGATCCGATTCATTCTGGGTTTAACTGTAGGCGGAAGCTCAGTGGTAGTTATAACTTACGCTATGGAAATGCTTCTTCCTAAGCAAAGAATGGTACTCCGAGCCATCTTCAACTGGGTTCGAGACTTTTTTTTCGAAGTGCATTGCTAATTTCAGGGAATCGCGAGAATAATGTTGACCACCATTTGTTGGTTGTACTCCGAATGGCGATCTGCCTCAATTGTCAGTGCCATCACCACACTTCCTGCCCTTCTTATTGTCGTTTTCGTCTTTCCAGAGAGTCCCACTTGGCTTCACAACAAGGTTCGACTCTTTTCAATAGTTCTATCAAAAAATTCAGGGGAAACTTGACCAGATGGTCGATTCGGAAAAGTACATTGCTCGAGTCGCTGGCGTGAAGTATGAGCCGGTCGAACATACAAAGATTGACCATACCAAGGTACTACAGTTTTCTTTGCGACCATTATTTTTAGTCCTTCTGTGAACTGATCCAGTCAAAAGGACTCTTCAAGAGACTGACTGTCCTCTGGACAATGTGGTTCACAGCCTGTCTTTGCAGCTACGCGACAGACTTCAACTCAAGCAACCTCAGTGGAAATTTATATTTTAATCAAGTTTTATATGGAATCTTAATCGCCATTTCTAAACTTGTACGTCGTTTTCGAGCAACTTTATATAGCGAAAACAGATTTTGCTTGCCGTGGATACAACATTCCCAAAGTCGTTCACTCGACGTCGTCTTCATCAAGGATCTCAAGTCGTTGTCATTGGATGCTTCCTCGTTCTGACTGTCCTCACACTCAGCCACTATCAGGTATTACCCTGTGTATATTTTAAAGAACTCGATTTAGGGCGTTCTCTTCCTGATTATGAACGTGATCGGAACAGTCTTCATAGAGTATACATGGGATGCCTGTTACTTGTGTGCCATAGAGAGTATGGAGACGTCTTGTAGATCCAGTGCTACGGGCAGCTGTTCTCTTGTCGCCAGATTCGGAGCTCTCATCGCTCCAATGGTATCTCGTGTCCAAGATCTAGCAACTTGTTTTCCAGCTAAACTATTTGAATACACAATGGCCTCCGGCTGTGTACTTTACTGTAGTAGCAATGGGCAGCATCAACTTTTTCGTCTCTTACTTCTTCCTCGTTTGTTCTTTTTATTTAACAATAAGTGTACAAGTTCAGGTGGAGACAAAGACTGTCAATCTGGACGAAGTGAAAATGTCAAACGAAGAAGGAACGCCGATGCTTGACAATGGCGAAACGAAGGCTATTAAATGAAACGGTCTCAACTCTTTCTCACGTGATGAATGGAATGCTTTGAGAAGAATAGTCGTCAGAGTCGTCGACCCCTAACGGCGTCGATTTCAAATGGCGTTTTGAACTCGTTTCCATCGATCGACCCCTCCTTCCTACCGCCTTTTGGTGACGCGATTTTCCGCGATTAGATGAGCTCTGCCCATTGTTTGCAATCTGGGCTTATTGCCCTTCTTCTCGTCATTCCTCTTAGGGCCAGACGTTAATCAAAACGATCCACATACCATTACAAATCACGCTTCAACTATATACGGTAATTGTGTTTCTCTTTCAGACCAAAACAATCTCACCTTTTTCCTCTATTTGTATAACGAATGCCGATAATGAGGTTGATCATAGGCCTTGAACGTGGTCCTTGAACCGTAGACAAAGTTGACCGAATGCATTTGCTTGTCCAAGACGGTCATTTATCTCGAGTACGACTCGTTCCCTAAATTCTTCGGCCAATCATAAATAACCAAGCAGTTTCCCTTCTAGGCAAAATATGAGTCTAATTGGTCAATCCGCCTCTAGCATCCTAATAAAGGAGTGCTCTGACTCAATTAACCTCATCTCTAGTCTTGTCCTTGTGCAGGTTGAAGACCACCGCTTCGGCAATTGTTCCAAAAGTTTTGAAAGGACTCTAAACACCCACCCCCTGCAGCGGGACCAGTCAAAGAGCAACTGCCGTTTATCTTCTGTTCACATCGTTGCTCAAAATGTCACCCAGTTCCGGCTGTTTCTTCTACTTATTTTGTTACTTTTTTTCTTTTGCGGTCAAGAACATTCTGTGATCTGTCAACGCTTCCTGATTAATGGAATCCCTTCCTGATCAAAACATAATCGGATCCTGTAGAATGTAACATTCTTCCGTATTTTCGACAAGAGCCAGTTGAAATCGGATCTGGTCAACATCCCTATTAGGAGATGAATCTCTTTCCCTTAAAAACAATCCTCTGGTCGATTGGTCCACAATAAACCAAGTGTCACATTTCCAAGCAGTCTTCTGTCTCCAATGATCATCAAACCACAGATGTCCCGAGGCTTGACCCCTCCCTCTCTCTGATTTCTACCACATGTCAACTTTCAATTAATGTCGTTCGGGCAGTCTTTACAGCGGCCAAAAGGCCACCACCTCACTTTTTTCGCTCTCGAGGTTCCTGCACCTGGATGTCAAAATGGGGGCCACATTTGGTTGGGGGCATCGCATTACCTCCTCTTCAATATGTGTCCTATTTCACGATTAAGCTTTCCCCCGGTTTAGTAGTTTATATGAGCTCTATGTTTACGTCCTCCAATATAAGAGACAAACTCGGTTAAGAGAGACTGCGTAATATTCAGTGTTTTGGCGGAAGTCCCCTCGAAGTAGAATCTGTCAGCTCAATCTCTATTCATCTCCCCAGTTTAGAAGTCCTTTTGTTGACTCTAATCTTTGAGATGCGGAGGTGTCCAAGAAACGTTCTTTACTTGGAGTGGCCAACTAATTACAAGCTATTGTTAGACACGGGAATCCTGACTCACGAGAGGACAGTTGTGCTTGTCTAATGACCAGATTAATAGTCGTAAAGAGGGCTTGTTATTCCGTCACCTGTTCTTACGGAAGTCGACCCGTTTTTCACCGTTAGAAGACGTCAAAAAGGACGAGAGCAAGTCGGAGCTTATCTTTATGGCCTCTTCCCCACTCCATCCCGTTCTCCGCAAATCTTGGTTCCTTCTGGGTTCATGTCGCAACTAGTTTTGAGAGTTTCTGATTCTTAGTTCTTTTGTTAGGTTGTGTTTCTAAACCTCCAACTCCTTTGCAATGAGTTCTCCTTTACTCGAGTATCGTTCGTTCTCTTATCTCGAAGATGGCTACTGTTTTGATCAGCTGAATAGGCTGTGATTGCTGTCCGACCTTTCCTCTTTTTGTTCCAAATATATGATACAAAATGATGACAAGCTTTTCATACACATGTTTACATTTCGTTCATACGATATGTTAAGAAAGTATCTTTTATTTTTTTTCCTCCGTAGCAGTGGCTAGCGTGTTCCTTTGAAAATGCCGGGTTCGAATCCAGTTGAAGTGTTTTGATAGATGACGCTACCAGAGAGCCGTTGTTTATCTCTGGTCACCCAGAAGAATTCGGTGGTAAGGAAAGACGGAAATTGGTCTCCGAATTGGTCATCGGATCCTTTCCAAACAAGTCAGGATTCCAAATTTTCCCACATATGCCTTGCCCTCTCCAAATGAGGAATACAAGAGGTGGGTGTATCCAATTTGACCGGAGACAATTAACACAAATACACCCACTCTTCGTAAATCTTCGTCTTTTTCTGTTTGTCGACCAGCTTGCACGTGCGAACAGCGGACAGCTATTAAGGGGCTAAGCAGCCGTTTCTCAAGCTCATTTCCGCGAGAAATCATGACTTGGAGTCCAAATATTAGTTCTTTCTCTGAGATTCCCACGGTGAGAGTAGAAAAGAACCCTCTTCTGCTCAAAATGTTCCAGACTGTTCACCGACAATTAACGAGATTGTGTGTCCTCTTCAATACGCACCAAATATAAGTTAATTTGGGGCGGACGGCTCTGTTCGAATTGGTTCCATTAAAACCAGCAGGATCACTCCTCCGTATGGTTAGACGTGGGCTCAAGAAGTCCTTGAGGAAACACAATCTCTTCTTTTTTGTGTTTCCTTCTCTTTGTTCTCACAAACCGTATCAATTAGGCGTGGGAGTAGAGAAAGACACGAAGCTCTCGAAAAATCTGTTTTGGCCGGATGTCCCTCTTCCTAATAAGACTCTCTCCCTATATACCTAATAAATCCTAAAAAAGCTTGTTCCAACTATTTGTGTTTTTCCTGACACTTATCTTCTGGCTGCATCTATGTTTCGTCAAAACAATTCTCTTTCGAAAGATTTTTGCTCGTTTTGTAACGTTCTCGACCAATTTGAACAATCTTATTAACAGTCACGTGAGCCTCACAATTTGTCGGTAGTAACGAGAGGACAGGTGTCCTCTCAGTTTCCCTCTTTTCTTTATCTTTTCCTCGAACCACATGTTTGTGGCGACATTTTTGCCAGTCTGAATCGCAGATGCTTGCCACAATAACCTCGTTCCAGACATCTGCTAGGCATCTTCGTTCATGACCGACGTCTGATCTTGTGCAAGAATGTCCGATCCTGACCGAGTATGTCTCACCGACCGTCAGATGATGTTGGCCGTCAATTCGGTCGAGAAATTCTTCATCGGAATGATCTGTCCGGTCATCATAGTTTTTGGAATCAGTGGAAACATTCTCAACCTGACTGTTCTCCTCGCTCCAAACATGAGAACAAGGTAACTTTAGTTTTGGCAGAATGGACTATGTTGTATCCATATTCATGACAATACAAGAAAAAAACTATCAGGTCGAATCTGCTGCTAGCTTGTCTTGCTCTGGCTGACATAGTCTTCCTCATCTTCATGCTGCCTCACTCGCTTGCCCACTACCGGATATTCGCCTTCAGTTATTGGTTCCGTAGACTCTACCTGGGCAATAAGATGCATCTTCTGGCTGTTTTGAATTGGGCTTCGGCTGCTGCCATCTGGTACGTCATCTGATAAATTGACTACGATTGTTTAGGCTCGTATTCGTCATCTGTCTGGAGAGACTCATGGGCATCAAATACCCTCTCTCAGTCCGAAAGCACAAAAAGGTTTGTCTATCTAATGAACAAAAAAATGAAAGGATTCAGATTCTCACTCCAGCCACTTTGGTCACTTTCGTGGTTGTTACTACAGGAATTCTGACCTCGTACAACCACTTCAGCTATTTTTGTGCCACCAGACATTTCTGTAATGGAACGCAGTTCCACGCCATGTGTCTGCCGATGGATTCGGAAAAGTAGTTGTATTCTTTAAATCGAACAAACAAACTTGTTTACAGATGGTTTCGGAACCAAACCAATCCGAATTCGGCGTTTTTTAAAGGCCTCGCCCACTGGGGACCTCACGTCAATGCAGTTTTCGTCGTTGTTTTGCCCATTCTTATGGTTTTGATCTCCAACGCGATGCTCATCTACACATTGAGACAACGACAGAAGCTGTTCATGATGGGTCAGTCTTCGGTCAAGTCCGAATCGAATCAGTACAACGCTGCTCAATCGAGGACCGAACACAAGGTAGTATTTTTAATCGACGCTAATTTCTTTCTGCAAATGAAGTTATTGTTAGTTTACGCAGCATGCAGAACTATGATGGTAAAAGAGTTTTTCTAGGTGACCATCACAGTCTGTGCCATCGTCACGTGTTTCACAATAACACAGGGCCCATCGGCCTTAATCACGATCATGGCCGAATACTATCCAATCCAACACGAATGGATGATAGCAGTGGTAGGATTTCTGTCTTCTTCTCATACTAACGAATCTCTGTCAGACGGCCGTGATCACGACTCTTGTAGTACTGGGCAAGGCGCTAAACTTTGTGCTCTTCTGTCTCTCGTCGGCAACTTTCCGAGGACGACTGATGCTCCGAACCAAAAAAGGTCTTCTCCGCCAAACCACAAGGTACACAGCTGTGAATTCTCCAATCCCCGATCTCTGATCCCATTCCCTTCCTCGTTTCAATTTTGGCACACAAGTCTCGTGTTTTGTCGGGTTCCCACCAGCCCATAACGCTGATCTAGCTAACACCTCGCTTCGTAGGCACAATTCCACTCTTCACACCACGTCTACTCTCATCGAGACTATCGGTCGTCCGGAGCCTTTCGCTGTGAAACGGACGATGCGTGCCAACAGCGAGTGCGAGGAGCGAATTCCACTGAGAAATGTCAAACGAGGCATGAGCATGATGTAGCTCACTTTGGTTCTGCTGTGTCTCGAGTGTACATACGAGTTGTCACCCTTTTTTCGTTTACGATCTCAATGGAATTAGACGGGTTTTTGCGAGATTTCCCTTGGAATAAAGTTTATTCGTCCAGAACAGAACAGAGTCCTCCGAACGACTTATCTCAACGATCATCTTGTCCTCAGTTCCGACTAAAATCTTCATTTTTTACAGAGTTTTTACTTCCTACCTTTCTTCAATCCGACGAATATAATTAAAGATTGGACCTGACTACTAGACATAAACATTTTGAGAGCATTTGCACAGTTTGCCATCTGGAGAGCAGCCAATAGACAATGACATTTCTGATAGTTAACGAAATCTGCAAATGATTCGAGATCTTCCGGAATAACTTGCTTCTAAAAGAGCATATTCAACTTCAAGGAATCGCCGCCCAACCTTGTTTACAATAAAAATTGTCGAATACATCAGAAACAAGATCTCTCCTCTGACTACTTTGAACTGAATCACAGGCATATTGGGAATCAGTAGTTGGGGATCCAGTTCTATCTCCGTAGTGTCCAATGTTTGGTCGTGATCCGAATAGCGCGTGCTATTCAGATCTCGATGAATATGAAGCTCGTAGTTCTTGCGAATATCTCTCAGTCCCTGTTCCACAATGAATAAAGAATTATATGCTTCACTTACCGTAAGAAACTCGCGATCACTAAAGTATTCTTGTCGAATGAGTTCGGCTACCTTCTGATCCTCCATTCGAGCTGTTTTCACGAGCCATACTCCGCTCTGCTTCCCACAAGGAAGAGTCTTTTCCTGGAAAATACTCCTCCTTCGACCAAAAGGACAACCTACCGAATTGGTAGCCATTTCACAGGCTGCTCCAAAGGTCTCCGGTCCACCGAAGTAACACAGAGCAAGCCATTTGCACCGTCGTGGAATCATGCTCAGCCTGATCAAATTGTTGACGTAATACTGGACTTGAGTGGCTGTCATATCGGCTCCGTTTGTCCCTTTCTTAATCAGGGTTTCTTCCAGTCGTTTGACCTGAACAAACCAATTAAAATTGAAACGTTTGAAAAAATTACTGCATCTTCCGGTGACAGATTCCAATCCAGCTCTTCATTTGGATTCACAGTCAGGGCTCCTGAGTGATGATCTGCGAGATTCTGTATAGAGCTAAGGAAGAGATCATCGTCCATCTAGCAAACAATTTAATGGAGTTCAGAAAAAAGCGCTCTTTTGTGCGTTGCGTTTTCCCGCGTTCGCAATAGGGCGGAGTTTGTCTCTGGGAAAAATAGTATCGAATTTATTGGGTCGAAAGCTTAGAATTTCTGCGTCTCGCAGCAGCATTTTTGGCCTCTAAAAGACGGAACAAAGCAACATTATCATCAGTGTTATCTGTCGTGAAGTGGATCTTGGCTATCTCGACCAGATTGAACGCCTCTCCCGGCGGGAGACCGGCCTTCTTTCGGAACAGTATCAGACGATAATGCCAGAAGACGTAGATCTGAACATAATGTGTGAACATTCAGACTCAGTTATACGAACTTCAACGCACAGGGCGGCAATGGAAAAACAGAGCATGATACCGTAAACCATGAAGATTCCGATCGCAGATTGGATATCTGAACAAATAGTTATGAAAAAAAATCTGAAAACGAGCCAAGAGCAGAAGAAGCGACATCCTTGTCCAGATCGGTAGAGTCACATTTGGGAAGGGGGCCGAGTTTGTAGCCTAGTTGAAAATACTTCCTGTAGGCTCTCTGGATAAAAGTCTGTTGCTTGATGATGTTTGTATTAACAACGGCCAAAAAGCGACTATTATTACGGAAGACAAGATGAGCCGACCTCTGAGGCATTCCTGCGGATCATTTCTATACATTTTTTGAAAACGACACCTTGCGAGACATAGACAAGATTGCACCGAGTCCATTTGCTCTGTTGCATAGCCAAACTGTCCTCCTGGATCGGGTAGATGTAGTTCCCTTGTTCGACCAGATCAAGTGATTCACTGACAGATTTCGTCACCACAACTGGGTTGTTTTTCGTGGCAGCACGCAAGGAGGCAAAGTGGGCATCGCTGCTATGTTGTAACTCGTCAAAGTACCAATTTCCGATATAGTTTGTCGTCAAGTGGTATTCTCCCTTGGCTATCAGAGCAATCATGCTGTTAGCATCAGTAAAGGGATTCAGATTGCCGTGATGAAGCAGACTTGTCAACAAGATTCCCTCGTAAAGAAATTTGAAGAAGGACGCTTGTAGGAAGGCGAACAGGAGCAAAACGGCATTTCCTCAATTTCTATGAGAAATATTAAGAGCCATCCTACCTCCTGTAGTGAAGAAGGCCATGTTATCACTTTTCTCGTCGAATTGCAGTTCAGTCGCATACCACAGCCACTAAAACTATCCATTTTCAACTACTTCAAGGTCTCTATGTGTGTCTGTCGGAAGCTTTAATTGGCAATCACAATAGAGGGATTTGTGGGCACAATTAAGGGGAAATGAGTTAGTAGTAACAAGTCACTATTGGGAAACGAAGTTCTAAGGCTTTTCATCTGCATTCGGTAGTTTCCATACAGAAACGGATTTCGAGTGGTTCAAGCCAAGAAATATATGGGAGATAGTAGGTAACTTTAGCCCTGGAAGGGCTTTGCAAACCCTGTCCATTTGAATTACTCCCAGTTATGTCTGTGTGTGTCTGAAACTCTAATTGGAAGGGTAGCTTTGTCCAATAAAGTTGTTTTTTTTGTTTTTGTTTTGAAAAGTTTCTTTAAAACAGCGAATTTAATTAGTGAATAAAACAAATAGGGAAACATTGCTGGGTAGTGGATAGATCTGGGTAGATCACTATGGTAGCTTCCAGACGGGTTGAAAATTGTTGGGCGGAAATAGTCAAGAGCAAAGAACAGATTGTGAGACTTTGCAAATGTGTGGAATGTCAAAAGGTTTAGTACCTGAAATGGGCTGGTCTTTCTTCTCCTTCCCATTCGATGTTCAACATTCGCTATGAAGAACATGGCTAATACAAACGATATGAAAGATGCCAATAGACACATCCAGACTGGAAGCTGGTAAGGTTTGACAGCATTCCACATTACTGAGCCTATGTCTTCCTTCTTTCTCTTGACAGCAAAAAGAGGTTGAATCTGTATGTTCAGAACTCTGTGCTGCAATGAAACTGACGTTGGTAACTGGATAAGAGAAGGCGAACGAGCTGATTCGAGTATCGGTCATCTGGTAGAACAGAGCAACAGAATCGGCTGTATCGTTGGCCAAGTATCCCAGAACTCCAGACCAATTACCGTTTGGCTAACCTCTTTTCTCTACGGTTCATTAAAAAGTACCTGCACAGTTCCCCAGTCCAAAGACCCGACCACGTTTTGGGCAGTCACCACGTCGACCTTCAATCCTGCTGCTTCTAGAATCATCGTGAAAATTTCAGTAGACCAGCCAGGAAAGGGACAGTGGTTTGTTCTTGTCCGCGTGGGAAAATGATTGCAGTTATCGAAAGCATCTGGAGGATTTTTAGCCCAGACAACTCGAATACGAGGCGGTTCTGTCTGGTTGTTAGAAACAGTCTAAAACATCCTTTGAAAGGAAAGATTTAGAGAACCTGGTTGTCGAAAAGATCCATGTCGAATGGAAGAGACTTTTGTCTAAATTTCAATACAAACATGGAGAGAGCTTTATGAGTAAAGTATCCAAAACAAATAGTGATCAAGTCTTTGCAGCCTTCTCTTTCAAAATCTGTTCACGAAGGTTCTGGATATACTGGGAAGTGGGGGAGAGCGCAACTTCTTTCATTTCTGCTTTCGAATGACTTCTGGGACGAGCTGGTCTGGGAGAGAAGGGGTCGTCGATGGAACTGGAAGAATTCTTCTCTTGCTTTGATCTTGGAGGCATGGAGAGAAGGGCTGGATTGGAACTAGAATCATCACTAGTCGACAGCTCTGAACCAGATAGACTTCCCGAATCTGTTCCCTAAACATTGTTGTTTTAATAGGCTTCAATTTGAACTAACAGATGAACTGGAAGTTTTACTTATCGTTCCACTGCTTCCAAAACTTGTTGAACTTTTTTCAGAAAACTCTTTCTGTTGATCTACTTTCTTAACTGTTTCTACATTGTTTTCCACTGCATTCTGAGGTTTCGGCTCCTCTTCTTTCATCACTATAGGAATATTATTCGGTTGAGGCGGTCTCTGACTCTGAATGAACTCCATCTTCCTCCTGACTTCGCTGTGTTGCAGCTGAAACATCCTTTTTTAGATTATTTCTTAACCAACCGTTCTATCCATAACATTCAGTAGCTTTTCTCTGTTGTTGATCAATTGATCAAGCAGACTCAACTTTTGAAGTCGTGGAACTATACTCATTCCAAGACCTTGGTTAGGCGGTGGTAAGGGGTCAGGTGGATGACGAGAGCTCTTCTTTTCTCTATTCCTCTAAAGTTTTTGTGTTAAGTTTTCAGATCAACCCTACCTCTCTCCGGTGTCTTCGATCTCTTCCCACATACCTCTGAACCACACTTACAACTACATTCGCCACGTCCTTCTCCTCAACAACACGCGCTCTCGTCTGGACATGTTGGTCTACCAGTTCCAGATTGGTCTGAAAAGTTAGATAAGTTAGAAGTATATCTAGGGAAACCTGAGTGTAGGCTTCGACCTCTTCACCAGGTTCAGTCTGACAGGGAGTACTTAAAAATGTTGGTGATCGGATTAGTTCCGAGGCCAAAAGAACTGCGATTATGAGAACATCTTGAGCTATGTGCTCGTTGAAAAGAACAGTCGAACCTCGACACAGAAACTCAGTCTAAACCCCGACCAATAAACATTTCTCGTTTCATTTTCAGACCTTTCCCTCTTCTTTGACTACTGCCAGTGATCCCGAGTAGATTCCATGCTTTGAATCAACACGCATTTCCACGGACAAGGTTCTCTCTGCCACGGATTCTTCAGTCGGATGAAAAGTGCATGTGGCGCCGGCGGGCAATACTAAACAAACAACTACAACCTATAACTGGGTTCCGAACAGACCGCTTCGATGGAAGGTTCCAGCAGTCGACCAGTCCGAATCGCATATTCGAATGGCAATGAAGAAGCCTGTGTCGTAGCCTAATTGAATATTTTCGACAACGAGGGACAGTCGATGGGGCTGCATTTTAGAAGAGACTGGCTGTAGAGGAGAGGACAATTCGCACCGAAACGGGTTGCCATGACGATGGCAGGGCACCCGGTGGATATGGATTAAAAGGAGAAGATTTAATTGACTCCGTAATGAGCAAGGCACGTCTTGACAATAAATTACATGAAAGTTATTTTCAGCACCACTCGGAATGCTCGCATAGCTTCTGAGATACCGGATACGACCGGTCGAAGAAAGCTCCGTTGACATACATCGTGGGCCATATCTAAATTCAGACGTCTCTAAATCTTGGGAAGATACTAACTCTGACTCCAGCTCGATGTGTATTGACCATCGAATAGTAGTTAAGAAGCTCTCCCGTTTGTGTGGTAGCGCACTCTATCAGTTTTCTGAAAAGAATAAGCCTCGTTCTGAAGAACCAAAAAACCTCTGTGTTCGGGCAGAGAGTCTGGCCAGACAGCGAGAAAAGGCATCTCGGAGATCTTTAAGACCTTGAATACAGGTCACGAGTCCCAGATGACGACGAGGGAAATACTGAAGTAAATCTACTTTTAGGACTATCAAAGCGTTGCCAAAGTATTGTTTTAGAACAAACGTACAGAGATAGCACAGTTTTGAAGCCGGTTAAGATCGCATTCCGTCTGACCTGGAATTTGGTTGTAATTGGGAATATGAATCAGACTGACCGTGCATACAAGAGCAGTGGAATGACCGTTGGTAGTCGTAAGTACAGTCTCCCTTTCCGAAGGGTATAATCTGAACTGGTTGTACTTTTTACCCATTTTCTCCGACTCGCCTGTAGGTTCATAATACCCGGTTTACTGACGTAGAACGGCCAGATCTGTTCCCTCAACAGCTTTGTACAGAACGGACATTGTGACTCCGTGAAAATGGTCACATTGACCTGTTGAGAAGAGACCAAAGCCGGCAATAGCAGCAGCAGCCGCCACATCTGAATCTTGAATGATTGTTCGAGACTGTTGACCGAAGGATATGATGCGCGAAAGGGAGATTTTAAAAGTTGGGTGTGAACTTGATAAGTTGATCCCAAAACGGTTTACACATTCCATAGACTGTTGCAAAAAGACTGAAGGCCGACGGAAGCTATCCCGCTGCGTAAGCGCAAAAGCTGATGAATCCAAACAAGTCAGATCGTGTAACCAGGATCAGGGAAAACAAGCATTAGCCTCGCATGATGGTCATTTTTGAACACGCTTCGTAAACGCTCTAGGTGAAGGACGCAGTAAGCTGATCAGAAACCCTTATGCCTTTCGGTCAAGTAAAGTTGGAAATGGGGGGTAAGCAAATGAGCATGGCGATTAGCCTTCTTCGGCGGTACGGCTTGGACGAGATTGTGGAACGCGGGAAGGAAGAGAGGAGGCCAAAAGACAACAAGGTCAGCTGCCAACGGTGAAAAGGACGCTGGATAACGCCCCAGGTGAATGGCCTTGGCGACCGGATTGCCATTGGGTGAAAGTGGATCGCGAGAGGAGATGGCAGATCTGGAGAAAGCTCCTGAAGAGGACTCAATCTTCGATCATTTTCGAGGTTTACCACCTCGTGGCCCATTTCCGGGAGAATTAGGGAGTTTAGAGGGAATGACTGTATCTCAAACAGTACTATGAGATCAAAACTGGAAAAATTTAGAAGCAAAGTGAGAGAATCTATACCGAAAAGAAAGTGTTCTTGAGAGATTGGAGTGGATCTAACAGCGGAAACCTCGACCGGATTTGGAGGAGTCGCCGAGACTTGTCGCTCTCTTCGATTTCAGTAGTCGATTTGTACAAAACGGACGGTGACACTGCCCGAGGGCGGATGACAATGGTACTCGAACAGGACCCCGGCCGTAGTGCACAATTACACATTCCGGAACGTAGTGAGTCAGAACCGGAGAACTTATTCAAATATCACATTCAATGGGAATAATCGAGATTCCAAAAGATTTCTCTTTTTATACCCAGGCTTCTTAGAAAGTGAGCTTTCCGTTTCACAATGGGATAAGGGAAGGCGAAAAGCTGTGTCCAAGGTCGCTCAATTCAAATCATCGGGCAGATCGGGACTGCCTTCTGAGGAACAGGAATACTCGGAATGGCAAAAGAACTTCAAGGAATGTCTAGGGTCAAGTAGGAGGACGAACACTAGACGTTATGCTAAGAGATGAGCGGATAACTGGATCCTGCCTAATCGTCGGTTACAAGCCGCTGGCTGTGACGACTTGGTTCGGGAACCCGTCTCCGATCCAATCTCAATTGCAACTTCCGATAACAAACAGATGATTCTCGGAACTCGATTTATTCACAATTCAACGCAGTGCATTCTTCTTCATAATCTTCGATATCACTTTGTGCTAAACTTTTGATGTTTGGTATGAAGATCTTTCACCTTTTCAATGTCACTCCTGGATATTTTTCCCCTAGAAACATTCCTTCTGATCCAACGAATCCCTGCTTCATTTTTCTTTTTGATCGGAGCCACAGAGATCTGCTGAACTGGACTGATCTCCAGACAAAGATCTTGTTCTTCTCTTTGTTTTGGCAAAGAGATTCTCTTCTCCTGGTCTTCCAAAGCCTTAATCTCTGGTGTTTTGAGGGATTCGAAAGTCTAGAACCTGGTAAAGGAGTTTGTTAGTTTCGTTCTGCTGATTGGTCACCATATACATTCGTTGTAATTCTGTCGTCAGTCCCTGAATCTCCTTCATCATCGTCTTTACTCTCTAAAGTCTTCCTTACATCGTTCTTATAGTTTCGTCTTACCGAGTCCGTTGCTGTCAAGGTCTCCATTACGAGATTGTTTTCTATGTCGACTGGCTCCTCTTTGGTCCGTTCAAAATTCTCTTCGTGATTTTCGACAATCTTCAAGCCATCCTTCTCTTCTTCCTCTTCAACAAAATCGTTTACAATATTTCGAGCTTCCTCTTGTTTCGACTGTGCTCTGGTTTTTCTCAACTCGTCATATCTCTCGTCCGACTCCTCCAATCGTTTTCTCAACTCGTTTGCATCATTTTCTGATTTTTTCGTCTGAAAATCTATCTTTTTTCTGATCCAGTTGAAAAAGGTTCTACCATATTCTTCCAGACCTTGACTTCCGCATCCAGAGAGATTATTTTGGCCTTGAGCTGGTCGTTTTCTAACTGTAGATCGTTGATCAGTTGGTCCTTCTTTTTCCGACTTTTCTGCTGTGCAATACGATTCATCTCCCTCCGTCTGTGATGTCTGGAGTCGACATCAATGTGTCCCTGAAACTTACTTTCCTCGACATCTCCAATGGGTTTCAACCTCCTCTTCGTCGTCTTCATCCGGAGAAGATGCTCTCCCAAGAGCGGCCGGAGCTGAAAGGAATGAAGGAACTCTTTGCGGGATATGTTGTTGTGGAATCAGATTGATGTCTTGGGGAAGTCTCAAAAAGTTCTGAAAGACGATTGGACATCTTTTGAGAGATACACACTGGATTAAAGGGTTGTCCCGGCATTCCAGGCTGATGAAGCAACATGGGTCCTCCGACTCTTGGAGCTTGAACTTGGAACTGAGCCATAATGTGCTGAGGAATAGATTGGAGAGGAATAATGGCCGGTGGCTTCATCATCACTCGAGGATCCTTCTCCCCGACCGGCGAAGATTTGGACTGTGACATCTCTGAAAGCATCTGAAAATAAGTTGAAGTTGAATAGAAATTGACTATGTTAGCGGAAAGACAAACAAAGAACTGCTGGCTGAGAGCTGACTGTGGACGACTGCTTCTTCTTATCGCTCGTCGAACGAGGCCGTCAGAGATAGTCAGCAATCAAAGAGGTAGTTTCTGTCTGTCCCTCTCCGGGACAAAACTGGCGAAAGAGGTTCCGGAATGCAGAATACAACTTTCAAAACATTTATCTCACACGTCAGATGACTCACGTCGATGATATCTCATTCTGTTATCAACACCTACTTCTGAGTCAACTGTGTCTGTGGAAATCATTTCAAAAGGTTTGGAGATTTCAGCATCCACCCTGCTGGTACTCCATTATCTGTTATCCAAACGCTCTGTACACAATCACATGACTCGAGTGATAAAATGGAACCGACAACATTTTGTAGTCGGCACATTGAACGTTCAGAAGGTTCTCCAGTGAATATTTTTCTGTCAGATCCAGTGTTTATGACTAAGTTCTTATCGGAGAAAACTGCAAAGTGAGCATTGCGAGAAGAATCTTAGGATAAGAGTGTTTAACCGTTGGTCATCAAGACTTTTCCTGTAAAAAGAGCATCTTATCAAAGGGTACTTTGACTGTAATACGATTGTCAAACAAAGGGGATGCTTTCAAACAAGAATCTATAGAGCTGCAAGTATAGTTAAATTCATTTACAAAATACATACCTGACTGTCTGCTGACAATGACTCTGAAGACACATCAAGAGCACAGGCTTTGCAGTACAGTGAGAGATTTTTTGGTTTTGGTTTTGAGGTTTTGTTGGTTTCTGCTTCTCGAAAAGACCTTTCAGACCGGCTCTGATCCTATTCCGATCAAACATTTCGAGTTATCACTCATCTTCAAGTTATTCGAGTCGAATTACATAATATGTCTTATCAGTCAAACAGAATAGTTTTGGCCTGGGTCCTCGCCTGACAAAGCCCGTTATCGGAAAACACACATGACACGTAGCTGCGAGAGAAGCCGGCTCAGAAGCTTTCCTTATTTGACCTTTAGAGTATGAGAGAAATGTAATATTTACACGTTTATTAACCTGTACAGTAACCGGTAATAGGGTATCAACGAGGCTCACTCGGGGGAGTGACCGAATGCTTGCCATCAGTATCAAGAGTCTGACTGAGAAGTTCGGTTGAGAGACGTTTGATCTCGGCTTCAAGATGGACATCTGCACCTCCTTTTGACCTCACAATAGCCTCCAAAAGACGATCCACAATACGGTCGTAGGTGTTTCTCACTATCGCCTCTTTCTCCTCTCGTAGTTCCAATTGAAGTCGTAGTTTCAAATTGTCCTCTTCGGCATCTCGAAGCTGTCTTTCCAGGTTCAAATTATTCAATTTGAGTTCTTTGATATCCTGAAGTCTCTCTTCACTGATCTTCTGTTGACTCTTCAAAGCTTCGAGCATGACAGTGTCCTTGTCAAAATGATGTCGTCGTTGCTCGACTCGTGTCTCTTCAGCGATCATGGCTTCATTCAAATCTTCCGCCTCTCTGCAATCGAACAGTTTGGAAACTTTAAAAAAAGGAAACATACCCAGGGACGTCGAATTTCCGGAACTTTGGATATTGACGCGCAGCTCGAGGCACAGTCAGGGGAGGGAGGATGTACTTGTTGGTATTCTTGCTCATTCTAGAAGACGAGAGAGATATGGTTAAAATGAAAGTAAAAGATCTTATGAATCTTCGCTTTTGGAGGAGAATGATAGAAAAGCAGAGCTTTTCTTTTGCGTTTGTATGAGAGTCAGGGGGATAAGTTTGCTTTTTTGGGTGACTGGAAATGCTTCACATTAGTCGATCGTTTTTCTGTAGAAAAAAATCTAACATTTGAAACTGCAGTTGTATTATTAAAAAACCATAGAAATCGAGGCAAAGTGTGAGTGGAAAGGGAAACATTGGTTGACAAGAAGGTAAACGTTTGTTTTCGCCCGGAACATGAACAGTCGCTGTTTGGTCGCGAGGAACCAATCGGCTTTGCCAATCATACAAACAAAAAGGTTAGTTTTTGAAATCGATTAAGTGGACCATGTGTCCTCGCGCGTCCCAACATGTGTAACTCAAACTGGATCCAGGTCAGCCTCATTCAAACGATACTGAAAGAACATGGAGGAGATTTCGGAAAATACAACAGTTTCAGGAATAAAAATGAATTTGATCAATATGGAAAACGTGAAAGATAGAGGAATAGTCAAAATAGAGGTAAGAACAACTGAGAGCGAAAGAGAAAGGTCATTGGACAGTCTGCGTCTCTCTCTACCTCCTCCTCCGTTATATCGGCTAGCAGTTTCCCAGATCGTTGGCATTTTCCGAAAAGGGAACAAAGGAACGAGCCGACAGATTGACAGTCTATTCAAAGGTATCTTTAACCACAAGGTGAGAGAAAATATAAGGACAACCCAATAGGTATCAAGATTAACCGAGCTCATTGAATATAATTGGGAAAAATATGAAAAGAAGAAACACAAAGAGTACAGTGAAAGCACGTGACACAACTGGGTTCGTTGTTCGCTGACCTTGTCAATAATTGTGGGTATCGAATTGGCTAGGCGTACGTTCAAATGAGCAATAAAAACTATTTACTATTTGAATCCGTCATTGCACTTGTACGTTTTAGCGCCATCTCTTCCTATAACCATCACGCAATCTTCCGAGTCACAGAATGTTGCTCCACAGGCGACTGAAATAACTTCAACAGAAGGAAAGAAAAAGTTTCTTACCAACTCCATTCGGAAACTCCTTTGGAGTTGCTAGTTGGGAGAGGTTCAATTTACTTGGAGGGAGCATCTGTCCAGAAGACAGGGTTATCTGAAGAAAGATTCTATCAAATGAGTTCAGCGCAACAAAGGCTTTCAGTTTCCAGAGAACCAAGAACTTTGTCTTGTTTTATTTGAGTTCCATCTAATCTGATGCAAATAAAATTGTTTTGTTTCACTATTCAAAGATCTTTTGAAGAAGAAAAAACTTACTAACAGGATCAAAAGTAACAGAGACAGCATGTCAGCTGGCAGAGATTGTTGTCCCCGTTTCTCGTCGTCAATATCGTCTCATGATCGATATCAATTCGACTTTATCAAAACATTCCAAAACTGTTCTCCCCAAACTCTGCTGCAGAAAAGCGCTCGAGAGAGACTTGTTTGTCTGGCCATGCAAAACGGCGATTTGTTGTTGAAGGGAGGAAGAGGAATCATCAAAGACCGCCCTCAATTTTACAGAACTTTTTCCCTTTTCGCAGCATTTCTAAACCGTGACCCGAACGAAATAGTTCCGTGTTTGCCCTTGTGAACAGGTTGTTCTGACGAATTGATCGATGGCTAAATCAAGGAAGTCTCTTATCGCTCCTTTTGCAGGAGAAAAGTGAGCAAACCAAGGACAATTCGAACATCTGTGCTCTGGCTTAAAAACAAGTTGACTGAGGTTGCAGAACTTTATTTTCTTTAGACTCCTTTACACCCATCTTTCCAGTTCGAAATATGTTTTTCTTCGACTGCAAGACCCTGTTGAGAGCTTCGCGCACTTTTCCATCGATCGCCCTGCTCTCTCTCTTGCATGAGCCGTTGCAGCCAGTCCCGCGTGTATAGAGAACTCGTTGCAGCCGCTGGCTGGTCTTTGATTCATGCGACACTCTTTCCCCCAAGAACTTTTCCTTTCGCGATTTCTGCAGAATCTGCAGATCGTGATTCGCAGGTGCAAAACTGTTCTCTATTGTTTTGTGCGAACATTTCTGCAGAGTAATCTCTGCTTAGCGGAGATTGTTCTGTTGTCGGGTTTGAGCACTAGTGATCGACGAAACCATTAGCAGCTCACTTTCTTTTGCCCAGCCTAGACAGTCTGGCTCTTTGTTCAAAGTGTTCTGAAACTCGTCCTTGTGGTTAGTCTGGCACTAGATAGGCGCCAGTTTTCTTCGACGGAATGTACTCTGTCATTTCTGCAAAGACTTCCCATCACATCGCTCACCCCTCTCCTTCTCCTAATTGGAAACACCTTCTTCTCCCAGACATTCTTTTCTGCCCTCTATTCACCAAACTTCTCCCGATTTCAAAGAGAGCTCTGACTCAGCTCGTTTCAATTAGATATCTTGACCCGTACTTTTCGCTGAATGTGAGCACCCTCTTTTTGTACCCGGAACACATATAGTTTTTGCGGAACTTATGGTAGTGACAGCGCTGTGTCATCTTCAGACACTTCCAGAAATAGGAACAATCCTGTATCTCAACCCAATTAGGTAGTCGTGGATGATGATGTGGTGCTGTAATTAGTCTCTTCCTTATTTTTCTGAATACTCCCAGTATAGCTCTTTGCTTCCGTCTCACCCAGACAGTTTGACGAAAAAGTAGTCCTCTGGACGAAGTTTTGTTGTTCTGATTGATCATTGATCGCTTATCGAGCCAGTTTTCTTAGCATAAAACGGCTGCAAAGGCTGTTACCATGGAAAGGACTCTTCCTCTCCCAGAATAGCCGAAAACGACTTGTTGTTGAGCGAGATCTCGCTCGTGATATTTTGCTCTGCTGACTCCCTCTCGTTGAATGCACTTTGCAACTGCTGCATCATACATTCCGTTTTGGTCGAACAAACAAAAGTTCTCTTCGGACAAAGATCGCTTCCACCTCATTTGGTTCTCATCCTCCGGCTGTTACACATCCGTCTGTCTCACGTGAGTGCAACCCCCTGACGCAAAATGTTTGTGGCCACCTCCACGCAAGTAAACAGGCTTATCAAACAGTTTCTCCATTGCTTAGACGTCATGTCTCTCCGTTTTCGATATTTCTCGTCAGCTGTACTCATTCATCTTCTGTCTGCGGTTAAAACTTCCCCCATACCGTTTTCAGAATGTCTCTCGAGATTTCTCCAATGTATCATCAAAATAACATCTTTTGCTCTTCTGCTTTCCGTCTGTTTTTGTTTGCCTCCAAAACTACATTCCGAGGACGACAACACCCGGTTTACCACGATCATTTGTACTTGTTTTGTTCTCAAAGACTCCTCCTCTTTTCTCATTTCTTTCCACCTTTTTCTTTTGGAAAAGCCCTATGCCAAAAAAGAAACGTCGTAATCTGCCGCCTCCAGTCGAGACGGCTTTTGCAATAAAATCTGCCTCTCGTCATGACTATTTTCATCGACATTCATCCCTTCTGCAGCTGCAGATTCGAAGCGATCCGCCCTCTCAGTCAGATGGCGTGCTCGGTCCATTGCCTAGCAGCCAGTCAAGTCGCTCCAATTTGAATAGTTTCTGGTGTAACCCGCATCCAGATGTATAAACACTCGCCCCGACCCGATTCATTCGTCTCTTCTCTCTAAACGTATCAGCTTATTCTGTCATGTTCAGATGGCCTCCATTTCGTTCATCTGTCCGTACTGTCGATCTGCTCCGATGGTCAGTCCAGAACAACTGTGTCTTCACGTAGAACAAGTGCACAACGAACAGAGCCTTATGGCTGAGCAAGACTTTAGCAGTGGTCACGAGCTCGAGGTTTGTTTTCCTCTCTCTCCCCTAATTATATTTTGTTGCAGAGATGGCTGAATCGCATTGAGGAGTCCCGATGTGAGGGAGGGATCCTCGGAGCTGATGAGGGAAAAGATGTGGAACAGTCGGAATTCTACATTTTGTGCAGTCGAAAAGCCACACCACAGCTGAAAAGAAGGCGGTTAGATCCGGAAGAAACAGAAACGAGAGAAACGTTGGTCTCCTGTACCGCCTTTGTACATATTGAAGAACGAATGGATGGGTAAGCATTGAACTTTGGTAAAGAATGGTCCATTCTACAGAACATTCCATGCGAAATACTGTCTCGATCACGCGGCTGATTGTGAAGTAAATGATGAGAAAAGAGAACCAGTCAAAGCTCGGAAGACGATGAAGAGACGCAGTCAAGAGGAACTCGAGACGAGTCCTTGTTCTTCATCAGCGGTAAATAACTCTTAGCACAAGTGAATAGAACTCAGTCTAGGGATCCATTCGCCCCTGTCAAACTGCGCTCCGTCGTCGACAAGATGTGTTCGATTTGAGCAGTATGAATGATTTTTTAAGCAGAAGGATGGATCACGCGGCCAGTAGTCTTAAAGCCCTCAATCAGGTTTGTTTTCTATGCAAGACTTGAGAGAGGGAGCCAAAATGGATTTCGAAGAATAATACAGAATTTCAGATGATTGCCGACCTGGCAATGGACCTAAACAATCGTTTGTGGGATCATCCTCCGCCAATTGTACCCGTCCACTACCCTTATCCCAACGAGATCTACATTTCATAATTTATTTTCCCTTTTGAACAAGTCATATCCAGCCAAAATCTAAGTCGCATTGTCATCTCATCCCTTCATTGACTCTAAATCTTGAATAAATATGTACAGTTCACTTGCTCACGGAATAACGGGTAGTTCGAATCCGAAGAGAACAAAGTCGTAATAGAACATTTTGACCAGAAGACGCATCACGTAGGGATCGGTGCGGATCTGCTTTTCGAGAAGCATTCGGTCCTCACGCGATTTGGTCACGTGAGGAGTTCTCGAATCTGATCACCTTTTGTCTCCCAAAAGGACAAAAACTTACTGGTCATGTCGTTTCTAATAACTGAAATATGCGGCTTCTCCACTCCTGCTCTTTTCAAAAATGTCAGAATGTCTCTGACCAGATCATCTCCTCCATCTCCATACTTGATAATCCGAAACTCGTTGAACTTTTGACGGAAGTTGCAGTACCTGAGACCAATATATTTCCTGAATTGAATGTCAAACCATGTCTGTGGACTGAAATGAACGTCCTCAAAGGTCAACCCGGCGCCTTTGTTCATCGGATAGTTCATCATCCGTTCGTATTGTTTCTCAACGAAACAAGTCACGTTCGCTCCACAATTGTAGCATTTTAGCCCATTTCCCTTGGCACTTTCGAGAATACATTTGTCTGTGAATCCGCTCAAAAATCTGTCAATTGGATCTCGGACCACGGTGAACAGTCTCATATTAGCTCGAAGAGACAAGACTTCTTTCAGATGAGACAGCTCGTTTCTGTCCTTGCAAAAGCTATAAAAAATTTTATTCGAAGAAAAAGGTTACCGATGATGCCAGACGTCATTTCCAATACTTCTATTCGCATTTTTGAATCCGACTGGGTCGTAGAGATAACACATAACTCCGGCCAGAACAGTCGACATGGACTTCTCAATGACACAGGCTGTCACGTTATATTTTGGAGCAGTCTCAAATACTCTTTGTGATATTTAAAAGTAAAAAAATACTCTGTATTTGGTTTGAAAGTATGCAAAAGGCGGAACACAGCTACTGCCTCTACCAGGCTGACAAAACTCTGGAGTTACATCTTCTTTCCCGCTCAGGGATTTTGTCAAGTTTTCTGGGCGATACCTACAGAATTGAAAGAGAGCTCACTCAGTAGTTTCTCAGTAATGTCTCTTGTTGTCTCTTCCGTCTTTTCGTGTAGAAAGTTCTTGACAATGACCAGTCCTTTGGAGGTAAGATACATAAGAGACGTCGTGCATATCGCTATCAGTAAAGTGGCAAAAACTCGAGGTTGCATGGGAATATTGTAATATAAATAGGAGGGGAGCGGCTGTGGTTCGATATGACCCGGATCAATTGAGGGGAGATTACTGTCGTAACGAGGATTTTCAAAAGTTCCGACACATTGTTCATGGAAACAGAAAAACCATTTTAAATGGGTCCCAAGTCTCTATGTGTCTGTGGGTCCGAAGCTCTTATTGAGGATGAGGAGGGGAGCGCGGCGAACTAAATGGGTTACTACCGTAACCCATTTAGTTCGCCGCGAGACCCTTATAACACGCCATCGTCCACCACAGTTCGCCGCGCAATGTAAATGTTGGACAAAATTACTTTCGTCCTGGGTGTCACGTTTTTGAGAAAACTACGCAACCATTTCTTTCGTTCTCGGTTTCAATAGAAAGAGCACAGTCGAAACTATAGGTCTCGGTCTAATGAACAAAATAGCGGAAAAAAGCCCTCTACCACATCGACACATTCTTAGAGCGTTTTTTATTATATTTTTGATTATTTTGGAATTCTTTTTTCATAAAATCATAGAGGGCATTTCCTCGATTGATAGTCAATAAAGAAACAAGAAAAATGGCATAAAAATAAGAAAAAGAAACGAAAATTTGACTGGAAAAAGGGAAAAAATTTGGAAATCCCGCCAAAAAATAATTTGCGCGCCAAGTCCCCTCGAGACCAAGCCGGAACCAAATTTTGAAGTTCATTTTGGGGAGACCTACACTCCGATGCAAAAGTTTGACAACAAACGTTTTTTTGGCGAAACTTGAGGAAAAAGTGATTTTCAACGTCCGGGACTATTACCAATCGACTCAGGGCGGCTAAAAACCCCCAGGAAATATTTTTCAGACATTTTCAATTTTTGAATTTAGCGCGGAGACGAAAACTTTGAAATCAGGCGCGGCAAAAGTTTGGCAACAACAGCAATCTCGCATTTTTTCTTCCGTTTTTGTGCCTTTTTTTCATTTTTTTTCTCTCAATGATTGATGAAAACGAAAGTTTATAGAAAATGCCATCTCGAAATCGTCTTTCCCGAGACGAACAAGCCCAAATTCGAGCCCTAAAGACAGTCGGTCTGAGGAATTCGGCGATTGCAAAGCAGCTGTGTCGACACAGGTCGTGCATCGGCAGATTTCTGCAGAATCCATTGTACGGATAGAAAATGGTCTCGGGACGTCCGAAAAAGCTGTCATCTCGCGAAACTCGCCTTCTGGGAAGGATTGTCTCAAATTCTCCGCTCTGCTGGGTCTGAATGTCGACAAATCGACCGTTCTTCGTGCCATCAATCGCATTCCTCATATCCGACGTGAAAAGAAGACAAAACAGCCATTTATTCGTTCTCATTACGAAGTTATTCGTCTTCAATTCGCTCGCCAAAACATGAACACGGATTGGTCAAAGGTTAGCAAATTTCACTTTACCTTTTTTCATTTAAAACGCAGGTTATCTGGTTTAACGAAAAGCGATTTACTCTTGATGGGCCGGACGGTGATATCGGATACTGGAGAGACACCAGGAAGCCATTTTTGACTCGTCAGAAAAGAAGTTTCGGTTGTGGAAGCGTTATGATCTGGGCATCATTTCATGCTGGAGGACGCGCCGGCTTTAAATTCATCACAGGCCGACTCAAGTCAACCGATTATCAGGGAATCCTTGACAGACACGTTATTCCATTCCTTGCAACCCCGGCAGGCCGTGGATACCAGTTTCAGCAAGACAATGCTCCCATTCACGTCAGCAGAGCGACTCGTGCTTGGATGGCAGCCAACGGTATCCCGACTCTTGACTGGCCAGCTGTCTCCCCCGACTGTAACCCAATAGAGAACTTGTTCGGCATCATGTCAAAGGAAATTTACAAGCACAATCGCACTTTCACAACGGTTCGCGAGATCAAGGATGCCATTCAACACGCTGGGAATCAGCTGCCCGTCCAAACTCTTACAAACCTTACTAATTCGATGCCGGATCGTGTCTTCCAGCTCATTCAGCGCCAAGGAAAAAAGATTGACTATTAAGCACAAATTCCAGACCGATATTGTTAAATTTTACTGAATAAAATGGTTGTTTTCTTCATTTTATTGTTGTTGTTGCCAAACTTTTGCCGCGCCTGATTTCAAAGTTTTCGTCTCCGCGCTAAATTCAAAAATTGAAAATGTCTGAAAAATATTTCCTGCACGGCATTTTACCGCAGTACAAACGGCTTTCCAACTTTTTTTGCGCCACTTTCGTCGACAGTGAATGATTCGGCGGGAAGTTTAAATTTGTTATGTTTTTCTTCAGCCTTCCAAGCACTTATTTTCCTCCTATTCTAATCCTTTTCTCATTTATTTTCTGGTAAACATAGAAAAAAGCAACAAAAAAGTTCTTGAGCCAAAAAGGTGTGACGTTGTACGGAGCGAATGGATCGTGGTTCGCATGCTGACTAAGGTGAGTCTTTAGCCGACTGAACATTTCCCAAAAAATATTGAAAGACTTTAACATGACAAGTGTTTCCATTGGTGAAAGGCGATTCTTCTTTTCCGCAAGAAGAGTGGCACGAGTTGGACTTTTTCGGTTTACGACGGCTTTGTTTCTCACAGTCAACGGGTGGATGCTTCGCCGGAGTCTAATGATGCACTTGTTCTGTTTCAAGACGGTTTTTCGAAGAGTAGATACCTTTTTTAGCAGTTTGGCATGGCTCAATTCGCTCTGGACACCAAGTTTGGGAAGTTTTGCTGGAATCGCTGAAGAATGGGCATATTGCTAGTTTCCAGCTGCTCTTGTTCGACGTAGTCAAGAACATGAATCTTTATTGACTCGGGGTCAGAGAGCTATAACACAACTTCTATTAAAAATGGGAATCCCTTTTTAGAATTTCGTAAAATTTCCGTTTTTCTTTAGGCTCAAGCCGGGACGGCTCGCCCTACCCCGTCGAGCCGGATCGAGCCAAAAAATTTCGGCTCGTGCCCAAGTATATACGGCAATATAGCCCTGCAACAAATCTCTTTTTTTTATCATTTTTCGTTCCTTTCACTACTATAACATCCTGGAGCAGTTCTTTAGTGAAAAATAAGGCATTCATCTGAAGAATCGTGAAGATTGACATGCGAAGGAATCACTGATTCCAAACGTCCAAAAGCTCTAGAATAGACGCCCTAAGAGCAACGGAAACCGAGTACACTCTGTAGTTTATAGAAAATAGGCGAAAACTCTGAGTTTTGCACAGATTTCGTTCCTTGAAGGATTATGAAGGACGTTTCCACTTTTTTTGGAGTTAAGTTCTCAGAGGGGACTCTTAGCGTGCTTTTTGAGAAAAACAGCAAGAAAAATGCTGAAAAATGAGAAAATGTATTGGAAAAAACAGCCGAAGGAATATTTAAATTTTGAATTCCCGCCTTGCAGTCCAAAAAACGGCGCGACAAAAAGTTGGGACGCGTTTTGCATGGCGGTAAAACGCCGTGCCGAAGTATTACCAAAATTCCTTCTGCGGTTCTCACCGAAACGTTGTTTTTCGGTTTTTTTTATCATTTTATTTTATACCAGCAGCCTATTATTTCATAGCACTAAACGAAATTTTCATGATCTTTTTTTGCTAACAATGTGATCACCTCACTACTATCTAACCATAGTGGAAGAAAAGGAAACCGGACAGAAAAAGCTAAAAATTGGAAAAAACAAAATTTGAACTCAAAATTTCGCCCGCGGTAGCGTTGGTCCCGCCACGAAAAACCGGGCCCGGCCGGGTTACGGTAGGCCCGGGCTGTCATCACTGTTTCCTTTATTTTTATATACAGTATTTGCATACTTCCACCGTTTTAGGATGAAGCCCCGACGTGAAGGAGTTCATCTTTTCTATTCTTCCAATCCAGAGACAGCAGCTGGTATCTTCATATGCTTCCGCTGGCTCCTCTTGGCCGTCACTGCTCGTATTCTCTTACAAGTCCGTTTTCTGTGGTAATTTCAAAAATGTGTTTTCAGATGGCCGATGAAGTAGCAGCTATTATGACTTTCAATGCCGTTCTCATTTTGCTGACTGCTGCCACGGTAGGGCTCTATATTCGGAGCAGTACGCTTTTTCTCGTCAACATCCCAATACAGGTTATTTTTCTGCGATTTTTCTATTCTACTGTCTTTTTTTAGCTAATTTCTAGCGGTGCTTTCTTTTTCTACTGCTTCCGTAACCTCTATATTGTCAACCAAAAATGGACTTATGGTATTTTTCCTCTCAAGCTTGTTTCATAAGGATTTGCAGATCTTTTATCCCTCACACATATACTCATTGCGCTTTTAGTCTGTTTCTACGATCTCTACGTCACTGTTACATGTATTGAAAAATTCCAAGAAGAATGGGAGCTACGCGACGGATCTAAACCGCGCAAAATTCAGAAAAGAAGCCCCGGAGCAGCCATTGTCAATGTAAGCAATCTTCTAGTACTTCTCGCAACAATTTTTCAGGTTTTCTATCGTCGTCTAGACACGTCTCCTTATGGAAAGGTCGAGACGCCTCGCCTATGCGATGAAGAGGACTCTTGTATCGAAGCTACACTTTTTGATCATAAGGCTGGTAGACTTGTTTAACGTAACTTATCCCATTTTTATACCTGAACTGTATATAAAGCAAAATCTCAGCAATCTTTTCCCGATGTGCATCTGACAAATAGATTAAGCTATCAGCGAAAGGAAATCCGCTCTTGCTGGCGCAACCATTCAATCTCTAACACCGAAAACAAGATATCCTTTAGGTTCTTCCTCATCGATTCATGTCAGTTGTTTGCCTGTCTCGAACACGGTTCAACCTGTTCCCTCTCTTTCTCATTGATTCTACTTCAGTTCATTTTCTCGTGACCAATGTGGAGTCGGATGTTTGCCAAATCTTTAGGTAATCGGGATCTGAGGGGCACAAAGGAACCTTCTCTTTGGGGATTGTATAGCCGTCGGGTAAATAGATCAATTCTCTCCTACTGTAGGCACCCGTCACGGGTACACACCTCCATCCGTCCCCATATCAAAACAAAGCCCCTAACCTATCGATCGATCTTCTGGGTGCGACCGGACTACAGCTGTAAACAAAGACCGTACGAAAAACTTTTTATTAGAAAAGAATTGATTCCAAAGTCTCTACTTTTACAAAATATAAACTCGACAAACTAAAAGAGGTGCAAAAGATACACGAGTCTTTCTATAATAGTTGAACATCTAACTAGTGTGAAATATGGTACTCCATCAGTACCTTTGTCGGAACAAATAGATTTACCCAGAACTTCCTATCAATATTCGCCTGCTTCCAAAAGATAGGACCACCAAACACTCAACACAAAATCGATGCCCAGAAAAAGGGAAAATAAGAAATTAGGAGATAACTACGGTAGAGAAGTCGTCCTTCTCCCCGAGAGCGAGTCCCGTCGAGCGCTAAGTAGACGGCCGTCCAATTTATCGGGCCGAGTTGCCCCTCGCCGCCGATATGTGGCCCCAACACACACGAGACCGACGCGTCCGATCGATCTCCACTCCTTCAATAGGGAGAGTCAGAGAGTCTCGACTATCGATTCGCCCTCACTCTCTGGGTCGGACCGACAAACAATTTTGTGCCTGACCACACACTTGGCCTCAACTCTCCTCTTTTTCAACTGACTTTACTTTCCTTATTTCCTTAGAAAAGGTCCGAGTCAAAGCTATTGATTGTCGCGACAGATTGAGGTCAAGCAGATTCGCCACTCTCCTACAGCTGCGTCTCTCTCCCCAATCGATTCTCAACCAGATATTTTCTACAGATAACACACCCTATTTTCCCTCTATCACTTATATTTTTGAACCAAAGTATCTTTTTCGGGTTTCTTTGGATTTTCTTCATTCTCTCTTCTGTCTGACTCGCACTTCCTATTCTACACATTAATTGGATGGGAGATATTCTCAAAGATATGGAATCGAATTCCTTTTTTTTCATAATTTCTGCTTCGTGACCCTTTTGTCCCGAAAAACAAAAGCGTTTTCGTCAATCTTCCCATCAGTTTTGCTCAATTTGTCGTAGCGTTGCGCCCTCCAGCTGACTGGCCGTCGCACGATCGTACAAAAAAGTCTCGCAAAGGTCGGAGAGAGTTATTACAGCATCCAATAACTGAGATTAACAGAGGAAATCTTACTGTAGGCTTGTGTTATCCTTTTCCTGTCACAGTGGCGTCAGTTGCGCGCGCGGTCCTTCTCGGACACTCGTTTCCTGTCTTATCAGCTCTCTTTCCGTCATTGATTCTTAATATTTTCTTCTAAATACATGCCGTTTTCCAGCCTCCCCTTGTTCGACAGTCTTGGAGGGGGCGTATCCCAGTAATGCTTCATCGACACGCCATAATATCTCTCGATTTTTCTAAAACGCAGACTTTTTTCAAGGTTTGTTCATCTTGGAAAAAGAAACAAAAGGTATTGTTAGATTTCACGATGAAGGATGAGAAACTCCAGCCAAAAGAGATGTTAGGCGGTTGTTGTGTCTGTTCGGACGAGGTCGGCTGGTCTGACAATCCTCTCATTTATTGCGATGGTCCAGAATGCGAAGTCGCAGTCCATCAAGGTGAGCCTAATCCAAAGAAAAAAAAAAGAACTTTTCAGGCTGTTATGGTATTCAGGAAGTGCCTCTGGGCGAGTGGTTCTGTGAAAAGTGTCGCGAGTCGACCTCGTACGATGTTCATACGGGTGTCAATGGTCTGAACAGAAAATCGAAAGTGCCTCGCTGCGAGCTCTGTCCCCTTGGTTACGGAGCCCTCAAAAGGACCGAGAATGGCGGTAAGTTACTTCTTTTCTATGTACTGTACTGTCCCTATTTTCGTTTCTTTTGGAAGTCAACTCCGATTGATTTTTCCTTTGACTATCTGTAATCTGAAAATCTTTCAATGTTAAATCGTAAATCTTTCTGAAGACAACAGTTATAGGCTGGGCACATGTTGTATGCGCACTTTACATCCCCGAAGCTCGGTTTGGCGACGTCCACACAATGGACCCGGTCATCCTGTCGGAAATTCCAATCGAACGGTTTAGCAAAATGTGCTATCTATGCCACGAGGAGAATCCGAAGCTGGGACGGATGGGAGCATGCATGGAATGTCATCGATCAAGTTGCAAGGTACATTTTTTAACTAGACAGACCAAAAGGTTTGATTTCCAGCGATTTTTCCACGTGACCTGTGCTCAACAGAGAGGCATGTTGTGTGAGGAGACTGGCATCAGCAAGACTGTCAAGTACTGCGGATTCTGCCACTATCATCTCAAGAAAGGCGTAAGTCTTTCTCTTGCAAAACACGTGAGAGCACCCGAGGGTCCGATTTACGTTTCGCGATCTCTGACCACGTAGTCCGCCTTTTTTATGATTGTCCTAATTAACAGACCGAGAAACTAGGAACATTGGTAACAGACATTATAAAGTTAGTTTTAAACTTTTAAGTTAATTCTAGAAAGTTGAAAACTTTGTATGGAGGGACACGAGATTGTTTAGGAGATCGATAGATACGGGGGTAATTGATTACAGTAGCTGCGATGGTTGACTCCCTATTGTTGCAAGTAGGCCGAATGGAGGAGAGTCTATGTGTGTGGTGGTCGTTGTGCGCGCAAAGGGTCGATCGATGGCGAGGCAGCCAGCAGCAGCGGCCTCGCCATTCTCATATACGCGAACCACTACCGCCACCCCTCTTTTTAACACACTCCTTTTCTTCTTCGCCACACCATTCTTTTTTTCTCCTTTTCGTTCCGTATACGAGCGTCTTTTTACGAGCGCAGATTATCATAATCTCAACGCGGAGATTATCCCCTTTTCTCTTCGACTTGGTTAATACCACCTTCTAATAATATCCTTGTTCCTCCTTTGATGGTCTGTTTTTAAGAATCTTCAAACTGATTGTTGATTTTATTGCGTCTGGTAAAAGAATTGTTCTTTTAAACAAAAGGGAATGGTCGAAAACCCAATTCTGTTTTAAAAGATCGATTGGCGAGACTGATTTGTAGGAGTAACGGGCTGACCAACCGGTTCCTGCCCGATTTGTTCTACGTATGTGCTGGCGAACAGCCAAAAGTGTTGTCCTTGAAAAATGATTTTATCTCGTCCTTATCAAAAGGAAAAAAAACTTTTGGAAGAGAGACAAGAAGTCTAGGTCAGACACCTATCGATTCTCTTTCAGTCGTCTCGAATCGATCAAAGGCGACGCCCGATAGTAAGTGAGCTGTCCCTTCCTTGCCTTGTTGACTTTTCACCAACAGCGCATGCGATCAATCGCCGACGTCTCGCTTATCACGAGAAGCCCAACGACTGCCATTATTATATGGGATCGTTTTTCTTATACGTATGTCTTTCCAAACATCGACTGACCGTTGCTCCCTTTCACTGGAGATTTTTAAACAATCCTTTGACATCTTTCTCAATAACTTTTCTGTAAGGCTCTCTCAAACAGCTAAATTTGATCCAAATTGGTCAAAGACTCACTACGTGAATTATTTTGCCAAAAATTACTTTTGTACCTAAGCTGGTTCCTCTCTGGCCATTTGGCCATCTTCCAAGTCGCTTCCCACGACCAAGGGATAATTAGAGTCTGTGTGCGACAGAGCTGTCATAATCTCATTAGTTCTGGAGGATGATCGATTGTGAAGAAAGACTCTCTTGACATCTTCTCTTTCTCCATTACAATTGGAACTTTTCAGACTGCTGATCCGTCCATCAAATCCGTGCCGCCTTGTAAGATTCCTCTGCCTCGATTGGCGGGTGATTCGGTAGTAGAAACACCACCGAGCAGTAACAATAGCGGACACATGCTGGAGGATCCCATTCCAAGGTTTGTTCTGGCTTTTCATCTTTCTATGTGAGAAATTCTAGACCGCAGGCGATAAACAGTGTTCTGGGATTGACACAGTCCGTGACGGATGATGCTCATCTCGTGAACAACTTCAGTCCTCCATTGACGACTTCCAGCCGCTCTTCTGTAGCTCTGGAATCGACGCCTCCTCTTGCTTCTCAGGTATCTCATTCCAATTGACCACTCTATTTTCTTCTCTTCCAGCCGATTCAAAAGATTGACACGAGTCAGATGAACGGATCAATAGCCAGCTCTTCGAATTCTCTCAACGCGCTCATGAACATGGGTCAGAATCACAATCGGCTGCCCGAACCGATGACCATGATCCCTGTTCACGACAGGAATGGTCATGTCGACGATAGCTCTTACAACGTTCACAGGACAACTCCTTCCGTCGCTCGACCACCGATTGCGGGTATGTTTTGATAGTAACCTGGGATTGACACAGTCCGTGACGGATGATGCTCATGAACATTGAACTTTTTTTCAGTGAAACGACCGAGAGAGATCAAGTTGGAAAACTCTGAGAAAGTGAAAAAGCCGCGACCAAGCAGTAAAAAGAACAACATGAAGGTGAGTAAGAGAATGAGTCCCGTCCTTCTGTACGTTTTGTGTCGCTTTCCAATTTGTGTGAGGTTTGTCGTTCTGTTTGACAATAGCTCGATTTCAGTCCGAAGCTATCTCCGATTTCCAGGCTTTACTGGACGCCGTCGGACCGATCGTCTCGGACACGGTCTCGGACATCCAGAGAGAAAGAGTCGCTGTCAGGTTAGAGGCCGAGAGGAGAGCAACACAGACTGTCCAACCGTCTACGTCCCATGAGTCACATGAGGTCAAACCTTCTATTCCTTCGGTGCCAGCAAGCTCTCATGTCGTTGGAAGTAGTCCTTCTACGAGTAGAGAAAGTAATTTGCCTGCTTCAATGGAAGCTCTTCTGGAAAGACAATGGGACCAAGGAGCACAACTGTTGATGGGACATGTAAGTCTTTTCTAATTCTCTCATATGTATGATATCAGGCGCAATTCGACGTATCTCAGCTGTTAACCTGTCTTCATCAATTGAAGCAAGAAAATTCGAGACTCGAAGAACAATTTATAACATTGACTAGACGGAGAGAGCATCTTCTGGCTCTCAATTCGCGGTTGTCTGTTCCGTTGGCTATTCCTGATGTTCATGTTACTCGACATTCTACCGTTCATAACTTTGGGGTAAGTCTATTTTTAAGAAGAAGTCTCATCTTTTCAGCTGGCTAGTCCACATCATTCTCCTCATGTACCTTCCATCTCGGACGATTTCAGTCAAGTGAGAGGACTGGCAACGAATCGAGTGATGGCAACTGGACAGAGACCGCCAAGTCAAGCGAATATCCCACCTCCGGTGTCCTTTGCGACTCCTCAATCCAGGTGAGCTTTCATTCAATAATGTCTGATCTCGTTTCCTAATACCCAACAAAACTCTTTTCAGACCATCGGTATCAGCAGCGTCTCTGTCCTCGGTTCCGTCACTTTCCACACCACCAACATCGCAACCAACAAGTCTCTCCTCCCTTCCACCAACATCTCAAGACTTGACCAACATCAGTCCCGAACGTCTAGCTGCCTCTATGGGAGTCTTGGCGCCGTTGGCGGCAAATCACAACTTTAGCATGCAGAATGCTCGAGGCGGAATGATGCCACCTATGGTAAGCTATTGTCTTGTTAGCAGTTAAAGTCTTTTTAGGATGCGATAGTTCAACAGCTTCTGATCCAACAGATTGGTGCAGCTGCTCGCAATGGAGTCTTCCCACCGGGCACAGGAACAAACAATCTTTTTACCGGACTCGGTGGACTGATTCCTCCTATCAATGGACCCAGTGGACAGAATGGCACAATTTCCAAGTAGTCTCTCTTCTTTTTTTGTACTCTTACCTCAGCTCTCCTCTTTTTGGATGAGCCATACTCCTCCGGGAAGTGGCCGGTGACGAGGTTTTCTCTATTATTATTCGGGTGTTTCCAACAAAAGTCAAACATTTTCCCTTTTTCTTTTCCTGTAAGTGCAAAACCTCGAAAATTGACTACTACCTCCTTCCCAGTCGTCTGTGTGCCTTTTCTCTCCTCGGGTGGGGATGGCTCTTCTCTTTTCTCTCCTTCTTACTGCCTTATTCCCCTTTTCAAACCTTTTCTGATACTCCCCCTCTTTTCTGCATTTCCCCCTTCAAATCTTGTGGGTGGTTCTTGACTCGTTTGCCCCTCTCCATCCACAATTCGGTGTTTGTACTATTGAGGTCACCTAGCTTATAGTTGCTGTAAGTAGCTCCTCCTTTTAAAGAGGTTCCAATGTGATTATACACAGATATTTTATTACTGTTGGACACCAGTTCCCATCATCCCTAAACCCCTAACTTTGTGCCAGTTGTACTGGAGCTGATGCCTTCATATTCTTGTTGTTGATCACATAAAATATTATTACTACATTTTCGTTTTGTTTTTCTGTTTATCGACAGTTTTATCTCGAAATCATTCGGATACCGACAAACATTCTGGGAATTTCAGTGTTTGAACACCCGCTCTTTTATTTTTTGAACGTTATTGGCGCAAATTTCGATATACTTTTTAGAATGATTGTTGGCTTGACAGGTGGAATTGCAACCGGAAAATCCACAGTTTCGAACCAGCTCAAAGCTCACGGGTTTCCCATAATTGATGCCGACATTGTTGCTAGGCAAGGTACTCATTGTATTCGTCTAAATATGTTTTTCTCCTGATCAAAGAAGACTGAGCTTTTCTTTCGTTTTTATTTTCTATTTTTCAGTTGTACAGCCAGGAGGAGCTGCCTATAGCCAACTACGGGCTGAGGTCGGAGCTGATTACTTCGACGACGAGAATGGCGGTGTTCTTATTCGGGAAAAACTAGGAAAGCTAATTTTCAACAATGCAGAAGTATTTTTTCCCCTTTTTAATCATTTGGAAATTTTTCACAGAGAAGAAAACGTATCAACGCTATAACTCACCCGGAGATTCGCTGGATCATGATAAAACAGTTTCTCTGGTACCTTCTCACAGGTGGACTCACTTTTTCATAGCCTGTCACTAAATATTTTAATACAGGTTCGCAATACGTCATTTTCGACACTCCACTGCTCTACGAGGTAGGATACGACAAAGTCATTAGCACCGTGATTGTTGTTTACTGGTTAGCTTAGAAACCCTCTTTGTTAGAAACCTTTTTAGTGACGGTGACAAGGAATTGGAACGACTAAAGGCTCGAGACGGTTTTTCGGAAGAAGATGCCTTGTCACGGATCAATTCTCAAATGTCGATTGAAGAAAAGATGAAACGGGCCACAATTCTCATCGATAACAACGGATCTCTAGAAGATCTAAAGAAGCAGGTTCATTTTCAGTTTTTTGATCATTATATTCGAACGGAAACAGTTTATTAGTACCAGTCTGCCAGTTTTAGATAATGCGTCCAAACATTTTGCTTTACATCTTGCTAATATTGTGAAAGTCGTAAACTTGGGATTGCAGGTGGATGAGCTGGCTGCCAAGTTGAAAACGAGCTGGACGCCATTAGCCTTTCGAGTCGGAATCGCCTTGATCGTCGGGACCGTCAGTTTCTTCATCTTCCGAGCTCTCCGCCTCGTTTAGCCAAACATATCACACAGAGATTTACGCGTATTTCTATCTTTTATAAAGCAAATGATATTACGCATCAAGTGTTTTCTTCTCATCGTCAAGTCGAACCTCGTCCAAATTCACATCTTTGCTGTCTTTCTAAACGCGAATTTAATTGTTCAGAAATCAGCTGACCAGAAACAAAAACGACACTAGAAGATTTGCTAAACCAATGAGACTGACAGTCAGATAGACAGCCGGAGGCCACAGAGTGCTTGTATGTGCCAACTGAAACATCCTTTCTAATTAAAGGGAAAACACGAACTATCGGAGCCAGAATTCCACCGATTCTAGCAATGAGCGCACAAGAGCCTGTTGCACTAGCTCGGAAATTTGTTTCCATCGTCTCGACTACCGAGAGATAACAGGCATCCCAAGTGCATTCGATAAACACCGTTCCGATGATATTTGCCAACAAAATACCGACTCCCTAAAATACTAAGATGATGTGTTCTAGTCATCTTGCACCTTGTATTTGTAAATGGACGTGAAGGTCAATGAGACGTATGCACAACAGACCATAAACTGCGCACCTTGATGGAGTTTTCTCCTCGAAAAGTTTGGAACAAATGTGTCGACTGTGACAAGTATGAACTTGGAAGCAATGAGGACTACACAGATACAGATTTGGTTGAAGAAGAAATCGCCACTGATTGTGTTCGAGTTGAGATCTGTCGCGTAGACGCTCAAAGAACCGACGAACCACATGACCCAAAAGACGAAAAGACGTCGGATGAGACCAGGGGAGCGAATGAGTTCAAGAAATGACTACAGATTTTAAAACAGTGAGTCTTTTTCGAGTTACCTTGTTAGGAAGAGCAGTTTTGAATGGAACTGGCTGATAGGACTGACCGGACACTCGGGCAATGTGCCTTTCCACTTGCTTCAGACGACCATTCGAATTCTGACTCTTTCACTTGGAAATTTGAAATTCGAACGAACTTTGCTATGCAACCAGGTGGGACTTTCTGGGAAGACAAAGGTAATGAGAAGTAGAGCTGGAAACGAGACAATGGAACAGTAGACACTGGCTTTTCTCCAAGATCCGGTGTACCAACATATGAGCGTGAGAAACAGTCTGGCAGTTCCCTGAGCAACCGTTTAGAAAAGATCAGTAGATTACCCAATTGGCAAAAGCTCTGACTGGCATTCTCTGAGTAGGAAGAAGGAGTTCCATGACCAGGGTATGAATGGCAATTAGAACTCCTCCAGCCACGAATCCGATGACAAATCGTGTAGCCATGAACAATTGCCAAGAACTTACAAAAGCTGGAAGAGGGTTCGATGCCGATTCGAGTGTTACCAGAGACTAGTTGAGTTGCGATACCAGTAGTCAAAAGAGCGATGGCCACAGGCTTTCGACCAACGAGATCAGTGAAAATTCCCACAATTAGTGTTGCTGACGAAATGATTTTGATGCTTACTCTTCCCTACCGAATAACATTCCGAAAAACTGCATTTGAGACTGGAGAGAACGGTAAAAAGAAGACGAGCCACAGATCCAGTCGAATCTGAACAAGGTTGAACAGTACATATTCTTTAGGTACTCTAAAGCAGCTGAATAGAATGATGTTTCCAGAAAACTAATCGTTCCATTGCACGTGTTATAAACCTCGCAACTTCTTGTTGGAGGACCAGCATCTGTCAAAGGATTCATAAAGACGAGAAGAGCCACCTACCGCACTTCCATTCCGGAATATAATTCGAGTAAATCGGGAAGAGGATAAGACACGCATTGAAGATGGAGAATTGCCACCCGATAGTGACCAGAATATGGAATCGGTTGGCGTTGAAGAACATTCGGAGAGACGGTCTGAAAGTGGAACTGTTAGGGAGAAAGGTATGAGGAAGAGGACATCAATCATCTGCGGTAGGTCTTCCAAAAAAAGAAGTTGATCAATGGAATGCCCTTATCTGTCCAAAACATATCAGTCCAAAGAGGAAAGACACCTTCGCAAAGTTGACTAGACGGGTGCATTTGTAGCCAGACAGATCGAAAGGTAAGACGCCAGCTGCAGTACAACCAAAAATTATAACAGTAGTACTTCTGTATCACCGCCTCTCAGGCCAGTTTGACCTATTTCCCATCGTGTGGAGCTTATGCTCGGACTTTTTTTTTTAGACCAATCGATGATTCTAGAACAATCGATGATCCATTAGATTTGTTTCTTCACCTTGTTTGAGCCCTCGTGTTGGAATGATAGTCCTCCAGTCTTCTCATCACTGATGATGCACTTGTATTGCGAAACTTTGCGATCGTTCGAGAAACCACGTGGTTGTTCATATAAAGGGACCGCATCCACTCACCGGGGACTCTTGGATATTCGCTTTCACTGATTTACCTTTTTTATGCCAAACTATGTTGTTTTGCTCTCTGCGATAAAAAAAAAGCCAAGAAGTGAAAAAAATAGAATAATAATGAATTTTGAATTCCCGCCGAATGTCTTTATTTGAACGTGACTCAAAACTAAATAAAAACGCGCTTTTCCATTAGTTTCCCAGTTATCTTCGTACTCCTCCCTAGGCACGTTCATTATTTTTTTAGCCCACCCAAACCAATGTCAAAATTTGTTTTTCGTTTGCTCTTTTTTTCGCTCAAATCTGCATTTTTTTGACTGATATCGATGGCTGTCATTGACCTCGATCGCATACACCACCACGGGGGGTGTTTATTGAGGTAGTGAGGCCTACCGGTATTGATTGCTGCCATTCGACTGCCTCCTGTCGCCCTGCGCCGACCTATTTCTTCAGTGTGCTATACTGTTTAGTTCGCGGAAATTCCGTTCCTGTTTCTCTCCAAAATTAACAAGTTTCACCCAAAATTGCATCTGTTTCTAATTCGGTAAACGAAAAATCAATTGCGCTTCTGCGCCGTTTGGCACAACCTTTCACGGGTAGACCCGCCTCGGGCGAACAATTGTTTTTTTTCTTTCTTTTTTTTCGTTTCTGGTGTCGGGTTATACCAGAAGGTTCACGTATACTTCTTTTCCGATTTATCGATTGCATTAATTACCAGCTTTTTGTTCCTAAATTGAGAAATTTCATTTTATTACCTTTTTCGAAAGCTTGCGGAATTTATTCTTGCTGATACTATAGAGACCTTGGTAACCAGTTTGAAACATTGAACCGCCTCAATCTTGTTAACTCCTCCCTTTCAATTTCTTCGAATTGAATTGGTTTTTCAATTTCAGCGATGCAAATCTTCGTCAAAACCCTCACCGGAAAAACTATCACTCTCGAAGTCGAGGCTTCCGACACGATCGAGAATGTCAAAGCTAAGATCCAGGACAAGGAAGGCATTCCGCCTGATCAGCAGCGCCTCATCTTCGCCGGCAAGCAGCTGGAAGATGGTCGTACCCTGAGCGACTACAACATCCAGAAAGAATCCACCCTTCACTTGGTTCTCCGTCTTCGTGGTGGTATGCAGATCTTCGTGAAGACTCTGACTGGAAAAACGATCACACTGGAAGTTGAAGCCTCGGACACCATCGAGAACGTGAAGGCCAAGATTCAAGACAAAGAAGGAATTCCTCCTGATCAGCAGCGTCTGATCTTCGCTGGTAAACAACTGGAAGATGGAAGAACGCTGAGTGACTACAACATCCAGAAGGAGTCTACCCTTCACTTGGTTCTTCGCCTCCGAGGAGGAATGCAGATCTTCGTCAAGACTCTGACCGGAAAAGTTTGCTTTTCTGGTTAACGATCTAATTGTCTATTTCAGACCATAACTCTCGAAGTCGAGGCTTCCGATACTATCGAGAACGTCAAGGCTAAGATTCAGGACAAGGAAGGTATTCCTCCTGATCAGCAGAGACTCATCTTCGCTGGAAAACAATTAGAGGATGGCCGTACTCTGTCGGACTACAACATCCAAAAGGAATCTACGCTCCATCTCGTTCTCCGTCTCCGTGGTGGCATGCAGATTTTTGTCAAAACTCTGACTGGAAAGGTACGTTTTATATATATAAGTGAAGAACACATTTCTATCTAGACGATAACTCTTGAAGTCGAAGCCAGTGACACGATCGAAAATGTCAAAGCTAAGATCCAGGACAAGGAAGGCATTCCGCCTGATCAGCAGCGCCTCATCTTCGCCGGCAAGCAGCTGGAGGATGGTCGTACCCTGAGCGACTACAACATCCAGAAAGAGTCGACTCTTCATCTCGTTCTGCGTCTTCGCGGAGGTTTCAACTAATACTTAGGCTGTTTTCATCATATATGTTTTATTCGCCATCCGCTGTAAAGCCTCTGTCTACTGAGTAAATGTTTCATTGAAAATTTTTATGTATTTGACTGTTCATCGCCGTTCGCTATCTTGAGCAACTATTGCCAGTCTACACTATACAACTAATTTTTTCACCGATGTTACCATCGAGTTGGTTCGAGGTTGTAGGGGTGACTGGACATGCACGACCGAAAGTGATGAAAGACGAAAATGTAACTTTATTTCAGTTTCTCGGAAACTTTCCTTTCAGGATAAGTCTGCAAATCCGAAGAATGCCCGTGTTTTTCGTACCAAGCTGTGTGTCCTCTGCTGCACAAGGCTGAGAATTGACAGGAAAGTGGATTTTCCGCGACATCTCCAGACTCATTGTGGAATGGTTAGTCTTTTTTTATTAATCTTTCACAAATGACATTTAGTTTGACGACAGCTCACACGTCCCCTGTCCTTACTGCTATACCTTTTCTAAACGAGACAAGATGAAGAAGCACATAGAAACCGAACATCCAGGTATCTCTTTTTCTGCTGTAACAAACTCGTTTCAGGTTCGAGCTCTCAGCTTTATGACAATGAGGACATCGTAATAAAAAGTTATACGAACGAGACTGATCACATGGACTTGACTGTTCCTCCGATTAACAAACGACCGGTACGAACGTTTTTCTTTTTCCGCTAATATTGTCCTTTTCAGCGTCGGAAAACACATGACGAGCCACCCAAAACACTTGGTAAGCTTTTTTGTCTTCTAATCACCAGATCTTATTTTCAGCGGAAGCCTTGAATGTTATTGCCGGTGGAGTTGGTCCTCAGGAAGAAGATGTTATGCCGAAGAAAGCGGGTTCGTTTTATACTTACAAGTTCCCGGGCTAAAGTTAGAGATTCGCCGTCTTTATCTACCTGTCGGGTCAAAGTTCCCCTTTTCATTATTCCCTTGCCACTCTGTTCTAGCCAAGAAACTACCAGTCGTAAAAGTAAAACCTTACTTTTCCTGTCAAGACTTGTTAAAAACATTCTGCGCTCAGATCCCTCTGCTTTATCCTCTATCAGCTTCAGATACACAGAGACTTGCGATCAATTTAAAACGGATTGTTTGACTCGTTTTTCACACGAACAAATGTGATTCAGATCCGAAACCTCGAAAAAGGAAAGCTGTTGCACCAGGAGATAGGACGCCACGTATTGCAGCAAGTAGAAAAGTATGTCTTGGCTTATAGTGCGGAAATTGTATGCTTTGTTGTATTTGATGTTCTCGTTGCCAAAATGAATCTCATTTCAATTTAGAACTCCAGATCGGGGAATATTTATTTGTGCCGCATTTTATCACAAAGGATACTTCTACTCCTGGCTTGTATTCTGTTTCGACAGTTTTTTGAGCAGATCGTCCGTCAATTTGTCATAGATCTTCTGTCCAATAACTTCTTTTTCCTCTTGTACCTCGAGCCTTATTCTTAATTTCCGGGTTTCCTCTTCTAGTTTAGCCAGTTTGATCAAGAGTTCAATGTTCCTCCTCCTCAGATCTTCCTGCTCTTTCTTCAACTCGACATTAATCCGCATTTGAGCGAACATCTTTTCGCTGACTCCACTGTCCTCTGTTCTTGGTGCCAAGTGACTGTCTTCTACGATCATAGCTTCGTTCAGTTTGGCCCTGAAATACTGAAATTGAAAATATTCGGCGAAAGAGACCTAGTAGTGTCGTTCTTTAGAAGACGTGGGACGTGTTTTGTTCCACGGGAAACGGGAGTCGTTCTTCCAGACATCGATGTGATTATCGATGATCGATGTTAGAATGATTAAAAAGCTTCAAATCGAACAAGCGTGAAACCCATGCCGCTTGCTTTTCTCAGTTTTTGAGCAAGGAGTAGCTCGGCAGTGACAAAGCTAGAACATGATAAGTCTTCTAGAGTGTTCTGGAAAAGAGTTTTTCAGAGAAATCATACAGCCGGGGTCTTTTCGGACCGAGCTGCTGATCCTGTTCTCAGGAGTCAAGTGGTCGGTTTCCAAATCGAGTCCGGACTCCCTCGAAATAGGCTGTCTTGGCGTGATGAGCACGGTGATAAGTCGCGGCGTCGGTCGGTGCGTGACCGACTGTTTGTCGTCCCTCGCGGTTCCCTCAGCGGAACGGCTAGCAACGAGGTGCAATACTCGCCTGTTACCCGGTAACTTGCCGAAGCTCTTTTTCAGCTATACAAACTGATATGATGAGGTCACTCTATGCTCTTGTAGAAAGTTTTAACTTTGATGATTGTCAGAACATTTCGGGACGGAAGAAGAAAAAGATTCAGAGATCCGAAAGAATATATTTGGCCTTTGTGTGTGCGATATGTCTTGAGGCATGTTAACATCGAGTATCGGGTTCGTCGCTTTTTGCGGCGACCTCTTATCAGTGGTCACGACCAAGTGCCCTGGGGCTGCTGACCGTGGATATGGCCATGTTTGTGCCCGACACGGCAACAGCGGATTCTTCTTTGCTCGCACAGGCCGCAGAATCAAAATGTCGCCGTCTTGCGCAAGTCTCTGAAATCTGGTCAAGTGCTCCGAGTCTCCCGTGTTTGGGTCTGTATCACATGACATCTCAAAAATTTAGGCTCAATTTGGATTGTCCGCGAGAACGCTTTGAAACAAAGAACCGACAGGTCCGAGAGAAAGATCAGCTAGTCTTTTGACCACTGCAGTAGCTGTCGAGAAGCTAATGAGAGGGTACTGTTTCGAGACTACTGGACAGCGGCGGACGATCTGGTCTGAAACGTGTGTGGGGAGTAGTTGCTTGGGCTTCAATATCTCACAATCAGAAGCAAAACTGTATTAGACTCCTCTCCTTTTCAGTTCGCCTTCCTGATGGAATTCTTGATTGATACAACTGTATTATACAAACAGGGCAGATGTTAGGGTACCGACAAATTTGAAAATCGTCGTCAGTTTTTTTTTCAGTCAGCCTGAACTTTGCATCTCCGGAAGAATACAGTACCGTCAGTTAGTTCGACGTCTTCCAAATAAGATTTTGACTTTTGAGTAGTTTGAAAACATAAACTTTATAAGTAGTTGAAACTGTTTTTAATTTAGTTGTTAACTTAATTTAGTTACACTTTGAATCCATTAGATAGTTAAAGTTAAATTTAGTAACAACAAACGCCCTTCCAGTGCTAGAGATTCCGTCTTCACCTATCCACTTCTTTCCCGGAGCCATAGTTACAGTTTCTTTTCAATCTCCTCTTGGCACTCTGCTCCAGTGTTCCATTCTCTTCAAAGAAACCATTCTGCCTCAGTCTGTTCCTACAGATCCTCATGCTGAAACAGTTTGTCCCTCCGGTACTTAGTTTGAAAAGCGTCGTCTCACTTCCAGACGCACGTGTGCACCAGTTCTTCCGAAAATAGCGAAACTGGTAGATGACACATCGGACTTCCTGTCATTCCTTATGAGGTCCGAAAGAGACTCTGACTTCCCAAAAATAGGTTCCAGCTCGCGCTGGAAATGTTTCGTAAGGCGCGTATTTGTGTAGATGTTTTTGTGCGCGGCTTCAGTGGACTTAGAGGGAGGGTCAGCCAAAGGGGCGGGTCGCTTTGGGCCCTCAAGTGTTCAGACCTCGCTCAGCCAACAGTCTCTCGCGCAGTCAGCAACATGAGGCCAGCTTCTCTGACTCTACTCGCAGCTACAATCCTAGGTTTGTCTCAGCATCCGCATACTTACTCACTAATCTCTTCCTGGATACTTTTCTTCCAACAGCACTGCTCTCTTTTGACAGCAGTTTTGATTCTTTCAAGTCTTACTCTTCTTTACTAACACTACAGAGCTAAAACTTTTCGAAAAATTAACTGAGTTTTGTGTTCAGCTGTCGGTTCGCAGTCGACACCAGTCATCGGTGGAAACTGTAAGCTGGGCATGCAAGATGTACAGATTGGTGGCAAACAGACTCAATTTTTCCTGAAATGTGAAGCTGCTTCGGAGTGAGTTCTTATTCTCTCAAAAGACTCCGTTCTCTTCCAGTAGTCCCGAAGGCGACGGTGTCTGGGTGGTCAAGTCAAGAGCCGCCAGTCCACCAGTAGTCGACACAGTCCAGCACAGACCGTCCAAAAAGCCCGTCAATCCGAACATTTGCGGTCAGTTTTTTTCCTCAAATTACTTAGCTGCTATATATTGCGCTGATATGGCAAGCACAAACGCGAGAAGCAAGCGGAAGTTTAAAAAAGTGGCAGTGGTCACTCCGCAGTTTGTTTGAACAAGATGCCAAGAGATGTGTTTTGCTTTTGATCGAGGGGAAAGAGTCCGGAGAGCCTGTCCGAGGTTTCAAAGAGAGGCGCGCTGCGTGACTACCCCGGCGACACAAGCAAATAAGGCGCACTCCCTCAGGAGGTCGAAGCTTGGAAGACAAGGGAGAGACTATTGATTTTCGAATGATTTCAGAACAGGACAACGGTGCTCGTGAATCCGCGTCCTGTGCCGTCTCGGCAATGTGTCTTCAGGCCGATAATAATGACCGAGTCGGATATCTTCAATGTGACCAGACGTAAGACTTTTCAATTGGTTCTTTTAATGCTTTTTGTCAGTTCTATGCGTTGGGTAAGAAAGTCCTGCCAAGACACGTACGTCTTCGACTTCGAGCAGCAGACCTGCATCATTCCCAGGAAGGATCTCAAAGTTAACTCTCGTGGGTTACTCTTTCCAATCTCTTCTCTAACCTAAACAGCCTCTTCCTCTGCTTACTCTCTTTCAGCTAACCTTTCTTTTTCCACTAACGACTGCTCACTCTGTCCTTTGGGTACGGTTTGTGAAGACGGGCAGTGTACGCCGGCACATGGCAGCAGTAAGATAAACCTCTTAAATCATCCTTTATCCTACTGTAGCTCTGTGTCCTGACGGTTCGGCTCCTCTTGGAGCATGTCCTTGCTCAAGAGAGACCGACTGCACGGCAAAGGGTGTTTGCTGCGCTCGTTCTCTTCCCTGTATCCGATGTTCCAATGCCAAGCCTTGTCCCCAATCTCTCGTCTGTTCTCCTGATAACTGCTGTCAATCCCGCAAACACCGCTCCCCTTCCAAACCGCAGCTTCTCCCGTTTGTCTCTCCTGTCGACCTCTTCGAAGTCGGCGTCGTCCAAGGTCCAGCTCCCGGATTTCGAGTCATCAGTCTGCCCCATGCTAAGAAGTTCGCTGAGCCAGAAGTGGTTTCTTTTGCGCCATTTGCTGTTCCGAATTCTGTCCAAGAAGGTATGTCAAAGTGACAGTCAAATCTTATCTCAAACAATTAGAATCGACTTCAGTGCCCCCAAGCACGACTTCTTACGAATCAACGGGTTCGACGGGAGCTGGCGCGTCATTAGGCGGTGAGTGCTGTTTATTTGTTAGCTAAGCTAAAGGAAGTTTGCGTATCTCGGTGCGCTGCGCACTTTCGGGGGCTAATGAGTGTTTGACCACTAGGCGAAGACGGCCAAAAATGACAGTAGGCGCAGCACAGTAGCCGCTCTCTGCTCGAAGACAAAAAATGACAATCACGACTCGTTGAAGATACTGTTACAGGCTCGAAATGTCTCGGACAAGGCGACTGTAAACTGGACACGGACTGTCCAGCCTCGTTCATTTGTGAGACTACTTGCTGTCGATTGTCTCTTTGTCCCGGAGGAACTTCTGTACGATTCGCCTGCTCGACAAACTATCAGTGTGGATCCAAAGAGAAATGTGTCTTTGGAGGATGTTGTGCAGTCTTTCCAAAACCTGAAGCTCTTCCAATCGAAGATAACGTCGTCGAGACGTCGCTGAACAGTTATGATGCGGCAGAAGAGACAACCACAGCTCGTCCACCGTATCCAACATCTATGATGCCTAGTTTTGGTCCCAGCGATGTTTGTGAGGTAGTTTGTCTGATAGCAAATGGGATAAACTATGATTTAGGTAGATACACGAGTCTCAAACTGCTCTCTCGCCTCTCCTTGTCCCGAAACAAGCGAATGTATGTTTGGAGTCTGCTGTCGGATGAACATGGCTATGTGTGGCAGTGGTCTTCTGGCTCTCTCACTCCCAGAAACTTGTCGAACAAACGACGATTGTCCGATATCCAGTCGGTGTGAATACAGTCGTTGTTGTCCTCTCGAAAATACCGAGATTACTCGCAACGATGAGCCACCGCCTATTGTTGTTCCCAAGTCTTCACTCGAGTCATCTCTTGTCAAAAAGGTAATCAGAATCGGTATTCATATTCAAAACTATCGTTCAGTCCCGATGTCTGCAGTCTCCTCGCTGCTCTTCCATCTCACTCTGTCCATCTCGATTCACTTGTTCTCTAGAGGGCAAATGCTGTCGTCTCGACGTCTTCTGTCCCGACGGAACTGTTCCCGAAGATTCTTGCGACGATAACCACCTCTGTCCAAGCTCGTCCCACTCCTGTATGACTATCGGAGAACAGAAAGTCTGCTGTGTTTCACGTAAGACATTATGAAAAAGAGAATAACAAAAACGTTTCAGCGGAAGAAACGATTACGGTGAAACGCGACGACGGAGCCTGTCCAAAAGGCTCAGAAGAAGTGGCTCCCCGTTTTGGCAACACGTGTCGCTACAGCCTGCAATGTCCGAGACCATATTTCTGCAACAGCAGGGGCAAATGTTGTAGACCGTACGAATAGGTACCAGTTCATTAGAATTTTTAAAGTAGACACATTTCAGATCGCTGAGAACACCTCGACCAGCATGTGCAGAATTAGTCTATAAATAAAGCTCTATTTATCGCTAACCGCATGACTAACCACTCTTCTCCAGCCCTTTCACTCTGTTCTCAAAAAGAGTTTCTAATATTTAGGTCAACAAGCGTTCACTACCGGAGGACTCGTCTGCACCTACAGCAGTTGCTCCAACTCCAATCCTTGCAATTCTGGAACTTGCAACAATGGATATTGTTGTAGCTCAGGATCGCAGAGCCCTACCGTCATTGGTGAGTCTGGCACGGCATGATCTGGAGAACACTGTAAATATTTATAGCCCTTAATTCCACTAGGAACAGCACTAGCACTAAAACTAACGAAACGATTCTTTTGAAGGAGGACGACTGGCCGGTTGGACCGCCCGGTTACGGTTTTCCGGAAAATCTGGCCGATTTGGATACGGTCCTTGTGCCGGCGACAGGAGATGGCCGTCAGTACTAACCTTAAATTGAGAGAACAAACTGTTCGTTTAGACAATTGTGCTGGCGGCTTTGACAGTCCTTTAAGATGTTCTGTCGGGTACGAATGTCCTCCTGGACTCTCTTGTGATCGACTGATCGGCTATTGTTGTCCACTGCTTCTTCCTCTAACCGATGCTAACAATCCCACAAAACCACACATCTCACGTCGACCGACTCGAGAGGAACGCGAAGATGACCGCCAAAAATTCCGCTTCAGTTCACGTCCATGTTGCAACTGTGAGCACTAACCCTGCACCTAATATTTAGATTGTAGAACTGATAAAAAGTTGACTCTTTTTAGTGGCCTCTTCTTCCAACGGTGGATGCAACGGATGTGCCCAGCAAGCTCCCATTATTGTCAGCTGTCCTTCTGGTGGAATCCCTGTCGGATCTTGCAACTCTGGATATTGTGCCTCCGGATACTCTTGCGTCTCTGGCAGCTGCTGTCCTTCCTACTCGGCTCCTCAGATCTCCGTCTACAGCTGTCCTTCTGGAGGATCTGCCGTCGGAGCCTGTATCAGCGGAGCCTGCTCTACTGGATACACCTGTGTCTCTGGAAGCTGCTGTCCCTCGACCACCACTACCAACCCCTTCGGTAATCTAGTTTTTCTTACTTTTTAACAGAAATTTTAGTTTGCCCTGATGGAACTCAAGCTGTCGGAGGATGTGTCAACGGACAGTGCGGAACTGGATACACCTGCTCCAATGGACTCTGTTGTGCTGGAACAGCTACTTCGTCTGTCCGTTGTCTGGATGGATCTGCTGCTGTCGGTGCCTGTATTCCTTCATGTACTGGAAATGGATGTGGAGGAGTCACTGTGACCTACTACTGCGGATCTGGATACACCTGTACCACTGGAAACATCTGCTGTGCCATCAACTCCTGTCCCAACGGAGGAACTGTCCTCGGACCCACTGTCAACGGACTTTGCCCGACCGGATACACTGCTCAAAATGGAATCTGCTGCTCGTCGGTCTGTGCTGACGGATCTGCCGGAACTCCCACTGTCAACGGTGTCTGCCCCACCACTCTTGTCCTTACCAACGGAGTCTGTTGTCCCTCGGCTACCGGCGCTATCCCCATCGGAGCCTGTGGAGTCGCTAACGTCATGTCCATCGGACCCTGTGTCACTGGAGTTGCCGGACCTTGTGGAGCTGGAAACGCCAACCAGCCTGGATACGCCTGTGACGCCACTCTCCAACAATGCTGCCCCGTCGTCAACACTGTCGACATTTCCTTCCAGATCGGACCTGCAGTCGGAGGAATGTGTCCCGTCTCATACACTGTCGTCTACGGACTTCCCAATGATACTACCGGTGACGGAATCTGTATCGATCTTGCTTCAGGTTCGTCCTTTTCTTTCTAATCGGTAAAGATATATTTTCAGTCTCTGGAGTCTGTGATGCTACTCTCCAGGCTGGACCCTGTGCCAACGGAGCCTGTCCCACAGGATACACCTGTAACATCTACGCCGATCTGTGCTGTCAAACGGCAACGGCGTTCCGCAGGATTCGTCCTGGACAGAAGCCTGCTCAGATTCCTGCTTACGGCAGACCGCTGAGCAGCTTCATGCCTCGTGAGTAGCGCTCTTACGCTAGCTGACTAATTCGAGACTAGACATGAGTTCTCTCACATCGCTTGTATCAATAACACTGCTAGTCTCTTTTATAACACAGAAGCCACCCTGGGTTTCCAGCCAGAGACATGTCGTGCCCCGATGGATCGGCTGCCAGCAGTGGCTGTATGAACGGGCTCTGCGGAGTCGGTCTCGAATGTCACAACGGACTTTGCTGTCCACCACAATCCAAGAATCCCAATCTCAAGAGTTTGTGCCCATTCCCTGCATGTTAGGGTCTCCTTCTGGTTCAGGTCAATGTCCCAATGGCGAGTTGGCCGTGTCTGGCTGCTTCAGCGACGGTAGCTGTGGAGCCACCTTCGAATGCGTCAAGAGGATGAGTCTGTGCTGTCCTCCTGGTGGAAATGAGATTGCCATCTCTTCCAAATCGAGTAGGTTCCTTGAGAGAGGACTCTTCAATCCGTCATAGCTGTTCGTCCGATCGGTGCTCGCTGCTTCTCCGACAACGAATGTGTCGGCAGTGACGAAGGCTTGTCCCTTTGTCATGCCGGCGTCTGTCAATGTTCGCCGATTGCCTACTCGCAGGGAATCGCCTGTGTGCGCAGAAAGGCGCTGAGTAAGGTTCTCACTAACCAGTCGGCACTCTGCTTCTTCCCTTTGCTAACTCTCACAGAGTCTAAAGAGTCCAGTCAGCTAGCGTATAACATATTGGCTTCTTTTGTAGAGACCGCGGGAGCAAATGATCTATCTTCAGAGATGAACGACTCACCTTTGGAGATGGCTGTGGAGAAGAACGAGGTGGAAAAGACGAACTAAGAACCCAGAAGCCACCATTGCCGATCTCCTCCAACATTGATAGCTACCACAGACATTACCCCCTTTCTTTCAAATGTAACCTTTTCGTAACGTATATTACGTAGAGAACGGTTCAACTGTGTCTTTCAAAATCCACAATAAATTATGCTGTTGTTGCTTCGAGAGTCTACTGCGGTAGACAGATAAAATCATTTCATACAAGATCTCTGATATCATTGAATCTCAACAGTGAAAACGAGGGCAGTAATATACAGGAAAGAATGCGGTAGATCAGACAGAGGTACTAGATTTGAGACTGTTCGAAATATGGCTGATGAGTTGGGACTCGTTCCGTTCTCGTCGTTGTGTAGGTTGGACCCTGCACGGACCATTCCTGTTCCCAGTCTCCTCCTCCCCTTTCATTCCAACCCGCTCCTCCACTCGAGGCTCTTCCACCAGCTCCTCCTTGCCACGAAGTTGCCGATCTCTCTCCGCCTCTGGGTGGCATGAATCCACCATCATCTAATTGTCTGTTCTCTGTCTGAATCAATTTGTAAGAGGCTCATCGTTGAATACCTCATAGTAACTGGGAACTCTCCTTTCTCCTCTCATGTAAGCTGGCTGTTCATCCAAAAGATTTTGAGTTGGACTATCTCTCAGTGGTTCCTTTTCTGGCAAAGAACTGGGACTGGTTCTACTGGCTCTCTTCACTTTCTTCTTCTCTTCCACATATCCTTCCCCTTCGAAGAAGTCCCTCTGTCTTCTCTTACGAGCACTCCAAAGACAACAGAAGATGATGACGAAAATCATGACAATTCCGAAAATTGACAACAGGGCGGTCATCCATTTCAGAGCATATTCCAGATCTCGATCTCGACACCAAGCCCATGCTTAAAAACATTTTGATTGCATAAATGGCCAAACTGACCTCCTTTAGACCAGGTTCCATTGCGACAGACCCTCTCGATATCTCCGTGAATGTAATATTTCGGCTTACATGAGAACTGAACTCGATCTCCATCGAGGTAGTTGGCTGCAGGAGGGGTTTTCACGACTCCTTGAAGTTTAAGCAGTGGACCGCAGGAAACCACTAAACGACTTTTGTATAGTAGTGCCTAATAGTTAGCTCACATTGTTTAGTTCCAGCCTTTTGCGAATTCAAGAAGTTCTTCTGATTCCTCATGGTCGTGATTCCAACCTCTCGCCGTCCCGTAGTAATGTCTGAACAACTTTATATGTATAGAAAGATCTCTGAGCATATTTCTATACTTTTGAATGTTTTGAAGTTTTGTCTTCAGTCTCTGAACTTACAGTCATATTCGCATTGAGCCATTCCCTGACAAGTGCTCACAACCTGTTCCATTGTGAAGACTCTTGAGGCGTTCATGTCGAGTCCTTGAGGCCAGAACGTTGGCTGATAGTTGGTGGAGGCGAAGAGCAGCGGATTGTAGATTGGCTTTACGTTGTCCGAGAATAGTACTGGTCCAATTTTGTCGTTCTTTCCATCAACAACCCCTACGATTTCGTTTTCGAATTTTTAACACGTAAACGCACATTGTGTTCCGAATTGGTCGTAGATCATTTGTGTAGTACTATAGGTGCTTGTGTCGCCTTGAACACGAACAACTTGTCCACCCGGCGTTGTCAGATCGTCGTTTGGATCATTGTTATAGGTTCCGAGAAGACCTAGTGTTGTATAACAACGATTCGTCCCAGTCACTGAGTTCAGAGTTGATGTTACTGATTGTCCCTGTAGAAGCGAATTAACAAAAAGCCCAGCATAACATACCTGTCTACAAGTAGTGTTGTAGTTCGGCGGCAGTGTGACCATAACATCCAACATTCCGAAACTTTCCTGGACACGGACTCCCAGTCCCGACTTGAACATGACGACAATCTCCGACTGGTTCATGTTCTGCAGAGGGTTTCTCAGTTCGACATCTGAAAATTTGTCAGTACATAGACAAGGAAAGTGTCTACTTCTGAACTGCTGAAACTTCCACTGAGGAGTGTCAAACATTCTTCGAACTCCGTCAACATAGACATCAGTCTTGTATCTCCAGCCACGAAGTGGCTTCCTCGGGAAGATTTGAACAATCGAACTGTCGTTTTCTTGCATGGCTACTCCCGTGATGACTGTCGCATTGACATGAGCATGCCCTGAAGAAATGTCAATGACATTTGTATCAACTTACAAAGAGTATCGGGAGGCTGCTCGAGTCTGATTTGGATCATCAGTTTGTGCGTCGGATCGTCGCTCATGACCAGAACAAAGTATCCTTTTCCGGGGAACGTGTACTTGATTCCGTCGAAGGTGATCAGATGAGACTCGCCGTAGATGTATCCGGCAGCTGGAGCCTTGTACTGTTGACATCCGTTGGTCATTCTTCGCCAGTAGTAGAACTCGCAGTGTTGAGCGTATCTAAAAGAAATGTTAGCAAAGAAAGAGAGAAAGAAACTACTCGCAACAAGTACGATAAGGAAGAACGTCCAGTTGATAGTTGGACATGGTGGGAATGAAAGGAGGAAGACGGTAGGGAGAAGTTCCGAATTTGTGAGCTCTGGCTGGAGTTCCTGGTTGGAAGAAGCGCGTGTAATCACCATCGGGTTCCCAATCGTCAGTGAACATTAGGTATCCGTCATAATCATAACAGCATTGTTGTGAGGATCCAATCGAACTGGAACAAGATACATTCAACCCCAATAACTAAACAAACCTAGGCTGTGTGCTCTGAATACAGTGTTGAGCTCCTTTGTTGTATGGACAAGATGTATCTCCGTCCTTATCACAGTCCATAATAGGCATGTAACGACCGATATCCAACAAGGCTTGGGCAAGTTTGCATGGACACGGGGTATCTTGTGTCAGATCCATCTGGAAGTTTCGTCTTCGTCCATCGTACTCGAACCATTCGATGCACATGTCCACAGCCCAACTATTTCCGTAATGTTTCTGCCAGTAGGGTAAATTGTACCTGAGAACGTATTTTTGAAAAGAGAGTATTTACCAAGGGAAAGGAGTCGGCCTGCTCCACAGAACTCCGTCTTCCTGGTCGGAAAGAGCTACTTGGATGAAACCGAAGTGGAACTTCTGCCACGCGTTCTGAAATTCCTTCTAAACAAATCTTCGAGTCTTGATACCTTTAGAAGTTCCTGTCTTTGTAACTGTTGTGGTTTGAAGCTGTATGTGCCCGTGTTCGGAACTCCCTTCGCTATGTAGTCAATCTTTTCGAAGTGAGATCTGAACTCTTATATTTCTCATTCACACAGAATTCGCTCACTTGTCAGCATCTTCCCAATACCCGTAGATTGAAATGTCCACTCTCGCTCCCATATTATATGTCAAATTCAACGCTTGCCATCCCATGTTCAGCGTGTCTGCATACGGTTGGTACCATCGGTTATTGACACTGTCTACGTCGTCTTTCAGAGCCACAGCCGCCGGAGATCTGTCAGGAACAACTGAAATAAGGTCTTTCTGAAGAAGAGGAAGCTCTCTTACCGACGTAAAACTTGCCAAAGAAGGGGAAACTCGATCCTCCATCACGACTCATTCGGATCGGGACGAAACCGGTCTTGTGAAACATGGGCATGATACAGCGTGCTCTGACAGTAGACAGTCGTTTGCAGTCGACTTGCCAACTCTCAAAATTGACTTTGACCCGATCGTTTGGACGAAGACATGGGCCGGATACATTGATTGCGACACCACCTTGCATCGGTCCCCATGGCGGAGCTGTTAGCATTCCTCCTGAACTTTAACTTTGTCCGCGACAGTACATTGAACAAACCATTGGAAGCGTTGGTACAGCCGGCAGGAATGATGACTTCGTCTATTCTGTGAACCCATCTTCCGGGTGTGACCACATTGGAAAAGTATCCCAACTTCCAAATACGACCATGTCCCGAGTACGGTAACTGATACCATCCGGTTCCGTTGCCACCGTTGAATCCAGCCATAGCTGCCTGTTTTCCTCCGAATCCGTTCAGTCCTCCAGCTTCGTTACTAGTCGTCCAGTTCAGACGAGCGTAGTTGAAAATGGCAAAAGTACGGATTTCGTCGGAAGCGATGACCAACTGGAAAGTGTTCTGCCAATCTTTGACGTATTCAAACTGAGAGACATCTAAAGCCCTAGGAGCTCCACCGTAGGCCATCTAAAGTACTTATTTGTTTTGAATCGAAAAGAAAGACATACTCTGTACCAAGTAACGATGAAGGCGTGTTCTGCTCTCCAGCCATTAGCTCCCGTGTATCCTTCTTGAACATGTCTGGTGATATTGTCCAGAAGAAGAGGGTCTACCACCATTCCGGGCTGAGAAACTCTTCCGGGCATCTGTCTCTTTCGTCTGAACGGTTGTTGCTGGCTGTACTGCTGATAACCAGTTCCGTACTGGTTCCCAAAGCCAGTCTGAATTATACTTGCATTTAAATAATTCTTACGCTACCTGTGAGAATCCTCCTGCTCCCGTCAAAGGATTGACATTGGGTGAGCTCTGACTGTACTGATTGTACTGGTTCTGATTGCCTGTCCCGTAGTAGGGACTGCCTGGGTTATTATAATTAGGAGCTCCAAAATTATTAGCTGCGTTCATGTTATATACATCATCGTCGTCGAGCTGAAACTCAATTGTGTGGTCATTTCCTCTCACTGACGCGCTCTCAAATCGCCTATTTTGGGTGTCAATTCCTTGTTTGACCGCACTCGCCTATTTACCTAGACCTTATCAGATCGCTGCCAAGCTGCCCAAGGCCACAACAAGACAGACAAAACGAACCAACCATCAACAAAGGCTGGCAGAGCACTTGTACTCTTGGTTACTCTTTCGCCTAGATCATTTGCCTCAAATCGAGTTTTTCAAGTGAATTCCGAGCTCATGAGGTCAGAAACCATGAAGAATGAGCACTGACCTCAGCTTGAAAGAGTGAACCAGGTTCCTATCAGATTTGGTTCAAATGTTAACGCGTTTGTACTGCGTTTAAATCGAGTTATCATGAGGTTTTTAGGAGCCGTCGCCTTTTGCAATGTTTGCTTTTAAGAAGCGACGTTCCCGAAGATAAGACGAGAGTCGCTCGCAACGGTTTTACTACAGCCCTCAACTTACCCTTGGACGATGGACACTTCGGAAGAAGACATTACTGATCTTGGTGCTGCCGATCCATTGGTACATGGCGTCGGCATAGAACGGGGCGATGAATGCATTGTCCTGAGTTGGATTCTAGAGAATTTTTGAGGGAAACCAACCCTCTGTTTTGGCCAAGCAGAGTTGGGAAAGGTCCAAGGAGGCGCGATGTAGGGAGGCTGGGCGAAACTAACCATTCCCATTGGATACACCTGGATATGAGTTGGTGTTAAAGAGTCAGATAGTTACCATGGTGTAGTTGAATCGGTAGCCGAAGAAAGGACAGTCGAAACCGAGATTTGCCTGAGTCTCTCGACCCGCTTGACCCATCAACTGGTCATCCATTGCCCAACTTCCAAACGGGTAGAGAATCTCAGTCCATCCTAAAATGACGAGTGGATCTACCCGGAAAAGAACAGACCTTCTTCTATCCTGACATCGTAGTCTGCCTTTCCAAGATTGTCTAAGTAATCCTGGTAGGAAAGTCGAGAAGCTTGTCTCTTTTTCCTAAAACAAAAAGTCTTTGTTCAATTAAAAATACCTAATATGCTCAGGAAACTTGTGATCTTCTGCTGCAGACTTTTCCAACATGAATTTCAATTCTCTCTTGGAGGGAAGTTTGCTAGCTGGAGCATCTTCGGGACACTGCACATCCTGGTTGACAGATTCTTCCTCCTTCGGAACCTCAACGGGTGAGAGGAACTGATACAACGTCTGTTTTGACGAGGTCGGAGCTAATTTCGTGGAGACGAGAAGCACGCATCCGGCGAGCAGTAAGGCACGCCACATGCCTCGTCGAAGCACGGGTGGCCCTCCCTTAAAATTGCAATCAATCTGTCAGTTCTGGTCCAGTTTATGACTGGGAAAAGATAATGAGATGTGATCGATAAAGACAAACATCGGCAGCTGATTACTGTAAAAAGTTTCGAGTGAGTCAGGAAGAGTACAGGCGCGCGTTCGAATTGGATGAGGCGGATCAGTCTTATCAGAAGAGGGTTCGTTTGAAAGACTTAACCAAGTTTTAGAAAGGAAGGGATTGTGGTTTACTTTCTGCCAAAAAAGACAGTAAACAGAGAGAAGCATAACAGTAGACATCAAAGCAGTTGCTAACAAGATAACAAGACTGTTTAAAACAATAGCTAGCTGAGAGAAGGAAGGCTCAAAGTTGCAAGGACTGTTGGTGAATCGAGCATTTCGGTGTCTATCCAGATAAGAAGCTCGTTATCGGTAGAGAGTCGGCAGTCGGCTGGAGGGGGGTCGGAGGAAGGAACTCTTTATTCGAAAAGGAGATCACCACGACGTACGAGAATCTGGAAGAAAACGGATTCGGGTTCTAGGGGTCGTCTCTTCCGTGGTAACAAACAGAGCAGCACTCTCATGTTCCCAGCGATTTACCTATATTTTCATGAATGACATTATGAATAGATACGAAACCTTGTCCTTGAGAGTCAATTCAGCTGGCTCTGGAAAGTTCTTGCTAATTCCTTTGTTCGTCGGATGCTTGACATGGACGTCGTTCCGAACTTCAGAATAGTACTGAACTCGTCCAGGGTAGTCGATGAATCGGTCACAGACGTGTTTGATCAGTCCATTGTACCCAGTCTCACCTATCTTGAGCAGTACGTCGGGATGAGTCTCGTTCGAGTAGTAACATCCTGCAACAATTGCTTCTTAGATATATCAAAATGGCAAGTTTATAGAGAAGTAATCTCTCTACTACTAAAGCGCAATGGTGTCTGTCGTGGACTCTGTTTATTTGTTTGTGTTTGTTTGTCCGGGACCTCAAATGGTCGCGACAAGTCAGAAATTGTCGAGATAAGATAGTAAGTTTTGAACTTGGAGTGGAAGCGAGGTAGTTACGTTTTGTCAAAAGAATAGATGGGAATTTAGAACTTGGATAGAATTCATTTCGTACTTCTGAGGCGCCAGGGCGGCGACTGCCGTCATAGACGGCTGGTTACAAATATAATCTATCGCCAGTGTACTCACCGGTAACCCAACGGCCAGTCTCCAGACAGAGCCATTCAAATCGTCCATCCCGGAAGTTTTCGCCTACTCTTCTCACGTCTCCGTTCACTAGGCAGTGAGCCTCTGAAAAGGATATAGAACAACTACAGAAAGCAAATGAACCTGTCTCGAATTTGAGTCTCAAATTGTCAGCTGAACAAGAGTACCACAGCTTGTCAATAGTCTTGTTTTCTCCCACTCCGACCACCTCTCCAGATGTCTTACAGCCACTGAAGAGCGCATCCACTCTACAAAAACATTCTTATTTAACATTATTCTTGAAAAAAAAACTTTTTGTTGTCGTTACACTGATAACTCCATGTTTCCTCGTCTGTCCATCTGTCTCCCATCCGACGACATCCTCCATAGTAATCCCGGCAATCACAGTTGTCTCAATCAAAACATTTGACAAGTTACTTACAATTTTCCCAAGAGATTTCTCTTTCCCGCTCGAGTCAAAAAGAGACTGCAATTCGAGTAACCGACCGTCTAATATCTCATCGTTGACGTCGACTGCCAATATGGCGACGGAGAGTCCGACGAGGAGGACAGCGAACATCCGAGCCCTGCAACAGACATCTGCGTCTTTAATAGAAGTTCAGAGGAATCGAATTACGTCAGGAAGAGAGGGCTTCTTTTGTTTCAAACTCGAGATTCTTTGGTCTTGTGTAACAGATACGGGGAATAAAAGCAGGGGATGTGAGACAAGTCGGCTTGTGATAAGCCCGACTTGGATTACGCGAGAACCCGTTCGACAAGCACATTAGCATAGCCATTTCGAGCGAAAACAATGATCACTTGACCGAAAGAACTTTGTTTCTTTATTGTGGAGTTCTGATGTCTCCGAAGAGATAACGTCAAGACAAGCTTCAACCACTTATCGTCTTTTAGAAAACGTGTACACTTGTTCATATTACCAAATACAAAGCTCAATATGCACTTTTGTTGTTGTTTTTACTCAATCAAACTCCCAGTTCCAAGGACACCTTCGATTGTTTTCCAATTAGGTGAAAGTGACTATTCGTCACCCCGAAGTAGTGTCCTACGGCTGCTCTTACGCAGTCGACGAGGAGGCGTAATTGTGTTTCTTCGGGACTCCGCCTTCTCGCAGACAGACCTCTTCCCGCCCATTTTCAGGAGACGACGAAGAGCCATGCGTTACGCTACCGCATTCCTCGCCATGGCCACAGGTTAGTTTTGTTCTCGTTTTCTACAGTTCTGCTTATGCTTGTTCATTCGAACCTACAGTAATTGCTCCAATTTACTCATCAAAGACCTCTTGCTCTCTAGAAGGTGTTTGTTTTTCATGTCACTCCATTGCACATTCTTTGACTTACAATTAGACAAGATAAAACAGTTAGAGAACAAGGGAGGTCGAGAGTCAATTGAGTTACTGGGCCCTCACGTGTGTAATTGTTCTCCTTTCTCTGTTTGAGGTCTTCCTCCCCTCGAAAGACTAATTCATCCTCCACTCAAGATACTTCAATTCACGAGTGTTTTGGCTTTCTCTCACTCCAGGAAAAGAGGATCGGATAGTGGGAAGAAGAAGGTTTCCGATCTCGAGCCCACCGAGCCTTTGTTTTCCATTGACACCTTGTTTTGGCCACGATTTCCATTCATCCGTGTCTTCTCAGCCAGATCGAATCGGATAGAGATGAACACCAGTCCAAACAGAAAATAAATCATCCTCAGTCGCCGTCATTCCGAGCCTCTCTTGGGAATTTTTTAGGGTTTCGGTCGACTTCGCAGATCGGTCGGAGATTCGTCCGGAAGTGACCTCACCCTTTACCTTTGGACACGATCGACTTTCAAAAAGTAGAACTTTGAACGACGACTGGACAAATATGTCTTTTCCCTGAAGAAATCTTTGTTTCGCGGAAGTATTAGTCTCCACAGTAGGCGTCCTATTTAGGGAACATCCGAAAAGCCCCTAGGACATGTCGTCTTTCTGTCTCACTTGCCCTCTGATTTATCCCTTTTCGATGTTTCTGTTGCTAGGAGTCCGTCAAAATAGCATCATTTTCCGTTAAACCTCGCTCAAAAATCCGTTTTCAGTGGCGGTTCTGGCACAAGAAGAAGACTTCGATAAACGAGGTGGAGCACGGGCATTCGAGGCAGAGAAGAGGGGTGGAGCACGAGCTTTCTATGGTTTGCGTGTTCTCTAAAAAAAGGAACCAAGATGCTTCAGATGAGGACAAACGAGGTGGTGGTCGAGCCTTTTTGGGTGATAAACGAGCCGGAGGACGAGCCTTTTCGGGAATTGAGGAACGTGGAGGAGCCAGAGCATTCTATGAGGACAAGCGAGGAGGAGCCAGGTCCTTCATCGAGACTCGTGGAGGAGCCAGAGCTTTCAGTGAGGAGGAGAAGAGGGGAGGTGGAAGGTAAGACTTATTGTAAATGATAAAATGAAAGACAAATAGAGCCTTCTTGGAAGACAAGAGAGGAGGAGGACGAGCCTTCTTGGACACCAGAGGAGGAGCGAGGTCCTTCTACATGGACAAACGGGGAGGAGCTCGTGGTTTCACAAATACCAAAAGAGATCTAGACGACTTCAATCTGGTGGAAGAAGACATGCCTTTTGAAGAGGTTCGTCTCGTTTTTGTTAGTAAGAACAACTTTTGTAAATAACCAATTCCAATGAGGAGCCTGAATTCTAGATGATTCTTGTAGTGTAGAAAACAAGTGTTCCAAACACCAAACTATTCCTTGTATAATGAGATTAATTATTATGAACAAGAGCAAAAAACGCTACTTTCTGCAAGACTAATATGGTGTTTCGTATAAAGACCGCTAAACAGAAGAATAAAAATGTTTTCAGAAGAGAGCAGGCGGTCGTCCGTTCCATCTGGGCGGTGGGTTTTGAACCCATGTAAGTTGCTTTTGCTTCCTTCTTCCCCTTCTCCCCAACTGTCTCCTGGCTGTCGCCCGATCCCTTCATTTCCTTCTTCAAAACCCTTATTTTCAGAAAAACGTGGTGGAGGCCGCAGTTTCCCCGTGACAGCAGATTCAAAAGAACGGTAAACGTTCCTCTTGGCACTCTCCTCCGAAATAAACCTTGTTACCGTTAGATTGCCTATTCATGGCCCTTCCAAACTTGGCGTCATCGAAAAGACGCCTGTCTGGACATTTCGGACCCTCATACGAGCCCAGGGGACCGATTCATCTGTCAAAAGCATCGCATGCTCTAATTCTGGAATACGTGAATTCACGCAAGCGGAACAATAAGGACAGAAATGTTATTATGCAATTGACACTTAATGACACGAAAATGAAATGCAGAAATTATGTAAAGGTGAACTCTTAGATTATACTATGCTATAGGGTAAAAACGGAGAGAACAGGACATGTACCCGATTTGGAAAATATCAGGAATAAAGCTAAAAGGAGAACAGACGACTAGAAGTAGTACCGGATGTCGACTAGACGACTTTGTGCTCCTCCGCCGGGTCGTGGTCTGTGGAATAATCCGGATGAACGAAGGCTCTTTCTACCTTAAAAGAGATCTTTATGGAAAGAACAATGAACTGACATCTGGAAGACTTTCAATATTGATCTGGAGAGATTCGCTAATGTCGTGAGCAGTCTTGAGACTCATTTCTTCGTCTAGAACAATGTGAACTTCGACGAGAAACTTGGTCCCGTAGTGGTAAACATAAACCGTTTCCAAATGAGTAATCCTCGGATCGTGGTCCATACAAACCTAAACGTTTTATATTTAAAAAAAAATAAGGAATGACCTTGATGATTCGGTTAATGAATTCGGGACTGGCAGATTTCCCACAGAGCTTTGTCAGATGTTCGTAGCCTGTTCTGGCCCAAGTGTAGAGGATATAAAGTGAGACGATTATAGCACCAAGGGGGTCGAAATAGTACCAATATCTAAAAAAATCTGCTTATAAAAAGAAGGAAAAGCTTACTTTTGAGCAAGCCAAGCGCAGGCCAAGGCCACACTGTTTGATATACAATCATTGCGGTGATCCATGGCCAAGACTTCGATATTTGGATCGTTGAACCGCCGACAAATGAAGGCAAGGATCCCTTTGACGATGACTGTCGCAATCATAATGGCGACTGTCGGCCACGAAATGTCCAGCTCTGGCATTTTTCCTTCGCCGAAAAAGTCATGTCTTATGGCAACGTTGATACGTCCGATTGCATCAGCAATCAGCTGAATACTCGCCACTCCCATCACAAAACTGATTATGATGAGACTGAGCGGCTCAAGACGAGTTCGACCTCGTGGATACAGGTAGGGGTCACGCTTTTTGATCATTCGTCCACTGATCCAAATGACAAGACCTAAACATGTGATTTGGATAGGAAGAAGAGCTGACCTGATGTAATATCGACTAGAGAATCGACCAGGGAGGAAATGATGGAAAGAGATCCTGACAGATACGAGGCAACTGCCTATAAATATTAATTATTACAAGATAATATGAATGTTACCTTGGCAATCATGAGTGAAACATTGACGAGAAGAGTGATCTTGGCGAATCTTGCAGCCGCCATGCTCTCATTGTTCGTTTTGTCTGCCAACAATTCGTGTCGAATTCTAAAGTTTTCTACACAATTTAACAAAGTTTAGTTACAGAAGAGACTCATGAGAGGTCTTGTCGTCGCAATTATTGTTGGGTTGCAAATGACCAGATCCCTTCGAAACAACGTCCACATCGTCATCCTAAACGAGCAATTTCACTGTTTTGTGTGGGAAAAACGAACAACATGGGACAGTAACGGTGCTTTCGGCTCATCGACAGGATTTGGGACGCTGACGGAGCTGACTTCACAATTCTGACTAGAAGTAGATTCCAGTCGTTGTCGTGTCCGTGTCTTTTGAAAAACTTGAATCTGCTCGCTGTCGTTTTTGAAGTTTTCCAGCAATTCGTTTTGCTTTTTGTAGTACTCGTTGACACTCTTCTTCGGCTTTTTGGCCTAAAATTCTAAAGTTTTGAACATGAAAGAGGGCTTACATCTGGCAGATTCATCTGACTGTTCAAGTCAACATTTCCTAGCGAAGCAGCATTCTGGAGAGGAGGAGAAAATGTAGCCGATTGAGGTCCTTTCGGAAGAGAAATTGACCGTAGACTCTGTTTGACAACCTGACTAGGACTGAAATGTTATACTGTTATTGCTGAGGTCTGAGGTAATTTTTACTACAAGAAACATACCTTGCAGTAGCATCTTTGTCTGTTCCGCCTTCTAACCGTCCGTCTTCCGGAATACTTGGCAACTGGGAAGAGTTCGACTGAACAGTCTCGTCTACTTCGTACAAACCGAATATCAGCTCGACTGAATCCGTATTCATATAAAGCCAAATAATAAAAAAACCTGAAGTAGAATCCTCTGTCGAACCCGTGCCATTTTCAGACGATGTCATACCTGAAATCAAAGAACAGTTGAAATACGAAGTAAAAGAGGAACTGTTTACGGAGAATTCCCTATCTTTGTTTACATTTAGAATAAACAAAAAAAAGAAGAATTCGATGAGAAAACGCGAGTTTGCGTATGGCGGCAGTAAAGGTTAGCAACAAACATTCGATTCGCATACGTCATTGTGGGAAAAGAGATGGCCGCTGAAACATCTGATGATCACTAAGAGATATTCACTCGCTTTCACAATTTGAGGCAAAAAAAAGAGAAGAAGTTTGTCATAGGATATTTACTGATACGAGAGAGATCAATTACAACGAAATTGAACAACATCGGAATTGATAAATATTGAAGAAGAACGGGTCACTAGAGACCGGAATAGCTGAATACGTCTTGCTGTTTGGCCAGTTCCAACAGCATGGGATCATCGAAGAATTTGTTGACCGAGACGTCCTCTGACAGTCCCTTGCGTCTTCTGGTCTTGATCATGAACTCTCGGGCCAAATGAGCCGTCGGTTGCAATTCCAACGGCTTGATCACAATCGACTTGTCGAGAGGATCTCCTGGCACAATCTGAGCAGTTTTTTATGATTGAAAAAGGAGAAATACTTACTTGCCAGTGATTGAAGACGGTTAGACAGAAAGCCTGGCCTTGTGTATGTGTTCGAAGATCAGTTTCGAATCCGAACGAGTCCATGACAGGAATGAACGCCTTGATGTTGTACATTGGAGATCCGGGAATGGGGGAATCAGTGGTAACGTGACCTCTTCGTTTAGCCAGAACTGTGTATACGGCAGAGACACAATCTGCAGGAGCGACAACTTCTACGACGTAATACGGTTCCATGAGTCTGGGTGTAGCCATCTAAAGATGAGAATGGAAAAGAATAGTGACGTTTCACACCAGGAACGCAGAATAAGCACATCGTCTGGCAGTTGGAATGACCTGTCCTCCTCCCCGATACAATGGCTCATTGGCAATTACGGCATCCAGCATCTTGAACTTTACATTTCGGATGGCTAAAAATAGTTTTTAGAAAAATAACGTGAAAAATCTTACGTTCTTCGCAAAGAGGTCCTTCTCTGGAAGCCCACTGGAAACCTTGTACTAGAGATTCCTTCACGGAGCCAAGAAGAGTTTTGTCAACTTCCGAAGGAAGAGTATCGTCGATGAGAATATTGGGACCAGCATTATCTGGACCGAAAGCCCAAATTGATCGAGCAGCCAGCAAATCCCAATCGTATTTTGTGCGGAAGAATTCTCCAATCCGCTTTCGGTTCCATCCAATTTGTACGACCTCGTTCTCAATATCTTCGGCCAATCCCTTTTCCAGCGGTTCCGCAATCATCGTTAGCTTGTTTTTCTTGTTAGGAGTCTCGGCAAAGCACTTGAGGGAAGACGTCTCGACGACAGTTTCGCAGAAAGTGACCACCGGATCGGCTACTTTGATGTCGATTTCCGAGAAGACCTATGAAACACCATATTGCGATATACAAAGAATAATACCTTTCTCAGGTCGTGCATGACACAGTCCATGTACAGCTCTCCAGTACCGAGAAGAACATGTTCTCCCGACTCTTCTACCCTCGTCGTCAGAAGAGGGAACGATTTGTTGACTTTCCTCAAAGCATCGAGCATTTTTGGCAGTTCGGACGGGTTGATGGGCTCAATGGCCATTTTCACAACACTCCTTGTGTTGAAACGAAGCGGACGGAAGATGTACATCTAAAATATAGTTAAATTAATTACTAAGAAGAACGCCTACATCTTCATCGTATTCTTCTTCGACGATAGTAGCCGTTTTGTTAATTGGCTGGTCAATGCCCTCGATCAAAACCCAACACCCTGCCGGTACTTGTGAGACTTCGATTTGGTATCTGGCACAGAAGACCCAGAGACGTCCGACTGTTAGTTTTCGACAGTCTTCTTCGTCCTGGACACTGTAGTTTTCACCGAGAATTCGAACAGTCGCATTGCTTTCAAGCGTTCCGCTCATGACTCGGCCAAGGACATGGAAAGAGGAACAGTCGGCTGTTGGGTAGTTCTTAGTCGTGTGAACCATCAAAGGACCCTAAAATTAACTACTTACATGAAAAAAAAGAAAACATACGTTTGCATTGCACTTGTGCATGTCAATAGCCAATTGACTCTCTGCTGAGCCGGTCCAAGTCTGATCAATCTTGTTTTTGGCATTCTCTTGAGGACTTTTGATGTTCCGGGCGACCAAATCGACAAAGGCACTGAACTCGCCGAAGAATCTCTTGCAGATCAGAGAAATCAGTGGCCGGATGTTCATTCTCTGCTCTTCGCGAGTAAGCTTGATTCCCAACTCGGACATCATATGGGGAAGACAAGTGTCAACATCTCCTACGACCTAGAAGATTGGTTATTATACTGATTTGGGAGAATCTTTACCTGACTGAAGATTTTGTACATCGGCTCGAGGATGAATTCGACGAAAGTACGTTGATTGGCCGCGGTGAACGGCTTCTTACCGAATTTTCTAGCCTTCTTGTCGAAGTAGAGGTCTCCCCATAGTCTACGGGCCAGCTGCTCCCAGTCAAAGCTATCTGAATCGATCAATGTAAAATAATTAAGCGAAAAACCAACCAGCATTTCTCGAAGCGTAAAGACGGGCAAACGATTCGAGAGAGAAGCAGACATTGTACCGTCCAGAAGCAAAAATTACGTTTCCAAGAAGAGGAGAAAGCGTAACGTCATTGTCTTCGCTGAATGTTCTAAACAACAATGGGTTTACAACAACAATGACGAAAAGCAAGTTCACCTCAAAATCTGATTGACTTGGTCAATGATGAGACGAAGCTTGTGATAAGCATCTGCTGGAGGAAGCTTCAGTTCCAGAATGAGACGGTCGATTTTGTTGACACAGAGAACGACAGGAAGTCTCTCCTGAAGAGCGTGCTTGATAGCCCGTTCAGTGGCCATCATGACTCCTTCGTGAGCATCGACTACGATCATCACACCGTCAGCAAGTCGGTAGGCAGCACTCAGCTCGTCGGAGAAGTTAACATGACCTGAAAGGGTTGTTTCGACACGAACAACGCTAACCGGGAGTATCGATGACGTTCAGCAGATAACTCTTGGCGCGACTGTCGGCCATGACAACACTGATCGGCATGGATTTAATGGAGCAGCCTCGTTGCTGTTCGATGTGCAGAGTATCAGTGAAGCGGGTATCAGCAGCGTCAGCCCGGAAGAAGTCTGGATGAGTTTGCTCCATAAGACAGTCCATGAATGTGGTCTGAACATTAAAATGAAACGAATCAAAACTGATTAAAACACCTTTCCATGGTGGTGATGTCCAGCAATGGCTACGTTCCTGATGACGTGAGGGCAATCCATCAAATCGGCGAGATATTCCTTCTTGTAGACCGTGTTAGGCAATTTGTATTCCACGGCCTGGAATTTTTTTCGTTCGACCGGTTTTACGATAGGCTCCGTCAATGGCTGAGCATCTTCATCTTGAACCAGCGTCTCTACATCTTTTCCGTACACTTCGACAGCAGAAGCGTAGTACTTTTTGTCCTCGTGCAGGACGACCTGGTTCTGCGGAATTTCGGCCTCTTCATCTTCTTCCATCTCCTAAATTTTTTGCTAGCGCAAACAAACATAACGAGATTACCTGATCTTCTTTCTCATCCTCTTCTATTTCCTCGCGGGGGAGATCGTCTTCTTCGTCATCGGAGTCAAGCTCCGGACCGCAATAGTTTCCGAACTCGTCGTAGAGATCGGAATCCATGCCTGCAATATTTTTCAGTGTCTAAAGTAGGAACAAAGATGTGAGGTAACTTTGACAGTTGTTCAAGGTTCTTCTGGGCAAAATATAGATTTTTGGCCGAAGGTACCTAAAAAGGCTCGACTTGAAGAGGAAAAAAAAAATTCGAAATTTGAATGGGAAAAGCGTCAAGAAAAAGAACACTGAGATTGCGCACCATTGCACTCTTGACGCATTTTTCGTGTATTGCCAACTGGCTGGCCGGATTCGAACTCTTTGTTTGGGTTCTTTCTGCTTTTCTCTATTTTTTTGTGTTGTTAGCAGCTCACAAAGCCAACGTACACGTTATGATATTCCAGGTAACGATCTATGGCCTCCAGTGTAGATGGCTTGCAGCTGGAAACCATTCGAACACGTCAAATAGGTATGATGTTCACTTTTCTGTGAATAATCTTTTTTAGCTGCCTTGAAAAATGCTATTAATTTGAATCATCCAGTGGGAAATGCCCTTGTCAACGAGCCCGTATGGAAAATTCTGGTAATCGACAAAACTGGCCAGGACATCATCTCTCCACTTCTTTCTGTAAAGCAACTCCGTGATATTGGAGTTACTCTTCATTTGTATTTGGTTTTATAGACTTTGCGCATTTTAGTTTAGATTGATTGGTTCTAAACGGGAGACATTATCCGACGTGCCAGCCGTTTACTTTGTCTCGCCCAATGATGAAAACGTGGATCTCATTTCGAACGATCTCAAAAAGGGCATGTACGATTCGTTCTACTTGAATTTCATATCGCCGTTGTCGAGACCAAAACTGGAAGCGCTCGCTTCGGCAGCTGTCGAAGGCGACAGTCTTCAATCTGTCCACAAAGTTAGTCGTTTTCATTTTCTTCACGAAAACGCTTCAGGTTGTCGATCAGTATCTGAACTTTATTTCTCTAGAAGACGACCTGTTTGTGCTGAAACGATACAATGACGTTACCAGTTCTTCGTTTTACAGTTAGTTTCTATTTCGGTGTTCATCTCAATCTTACCTTTTAGCTATCAATGATCCATCCACCTCGGACAGCCAGATGACAAATCTGATCGAGACGATTGTCGACGGACTCTTTTCGATGTGTGCTACAATGGGGGTTGTTCCCATCATCCGTTGTCCAAAGAATAATGCAGCCGAACAAGTAGCGAAGGTGGCTTTTCCTTCAATTTGTATACGAATTCAATTTCAGAGACTTGAGCAAAAACTTCGAGACAATCTTCGTGATGCCCGTAATAACCTTTTCGCAGTAGAAAGCGTTCGCGCTGGTCAGCTGCATGCTGCGCGTCCTGTTCTCCTGATAGCTGATCGTTCTGCCGATCTTGCCACAATGCTTCATCATACCTGGACGTATCAGGCATTAATCCATGATGTTTTGGTTCGTAACACTCGTTTTCCCCACAAATTTTAATTTTTATAGGACTTTGATCAGAATCGCATTCTATTGACTGAATCTTCAGGTAAGAGGAAAGAATATGATATGAATACGGCTGGAACTGACAAGCTATGGGTCAAGCACAAGGTTAGTCCTTTGTGAAATCACTAAATCAGCTCAATTTAGGGATCAGCTTTCCCTTTGGTCGCAGAGGCTATTCAAGAAGATCTGGAGGTATATAGAAGCAGTGAGGATGAGATCAAGCGCTTGAAACAAGCCATGGTAATCGTTTTTGCTTGTAGAAGGAATAAGATTCGCAGGGAATGGACGGAAACAGCGCCGATGCCGCAATGACTTCCATTCTCTCAGATGCTACCGCCAAACTTGGTTCCACTGTCACTTCACTGCCTCAGGTAAATAGTTACTGGCATTCTGTGTAAAAGTTTTTAGCTGCTCGAAGCTAAAAGACTCATCGATCTTCACACGAACGTAGCAACAACTCTTTTGGACGTGATCAAGCAGAGGAAACTGGATATTCTATTCGAGTTGGAACAAAAACTTCTTCAAAGTTCCCATCTTGGCACGTTTTATATCATTTGGTTTTTAAAAACAGCTAGTTCAGACAAGCCAATAATCGAACTTTTGACCGAAGTTACCGACTCGGAAGATATCCTCCGAATCGTGCTCATTTACCTTCTTTGTGCGGAACACACTTCTCAAGTAAGTTTTCTTCTCCAATTTCGAGAATCCTTCTTTTTTTAGCAAGATTTCGACTCAATTTTGCAATTTGTTCGTTCGAGAGGAGGAGAAGAGTCGGCACTTCAGTTTGTCAAAAAGATGAAGTTAGTCACTGGTCAATGCTTCAACTCTTCAAAATTTAGAGCATTTTCTCAACTAGGAAGATCCTCGAACCACGAAGAGCATGCCGGAGCTGGAACCAAAACGATAGGAATGTTCAACAAGCTGCTCAGTCACGGGTCCAAATTCGTCATGGAAGGCGTTAAAAATCTCGTTCCGAAGAAACATAATCTCCCATTGACCAGAGTAAGTCTTGATTTTGTTCCGTAGCACTTGGAGATTGCGTACCGCGATAATGGTCATAACTAATCCTGCGGGCTCATTCCACAACTTTTACTGCAAGCGGTCGCGCCGTCCAAAGCCTGACAAATGGGCGGCTCGTGAAGTGACGAAGTTAAGTTTCTTCCGAAGATTTCCAGTACAATCGCACTGAAATTGTTTTGCAGATGGTCGACTCCTTGGTTACATTGCCGTCCTCGTCAACTGTCGGACTGAATCAGATGATGGGAGCGACAAGTTCTTCTCCTGCCGATGATCTTTGTTACTTCGACCCCAAAGTTATGCAAAATATTGGAAGAGAGTCAGTTTTCAATGTTGTCTTCCCAGACAAAGTATTTCAGTGCCACCAGCCGTGTCCGTCAACCTCCTCAAGACGTTATTCTCTTCGTAATCGGCGGCGGAAATTACGTAGAGTATCAGAATCTCATAGATTACGGAGCGGAGAAGAAGCTCGATCGAGTGACCTATGGCTGTACAGAACTTGTCAATCCGAAGCAGTTTGCCGACGAGGTATCTTTATTTCCAGTCCATGTTTTCTTCCACCTCGAAAGGGAACTTAACTAAATTTAAGCCATCTAGACTTAACTAAATTTAAGCCATCTAGTGTCCCGTACACCTGAAAGTGAATTAGAGAGATTGTAGGCTGCTGAAAGCATCTGTTTAGAGAAAATGCATTAGACAAGCATCTAATTGGCGCATGAGAGCTCTATTATTGTCAAGACACAAGTGACAAGCGCAGCCTTTAAAGCGGAAAAGAGCTTTTTCCTGTTCACTCAAAACTACTAACTATCTCTCTACTACCTATTAAAGCGCAATATTGTGTCTTGAATTGTTTGTCCGAGGACACGAGATTCGTCGTGACAAGTTAGACATTGTCCGGATTTGAGTCACTTTTGAACTTGGAGTGGGAAGGAGTTAGTCGAAACAAACTAGGTTGTCTCCATTAGTCAAGTTGGATAGTAATCAAGACTTGAACAGATCTTGTTACGTGCGTGAGCGCTCTTAGACAGCTGGTATAAAAACTAGAATCCGGCTATATTTTCCATTTTCAGCTGACACGACTGGGACGAGCTGTTCATTAGCTCCTCCCCTCGGACTCCGCCTCGTCAGACCACATCTTCCATTGCCGTCTTCAATAATTGTGATCTAACTTGGGTTCCTTTTTGTGTGCTTCTTTTTTATCAGAGACCTTATTTATTTATTATTGGGATATGTACAATATACAGTTTAACAGCAATTCTTCTCAAATTCCGCCTCTCCTTTGACTGAATATTCTAGAAGTACAGAGAGGTGCTATGATCCCTCACGTTGCCAGGCGTTATGACGATTCCAGAATGTTTGGTGGTTCCGTTCAACCAACAGACTCTCGACTTGTATATCAAAACTTCCTCATGGTGGGCGGCGTTCCGTCCGTCATCCGTCAGACGCGATGATGTCCGCGCTGAGTCTTTTCTCCCTCGAGACTGGACGGTGCGCGGATTTCCCATTTTTAGGATGAGGACGATTGAGAGAATATGCTGATTCGTTCTGATGAAGAACGGCGCCGCCAGAAGAGATTTGGAACCGTAGTCTCTCCCTCTAAACCTCATCGCTTATTCTCGCTCTAGGATTAGACTCTTCTTTTTCTTTTGCTTTACGAGCAAAACGTTGCTCTCTTCGTATCCATTCTTTGAAGAAATTAAGAGGCAGACGAGAGCTGTAGTCTCTTTGAGATCTCACCATCACTAAAAAAAAACTACCAAGTTCGCTTGCCGATTCATAGTTCTGGAAGTACTCCTCTTGGGAAAGACGAGATTTGGGCTAATAATTGAGGGGATGAGATCATTTGGCCCTCCGGCAATTAGCTCGTCTCGTCGCTCCGTCTATTGGCGGATCAACTTTCCTCAGAGCTTACAAAACGAAATAAGAGACGAGTTCATCTGCTTTTGAATAGGTCCTCATCTCGGCCATTCTATTACTCGGCCCGAAAAGTGTCTTTCCTTCTTCTTCGTGGGAGAGTCTCTTCTTTTTGCCGCTTTCTCATTAGCAAATGGCCGTGCAAAGATTCGAATCCGACGTCACTCTTTTTTTTGCAGAAATACTCTCCTTCATCTTCTGAATACGCTACTTTTTGTGCACACTTTGGGAAGGACACTTGAGCAAATCGGTGTTCCAAAATGGTCTAATGAGCCGTGAACCTTCTCACGGACACATTTTCAATGACGTGTCTCTCTTTTGGCTAATAAGCAGTTGTCCTAAGAATATGCGTGCAGACGCCCTGTGAAGAGGATTCTCTTCCGATTGTCGTAAATTCTATGAGAGTAGGAAACAAACAACACGTGTCCCTAACTTAAAGAGCTGCTCCGACTGGCCACTCTTCTGGACTAAACCTTATTCGTTCGAGCTAAAGAGTCTCTTTAGTTTTATTAGCGGGGTACTCTTATACTTCTGAGTGAAATATGACTCCACGGCAACCACTTACTTGAATCTCGATGTGTGAATAACGACTTTTGGTTTGTGTTAGTATTGAGGTGTTGGTACTGCTTTACTGGTATCGCCCTCAGCATAGTGCTCTTTGTGTGGGAAGTTGAAGAGTACCGTTCCCATCAGTACCTCCCATAGTTCTGAATTTGTCTGTGATAGAAATCTCTGACTTCCAGTCGCATTCCTGCTTTCTCATCCCTCTCAATCACCTGGACTTGACCAATGACGTCGAAAAAGAGAGATAAGTTAAGGTGTTTGCAGGATCAATAGCCACGCCCCCGGAGCTTTCACGAACAGTTGGTTTTCCCTCTGTTGCGCCAACGGCTCGTGTACGACAAGTTTGTCTGCCTCGAGGGAGTCTGTGTGTTCTTTTGCCTGGGACATGATCTGACTCGAGCGGTCTGCCATGTCTGGAACACAGCTGGCTCCTTTGCTCCTTCTTCCCTTATTTCTACTCATCAGGCAATCGCAAGCACAATTTGAAGACGAGTAAGTTCGACCATCTGTTTCTCATTAGCCACACGTCCTGAATTCGAGTTCCTCCTTTTTGCCCAAAAACTTGCTTCATGTGCATATTGTTCGATTCTCTGTTTCCATAATCCGTCGCAAATTTTTCGGATAGGCAGAAAGAGGTTTTCGGCACACGGCGCTCTAATGGATAAAGTGGTCCTTCGGGGAGACCAAAGAGATATTCTATTCGGGGGACCAAAGAGATATTCAACGTTTCTTGCAGGTTCATCGACACAAGCGTTCTTTCGCATGTTCTGGATCGACTCACAAACAGGACAATCTACGACAAAAGACTTCGACCGAGGTAGGTCATCGAGAAGGAACTCTCAAAAATGACGGATGGCTGTTGACTGAGTCATTTCTCGAGGGACCGTAGCGGGGAGAGAGAGGGTCTCCCCTTCTCAAGTTCTCTCGTTTCGAGGTGTGAATTTCCTCGTCTCATCGTAACAAAGAGAGAGATCTGTTTCAGGTACGGAGACAAGCCCGTCGATGTGGGGATCACAATTCACGTCTCGTCGATCAGTGCTGTTTCTGAAGTCGACATGGTCAGTTTTTGACAGATGGCTTTGTTTGGGGATATAGAGAGTCGGCTGACTTCTCTCAAAAAGCTCGAACAGGAGACGATTCATCAAAGCGTCGTCACTGGCAAACGGGGGAACACTTGTCGCCACGGCTGTTTTTAACAAACCTTTTCCAGGACTTCACCTTGGACTTTTACATGCGACAAACATGGCAAGACCCTCGACTGGCCTTTGGAGAGCTGCGACTCGCCGGCAATGACAAACCCATCACCTCTCTGACGGTAAGTTTCTTCTGCACATCTTGTGACGCTTTCGGACGAAAACTCAATCAGACTCTGGCACACCTTTGTTGCCCTTTCGTTCAGAATTCGGTTCCAATTTGCGCGCCAATTTCCTTCAAAAATCTCCGTCGTGGGGCCTCTCCTGAAGAAGGTAAAATAGGGCAGAGTATAAGAGTTCGACGAGTTCCTGGTTCGAAGTTGAGCGACTTTTACTTTGATTAGACTGAACAAGTTTGTGATTACAGGTCGGAGTGGACTACCTGGACAAGCTTTGGAAGCCAGACACGTTCTTTCCCAACGAGAAGAAGTCCTTCTTCCATGTGGCCACAACCCACAATTCCTTCTTGAGAATTGATGCAGATGGGACTGTCTACACCAGTCAACGGTAAGTATCTACTAGGTGAAAAGCTCGATGACCACCACTTCAGTCTGACGGTTACGGCTGTGTGTCACATGAAACTGCAGCTCTTTCCGATGGACTCGCAACGGTGCAAACTGGAGATTGAAAGTTGTGAGTAATTTCAGGCCCATCGGGCGCGTGTGTCCTTAGGCGTAGCCGTGTGTAGATGAAATAAAACAAGAGAAAAAGATCGGGAGTTGCACCAGGTCCTTTGAAATATTCTTTTTTGGTCCCTACCCCGCCCCCGACCCCCTCCTAATCACCTTTTAGCTCCAGAGGAAAAAAAGGCGAAGAAGATGGAATGAGGACGAGGTCAGAGATGTCAGCAACAGTAGTAAAGGTGAATATAAGCCATCACACTGAAAGCCTCTCCTAACTTGTCGTTTGCACGTCAATGTTGCATGTCTCTTTCCGAAAATACTTTCGAGACGAAGCACTTGCAGCTAGTCTATCAAATAACGCTTCCAATGCTTCTGTAACCCGAACATAGTCTAGTTGCAAGTAGCTCACAAACTGTTTTCTTTGGCTTTCTTCCAACAACTTTTGTCAAAGACTCATTTCAGATGGCTACAGTACAGCCGACATCAATTATCTCTTCAAGGACAAGGACAGTGTCACTCGATCCGAGTTTGAACTTCCGCAATTCGTCCTTGTCGACGTGAAAATCACTAACAAGACGGAGAAACTCGCTTCGGGTATGGAATTCGATGAAATGAATAAGACTGTTTTCAGGAGAGTACTCTCGTCTGGTCAGTTACTTCTTCTTCAAGAGAAACATCGGGTTCTATATCATCCAAATCTACCTCGTAAGTGTGATTTCAATATGTCCCTCGCAATGTTAGACATCAAGTAAAAGAATCCTTTTCAGCCCTCAATGCTTATTGTGATCATCTCATGGGTCTCTTTCTGGCTGAGTCGCGACGCGACTCCGGCTCGAGTTGCTCTTGGAGTGACCACTGTCCTGACCATGACAACTTTAATGACTACCACTAACGTAGGAGTTTTATCTAAACAATGTAGGTTCAGTTTCAGTCTGCAATGCCGAAAGTGAGCTACATGAAGAGTATCGACATCTTCCTCGGTAAGAGAGCCCGGTGTCTTCCCACGCGCAATTCGCAGCTCCAATGAGCTGTCGACTGATAGATTGGCCCGGAATTACACCGCCAACTGGCAAATTGCCGTCGTGCGAACACGGCCATTGTAAAGCTGTCAACATGGCAGCAAAAAAGTGGCATAACCAGTGTTTTTGCAGAGTGGGAAAGTTCCTCAGAAGTATCTTTCCTTACCCTTTTCTCTCAACTAGAAAAAAATGCCTATTATGAAAAGAATGCGTTCCTCTCCTCCATTAAGCCGTCGGTCGAGAACTTCCTCGCCTCTCCAAAGATCAAAACGAGGTCTATGCAAATCAACGGTAGTACATCTCGCCTCGACAGCAATTTGTCGAACAACTGACGCCGGCACGTGGTCCGAATTGCGCCAACAGAGCTTGTCCGACATGATCATAACAGTTGCCGAGAGACTAATAAAATCCAAGAGAAAAGGACTTTTTTCAGGCGTCTGTTTCATGATGGTCTTCTGCTCGTTGCTCGAATACGCAGCTGTTGGTTACATCAACAAGAGAATGAAGTTGATGGCGACACAGAGGAAAGAGTCTCGGTAAGTTTATACTCTCTTTGGCCAAGAAAAACTTTAGAGCTCCGTTGTTGGGCTCTCCAGATGGTCCTCCGACTAGAGCAACCTCTGTTCCAGCTGCTTTCTATAACCAGGGCTATCGACCATTCTATTCCTCTACAGATCATACGAGTCCTCTCTTTCTTCCAAACGCTCAACGTCCACAGATTCTTGTCAAGGTACTGTAGCCAGACCAGAGGTAGAGCAAGTTTGTTTAGGAGTGTCTGTGTCCTCCTTCTCCTTTTCCAAAAGAGTCCATTCGCGACTCTCGTCCATCTATTATCTTTCTCAGGACACATCGCAATTGGCGAGATCTCATGGCTTGGCTACCACGGCCTTCTCGGATCGACAAGTACAGTCGGAGCATCTTTCCGACCATCTTTGTCATATTTAACATCGGATATTGGAGTTACTTCATCAAATTGAGTCGTGAAGAGTCCTACAAGACGGACTTTTGACAATAAACCTGGTGCAACTCCTACTTGGCGCTAACTTTTGTGGCTTTTGGCTAAATACCGAATTGACCGAAAACTATTGCAGATGGTTACACGACGGCCGATATTGACTACTTTTGGGGTAAAAAAAAGGGTGAAAAGAGACACACGGCGGTCGCATTCGACGCTTTCACCTTGCCTCAGTTCGCACAGACTAGCTACAACGTCAACACTACTCAGGCGACTACCTCCTCAGGTAAACTTTTTTTTGATATACGAAATAAAGTTGGTTTAGGTTCTTACGTCAGACTCCACTTCGAAGTGTTGCTCATTCGAAATCTCGGGTTCTATCTCATGAACATTGTTATTCCTTCCGTTCTTATCGTTACAATTTCTGTAAGTTTGAGTCTAACATGGAGAATAGGCACCTTTAGTGGGTGTCCTTCTGGCTCAATAGGGAAGCCTCGCCGGCTCGAGTTGGTCTCGGAGTAACTACTGTCTTGACAATGACCACTCTCATCACAACAACCAACGTCAGTTTTTTTGTTCGTTATGAAAGAACAAATTTAGAACTCGATGCCGAAAGTGAGTTATGTGAAAGGACTGGACGTCTTTCTCAACTTTTGCTTCGTCATGGTTTTCGCGAGTTTGGTCGAATACGCTGTCGTTTCCTATCTGAACAAACGGATAGCGTTGAGGAGGGAGAAAAAGAGGAAACAGGTCAGAACTCAGAGAAAATTCAGAAAATCAAAATTTAGGCAGAAGCACAGCAGAGGACGGAGATGCCCATGTTCCAGAACACGTCTCCCAAACAGCCGAACAACAATGTGAGTCTGACTGTCCGTCTCTATAATCCAGTCCTGTTGTCAGTAACCCGTCTGTTTCAGTCCTTCGAGATGGCCTTTTTGTCCCAAAACTCTACTCCTGCCAAAAGTTTTACCAATGTATGTTGAGAGTTTTGAGTAGCTCATCTGATTCAGGCTGATCTCTACTACGGGGCCAACAACTCATCTATGCACCAACTTATGGAGATTCCGGCCGACTGTGATTGCAGAACGTACGCTATTCATCTTTCCACTGATGACAGTCATCTTCAGAATTCCGTTGATACAACATCCAAGGCTAGTGCCAGATGCTCCACACACTCTGTGGCCAGCACCATTTGGACGACCAAAGAAGGTATCAAGAATCAACTATAAATGGGAATTCCAGTTCAGGCCTCGAAAACATGTCGCCTAACACCAGCTATTATCGACAAGTACAGTCGATCCTTCTTCCCGATCGTCTTTATTGGTTTCAACGGTTCGTTCAGAGGTTCCGTTCTCATGTCAAGCTTTCAGTCTTATACTGGACGATCATGACCGTTTTGTCAGCCCGTTCAGCAAACGTCGGGACAGAAGACTGGTCCCCCATCGATACTGACCATTAGACTCTCTTTCCCTCCTGGTGCATCTCCTGGTTCTTCTCTCTGGGTTGTTCTGAACAGTGTTTTCCCGGTCCAGTCTTCCCTCCTCAAAAAGCATAATCATATTCACTTGTGATGCAGCGTGCTAAAACTCGGTTTGTGGCGCCGCGCGCTGCATGTCCTCCTGCTCAAAAAAAAGCTCTCTGTTCTTTTGCTCTCTATGTGTACATACGGCATCTTAGGCGTTTAATTCATTGGGTAGTGTATTTTCTTCACAATAAACCAACTAAATAGATGCTTATTCGATGGATACTTTGGAATACACTTGGTGCGGGGAGAAGAACGCTGGATGTGACCCGGTCAAAATCGAAAATATTGAGCTTCCGTCTTTCAAGTACGCTCAAATCTGTGTCAATCGCACACTGGCCACAACTGCTTCCGGTGAGTACTTGACTCTTGACTAGACTGAAGATTTTGTAGGGTCCTACTGTCGTCTATGGGTCGGATTCATCTTTGATCGCGAGTCGGGTTTCTATCTGCTTCAAAGCTTTGTTCCTGCTGCTCTGGTAGTCTGTATTTCATGGGTCAGTCTGGAGTCTGATCGAAAAGATTGAAAGTTTAGGTCTCCTTCTGGATTTCGAGAGATTCGGCTCCAGCTCGAACCTTTCTCGGAGTAATGACTGTTCTCACGGAAACTCATCTGATGACTGGTACCAACAGACGACTGCCTCCAGTTGCCTATGTCAAGGCTGTCGACGTCTACCTCGGATTCTGCTATCTTCTCGTCGTTTTGGCTCTGATCGAGTTTGCTTGCGTTGCTTACAGCAAGGTTTGTTAAATATTTTTTATAAATAGAAGAATTTTGCAGAAAAAGAACGAAGACCGTAAGAGGAAGGAAAGAAAGATGGAGCACAGAACAGTCCCACACACTCCAGACCTTCTGGCAGATGCCCGATTGGCGGAATGTACTTGCAATCTAGCCGGTACTTCGATCATAGCCGTCGTCAAGCAGCCGAGAGCATATTGTGTCAAACATAGTCACATTGACATTGCCAGTAGAATCATCTTCCCGGCAACTTTTACCATTTTCAATACTCTTTTCTGGATCATTCTTTTGGCCAAATCTCATCGATTGCCTTATTTAGAGCACGGAGACGATCGTTGTTAATACTTTCCGTTTTCTAAGAATAAAGTTGAATAAACTTGACAATCACATGGAATTCGAGGAGGCGCTGGAAAACTATTGATTCCACTGATAACAGCCATGGTCTTCTCCCGAATTCTCACTTTCTCCCGTTCCGAAGTATTCAAATGGAAAGAGACTCCCTGTCGGTTATCTTTCTTCAATAAAGTGGAAGGAGACTCATGTAACCATTGTTTACCATTTGTTAGTGAGTACGGCCATTGTCCCTCCTTCTTTTTCTGAATCATGCTCTTATACAACTGTCTGAATGTTCACTTCGTAACAGTGAGAAGTATCCAAAGTTTAGTTCACAAATTTCGTCACTTTGTGCTGTTCCAAAGCAGATTTTCTTATCAGACACACCCCCGTTGAATTCCTAAGGCTAGTTGCGATTTCCGCCATCTTTTGGGCAGCCAGCTTTTTAAAGGTCTTTTATCAACAATGTTTTTTAGGCAATGGGTTTCGGGCGTAAGCAGAAAAGGAAGACGAAAGAAATTGAGATCAGTGCTCCAACCAATTTTCAGTGAGTTTAGTCGTAGTAAACATCGAACAGTTGCTTTCAGACACAGGTTCCACATTGGTAGAGAGGACGTTCCAATTCAGACTCCAAATCGTACCAATCAAACTTCTTTTCATAGGTAATTGTTTCCAGATGTTTACAGTTGTTTACAGAAGTCAGAGTGAAGGATTCGGATTTCAAACTCTTCCGAGGAATCATCGACTGAACTCGTATTCCAATATCCATGTGAGTTCAATTCTTTTGAGAGCACCAGGAAATCGATTGATAAACTAACGATAAGCAGCCACTCGATGAAATATCTCTACCTACTTTAAATTGCTCTCGCGTCTCTGTGTGTTAGTCTGTCTGAAGCTCTAATTGAGGATAAGGGAGGAGCTTTGTGCGCAAATTAGTTTTTAACAAGTCGCGACAGGACAAGCAAGTGCGCGAAGGGTTCTTATGACTTTGGTAGTTTCTTGGAAGAGGAGAGTAACAAAGGAGGAATGAAAAAGAAACCATGACAGGGCTCCGTAACAGAGCGAAGTCATGAATTTCTACTTTAGCCCTGGAAGGGCGTTGCCAACCTTGTGACAAAACAAAATTCAAATCTACAACTTAATTGCCTCTCCTGATCATAGAAATTATGACTCGTCAAAGTAGCTAATGGGAGTAATCGATTTCGTAGTGAAGACAAGTTGGAGACTGAAAGCCTGAAGACATCAACTTTTTCAGACTCTTCCAAGCCCTTTGGACCATGTCATTCATCCAACAACTGGTAAGGAAAAGTCTTCCGTCATTGGATTGTCTTTAGAGAATCAGTTACGACACAGCGATCACCTGTACAGGATGAAAATACGACCCCAGCTGCCGGTAGAGTGGCAGACCCCTGTAAAGAACAGTCATTCTGCCAGTCACGGTAAGCTTATCGCAAGTCGAAAACCTTTTCTTGAAGGAAATATAGTTTACAACCTGGGCTACGGTCCTCGTTCTGCGGCAATAACACCAGCTAGTAGTGCATACGGGACGATGACTGATTCAATGTATGTTCAAAAAATATACAAGATTCAGTATTCAGTTTAGGGGAACGAGTTCGAGTCGAACGAAGATCGTCAATCCGAGCTATGTCGACCCGGAGCTTCTCAAACGTTACAGAGAAAAGTCGGAAGAGCGTCAGATTCGCGGTATTCTGAAGAAGAATGGCCGAAGTGATTCGGGCTTGACTCTCAGCGAAATGGAGGGAAGAGTCTACCAGCCGGCTCCATTCAGTGAACGAAATCTTCCGATCACTTCTACAGGCAGAGTGAGTAATCAGATCTATTTTTCTCAGGTAGTAATATTTTCGCGATATCGTTTATGTTTTTACGATAAGCGATGAATCACGCGAAAAGTAAAGGGTTCAAATGAAAGTAAGAGTAATCCAGCAGAACTTGGGTAAAGTGGCGATGTGGATGAAGCACTATCTACATTTCTCCACTTTGTCTTCAGTTGAATGTCAAAGTGTTTTCAAAAGCTCTTTCAGAAGATCCGCAGTTCGACAGCCGACTCCAAGAACGTCTCTCGTTCCGTGCCCCCGTCTCCACTCTCTCGTCCCACTCAACTCACAATCTCCAGACAAGAACAGATCGAGGCAATTCTCACTCCCGAGCCCACTCCACTAGCAACACTAACTCCCTTGTACGTTCGTATCAATGTTGTAAATACTCAATGTTTAGGGAATTCACTCGAGCAAAGACGGCCTCTTTCATTGTGGTAGACGAGCGTCCAATGGCAACTCGGAGTCTTCAACAAGTTCCGTCAAGCGATGAAGAACAAGACTTTGTCATTTACTGTCTGTAGAATTCGAGAAGAATACCAAAGTACGAGTACAAGACACGCGTTTGTAGACAACAAGAATAAACCTTTCCTCAAATGTTCCGTGTGTTTCGAAACAGCTTGCCCCGTCAGCGTTGTGCAATTGCGTACGAGCCCTGTACAAGTGGCCTCTTTCGGCAGCTGTTCCACATCTTTTCACTTTAATTATCGATTCTTTTCAGTGAACTTGGAATTGGACCTATTTCGGTAGATTGCAGAATGTCCTATCATTACGAGTCTTTCCAAAGCACCCTTCCGCCAAATGTTTCCGCCGGATGGAATGATCCTCCAACTCTTGGCGCTACTACAACAATTGCCTCTTCAACCACCACGAGCCATTTGAAACAGATGAGGAAACGACTAGTTGATCCATCTATTACTGTTAGTTGTATCAATCTAACTGGAACAAAACCATTTCAGGGACCGTCTTACGGTGCTCATGGTCATCAGGGATATGGTGGACAGCAACAGAATCCTTATGGAGCAGCAGGTTACGGTCAACAACCAGCGCAACAAGGGTATCCCGCTGCTCAGCAGTACGGACAAGTAATATTCCTTCTTTTTTTAAAGAAAATTATTATTTAGCAGGCAGTAAATGTGGCTGCACAAGGCTACCCACAGTCCCAGCAGCATCCTTCAGTTGGACAGTTCTCTCCCACAACAGTAAATCAACAGTTTTTCCCTCCTGGCCAACAACAACAACCAGCACAGATGTCTCCAACTGTCGCCCAGACTCCTCCTCAGTATCCTCAACAAGCTGCTTCTCAATACCAACAAGCTCCTGTGCAGATCTCTCCGTCCGTTTATGCTCAGCCTGTCCAACAGCAACAGTATGGATCGGTTCCTCAACAACAGCCACAGCAGCAATCTGTCCCTCCCTCTCCTAATGTGAGTTTTACCAAACATTGACCCTTCGAACGAGTACGAGTTTGAATATCCATTGGCCGGTAAATTTAAAACCTAGTTCCTTTCCAAACATCTTTGAACTTCTTCCTCAAACCTGTTAACTATTTGACAAAAACTATAACTGACTAATATGTCCAACTTTTCGCTATGTGTTTATCACAGTGTTCAGGAGATTATGCTCCCAGTATGAAAACATGTAGACCAAAAATTAGAACAGAGTGCTTTCAACAGAGAATAAGGGGAACTACCAAAATATACGTTTCACTCCCTGTAATTGACGTTTCCACCCTCTTGCTAATGCCATACTCTCATAACCTTTTCATTTTTAATCAACCAAATCTAAACAAGACAGAACTTCTAAAAGAGTGCTCGGAAGAGAGAGCAATTAGATCCGATTCTGTTGGCAGCAGGTGAATTGATCGCTGTTGCCGTGTAAATGGCGGCCGGCGCTAATTGTACCCACCTCTCCTTCCTTTATTTTTCCTTTCAATTTCCAGACGACTGTTCCTCCAAACTATCCGTATCATCAACAACAAGCCGCCTATCCTCCGACCAACAACGTGGCTTATTATCCGAACGCCGATTCAGCTGCTGTGGCCCCACAGGTCCGGTCCTTGTGAAGTGTCGTTCGTGCTGTAATTGTCATCTTTATTTATTTGGGAAACAAAGTAAATTGGAATGGAATTTGTCTTCTTGCTCTTTGTGACGTCGATGCATTCTGCGGATTTGCGACCCTCTCTTTAAACTTTCGCCGAGTCTAATTACCAGCCATTGGCTCGGATCAATGTCTCTTTCAATAGTGCAAAACAGAGAATAACACGTTCGTATTTTGTGGTCTTGCATGTTGATCGACTAACAACCGAGCGTCTAGACAAATATGCCATCGATGCAACACCGAACGATCTACGATGCTTTCACGGTTACGAATGGGACTCAACCGGCTGTCAAGACCGACGTCTACCAGACGCGGCCGCAGACTTCCAACCCCGTGAGTTTCAGAGATATTTGAAAAGAAATGGATCAGTATTTCCCTCTACAAGAAAGTTGCAGGCTCCGGCGAGTCACGCAGCTTGGACGTATCAGTCTCCGATCGAACATATCCAAAGATCGACATCGTTGGGTTCGAGTACTCCACCCGTCATGACACAACCCATCGAGGTTGGTTCAGAAGAAAAGATTCTAACTTTGTTCAGTCCGATCCTCAAAGCCTTATTTTCGCTCCGCCAAATACTGTTCCAACCAATGCTGCCGGCTTCACTTATGACCCGCAATCTGACTACAATCGGTTCGTTTATTCTTATTTTTCTTTACTAAATTCGAGTCAGATCATTGACCAAATGCGCTGGAGATGTCTCACTCAGTGGTTCTCAACTAGTCGCCTTTCTGTACAAGGCGACAACACGACTTCCTCCGGCCAAATGTGAAGGAGTTCAGCTGAAATTACAGCAGTTGAATGACTACGTCAATCAAAGACGACTTTCCGAAGCGTGTCTTCAAAAACTCAACTATCTTGTCGATGGCTAGTTGCTCTTTGAAAACTCTGAAACTGCTACTTCAGCAATCGATCGAGGCTTATACAACGAGGCAGCAACTTTCTTTGATCAGCTCCATTCGCAATTTCCGCAGGAACTTGGCTATTGGGGAGCTGGATTGCGACTACTCGTGAGCGAACTTCGTGGAACCGGCAGAGTCGGGTCTGCTGGTGTTCACGTAAGAAACCAATAAAACATCTGAAAGTTTAGTACTAATTTATTACTGTCACCGGTTTTAAGTCAACAATAACGATAAAAGCAAAGAATTGTACAAATACCCGGAAATGGACTAGATGTCGTGGCTCCGGAAGCGATGGCTACAGACGGTTGAGTCGGCTAAAAAGTTCATCTACTGACAGCGGTTCCTGTCGTGCAACCGGCCTTGGCGGAAGAGATTCGAGTCTGTTCTCTTTGTTTGTCGGTGAGACTCGACTACGGTCCTGTATCTGGAAACAACACTTGGATGGAACAAACTATTCTTGGGGGAAAGTCAACTAAGCAAAAGCAAAGTACCTCTACTGCGGGTGCTCCTTTTACCCGAATTCGTCTCCGAGGCTGCTCTTCTGCAAGTTCTGTCGAAATGCTGATTCTCTCAGAATCCGGCGTCACATTTCCTCGAGATCTCCTCTGTCGACTCGTCATTTGACCTAGAAACAAACAGAAAAGGTTAAGAATAAAAGAGTCGGGTTAATCAACTGAAAAACATGCTATAAAATGAAAACGTACTTGGCCGTGTTCGAAGTCCAGACGCTGGAGTTTTGAGTGTTCGTCCTCCCAACAGAAAATTGTTCAGTTCGGCTCCGCCGTCCATCATTTTTTCAAGCTCGTCGAGGACTCCTGTTCGTTTCAACACATCTGAAATTGACCATTTTCATAATAAGATAACTTCCTAAAAACTGTGTGCATTAAAAAAGCTTTGAAAAATGTAATCAATTGAACGAACCGGCTTGTAATTTGGCTGTCGGCTTTGGTGGCTGAATAACATTGAGTGGCGGTCTCTTGTCTTTCTTCTTTTCCTTCGCCTTCTCTTCCTTCTGTTTCATCTGTTCAAGATCTCTATAGGCCGACTAAACACTCATTTTAAAGTACAATTAAGATTCAGAACAAACCTCGTACTGATCCCTAAAATTTTTCATGTCGGTAAAGAATTGCTCCATCGAGTACTTTTTCGGATCGAATGCATAGAATTTTGTTATGGCTGTCCAGTCGTCTTTCATTTTGTTGTGTAGGGTTTCGACGACGCTATATTCAGACTGTGCTTTTTGTAAGAACGGAGTCATCACTTCTAGGAATCGATCATTTTCGGCTTGTTTCTTACAAGACTTCAGCGCATTTTCCAGCTGAAAATCCTTGAATTTTGAAGAAGAACAGGACCAAACCTTCGCGACCGCTTGTTTCAGCCAGCTGACACCTTTCTGAATCTCGTCGGCATTGATTCTAGCAGCAGCTCCACAGTGATACAAGTCTTCTTGGGCAAATCGAGCCAAGGACTCATCCTTTTTTCTCATAGTTTCCACCATGAAATGCAGAAGTGTCTGGTGGTTCTCGACATCTTTCGTGTCAGCGATCTGCACCAGAAATGAACGAGAAAGAAAAACGACTAAACCTTTGCTAAAACATCCATTTGGAAGCCGTATATGTCCTTGTGAGCTTTCGAAGACTGTCCCATATAATTTCCGAAAAGAAGAGTAAGTTCCAGGAAAGTCTTGAATCCTTTCGATTTTCGCATTGCTTCACAAGCCTCGATTACGCAGCTGAGCTAAAACTTGTACGGCTAAAAGAGGGCAAAGAGACCAAACCCTTTTCAAATCGGTTAAAACTTCCGGCAGCTTCATTTTCAGTATAATGCAGTCTAATCGAACGGGCAGCGCGTTAATCTGAGCCAATGTTGCTACGAACTAAAGCATATTTTAGCTATCATGATATGAAAAGGTAGGTACCTGTTCTCCTTCGGGCATCTCCTCTTCGAAAACTGTCTTATCAACTTCTTTCAGCTTATTCAAAGTTTCAACAGGAGGAAGCGCTGCTCGTAGCTGTTCTATAAGTCCCAAGGTCAGTACTTTTTCGTCAATTGACAGGATACTATTTTTCCACATCGGGAATGCCAGCTTTGCCGAAGCTTGAAGTATTTCTAAACGATATTTTAGAGAGGTTTGGAAAGGAAAGTACCGAGAGACTTCATGATTTTTTCATCCTGGATTATTTGCGGTGTTCTGATTTTCTTCATCTGGGGTCCGCCACGGGCCAATGTGTTGTTCAGAGTTCCTCCAGAAGGCTTTGTGGCAAATCTGTCCTTCAGCTGGTTGAGGATCTTGTCGTTGGCCAGCTTCTCCTCCGCTACTTTGGCCCAGAATGACTCTTGTGGAATGTCTCGCGGATTGATCTAAAACGGAATATAAACTACACCAAAACAAGACTAACAGAGCTGGATCCAAATGGAAACTTCTTCATCGGCACATCCACCAGTCGTCTTTTCTTCTGAGGCAAGTATTCCGGCACCAGTGGAATTGGTGGAGTGCAGCCCATTCCAGGAGGCGGTGGTGGGCCAGGAGCTCCTTTCCCAAGGAAAGGAGGTGGCGGAGGAGCACCTGAACCATTTTATCACCAAGGCTGCTTATTCATCGTACCTGGAGGAGGTGGCGGCGCACCTGGAGGAGCACGTATAAGACCGGAAGGTGGTGGTGGAGGAGGTGGAGGAGCCGGCGGACCACCTAATACGCAAAAGGACTTGGGCTCTGGAAAAAAGGTTACCTGTCACAGCTGGTAGAGGCGGTGGGGGTGGACCACCTGTAACTGGAGGTAAACTGGAAGTACTAGCAGAAGTGGAGCATGGAGGTAGGGTGCACTGTGTCGGAGGAGGCAATGGTGTGGATGGATCAGTGATCTGAACGCGAACGAATGTCTAATGCCACTCCATGATTCTTACATGCTTTCTGAGTGCCTCTACCTCACTTCTGAATTCGGTCAGTTTCTTCCAGTACTGCATCTGCATGGCCACAGCTTCTTGTTTCGCTTGAACAGTCTGTTCCAACTGTTTTGTGATTCCGCTATCTGTCAGTTGTTCGATCATTTCCGAAACCGGCGTCTCAAATCGGAATTGAGCCTTGAAATCGGGATCGGCGCCAGACTTGTGGAAGACAATCTCTCCAATACAGTTCTCGATCAAACGGAAGTAAGCCAGTCTGAAATCGACGTTCGAAACGGCCTCAATCTGGAAAATACCTCTGGGAATGGTGTTCTGGGATCAGCATCAGATGCTGTAACATGCTCAGGAACACAGGTTCAACGGCTGTTTGTTCCGATGAAGAGGCTACCATCTCGTAACAGCCATCCAATGTACTATAGTCTCCTTTGCTGAACAAATTGGTTAGAAGAAGTAAGGAGAAGGATATACATGGATTCGAATTTGCTGAACAACTCGTTGAGATCGTCATCTTTGCTGTGTAAGAAATTCTCGTACTGAGCGTGTACCTTGGGAACCTTTTCGTCAAGATCTTCAATTTTCTAAAGAAGAGGTTAAACTAAGAATGAAAGAACATTTACTTGAATGTAGGTACCCAAACCGTCCCGATACAACTCGCTCCGAAGTCGCATTCGCATCTGCCAGGATAAGTCGTCATTGAACGATTCCGTCGAATTGCTTAGCAGAACATTGATGATGAGAAGTAATCGTTGCTAAAACTTTTCCAGTATTTCGATAAATGAGAGGCCTTACCAAGGTATCAGTTTCTTGAATGGTCGTACAGAACTCTAGACAGCCAAGAATCGGCTTGAAACGAGCTTGCTGATTCTTCGCTCCAAACAGCGTGAGCTCTTTCATAATCTTTGCTGCTCTGAAAAAACGAAATGAGTTGAAAAAAAAATCAACGACGAACCCGGAAAGTTCAAAGTGAGCTCCTTCAATGGTTCCTGGCCGAAGCATGGCGATAGGCGCGAATATATTTAGAATATCTCTTCTCAACTTCATCATCGAGTCCGTCTGGGCACGCTCATTTAGAAAGGACAGAAGTTCGAGCAATTGAAGGATGACTTGATTGCCGTCACGGAGAACAAGGTCTAAGCCAGGCTGAAAGTCTTTTTAGCAAACGAGTGGAAATAACACTAACATAAGTATTCAATATGCATCGGACAGTATTCACGAGCAAGGATACCAACCCGAAAAGATTATTTGACTGGTGATCTCTCTCGAAGGAGGTTATCTGAAGTTGTATTGTTTGATAAAGAGGAAATATAAGGCTTACACTAGATATTAGATTCCCTAAAATGGCCAGGCCGTTGTTTCGATGTTCAGGGCCTAAAATGGTCGTAGCGAACTAAAAGCAGGCTAGTGAGAGGGAAAACATTGCAAGAACTAACCTCTTGAACTTGATGTAAAGTTCCATGCTTCAAAACCCGATAGCATTCGTCCACTTTGGCTTCATTGGTCTTCACAGCCGATTCCGAATCTATTTTCAGTTGTAACAGCATGGTGATTAGCTGGCGAGGAGACTAGACTTTCGTTAAAAACTGAAAATCTGATAATTACCTTTTTCGAGCTGGATTGCTGGTCCTTTTGAAGAGTCTGCTGGTTCAGCTGTATAAGTTGCTTCATTGCGTCTAGATTCATTGCGTTGATCGCATCAGGATTTAGATTTCTTTCTTTCTGAAAACAAGACACGAGTTTAGTTACAAAAGAATTCCAAGAGGGTTTTAAAGGACAAAGGACGAACCATTACTTCAGCCGCCAAGCGTTTGATCTCCTCCAGATCGAGTTTGTTGACGTCGAGAGCTTCGTAGCCAGAAGACGAACTGTCATTGCTGATTTTGTCCTCTTCCTGAAAAAAGATTCATAAGATTCCTGTTCATTATATCTACCGCTCGTTCCCCATGTAATCTTTTTTGAATAGATTTCTTTATTCTTTTCGAAGTGAACATGTCAGTCCACTTGCTTTCTTCCACTTTCGGACTTCGTCTATTAGCAAAGTCGCTGTAACCGCCGGCATGCACAGAATGTCGTTCATTGCTCCGACGACGAAAATTTGGATCGTTGGGTCGAAGGAAAACTGGAGGACCATCACTTAAGACGGAATTCCGTTGCCATGCCGAACTGTGTCCGGCCTCAGAATAGTCAGCTTTTGGACAACAAAATGTCTGTTTACTCGAGTCAGAATCGCTCTCAGTCATTTCTGAACGGAAGTATAGTCAAATAAAGTATATTGAAGAGAGATCTGATAGTTAGGAAAGTGATCGATTGAATCGGGGTTGCGCCGAGGGAATGATAGTTCTTTTGGCGGAGACAGATGCGCGGTCGGCTGGCAAAATGAATATTGACCATGTGTGAATAACACGCAATAGTTAACAGGTGGTCGAATATGATGTGAGGCCAAGTAGGAAAACTGTATGCATGACGCAGATCAAACAAAGGTTTGATCATCCTCAACCACACCTTCTACGAAAAGAGGAGAAAAGAGAGGGACGCACAATTGGCACCTATCTTGTGTCCTGTACAAGATGGGTCACAGGGCATTAATAATCGAAAGCAACACACCCAGACACGTAGCATCATGTTTTTTAGATCATGACGAGGACGCATTAAACGGTTAAAATGATTCAAATCAAAAATTGTGGATTGAATCAAAAGTGTTGCTGGATAGATTTCAGCTGATATTCTCCTTGCCAACAAGAAATGAAAAGGAAACAGCTGATGGTAGACCGACGGCTCTAGAGTGCAGTTGGCGCCAAACTGGCCATTCAAACAACCTCTGGGTCGACCTTGGAACACTGCTTGGCATTCTCTACTTTGTTGTTTCAAAAGAGCTTCCCATGCAGCAAATCGCAAAATTATATAACTTTGATACACGTCAATCGCATCGTGTCATATTCAAAGATGAAAAAGAAACTAACCCCTACAATGTAGCTGACGCCCAGATTCTTCGCTCTCTCCTTTTTCTTCGACTTGAACATAACTGAAAGAAAACTGCATAAAATAGAACAAGGTGGAGAGAGAAATTTGTGAATCATTGACGTTAATGAAAGATTTTTCGGCGTTTGTTTATCGTTTCTCTCGAGATGGAGAACACTATTTTAACTAGTTTTCTATCTTAATTCCGACCAACTTTGACAACAAAATGGCAAAATAAAATAGGAAGTACTTAGCATGAAGCAATAAAAACTTGGGGCCTAAACTTCTTGAAAGAAGACCCGCCGAAGCTTGGCGCAATTTCAAAAAATTCGAATGTTGTGTCTTTCGGATGGATGAGAGGCGTTTTTTATTTGATCAGATGTTTAGACAAAGACAATTTCCCATCTGAAAAAGACAGTTATTGGAACAGACTGTTCTCCATAATGAAAAACTGGTCCTATGCCGCCAAAAATCGCTCGGATTTGCAACGAAGCGGAACGTTTGAGGCTGTACAGTTCGGTCACTTTCAGCTAGGCTTTACTCTGAATATATTCTGCTACTTTCTCCTTGGATGATGTTACAAGAATAAAGAAATGTTCATAGAGAAGACTTTATTGACATGTTTGAATACATCTGTTCGGATCACAATAGGTTTTGTTCAATAGCTTTTACATTCAAATGAGAGATGAGAGTGTAACACAGACGAAGTGAGAGGGTTCTTGTAGAGTTAGTAGGGAGTGTAGCGGGCACCTTTACTCGACGGAGGAGGAGCAGGTTGACTCGACTGAGACTGAGTCGACGCTTTCAGAAGAGGACCACCGATCAACACACTGAACAGCACACATTAAAAAGGAAGAAAGTTGAGGAAAGCGATTGATTGACATGCGACACAGAGGTTCTCTCGAATTATAGCGGCAAAAAAAGAATAGAAGAAGAAGAGAAGAGAGACAGCTACCTGTTGTTCATGGCTGCGTACTGATTGAGCAATTCTAGCTGTTTCTCCTCACTCCAAGTCTTGTCCGTCATCGCGCCTGGCAGAATCAACCCACCGTTCAGCATGGCCGAATAGTCTCCCACTGGAAATGCTATAAAATGACTTGTAAATGAGATTAGAATGTATTGAAAGACGGAATTTGAACTACTCAACGGGTCGTTCTGTTCCACAGGTCTCACGTCTATACTATTATCCTTCTGGTACTATTCAGTCAGGCGTACGGGATATATGTTTGAGATCTATCCAAATTCGGGAGATTTTCTCTTGTTTTGACCCAAATTCGAGCGAAGAACAACCCAACAAAACTGATTATTCAAAGAGATCTATAGAAAGAAGAGTGTTAGAGAACAATTTGAACAAAACGACCAGTTTGAACACGGACTGCACATGTCGGAAGGTGTGACTCTCTGCCCTGACGTTACTAGCTCGACATTTTAACGTGAAGAAATAGATAGCTGTGGGTAAGGTGAACTGAGAAAGAGAGAAAGAAATAGAGGAACGTCACAGATGGTGTCGCCCGCGCGACATGCAGAGTCCTTGTGTTTGTGTGAGAATAGAGGGAAGGAGAGGATACCTTGGGTCATGGTGGGTTGAAGGAATGCTGCGGCAGATGTGGCTCCATAAGCCGAAGGGAGAGTGGCACCTCGCAGCTGAAACAGAAGATAGGAGGAAAGAGGAGGAACGGTAGGGAAGATGGTCCCGAAGGGCATTCCACGAGGGTCGGACGTGCGGGAGACGGAAGAAAGAAAACGAACCTCGGCTGGATAGACTGTTGCCTGCTGCAACATTTGCTGTTGAAGAATGGCTGTGGCTAGTTGTTGTTGTTGGAGAGCCGCTGCTTGAGCAGCTGACGTCACCAAAGCTTTGCTCCAAGTCGGTTTCGGTTGGAACGGAATCGTGGTTCCCTTCGGTGGAGCCTATAACTACCTGTTTGGAACTCTCTCCGCTATTCCCCCAGTAAATCTCTATCTCCTGCCGACCAATATAGTCTTTGAAGTGCCCTCGAGTGTCCAATTAAGCCGTCCGAAAAGAAAAAGCTCCGCCCGTGGATACAATTAGCTCCGCGTCAGCTATCTCACCTCTAGAAGTATTTGGGAGACTTGTTGGATACAGAGGATGATGGCGTCGGCAGTTCCGGAGATTGTGACTGCTCTCTCCGTCGAGTGAGGAAGCATTTCCGAGGCTACTTGGATCGAGGCACCTGTGGCCTGAAAAGGTCTTGTCAGAACACCCTCTTTTTGTCCCGAGCAGCTGCGCAAAAAGCTAAGCCGACTGACGTTTGGAGTGACCTTACACTTTATGAAATTCGAGAGTCCCTCTCTTCCTGCCGTCGGATTAATGGACGGTATTCTGATGGCAAAACCCTCTATGAGTGGTCGGCCGACCGCACACAGAGCCCCAAATCACAAATATTTGCACACGAACCGAGGGGTGGGGAAGATGGAAGGAAAGCCACAGAAAGCCCAGAGAGCTCTGACACGTGACCAGCGGGAGATCAAGAGTCGAATACGAGCTCTTGTTGGAAATGTTGGTCTTTAGTTGAGCCCTTCCATGATTTCTTTTCCTATTCACCTCTCTGATTTCCTTGATTTTCGAGCCACCCTTTCCAATCAACGATCCACATTGTGTAGCCGGTACAATAAGTCTCATGGTGATGGGAGGTTTCGGTACGGAGTTGGGCAAGGCCAGCATATCCTGAAAGAAGAGTCTATGAGGCTATTAGGGCTGATTGTCTCTCGGTCACCGGATCCTGTCACAGCCTCGAAATTCGAGACCGAGCACATTAGCGGCCGACTCTCTGACCGTAATTTTCTCTCGACAAAAATAAAAAGTCTCACCTCTTCAAACTTGTTGCAAATCATCTCAAAGGCTTTGTTTATCGTGCTGAGACTGCCAGTAACGGTCACAATTCGCTCTGGACAAGACCCATCGGAAATGTTCACTTTGGCACCAGACTCTTCGCGAATCTTCTTCACCTGATCTCCTCGTTTGCCGATTATACTACCGACTTCCTGAAAGAGTTACCTAGAAATGGAAACTGCGAAAAAAACTACCTTTCCTTGCATCAAAAGACGAATGGTTAGAATGAGATTTACGCTGGGAGTAGAGCCGGGAGAATTGCTGGACGATGGGTCACCCGAGTGGTCCAGTTGAGCACTGAAATTATGCTTTCAGTTGTGACAAAATTGAGAGAAGAATTGTGAATTTTTAAGTCATGACTTACCTTGTGGAGGAAGGATAAAGCTGTGTGACTGGAGCTCCGGTATAAGCTGAAGATGGCAGAACGCCGAATTGCACAAAAGACCCGTTTAAATCCATCTGAGTATCCTCGTATGAAATGGGAGGACCCGCAGTTCACAACACTGAAAGAGTACAGTAAGAAGACGTTTCAAAGGAGTCTCGAGAGTCATCGATAAGATAAGGAATCGATCATGTTTGCCAAAGTGCCTTCAGAAGAGGATCGGACCCAAATGTGTCGGATTAGAGAAAGAGGGAGGCGCGAAGCCCCAAAAAGAAGAGAGGATCAGTGAAAACAAATCTGGGAAGAAGCTACCCGAGAGCCGGAGAGAGAAAGAGAAGGGGACCACTTGTCTGAAACATGATCCCCCACTCTCTCGGCTTGTGCCCCTCTGAGCTCCAGAGAGAGGACACGTTAAAAGGCCTAATCTGTCGAGAATGAGGTTTTATCGAGAGAAAAGGGACACTTTTGACAGTGAGAAAAGACGATAAGGCCGAGGTGACTCTGGATAACGAGCAACGATCGTAAAGTCAAAGTACTGAAGTGAGTTGGAGAATTTGGGGGCAAGTTCTGTGTTTCAGTGTTAGAAAGAGGGGTAATCTTCGAAAATATGTTACTTTTAACAGAGAAATGAAACAAAATAGAGTGAACTGCAGATTGATAGCCGCTGAATGGCTGGCATTCTCACAATCAAACGCTATAATTCAGTGCACGACATTTTCAGACAAAGAGAAGAGTGGGAGGTAAACGAGATGAATTTGAAAAGTAAACTGGACGGCTGGGCTGCCCGAAAGCTGACAAAGTGTTGCTGAACAAACAGAAAGAAAGGAATCAAAACGTGGCCTCCTTTTGAGAGTTTGTTTAGAGACTCGAAGGACTGCCATTGGCAGGTGCCAGCTGGAAGACTCGCTAATTGTCTGATTGGGTCTCCTCTTCAAGGCAACTAATGCATTGAAAGAGACAACCGTAATCCTAGAGGGAACATTACTCGAGGAAAAGAGCAGGTAATTTGTCCAGTCAATCGATGAGGCTTGGCGAAGGACGACGACCGCCCGGGACTGGGCAAACAGAAGCTGATAGTGAGGGCTGGAACTGTGCCAATAGAGGACGAGGCTAAGAGAAACAAGGTCTTTTTTCTCCGTTTTCTTACTCTTATAAAGAAAACTATTTTCGAACCAAGTATTTCACAGTGGGAAGGTGAGAAGAGAATCTAGACGACTGCTGTACGAATATCGGAAATGCGTCAGATCTCTTCCAAAGCCAGTCTATCCGCCTATGGAAATCCTCTTCTATGATTCCTCAAATGTTCCGAAGAGAGCCAGTGTGTCCTCAATAGAGAGAGGACCCTAATAAACAATTAACGCATCCTCTTCTTATCTTCCGACACGTTCATATCAGAAAGGACAGTTTCTTTTGGACGATACGATAAAAGAGAAAATTCTTAGAGAGACGGTGGTCGAGCAGGGTCAAATGAGGGCAAATATTGGACGGCGTGGTCGTCTAATCCCTGTTGAAGGGAAGGATCGGAAGGACTGGTGACAACCTAGTACTATTCCGGACTGGAAGCCATCTGTTCGTCGGGATATTGTGACGCGACCAAACCGGAAATTATGTGTTCGTGAAAAGAGCAAATATAATGGCACGGAAGGAGATAGATCGGGAACAGATGAAGTTTTTTGCCGAATTCCCTCTGTTTATTTACTGGAACCCTCTGTCCCTCTGCCTAAACGGATATAAGTCGATTTCTTCTGAGGATTGCCGTGGGAGTCTGACGGCAGATGGACTCGTTACGTGCCAATGGCATCCTTTGGACCATTATTCATCTCTACAACAATTGACGTTAGGTGTGAGTCTTCTACGACATTGTTACTCAGTTGAAACCTAGAAGATGAGAGGCGTTACAAACTACTCTATGAGGATCAAGAGAACATCGTCGAAGTTCGAAAAAGGAGAAAGATTTCTTTTTAATGGGAGGAGAGGCTAGATCGTGATGTCGCAATATTTAATGCTCTGTCGCACAAACACAAGGAGAACATGACACGGCCGGAGGGGACGAGTTGGCCATCGACATAAAGTCGTTTTTAAAGCAGAGAAACGCAATTGTCAAGAATAAGGAAAAATAGATTTTTCTCCCGGACGAGGTGTCTGAACTCGTTCAGAACGTCTAATTTGGTCCTCTACAAGGTAGTTATTTCGGAGAAGGGTGTGAATCTGACAACGATCGAAGAGAATTATCTTAAAATGAGTTAACACGCAAAAGAGCGACAGACAGCCGAGATGGATGAGCTGTCAGTAGAAGAGACCGCCAGCAGGTGAGCAGCCGGAACACTCTTTATGATTTATAATCATGGCTCGTCATTAAACACTAGCTTCTTCTTCCCGCTGAAAGGAAGCGAGTCGTACAAGAAACAATCAAGCAAGACGGACTAATTATCAAATAAGCGGGGGAGCCAAGTGGTCCGGGAGACTCGGCCTAATGAGAAGGGGACAAAGCTGAGGTGGCGCTGAAATATTCATAAGGCGACTCTCAGTTTGAAGCACCCCCAAATCAGCTATGCGTTAGCCGAAAATCAGGTTGCCGAGTCGGTGGACCTGGAGTCATATTTATATATTAACAAGCGAGGTATTTTACAAAAAAAAGGTGAGACGAAATAACCAAACCTCGTGGGAATGGACAAAATAACCCGTTCATAATACCATAACTATCATCTTTTTTTTTAAAAGTTCTTCGCAGCGAGGACACGACAATCCAAGAGGCCATCATCGCCGACATCTAGTTTCAGTTCTGCAAGAAAGTCAGACAACTCGTCTTCTTGCATGGAAAGAAATCCAGCTGCTGTTTTGACTGAAATATTCGGTCGGTACCTGAAACAGAATAAATTAGAAAACCGACAACCAAAACATACCCTTGGAACATTGTCTTTAGTGCTCTTTTCCTCTCGCGTTCAACAAAAAGGTCCATCAAAAAGCCACACATGTACGGAGGTTTCTTAAACTTGGAGTTAAACCAGAAAATGGCAAAGAAACCCACATCAAACAATCTGAAAAGTTTAACGTAATTGTTTTGACTGACTGCTTGTCGAACTTTCTGAGCGAAGACGATGCATTTGTTTTCATGCATTTCCGGAGTAAGGCCTGAATACTGATAAGCTTCAAGAAAACACCTTACCTTTCAGAAGAGTACTAATATCGAGAGAATTGTCCATCGCGATATAATACAATAATCGATAAGCTACAAACTCGGCTTGATTGGGACAATCTTCGATCTCAGAATATAACAGCTTCAACTGACTTTGACACTAAAAGAAGTTATAGCCATATTGAAATAGTGGAAATTACCTTGTTGAACTCTTCTCTGTCTTTGTTTTCGAGGGAGATTCTGGCGTTGATCTCATAAACCTGAACAGTGAAAGCATTCCGTATACGCTGAACCGTAAGATCTTGTCTGAAAGATGTCGATAAAAATTAGAGCTTTAACAACCTGATAGATCGTAGCTGATCCGAGAGATAACGATACTCGGCCTTCTTTATATACTTCTGCTTCACATTGTCCAACGACAGCCTCAAAATCTCCAGCGGTCTTACCTGACTAGGATCTGGGGCCTACAAAAATCATAAGTTGGTGTTAAAAAGGAAAACTACAGCTGTGAGCCTGAAGAAGCTTTTCTCAATGTTCTGACAAGTTCCTCGAACAAGACGGACTCTTACAGGTCGAACGGTAGATGCTTGAACGGCGCGAGCAGTGTCCTCAGCAAATCGGCGGGCTCTTTCCTGTTTCCGGTTGGCATCGGTTTCAATAGACCACTTGTTCTGGTTCTTCTGATCTTGCATCTGCTTCAGTTTTCTGTCCTGCTTCTTCTGAGCTTTGGTCTTCTTCTTACCAACTGATGTCGATGAAGTGGAACTCTGTAAGAAAGCAATTATGAAAATGATGTTTGGTATAAAAAAATTGAAATAGAAATCAAGGCAGGGGCCCCTTTTCCACCTTTATCTCGATGAAAGACTCAAGACTCGAACTTCGACGCCCTCTCTTGGTAGAGCTATCGTTCGAAGGGCTTGGACTACGTTTCCCGTTACGGGAAGGACCGCCTCTCTGATACGGCTGCTGCTTAGTCGAGGTGTTATGGGAAAACTTGGCACGGATTTCCGCTGCCGGTGTCCACATTCCACCAGGAACAACATAATTTCGTTCACTGGGCAGAGGCTCTCTGTCCCATGGAACCGCATTCACCGTGCCAGCATCACACAAAGGTTTCAAACGCTTCTGGATATACTCTTGTGTCTTCTGCCTATCTTCCGCATCCTGGCAGGCCTCGTAGGCACGTTGAACCCAACGTCTGAAAACTTTCGATTAGTATAAACATAGCTGAAACCAAAAATTACGATGCAAGAAACTCACTTTGCACTATCGGGCAGAGCTCCTGTACCAGGTGGCGGCATGTATCTGCCATTCTTAGCGGGGACGAAAGTCGAATTCAAATTGCCGGGCAATATTTGCGCGTTATTTCCAAGCGCGAACGGTTGAAACTTCGCTTGCCCAACGGGCTGCATGTTTCCTCCGGTCTGCTTGTTCCATTGTTGTTGCTTTTGCCAGTTATTTCCTTGAAATTTGTTCTGGTTCCACTGTTTTTGCTGTTGTTGATATGGCGGACCCTGACTGTACTGGGGAGGAACAGCTCCGTATGAATGAGACATCGTTTGGTAAGGAAGAGAAGGAGGAGCACCAGGCGTACCGTAAAATTGTTGAGCCAACCAGGGGTAGCAGGAAGGAGCTGAAGGCTGAGGAGTAGAATACCATCCCGGGAGCTTGTTTGGAGCGACCTGAACAAGTTCATTGATAGGAAATATCCATTCTTCTAGTATACCTTTTGTAGAGCTTGTTGTGCCCTTTGCCAAGCTTCGGGATTTCCAGCAACTGACGGAGCCGGAGGATCATTCATCGCTGGCATAGGAATAGACGAAATATCACTGAAAAAATACATTTGTAAGGTAAAAAAGAACACTAAAACCATAATTTGTTCAATAATAACGAACAAATAACTCACTTATCCATTTCAGACTTATTATGCGGAGAAAATCAGCACGTTTTAGAAGACTAGAAGTCAAAAAATACCAATTCTGTAAATTTGTTCGGAATACTGTACAAAAGCTTGCAAGTGAGAAGAGGTGTATCCAGGCTTGTTGATTTTGCGGCGCAGCGCCGCAGGATTCAGCGCTGGTCAAACAGGCGCGCCGCGCCGCAGAGGAATTTGAGAAACAAAATAGGGGTTGTTCTGCAGTAGGCACCTCCCTTCGTTCAAACATTTTTGGCGCGAATTCCCAAACTGGCCTGAAATTGCGTTTTTCACCATTTTCCTTTCTTTTTTCACATTTTTAAGCGTGTTAAATGAATTTAGCGTGTAAACCAGCCCTCTAGATGTAGAAATTGGTCGAAAATAGCCAGAAATGAAAGACAAGTGTTCGAGGACGGCTTATATAAAGCAAGCGTCGGCTTCGTGATATTTTCGACTAACTCACACGTCATGGTGGTTACTTTACACGCTGAATTCGATAAACTTGGTTATAAATGGGAATAATAGAAGAAAAATGGTGAAAACGCAAGTTTACGATTGTTTGCACGAAGGGAGGCGCCTACTGCAGTACAACCAAAATAGGTTTTTGCATTTTTAAATGCTTTATACTTATTTTTCCGACTTCTAGGTCGTTTTAATCGATTCAGCGTGAAAAAATACCCTAGAAAGATCTAAATTTGAGGTGAAAACATGGAGAAGTGGAAGAATACACAGTTTTTCAATCATTTTGCCTCTTTCTAAGGGTTTTCTCTTCAATTTTTTGCCGGAGGAGACCTTTCTAGGGTATTTTTTCACGCTGAATCGATTAAAACGACCTAGAAGTCGAAAAAATTAGTATAAAGCAATTAAAAATGCAAAAACCTATTTTGTTTCTTAAATTCCTTTGCGGCGCGGCGCGCCTCTGTGGCCAGCGCTGAATCCTGCGGCGCGGCGCGCATCTAGATCGGAGCACTGAATTCTGCGGTGCGGCACAGCAAATAGAGCCTGGGTGAATCGAAGATGTTTAGTTTATGAAAACGACTCTACGATGAAAATGGGTCTTAGAGAAACTAAACGTTTAGCGAAATGACCAGCATTTCGAAACAGCTTTTTATGAGGAGTGATAACTTCGTCCGCTTTTTCACAAAAGGTAAGCGACGCTTTTAATGAAAAAGAACAGCTATTTTACAAGAAAATTAAAAAACGGGGAGAAAAAAAATAAAAAAAGAAGAAGCGGAGGACCAGTTGATCGACGACCATTTCAGCCACTTTTCTTGGCTGACGCAAAACTGCGTACATATTTTTGCGTAGGCGGCGCAACTCCAATTCACTGGAACCACACAGGGGACACTCGTTCAGAAAAGGGTTTATTATTAGTTATTTTGTTAATTCCAGTAGTCTATTGTCCTTGACTTTCTTGTCTCCGTTTGGCCTCCATCTCCATCAACTGTTTCTCATTTGAGAAATTGTGGCCAGCAAGTTGCAAGATTGTCTGAAAGAACAAAATGCACATACAGAAACCTGGAATACTCTTCGCATTCTTCTGCTTATGTACACATTTGGAATGCCTAATAACTAATCGTACCGGGTGAAGTTTGAAATATTGGCTGCTAGGCAGCCTAAATCCGTACATAAGTGTTCCGCAGTGAAGGGTATTTCGAGTTTTATACTTTTGAACCTACTTTATCTGGATTGTCGTCCCAGTTGCCCGGAAGAGGTACTTTCTTATTTCGCTCCGCCTGTTGGCCCTGCCAGTCCTTCAACTTCTTCAGTTCGTTCAGAGTATCGGAACTTGAACAGCCCCAGACCTACAAAATGTACTCAACGAAGAATGGCTTTTTCTCACTTCAATCGCCTCCACATTCGACATATCCTTGTCGATTTGCATGATTTCTTTGAAGGAAAGTCCCATCGACGCGGCTCTCATCTTGAAGTTACAGTAAATCGAGTTGGTACAGTCTTGTATCCTCATAATCCTCGGATACACCTCCATAAACATTGCGTTTACGCCTCCGAATCGATTACCGCTGTGTCTGAAATGGGTTCGTCAAGAGGATTGAAAGGGGGTCACCTCCATTCTTGATCGGATGCCAGAATGAATTTGCTCTTATCCTGCATCTGGAAAATTGCGACCGTGGGACCACGATAATCGATGACATTCGCATCGAACCGGTTAATACTGATTCCATCATTAGCTGAACTGTATAGAGACGTCCACTTGGATGTGTCTCCCGGTATCACCTATACTATCACTTCTTATAAGTTCATGTTCTCTCACCTTTGGAAAGTAAATGACTGGAAGAGAACACTTAACAAACCACATTTCCAGGGGCGTCAAAATGTTCGATTCGTACACGTAATAGATCTGAACTCTTCGGATAAAATATTCTTTTTGACTACTTACTCTCTTATAGTCACAAAGTTTCTCCTGAACAAGAAACTGAACTCCCTCGCAGAGTCTCGGTGCTTCTTGATTGACCCAGGCATGGATGTCCAGATGTTCCTTTTTCTTTTTCTGAAGCCAGTACAAATTGGATACGCAAACTGACTAGATCTTCCTCGAGAGTTTTCCTGAAATGTTCGTCGGCATCGCTCGTAACCACTCCGGCAGACTCGGAACAGACTTTGATCAAAGTCTTCTCCGGCTTCAAAACTGGGAGAAAACATTGTTTCTTCCAAAACGACAAAAACTTACTGGAAGTGTAGAAACTGCTGTTCTCTCCCAACAGAGGATGAGCCTTCTTTTCAAACTCATCCACAGTTATGCCATGACCTTTTCCATTATCTGCTGACAAATAGTCCCATAGACAAACGGCCAGTTCTTCCCCAAAAGTGTACTGAACTTTCGATTGAGAACAATATTATTTCAAACCACCTTGAGATCTTCAAAGACCAATTCTTCATTGGAAGTCAATCTGCCGAAGGCCTCGGTTATTTTCTCGTCTCTCTTTGACGACTTTTTCTCCTGGCTGTGATGATGATGCGATTCTTTGTTTCCCATTGTAAACTAAAGTATGTTTATACAGAAAAGAAATAGCGGGTAAGGCTGCCAAAAACAGAATCGATATCTATCTCGCGCTTCATGGACGCGATAGGAAAACAATGCTCACCAGACGACTTCGTCGCCTGGCGGGGTCGTAATTTATTTTGACTGATCTTTACCGTGTTCTAAAACTTTCTATTTGACTCTAAAACAATAGAAACCAAAGTCTGTAAAACTCCAAGTTCGAAGTGCCTTGCTATCTAATCCTGACAACTTTTGACTTGCTACGACGATTCTCGTGGCCACGGAAGAAACAGACAGAGTCAGCCACAGACAGACAGTAGTCTAGATAATATGAAGGTAGACTTTCTCTAACATTTCTGTTTTCGAAACGAGAGGAGACAAGATCTAAACGGCCGAATGACGTTCTGAGGAGAATAACATCATCGAATAACAGAGAAATTCAAATAGAAACGAATGATGAGGACAATAGTAAACAGCTGACATCATAACCTTCGGACTTTAAAAGTCAACAGACCGACCGATGACTACCAGTCGGGGCTTATCGTCTACTACTATCTGCATCCAGTATACAAGTTGCGAATAGCATATGTTGGGTTAGAGTTTTTTACTGACCAGTGGAATGAGCGATAAAAATGAACTTGTTTTCTGTTCAGAAAAGAATCCAAGCAGACTGATGTGATTCAGGGACCGAATTTTATCTGAACTGCAAGAGTTTGCTAGGATGAGAATCTCGTGCGACAACCTAGCGTGTTTCACCTCTTTTCAGATGAATGGAAACTGAACAGTTTGGAAGAAAGTGAGTTTATTATGATGTAAAAGCTCTTTTACCAGTCAGACAACCTGTACATTCCCGTCGATCGTGGCCAAATTTTCCACAGCTGCTTTGATCTCGTCCAACGGCATCCGTTCTTTTGGTTCAGCCTTGAGAATTTTTCGGATGACGTCTTTCAATTGATTGTCGTATCTGAATTGTTTTTTCTTCTGCAAAAAAAACAGGAAACATACGGAGCATCGGTCGAATAATTGATTTTGTGAGGAGATTGAGAGGCCAAGGCAACACTGTCTCCTCTCTCGTAGGCGAGTTCGAAAGGCGAGACGAAATAGCACAGAGCGTAGATGCAACATCCCAACGACTGAAGGTTCGCGAATAATTCAAAGAAAGTAAGAAAAAACCCATAGATCAGCCTTCTCGTCAATGACTGTTCCGATGTCACAGGAGAATAGTTCCGGAGCTCTGTAGGGCATACTGCAGTTCTCGGCACAGTCGTCGATCATCTTCTGTCGCGTCTTCGCATCCCCGATCACCAGAGGAATCTTCATGACCGATCCGAAATCCATCAGAAGAGCGGATCCCATCTCGTCGATTATCAGATTGGCCGTCTTGAGGTCTCTATGAGCCACACCGTGAGAATGGACAACTGACAGTGCAGAACACAGGTCGAGCGTGTACTTGACCACCTACAATGACTTTGTTTTCGAACAAATAGATGTTCTTACCTGAGACTGTCGCAGATATTCATTGTTTTTCCTCCTCTTGAGCAGCATATCCGCGACAGTTCCATGACTGTAGAAGGGAAAGACGAGATGCAGGAAAGAGTCCAATTCGATCAGAGCCAACAGAGGCACAATGTTCGATGACTTCTCGGCTAATTTGTGCTGTTCCGCCTAAACAAAAAAAAAGGTTTAAAACATAAATCGAACCTCAAATCGGACCTTGGCTTCGTCTGCCGGCTGAGTTATCTGTATCTTTTTGACGGCGTACTTCTCCCGACTGTCGACATCTTCACAGAGAAAGACTTGACTGAATCCTCCTTCAGCGAGCAGCTCTGATATATGTATCCTCACGCCATCTCCAGAAAGATCTACGCCCGAAGACCAAGCACATCCCATAACAAAAGTGCTTTTATTGAATAACTCTTGACTTGTCAAGTATTTTCTGGGAAAACCAGAGTTTGGAAGAAGCACGCTTTCACAAAGAGTTCATTATGGCAAGAGAGTAAAGCTTGATTATGCACCAGGAGAGATTTAAGGCAAGTGAGAGACTCGTGAAAGAGATAAAGCGTAACAAAAATAAGTTAGAGTTCGTCCTTTAAAGGAGCAGAGAGATTGAAAAAAGAAGAGTTCTCCGTATCAGTCACATATCCTACGTCGTGAGTATATTTTTGCGGAAAGACCACCAGAGGATAGATAGTATAGGCATCGAGGTTACGGACGGGGAAGTGAGTCATCCAGTTCTGAAAAAAACTTTTCTCTAGAGTTCACCTTGTCAGACCTGTTTTGGATGTCTATCGAACATGATGGGAAGATATTCGTCCACTGGAACTAGTCTATCCAACGGCTTCGGTGCTAGCAATTTCTCTGCTCCGGAATAACTCAACAGATAACCGAGTGTCCAATATGAATACCCAACTGTACTCAAATGCCTGTGAGCAGGAATCCATTGGTCCTAAAACTATCTTCTTTTGACTCTCATAAGTATTCACCTCATCGGTATCCATCTTCTTTCTGCCCAAATAGATCAGATCCCAGTCTCTATTGGAAACATCCAAGTCCTCCAGAACTTCCTTGACTCTTTCCATTCCGTCTATCGAAAACCGGAGATCGTCTTCGAACACGATGACTCTCTTCAGCTTCTCGACAACAACTTCTTTCCAAATCCTGTGATGACTGAGGAAACACCCGATTTCTCCAGTCTTGAGAGGTCTTTTCGTGATTGGATCTTCATAACCCGGGATGGGAGTGATTTTTACAGCGGAGGATAGGTTATGGCCATCAGTTGCTTCCAAAAGAGTGTAGTCAATTCCCAAAACCTGGAAAATTTTGGCCATTTTCTTCAGTCTGTCCGGACGTCTTTTCAGATTGATCAAGTAGATTCTGTCAACGTTCCAATGATCTGCATCGGGGGTCCAGGGTCTGACTGTTCTCGAGTAAATTGGGAAAGCAGCATCGTCAGCAATCAGATCACATAGATGATAACGGACCTGAATCCATTTTCCAGAAGATTCTCAGACTCACAAGTCTTCTCTGATGTGGCAAGTCGAGTAAATCGCTGAAGTAGACCCCATGATAATGTTCAGAATCCAGATAAATTTTGACGCCCATTCTACGGGCAGATTCATAGAAAACCTGAGCTAATAGCCTGTTTGTCAATGTTTAACTCACATCCAAACACTCGTCGCTTCCTTTGAAGTTTGGCAAATTCTGCGAGTCGAAAGTCAGATAGGAACTGTCCATCTGCGATAGTTGTATGAGCATTGGGAAGTGTGCCGCAAAGATCTAGAACATCATATCTGTTTCGTAATAGAAACCTACTTCTATTCTGGCTTCTTCGCCTTCTGGAGCATCGTCGATGTTTACCGGTTCTTCCCGTCCAGCTGCTCCCATCAGAGCCACAACTACCACATGCTCCATCTCTGACGAGAGGTCCTGTTTAGTTCAGTTATTCATTTTGCGGTAATCAAACCTGTAAGATCTTCTCGTTCCTTATCAAGTTGTTTCCAGTTGTTATCAAAACTTTTGAAGATTTTTTCAGTCGAGCATTCCGAAGAGCCATTTCTCCCCAGTTTTCAGCGTCTTCAACAATGTTCACAGACGAAAATAGACTGCTAACTGTCGATTTCCACCTGGGGCAGTTTGGTTAGTTGGTTAAATTTCACTCACCAGTGAACTTGCTCTCTCGTAGTGTCTTCTTTGCCCAAAAAGTGTATTTCAAGATGAACTCGACTCTTCGGATACTCTAGATTTTCCAAAGTTCCGAGAAGATACGGGAGAATATGGGCATGATCCGTCAGCCCAATCTGATAAAGTTCGGTTTGAAATTAGAATTAAATTTACTGCTATTGAGCAGATGGGATAGAGATGACGGATATCTCCTTCGTCGGGAGCTCTTCCTGGGAACAAAGCTGAGGCCGGGTGGGAAACGAGGAGAAATAAGGACCACATCTGAACAGATTTCATTTTGGACTATCTTTTCTGGTTTGTATTCTAGGGAGACCCCGAAACAGAATGAAAGAATAACCACGGTCATTTATTGACACAAGAGAAATATGGTCAAAACCTCGTAGGGACAAACACGCTAAAACACATAAACCGAGATTAAATACGTTAAAATTGATTGATTTAGAAATGGTACAAACTTAGGGAAGGAGTGCTGAGCACGCGCTACTACGACATTTGGCAGCAGCAACAGCTGAGGGGCCAACAGATGTGACACACACGGGGAGAGAGGAGATGGTTGAGGCACCAGTATAAGACTTGAATATCACCAGAGCAGTACGAAAAGGGAGAGTATCAACGAGATTATATACATTAACCGAGAAAATTATGATGACTGCTGCTTGTGATTTAGGCAATATACTCGTAGAGGTCACGCTGCTCCTCGCTTCTCTTGATGTATTCTTTTTCGATCAGCTGGCCGATACAGCGCTTGACCAGGTCGACCTTGGGCTTGAAGCGTGTAGACAACTGTTGCAGGACCTAAATAAAACAATGTAACAGTTTAGAAGGAACTGAAATACTTCGGCCAAGAGCAATTGATGGGAGAGACTCTTCCTCATCTTCATGATTCTCACGATACAGGCGTTAATGACACTCTTGCGATCTTCATCTACATTTCTCGTGATCTCGAGGTTCTCCTGTCGCGGATCTGCTCGCATAACGGCCTTTGAGAGGTCAACCTAAAAAGTAGATTAGGCGTAAACGTATGTAATTTACCTTGTATTTGTTGTTGGTGTACCCCTGGTTGAGCTTGAACTCTTTCTCGTCGTCGTACTCTCCTTTTGCATCTGGCTCATCACCAATCAGGATTTTATTTTTGATGAGAGAGGTGATGGTTTGAGCGGCCATCTTCTTGTCCATTTGCAGATTGTCGACAATCGCTTTGGCAGTGTAGGTCAAAGAGTCATTGTAGAGCATCAAAACAGCCATCTGCGATGTGGTGACCTGAAAATGGATATTGAAACATTTTACTTGTTCAACTAACAATGAAAATCTTCTTAGGCTTAAATCCGTTACAGAAAAGCTCTCCGCGAGATTGTGTGAGAACCCAAGTCAACTTTCTTCCGTTGTGCTTCTCATCGTAGAATTTCTTGAACTGATCGATACATTGGCCAAGTTTTCCGGGCAGTTGGAAATTCGATAGCGACATAGCTGGCCAAGATCCTGTGCTGGCTATCGTGATGCTGAGATCCGGAAGTTCGACGTTCTTAGAGCCCATGGCTTGGCGAAAATCAGTGGTAAGACCCTGGAGAGAATCTTGACAGGTAACAAACGGCGGATCTTACCTTGCTGATCTGAATATCACTTATCATTTTCGACATCCGGCTAGTGTACTCAAAGCCACAAGACGACTTCAACTTTCCAATGAAACTGACTTCAGCTTCTTCACTGGCGCTGGTCTCGTAAATGAGGCGCTTGCTGAAAAACTTGGTGTAGATCTTGGAGAAGATGTCTTTGTCCTCAATATACTTGAAGACGATCATCTAAAAAAATAAATATGATACGAAAAACTAAAGAAAGACGTACAACGTGACTGAGAGTCTGCTCAAGAGCACTGTCATCCATTGCTCGATTGGTCTTTTTGAGAAGCTGATCGCAATACTTGGCAAGCATATCCGGCGACTTGTTGATAGAGACTTGATCTCCTTTGGTTGTCACGGAATTTCTGTTGATGAAGGTGGTGGCGGCCTTGTCCAAGGCTTGGATGAATCCACTCTCATTCTTGAAAGCCTGTTCGACGAGATTCGAGTAGCGCTGATGAACTTCGAGGAGCGTGGTCACGTAGAGTTTCGGGTCGGTGTTGGCACTTTCTCCGACACGATCAATAGCACCAAGTCCTTCACGAGTGATATGCTGTTCGAGGGCGACTCGGAGATTCGCAAGACCTTCATCGACACGTTCGCACAACTTGTACATTCGAGCCAAATCTTCGTCCATTCGGTTTTCGAGTAGATTTCCAAATTGCTGCTGGAAGGCACTAAGGCGGTTAGAGATGAGCACCTGGAAAAATACTTGATTCATTTAAAAAAAAACCCAAACCTTTTCGGCTCTCTTGAGAAGTTTAGTCTCGGTGAGGCGATTAATGTAGTACAAACAGCGTTCTGCCTCTTCTGCCAGTCGCGTCTCTACCTTCTTCATATATTCTGTCAGAGAATTGTTTCTCATGAATTCACTGGCTTCTATTCCGTAGTAGTCTTCGGTTGTTTGCAGGAACTTGTTCTCAAATCGTTCACGGTAGACATCATAGCGCTTTCCGCTGCCGTCACCACCATCATCCTTTTCATCGAGGCCGAGTTCAACTGAATTTTTTTTAGGAAATTTTTGTTGCATCTTTTAAGTTGCGCGGAAGAATACCATAGGACTCGAGGACGCCTTTGATAAGGGACCGATTGATGATCAAACCATCGCGCTCTTGTTTGATAAGCTCGAGAGCAGCGTCTGTGATCCGTTCATTCATCTTGCGGAAGAGGGTGTCTCTCCAGACGACCAGACAGAGCTAAATTCCTAAGCTTAGAGGAAACTGTTCAAAGCATACGATGTAAATCACATAAATGGTCTCATTCCCTTCATCCATTTCTCTCTTTATCCAATGTCTGTTCAGATAGGAGAAGATTCCATCTACGACCTTTGCACAGAACCGGAAGTCCTCCCATTCCGTGTTGTAGAAGGATAGTAGCTCCTCTTCACGCATATTGTCTCCTTTCTGATCAACAACGGTAAGGGTTGGATAATTTCGACAAACCTCAAGTATCTGAGTGACGTGAACTTCAATGAACTGCTTTAGCTTGTTGTAAAGCTCAATTCCCATGAAATCAGTCGAAATGTTCGCCTGGTTGCCATTCTGTTGTGGATTGTTACGAACTCTCCCGGAGCGGAGAGCACTGTTTACGCTACCACGAGTTCCTGCTGGACTCAGGGAAGAGGTTTGTGTGCAGAAATTGAATACGTGCCTGAATTGAAGATCAATAACCAAACATAAAAAGACTTACGAGTAAAGCTCCATATATCGTTTTGGTAGCATGGGATTTCTGTCGAATACATCGGTCAAGCCAACCTGAAGATCGACCCAAACTGAATCAGCATCCTGTCCCACGGCCATACTGAAAGTTTTTTTTTGTTGAAAAGTGAAATGATAGAACGAATGCAAAGGATCAAAAGACATGGTCGGACCATTCAACGTGTTGCAATGTTTCGAAACTTGAATGGTCAATAAACGAGTAGCTAAAAAGTAAGAAAAAGAATGGTGAACTAACTAGGTAGCTTTTGGCTTTAGCAAACTTGAAAGCATAAAAATGCGAATGAAAGAAATGTAGAATAAGATGACTGGCTGCTTAAATGAGTTAGAGCAGGTTTACGTTGAAAACCTGCTCTAACTCATTTAAGCAGCCAGTCATTTGTCGTGTTGTTGGGGACTGAATTCTACAGCCGAAAGGAAAGCGGAAATTTTGTTTTTGGCAACGCGAAGCATAGTTTGGGAAAAAAGCAAGCCATCGTTTTTCGAGAAAAATCAATATCTTCAGATCTGAAGAGTGGGTGGTATGAAATTTCGGCCGGATGAGATTTCGAGGAGAGCAATTGTTCGTCTCAGGACCACATTGCGACTATTCGCGCCCTAGTTCCAAACACTAAACTAGAGTCTCCGCGTGAGAAAGTTGTAGTCTTGTTATAGTCTGTTCAAAGGAAGCCTTCGGCTGGGGCTGTCTCGTTTTGAGAAAATTCGAATTGAAAAAGACTCAGATTGATAAACAGTCAGAAAGAAAAAAAGTCATTTTGAAAACGTTCGAATTGTAAAAGTCGAACTGCCAACGGTCGTTTTTGAAAATGTTCATTTCAGCAAAATTTGGGCGCAATTGCGTACGAAAAAAATCCTACCATATCCTTTTATTCTATTTTGACGTTTTCTTGCTGAAATTACACGAGTTCTATTTTTTTTGTCTTAGAATGTAGAGAAGGCTTCACTTATTCAATCTACACCTTCAAAAATCGCAATTATGCAAAATTCAGGCTGAAAAAGTGTGAAACATCAAAAGAAAAGAAAGCGTCTACCAAATGAGTTCATTTGCCGGTAAGTACAAACAAAATGATTATTCGTACTAGGAATACAATGCCGAAAGCGTTACTACTGGAAGTAGCGAAGAATGTCGACTATTTCGTCGATCTCCGCAAGAGTAGGTATTGTAACTGGGGATTTTCTTCCGTTCAACAGCATTGATTAGCTGCTTCTTGAGTATTGCTTTCGTCTTAGGCTGTGGCTTGATCTGTAAGTGACAAATTAATACGAAATCGCAATATAAAAAAATACCTGGAAGATTGGTGCGGCCTTCAGAATTTCCGCAGTAAAGAAACCAACTGTTTGAAAGGCTTGGGTGCATCATCGAATGTTCTGTCAGCAAGTATAAATTTTGAAGATTTCAACTCATTCCAACGAATGGTTGTGGTTTGGAGCACAGTCACGTTGTTAGAAGGGCTGACTTTGTATGCAGCAAAACAAGTTGATCAAGTTCGATGCCTGGAAGAAAGTTGTACTCTAAAAAAGGAAACTAACTTGTAGAAACAGTGGAAGACGCGTGATCCGTCAGCATTTCTGTACAGTGCTCCACATAATTATAAACGCACCCAAAAAAAAAATTGGCAGACGGGTCAAAAAATGGGTTCGTCTTTTACCTCAAAGATGAAAAAGATGTCAAATGTGATTACATATTTGAGCATATGATGCAAATTTGGATAACACGTTTCGAAAAAATTCTTTGGTCTATTTTGCAGAAAAGTGACTTTGACCAATCCACATAATTATAAACGCACCCAGGAAAAACGACGGTTTACTTAGACGCCCCAGACACTGAAAGTCCGTTGCGAAAATTAAGTTTTTCTTCTGGAAAAAAGCCGAAACTGAAACAACCCGTGTCAATCTTTTTCCTTCAACAAAACGAAAAACTTCAATTTTGGCGATTCTTGAAAAGGGCGTCGCTGGTCTCATCTGGACGAGTCAAACCTTGTTGAATTTTCAAAAAACTGAACGAATCAGACTACCGGGGACACTTGCAATGTGTAAGTTTGCCATTGACGTAAATGAATCGTCATGAAAACTGCCTTTTTCAACTGATTGAAGCTCCCGTTCTCCTTTCAAAGACAACTCAAGCTTCATTATGGCACAAGAAAATCGCTCTTTATCCCTCTCCACTCCGTCCTTCCAAGCCGAACTTTGTGGAAAATATCAGGGGCTGTATTGTACTCAATATCTATGCATTAGACAAGATACATCGAGACTTGAAAGAGCGCAGGTCCGCAGTCATTGCTGCACGGCGCCGATCCGACCAGAATTTGACTGAGAGTCTGGGTCTGAGCTTGAATAGTCGAATATTCGAGCTGATTCACCGTTACAGGACTGCAACCGATCATTAAGCTCAAAATAGCCCTGAAACGTTTGAGTTTTTGTAAGTAAACCGTCGTTTTTCCTGGGTTCGTTTATAATTATATGGAGCACTATATTGGGCGCAGAAGACAGGGATGACAAATCGGGCCTACAGTAACCGGGCCGGGCCGCCGCCCGATTTGTAAACAGCATGCACTCGGCCCGGCCCGCTTGTAAACAGCATGCACTCGGCCCAGCATGCTTGGACATTTTTGAATATTTTTTGGCGAGAAAATTTATTTTTGTAAAATTAAGGTTTTTAGCATATTTTCGTGTCGAGACCCAATTTTTACGTGTTTTTAGCGGCAAATTTCCCAATTTCAAATTTTCCGATTTTTTACGACTTTTTTTCGATTACAACGGCAGCAATTGTAAAAGGAGAAATATAAGGCTCGTTCGATATATTTTGGGACAAATTTAGCTAGAAAAATTGCCTGGCCGGCCGGCCAGGTTTGCCATCCCTGGCTAACAGTGCTTGCCCCGCCCGTTTGAATTTGAGCCCGATTTTTCGTGGTGGGACCAACGCTTTGAATTCAAATTTTGTTTTCCAATTTTTTTGCTTTTTCTGACCGGATTTCCAGTTTTTTTTTTGCATTTTTTCTTCCACTATCTTCCAGTAATCACGTATTTTTTATTCCGCGATTACCGTTTCCCTAAAGATCCTTCGTTCTTTACGGCTTTTTTTCTAGTTTTTCTGTCTTTTTACGCTATTTTCATGGCGAAAAAAATAAATAGGAGAACAAACGGACATATTCCATTGTGTTCATCAACTAAAATCTTTGACAAGAGCAAGCAGTTCTCTTAGAAAAGTTTATTGAATCGTCTATAAGTACAATTTTAGGGCAGAGACTCAAAGATGAAAGAAATTTTGTCAATATCGACTAGAGTAGGAGGTCCGGAAGCACGGCTTCGAGCTCGTATCACTGCGTTAGTATGTATTAGTGTTTATACAAGGCAATCGCGCAATAAAATGAAAAAAATACAAGAAAAATAGACAAAAATAAGAAGAAAATCCAGGAAAAAGTGAAAAATGAGTTATATTTTAGGGAAGCGGTAATTGCGGAATAAAAAATACGTAAAAGTGAAACGAAACGTCGCACCTGCGAACCGGAAAAGTTCCAAGTGGCCGCGCTCAAAACGTGCCAAATTCAAAATGGCTCGCGCGCGAAACGGGTCACATTCAAAATGGTTTTGCCAATTTCGGGGCTGTCCCTTTATTATGCTTGGTGAAACATTATAGAACATCCTGCGCAACCGATGGGAATACAAAATGTTCTTAAAATATAGTTGAATCACAAAACAAGTCATGAACAGATGTCAAGATACAGAAGAAACAACGACAAGCAAGGTGTAAAAACCACAGCAAAGAAGGAGAAAGATCAGTTAATCGCGGGAAGATGTATCCTCGTCACTGTCTCCGGCGGGAAAGCCAAGGACGATATGAAGTGAAAGAGCTGCAAATAGATAAATCTATCAGAAATTAAAACAGTTTACCGGGCTGATTTTGTGGCGACCGCTCTCTTTCAGCTTCTAGAGAACGACGTTCACGGCGCTCATATCTTTCGGCACGATTCAAGGGAGGACGAGAAGGAGGTGGAGCAGACGGAGAAGTCGGACGATTCGGGTTCAGCAAGGTACGATTAACTGCAGCGGAACGAGCTTCTCTCATCTGTCGGATATGAGGAGGAGTACCTAAAAATACATAGATAACATGAGTGGAATGGATTCACGTGAAGGTCGCATAACACCGAGCATGAAACGCAATTCTTCCGGAACAGTTCTAGGCGCAGCAACCTCATTGCGGTGAGGTGGATTGGGTGCTACTCTTGGAGGAATCTGCAGCTGTTCACGCAGTCGCTTGATACGTCTTTCCCATTGCTGATCGCGAAACCTACACGGAGTCAGGGTCAGCCTTCTAAATCAGTAAATTAATAATAAATTAGAAAACAACCTGCGAAAAGAAGGAAGACCACTCATTGTTCTCATGATATCCCGTCGGAGGTCGTTAGGAAGATTCTCGAAGTCGTGCAGAGCCGGTTCATCCCTGGAATTGTCCATTCTAGCCTTGAGCTTCTCCAGGTACTCTAGTTCATTTTTGTCTAGGATCTTCTTGACTTCATTCGTACGATCCTGCTCTGAAAAAAAATAAGCTTGTCTGGTATTGTTCACAATTTTTTTAGCTCGATCGTTCAGTTGGCTTATGTAAAAAAACTCACCGGGGAAGGACTTAACATACTCCTCGCAAATCTTGCCAATAAATCCGTCTTCTGAAACATCATGGTGTCCGTTGCGACATGCTGGACAGCTTTGATTACGGTCCATCCAATGATACATGCATTGAGCGCAAAACTTATGGTTGCAAGGACTGACGCTGAAAACTAGTTTGAACAAAATTAAGAATAACTAACTTCACAGGATTGTGAAGAATTTCCAAACATACGCCACAAGTGAGAAAGGCTTTATCCAAGTCGAACGACTGCACCTTGGGACCAGGGGTTTGTGGTTTCTCTTCTTCAGTCTTTTTCCTACTGGGTTTCGTCCTGTTAGCAGAATTGTTGGGTCCCGAAGAAATATTGTTTCTTGAAACTTGGAGAGATGATGCACGGTTCCTTCCGCGCTGAAAATCTCAAAAGATTGTTAACGGTAGAAAAATAAACTGGCTCTTTTTCAATTTAACCGCCCTAATATTTTTTTGACCGTCTTAATGACACTCACTTTTTTACCGTCTCAAGATTATTTTTGACTGTCCCATTAAGTTTTCAACATTTCATCAGACAAAAGTTCATTTGTGTCTTTTAGAGGCCCTAAACCCAACTTTGCGAGAACAATGAGAGTCAGAACCCCTTTTCAAAGGCTTAGGCTATCACTAAAAGCAAGATGAAATGACGTCTTCCACGAATTTTAGAGTATTCTTGGGTCGGGCAAAAATAATAGCGTCTACAGTCTGTAAAGTAGCTACTGAGAATAATTAGTCCTTTAAATTTAGAACAAAAATGTTGGGTCCCGACACGAGTAGGACTAAATCGTGTCGGGATCCAACGATTTTGTTCTAAATTTAAAGAACTAATTATTCTCACAATCAGTAGCTACTTTACAGACTATACTTGGGACGGCCAAATATCGCCTGGGATGTTTAAAGTGAAAAAGAGACAATAAACTTACGCTAGTAACTGGCGGCATGATTGTTTTAGTCCACTCTTCTATTACTGAAAATAAATTACGTTAAAAGCAAAGGGAAAACGTGAAAGACAAAAATCAACGATTTCGACTGTAACTCCCGATTATTGACCACTTTTCGAAATTACACGACCGACAACATTCGCAGTTGCCAAGTTGGGCGGACTAGACATGGCTCCGGGCCAGGACCAGGCCGGCATGGTCTCCGGCCAAAAATGAAGGTACCCTTGTTAGAATGAATTTTTAGCATATTTAGACATCAATATAAGAAAGTTATTGATTGGTTTTATAGTTCCACTTTTTCTAAAAATGACCAAAAAGTACCCTTTTTGATCGAGAAATACTAAAATTCTCTTCCGGGCCGTCCCCCAGGCCTGGCAGCCATGTCTAGGGCGGACGTCCGTGTTCGATGTTCGTTTGGGACGGACACGAACAGCCCGTGTCCGGTTCGTATGACGAACAAGAAACTGCAGAAGTTCGCTGTTCGAGCCTCGAACAGACTTAAAAAGACGGACGAACGGAAAAAGACGAAAAAAAAAATCCAAACTTTTTTCGTCTATTCACCAACAGAGTTTTTGATAAAAGCTCCTTTCATTAAACGTTCAAAGTGCCTGATTTGCTCTAAAAATTGAATTTGAGTGGGTTCGTGCCGTGTTCGTCGAACAGTCCGTCCGTCGGACGAACTTTGGGACACGCGGACGTTCGTGTTCGGTTCGACTTCGAACAAAAAGTGCTGTTCGGTTCTACCGCAACTTTTCATATTACGTGTGGAAAAAATAAATGGCCCCTTCTAAAAATTTTGTTTTTAATCCAAATGGCACTAAATTTTGGCAGGAAGGGGGCAGTATAAGGTTCAACTTTCCCACAGAATTTCAGCCAATTTGCATGTTCAATGGCGGAGCTAGGTCGATTTTATCACTTTTTGGGGTCCGACCTCGTGGCACTGTCGGACCCATAACTTTTTTTAAGTAAAACATATCGGCATGTTCTATAGCCTATAGATATGGGGCTATATCCCTGCACAGTATACTTTGTTTTTGACCCTTGAGCCGGCTCGGCTCGGTCTCGTAAAAAAAACAGGCTCGGCTCGGTCAACGAAAAAAAGAGGTTCGGCTCGACCAAGCCTCTCGAGCCTAAAAATTCCGGCTCGAGCCCAAGTATACTGCACAGTATCAGCCCAAGCCATCGAACAGTTTTCTCAAACATTCGCTCCCCAACTTTTTTTCTCTTGCCCAAAAACACCATGTAGAGACATTCTTCGACCTAATTTCGCCACTTCCGACGCGAATTTCGAGGAGCAAACAAGTTTTTAGGTAAAAGCAAGTCAGTGCGAAGCTATTGCAAGAATAAAAAAATTTGATCAAAAAATTCCATGATACCCCCTAAGGTTTGTTCAAAAAAAAAAAAGAGAGATACCGTAGTTTAAGAATTCCCTTCCCCGCGGGACCCATTAGCCAACACGCGCATTCAAACAGCATTTTTCCTCAATATTTTTCAATCAAACATTCTACCTTTACATCGATTTTCTATCGTTTTTATGTATCTTTTCTTGTCTTTTTTTTTGCATAGTATACTTGGATATTGGAATGTATAAATTAGTAATCCGACCCCGAGGAGGACATTTTTTTGGCTCCATATTTCCTTCAGACTTTTGTTTAGGAAACCAAAGAAAAAATGACAACAAATACGTGCACAAAAACGAGAAAAAAAAAGTAATGCAAAGGTGAGTGTTTGATCGAAAAATATTGGAAAAAATGCTGTTTGAATGCGCGGCATGGTAAATGGGTCCCGCGGGGAAGGGAATTCTTTAAACTACGGTATCCCTCTTTTTTTTAACAGACCTTACATGGTGTTTTTAGGCAAGAAAAAAAAAAGTTGGGGAGCGAATGTTTGAGAAAGCTGCTCGATGGCTTGGTCTGATATTGTGGAATTATATAGCCTCATATGTGATGCATCTAATAGGCCATAGAACATGCTGATACGTTTTCCTTAAAAAAAAGTTATGGGTCCGACAGTACCGCGAGATCGGACCCCAAAATATGGTAAAATCGTCCTAGCTCTGCTATTGAAAATGCAAATTGGCGAAATTCTGAAAATATTAGAAGGCGGACCATTTATTTCTTCCACACGTAATAGAAATTTTTCTCTAAAAAAAAGTTGGCTGGCACCCTCTATTTCAATATTTCTTGGCTGCAACTCGCGCCAAACGTCCAAATTTTCCGTTTTTTTATATTTCTAAGCGAATTTATTGAATTCTACGCAAAAAATTACCCCTTGAAAATTTAGGTTGCACCGAAAAAGCTTGGCTTTTGGAAAATCGTCTCGGATCTAGAAGAAATGGCAATTCCGGTCAAATTTTCGATCAGTTTGGAAACTCTAGGGGTAATTTTTAGTAGAATTAAAGTAAAAAGAATAAATGCACTTTTAAAAAGCCAAAATACTTGGAAAAGATCAAAAATCATGAATTTGGCAGCGAAAGTTGCTGTCTGACGACACCAGGCTTGTTGATTTTACGGCGCCGCGCCGCAGGATTTGGCTCTGTATTCTGGCGGCAATTTCAAAAAATTGTGCATTTCAGTTTTTATTGTTCTCTCACGCAAGTTTTTGATCGTACTTTAGCTGGCACCTACGTTCGATCTGGCAAGTCGGCGGTTTTGGCGCGGGTTAGTACTTCATTCAAATTTTTTACGTTTTTCTTCATTTTTCTTCTCGTTTTCATTTCTTTTTCGTTCGTTTTCCGACATTGAACCAATAAAAATGCAAACTCTGCAAATTTTATACCTTTTCAACACATTTCGGCCGATAAAAACATAAATTCTTCAAATATTCGCTCTTTTCTACCCATTTCGAGCAATAATCTTCAGAAAACGAGAAAAACTAACGTATTTTTAATACTTTCAGACAACAAATGTGGTTACCAAGCCACCAACAGGTAAGAAATCAATAATTAAGGAAATGAGCAGCCTAAATCTCGAAATAGGCGGATATCAGGTCGAGGATTCTGAAGAAGGGATCTTGGCAAACTTGGCGTCCATTGATTGACAGCCACCAGAACTTGGCCAGATGAGAACGAATGGTGGACATCCTCACATCAGGACCTTGTTTCAGCAATGGAAGACGGACGCTTCTCCAGACCCTTTCGATCGTCTGGGTCTAAACCCATCGACGGGCAGGATTGAGGAAGTTCTGCGAGTGGTTAACTCTTTCATGATGATATCCGACAGATCCAAAGCGATTATATCCGAGCCATTCGTCGCTGATTACTATGGTTCCAGGGTGGATATTTGCCTGGATGATCGGAAGCAGAGTGGCAGCCGACCTGTTCGGTACCCAGAAGACTCTACTCTCGCGTGTTCTTCTATCGATCATTCCAAAAACCCACGGGCCTAGAGGATGAGACTGACTAAGGAAGAAACACAACCGATACCTTGAGAACGAGCCAAATAGTTATTTCGACGATGGCCCTGATGTCCAACCCTGTCGCCGGCCAGATAACGGCCACGATTCGCTTTCTGCGTCCTCTCATATAGGCCTCGTCGATCTCAACAATTGGGATCATAAGCGGATGCACCGTGGTGAGCGGAAACCTCGTTCTTACAGAAAGTGCACCTGTACTTGGGAGAATCCTTCCACGAAAAAGCCATAATTGATCCTATTCTCTGAAGATTATTGCTCGAAAAGTGTAGAAAAGAGCGAATATTTGAAGGATCTATGTTTTTATCGGCCGAAAAGTGTTGAAAACGTATAAGATTTCTAGAGTTTGCATTTTTATTGGTTCAATGTCGAAAAAGGAATGAAAAAGAAATGAAAACGAGAAGAAAAATGAAGAAAATAGAAGAAAAACGTAAAAAATTTGAATGAAGTGCTAACCCGCGCCAAAACCGCCGACTTGCCAGATCGAAACGTAGGTGCCAGCTAAAGTACAACCAAAAACTTACGTGAGAGAAAAGCAATAAAAACTGAAATGTACAATTTTTTGAAATTGCCGCCAGAATACAGAGCCAAATCCTGCATCGCGGCGCGTCTCTGTGGCCAGCGCTGAATCCTGCGGCGCGGCGCCGTAAAATCAACAAGCCTGGTGTCGTCAGACGGTAAAAATTTGAATGCAGTACTAACCCGCGCCAAAACCGCCGACTTGCCAGATCGAACGTAGGTGCCAGCTGAAAATACAACCAAATTTGTTTTTTTGCTTTTTTCTTTGCCTATTTTTTCTTCTTGTTCTTTGTCTTTCTTCTTTTTTTAAAGCTTTCTAAATATCTATTTTCAATACAGCCAACTGGATTTCACCATTTTCAGCCTTGCTTTATAGATAGATATTTTATTTGTCATAAAGGACAAACATTTGGAGGGGGAAGGGGGAGACAGGATATTATGACTTTTGCAAACTTTTTGAAAGAAACGGTTCTTATCTCTAATAGTGTTTATCATAACCTTTAAAAAAAGTCGACGCAGAAGGTTAGTATTAAAGTTAGGAGTTCTGGCCAGACCACCAGACAAAGCTTCCCACTCTCTTCCAAGTGGCGAAAATCGTATTCGCGGCTGCTTCAAGTGAAGCCGTCTGCGAGAGGGCGTTTAGCCACCTGAAGCAGGTGGTGGATCATAACCGTACGAGGACTGAACCGTGGAAGGTGGAAAAGCTGATGATGATGAGGATGATCACAGCGCAGAAAGAAAATAGACCTGTCCTTGATTCCGACGACGAATAATCACTTTACCAGACGGCGAAGTCGGCTGACGACATCGTACCTTGTTTTGTACTGAACAGTAAAGAAACTCTTCCCAAATCAAACCCTAGTTTGTCCATTGGTGGTAGAAGCTGTGATATAAAACAATTTTATGTAACAAGGTTGGCAACGCCCTTCCAGGGCTAAAGTTTCCTACTATCCCCTTTTTTTCCTTTGCCTGAAATAGACTAGAAAAAGCGCGCTCTGAGATTAGATTGTTGTAAAAAAAGTAAAAAAAAAACTCTTCAATTTCGTTTGGGCGTTCACTTCAGTTTGGTGAGAGTTTGTGCTCTGGCGCTCAGTTCGGTCAGAGCTGGCGCTCAGTTTGGTCAGATCTGGCGCTCAGTTTGGTCAGATCTGGCGCTCAGTTTGGTCAGAGCAGGCGCTTAGTTTGGTCAGAGCTGGCGCTCAGTTTAGTCAGTTGTACACAAATGTACTAAAACTTGGTCATTATACCATGATTTACTGCAATTCCACTTAAAAAGTGCCCAAATTTGAAATTTGGTGCGGACGGACACACACACAAACAGAAACTAAGGCTCTTTTTTAGAATAAAGTTATGAAAACAGCGAAAATTGTGTATCGTCAAGATGGAAGGTGCAAGTTTGGGCCGTCCACTGGAGAAACTCTGAAAGAAACAGTCCCAAGGGCGTTAGATAATAAAACTGAAATGTACAATTTTTTGAAATTGCCGCCAGAATACCAGAGCCAAATCATGCGGCGCGCCTCTGTGACCAGCGCTGAATCCTGCGGCGCGCCTCTAGACCGGAGCGCTGAATTCTGCGGCGCGGCTCAAGAAATCAACAAACCTGGACGATCGCCGAGTTTGGCACTTTAAAGCGAGTGTGACCCTACTGCGCCAGTGCGAGCAAAGCTGGCGCGCAGCGAGCTCAAAAAAAATGGCGCGCAGGATGCGCAATAAACCTTGACAAACTGGGGTTTTCACTGCCTTTTTGTCGTTTTCTTCTGTTCTCATGATGTTGTTTTGACATTTTTGTGTAAAAAAGGCCGTTTTACTGCTAGATTGACTTTCTTCTACTATTATTTTGTTATTTCTCGTTGTATTTTGTCAGAAGGATTGATTTACCTGGAGAAAGTGTTATTTTGAGCGGTGGTTAAAGGGAGGGAAGCTGAATGGTCTCGCCGCGACGTAGCGATCTACAGAAATTTGCAGCCGTAGCAGCGGCTGGCAAATCCTAAACTCCATTCCAGCTTTTTGGATTTTACGTATCACACGTTATTTATTTTCTTCTAATTATTGTTTAAAATTTCTTTATTAATTCTATTTTCAAAATTAGTTGCAATATAATCTCTCTTCTCCGCTTCGTTTGTCTTTGTATCTTTATTTTCGCCCAACATGGTTTTAGAGACCATGAGCGAAGAAACCACGAGGGACAATGGTTGCGAGAAGGAAGTGCTGCGTCATTCGGACGCCTTTGTTGCGAACCTCATGGAGATGTACGCAGAGAAAATGACGAATAAGTTCTCCACCGAAGTCAAGAGCGCCGTCGTCAGCCTCCAATTTCTTCCAGCTCCGGTTGCGATCACTAAGATGAAGGAAGAACCCAAGTTGGTCAACAAGTTGTTCCAAATGCAGGTCGAGTTCAACGCGAAAGTCAAGGGTCTGATCAACATCGATGCCCTGAAAGATGTACCAGAAGTAAAGGAAGTTCTGATATCCCTGGAAGAGTGAAACGATCTGTTGCGAGCTGCAGACAAGGACCCAGGACTCTTTCAACATATGGAGGCCCAGCAGGAAGCCGACGAGATGAAGACCAAGAACCCGAAACTGTTTGCCGTTCTGAAATCCCGCGCTCAAGAGAAGAAGAGGGAAGATCGCAAAAGGAGACGCTCGCGCGAGGCGCATCGCTGACGTCGGAGGTGCTCCGAGGTATATTCTTTCCAACATTGGCGCAGCGATAATAAGAGATAGGTTCAGTAGGGGAGGGATCAGAACAGATTGGTTGACTAGGGGAGGGATCAGAAAAGATCGGTTGACTGGGGGAAGCGATCAGAAGAGATTGGGCTTTTCGCAATTTTCGACACTTCGAGACATCACTGAGGTGAGTTATAATGGTTTCTGGCAGACTACAATTTCAGATATGGTGTTCTGGAAACTGGATCTTCAAAACTACCGAAATCTTCACTATCCACGACAAGCTTTCGGAATTGGAGATAGACGCAGAGGGCTACATCTCTTTCAGAATTCGGAACTAAATACTAGCCTTTGTTCCCAATCCCGATAACAGTTATCTTGTAGTGAGCGCTCACATTAACAGCGAAGACTTTGTATGTGTTGCAGTTAGAACTGTTTTTCAGTGTAAACTGTTTACACTGAAAAATAGAACGGAATTTGAATGATATTTTCTTGTTAACAATGTGATCACCTCGCTACTATCTACCTATAGTGGAAGAAAAGATGAAAAAAAAACCGGACAGAAAAAGCAAAAAAATTGGAAAACAAAATTTGAATTCAAAGCGTTGGTCCCACCACGAAAAATCGGGCCCAATTTCAAAAAACAAATCGCTAGAAACAAAAACACAAAAAAGGCATATACTAGTGAAAACTGAAAAAAAGGTTGGGAACGCCCTTCCAGGACTGAAGTAGGAATTCACCGCCGGCTTTTTTACTTGTGTGTTCTTCTTTACTTCTGATCCCTACCCCAGTCAACCGAACTCTTCTGCTCCCTTCCCCAGTCAACCGATCTCTTTTGATCCCTTTCCCAGTCAACCGATCTCTTCTGCTCCCTTCCCCAGTCAACCGAACTCTTCTGACCCCTTCCCCAGTCAACCTATCTCTCCTTATCGCTTCCCCAGTCAGCCGATCTCTTCTGATCCCTACCCTAATCAACCGAACTCCATCCGGTCAATCTCTGACCTTCTACAGCTCAACCGATCTCTTCTTATCAAGCATGTGCGCTCGGACCGGCTGAGGCCGGTCCTGTCCAATTTGAAAAACGGACCGGACCGGTACGGTCCAGCGCACATGCTTGCTTCTTATCCCCTTCCGGTTACCCTGGCTCTATTTCCTACTCAAAACAATTTAGCAAAAATATTTGGCGAGGAGAGGAATCAAACCTGGGTCGTCTGGGTGAAGACGCGACCCTTAACAATACACCAAAATTTCAGGTCCAGGAGAAACAAACAAGCAAACAAATAAACAGCCCACCACAGACACCATTGCGCTTTAGTAATAGAAAGATGACTTCGCTCTGTCACGGAGCCCTAGTCGTGGTTTCCTTTTCATTCTTCCTTTGTTACTCTCCTCCAGTTACTCTCCCTGACCCTCCAAAGAAACTACCGAAATTATATTTGACCCCACTCCCTCCCAAGCCTAATTTCAAAGTTGACGGCTGAGAGGCTCGGAAGGCTCTCTCCGAGCTGCAAGACTTCCAGGTCATCCCTGACTCTAAAGTCGTCGAAGCCGGTCTTCGTTCCTGTCGCCGTGGTAATGATTTCGGCCTCTGCGTCCGCTTCCTCGAAGCCATCAAGATCAAGAGTAGAGGCCAGAAGAACCGCGATGTCATCTATAGCTACAAGGAGATTTGTCCCGTCCTCGAAGAACTCGGAATTTCGAAGCCTGAAGATCTCGGCTACGACAAGCCGGAGCTGTTCGTTCCTCGTCTTTGGTTCTCTCAGAGAATTGTACTTTATCTGGTGACAAAACTGAAAGGAGACTCTACTCTGAGAAGATCTGATCTGAGAAGCATCGTAAAAACCATTTAGTACAGGATTCATTGCAGTGTCCAGTTTCATACCTTGTTTTCACGGCGAAGCTTTGGTCTGGCAGGGTTCCCCAATAATAGACACGAAAAAAGTGTTTACTAGTGGAAAATTGGAAAAAAAGGTTAAGAGCGGTCTGTATGCACTAGAACCGATACTCCTGCTCTTCTGGGTCGTGTACTCATGGGGCAGACGGGTACGAAACGTCCCAGAAAACCAGACCAGGACAGTGTAAATTCAAATTTTGGTCCGAATAACAAATAAACGGCATGATACGAAACGTGCAAAACACTTCCAAAACAGAACAGGAAATTCATTTAAAAAAGTCGATGTAATAGCGCGACTAGTACTCTTTTCTTTCAATCATAAGCACAAAAAACATCAAAGAATGCATAAAGATCGAGGGGAAGATTGGGATCGGAAGGGTACGAAGACCAATCAAATGGAGTATTTCGCATGAGCGTCTCTTGCAAATGGAGCAAGTCCAGGAGGCATTTTACATCCAGAAAAATGTAGATGCATACAAAGTCTTCGCTGTTAATGTGAGCGCTCACTACAAGATAACTGTTATCGGGATTGGGAACAAAGGCTAGTATTTAGTTCCGAATTCTGAAAGAGAAGTAGCCCTCTGCGTCTATCTCCAATTCCGAAAGCTTGTCGTGGATAGTGAAGATTTCGGTAGTTTTGAAGATCCAGTTTCCCGAACACCATATCTGAAATTGTAGTCTGCCAGAAACCATTATAACTCACCTCAGTGATGTCTCGAAGTGCCGAAAATTGCGAAAAGTCCAATAAACATTGAGCCGAGTTCATCAGGTCCGCGAGTTTCAAATTTGTTTCCGCGAGCTTCCGCGGTCCGCGAGTATCAAATTCAAATTGTGTATAACAGTGTGAGGTTTCTAAAGTTTTGAAAATGAACTGTCTTTTTCAAATAGACATGGCTCCGGGCCAGGCCGAGAATTTCAGGCGTGGGCCTGGCCTGACAGCGATGTCTATTTTCAAACACTCACAATCCGACCAATTAACTTCAAATCGATTTCGGTTCCTGTGGCAAAACTTAGAGTGGCGCCTTTCATCCAAGGCCTCCATTGCAGAGTTTTATCTTTGTCCACTTGAATCATAGGGTTGATCATAGGACATTTCATCACGTTGAACAGAAATCCTGTCCAATATTTATCCTCGAAAGTGAAAGGGAGAATTGAAGTCCGTTCTCGAATATAGAAATTCTCGGGGTAAGATAACATGGGGAACCGTTTGAAAAAGAGTGTTTTCATTCTAAATGATAAACTATGCTTCTTTCCATTTTCTCAGTGTTTTAAGGGTAAAAATTATCTGGATATGTTTATCAAAAACGTTTCCATCTCTTATTCGAACGCCAAACTTGGTGATGTTCTGGTTCAGCAAGCTGTTCACCTCCTTACAGAGTCGGAAAAAACGCGAAAAGGCACGTGAGTGCATCTGATCAGAATCAGCGACCCTATAAATTCCAAACCTTTGAAAATATTGACAACAGATTTTGGTTTGTCAAAGTCTCTAGAGAAACTGGTTCGGGAAGAGAGTTCGAGAACGTTTTTCCAGAACCCGAACGAACTGTTGTGTCATATCCCAAGTCCATACGGTAGTGGGTGGAACGTGTTTTAGGGCCGTCACTTTGCAAACGGTCTGTAGGTGTTTGCGATTCCATTTGAATTCCTGGTCGCTTTGCTGAAAAAGAAGTTTGATCTGAGAAGTAATTCTCACCTTGAAGACATGGACAGCACTGTCGGTGAAGAAGTCTTCGGGAAAAAGAAAACTTAATTTCTGATGACTAGACATCTTGCTGTGTTTAAAATTCGTCGGAAGACAATTTTTCCTATACTGAAGCTGTTGCCTTGTGGTGGTCAACAAACAAAATCGATGTTTTCCAAAACCGATCTCCCGAAATAAGCTCGCTGGAAAAGCTTCGATCGGCCAAACCTGAAAAAAAAGAAAAGATCGGCCAAACCTGAAAAAACACGCGTCAGCTGAATTACGTAACCTTTCTGTGTAACAAGAGCAAGCAAAGTTTATTTGAAAGAATCGAATTTGTCAACAAGGAAAAACAGAACAAATAACTATCGGTAAACGCCTACAGAGAGAAAAATACACTTTCCCAGACTTGGCGCTCTTCAGCAGTAAGTTTTTCAAACTTTCTTTGGAGTTTTCGCTCCCTCTTTTCCGGATCCATATCGATGTAGCTGAATCAAGATCTAAAGGTAAACGAGACACACTTACAGTTCTTTCTTGGCATTCAGGAACATCTCGAAAACGGTAGACGGCTTCTTCGATTTGGGAGTCTCGGGAGGCTGCGACTTCTGCGAACGACCTCGAACAGGCTTAGTAACAACAATCTCAGGGTTAAGCTGAAACCGATAACGACGTGAAAACTTAAAAATATAAACCTTTTTGTTCAGAGAAGCGATCTTTTTCTGGACGAACTGTTTCTGGTGAGTGTTAAGAACCGTCTCGTGAGCAGCAGCAAACACGGTCAGCTTATCCACTAAAGCTTCTTCCATCTCGCGAAACTGCGCATCAACAGTCTGACGGCCATCGAAATCAATTTCCATGCGCTTTTTCACCTCCTGCAGCTAGGTGAAGATGGTGAAAAATAGTCACTTACCGCCACTTTCCCGAATGCCAGTGGCATGCCGTGCTTCTGAGCGTATAAGTGAAGGGCAGAATGCGGAATTTGCGGATAATCTGGGTACAACTCGACCGTACTAGGACGTTCGAGCACAGCAGAAATCATGGTTTGATCGGTATGGAATGTACGACAAGACGAGGCCTTCTTCATGTAGAAACGATAGGAGCGAAAGAACTGCTCTTCGGTGAAATCCGGCTCGTTTGCCTTAATGTACTCGCTAATCTGCTTCTTGAGCTGGTGCGAGACAGCCTTATCCATCGAGTTTTTCTTCTCCACAAGCTTGTAGAACTTCTAAAAACTGTTGCAGTGGATTAAGGCCAGAAACACGGACCATCACATGCTCCTTCATTTCAGTCGGATCGAGAATAGGACCTTCCTCAAGCTGTTCTTCTCCTTCCTCGTCCGAAAAGATCGTCTTGCTTTCGTCAATTTCAAGTTCATTCACACCTCTGAGGTGACGAGGACTGTTACGAAGAACAGAATTTTCCCGGTCGGTTTGGGACGTCTGTAAATAAAATGAATTCATTTATAACAAGCTACAATACATCAAGCTCCATGGTATCGTCAGGAACACTAGCATGATCAGTGCTGTTGCGCTTCCTTTTCTTGGATGCAGGAGAGGTAGGAACCTCTCGTGTCTCTAAATTGAGAGCACGCAAAGCACTTTTTCCGGGTTTGAACATTCTAAAAAGGAGGATTAACAAATACCTACCAGAAACAAGACGGAAAACAAGCTTGGAAAGATGCCAAACAAATTGAACGAACAGAGAAAACGAAGCGGTTAATTTCATTGTCTACAAAGTATCAACATTCACAGTTAGTTTAGATTTTAGCTGCAAAGAAAAGTGCGTGGTTGTCGGCAAGAGACACATGCATAATTTTAAATCCATCCAAATGAGCCGACGAAATTTTCTCGGGTCGGGGTACGGTCTTGTCCTCATCATCTTTTAGACCCAATCCGAGCTGCCCGCTTGAATCGTAGCCCCAAGAGTAGGCGCCTCCTAAAACCATATTTTTAATGAAAACAAGCAGGGCAACAGGTCAGACAAGACTATACACAGACGGTTCAACTTTAAAGGAATCGATGACGGTTACGAACCTTCGTAGTTCCAAGCAATGGAACATCCTAGCTGAGCGGCAACACCGGCACAATTGTCAATATTCAACTTCTGGAGAGTGTTGTATTTCCAGTTCTTTTCGCTTTCACTGTTCGACCAAGTTCCAAGACCGAGAGCATTGTCTGTATTCTTTCCAATGGCATACACCTCGCTGGTAAGAGAACGAAGAACGAGATGCTGCACACCTTCAATGTGGGTCCAATTCTTGCCAGAGAGCTCTTCGGATATTCTGGGGGTGAAGATTCGCAGTTCGTCTAAACGCGTTCGTTGAACTAAATTACTCCCTAGCTAGGTACCTTCATCCTCAACTGGGAATCCCAGCTGTCCATAGTTGTTCAAGCCACAGACAAACAGTTTGTTCTCCTCAGACAGAAATGCACTCCAATAGCCACCAGCGAAGACGTTCTTGCACCGGACTTTCTTGCGTCCATCCACGATGGGAACTAGGAGAGAGCTTTCCGAATCAGCGGCGATGTACTCTACAAGTAGTACAAGCTTTGTAGAAAATCCAGAAAAACTTACGAGTACGAATTCTGTCGAGGCGGGCACTTCTGCCAAGTTGTCCCATGGAAAAATCCCCGAACGTGAAAACACGGCCGTCTTCACTCAGCATTACAAGGTGGTTTTCGCCTGCAGCTATTTTGGCGATCGAGAAGCCAGGCTTCTGTCTGAGGACAATGATTGGCTGCTTCTGCATAGCGATGAGCTGTTGATGAACGTCCATTTTGCCACTTCCATCACGAAGATTTCCCCAAGCGATGACAGATCCGCGACTTGTTAAGGCGGCCGTGAAGCTCGCACCCGCAGTAAGCAGAACAATCTTAATGACGAGTATTTTTAATTCAATTTTTGAAGCGAAAAAACCCTGCCCTGTTGGCGAACTGCGTCGGAGAAGTTGATTTTCGTGAACTCGTCGGTGCTGCCTTCGGGCTCTACTCCTTCAGCCGGAACAGTACCCTTTTCGTTAATTCCGCACGTATACACTGTTCCTTCAGAAGTGAGAAGAGTTGAATGTACCCCTCCAGCGGCAATCTGAAAAATTCTAAATCTTCAAAATGTATAAACACAAAACCTGAACAATTTTCATTCCTTCTTTTTCGACTATGTCGATCTTTCTTGGCTTTTTCGTCGTCGTTCTGCCGGGATGTCCAATTTGATCCCCAGTTCCGCAGGATAATACGCGTGTTCCTGGCGTATGGCAGGCAAAGTCCTCCCAGGATACCAACTTTCTACTCCCTAAAAAGTTATATTTGAAACACATGACAATGGATTACTTTTAGGAGTTGGCGGGGCGACCTTCTCTTCTGGAGTTCTTTTCGTCATGGTACTCCTGAATTTTGTTTACTTTTATTGTTACAAGGAAATACGGGACACAAACAAAAAACAAACGAATAAAAAATCAAGAACTTTAGGATTTTTCCACTCAACAAGCCCTCATTAGATTACTGTAACTTCTCAATTGCGAACTTATTTTTACGCGGAATTTCAAACGTCTACAAAAAATGACCTTGATTTCAGTTTCGGACTGTTTCTTTTCCGTGTCCCGAAGAATCGCAGATACTATCACACAACCCACATGATTAATCACTTTGGTAATCAAGATTGTTCAAAAATGATCTTCAGGTTGGTCTTTTGCGGAAGAAAACCTTCATAAAGTACTTTGTCAGCATATCAAACCCTTTTCTATGGTTCGCCAAACGCTTTGAAGCACAGATCCAAAGAACGGGACCGAGAATCATACGATGATATTCGTTCATCAGTTGACCACGTGATACGGAGTAGGGGCGGAGGCCATCAGATAAAAGCGCTGGCATAAAAGGCTTCGGCGCCGAAGAGAAGCTTTTTTTGATCGTCTCTCGTCGTAGAGAGTTGTTTCAATGAGCTTCTCGTTAAGAAGTCTGACTGCCTCTACGAAATAAAATTTCTAAGTCGAAAGAACCCATCTTTGAGAGAACCATTCGCGTTCAGTCTTATCTTTCGGCATTCCTTTTTTTTAATATCAGACGCATAAAATTGCAACAATGACTGGACCACGCAAATCGAGAAGGGTGACAATTGTGCCATGATTCCAGAAGAATGTAGCTAAACGTTTCAAAAGGAGACTAGATATTTCTTTACCGATTCCTTCAATAATGATCAAGAGATACGAGAATCTTTTGGATGCACATGTCGAGGAATCGGCTCTCCAGTTCCATCTCGCACCAAACTCTGTCAAGTATTTGTCCAGCTGCTTGCAGAGAGTTGACGCTAGCGATTAAAGGGCTCCCGTTTGGCTGTCTGCACTCTCTAGTCATATTCTCACTTCGGCTGTTCTTCCCCACGTGGTCGCATCGATCTCGCTTATTCATTGCGCGCAGCAAACTTTTTTTTAGATTTCTTTCAGCGTTTTTCAAGTGCCAAAGTCTAGAAACTCATTTTCGCACCTGTATTCACTACCGCTTTTCTATCTCGCTTCCAAACTCTTCCGGCTTGTCTCTCTGACATGAGTCTATGAAGTCATTCTTTTTTCCACAACCTTTCGTTAGCATAATTTCCGTTTCTTACTTTTTCAATAACCATTTTGCAGAAATGACAGACTCCCAGTTCAAACTCGGAAACAAGTATCTGGTCAAGGCGGAAGAGGACTTTTTCTATCACTTCGGTTTCGGGATCAAGACTCACGACATTCCAGCACTCTTTGGAGATGTCAAGGTAATTTATTGTCAACATCAAACTCATTGAAGACCTTAGTTTGTCTGTTGCGGAGGATCTCCTAACAGATCAGCCGCATATGCTGCCAGATTCGCGGTAGAGATGGGCTATACCAACAGTGGCAACCTCTCTCTGAGTGACCGTTATGTTCTGTTCAAAACGGGTCCAGTTCTGTGGGTCAACCACGGTATCGGAGGCCCTTCTCTTTCCGTCATGTTGGTGGAGTTGCTCAAATTAGTACATCACGCCAAAGCTGTCAATGTCACGTTCTTCCGTCTGGGTACATCGGGAGGAGTCGGAGTCGAGCCGGGCACTGTCGTCGTAACTTCTGAGGCAATCAACGGAGGACTCGAATCCGGATATGTTCAGCACATTGCTGGAAAGAAGGTCATTCGTCCGACTATTTTGGATGAAAAACTGAGTCAGGATCTCTTGGCCATGGCTGAGTCAAATGGAATTCCGGCCGTTAGAGGAAAAACTCTCTGTGCTGATGACTTTTATGAAGGTGAGACTATTTTCACATACTCAAACTAGTTATTCAGGTCAAATGAGATTGGATGGATTCTTTTGTGAGTATCAGACAGAGGATAAGTTCACCTTCCTGCGACAATTGAATGAACTCGGAGTGAGAAATATCGAAATGGAAAGTACCTGTTTCGCCTCCTACACTTGTCGAGCCGGAGTCAAGGCGGGAATCGTCTGTGTGGCTCTTTTGAACAGAATGCAAGGAGACAGTATCGAGATGACTAAGGAAAAGTCGATGGAGTTCGAAGAACGTCCCTACCTCCTGGTCTCGGCTCTGATGCGTCGTGAACTCAAACACTAGTGATCCTAAATCTCTGTATATTTTCACTTACACTGCCGCTGGTTGTGCATTGAAGGGTATATGAATTCTTTTTCGTTTTGTGTGGGCAGGATAGATTGTTTCCGTCTCCAAGGTGGAACCAAGCCCACCCGTATGATTCCCGGTTCCTACAGGGGTCGTGCTATCTTCTCCAGGCCAAGTCTCTTATCACAGGCTTCCGTCGTCTGTCGCCCGCTTGCTCTATTTCCAAGCAAACAGTCAAGGTGCCGAAATTGAGAGCAATCAAAACTATGCCACTTTGCTCAGTCTTCAATCTTTTCTTTGGTCTTTGAGTCTATACAAGTCAGAGTAATATAGAAACCTTACTCTATCCGTTTCTTTCTAATCGACCTTTGATACTGTAGACTGATAGTAGAGGATATCTAAAGGAAACCCAGAATCTCCTCCGTCATGCTGACAATACGTCTCATTTATCGTCTTATATGAAGCTTAGCTCTTCTGACTAGCAGAGTCTATTAACAGCCAAACTGCAGACTCTGTCCATCTCAAGTGCTGGTTGCGGGCGACCCACGCAGTTAGAGGATTGTGGTTTGGTGATAACAATGCCTCTTCAAGGATCTGACACGTTTCTTTCTTTTGTTCTTTAGAAGTTTCGAATGTAGCTGTCAACCGTTGGCACACGTGGTGTCACCCTTTTTGTAGCGTTTACGAGCAAGCTACTGATAACCTGAAGAGGGAACTATCACTAATCATCGCCGTTCTTTCAACCTCTTCGCGTCATTCTTTTCCCCAAATTTCGGTAGTTCAGATGTTGAACAAGCACATCCACAAAGGAGAAGTAGATACTCTCTACCATTTCGGCTTCGGTACGGACACTTTGGACATTCCGGCCGTGTTTGGAGACACCAAAGTATTCAAATTGTCCAAATAAAAAAAAATCGTTCAGTTTGTCTGCTGTGGAGGTTCTCCCGGACGTTTCAAGCTCTATGCATCTTGGTTTTCCGAGCAAACAGGACTTCCCTTGAGCGAGAATCTCTGCAAGAGTGACCGTTTCGTCATTTACAAGACCGGGCCCGTCTGTTGGATCAACGTGAGTTGACTTTTTATCAAAATTTAGCAAATTACAGCATGGAATGGGTATTCCCTCCTTGAGCATCATGATTGTCGAAGCTTTCAAGTTGATGAACCATGCGAAGGCGAAAGATGTCAAGTTCATTCGACTGGGAACTTCAGGTGGAATTGGAGTCGAACCGGGAACGGTCGTTGTCAGGTTAGTCATCTCTTACTGGGTGAGAATGAATTTTCAGCAACGGGGCGATGAATGCTGAACTGGAGCAGTCTTTTGTTCAGATCATCAAGGGAAAAAGAGTGCCGAGAGAGTGTAAGTTGGACGAAGAGCTGTCGGAAGAACTCATCCAACTGGCTGAAGAACTCAAAATTCCATCGGAAAAGGGCTTGACCATGGCTGCTGACGACTTTTACGAGGGTGAGTTCACCTATTTTTGTTGCGTTCATGTGATTCAGGACAAATGAGACTGGATGGATTCTTCTGTGAGTACGAATCCGAGGACAAGTTCGAATTCCTGCGTACTATCCACGAAAAGGGAGTTAGAAATATCGAAATGGAGGCGACTCTCTTCGCAGCCTATACTCAAAGAGCTGGCGTGAAAGGTAGCCACGTTCTGTATTTCGTTTATTAAAAAATTTCAGCTGCCATCGTCTGCGTTGCCCTCTTGAACCGAATGAACGGAGATCAAGTCAACATTCCGAAGGACGTTTATATCGATTATGAAGAGCGACCCTTCCGCCTCGTGACCGCTTTGATCCGTCGACAGTTAGCTATCTAATAAAGCACGTAGGGCTGAACTTTTCTGTACCCATTCCAAGGCAGAGGCACCTCGCAGAGTGACGTTTACAAAGAGTAAAGAAAGAGGGAATAAATAGAATTCATTGGGCATCTAATTGCACCATGTTCGGAGAGAGACAAGTATCAGGAGAAAGACTCAGAGGAATGTATACTGTCGAAGGAAGAGATCACATCTTGGACATCTTCGAAACCCAGGGATGAAGGGCAATGTCTTGTGCTTTTGGGCGACGTTCAACTTCCGTGTTGACCATTCTGCCTACAAGATCTTTGGCCCCTAAAAGGAGCATTCTTTTCTTACATCACTCTAAACTCACAGGTTCCAATAGACTTCCATTCTGGGAGATCGAAATAGAGTTTTCCTTTTGCTATGAGTCGGAACAGTCTCGTCTTGTCTGCCGATCTGAACGGAGCGTATCCAACTAACATTGTATGGAGAAGAACTCCGAGCGACCAAATGTCTACCTGGACACCATATCCTAAAACAATTTTGATACAGAACAAATATAAAGATACCAGTCTCTTTTAAAACTTCCGGAGCACAATATGTAGGAGTACCACAGACTCTCAGCAAAGGGCCAAGAACGGTGCATGCCAATCCGAAATCACAGAGTTTGATCTGCCAATCGGATCCGAGTAAAATGTTTTCCGCTTTTATGTCGCGATGAACAATCTTCCTCGCATGAAGATAGGCCAGAGCAGACGAAGTCTGTAATTTGAAATGTTTAGAAAGAGTTGTCTGAACAATATTTATTTCCCTTGAATGTGTTTAGAGCAGTTGCGAGTCGGTGATCTGTTGATCGCGCTCTTTCAGCAGTTCCAGTTCAATTTCGGGCATGCAAGAGGGCACATCTTCGAGTGTATTGTCCGAATTGTCGTCTCGTCTTTTTGCTTCCCTCTTGTTCGACTGTCTACCCTGTGGCATCGGTGGCATCAGCGGTCTTTCCACTGGTGTAGCTGCTTGTATGGCCTGTGTGTTGCCGGCTCTTGGCTGCTCTTTCGGGTAGTCCGTCTTCTGGACGATTTTCTTCTTCCGGAAGCACATCGTCTGCTCACTGCTGCGGCATCAAGTTCAATCAATTCAGTTTTTATTGTTTCCGAGTATTTTATATTTTCAACTTTTTTTAATAACACTTTTTTTTTGATTAGACAGTAATTTACCTGACAGACTACGTTGGCCGCTTCTACTTCTTCCAATCTGCCACGATCCCGGATGACTTCAAAGAGATCACCGTTCTAAACTTCTTTGATTACAGATTTTAATCAGTATACCGTGGCATACTCGAAGACGAGGAAGTATTTGTTTGCGCTCTTGAAGGCATCCAACAGAGTACAAATGTTCTTGTGACTGCACATCTGAAGAACTTCGACCTCGTTCTCGATGAAGAACCATTTTCCTCGAAGAGACTGCTTTTCTATTTCCTGCAAATCTTTTTCCTTTTTTTACAATTAGAGAGGAATATCCACCTTCAGAGCGCACTTCTTGTCGTCTTTGCGTCTGAGAGCAAAGTACACTTTGGAGAAATTACCGCTGCCAATCATGCTGCCAATCTCGTAGTGCTTCTCGACGGCTGTTCGAGTGTCCACGGAACGAATATTCTCAGAAGTCTGAAAGGGGAAATTCACTGATGATCAAGCTTCAATTGTGTTCCCTTTGGACTTCTGGCTGTAGTAGCTGTACTTTGTATCCTTTGAGTAGTATAGTCAGGTGGACATGGCTGCTTTTGACCACTTCCGGCTATTGCCCTTCTGCACAGGAAACATGCATAGCCAGACTTTTTTGTGTTACGAATGTGGCGCCTAGAAACAGCTGAAACATGGACACAACATAATGGCCCCTGGTCACTATATAGTCAAGATCGTTAAAAGAGTTTCCAAACGAATTGAGGTCCTCGACGTAAACAATTCCATGTTGACAAGGACCCGGTGCTGGGCAAATCTTCACTCCTAGCCGTAATTACGGGTCGTTTCGTCGTGGATAAAAGTCAGCAATGGGTAATTGATGGCAGCACTTTTCGGGACGAGAAGTTCCTGTCGCTTTCACTATATGGCAAAGCGAGTGAGAGTGAACTTGCGAACTGGGAACTAAAGAACAAGGGGAAGTCAACTAGAGAAGCCATCTTCTCTATCCGGATTCGGGTCTAAGCAAGTTTAGGATTCAAAAGGTATCAGATCAGTGTCTCGCCTATTCTATTTTCCCAAGCTCCAAAAGTGGTGAAAGAGCTCAATGACGAGATCCTTTCTTTCAGGATGTTTGTGAATTGCTAAACTCGCACGGGAAAAGATATTTGCAGAAAGTTTCGAAAAATAGCAAAACAGATTCTTTGTCTCCCCCCATTCTGTCAGTCTAGCACAACTGAAGAGATAAACTTGCCCCGAAGAATCCCTCGTTGACATGTTTGGAGGTGTTGTGGACGAGTCTTGGCTGTCGATCAAGATGTTCGTTGTTGTTCCGATCCAAAGATATTCCTAAATCTATCACTGATTACTTTTTCCCACTTACGAAAGTACTCACACGAAACCTTATTATAGAATTTCTCGGAGCAGCAAAAGTTGATCAACTCGTAATAGTCGAGTGAGACTACCAAAGACTACACCAAGAACTCACCCTTTCTGGATCTGATGTTGGCGAGAGAAGTGACGGAATTTGAACGAGCTCTCATTACTGGAGAAGATACTACTAGAGAGAGTGAGAGAAGAAAGAGTGGACTGGTCGAATCGCCAATGGCAACGAGGACTAGAACATAGGGGGCGGAGTCGAGTGACCACCTGCAGAAAAAAAGAGGGAACAACGTATTCTCGACGAGCTTCTCAAAACAATCCTTCCATTGCCTAGTTTCATAATATTTGAACACGGAACTTGCAGATAGAATAAATATATTTATGTCTTACGTACAGAAATAACAAGAGAGAACATGTTGGCTGGATTGACTGGTGTTGATCACTAACCTTCTATTACATAGGGCAAACGAAAGAATCACAATATTTAGACCACTGTACATAACTGGTCGTCAAATTATCCCATGAAAGGAGCACCTGGATAGCTGGCCTGCTGACCGTAGCCTGGAGCGGGAGCCCCGTACGAGCCAGGCATCGGCGGAGCCATTCCGCCCACATTATGGTAGCCGATCATCAATTGGGGTTCGACTGAAACAAAAGAAATTACTTGCTTCAAGAGACTCAAACTCACTGGCCATTCCATTCTGTTGTCGGTTTTCTTGAGCCTCTTCTTTCCTCTCGGCCTCTGCTCGCTCCAACCTTTCCAATCGGTTGTGGTAGTCTCTCATGACCTGCAAAATAGTTTCATTCTTGAATCTCAAACTATTCTTACCTGGACCATATAGGGCATGGCGTAGTCGGTGATCTTGTGTTTCCAGGCGAGTTCCATGATGACATCGGGATGAAGGAGATCGTAGCAGTGGTAGAGGGCAGCGGCGAAACAGTCAAAGAGCCTCTCGTTCAGGAAGAAAGAGATCAACTCCTCAGCAAGCTCGGCGGAACGCGATTCGGAGGCATATTCCATCGCATCCTAATGTTCAATGTGATCTATTTAAAATATCTTTGACAAACCTTGTAGAGCTTGTCCTTCTTGCAGAGTTCGATAGACTGCTTCCATCGGTTGTTTCCCTTGAAGAGATAGGCGGAAATACGACGGAACTCGACGAGAGGATGACTTTCAAGCTGCTGGGCCAAAGAGATGTTGTCAAAGTTGTGGTGAGCGTCGATGGATTCACGGAGTCCGACATGATCTTCCTCATCGATGAGAAGTTGGTTCAAAGACTCGTTGATAGCCTTGTTATTCAAGTTCTGAACCTGCTTCAGGTAGGGTTTCACGAGAGGAATGTGTTTCTCTGAAAATCATATTCATTTCGGTTTATTGACTAAAACTCACGTTTGCTGAAGAACTGGACAGTCCTGGAGTGATCAAGACGACCGGAGAGGACAGCCAGAAGGTCGTTGATGAGAGTCGGCTTGTAGTCCAGATAGAATTGCATGGCTTTGTAGTAGAGCTCCACATTGGCGACCTTGGCAATGACTTCCTTGAAGTGTTGTTCTCTCCACGACTCTGTTGGATGCTGCATCATGGTGGTGGCAGCATTGTCGTATTCCTCGTACTTGTCGTAAAGGAAGACCAACTCGGACCAGAGATGAGCCTGTTCAGCAGCCCGAAGAACCTTCGGGATGTTTACACGGCTCCAGAAGAGTTCGAGATGTTCGCGCATCTTCTCCGGCTTGAATTTGGAGTACAGGATAGCCAATTCCGTGAACATTCCCATATGAGCTCGTTCCAATCCGAGAGCAGCCTCCAGAAGACCGATGAGTTCTTCGAAATGACCGCGATCCTGATAGAAGTTGATCAGTTCCTCGAGTTCATCAGCATGGACGACGATATGAAGTCCACACATCTGGGCGAGGCGGAACTCTTTATTCTCCACACAGGCGAAGCAAACTTGCTTCCAGGTCTTGGTGCTGTTGGCCTTTCGAGCAGCATCGACGGCTCCCTGATATTCTCCGAGCTTGACAAGAGTCACAGACAGCTTGGCAAAGTTGGACACGTTGTTGAACAAAATCTTGGCCGCGTCGTACATTCCATTGTCGAAACAACGGTCACCAATCTGACTGATCTGAGCGTGGTTCGGTCCATTGATGAAGTCTTCCAGTTCGGTCAGACGACCAGTCTTGGCAAGAGCAAAGACAAGCTCAGTCTCGATGTAAGACTCTCTCGACTTCTTTCTGGCCATCTGTAGATAGCGGACAAGGTCTTCCCAGTGGTTGGTCTGGGTACACTTGTTCACGACCTCCATGTATGCTCCGGGATCATCGGCCTTGATGAACGAGTCGATGGCTTCTTTGACCAGGTCCTTCTTCAACTGTGCCTTGGCCAGACTGGCCCAGACATCAGACTGGTTGCACTTCTCGGCAAACTCGTAAGCACGATCCAAATTGGAAACGTTGTCGATGAGTACATTGATGGCACTGCTGTTGACTTCGAACTTCTTGAAAATAGCAAAGGCTTCCTCGTAGAGCTCGCTCGAGATGGCAATGTTGGCGATATCGGGAGCATCATAGTTGTCCAGCTTTTGGATGTACTCCATAACGCGAGTGCGATCAGCCTGAAAAATGAAAATAGTTTGTTCCTTGACGAACTCTTACTCTCATGGCGGTCAAGATGAGCAGATTCTGGAGGTTTCTGTGCTCCGAGAAAGCCGAGTTGTCCAAGACAATCTTCTCGAGCAGCTCGATGAGCTCGTTGGGGAGATCGGCAGCCATGAAAGCTTTCACAGTCGTCGAAATATCTTCGGGATCCTGAGTCTCGGAAAGAGCCGTCTGGACGACCTGGTCGATCAGTTGACGACGATGAGGATTCTCCTCGTTGAGAACTTGAGCCCAGAGCTCAAAGTTTCTTCTGCGGACGAGATAACGAGCAAGGTTCTTGAACAGAGAGTTCTCGTTACAGACGTTGATCAGCTCCTCGTCACATTCTCCACGCTCATAGGCCAAGAAGGCGAAATGGGGATCACGTTTCTCACAGTACTTTCCGACAACACGACTGTCGTAGTAAGGATTCTCGCGAAGGAAACGGTCAGGACTGTTGTTCGAGTCGATGTAGATCTTGGCCATGGCGTTGTGAGTGGCAGCGTCGTTGGCTCCTTCCTGAACACGAGCCTCGAGCCAGTGGTTCAGAAGCTTCAGACGGTTTCTCTTCTCGACCTCGGTGACCAACTCGTCAATATCGAACTTTCCACGAGTGTTGATGATCAGCTGTTTGATGGCATCTTCGCTACAGTCGACGTCGAGCAGAGCTCCAACAACGATTGGCAGACGAGCAGCATTGACCTTTTGGACGAAGACTTCGATGTACTTCTGGAGCTGGTTTCTGTAAAGATAGAGAACCAGATCGTGGACCATGTCGTGACGATCACAAACGATGATCAGAGGAAGTTGGTCATTGAGCTTGGCCTCCTTGAGGAAGTTCTTGACACGTTCCGGGTCGTAACAGTTGGATTCGCGACAGATTCTCTCGACTTCCTTGATCTGGCCAGTTCTGGTAGCAGCCTGGATGTACTTGAAGTGAACTTCCGGTTCTTGGGAGAAGTTGACAATAGATCCGAGGAAGTAGAAGAGTCCTTCGTAGCTCTTGTTGGCTTCGAAAAGCTCGATCAAGTTGTCCGTTCCTAGCTGCTCGTGGTACTTGGAAGCAATTTGAACGACGATCTGAACATTCTCTTTCGATAAAAGTGATTATATAATGATACCTGGAGGTTCTGACGGATGTTCTGAGCCAACATGGCTTTGAGACATTCCATGGAATCATCAACAGATAGAGTTCCGAAGTAGGCAATCAAGAAGTCAGGCTTAAAGTGAGTCGTGTGAACAACAGTTCTCTTGATGTCGTAGAGGTCGGTAAAATGCTCAAGAGCTCGCTGCAGAAGACCGGCCTTCTCGCAAAGCTGTCCGATGGAGGATCGGTCGTAATGACTGAACATCTTGTTCCCGAGGATCGCATCGGCAACCTAAAATAGGTTTTCAGCTATTTCTATTGAAATCTACCTGAGGATGAGCCAGAAGATTCATCTCCAAGAGTCTAGTCTGGAGGTGGCCTTCCTCAGCCTTGTCACCCTTTAGAACTTCCAATAAGAACTGAGTACAAGGCTGAACTGCCTGAACTTCCATAAAACAGTCGATGATCTGGTTCAGATCGGCCAGAGGTTCTCCACCAGCACTTTCTGAGACGAGCATCTGAGCAAACTTGGCTCCCATTTCCTGATTTCCAGAGCGGAGAATCTGACGTAGTTGGAAGAGGTAGTCTGGCTCGAATCCGACTCTCTTGGCGTAGAGGATGATCTTGTCAAACTGACCAGTCTCGGCAAAGCATTGGACAACCTAGTTGGACATTGTAGCAGGATAAAGAAACAATTACCTTGTGAGGGACGCCTCCACGGAGATAGATGGATAGGGCTACATTGGTGTCATGAGAACGAACCAAGTCTCCCAACTCTTCACAACATTCCAGTTTATCCTCGTTGAGCCATTTGTTCAAAAGCTCTTTTCTCCCTTGGGAAAGAACGGGACGGCACAGCTCGAGAGTCTCGTACTTGTTAAGTTTGCCCTTAAAATGTCATCTTTTTCGAAGAAAGGTGAAAGAAATACCTGATCGAGGAGCATTCCAAAGTAGATGAGAAGAGGAGAGGCACTTCCGGCTCCAGGATTCGGACACTGTTGGAACTTTTGAATGGTAGCTGAAGTTCTCAAGATTCCCTTGGGAGCAGTGGCGGCGACTTTGGCAGCTTCATTGTACTGTCCATTTCCGAAGAGAAGATTGAACTTTCGGACAAAAAGTTCCTCAGCTCCGGGCAGGTCACAACGAGAAGCCAGACGAAGAGCCAGATCCGGGTTTTGGAGCTGCTGGGTCACGAAAGGAACCATGTTGTTCTCATCGATGGAGACGGAGAGAACTTGTCCCTTTCGGTTGATTCCCATGATTCCACCAGTAGCCGTGTACTCGGTCGTGACAAAGACCGTCTCTGTGGAGATTCTGTTCGAATAGATCCTCGTTCCAGACTCGAGGTCATAGAGATGGACAAAGCCATGCTTCGTGACCAGATAAACAATGCCGTGTTGTGATGAGGACTGGAAGATGTGTTTATAAAGTGTATCGGATTGCGGTCAAAGTGACGTAAACAGAACTCTTTCCAACAAGATTTACCTGCATCGAGACTGGGAAGTCACTGGCAGTGTCGGCGGTGTACGGAACATCGACAGCCTTCTTGGTGAATGGCTGATTTCCAGCTGCTGGCTGACCAACTTCGATGATGTGGAGCTGGAAGATTAACATTGTTTAATCGAGGTGAAACGTTACTCACCTTTCCACCGCTGTCATTCTTGACAGAGAAGCAGAACAGATTGGAAGGGTTCGGATTGCCGTCAACCTTGAATCGGACGAAACAGGCAGCGTGTCCTTCGATCGGCTGAGAGACCTTTCTCTCGGTACTGTACAGCTGCATACTGCCCACAACACGATTGTCCTGCAAGCTTTTTCATATATTTTTAATTACTCAAGTCTTCTACTGAGCTTCTGAGCAACACTGTCACTGTTAAATATTGAGAACATTCCTCGATGAAACTTAAAGGGACATCCCCCCCCCCCTTCAGCGTGACGCTCAAGCCCAACAGTGTACCACGATTGTACCACGACCGCCGTCCGATCTGGCAAGTAAAACCACATTGAGCTCGGCTAGTACCGATTTTCAGGGGGTCTCGGGTTCAAATCCTTTCTTCTCGAAACCTTTTTTCTTTTTACACTTTGATAGAAAAATGTGTTTTTAGTGATTTGCGACCATATTTTCTAATTTTTCAAAGCAATTCCGCCATTTTTGATCCTGCACATACACCCCGCCACTTCCATCGTCATTTTCACCCAGAAGAAAAGGTTTTCGAGCTTGGTGATGTTCTGCAAAGATGTAGAAGAAATCAAGGGCTACATTTTTACAAAGCATTGTAAACATGGAAAAACGTTGTCAGATTGAATAATGGCTGTGAATATTGAGTACGCAACTACTAGCCGAAGAATAATTTGTAATGTTTTGCGATGTTCTGTAAAATGTAGCCCTCGATCTCCTCTTCAACTTTGCAGCACATCACAAAGCTAGAAAACCTTTTCTTCAAGCTGAAAATGACGATGGAAGTGGCGGGGTGTATGTGCAGGATCAAAAATGGCGGAATTGCTTTGAAAAATTAGAAAATAAGGTCGCAAATCACTAAAAACACATTTTTCTATCAAAGTGTAAAAAGAAAAAAGGTTTTGAGAAGAAAGGATTTGAACCCGAAACCCCCTGAAAATCGGTACTAGCCGAGCTCAATGTGGTTTTACTTGCCAGATCGGACGGCGGTCGTGGTACAATCGTGGTACACTGTTGGGCTTGAGCGTCACGCTGAGGGGGGGGGGGGATGTCCCTTTAAGTATATATAGTAGAACTCACTTTGGCGGAGATTCCTACAAGAACGAGCCATTTACACTCAAAGTCGGCTCTGTAGTTGATGATCTGAGCTCCAGCCAAAGACTGATGTCTCTCGAACATCTTCTGAGGAGCAGACTCTCCGTCCATCGACCAATGGTAGACGGCCGTGTCGGTGACAAGAGCGATGGTCTTTTCGTTAATCCATCTCCAGAAGACGACGTCCTCCGCGTTCTGATAAGCCTTCACTTTAGCCTTCTTCTCAATATCGAAGATTTGAAGAGTCTTGCTGGCTGAAAAGGGAGAGTCAGTGGAACGAAGGATGGTTCTTACATTTGAGAGCAAGAATCTTGCTGGTCGGATGCATAATGACCGAATCGGCAGAGATAGGGCGTCTGGCCGGATTGGACGAATCGTTCATGTCGATGATGACCACTTGTTGAGACTCGTTTATCTCCAAATTGTTCATTTTTAAATTCTACTCAGTTCTCTTACCATCTCTCTGACGACAATATGCTTGTCAGATTCCATCGTCACATTCGCGAAGCAGATGTTTGCCGGACGAATGCCCGAATTTACCAGCTAAAGATAATTTTCTTTTACAAACTAATTGGAAAAAATACCTGTAGATGTTCATGGAACTTGATGGGCAAGGCCATTTTGGATGGAAGCTATTTACAACGGCGAGAAGGCTCTCGAAAATAAATAGTGGACCCTGAAAAGGATGAGTCAAGACTTAGAGTGTTCGAGACAAGAGAGGAAGACATTTTTGATGGAACGGAACAAGAACTTACTGGAAACTCTTTTAATTGACAAAACAAGTTTTCTTAAACTATTTTTTGAGGAAAAATATTACAGAAAATCAATCAAACTAAAGATTCTGTTCAGAGATTCACTCATCCGCGTTTTGCAATAAATGACTCATTATTCGGAGAAAAACTGGAGTATGAGAAAGAACACGCAAAGGAGTTTTTCAATAGAAATCGATACTGTCAGGGATTAGTTGGCTACAAAATGAGTTGTTTGAGCAGCTGAAAAAAGCAGTCGTCTAATCGATTTTGAAAACAGAAAACAAATGTAGAAGGGGTGGTGGTAGAGGGTTTTTTGTATTTTTGAGATTCTTGAGAGAGTCTGTGCTGAGTTCTTTTTGGAAACGGTTGGGTGATTCGAGATCTCTAAAGAAGAGGGAACTGGAACGGTCCGAAGGACATGTAAAGTTCCAAAACTCCAATAGAAAATGGAAAAGAAGTGAATAGCAGAGATAAGAAAAAAAGCAAAAGACAGTTTCCATATTTTTGACAATAAGAAGTTGATAAGAAGTGTTAGGAAGGGGTCAGTGGTCAGCAGAGGTCTGACCCGCCCTCGACCAGCCGACTGGATTCGTCATCGGGACTGGCCGCACCGCGTAACCGCCTCGCTGCCGAATCGGCTATCGGGCCAGGACCATTTGTTCGCACAGCTGACCAGCAGATCCCTCGGCAACGGACGGTCAGCAGGTTTTCTCGTTAATTCGAAAGTACGAGATGAGAGAGAAGGACTGGATGAGACGATTGCGATCAATAAAGAAACATAGTTCAGAACAAGGGGCCCGGATCAGGCTGGTTGATTTGCTGCGCTGCGCCGCACCGCAGGATTCAGCGCTGGCTCCAGAGGCGCGCTGCGCCGCAGGATTCGGCTGTATTCTGGCGGCAATTTAAAAAAATGTGTACATTTCATTTTTACGCTCTCAACGTAAGGTTTTTATGCATTTTCGGGGAATTTTTCTTTTTTTTTCTTCTCTTTCTTTGTCTTTTTTTTCTTCTTTTTTTAGCTTTTTAAAAATCTCACTCGATTTTGCATCAAATTCTACCTCAAGTTCCGTACTTTTTCATCTTACGAAGGCTGGAAAGCAAATTTTTACCCAATACTGGTGAACAGCTACTTGGCGACACACAAGCAATGGAAGAAGACTGCAGCCAAGGTTTCCCGGATGTTCGCCCGTCTTTCCGAGACGCACCGACGCCTTGCCCCCTTTTATGAGTGGGTAAAGTTGGTGTTCTTTGTGATAGGCTTCGTTTCTTCCTTTATTTTCCTTGTAGCAATGTTCTCTTCTGTCTTCTATGTTATTGGCTAAATATTTCCCCATCTAAAAGAGTAATAAAAAGTTTTCATAAAGGAACTCAGCAGAAAAAGGTAAAATCCAGCTGGCTGTACTGAAAATAGATATTTAGAAAGCTAAAAAAGAAGAAAAAAAACAAAGAAAAAGAAGAAAAAGAAAAAATTCCCCGAAAAAGCAAAAAAAAAACCTTATTTTGAGAGCGTAAAACCACGGCGTTTTACCGCAGTAAAAACGGCGTTCCAACTTTTTTTCGCGCCATTTTCGTCGACAGTGAATGATCCAGCGGGAAGTTTAAATTTGTTATGTTTTTCTTCAGCCTTCCAAGGACTTATTTTCCTCCTATTCTAGTCCATTTCTCATTTATTTTCTTGTAAACATAGAAAAAAGCAACGAAAACAAAAAAAGGTTCACATGTTGACTAAGGTGAGTCTTTAGCCGACTGAACATTCTTGGACATATGGCTAGTTTCCAACTGCTCTTGTCCGACGTAGTCAAGAGCAGGAATTTCTATTGACTCGGGGTCAGGTATTACTCGCTGATCAGGTGGTTTTAACTCACGTATCGGGTGGCTAGTCCGTGGAGTGATGGCAGCAGAGAGTTGGCGGCTCGTCTTCTATAGCTGTTGGTATCTTATTGTTTTTGTCAGGAAGAATACTAGGTTTTTTTTCATTCAATCTCGACGAATTGGATGTCATTTCACGTATTTTAACCGAAATAGGATATTTTCGAGTGACCAAGTCAAACCGTTTGAACGAAAGATGCTTTTTCACTATGCTTTGAACCGAAAGCTATTTAGTGGGCAAAAATCTGCAAAAAAGTTGTTAGGTGCATCGAAAAACTTTTGAAAATTAGCGAGAAATGATAGAATTCTTCTCGAAAAAATGAAAATGTGTTTGAAAGCGTGCCAAAGTACGATAGGATTACTGTAGGAGTACTGTAGTTAGGAAGTTGAGCGGGATTTCTCCGTTTGAAAAGTTTGGAACGGCCGTAAAACGCCGTGGTTTAAACTGAAGTGTACAATTTTTTTTAAATTGCCGCCAGAATACATAGCCGAATCCTGCGGCGCGCCTCTGTGGCCAGCGCTGCGCCGCAAAATCAACAAGCCTGGCCCGGATAGTCAAGTGGATAGGATGACAGTCTATGAAGAAAACGAACGCAAGTTCAATCCCGGGTGGTAGTACACGAAGGTAGTCTACCCTGGCATCTCCGGCCTAGCCTGTCCTGTAGCTTGAGAAACCTGGAAACGTTCTCATCATCACTTCAAGACCCCTCTACTCTTCGGATGTGATCCGGTCATGCGAAATGCATCGGTAGCCGAATAAACAGTTTTTTAAGAGTTCAGAACAAGAACACTTTATTTACAAAAAAGAGTTTGGTTACGGTTTTTTTGAGAGCACATTGGCTTTGAGTCTCGGTAACGCGGCAATGTCGATTTCTCTTCCTCTAGGCTGTTCTGTCGTCGAAGTTGCAGGACTCACATTGATCTAAATGCATGTTTTGTAGACTCAGTAAAAGAGAAACCTCGGAAGAAATACATTCGCACTGATGGCGATCCAAATGTTCTCCAGGCCCACAGCTGACACTATCGCAAGTACACGTACATTTCTGTTCGTCCCAACGACGACGTCCTGCAAACATTCGAGTACGAAAACGAACGGAACTGTTTTCAGTACAATCTTCACGTGTGTCAGTCATTATTTGCTCGGGTTCTCGACTGTTTACTCGCGCGCTTTTTCTGGAGAGACTGGACGATTTGGGGGTTCTTTTATATGAACAAGGCTTCGACATTTACCCAAGGACCAAGGTTGTCTTGGAATCATGATGTCTCTGACAGAGACACTTCAAACAAAAACCATTCATTAGTACCAAGTTTCACAATGTTAGTTTAGCCGTTGATGTGAGTATGACCACGTCCTCTGTGTCCGTGACGATGTTTGTGGTGCGCTCTTCTCATAACTCCTCCCTCCAAAACTCTTCCCTCATTCGGGGATACTGTAGTGGTTTCGGTTAGACGTCGGTTAGTCTCCACACTTTCAGATACCGTACCCCTGCAGTTGTTCCTGTCGGCTCGATTTACGCATTCGCACTCGCAACTGGCTCCGAGAACGAATCCATCAGCACATTGGGGAGGCTAAGATTGGGTCGTTTGATTGTAAACGACGAATCTTACATCAGGACCACAATCCAGACAAGAGCACGATAAGTGTTCCTCCATCGTAATATTCATCGTTTTGTTCAACATAAATCGATCATTGCCCACGTATATCAGCTCTATTATCTGCAAAGTACCGATTTAAACATCTGAACAAACAGTTACCGGCTTCTGAACTTGTCTAATACTGTGCGGATGACATTTTTCGAAGGATTCGCAGCATGAGCCTACACACTGCATCACCTAAAAACTCTTTCATTTGAATTTTAACTATCTTTACTTCGTAACATTTCGGGAAGATGACAATCTGCGGATCCTCGTTATTGACAGGTACTGGAACACAGACCGACTGTAGTTGACAAGTGTCGTTTCCCTGTCTGATTGAACTGAACAGACTCAAATGGTCGGCAGTGTGAGCTAAATTCTCATTGTTTTGACTACAGTAGGACTTACAGTCCACATCATCGTGAAGAGCCATGTTCTGAGGAGAGTCTGCAGAATTTCTGGCAGCGGAATGCGATGTTACGACTTTTCGACCTTTGGCCGGGAAAAAGCTTCCAGACATGATTCTCATCTCAGATCTGGCTGAATGTAAATATGTTTTCTGAAAGAAAAGGAAAATGTACGGGCACTTGTAGGAAAAGTCTTCTCAATATGACTGTTTGTCTTTTCTGGATGGTAGATGACGTGAAGTCTATCGACGACATCCAAAAAGCTGTGAGCCTTTTTCAGTTTCTCGTGAATATGTCTTGGGATTCCATCATGACGACGATGCGAGAAAATGGGATAGAAAAATGCAAGTAGAAGGAACAGCAACTTCATGGCTCTGGAAGTGGCCATCTGCTTTGTGTTTAGTTCTGCTCCGGGTGTCACATGTCTGTCCGACAATCAATCAAGTCAGTTGAGTCATCTTTATTGACAAAAATACATGTATGTACAGATAATGATTTAGGTTCAAGGCTGTTCGGTCGAGATCCAAGCGTGCACTCTCTGAAGAAGTTAGTATTCTCAACATTTTTAATATCTTGCATTGTCCATATGGATCCGCAGAAGCAGTCCTAACCTGTGAGGAGAAGTGAAGACTCGACTGAAATCTGCATCCGCTCCTCTGGTCTCGTCGTTGAAAGCGGCCGTTCGAATGAAGGAGACTGAAGTGAACTCTCGAGGCGCCTTGCGCCACATCTGAAAAATGATTCCATTCAATACATCCCTTCATTTTCTGTAAGGTCAGTCAAAACAACAATATTTCCTAGATCTCCTTGTGACTCTGTCTAGACCTTTTTCCCGAAGAACCACAAGTACGAGAAAAGTTTAAACTGGATGCCCGGCCAAACCGACCTCGATGAAGCGTGTGATCCCTGTCCACGAGATTTGTTCTGTCAGTGAGAGAGACATCTTTTCGCCCTTGCCAGTCAGAAAGTCCGAAAGCAGTTGATCACCCAGATGGCCGGTAGGTTGAGTGGATCTAAAAGGGTGCTGTGTTATTTACAAAAAAAGGTATTACCCGAGGATGGTGCTGTAGTCATCTTCGAATGAGTACGTCTTTGTCATAATTTTAGAACCATTCAGAAGATGGGAAGCAAAATCGTCACTAGGGAAGGTACAAGCTTTGATCTGAAAAGAGATTTTCATAGAAGAGCAGACGAGAAACGAACCCGGAGAAGTGGAATCTCTGTGAGAGATTCAAGGAATCCTCTAACTGTTTCTACATCAGTTCCAGTAAAGTCGATGTTTTTGAAAGTCACAGAACACTCGGGATAGACTTCGAGTCTTTCTAGGGCAGTGGTCAGAAGACGATTGTTTGAATCAGAAGTTCCTTCGACGACCACAGATCGAATTGACATTCCAGGCAAATAAGACAGCTTCTCGACATCGTGAGCAAAGAGTTTGATCCGTCTGAAAAGTGAACTTTAGACAAGGAACTGTGGCGATGCATAACAGCTGTCTGAGGCGGTCAAGAGGTCTCGTAAAACGGAACAGAGTTCAGTTTCTCTCAAAGACTAAAACCAATAAAAGGTGTCTTACAATTCATCTATTTAACTTTTCCCTTACCTCCCAGTAACTCGATATTGTACACCTGGGGAGCAAAAGACAAGAACAAAAGAGTGAACGAGTTTCAATCAAACCTCGGGGCTTTCCTCGAAAATTCGGCTGCAAAAACTTCCAAGAGTATATGGTCATTGGCTCCTTTGAGCCTCAAAAGGACATTCTTCTTCCGAAACAAGTCTCTGTACTTGTTGATGAAGCCGCAATCTCTCGAATCGACAGACATCATATGGGAGAGATCGGACGGGTCGAGTAGTTGGTAGATTGACTTGAGAAGATGGTAAGGAAGCACGTTTAACATGGCTGGACAATCGGGACAATGAACGGACTGGCAGCTGTGTGTCCGAGGAGGAACCAGAAGGTCACGCGGAGTCCCAAGACGTACTTTGACGTCAGGTAGGAACATATTGGATGTCCTCGAGTCTAACGAGTATTTAGGCAATCAAGTGGTGGCTCGTTCAAATCGTGATTAAGAGAAATGTATCCACTGTTTATGTTCTACAACCAGCAGCATACGGCAGCTTCCACAGCCTCCGTATTTTGGTACCAAGCTATTAGTGAGCCTCTCTTGGCTTTTCTACCTTCTATAGTGCGTCCAATTTTTACGGAAAATTTCTGGACCTTTAAAATGCGTCGTGACGAGACCCGTATAACATGCAAACGTTGGATACTCAGTCAACCAAATTCAAATTTTAAGGGCAAATTCAAGTTTTGGCTGCGTAAATTTGGCTGAGTATCCAACGCTTGCATGTTATACGGGTCTCGTCACGGCGCATTTTAAAGGTCCAGAAATTCTCCGTAAAAAAATGGACGGACTATAAGTAAACAAGGACAGCACCGCCCTTCCAGGGCTAAAGATTTCTTCTCCTCTCCTATCACTTCTTTCTCGGACCCTCAGTTCCAGTTTTCCTTTCATTCTTCCCTTGTCACTATGCTTCAGTCACTCCGTCCCTCCAAAGAAACTATCAGTCATAAGAACCCTTCGCGCACTTGCTTTTCCTGTTTCGACTTGTAAAAAAAATTATTCGCAACTTCATAACTCTCCCCCAATTATTGTCAATTATAAAATGCTCCCAGGTCTCTGTCTGTCTGGCCCTTTGGAACAGCACTCTCCTTTTATCAGCGTCTAGTTGTGTAACTCTCAACCAGCAGATACACAGATCGTCTGAGTCCAACCAGTTCGATATCCGTAAAAGTAATTATCGTATCAAGCTCGTACAAATGTCCCTAAAATCTGATTGTGAGACCAAAGATCTCGTCCAGTGTTGAATAGATCATTTTACTGCTTTTCTCCTACTCGTTTTGCATGTGTGAGTACGTCACCGCGTGTAAATCCTTCTCCGACTGCGAAACACCTGTGTCTCTGTCTCTACCCAGCATTGGACCAGAATTTCTCCTTGTTGACCTATTGAATCAAGCTCTCTGCTCTGCACTTAGCAACCGTGGTCGGGCTGTTTGCATTTCCGGTCAATAGGCCGATCAGACCTTCCCTCACCTCTTTTCAGACTTGTTCCTCAAAAAATGCCGAACGGAGCAGAACATCAAGGTTAATTTTGGGCTTTATTCTTTTTAATCGTCGTCATTCAGAACACAAAGCAGAAGATGTCGAAGAGACTAAAGAAAAGGTCAGTCGTGAACCAGTTTCAGTGTTAATACAATAGAACAGGCGAAGAATCCAAGTAAGGAAGTGAACGAGTTCTATCGGCGACAAAATGAGCTGCTCGAAAACTACAAGTCGGACAGTGAGCAGATACACAAATTGTCCGGAGGATCCGAGACGAAAGTTGAAGTCGAAGCAACATCATCGAAAGCTCCTCTCCTAAAGAATGTTGTTAGTTGGAATTTCTTTGGTTTTCAAGAGATTCAGGAAGGGGAGACTGACATGGAAGTCATTGTTATTCCACCAGGATCTCCACTTCCTTCGGGGACGTCAAGAGTGAAGAAAGTGAAACTGAAGAACGAGGAGAAGACTGAGAGTGATGCAGCAGCACGATTCGCTATGATAACTCTCTTTGTGAATGTTTCTCTTATGCTCGCCAAAGCTGTCGCCTCCTATCTGTCCGGATCTCTCTCCATCATCTCTTCCTTGGTCGACTCACTCGTTGACATTACTTCGGGTAAGTCAAGGATGTTTTCAAAAATACTTCTCCTAGGTCTTGTGATCTCCGTGTGCAGTCAAATGATCAAAAAGCGTGATCCGTACCTTTATCCGAGAGGAAGGACTCGGCTTGAGCCTCTTTCCCTGATTATCATCAGCGTCGTGATGGGTGTGGCCAGTATGCAACTGATCGTCGATGCAATCCAAAGAATTTATGCTGCCTACCAGCATGATTTCCACGGTATTCCTCAATTCGTAAAGTTCTAAAGGGAAATTTTAAGGAGAAGGTGAGAAACCGACAGTTGAAATGGGCTGGACGACAGTCGGAATCATGGTATTTAATTAGTATCCGTTGTATGAAACAACGTGTAGGTCTCAACAGTTGCCATCAAAATGACTCTTTTCCTCGTCTGTCAAAAGTTCAAAGACGATCCTTCGGTCAGCACTCTCGCAATGGACCATCGAAATGACTGTCTTTCAAACACAATCTCTCTCATTTGCGCCTTTTTAGCCAAACAGTTTTGCTTCTATTAACCAAAGAGTCATTTCTGGTTCAGGTTCTGGTACTACGCTGATCCGATCGGAGCAATTTGTGTTTCGATCTACATCCTGAGGTGAGTAGCAAGTTTGGGTTCTTGTGGGGTACATGGGCGACTTCATCCATAATCCACAAAGTACAGTAATAATTAGTCAATAACAAAAAGTATAGTAATAATAAGTTAAAACAAAAGTTGAGCGATATTTCCTTGAATGTGCAATCCCATTGGATGACCGTTGGCGCTGTTTTTCTGAGAAGGCAAAAGTCCATAGTTTTGTAGAAGTTGGATGGCGTCTGCTTCGGTACTAGGTAGAGAGAAGATGTCCATAGGAGATATCCCAGTGATTATTTTGCCTGACTTTACAATAACAAGTTATACTGTTGTTATATTTTGTACAACTTTTTACTAATAACTGTACTTTGTGGATTATGGATGAAGTCGCCCATGTACCACAAGAACCCAAGTTTGTATAGAAAACAATAAACTGTAGCACCTGGGTCGGCAATGGTCTGGAACACATCAACCAATTGAGTGGGAAATCTGCTTCCCAAGAGTTCCGGAACCGGATAATCAAGATCTGTATGGATCACGACAGTCGAATCACACACATTGACACTGTTTACGTCTACCATTTCGGTACGCGGTTTCTAGTTGAGGTAATGCTAAATTCAACTCAGTATATGAGAAGAGATTCAGGTTCACATTGTCCTGGACGAGAATATGATTTTGAAAGAAGCACACGATATTGGAGAGTCACTTCAGGTCAAACTCGAGAGTCTGCCCGAGGTGGAAAGAGCCTTTGTCCATCCAGACTACGAATTCTCGCACCATCCAGACGAAGAACACAATGTCGTATAATCATTCATTCCTGATGATCAAAAAGATCTGTGGAGGGAATAGGTGATAAGGAAAACTTTTCAAACTGTTTCGGGGGAGGACTGGCCGTCCTTCTCATTGGTAGAATGATTACCTGTCGTCTGGGAAATTCGTCCATGGAGAGTGACTTGGTAATCTGTAGCCTGTGTCTGAAGGGACTACAGCAACATTTCATTTTGATGAACGTGAATGTGCGGAATCCGAACCGCCACAGAACAAATTCTGAAATGAACGTAATGATGAATAACAAGAAGCTACCAATAACAAGTGCACCCAAAGCTAAGGCCAATATTTCTCCGCAGGCCCTGAAGAGAGTCGTAAGATGGGACAGTCGAAGTACGGTAATCTGTTGTCTGACATTCGAGTTGGTGAAGTAGGGATAGAACTCTCTCATGTATCGTGCTCTCGTGTTTGGATAGCCAGGAGTAGTGGTCAAGACGGCCACATTAAACCGTTCTCTTAACTTCGGATTGTCCTTATTGACCGCAAAGGCAAGATAGTCGGGCTCAGCTATGCTGTCTCTCACAAACAAAAGCTTCTTTTTCACGTTTACGTACGAGATTGGATATCTGAAATATAATTTCAAAAATATAATAAATATGGAAACCGATTGACATCGTAAGTCCATGCCAAAAAGGTGACCCACTTGTTGTGTCCGGCTATTTCGTCGTCCAAGTCAGCTCCTTTTGGGAGATGAACTATCCTGAGCAAATGAATTTTAGTGCCAAAGTTGGAAACAGCCACTTGTTCTTTGGAATCCGTCTCAGTTGATCACATTGCTCCGGTTTGCAATATAGAAAGGGAGTGTATCCTCCGTACTCGTAGACCATTATATAACCCTGAACAGAATTCTGACTCACAGTCATCTTACCCTGTTGTTGACAGCATCAATCAGGCCGTCTAGATCAGTAAAGAGAGTTCCTCGAGCATGGGACAACGTCAAGAAACTCTTGAGTTTAGCCTGGTAGCTACTAGTTATCAGGATGCAGAAATAGAGCCAGAATCCAATTAAAACATGGGCTGCAATCGGTCCTTTGAGAGTACAGTTGAACTGGTTGAGAAAGGCTTGGCAGCAAAGAGTCATCCAATGGAAAAGAGAACCGTTTCGATAGTGGAACACCTTGGTATAGGACCAAATGAGTGCTCCAACAAAGAAACCAGTCGCTGCCAGGAGAAGGAGAGCCTGAATATAAAGAGTCAGACATTGTCTCTCAACTCACTCCTAGTTGGAAAGAGGCCAAGATGTAGTCCTCCACTTTCAATTGAGGTATCTCTTTCAACATGTAGCCATAGTACAGAAAGTTGACCGGCTGTGTGAAGTCGACGCTTTCCATCCGGTCGAGTGTCTGTCTCAAAGCTAAAAGAGAGATGTCCGCCGATCCATTTTGAATTAGTTTGATCGATTCATCAGCAGTGCAATCTATTGGAACTACTTCTAACGAACAGTTCATCAATTGAAGGGTCAGTTCTAGAAACTCTACCTGAACCGAGGAAGGGTCCGATGAGGAAAATGTTCTTACCATGTTCCCAGGCTTTGGACAATTACTACTCCAACAAAAATTGGTGAATTTCGTAAAAGGAGGATTGTTTTTGTTGCCGACAGCTCGAATTCGACAGTCCATTCGAAGAAACGCTAGCCGAATTCTCTGGTTTATTAACGAGGTACACACGGAATCGGCAGGTGGTCAGGTTACTCAGTTCTATTTGATAAAATGTATTTCAATAGAAGCAAAGAGGTGGTCAAACTTGTTTATTTGCGGAAAATGTTACAAAGTGATTATGTCATACCAGTGCTTATTGTTAGAAGAATGAGAGATCGCAAATGGAAATATTGTGGCCTACTTATCGGCGACTTTCTTGGCTGCAATCTTGTGGTATTTTTTGGCGATTTGATTCACAATGATACTTCTTCGTCCTTTGGGCAAGTTCCTCAATCCGGGAACATTTTGGCGCAATCGATCGGACGTCCTTTGTACGCTCTGTGGATTGGCCACAACTGGGGCAATTCATTAGATTCGGGGGGAAAATACGAACCTTTTGTTTTCTTCTCGTTGACAATGTTCTCCTTCAGACTGCTGTCGCCGACCTCTTCTTCATCATCCTCAGTCGAAGGTCTTTTCCTAGCCAATCGCCGGCGTAGTAAAACCAAGGCAGAAGTTGATTTCACCTTTTCAGGACTCTCTCCTTCCACCGATTCTTCTGATTCGTCAGATTCTTCAATTGCAACGACCTTCTTCAGGACACCTTTAGCACGAGCAGGGGCTAAAAGGATTCATAAGAACAAGCCATGACGAACACAAACCAACAACTTTGTTCGGAGCTTTTGCGGATGTAACCGTCTTTTTGGTGATTACGCTTTCTTTTTTCGTTGCAGAAATGGCTCGATCGACAGACTGAATTATAAAAAAATGGATTTGGAACGAAAAATAAAATTTACCTTTTGAAGAGTGCCGAAATCGACATGATCCGTGTATTTTGTCTTGAGAGCAACATCAAAAAGATCCTTGACAACTGTATGTGAACCATTCGACTGAAAGATTTGATAATGTTATGTTTTGAAGAAAATCAACCTTGATCAGTTTGGTAATTCCATCTTGGAGGTTTTCCGTGAACTTTTGCTTCTCACTATAGATTTTGTCGGGATTGGCTTCGAGCGGCTGCCAAGGCAACTTTCCGGAAATCCAGTACAAGGCGTTGTAAGCAAGAATTTCAATGTCTCCTCTGTACGATGGATTACAACCACGATGAGCATCAATCGACGTGAAAATGGCTGTCCCGTTGTGAGCACGCTTCTTTTCGGGTTTATCCACATTGCTTGAAGCCATTCGGGCGAGACCAAAATCGACGAGAACAGCAGTTTTCATATCACCCTTCTTCTCTAGCAAAATATTGGCTGCTTTTAAATCGGCATGGACGTATTTCTATACGTGGAAAGTAAGCTAAAAAGAAAAAATAACTAACGTTGTGATGAAGATATTCGAGCGCATTCAACATTGTCGAGACGACGTTCCAAGTATTGAATTCGGTGAGATACCCACCGTTACTTTCTCTCACAGCCTCCAAAGAACTTTCGTACTTTGGCATTATCATGTAACGCAGCTTTTCAGATTTGTAGTCAAATGTACCAGATGCTACAATCCAGGGAAGAGCTACGGTTGACTGTTCTGAAAAGCAACGCTCGTTTGCATTTCATATGAAAGTATGTATAATGATGTACTAAAGAGAGACAAAAAAATGGACGTACTTTTCTGCTTGGCGTAATTGTCAAGCATGTCTTTTTTCAGTATCCTCTGGAAGACATGTATTTCGGTGAATAACGGTCCATTAGTGTTTGGCTCAACTTTCACAACCAATTCACTCGATTTGCCCCGCTGAAATATAAAGATTGAGCAGGCAAATACAGAAAAAATAACCTCTTTACAAGTGTAGATACGTCCAAATCCACCGGTTGCAAACTGTTTGCCCATTACATATTGAGTTTTCTTCGAGACATCTAAAAAGGTTGTGCCAACCGCTACTTCTATCGCCAATTCATGGAGTTTCGACTTTTTAGGAGGCATCTGGAAAGGAAAAGGAAAACAGTTAGCGGAAAATTACGTGAGATATTCGAAACTCGAAAAAACAGATCGAAGAGAATCGCAAGAAACCAACCGAACAACGGCTCATTATATATTTGGTAAGCAATTCTATATATAATTTATATACCTATCGATTTACTACAGATTAGGAAACCCGTAAGTGAAATACAACGGCTATGTGAAAAAGAGTATACGAACTGTATAGGCCGAAGTCCTAATACTAATGGCAACAGGACCCTGTAAAACAACCAACAGGGTATATAATATGTATAAAACGAAGCGTTTGGGTACGAAAATAATAATAACCTAAAAACGATTTAGAAGGTAAGTGCTCCTGAATGATCTAGTGGAGGGGCCAACTCAGCAGGTTCCTTATCATCTTCGGCTGGAGTAAATTCGTCCCTGGCATCAAGAGCAGCTTCAGCTTTAACACGGGCAGCAGTTTCTTCGCGGATGTCAATGGAAGTTACGAGTGATGCGATAGCCTTGTAAACAAACTCGTACTGCTCACGAGTTTGGACCATTCCACTGCGATCTTCGCGTAAAGTTTTTACAATCTTGTAGACATCGATCACTGTTACAATACCACGGTTTTTGATCCAGCTAGTCAACATATCAATCGCTATTAGACATCCCGAGCGACCAATTCCAGCACTGAAATAAGGTCTGTTAAAAAAAAGAGGGATACCGTAGTTTGAAGAATTCCCTTCCCCGCGGGACCCATTAGCCAAGCCGCGCATTGAACAGCATTTTTTCAATATTTTTCGATCAAACATTCTACCTTTACAGCGGTTTTTATGTATCTTTTCTTGTCTTTTTTTGCATAGTATGTTTGGATATTGGAATGTACATCATCGATAACAGGCTTGCAGTAATTTAGCAATCCGACCACGAGGAGAACATTTTTTTGGCTCCATATTTCCTTCAGACTTTTGTTTAGGAACCCAAAGAAAAAAAAATGACAATAAAAACATGCATAAAAACGATGCGCGGCTTGGCTAATGGTTCCCGCGGGGAAGGGAATTCTTTGAACTACGGTATCACTTTTTTTAACAGACCTTAATACACAAACATCAGCTCATCTAAATTATATACCTGCAATGGACCAAAGTAGGTCGAGTTTCTCCTTTGACGAGAGGTGGTGGAAGTTTTTTGTAGTAGTCCGTTACGACGTTCATAAACGTAAGAAAATGGCTGGGATTATCTGGACAGCCGTGATCGGGCCAAGCGCAAAATTGGAAGTGATGAAGTTCTCTCTGAGGAGCGCCTAAAGAAGGACTAAGTTACTGAAAAAGAAAATAATTACCGCATCTCGAGATCATAAAACGTCGATAGACGTAAACGTCGTAACGTGTTTCGGGATCAAGTACACTTCGCTGTTCAACACATTTACAGTAATATCCGTTGATGTTCTGTTCTTTGGATTCTTGTGGCCAGTAACGAAAGCATTTGGATACGGTTCTTTCCATGACTTTGGTAGTCATGATTATCAAACGAACGTCCTCTTGCCATACTAAGCGCCAGAAATCTACCAGCTAAAACAATCACGGTATAAAAGTTTCCATTGCATCACGGACCGTATTTTCCATGCATCCTTGAGTAGAAATATACGTGCGAGGTATTTCATGTTTCAGGTCCGTAGGCGCCTGGAGTACATTCATACAAGATGTTACAATTACCTATAAGTTACCTGAATGTAATTGGCGTTGATATAGTCCGATTCTCGTGATTCTTTTGGCTCGGCAGATTCTGTCAGAACAACTCGTGAGTGATCAAATGCAACAATGTTTCTATAGCGGTTCTTATCGATGTTCACATCACGACGTCCCTCTCGCTTGGTTTTCATTGACTCATCCAGATCTTCCAGTCGCTAAAAACAGAAAGCATATAGTTGGCTGATTCTGATACGTACGGCAAATTCGTGCTGGAACCCATTTACTTCAGTCTGAGGAACAGTTTGACTGAGAAGGGTCCTGCGCTTTTCGATTTCGTCAGCCATAAAACTCGTTGCAACAACAAAATAGTGTAGATAGAGAACGCGTTGAGTTTTTTCTTCGACCAAAGGATGGACCATGTGATGTTCAATAAGTTCACTAAGGCTCAAATACTCGTCCCCGCCACACACTCGAAACTTTCCAGTCTGAATGGTTGTGTGCATAAATATGTCAACGACAAACCGCATTATTCCGATCTATTAGTATTTGAGCAATATCGTCAGGCGTTTTCACCGTAATGGCGTACTTTCCAGGTGCACGAACGCTATCACTAAAATGATGGCAAATAACTTGTAGGCGAACAACTTACCGTACAACAAATGTCCAGACTTTTTCATGGCGCAACAAAAGAATGGCTTCGTCACCCGACATGTACGAATGAAACCAACGATGGTTGAAGTTTGATCGACCTTCCTGGTAGGCAGATTCGTGTTTAGGAACTTTCAGGGGTCGCTTCATCTCGATGTAGCTGTTAGTGCCTCGCAGTTGGAGCTTTTCCGGATATTTAATGTAATGAAGCACTAGATTGTTCATTGTATCAAACACAGATCCCCCTTCAAGATTGAATTTGCGATTGTCCACGTTGTATACTGTGATATGAGTTACAGTTTCACCTTGCCTGAAAATACATAAATAGCTTTAAACGTATAAATTCGTACAGCACAGAAAGGGAGTAGTTGAGCGGGTGTGAACCACTAAAACGAGCAATGAAATCACCGTGTTCGCCATATTCCTTGAGCAGCCTTTCTGCATGCTGTCCAGTGATGCAATAAAAAAAGTTGTTCAGAAGGTTACTAAACTTATATAGTTAAGTAATTGACCTGAAAATACCTCATTGTAAAAGGACCGAGGATGTTGCTGTTATAGTGTCACTTTTGCATTGCATTAGGGGAAAGGAGACAATTTCCGCAAAATGTTTTCTGAAAAATAAATTGGAATAAAGTCTACTAGGAAAAGACTTGCGAGAACATACTTGTGATTAACCGGACAAAAAGATTCAAATTTGTTGCCTGGACAGATTGTCCGTATGTCGAAATGAAATGGAGCGTGTTTGATAGAGCGATGGCGTTATGGACATGAAACAGCAAGATTGTGCGACATGCAGACGCCTCATTGTCAGCAGCAAATACCAAGAAGGTATATAAATAGTCCAGTCGCGATTCTTATTGATGTTATAAAAAGAATCTACAACAGGGCAGTTTTACTAAACGCAACTCGCTTGATTTGCAAACCCGGGACACGGTAAAAAAATGTTTGGTTTGAAAAAGGTATAGTCTGTAAACAGGCTTGTTGAAAACCTGCGCTGCGCGGTTGAGGCGGCGGTTCTGAGCTGCGCTGCGGCGAGTGAGGCGGCGGGCTTTGTAGTGGCTACGAGGACGGACTACAAATCCAAATATCGGTCCAGTTCAATTCCCTTGTACTAAGTCTTTTGCTTTTTATATTTAACATGTTTGGAATATTTGGATTTGTAGTCCGCCCTCTTAGCCACTACACCACCCGTCAAAGCCCGCCGCCTCACTCGCCGCAGCGCAGCTCAGAACCGCCGCCTCAACCGCGCAGCGCAGCTCAACAAGCCTATCTGTAAAGTAGCTACTGTAAAGTAGCTACTGTCCTTTAAATTTAGAACAAAAATGTTGGGTCCCGACACGATTTAGACATACTCGTGTCGGGACCCAACAATCTTGTTCTAAATTTAAAGGACTAATTATTCTCAGTAGCTACTTTACAGACTATACCTTCGCAAAAATCTTGGCCGAGTATTCGTTATTTTTTGTTCATAATACAGTCCTGTTAATACTTATTGATCCTTTTGGCCATAACTTTTTTCCTGAAAGAGATATCGACAATCGGCTTCCTGGGCTCCACTGCTCTACGTCTGGGCTATGTTGGGTCAAAAAAATCAGACCTCGAAGTGATTCCTACGATTATTGGCAGACTTTTTGATCAGTGAACCTCATGGACTTCTTCCTATATCCCAGCCTTCGGCAGTCCTTTAACCATTGCAGCCGGATTCAGTGTTTTTTTTAGCAGCATTTTTGTGGTTTTCATCTTTTTTTTAAAGTTTTCTCATTTTATTTTCGTGTTGTCGAACGAACAAACGGGTATGCGCCCCTTCAACTGTGTCCACGAGCCTACATGGCACCGTGCTTGCAACATACTGGTCTTCTATCGGCCTCTCCTTGTTGTTCTCAGTCTAGCGGTAAAAAGAATCTATAAATATCAGCAAAAAAAAAGATGAAAACCACAAAAATGCTGCTAAAAAACACTGAATCCGGCTGCAATGGGTTAAAGGACTGCCCCCGTGGTACCCGTCACGAATTTCATAACGGCGACGCTTTTTCCACTGAGCTGCTGAACAAACTATAACTCGGCCTTTTATGAATCTCATCACATAAGCATTGGATACTCAGCCAAGATTTTTGCAAAGTAACCGTTTTCAAATCAAACGTTTTCACTGCGAGACAGCCCCGCAAACCCGGCGGTTGTATGAATGCAACTTCCCAAACAGTGCATTCCGTTTTCGAATCACTAAGTTTACTTTAAGTTCTGAAGAAGTAAATATATAAATATGTAGGTGATCTGCCCTGTCTTCCCTCTCCACATGTTTGAAGTTCAGAACTCGTTCAGTCTTCCCTACTTTTGTCATTGTCAGTAGCACATTACAGCTGTTATTTTAGTTACATTTCACACATTAGTTAGCTTCAGTTAATACATGTTACTCTAATAGTTTTTTTCTGCAACCAGTAATGGCGCATTGGTGGTATATCTGTCTCTTCATTTGCCCCCGAAAAAGTTAGATGCGCAGGTTCTCTTCCCGCGAATTGACGCTTTCAAATTCTCTCGCATTTTAGAATTTTTTTCCAGGTCGCTCTAGATTTTCCAAAACGGTCATTGCATTGTGTTTTCTGTTTACTTTTCTTTTTGTGATGTACATTTTTCCGAATCTCAAAAGCAGCAACCTATAAGATCGCTTTCGCAACCAACGCGAACGAGTGAAATTGATTCGTAAGGAGGACCAGTTTCTCTCCCCAAATGTTCTGAACTGTATATGCTTGTTTCTCAAACCATTTTATAACTTTTCTCTCTTGTTTCTATTCTTAGACTCAGTTTGTTTGCAGTGGAAATGTCATCAGAAAATGACACTTCGATGGATACTGAGGATGCTGTCGTGAAAGAAGAGACGCCTGTCAATAACGATGTCGAAATGAAAGAAGAAGAAAGCGATGAAATTGACGAAGAGGAACAGCAGCCTGAGGGTAATTCATATGACAACATTTGCATAATTCGTCTTTAGAGAATTTCAAATTTGAAGCCGACTCTTTCAAGCGGTTTGAAATGCTGCTGAAAAAGACGGAAAACTTTTCGCGATGTCTCAGTGCTGGAGATGTTTCTAACTTCAAAGGACCTGGGTCTCCAGTGTCCAAAAAGAAGCGCGGCAGGCCGACCAAAGCTCAGGAAGACGGAGATCACAGACATAGAAAAACGGAACAGGTTAGATCTTTTTTTCCCTTTTCTAATAAAAACTGAACAGGAAGAAGATGAGGAACTATTAGCTGCCGCCGATAAAGAAGATAATCTCATCATTTTTGATCAGAGCCCTTTTTTCATCGAAAATGGAGAAATGCGCGATTATCAGGTCCGCGGCTTGAACTGGCTCGTAAGTCTACAACACAACGGAATAAACGGTATCTTGGCCGATGAAATGGTTAGTTTCACAGATATTTCGAAATAACTAGCACAATAATTAAAGGGTCTCGGAAAGACTCTACAAACCATCTCTCTTCTCGGCTACATGAAGCATTACAAGAACATGAACGGACCTCATCTGGTCATCGTACCCAAGTCGACTCTTCAAAACTGGATGAATGAGATAAAAAAGTGGTGTCCGAGTCTGAACGCTTGCTGCATTATTGGAGATGAGACTGAAAGAAATCGCGTCATCCATGAAGTCATCTTGCCACAAAAGTTCGACGTCTGTTGTACAACCTACGAAATGGTTCTGAAGGTGAAGACCCAGCTTAAGAAGCTTGTATGGAAATACATCGTCATAGACGAGGCTCATCGTATAAAGAACGAGAAATCCAAGGTATTTTGTTTGAATTAGTGAAATGTCTGTTTTCAGCTTTCCGAAGTTGTCCGTGAAATAAAGTCAAAGAACCGTCTTCTCATAACGGGAACTCCTCTACAAAACAACCTTCACGAACTCTGGGCACTTCTCAATTTCCTCCTACCGGACATGTTCTCCAGTTCCGACGACTTTGATTCCTGGTTCGCCAGTGAAAATCTTCAAGGAAATACCGACATTATCAAGCGACTTCATCAGGTTTGTTAAATTTTTTTCTTTAGACATTTCATCATGTGTTTTAGGTCCTCCAACCTTTCCTTCTCCGTCGCATCAAATCTGATGTCGAAAAGAGTCTCCTTCCTAAAAAGGAGGTCAAAGTTTATGTCGGTCTGTCAAAGATGCAGCGTGATTGGTACGCAAAGGTTTTGATGAAGGAAATCGACGTGATAAACGGTGCTGGAAAGGTCGCTAAAGCGAGGTTTGTCTGAAACCCCTACGTTCACAATTTCATTTTAGATTGATGAATATCCTTATGCATCTCCGCAAAGCAAGTAACCATCCTTATCTTTTTGACGGAGCCGAGCCAGGACCGCCATACACGACTGACAAGCATCTAGTGGACAACAGTGGCAAGATGGTCGTCTTGGATAAACTGCTAATCAAACTACGAGAACAAGGTTTGTTTGTGTCTTTTGTTGTTCAACAGTGTATTTCAGGCTCACGAGTACTGATCTTCTCACAGTTTTCAAGAATGCTCGACCTTCTGGAAGATTATTGCTGGTGGCGAGGATACCAATACTGTCGGTTAGACGGAAGTACAGCCCATTCGGATCGCCAAGAAATGATCGACGCCTACAATGCTCCCGGATCGGAAAAATTCGTTTTCATGCTGACCACAAGAGCCGGAGGACTGGGAATCAATTTGGCCACAGCCGATGTCGTCATTATATACGATTCCGACTGGAATCCCCAGTCCGATCTCCAAGCCATGGACAGAGCACATCGTATCGGCCAGAAAAAACAGGTCAGAGTCTTCCGTTTGATCACCGAAAATACGGTTGATGAACGGATTATTGAACGAGCTGAAATGAAACTTCGTCTTGACAATGTGGTCATCCAACAGGGAAGATTGGCAGAAGCCCAGAAAACTCTTGGCAAGGATGACATGATCAGTATGATTCGCCACGGAGCCGAACAGGTTTTTAATTTGTTTATCTCCTGAAATCTAATGTTTTGCAGGTCTTTGCCTCGAAAGACTCAACGATTTCTGATGAAGACATTGACGATATTTTGGGACGTGCAGAAGTTAAAACTGCCGAGCTAAACGCCAAAATGGAACAGTTTGGAGAGAGCAGTCTTCGGAACCTAACATTCGACGATAAAGGAGTATGTTTTTCCAATCATTTTGTAATATGATTCTGTTTCAGTTTACCGTCTACTCCTGGGAAGGAGAAGACTGGGCGAAAAAGCGCGGTGATGGAGTCGGCTCCTTCTGGATTGAACCGCCGAAGAGAGAGCGTAAGGCCAACTATCAGGTGGACGCCTACTTCCGCGAGGCGATGAGAGTCGGGAATCCGACCGAGAAACAATCCAAGGCTCCGCGTCCCAAGCAGCCAGCCGTCTTTGACTTCCAGTTCTATCCTCGTCGTCTTTTCGAACTTCTGGATCGGGAAACCTACCACTATCGCAAAGTTATTGGCTATAAGGTGAGTTTTTATTCTCAGTTAGAGCGGATCAATGTACGGAGCGGGAGCTGGACTGTATGTGGGTGAGAGAGAGTCATCCTCGTCAATACTCAATCCGGCGTTGATTCGTGGAGCCAGCTTTAAAAACATTGCATTTTTTCATATCAATTTTTGCTCACCTCGACCTCCTCTTCCAAACTTGTGTCAGATCCCCAAACACTTTCGTCTTTCCATTGCTCCTCTATTAGATCTTCCGGAAAACGGATTAACTGCGGCTTTTTGTGCGGATCACGTAGCGGGAATAGCAAATACTGGGTATTTGTGAAGTTCCTCTTATCGTCGAGGCTGCTGAGACTAGAATTACTTTTTTGATCAGAACTGAATATGAAAACCTGAGTCGTCGTTCGAGTGAGATTTGTCGACTTCCAGTAGAAAGTTGGCGTTTCACTTCAGTGTTTATGACAATTTCCTGCTTGGGCGTAGGTGTACAATCTTCTTCCTCACGCCCGTTTCCATTCAGATCATCTTCCATCTGATCGGATGTTGAGAAAACAGATGGCGATTTGAGCTCTTTCTCATCATCTGAGCTGTTTCCCGGAAGCGGAAAATAACTAATTTTGGTTGTCTTTTGAACTGACCAGTAGTTGATTAATTCGGGGCTTTCGCGGAGTTCCTGGTACTCGTTTCTTTTGTTCTTTTTGAGAGATTTGATGAGCTTCCAAATTGTTGAGACTTTGTGATAAGCGGATTTCTTTTCGGCACTCCTTTTTACTCGCTCGCTTATCTTTAAAAATTAATAGTACAGCTACAATTTCATTTCTCTCACTTCTGATTCTGCTTTTCACACTGCTCTGTGAGGCGATAGTGACGCTGTTACTAGAATCGTTCGAAGGTGACAAGTAGAATCCCGATTTATTGCCGCTCGTCTCCAAAAAAGTTTCTGGTCTCAGCACAGAATTGATACGTTCTTTGATTCGACCAATAGATTTGGTGTGCTCAAGACGATCATAAACCACAGAAAGCTTGTATCCCTAAACATTTTACATTAACTTCTAGCACATTGCTCACTTCGTAGAGAATATCCTGTAAAAGACCGTAGTCTACTGTTTGTGTGCTCTCCTCACCAATGAGAGTCCATTGGGCCGATGGACTTCTTATAATCGAGCCACTTCCAATAACCCTGACAGACGAGAGTTTTTTATACAAATTTTGCCTGACCTCATGTCTTCTCTCTTCCTGTTAGTTCTTTTACAAAGAACCAGCTTTGTTCTGGGAGGACGTAGCATGATGATCGGGACCATTATCTGCCAGGCGTACTGTAGAGTCAGAAGACAGTTCATGTCTCCCAAAGTGAACTCGTTGACGAAAAATATTATTGCGTCAGCATGGGAAAGTAGCTCTTTAGTTTTGACCTGCTCCTGGTCATTATCGTCATTACATGCAACGTAGTAGTGAGGAATTAGATCGTAGATTAGTGATTGAAGCGAGCTGCAAAATAGTTAAGGTATAGGATGAGTTTACCTGTTGTGCCACCGTTTGTTGACGAAGCCACAAACGAACAAAGTCTTGTTTTGAATGGCTTCGACGACGTTGATGTCGCTATCCGCACTGCTGCTGCCACCGCTGTCAGATGAGTCCATTCGCAATCGTGGCAGGAGCACTGGCGATCGTGGAGGAGTTTTCCTTGTGGGAGCGTATTGGATAGGGATGAGGGGCGGTAGCCGGATTTCGGATCGACGGATGAGCGTCGTCGCCCCAGCAACGGTCATCATCTACTAGTCTGCTAGAACGTGCTTATAAAGGAAGTTCAAATAATGGCATCCGTAATCTAAAAAAAAGATGAATAGTTGATTCTATGAAACACAGTATCAAGGACGAATTTCAGGCCGAAAAACCAAAGGACTGTACTCCGAAAGAAGCAGAACGACGCCAACGCGAGGAACAGAAGCTGATAGATGCCGCAGAAGCTCTAACAGACGAAGAGGTCACCGAGAGAACGGAACTTCTACAACATGGATTGGCCAACTGGAGCAAGAGGGATTTCACACACTTCATCCGAGTGAGCCTTTTTCTGGCTAAATATACGAAAAACTGACTCATCTATGCGGATAGAGACGCGACGTAGAAAGATACCGTCTTGCATGCTGCTAAGAGCATTAACTACCCTTGATTCTATCAATCCTGGATGATCCGGGGAGTGACTATGAACCAACAAGCTTATGTAGCCGTTTTCTGGATATCGCTTTGAGAAAAAAATACTATAAAAGTGTTTTCAGGCCAGCGAGAAGTACGGTCGTCATGATATCGAAAACATTGCCAGGGAGATAGAATCAAAGACGTTTGCCGAGGTACGTGTTCACAAGGAAATGAGTAAGAGGAATCGCATGATGCGAAGACCTTCGTGTGTGGCTTCTTCGATTACCAGCTGCTAAATGCGTCATGTTTGTTTAGGTCGAATCCTATGCCAAGTTGTTCTGGGATCGGTTTGAGGATCTGCAGGACCATGAAAAGATTCTTGGTCAAATCGAAAAAGGAGAGGCTAGAATCCAGCGTCGACAGTCTGTCAAGCGGGCTCTTGACGCCAAAATTGCCAAATACAAGGCTCCGTTCCATCAGCTCCGAATCGCTTATGGTACAAACAAGGGCAAGACGTATACAGAGGAAGAGGACCGGTATGTTCTTGGAATTATTTTATAATCAATCACATTGTTTAAGATATCTTGTGTGCGAGTTGCACCGCCTTGGCTTCGACAAAGAAACTGTCTACGATGATCTCCGCCAATCGGTGAGAATGGCCCCCCAGTTCCGTTTCGATTGGTTTATAAAGAGTAGAACTTCGATGGTTTGGTTATGCGGTCTAAAGATTACTGTTGACTGAATTTAGGAGCTCCAACGGCGATGTAATACGCTCATCGGATTGATCGAAAAGGAAATGGGAGAAGCCGATACCAAGCCACGCAAAGGAAAAGATGCCAAGGCTGGAACTCCTCAACCCGCTTCTACTGGGTCTACTGGCTCTCCTGCAAAAGCTCCTGGAAGTGCTAAAGGCGGTCGTCCCAAGAAATCTCTCAAGTAACTCCCCTTCCTATTTTTTATAAGTTTTCATTCATCTGTACTTCTTCCGATCTCTCAATATCTCATTTTAATTCTGAAAAATTCCGGTTTTTCCTAAGCTACATTTCACTAACTAACGGCTTTATTCGTATCCGCAAATAAACAAGTGAACAAGTATTGCACATGTGTGAGATGTGAATTGCACAAAACAGTTAGATCGAGTGATGAGCAACAGCTTCAAATTGCCGCAGTTCTGTGAGATCTTTCATGGCAGTGTGTCCATTTCGGTCGGATATCCATCGACCATTCATTCCCGGTATTCTCGACGTCGGCTTTCCCCAAGTCATTCCACGGAACAACAGGACTTCATCCACTGCAATTCCCTTATTTTTAGAAGCTTATTCAGCTTACCATCACTCCACATAGAGTACACATGTTGTCCTTCTCTAGTGGGATCTTTATTAATTCTCTCGAGCAGAGCCGAATAGTTTTCTTGTTGGCAATTGCCGGATGTGTAGCCACAAAGAACCTGAATTCGAGTTCATTTCCCTGCCAAAAACTAGCCATTCAAGCAGCATGTTTTCTCGCGCGATCGCTATTGCGCCATCTGCGAGATTGGCCGGTCTTTTTGCGCAATCCGTTGGGATAGAACAGACTGCTGCTTTACTTGTTCGAATAATTTCAAAGAGAGAGAAAGTACCTGATCCTGACAAGTGTATCCAGGGTATAGTCCGTCCAAAGCGTTACACCAAGCCGGAACAGTCTGAGCCAGTTGACAAACACAAAGACCTAAGGAGTGGACTCCTACTGACATTGTATTGACTCACCATAATTGGGTCCGGCAATTCCTACAAAAGTATCAACATTGTCTGTCAAAGGAGGTCCAAGAGTACAGTTTCCATCAGTCCCTATCAGATCGCCTCCTTTGACAGCTTTTCTGAAACAAACCATCCTTTTAGTATCAAAAAACAGTACCTAGCCAAGACTACACCAACAGAATGGGCAATAATGTCAATTTTCTTGGCTCCGGTGTAAGAAATGACAGCTTCAAGAAATCTTCTCAAATAGAGCAGATTTCCACAGGTATGCATAGTACTGTAGCTGTCTAGAATACTGCCACTACCCCAAGCGTCTCCCCAAGTTGTGGCATATAGCTCGGCCGAAGTGTAGTTTTGTTCGAGAAAGTACTGGATAGATCTGCTCCAGCCAGTTGCCAAAGGAGCCTGTGTGTGAAGAGCCGCATCTCCGTTTCCATGAATGAAAATGACTGGCTCGTTATGAATCTGATCCGCCGCTTTTTGTTTGCCTCCATAACTGCCGTTAGGCCCGACATCAGGACGATCAAACGCATCCGATTCGTACCTGTTTACAACTCAATAGAATCTACATTTGAACTCACCCATGGGCTATTAGCCAGTCGAGAAAATGAGAAGTGATGGGTCCAGGAGGCCCGACTTTTTGACAATCACCTGGGGAGAGGACGAGGAGAGCGAGAATGAACCATCTGCTGGAAAATGAGAAAGAGGATCGAGACCAAACTAACCTCATGATGGGGAGAGATGTTACAAGACAAGAAAGATGGGCGGAGGCCCTCTGGATGAGATGGACACGAATAGCCGGTTCGCGCCGACAAGATGGCAGGTTCGAGATGGATGCCCTACGGCCACGTTGACCCTGACTAGCACAATTGGAACAATATAAATCGGTTCCAAAATTGCTTTGGATTCTCCTAAGCTCATCTTATACGTGGATCCTGATATAGTAAAGAGTCTCACTGTCTGCTGCAACTAGTGATTGTAGGAAAAACATTAAGACATCTCCAGTTCCAAGAACAGGTTTTATTTACAAGACCGTTCTAAAGGGAAAATACTTTTAGTAAAACTTGGTTCAACGCCTCCTGCCATCGTCGATTTTCAGACCTCTTCTATATGTTCAGGCGTTTCTTTTTGCTTAAGAATTTCCAACATCCTCTTCATTTGTTTGATAGCTTCGTCGGCGTCATTGATACGATTCCTCACTTCTGCAACTGCCAGTTTCTTCTGAAATGTTTTTGTGAACATTTTCAAGAGAAAGGCTTACAACTTCAATATCGTTTTCTTTGACGCGAATCTTTTTCGTCTCCTTCGATAAACTATATGGTACTCCTTCATTCATTTCGCTCGAAACGAGACGGTGAACATCGCGATGTACAGGTAATGTGACCGATTCCGGGATGCGGAAGATATAGTGCGATGTGTATCGCTAAAGATGTAAATTGTAAAAAAAAAATAATAAACTAACTGTGAATTCTGTCATAAATTTTCCGAATGCATTACCGCCGGTAGTGAAGAGCATGTCTAACAAACTTTCGCGAAACTTTTTGTCTTTTACAGCAAGACTGAACAGTGGTTCTTTTAGCAATTTTTCTTGGACAACTTCGATCCAGGCGTCGGCGGCACAGTTGTATACTGAAAAACGAAACCTCATGTTTAGAATAAAGCCGTACCTTGGTCAGTAAATCCGCGAGGGGTGAATCCGAAATGCATGGCGTCGAACTCATTAGACAAGAGCTCATATCCATATTCCTCGGCCATTCTCTGAAAATAAAAAATTACATTTTTACCGCGATTCAGGAAGAAGGCATATCAGACAAACGGCTATTCGAAAAATAACTCTTGGCGGATTTCAGATGGAGCATGTTTACCACAGAAAGTAAAACATCGCTATTTAAGAAGTCGGTTTGTTTCGAAGACAAAAAGAATTATCAATGTGCAAAAATTCCTCCAATTGTTCAAGAAAAATGGTGTCACAATAACCCGATTATGGTTTGTTCAAAAAAAGAGAGCACGACCGTAATTTATGTTCCCCGGGAGACCCTTAAAACATGCAAACATAGGATAGGTACTCACAAGGGAAGTTTGTCAGGTCAACTCGGAGTTTGAAGTCGAGTGTAGTGTCATTCAATGGCCCATGGCAAGTAGATTCCGGGGTATATCTCCAAATTTGCGGAATACCTCCCTAGACCGAGTTATGGACGATTTAAAATCGGTAACACCCATACCGTGAAACATATCGCGCGGGATCGGAATCAGAAAACATGGCAGCGTGGCCCGATGGTGTGTGGTCCGGACTGATAATCATTTGGTCAAGGGTTCGATACCATTTTTCATCTTTCGTTTTTGTTTTTTACTTTCTGATTCTTCTGATGTCTTCACTTTTCGGATTATAATAGATAATTTTGGATGTAAACCATATCAAAAGGTACTTTCCTGCCTCTAGGAGACTTTTGGAGAAAAATTTTTTTTGACCCTAATTTCGACTCTGTGATCACTTGATCATCAAAAATTTTCAAAATCAGAAAGTGATGTCCAATTGGTTTAGGTAACTTCTGAAACACTTATAGTAAAGTGAGAGAGACAAATTCGATAAGTATGAGCTTCTAGATGGGTATACAATTTATTTTATAAAGTTTGTTTGATAGGGGCTAACCACAGAATCTAACTAACTCTCCGAGGAATTTACAGCACCGCCATGGTCTGTCCGAAGAGCCGCTCTTGTCGAATATAGACTTGATACAGCGAATAAACTTGAAACTTGAACCACAGAATCCGATCAGAGACCACAACATCAATCACCATTTCTAACAAAATCTGTCTCTCTCACTTCAATATATTTTTTTCAGTGTTTCAGAAGTTATCGAAACCAATTGAACATCACTTTCTGATTTTGAAATTTTTTGATGATCAAGTGATCACAGAGTCGGAATTAGGGTCGAAAAAAAAATTTCTCCAAAAGTCTTCTAGAGGCAGGAAAGTACCTTTTGATATGGTTTACATCCAAAATTAGACCGCGGCGCAGCGCAACAACCCAGAATCAACAAGCCTGGTCCGGACCACACACCATTGGGCCACGCTGCCATGTTTTCTAATTCCGATCCCGCGCGGTATGTTTCACGGTACGGGTGTTACCGATTTTAAATCGTCCATAACTCGGTCTAGGGAGGTATTCCGCAAATTTGGAGATATACCCCGGAATCTACTTGCCATGGGCTATTGAATGACACTACACTCGACTTCAAACTCCGAGTTGACCTGACAAACTTCCCTTGTCAGTAAAGAAACGTAAACCTAATTTAAAAATTTTCCAATCTTCTCGTCGCTCCAACGCTTCCAACATGGGAAAGGATAAGACCCACATCAACATCGTCGTCATCGGCCACGTCGACTCTGGAGTCTGATCCACCACAACTGGACATCTCATCTACAAGTGTTTGTTGCCATCCTACTCGTCTTTCTTGTTTCTTTCTCCACTTTCTTGTCGTCTTACTTGTCTCTTGCTCCACTTTTTTTTTCTCTCGCACTGTACCTGTAGCTGTAGTTGCCCGGCCTTGACTTTGTAGCCCTCCTTGGGTAGGTCACACGCTGACCGACAGGTCCATTGAGTGCTCCTCGTCCCTGCAGTGCCGAAGGTTCCGTAAACGAACATGTCCCCCTGCTGTGATCCTTCCCTCCCTGGCGCTCCCCCACCCCAACGCAATGGAGTCTCCTAACAGACACCGTCCCGCCGCGCTGAAGCATACCAGCCGTCTACGACGGCTGTCGCCGCCCTGGCGCCTGCGGCGCTCAAAAGTGCGAATAATGTTGTCCAAGCATTAGATTTCTCTCCCCACTCTAAGTTCAAAACTAACAATCTAATCCTAAGAAAAGCTAACTTGTCCTGACTTGTTCGTGGCCATGGACAAACACAAATAAACAGTCTACCACAGACACCATTGCGCTTTAGTAGTAGAGAGACCAGCCGTATACGACGGCTGTCGCCGCCCTGGCGCAAGCGGCGCTGAGGCCATGGAAGCTGTTTATGTCCCATGCAAAATCTCCAAGTTCTATGGCAGCTGAATATGAGTCCATGGAATCTGTTTATGTCCCCGTGTTGACCCGTGTTGCCCTTGAATCCCGTGAAAAATCGCAGGACACAACAACTTCAATCCAAGACCTCCCTCGTCCAGACGACACGCCGGAGCTCTTCAACTCGAGCTGACAGTCCATTTCGCGAGAAATTTGCCCCAAGTACAAGACAGAAACGGCCGCTGGACGGCCCCGTCGGTCTTCATTCAAGTGCTTGGAAGAGAAGAACAGATCATGTCCACAATTGCTCCACCCAGCTACAATCCTGTATAAGAAATTCCCTTTTTTTTAATCAAATTTGACCGTTAGGTGGAATTGGACGGGGAAGTTTGTAATCAGCTCGGAACGCGGCAATGTCTTGGTCAAGATCCTTCACAAAGTCGGCCAACAGGTTCTTTTTATTCGAGAATAAGTTAATTTTAAACTTTAGACAGCTCTCATCGTCGTAGTGACCTTGGTCAGCCCACTGCAGAGCTTTGACGAGTCCGAATTCGAGATATCACTCACGGTTGGCAATACTTCAGGTACGAAGAAGCCTTCAGGACGATCTGATGTTACGGAAAGACACTATTCTCCGCAACGCTGTGATGAAAGGAAGGTCAGTGAAGAAAGCCGAAAGACAAAGCCGTATTACTTCAAAACGGATGATGATTCACGATGCTCAGGGATTTTATTCTCAAGGAATCACAGAGTCTGCAGTTAAGGACTTCTTCACAAATCTGTACGAAAAAGACTACGACGACGTGATAACTATCCGAGAGGATCCTGACCCGATAGCTCCGTTCTTGAAGTCGATAAAGTAAATGCAGCGATCCTGTCTATGAAGAGAAGCGGAAGCCCAGGATTACTATATCTCCTGATCTCTTGTTTCATGCCCGACACTTGGCTGCCCCTTTGATCAAAGATATGCTGAATTTTCTGCTTAACGGAGATCCGATACCGCCACAACTGACGGAAGGACTGGTCAAACTGCTTCACAAATTCGGTGATGGAAATAATCCCGCCAACTTCGGACAAATAACTCTCCTACAGTGCTGTTGGAAATTCATGTCTACAACTCTGCTGTCTCGGATGTCTGGACCACTTGCTGAGTCTGACGACGAATGGCAGTCTGATTACAAAAAAGGATATTCGGTGGCTGACAATACGCACTGTGTGAAACAGATCGTCGAAAAATGCTATGAACACAACATTCGTCTCTATTTGTGCTTTATCGATAGCCGAAAAGCGTTTGAGCTCCAGCCAGAGTATTTTCTTTCTCCAATCCCAAAGCTTCGTCCGGTCTCGTACTCTATTGTTTGGCCATCTGTCTAGAATAGTGATACGGATCATCCGTCTCTCCATTCGTCTTTGACATACTTCAATGTACTGCTTGTCCGCTTCTTTCAAAGTCCAGGTCTCAGCTGCATAAAGGGAGTAACGTAGCGTTCAAACAGCGTCATCCTCTTCGCCATAGGAATGTGTCCGCAGGTCAGCAGATTGGATATCTATTTGAAGGCCCCGTACCCTTGTCCCATTCTCCTCTTGACCTCTTCCGAATCGCAGAGTGGGATGGATATTTTTGCTCCCAAGAAGACGAAACTGTCCACAAAGTCTATTTTCACTCCATTGATGTTTAGCGGAGCCTTGTTTACTATGTTGGACATGAGTACAGTCTTTTTCACATTAATTTCCAGTCCAACCGTGTTCATTTCGTTCGTCAGCTTGATCATCATTCGTTCTTGGGTGGCTTCTGGGTAGAGTACGAGATCATCTGCGTGTCCAAGGGTCGTCAGCTGCAGGTTGGGAACGGGCCGGGCTCGGGCTCCAAACTCGGGCTTGAAATCTCGGGCCCGGAACGGGCCCGAAGGAAAAAATTGGGAAAACATGAGTATTTTTTTAGTTTTTAGTGTTAAAATTGTGAAAAAAAGACATAATTTTATACTCTATTATGCAATCCTTACTTAGAACTAAAACATACTAAAAAAATCGTTATAATATGAGTACCTTTATTTTTGGCCCCACCCCTTTCCACAGCTGTCTGGAACGTCGGGTGTAGACGGGCCCGGCCCGTTCCCAACCCTGGGCCGAGTGCATGCTGTTTTCCTTCCATACGTATAGTTCTAACATGCACTATAATATGGTCAGCTTAATTTTTGGTCCGATCCCGGTCCGACGGCCAAGTCTGTGGACCGAGCCCATCCGGGCCGGCCCGGGCCAGACACCTAATCTGCAAACGGTCACGCATTCTATTTGATCAGAAAAGATGAAAAAATTTCTGTCTGCATAAAACTAAAATGAAATTTTGGCTGTTCCGAGAATAGAAGAAACCAAGTCAAAACGGCGCCCAGTTTCCGCGATATTGTGTATTTAAAAAATACTCTCGTGCCAAAACTCTTTTAAGTACCCGGAATTCATCGCTGAATCATGGGTTTTCCAAACACAACACACGAGCAAATAGATCTGTAGAAGTACACTCAACATGGCCGGTTTAGGTGTCAATTAAACAGAGGAACTGATCAAACAGAAGAAAGAGCTTCTTCACCGATTTTTAATCGCGGGATCTCAGCCGACAAACAGCACAGCTACTTTGTTGAGTAGGTTGAGTACGCGAGAAGTTTCTCGGGGCAATTAGTGTGACGGTATGCCGAGCTTGATCTTACGGAACATGACGTCATTTGAACACTAAACTGTACGTCCTTAGAAGGTGTTCTTTGCCAGGAAACACCCAAAGGACGTGAGGGACGTGACCTAGGTTTTCAACGGTACCCCTCGTTTTCAGAGCAGATGGTTATCGACCACTGAATCGGGAATCCAGCTGGCTCAATTTTCTATGCTCCGATTGCTCATTTTTCTGTCACAGTCAGTCTGAAACTGCAGCAGTCCATTGCCAAACTCGGTGCAATACACTATTTGTTTTCTCGCTGGTTTTGCAAAGACTGAGTGGACACATGCCTTCTCTCGCAACATAGTGCTTGATTCGCTCTGCTAGTCATTTCATTCTAGCAGCTTTACTCACCGATGTTTTTGACGTTGGTTTCAGACGTTGTGCATGACTGTTTTGACGATCGTCTCTATCAGGCTAAAAACATTACTTTCGGACAATAAAAGTGTCAAATCTCAATCCATTTCTTCTTCACCTCATGAATAAGTCATTGTGACAGCTCTTTTTCCTCTCGAAGGCAATAAATGTCTCGATGGCGGGGAAGTGAAAAAGTCTAATAGACCTCCCCGTAAAAGTTGCGACTGGTTTCAGGCATTTGAATATCCTCAATTGCTGCCAGCCCCTCCTCCTCCTGCAGTCTCCCTTATCGGGAATTGTTTGCCGTCTGATTCACAATGGGTTGACAGCCGATCGGTCCCTTTTCTTCTTTGAGTTGCTCCCTTTTACCCGGAATATCTGTACTATTCGACTTTCTCCTCCGTTCCTACTTGACTCATCCTTGACTAATTGTCTTCTTTGTCTCGCTTTTTCTCCGATTTCTTTCCTCGCCAGATGGTCCACCTGTCCTCTCTAGTACTCTTTGCGTGCCACGCTTCAGCTTATCTTCCGCTATCAGAGATGCTTTTCCGACACAAAACGGCCACAAGGACAGTCAGAGTTTCCACCAGACTCTTACCGCCATTCGTTCAGCTGTATCAACACTTATAAGTCTTCACGACAGAAATCAATTTATTCATTTTATGTTTTTTTTCATTTCTGGAATTGCCCCTCAATGAATCTCACTCATTTGATCAGCTTGCCTCATTTTGTCTTTTCTTTATTCTTACTCGATTGATAAGACTTGACTTATCTTCTCCAAACAAAAACTCTATTGTCACACGAAACTGCAATATTCTCTCATTTCCGATAATTTGCTTTTATTGTTTTCATTCAGTGCAACAGTCTTCGACGGTCATGGCTTCGGCGGAGCATGATCCGAAGGAATACGGAGTGGAAGATCTCGTACTCCTCCACACAATCGACCTCCCAGCCATCGTGTCGAACCTCCGCTTAAGGTCGGTCTTTTTTTCAGTGGATTATGCGGTTTGTTGCGAAGCTGCGCCAGCTGGACAGGAGACGGATTAGGCAGGCGAGGACGGAAGAGACCGTAAAACCATTCAACAGGCTCACACGAGGCACGAATTTGCATAAACTGGTCGACTATTTTCGAGGTTTCCAAGCGAGGGAACACTTTCGTAATCTTATGACTCAATGAGCCATGAGTCGGGTTTCGTAAGGGAGCTCCAATTACGGGATATGTTGAAAGAGAGTACAGCTGGATTTGTTAAGGTATTCGAAGAGTCGAATCTACACTTACATCGGAGAAGTACTGATTGCTGTCAATCCGTATCGAAATCTTCCGATTTACGACAAACAACACATTGACAAATACAAGGTTTCAGTAACTTCCTCGGTTAATTTATTCGGCAAATTCAGGGTCGAGAAATCTACGAGCGTCCTCCTCATGCCTTTGCCATTGCTGACTCTGCTTATCGCTCTATGAAGCGATTCGGACGAGACTCTTGTATTGTCATTTCCGGTTAATATACTGATTGTCCAAAAACATAAGCATCTAGGTGAATCCGGTGCTGGAAAGACGGAGACGAGCAAGATCATTATGCGATATTTGGCGGCTATTACGAATGTTCAGCAGCAGAAAGAAATCGAAAGGTTAGAGACTGTGTCCTTGTTTCCTCCCTCTGGGGAATGCCATATGGCTGGGAGAGGACAAATGAAATATACATCCTCATTAGCGGGGAACGGGCTTTGATTGGACCGGAGGGTAAAGGGAATTTCGCGTGAGAAACAGTCATTCAGAAAGACGTTCCCTAAATAATTCGGATTGTTCTGAAACTGCCACCTGATCCTCTTGAGGATCATCAGAGACAGCTGGCGCTTCAAGTGTGCCCAAAGAGAGATTCAGTTTCCAAATAGACAGTCTTTATTTGCCTTGTTGAAGGCGCTAATGGTCAACAAACTGACCGGCTCTTCAGGGTGAAGAACATTTTGCTCAAAAGCAACTGCATACTAGAGTCTCTCGGCTGTGCAAAGACGACCAGAAATGACAACTCAAGTCGCTTTGGAAAGTATATGCAGATCAACTTCAATTACGCGGGAGATCCGTGTGGTGGACATGTCAAAAACTATCTCCTAGAAAAGGTAAAAGAGCTAGTAAAAAGAAGCTGAATTTATTTGAAGAGTCGAGTCGTTAAACAGCAACAAGGAGAAAGAAACTTCCACGTCTTTTATCAATTGCTCAAGGGAATGGACGATGGAAAACTGAGAGGCCTTGGACTGCAGAAAGACGTAAACAAGTACTTCTACCTAAGTCAGGGAAAATCGGACAGAGTGAGAGTGTCTCTTGTGTTCACTAAATCTACTTTCAGGTGGTCAGCATTGACGACTCTGCAGACTTCAAGGAAGTCCAACAAGCATTGAAGGCTATCTCTAGCTTCACCTCTGATTCAATCGACAGTCTCTGGTCAGTCATTTCTGCTGTTCTCCAGCTGGGAAACATCAACTTTGTCGACGCGGACAATTCGAGTGGATCGTGCCATCCGACAGACAAGAATGTTCTCGGCTGGGCTGCCAAATGTCTCTCGGTCACGTCAGATGAACTACAAAAGGCTCTATGTTCCCAGATTGTAGCTGCTAGAGGAGATATGGTAGTGAAACAACACGACGTCAACTCGGCTCTTTTCACCAGAGATGCTTTGGCCAAGGTTCTCTGCAATTTATAAATAACTATATTTTTCAGGCAATATACGAGCGTCTTTTCACTTGGGTTGTTCAAAGAGTGAATGAGGCAGTAGCTGTCGAAACCAACTCTCGTTATAGTAAGCCTACCGTAATTGGTGTGCTGGACATTTATGGCTTTGAAATCTTCGGAACTAACAGGTAAAACTAATAACCTCAATAATGTCGCTCTTTCAGTTTCGAACAACTTTGTATAAACTACTGTAATGAGAAACTCCAACAGCTGTTCATCGAGTTGGTACTGAAACAGGAACAAGAGGAATACGAACGAGAGGGAATCAAATGGCAGAAGATTGACTATTTCAACAACAAGATTATCTGTGACCTGGTGGAAGTTCCAAAGACGGGAATACTGGCCACATTGGATGATGCCTGTGCTTCCATTGGCAATATAACTGACAAAGTTTTTCTGGGTGAAATGGACAAGAAACTCGGAGGACATCGTCACTACATCAGTCGAGGATTGAAACAGAGTGACAAGAGTCTTGGATTCGAAGAGTTCAAAATCACCCACTATGCCGGAGATGTGACCTATTCTGTCATTGGGTTCATGGACAAGAATCGTGACACCCTCTTCCAGGACCTCAAACGACTTCTTTACAATAGGTCAGTTCAATCAGCAAAGCTCTTATTGATTACAATTTCTAGCAAGAATCCTCTGCTGCGTTCTCTGTTCCCAGATGGAGCCAAGTCGGCAGACCTGGTCAATCGCCGACCTCCAACAGCCGGATTCCTCTTCAAAAACTCGATGGCCGAGTTGGTGGCTCAGTTGGCCAGCAAAGAACCTCACTACATTCGCTGTATCAAACCGAACGAAGAAAAGAGCAGTACAGCATTCGATATGGAAAGAGTCGAGCATCAGGTCCGATATCTGGGTCTTTTGGAGAACGTTCGAGTCAGACGTGCCGGCTTTGCCCATCGTATGCCATACAATCGCTTTGTTAACAGGTTGAGTACAGAGAGAAGAAATCTGATTAATCCGGTTCAGATACAAGATGTTGTGTCCCTCGACATGGCCAAATCCAAGAGGAGGTAGTACAAGAGAGAGTTGTCTGTCCATTCTGAAACATTGCCGACTTGTCGAAGACTGTTCTCCCGGACGAACAAAGATTTTTATCAGAAGTCCTCAAACCGTCTTCAAGTTGGAAGAGTTGAGAAGTGCCAAACTGCCAGAAGTCGTGACCTTCCTCCAGAAGGTATCCTCTTCAGAGTTTTCAATGCAAAAAAACACTTCAGATGATCCGAGGATATCAGACTCGTCGTCGATACCAGCAAATCCGAGCAGTCTATCTCATCATGGGTGCCTACCGTCGCTACAAGCTGCGCAGTTATCTTCTCAATGTTATAACAATCTTCCGTGGAGTTCGGAACATGAAAGATCTCGGAAAGAGTCTTCGTTGGCCAGCTCCACCGGTCGTCTTGGCCCCTTTCGTCTCGAAGTTGAAGGTAGTTCACGGTCGTTGGAGAGCAGGCGTCATACTTTCGCGAATGCCTCAACATCTGAGGTTTGTAGAATAGTACACCTACTTATGGACTTATTTTATTTATAGAGAGGCTTTTCCTCAGAAACTAGCTGCTTTCGAAGTGTTCAATGGTAAGCGAGAATGGGGATATCCACAATTCTGGAAGGGCGACTATCTCTCAATGCAGGAGGAATTGGAACCTGACACTTCCAATCTGGCTCACAGAGATGGTCTCAATACTTTGAGAACCGCTCATCCGTATGGGAAAGTACTGTTCAGTACATATATTCATGTAAGGGAATCGAAATCGTATCATAGAATATTTTAGAAATTCAACAAGTTCAACAAGTCCGCTCTCCGTGTTCTTGTAATAACTGACCGTTTTGTTGTCAAAATGGATGCCAAGAAGTTCAAAGCACTGAAAGAACCAGTACTGCTACAGAACGTGAGACAAATAAAAAATACTTACCTTTCTCCAGATTTCTCGAGTTTCCGTTTGTTCTGAACCGAATGGTCTTGTAGTCCTTCATCTAGGCGACAACGACATCCTTGGGTGCACGAAGAATGTGAAAGATGAAGACCGTCTGGGAGAACTGATTGGAACTCTTTTGGCACAGTTCGACCAGTGAGCGAAAAGCAAGATACGAAACACATGACCACTTTTCAGGCTGAAGTTGAGGCGACCAACGGTACAACTTGGTTCAGTATTACACTGTTCACTTGGAGGCAAGCAAAAAATCATTCGCGTTTTTCCAGCAGAGGCAAACCAACAGCCAGTCTTCAAAAAGAATGGAAACGACATCGATTTGATAGCCCATAACCTAGTCTGTTGAGAATTGTACGAGTCCGAAGTCACCTTCGCCAAATTTCCGTATTAAAGTGGTAGTAAAATATCTATCAGTTAAAGACGTAAATTTAATAACAATGTTTTATGAACAACCAACAAATTAGAACACAAGGTTGTGAGGGTGCTGTCCTTTTCCGAGGGCGAATCGGGATCCCAGATAACCGAAAAGTACCTTGTGGTCCTTGTCCTTCTTGATGGCAGCGAGAATAGATCTATCAACAGCCTTCTGGTCAGTCTTTCTCTGCTCGGTCACCTGCAAGACATACCATTACAAGCGAATGAGCTAGTTACAATACGTAATTGTGCTAATATACAGAATGTGTTTGCTTGAGGTGGGGCTAAGGAGGTCAGAGCCAAGCTCAACCCGCATAATCACAACTTTTACTTTCTGGAGAGCTTAGCACAAGCAAACTATGGCAGTTTGACTGCAACTCTGTCTCCACTATGAAGAAAACAATGGTAGTAATTGGTTACCTTATACTCAGCCTTTCCATCGGCGAAGATATCTCCTCCCTTCTTGGTAGACACGGTCTTCCTCTTGAAATAGTCATCATTGATATGCTCAGGGACCTTGACACCAGAAACGTCAACCTTGGTCTTGGTGGCGATAACAAAAGCCTGAGCGATTCTTCTGAGGGGGAAGTTGTTCAATTTGTGAGGTCCTGAAAAGGATCAAATAATAACGATTTCAAAGGTTGCTTACCGGTGACAAGAAGAAGGCCAGACTTCTCGAGCTGCTTTAGGAAGACAACGCGCTTTCCCTTATGGCGGCCGGCCAAAACGATGAGAACGGTTCCGGGAACGATAGACTTGCGAAGAGGAGCAGTCTTGTGATGCCCGAGGCCGAATTTAGCTCCTTCGCGGAGTTCTCTGGGAAGCTTAGTCTGAAAAAAATGGCATCCATGGAAAACAATAATATAAGCTTACGCTGGTGGAGGCCTTGGTATGAGGGACCTTAGCATTGCGCTTCAGATAAAGTCTGGCAGTGGAGAATCTGCCGACTCCCGGAGCCAGGTCGAAGTTACGGCTATGCCTAGCAATGTTACGAGTGCCCACCATTTGATTACTGAAAATTACCGATAAAAGAAAAAACAATAAAAAAAAGGTTCTTGAGAACGAAAATAGCTCAAATAATCAACTCTGGATAATTTAGAAAAGCGATTCGATTTACCGTTCTGATTTACCGTTCCGATTGTATAAAAAATGCATTACAACGACGAAGAATGCCAAAAATTAAGTAAAAGACGTAGGATTTAGGAAATTCCGGACAAAAATGCTCGATCGGTCCAACGTAGACGGTATTTTCCAAATCCACTCGAGACCCAGACTCGTCAGTCCTTTAAACTCATGGTTTGAATCTCATTATTTGTGTAACTTTTTACATTTTTCAATTTTCCTTGTTATTTTCAGTGATTTTTTTTCTTTCTTATAGTAACTTCACAGAAGGGCAATGTTCTAAGATCGTCAAAATGGTGTTTGATCGAGAAGTAGAGAAAAACTGCTTTACTCCACGAGACTATCAGGTGAGAAATTTCAGCGTTGTCAGAGATTCCGATTCACAGGTAGAGCTCCTTGACAAAGCGTGCAAACGAAATGTAATTGTGCAACTGGGAACAGGAGCGGGAAAAACGTTCATTGCCGTCCTCCTCCTCAAACAATATGGTATCCAGCTGAATACGAATTTCTCCGAAGGCGGCAAACGGGCATTTTTCATAGTCAATTCAGGTATTTTAGGTTTTCCAAAAACCCTTTCAAAAAATATTCGTTCAGTTCCACTCGTCGAGCAGCAAGCAGCACACATTGAATGTCATACGACGTTGAAAACCGGCCGAATCCACGGAAACTTGAACAACGATTTTTGGCAAAGCAAGCAAACTTACGAAAAATATCTCGAAGAATTTCATGTAAGCCCCTTCTTCTATATGTTGTAGGCTAAACTTTAGGTTATTGTTATGACTGCCCAGATTTTCCTCGATACCATCTGTCATGGTTATTTCCACATGAACAGAGCTGCCGTTCTTATTTTCGACGAATGCCACCACGCCATGGGAGATAAACATGCCTACCGTCTAATAATGGAGAAATACATCCACGAAACTCCAGAAGATTCTAGACCAAGAGTCCTGGGATTGACAGCATCGCTCATCAACGATAAAACAGCTCCTAATGCGCTGGAAGCAAAATTGACCAAACTAGAGAATAACCTACATTGTGTAATTGAAACGGCTTCCGATCTAGTTGCTGTATGCTTATTTCTATCCGTTTAACATACAGAAAATTCAGATGTCCAAATACGGAGCCAATCCCAATGAAAATATCGTCATTTGTCAAGATTACAAAACCACTGACCCCGATTGTGATGCTTTAGTCACGTTCCTGGTAATAAAACTCCTTTCTTCCCACATAGACAAACTTTACAGGCTTCTATTCAGGAATTTTGCAATAAAACGAATGCATTTGATCCGACGCTGGATGTTGATCCAAGAAGACCAATTCTGGAGGCAGTAGGCAGAACGAAGTCTATTCTCGAAACTCTCGGATTGTGGGCAGCCTGGAAAGTGGCTCAAGTATGGGAGAAGGAACTGAAGAAACTGGCGAAACAGCAGCATTTACCCGACAAATCTATGGAATTTTTCGTGATGGGATTGACTGCCATGACCACGGTCAAGAGACGTCTGGAACCTAAAGTGAGCATCTTTTGTGTGAAAGTTTGAACGTTTTAGGCCAAAGCCATCAGAGATTACAAGAGCTTTTGTGCGCAACTTCCTCATCGTGTTGTTCGCCTGCTGGAATTGCTGTCGGTATATTCTCCTGAAAATCAGGCAAAGAATAAGTTAGACGAGCCTCTCTGCGGCATAATTTTTGTCGAGCAGCGCTTCGTCTCCTATATTTTAATGGTACGCATGATTGCTTCCCAAAGTACAATTTGTAGGTTATTCTACGGTTCGTTGTCAAACTTGATCCAACCCGATTCGGATTTCTAAAAGCTGACTACATCATTGGCTTCAGTGGATCCAGTTTCACGAGTGATGACAGCCAGAGCTTACATAAGAGACAAGACGAGGTGTCCATTTTAACTTTTCATCGTAGAATTTGTTTTCAGGTACTTCGAAAATTCCGAAAAGGCGAGCTCAACCTGATCGTTTCGACCAGTGTTCTCGAAGAAGGAGTCGATGTCAGACATTGTAATTTGGTCGTGAAGTTGGACCGTCCGAAAGATTACCGCTCCTATGTTCAAGTATGCCGAATTTGTCCTTATGTTCATACGACAATTTCAGTCGAAAGGAAGAGCTCGAAAGTTCGGAGCGTGCTATGTAATGTTCGCAGTGAAAAGTGATGAACTGAACTTTAACAACGACCTGCGCGACTTTATTCAGATCGAAAAGGTAATTTATTCTATTCAGTTTCTAGTCTCACTTCAGCTGCTCATAAAACGCTACAAGACGGTTCATAATCCAAGCGACTATGAGTTCAGCCCTCAGCACAAAATCGACGATATCATTCCTCCTTACGTTGTTGAAAATACTCAAGCAAGAGTTTCTCTTTCGACGGCTATTCAACTAATCAACAGGTTTTTAAAAAATTTAACAGTTAAAATGGACTTATTAGGTCGCCAACTAAGTATTTAAAAAACACTCATAACATTTTGCAATTTCAACGAAATCGGGCAAACTCGGTTCCAAAATGTAGGTCTATCCTAGGCCGAATTAATCGGCTATACGAGAGACCTGGATATCTTATCGTCTGAGCACAGTGAACGGTTTAAGTTTTGATCAAAACACCATTTTGGTCATAACCCTTCAGGGTTGCATCCTACTAAAAAGTTCTCAACTAGTGAAAACCTCAGCTCAATGAGACGAGTATTTTGCTTTTTTGAAAAACGATTTTCGACTTTGGGAACACCCCGAAACTGAAAATGCCCAGATGGCGCAGTGGGTTTAGGAAATTCACGCTGGAGCAACCAGGGTTCGAGTCCGCCGAAAGAATTTTTTTTGTTTTTTAACTGTAGCATTCTACTGGGCTGAATATCACCCATGCACAATATCAGCTCGATTGGTTGCTTAATTTCGGATGGGGAACGATTTTGAGGCCCAAATTTCAGCATGTACCCCACCTCATGGTGATTTTTGGAGCTCGAATTTGATTTTTTGAGAAAATTGCTGAACCGTTTGAGCTGACATTTTGCAAGGATGATTCTTAGGCCAGTAGAATGCTACAGTTAAAAAAAAACAAAAAAAATTCTTTCGGCGGACTCGAACCCTGGTCGCTCCAGCGTGAATTTCCTAAACACACTGCGCCATCTGGGCATTTTCAGTTTCGGGGTGTTCCCAAAGTCGAAAATCGTTTTTCAAAAAAGCAAAATACTCGTCTCATTGAGCTGAGGTTTTCACTAATCGACAACTTTTTGGTAGGATTCGACCGTGAAGAGTTATGGGCAAAATACTGTTTTTGTCAAAACTTCAAAAGTTCACTGCTCAGACGATAAGATATCCAGGTCTCTCATATAGCCTATTAATTCGGCCTAGGATAGACCTACATTTTGGAACCGAGTTTGCCCGATTTCTTTGAAATTGCAAAATGTTATGAGTGCTTTTTAAATACTTAGTTGGCGACCTAATAGATATTGCTCGAAGCTGCCGTCGGATATTTTCACGCGTCTTGTCCCCCAGAACACGATCATTCCGGTCATGGTCAACGGAATCACGAAGTATTTGGCAGAGCTACTTCTACCGATCAATTCGCCGCTCAAAGAACCAATCAGACTGAAAACGCCCATGGACAATAAGAAGCTTGCTCAGATGTGTGTAGCTCTTGAGGTTCATTTTTTTTCGTTCTTCCATTTTTAACTTTAGGGCTGCAAAATGCTACACAAATTGAAAGAATTGAACGACCATCTTTTGCCTGTGGGACGAGAATCCATAGTTCTCAGTCAACTGGACGAAGATCCTGACGAATTCTGCCCCGGAATCAACGCAAAAGTCGGCTCATCTCGAAGAAAGCAGCTCTATGATCGTCAAAATGCGAAGGAACTTCAAGCTGCGATGCCCTATCCTGGACGTGACCTGCATGTTTATGTCTTCGAAATGGAGCTGATGAAAGGACCGAAGACGGAACACAACCCAAAAGATCGCAAATTCAACCGACCGGAAGAATACGAACACTGCTTCGGATTCCTAAGCGCTGTACTGTTACCAAAGATTCCTCCGTTCCCGGTATATTTGCGACAAGGAGACATGAGAGTACACGTCAAATTGGCAGCCTCCGCGGTTTGTTCTTTTTCCTAATTGAAATAACGAAAGGTATAGGTGCAATTGAATACACAGACGCTAAACCACATCAAGTTCTTCCATCATTACATTTTCGACAGAGTCCTTCAATTGTTCAAAGGTCATCTAGAATTCAAAATGGGAGATCACACCCCAGTCAACACTCTCATTGTTCCATTGAAACGAGGCAAATCACACTTTTACTTTGTCACAATTCTGATTTCAGTAATGAAGGGCGGTCATTTGGACTATGAGATCAACACAAAATATGTGGAAGACGTTGTTTTCGACACAGCTGTGATGCCGAGACGTCCGGATGAAGAAGACAGGAAAAACTATAAATTCCGAGCCGAGGACTATCGTGACGCTGTTGTCATGCCCTGGTATAGAAACACTGAGCATCCTGTCTTTTATTACGTGGCCGACGTAAGAATTATTGCCAATTTTTTTCTAAAGAATTGTTTTAGATTCTGGACGATCTGTCTCCAAACTCCAAGTTCCCAGACACCGATTACTCTTCATTCAATGACTATTTTATCCGAAAGTACAGTCTGACTATCTATGATCAGAACCAAGCCTTGCTGGACGTCGATTTCACTTCCAAGTACGATTTTCCAAAAAATTTAACTGATTTTTAGCCGCCTGAATCTACTTTTGCCTCGTCCGGGAGGAGCAAGAAAGAAGGCCAGAAATGATCAATCACAACAGCAGATTTTTGTGCCGGAATTGACGGACTGTCATCCAATCAGTGCCACACTGTGGAATCTTATTGCTGCATTGCCTAGCTGCTTCTATCGACTCAACCATCTCCTTCTGGCCGACCAGCTTCGCAGCGAAATTGTGTCGAATGCATTGAAAGTAAGATCTTTGTCCTTTCTTGGTCAATGAGAAGATTCAGACCAATCCATCGGTCCCTGAAGATTTCGAGTGGGAAGCGCTATCTTACCCGGCCACTTACGAAGAAAAGCAATCTCTGATCGTCTCGAAGATACAACAACTAAGAGAATTGAACAAATCGAAACAGAGCAATGAGAACCACGCTGATCGTGTCCAGCCAGTCGGAGATTTCGAGATAGGAGTCTGGGATCCAACTGTAAGAGCTGGCTCTGTTCCGACCTCAAAAGATGAAAAGAATGAATTGGATGAGACGGTTTGTGTTCACATAAAACATGACGAAGATTTTATAGGTCGGCTTGATGTCCTCCGACGTCGCTACTGGTGATCTGTCAGACGAGGAAGATCTCGAAGACATGGTCAATGTGATGTTCGATTTTTCGAGATATCTGAAAGAAAAAGCGAAGGCGAATCTTCCCGATCTAGGAGTACCAAGACCAGATATTCAGTCTGTTGGATGGGGAGAACCGGACGAAGTTGTGGAAAACACTCCATTTGTACGTTTCTTTTTTCCACAAGATCTTCGTTTTAGAAAATCCTTGGTGGTGCATCGGGAATCAATATGCCAGGATTGATGGCGGATCTCGAGAAAGATATTATGCTTCCCGATTTGACCTCTTCTAAACAACCTGAACCCAAGAAGAAGACTCTTTCTCCCGGAAACAAGAAAGAACTGAAGCTGAAATCGATGTCTCAATACGATGATCGTGAAAAGGCTCGCGACGAGGAGATCATTGACCTAGCTGATTACGAAGATACTCCCGAAGCGGCAAGCGGTATGCTTTTTTTTGCTAGCTAATCTTTTTATCTTTAGCTACCAATTCGACGGAGCTCCTGACAAGCACATTGAACTCCGACGACGAGGCCGACAACCTCGCTAAGGGAGAAGAACGGAAAGCAAAAGATGACGCTAAGTTCGGAGAAGGAAAGTCTATCCCGAAAGGAGCCATCTACGCAGAGAAGATTGAAGAATCATTTTCGTTTTCGTCCCCATCACCACCATCCTCCACAAACATTTTGAAAAACTGCCCGTCGGAAAGCGCTGGAAACGATCTGATGCATTTGAATCCTTACGGAGTTTCCCCGAGTCATCTGTTAGCTGCTCTGACAACTTCCAATGCAGCAGATGGTAATGACCTTTTTTATTTAAGAACAAGGTAATTTTTAAGGTATAAATTTGGAAAGACTGGAAACCATTGGAGATTCATTCCTTAAGTATGCTGTTACAGACTTTCTCTTCCATACTCACGTCGATCAACACGAAGGAAAATTGTCTTTTGCTAGAAGTAAAGAAGTTTGTGCTAAAAGTACATTTGTATAATTTAACTTTGTAGGTATCCAATTGCAACCTGTATCGGCTCGGAAAACGATTGGGAATTCCATCGCTGATTGTTGCTACCAAATTCGAGGTCCAAGACAGCTGGCTGCCACCGTGTTCTGTTCCTCCCGACTACAAGGCACCAAATTCCGACGATGCCGAAGAAAAAGACCGCTTTATGGACGGTGTTTTGGATGGAAATGTGGCTGTCGATCAAGTCTTGAAGCCTACCACTGGTTGGGACGAAGTTGACGGCAATACGAAGAACAGAACTGTTGCCGACGGCGTCGAAACTATCGAGTTTTCTAAACCGACTGCTCAATCTAGTTTTGCCGAAGAAATTCCTCCCTTGCCACACAATCCGTTGACTCAGCAATATATCAGCGACAAATCAATTGCCGATACGATCGAAGCTCTAATTGGTGCGCATCTTCTTTCGCTAGGCCCGAAGCCAACTCTCAAGGTTTGTTCCCTTTTTGTTCTGAAAATTTATCCCTTTCAGGTTATGAATTGGATGGGACTGAAGGTTCTGAACCCCGACGAGTTCGAGACTATTCAAATTCAAGATCCTCTGCTACATTTTGTCGATACGGAAGAAGATCCTCGTCGTTCAGCACTTGCCCTGAGTCATATGTACCAGCAGTTCCGATTCGAAGGCCTTGAAAAGATAATTGGATACAGTTTCAACAACAAGGCCTTCCTCATCCAGGCTTTCACTCATGCCAGTTACTACAAGAACCGAGTGACTGGATGCTATCAGGTACTCTGTATGCATTCCAATAACTTGTCTGGTTCAGAGATTGGAATTCCTTGGAGATGCCGTTCTTGACTACATGATTACGCGTTTCCTGTTTGAAGATGGCCGGCAGTACAGTCCCGGTGTTTTGACCGACCTTAGATCAGCTCTTGTCAACAATACCATTTTCGCTAGCCTAGCCGTCAAATACGAATTCCAAAAGTACTTCATCGCCATGTGTCCGGGTCTTCACCATATGATGGAAAAGTTTGTCCGCTTGTGCAAGGAAAACGGTTCGAACGAGGCAAACTTCAATGCTGACGTATGCTTCGTCTTTTATATGTGTTTAATACTATCTTCTATATTCAGCTGTACATGGTCACAACAGAGGAAGAAGTCGATGAAGGACAAGAAGAAGACATTGAAGTCCCAAAAGCTCTGAGTGATATATTCGAAAGTGTGGCTGGAGCCATTTATCTTGTATGTTACTCATAAAGCGCTTTTATTTTTTTTATTTTTTGTTTAGGATTCGGGTCGTGATTTGGACGTTGTTTGGAGAATCTTCCACAACCTCATGAAGAAGACAATCGACCAGTGCTGCGCCAATCCGCCACGATCACCAATTCGCGAATTGATGGAATTGGAGCCAGGAAAGACTCGCTTCAGTAAAATGGAGCGCATAATGGAGACTGGAAAAGTTCGTTTGATATTTTTTCCTCCAATAAAGTTCTATTTTTTAGGTCCGAGTTACCGTAGATGTCGGTGGAAAACTTCGTTTTACCGGTATGGGAAGGAACTACCGAATAGCCAAGTCGACTGCAGCAAAACGTGCCCTGAAGTATTTGAAAAGCATAGAGGAACAGAGACTACGCGAGCCTGAGAAATCCATCAAATCATCTACTGACCAGGCCTGTAACTAATATTTATTTGATTGTTATGGTGCGATGTGATCTCGCTTTCACACCGGTTTTAGCCTTATTTCCCGATGGTCATTTTCCTTGTAAATAGTTGAATAACATATTTTATTGTGCTGAGAAAGATGTATCAGCAAGAAACTTTTGAAGTGTGACGGGAGGAAGTCGTATAGTAGTCTTCTGACCTTTGGTGGAACCGCTTTTTGCAGACATATTTCATGGGGGCACAGGTGTAATACAGAACCCGTTCAGTGTGTTCTACAAGACACTTTCCTCTACTCTTTTGTACCAATTGGACTCACTCTTTCCTTGTCATTCTGAGCAAATCTAATTCTTACTTGATAGCGAGGGTTTTCCCTGTTTTCATTGCTGACGCAGGAGACACGGAATCATTAGATATCACTGTGGAAACACAAAGCAGCGTTCTTTGTCGTACTATGCCTCTCGCCAAAATCATGGGGATCTAGAGGACATCGAAAAGCAAAAAAAAGGAACAGGACAAAGTTGTCCTGCTCGATAAACCCATTTGAACATCTATCCAGTTTAAAATGTCCCCAAGTTTGCGTGTGTCTGCAGCAATAATGGGTAATAAAGTGATAATTTGGGAAGATTCGAAGAAGTTGTTCATTTGTTTTGTTTAGTAAAAGCAACGAAGGTGATTAGTCAGTTTTGAGATAAAGTAGTTGGGGGAACGTTGATCCAGTCTGGATAGTTCTTCTGCAACAACTTCCAGTCGGGTATATAGGGGATTGTTGGGCGGAATGGACTAAGAGACAGTGGGGCAGATTGTCAGACTTCGCAAAAGGAGGTAAATCTCTACTTCTAGAACAGATAAGGGCGTTGCTAACTTTGTTATCGAAACGTAGGGGAATATGTGTGTTTGGCAGATATCTTCAGAGCTCGGATGGACGTGCGGTCTAACAATACGGCGTTAGAGTCGAACATTTGCTTGCCATGAGGGTTTGTCCTCATCTGAGAGCTCACTTCGTGCAATTCTTTTTGCTGGGACACTTTCGTCGAGCTCCAACTGAACTGTAAGTTATCCTCGCTGACTGTTTCTCGTGTTTTGTTTATGATGAGACCAGTCAGCTGTGTGAGGTTCCTGATACGCGCCCTTGGCCAAACACATCGACCGAGTTTATTTGTCTGCCTTTACTGCTTCCGATAGACTGACAATAACAATGCGTATAACTAGTACTTTTGAGGAGTTCCGAGTATATTATATTCCAAACATGAATTCGAAAGGCAAAAAGATACTCGTAAATAGAAATGTTTGCTAGTTCCCATCGATCTGGATGTTGTGATAGACCGCACTTCCCTCAACGCATACGTTTCTTTTGACTTTAAACTGCCACTAAACTACCTTTAAACTGCCACCATATCTTCTGTATATGAAAACAGAGCAGCTCTCACTTTTATCGACCCGCCACACGTGGAGAGCCTCTTTCGGTCAGCTGTTGCTGCAAATAAGTCTGAACTCGTTTCCTCCCAATCTATGCGACCTCATTCACACAGACACCGCTTTTTTCCGGTCTCAGATCGCAATCTGTCCCGCCACTTTCCCAGCCTTTTTACACCCTCAGTGGGGGCCCACGACAGCTCATCGGAATGGCGTTTATTTCCTGTTCCAACGTGCTCCTCGGGGTCTCTAATGTTTGCACGCAGGATTCGAGACTCATCATCAACGGGAGCAGACACACGCCGTTCATTTTGGACTGTCTCTTCAAATTGGCTCAAATTTCGTTCCAATCTTCTATTTTTCCCTCTTTATGAATCCATGTTGGCAAAGGTTACAATTTAGAATGCATGGCTTCAAACCAGGTTTTTTCCTTGATTGATAGTCGAGCATGTATGGAAAAACCCCCTTCATGATTTCTCCCACTGTTGATCAAAAGGTTCAAATAGTTTGGATACAAACTCTCAGAAGTTCAAGATAAAGCTTCTTGTCTCTCCCACTTGTTTTTGGGCTGTTTACGAGTTCGAGACGGTCTCTCTTCCTTTCTTCTTCTAATGCATTACACTTTTGACAAAAGCTGCGCGACGTACTCTCCTACCCAAGCAACTTTTCAAGTAGTTTCGCGTATGTTTGTCAAGACTGTCTCCAGAGCCTTTAGTCTTCCCACAGATCTCTCTCCAAACACGTATTTCTCTTCCGGCATCTCGTTTGTTTGTTAATGGATCGGTTTCGTCCCGTCGGTGGGCTGGTGCTCGTTTCTCTCTTGAACCTATTTACACTCATATCCGAAAATTTCAGGCTTCGATGTCGAACAGTTCAAAATGAGTTTTGTGACACGGGACGAGGGTCCCTTCGGCCAACTACCGCCTGAAATTCTTGTCAAGGTAACCAATTGGAAACTGTTTTCCCACTGCAGTGGTGTGAACATGACTCAACCTTGAGTAAATAATTTGGTAGTTGACGGACTTTACCGTTTCTCGTGAAAAACGGCTCAACTTCAGATCTTCTGCTTGCTCGACCCGAAATCTCTCGTCTTCTCGGCCAGCAGAGTGAACTTTCGATGGCGTGCGATAATTCAGCAGAATCTTCGAAAGATGCAGCTGTATCTCTTGAGAACAACTATCATTCAGCTACTTTTAGAGTACCAACACACTGTCGAGTCGATGTAATGGACATGGATCCAAACGACGAGTCTGTTGATGGGACGCATCCTATGATACAGTACACGTTTACGGTTTTCGATGATTCGAAATCTGGTAAGAGTGTTGAACGACGAAGTAAAAGAAGAGTTCAGATTACAAAAGTAAGTTGAAGTGCTGTTGGAGAGCGAATGGGAACTGGACACAGCTGTATCTGACTCATAGAGTCGGACTGATGGAGTGTGAATGGGAGAGTGCGGATGATCAAAGAAGGCCGGTCAAGGCCGATTCGACTGTCATAGAGGGTCTTCTAAAATACATGAGGATTGAGGCTATTCGGTTCGATGTCCGAAAGATCGGACGATGGACAATGGCCAGAACCACAGATGAGAAGTTTGCTCACGTTATGGACTTCTGTGCCGGAGTTTGTACTCAAATCGACTTGAAGTGAGAAACAATTTGGACTGAGAAAGATACAGTTCAGATCTTTACTCTTGACTTCCCACAGTCTCAATTTTCCGTGGTGTTTCGGCCCAAAATCTCTGAAAAGACTTTCCTCGTTTAGAGTCAAGAATCTCATTTTGGAGAACATGACAGCGGCTGATTGCTTTGGGGAAGGAAAGTCTTTGGTATCCTGAAATCTAACTGTTGAAAACCCAGCTTTTAGGAGTACATGGATTTGAATCGAGCACGCTACCTTCACTTGAAATTGGATCCAACCCATCGTCAAGAACTTGAGAACATTCTTTGGGTTGATATCAATGGTCAGAGAACAAATTTATTCTCTAACAGAACTGTTTCTAGGAAGTGTACTAACCCGACTTCTTGCCAGTCATCAGCGTTGTCTGGAATTCAGAGTTTACAGCGAATGTCCTCAAGTGATCTCTTTGATATCGGCCGGGGATATGGTCATGTTTCTTCGAGCACGTTCCAAAAGAACCGAAATTAATAATGCGTTTAGGGTTGGAGAGGACTATTGTCTCCATGGATAATACGTGGAATTCATTTCAATGCTAGTTTCACAATCAGCGAGTTCCGAACAGTAGCCACAAGAGCCGGTCTCATGGGTGATCGAGGAATTCTGGCCGATTTCCCGTATTGCCGGTAAGACAGTTCAGGAAACATATACAATCCCATCTAGATTCCGCACCTGTCACCCGACTGATCCCAACGCGGTACTTGAGCTGACTTGCTTTGGGAACGTTGTCTCCACCCAATGGCAGATACGATCTGGATACTCACGCACATAACAGTTACAAAGATAGGTCTTCTGCCGTTTAATTGAGACGGGTAGGAAAGATGTATGGCGTTGTTGACATTTCTGCAGAAGATTGTGTACAATGAAGCACCTCAGCTATTGTGAAACTTTGTGTAACACATTGCCAATTTAGCAGTGCAGTCTTCCAATTAGAAGTGTTGTTTGAGCGGTGGTTAAAGCGAGTGGGTTCTGATCCCTCTCCATAGTTAACCGATCTCTCCTGATCCCTTTCCCAGTCAACCGATCACTTCTGATCCCTTCCCTTGTCAACCGGTCCCTTCAAATCCCCTACCGGTTAGCCTGACTCTATTTAACTGCTTTTTTGTCGTTTTCGTCTGTTCTCATGATGTTTATCGTAGAAAGCATGTTGCAAATAGCCAGTGAAAGACAAAAATGGAAGAAAATACTTCGAAATGAACGAAAATGGCCGGTTTTTCATATTTTTGGGTAAAAAAGGCCGTTTCAACGCTAAATCGACTTTTTCCTTTTATTCTTTTGCAATTTCTCGTTGTATTATGTCAGAAGGATTGATTTACCTGGAGAAATAGGTAGGAAAGAAAAGAAATTTGATAAAAAACGATGTTTTCGCTATTTTTGGAATAAAAATATTTTGAAAAGCCGCACAAAAATACGGTAGAATCAGCCCACCTATTTCCGTAGTTACCCACTCGCTTTAACACGGAACGTTTTACGAGATAGGAAGAAAAACTATAACATAGAGTCAACAATTAATTGGAACGCAACTATCGCCAGCCTTCCTGATTCTGACGGTAACCACCTCCTCTGCCAGAATTTTGCTGATATCCGCCTCCTCGTCCTCCACCATATCCACCTCGTAGTTTTGGTAATTGTAGCTTTCTTGGTAACCGCTCCCGTATCCTTGATAATTCTGTCCACCGGATCGATCGTCATAGCCACCTCCGGAGTTATAGTTTCCTTGATTGTAGCCTCCTCGACCACCGTTGTATCCTCCACGTCGATCATATTGTGGAGTTCGGAAGTCTTGACGATTATTTGCACCTGAAACAACGACTAGAGTAAATAAATTTCAATCAACCTCTTTGGTAATTTCCATCGGAGCGACGACGAACTTCGTAATCCATATGTCTCCGACCGGAGTTGTCGAGCTGAGCAAAAGGGAAACTAACTTGTAGAAACAGTGGAAAACGCGTGATCCGTCAGCATTCCTGTATGTCGGGCGCATGAGGTATTTATCAAGTATTTCGGGCTTCTTTATGGTCTTCATTTCTGCTATGTGCGGTCTGAAACATTGCTGTAGCATAAAATATGTGAGAAAAAAAAAAGAAATGCAAGTAAAACACAAAAAAAAGCCAAAAAACGTTAAAAAGGAATAAAAGGATACTGTAGGAATTTTCTGTACGCAATTGCGCCCAAATTTTTGCAAAGTGAACTTTTTCAAAATGACCTTTTGCGGTTCGTCTTTTACAATTTGAACGTTTTCAAAATGTCTTTTTCAATTTGACCTTTTTCAACGCAATTTTTTTTTCAAAGAGACTTTTTTCAATCCGACTTTTTTCAAAACGAGTCAGCCCCGTATTTTAAAATGCGCTACCGTCTGTGTGTGTGAAGCTGAGATTTGTGGCTCGTGTATTGCAAGCGTTTAGTGCGCTGCGCGCGCGACCCGGGTTCGATTCCCGCCGGGGACTATTTTTTTGCTTTGTATTTTTGAGTTCCAAATGATGATAGCAAGTGCGTGCAGGTGTTTTTTTTCTTCTTTTTCATGTTTTGCCCTTTTGGGACTATTGCGAGCTGCAGGCGAGGTGTAAGACGGAGGGACAGTGGGGCAATGGGACAGAGAGACTGTCCCTTTAACTGTTACCTGTTTTGAAAAGGACAAAACTAAGTCACTTAGCCCCGGAGGGGCGTAGCACAACTTGTTTTCCCAAAATTCCACGGCGTTTCAACAACAGTACACCTGTTTGAATGAGACGTAATGCCGCCCAGTTTCATTATTACAGTAAACTACAGTAATCATCTACTGTATTCCTCTGGCGAGCAATTTAAACGTGATTTTTTTTTTTCGATAAATCGAATTTTTCTAGGTTGTTCTAACCTAGCAAATGATCCTTTTTTTTACTCTTTTCTCGTCAATTTCGTGTGATTGAACATAGTGAAAAAGTTGCCAAAGAGGAAAACTATGGTTTGTTCAAAAAAAAAAAAGAGAGCTCGACCGTAACCCATTTATTTCCGCGCGAGACCCGCGAGATAACATGGAAACATAGGATACTCAGCTAAGTTTTCTGTTGTTATTCCGGTCTCGCAGCGAATTAAATGGGTTATGCTCGAGCTCTTTTTTGAACAAACCATAACTTTGCCTCAAATAAGCACTAAAAACATATTCTGCTGCATTTATTCTACGTGGGACGTTCAAATGCAAGGAAAATGATTTTCCAGTGATGAAGAACCTGAATCTGATGAGAGGACTGTAAAAATCTTGGTGAAAATGCCTAGATTCCGAAAAATCTCGTTCCTTGTAGAGTTAGACGATACTGATGTGATTTTTTTGTCATTTATGCAGCTATACTGAGGAGCTGGTTTAGGAAAAGGATATATATATACGTCGAAAAGTGGATGCTTTCGAGCGATATTAGTCCAGAATAAAAATAATAAATCTGGAAATTTTGAATTGCCGCCAGTAGTTTCTCAAATTGGCGCGAAAAAAAGTGTACATGCCGTTTCCACTGTTTTGAAAGGCCGTGATTCGTTCCTACATTAGAATATTCAATTCGAATTTGGTGTCACGCTCAAATTCATATTTTTCCGGCTCAAATTTGCTCCTAACCCGTAGTTTTTCTTGCAATGGACGTGAAGGTATTCGAGAAAATAAAGATGAAAACACGGGAAACCAATAGAAATATTTTGAGACAAATACCTGCGTCTCTATCTGAACTCTTCGGTGCACTGCTTGCATATGAAAATTGATTTTACTAGAAATTTTTTTTTGTTTTAGTTCCAAACTCCTGCAAGACGTGTTTGTTTCATTTCCGAGCTCTTTCCGTTTTATTTTGCTCTGCTGGTTGAACGTTATTTTTCTTTTGCATTCTCATGCCAACCTCCGCAAAACGTATTCGCGCTCTAGTCAAACGCGCCAACGGAATTCATTCAAATTCTTCTTTTAGAACATGTCCAATCCAATGTACATTTTATTTTTTCAGCTCATGTAATGCTTACTTATCCACTCGCTCTCCGTTTGTTGGTAAATCCTCGTATTTTTCGAACATGCTGTGGGTGTAGTTTGGATTTACTGAGTTTTAATTGTCGAACCTTGTATTGTCTCAGTTTCACCTGATTCAGTTAATGAAGCTAAATTTTATCTTTAGATCGCTCAGTTATGAGCGACAGTGAAAGCGACTTCATCGTTTCCGAAGATTCCTTCGATGCTGGTCCGATGAAAAGCAAGGCGAAGGAGGCCAAGTCGCAATCTTCCAAGGAGAATAAGTCCAAACCAAAAAAGGACAAAGCTCGTTCGTCTTGTCTGAAAACTTGTTTATAGTTCTCATTTTTAGCCGATGTGAATCGTACGATGACTGAAGAAGATCGGAATGTCTTCACCAACTTGGACAACGTTAAGGGCAAGAAGAAAATGGCCATCGAAGATATTTATCAGAAGAAGACGCAGCTTGAGCACATTCTACTTCGTCCTGATACTTACATCGGATCCGTTGAATACACTGACAAAGCTGTTAGTTTGCTTGCATCCGTTTAGTAATGTCCATCTTCAGCCAATGTGGGTTTACGACCCTGTGCAGGCTAAGATTGTTTCCCGCGATATCAGTTATGTTCCCGGACTGTACAAAATTTTCGATGAAATCCTCGTCAACGCCGCCGACAACAAACAACGTGATCCCAAAATGTCCCTTATCAAAGTCGATATCAACAAGTATATTTGAAATGTGTTGCTTCTTCTGAAAATCATTTTCAGAGAAAAGAACACCATTTCCATCTACAATAATGGTCGCGGTGTTCCTATTGAAATGCATAAAGTCGAGAACGTCTACGTACCTGAACTCATCTTCGGTACCCTTCTGACGAGCTCGAACTACGACGACAGCGAGAAGAAAGTCACAGGTGGACGTAATGGCTACGGAGCCAAGCTGTGCAACATCTTTTCCACGGAGTTCACCCTCGAGACGTCCTCCCGCGAGTCGAAGAAATCTTTCAAGCAGACATGGGTCAAGAACATGACGAAGGAGAAAGATCCCACGATTACATCGGCTTCTGGCGATGATTTCACCAAGGTCACCTTCAAGCCCGATTTGGCCAAATTCAAAATGACGGAACTTGACGACGACATTATTCATTTGATGATGCGACGAGCCTTCGATGTCGCTGGTAGTACTAAGGGCGTCAAAGTTCATCTAAACGGAAAAGTTGTTCCGGTACATTTTGATTATGTCTTTCTTCTAAGCCGATGTTCAGGTTCAAGGCTTCCAGCAGTATGTCGAGCAGTACACGAAAGACAATATCGGTGAAGATGCCAAGGTCGTTTACGAGACTGTCAGTAATCGCTGGGAAGTCGCTCTTACTGTCTCGGAGTCCGGATTCAAACAAGTCTCCTTTGTTAACAGTATTGCTACTACCAAAGGTGGACGCCACGTGGATCATGTTGCTGACGCCATGGTTTCCAAGATGATTGATGTCATCAAGAAGAAAGTTGGCAAGAGCACAGTCAATGTCAAGCCCTTCCAGGTATCAAATGTTCATTTTTTTGTGGAGAAGAAAAGTTATAGGTCCGAAACCATATGTGGGTCTTTGTGAACTGTCTTATCGAAAATCCCACCTTTGATTCGCAAACCAAGGAGACGATGACCCTCCAGTCCAAAAGTTTCGGGTCCAAATGCGAGTTATCGGACAAATTCGCCAATCAAGCTCAAAAATGTGGCGTCGTCGATGCTGTACTCTCCTGGGTCAAATTCAAGCAGCAAGAAGATCTTAACAAGAAGTGCAGTGGGAAAAAGACCACCAAACTGAAGGTATGTTTCCAGTCATCTTCGAAGCGGGTCTTGTTTTCGATGATGAAAAAACTGGTATGAAATAGGTATTTGTCAACAAACAACCATGACTCGATGACGGAAGTTTGAAGTCAGAAGTCTGTTTCGTTGACGTGCAACGTAAGCATGTCTTTAGTGATGTGATCCTGAATGTTACGACCATATCTAAAGGCGATATGCAACAGTTCATCTCGTAAGAGATAACAAAAATGATTACCAAAAGGCGAAGCTGAGAAAACATGACTCCGAAATTGAAATATGCTGTTATTCCCCTTTACAATTGTGGTATTCAGGGTATTCCGAAGCTGGAAGATGCCAACGATGCTGGAACGAAGCACTCGCAGCTGTGTACTCTTATTCTGACTGAGGGAGACTCAGCCAAGACGCTCGCCGTTTCCGGACTGGCTGTGGTTGGCAGGGATAGATATGGGGTGTTCCCGCTTCGTGGTAAACTGCTAAACGTTCGCGATGGAAATATGAAACAGGTGCTTAGTCTTCTTTTTTTCTCAGAACAAGGCTTTTAGGTCTCCGAAAATGCCGAAGTCAATGCTCTGATCAAGATTCTCGGGCTGCAATACAAGAAGAAGTACGAGACGGAAGAAGACTTCAAATCCTTGCGCTATGGAAGTGTCATGATCATGGCTGATCAAGATCAGGACGGAAGTCATATCAAAGGACTTGTGATCAATTTCATCCACCACAACTGGCCAAGTCTCATTCAACGGAACTTCGTCGAACAGTTCATCACTCCTATCGTCAAGGCTATCCGTGGAAAAGAGGAACTATCCTTTTTCTCTATGCCCGAGTATCACGAGTGGAAAAACAACACGCCGAACTCTGATAAGTTCCGTATCAAATACTACAAGGGATTGGGTACGATTTTCTTTGTCAACATGAAAATTGCATTGTTTAAGGTACTTCTACTTCGAAAGAGGCTAAAGAATACTTCTCGGACATGGTGCGTCATCGCATAAAATTCAATTATGATGGTCCCGGAGACGATAATGCTGTCGACATGGCCTTCTCCAAGAAGAAGATTGAAGAACGTAAAGATTGGCTGACAAAATGGATGGACGAGAAGAAACAACGTCGTGCTGTTGGACTCGAGGAGGAATATCTTTATAACAAGAACACCAGAGCCGTAACATTCAAAGAATTCATCAACAAGGAGCTTGTTCTCTTCTCCAACACTGACAACGAACGTTCAATCCCGTGTCTTGTTGACGGATTCAAGCCTGGCCAGAGAAAGGTTGGTTTAGTTTCAAAAATTGGTACATTAGTCTGATTTTAGGTCATGTTTTCGTGTTTCAAACGTGCGGACAAACGCGAAGTGAAGGTTGCCCAGCTTGCTGGCGCTGTTGGAGAGCTGTCTGCCTATCATCATGGTGAAGCTTCTCTCATGGGTACGATCGTCAACTTGGCCCATGTAACTAATTATTCGTATCATTAATAAGTAAATTTTCAGGATTTCATTGGCTCAAATAACATCAACCTTCTGTTGCCTATCGGTCAATTCGGTACTCGTCTCCAAGGAGGCAAAGACAGTGCCAGTCCTCGTTACATCTTCACAAAACTGAGTCCACTCGCTCGCCATCTTTACCCGACTCCCGATGATCATGTTCTTCGATTCCTCTTCGAAGACAACCAACGGATCGAACCAGAATGGTACTGTCCAATCATTCCATTGATTCTGGTCAACGGGGCCAGTGGTATTGGAACCGGCTGGTCCACCAATATTCCAAACTACAATCCGAGAGAGCTTGCCGAAAATATCCAACGTTTGATTCGTGGAGAGGAGCAGAAGACATTGGTTCGTTTTTTGTGTGTTTCATCTCAACGTATTGCAATTTAAGGCACCTTGGTATAAAAACTTCCGTGGAAACATTCAACAGCTTGATCCTATGCGCTTTATGTGCAACGGAGTAGTCTCTACCTTGGGAGACGACACTATCGAAATCACTGAACTCCCGGTCAAAGTTTGGACTCAGCAGTACAAAGAGAGTGTTCTTGAACCAATGATGGAAGAATCTGGAGGCGGCAAAAACAAGGACGGGGAAAAGGTCGAAAAGAGACCCGCACTGATCGCGTAAGACATTTTTTATTTTGAAGAAATGTTTTACAGGGATTTTAAAGAGTATCATACCGACACCACTGTCCGTTTTGTTGTCAAGTTTGCTCCGGGAAAACTGCGAGAGCTGGAACGAAAAGGACTGCACAAGGAGCTGAAGCTGCAGGCTGTCATCAACACAACCTCGATGGTGCTCTTCGATGCTGCCGGCTGCTTGCGGAAGTTTAATACTCCAGAAGAAATTTGCCGCGAGTTCTTCGGAACCCGAAAGCAGAAGTACATCGAGCGTAAGGCTTTCTTGGAAGGAATGCTCCGTGCTCAGAGTAACAGACTCACCAATCAGGTAATTTCTTTCAAATGTCAGTAAAATAACATTTCAGGCTCGATTCATTCTGGCTAAAATCAGCGGCGAAATCATCATGGAGAATAAGAGGAAGGCCAACATCATCGAGCAACTTATCAAGCACAAATTCGATCCGGACCCGGTCAAGAAATGGAAAGATGAACAGAAGAAGAAAATGGCTGAAATGTACGGGGAAGAGGAAGAAGAGAACCTCGACGGAGACGACGAAGAAGCCGAACAAATGGAAGTGGACAAGAAAGAAGTCGAGATCGATAAAAAAATGTCGGACTACGACTATCTGGTGGGCATGGCTCTGATCAAACTGTCCGAGGAAGAAAAGAACAAAATGCTGAAGGTTGTTTTTGTTTGTCTGTAAGCAGAACTTTTGATTTCCAGGAAAGCGAAGATAAGCTCAAGGAATTGAAGATTCTTGAAAAGAAGACTTGGTCGGATCTTTGGAATGACGACATCGAAACGTTCCTGGTTGAAATGGAAAAACGTGAAGAATTCGAGAAAGCCGAACAAGCTTCTGCTATCAAAAAGAAGGCTGCCGAGGGACTCAAAGGAAAGAAGACCCAAGGAATGGCTCTTGAGGTTCATCCTGCCAAAGATGGAATTCTTGTCGAGCCAGTCATCGATAAGGCCACCGTGGACAAGTATCAGAAGATGAACGCTCCGAAGAAGGAAAGAGTCAAGAAAGAACCTAAGGAAGTTAAGCCGAAGCAGCCTACTATCAACAAGTTCCTCAGTCCGGTAACGCTTTTTCATTATGTTTTACAAACCTGTTTTAAAAGACCACTGAGAAGAATTCTGATGACGAATGGATGTCCGACGATACCGACGGAGAGGCATCTGGACCCGGAAGCGATTTTAATGAAGACGAAGTTATGCCCATAAAGAAGGGTCGTTCAAATAGAGACGTATCAAACGACGTTGTTATGCTAGATGATTCGTCAAACTCTGTCGCAGACCCTCCAGCTAAAGCTCCAAAGTCGAAGCCATCCAAGAAGGTTCTCGATAGTTCTGATGATCAGCCCAAGAAAACTGCTCCGAAGTCTAAGAATAAGTACAACATCGAGTCCGACGACGAAGATCCCTTTTCCAAAGATGTAGGTCAATATTGCATGTCTTGAACTTGTTGTTTTAGGACATCTTCGATGTTCCTAGCGATTCTGAAGATGAGAAGCCTAAATCTAAGTTGAAAGCTCCCACTAAATCTAAGGATGTGGCCAAGAAAATTACAGCCAAACCTGCCTCGAAGCAAGCCGCCAAAATGACCGACTTTTTCAACAAGAAGGTTTGAATGATGCTCTTGGGAGATCATTAAACCTTGTTTTAGGCAATTGAGAGCGAAGACGAAGACATTTGTGAGGCTTCCCTTCAAAAACCTCGCGCCACCAGTGGTCGCGCTCGTCCCAAGACCAATTACGTCGTCAACGATTCCGTGGATTCCGATTTGGATGCTCCTAAAAAGAAGAAGAGCAAGCGTCAAATTGACAGCAGCGACTCCGACTAAGATGAGCCGTTTTTAACCCCTACCGCGTGTAACACTAATTGATTGATCTCTTACTGCTTTGCACGTGATTATCATGTACCATTTCAAACAATAAATCTATCTGATCACAAAAGAAGGAACCCCAGGAATGGACCACATGATAGAGCAATGTTATTCCAGATTTTTCACCTCTACACGAGATACAGATTCACGAGACCTGTCCTTTTGTTCTTCTCGTGATCACATGTCCTCCTTGACCATTACGAAACTCGGATCAGCTGCTCTGCCAGCTGTTTGAAGATTCATTCGGCTAGTACAAAGACCTTTGGTTCTATTCTGTCGTGGCCGTCTGAAGAATCCCAACTTTTTTATAGCCGTCCGAACAGCTATTTAAACTAGTACTCTTGCTCGTGTTCAGACCCCTATATTATATTTTGGCCGGCTATGAACGGTCAAGACAGTCAAGTCAGAAAAGGGCCGAACCTTTCTTAGAGAGTGATCAAGAAATCTTCGAAATTGGAACACTTATTCAGGAAATTCTGACTAAATTGTAATCAATCCAGGACCGTATTAGGTGGGCTTGCGAGTCCTTTCCAGACTGCCCGAGCAGGGATGGCAAACATGGCCGGTTAGACCAGGTTGGCGCCCTGTTTACAACCTGGCCTGGCCCAACCTGGCCGGCGCGACTTTTTCGGCCAGGTTTGCCATCCCTGCCCCGAGCCGTGACAGCGGGCACTTTGCACACCCGTTCCATTTTGGAGAGATGAGATCACAGGTCGGAAAATAGGATCAGCTGGCTAGCAGCTGTATTTTCGTCGCGCGGTGGTCAACTCTCATGTGACCTCCCGCCTCTCCCGCACAGACAGACACCAATGTTCCCCGTTCTCGAGCTTCTTCTTCTTTCTAATAAGTCTCGTCTTTCAGAAAATTCATTCTGTACAAAATGTTAGTAGCCCAACACGATCCTGCCTTCTCTGTGGAGCACCAACAACAACTACAGGTCGGTAGTTTGAGAATTTTAGTGGCTCAGATTTGCGAGCCAACCAGGACAATGAGCGTCAAAAAGGAAAACCCCGTAAAAAGGCAAAATTTAGATTTTTGTCAGTCTTTCTTGCTCACTCAAACCGCTATGAAGCTGACCACGTTCAGCGTTCAATTGTAGACCATTTTCAAAACTTCTTGAGCCACATTTTTGAGATTCGATTCAAAAAGAGCTAACATGTTTTGCTGCTTGTTTATATTTACCAGTTGCGACTCACACATGCTCCCAACAAATTCCCTCCAAAATAGAGTCCCTGTTGACCAGGATCGAGATCGACGATCGTTCTGCGTTGATCCAGTCTCTAGACGGTGGTCCTTGTCCAAAGGTCTTGGTAAACACATGCGCACAAACAGCTGATCTTTTCCCCTCATTTTGGCACGTGAAGAGAGCAGATGAAGCTCGAGACAGAGTTCAAGAGTCATTGAGTCACCAGTTATTTGGAAATACCCTGAAGTTTTGCCTGTGTTATGTTCTCTCCCCTGATAATCCCCAGTTTCAGGGTAAAAGTCTAAGGGAGTTTGAACCTCACGTAGTCAATAAGTATGTTTTTTCCCAAAAGCTCTCTGATTAATTGGTCGCAGATTTCGTCACTCTTGACTCTCTCCGTTGTTATTGTATCCGTGTCGTGCCGCCAACAAGAGTGTTTGTGACCAGAGGCTCAGCTCAAAACACTCGAACACGCCGATCAGTTCAAAACAATACTTTTCAGCGACAATTAGCTGACAAAATATCCAACTATGCATCGATTGACGAAATTCGACTGCTTCTCATTACGGGTGCTCAGGTTCGGTCTTTTCTGGGCACTTTCTACGAAAATGTTTTCAGCCAAACCAGCCGGTAGTCCATGGACTCACTCCTCTTCATTACGCTTGTTTCATCAACTATTTCGCCGCGGCCAAACTACTTCTAGCCAAAGGAGCTCAAGTGAGGAGCACCAGAAATTGATAAACTGATACATTTAGGTGGACGCAGTAGACGAAGTTGGCTGTTCTGCTCTTCATCTCTGCGCCGAACACGGCTACTATCGAATGATCAAGCTTCTTTTGGAGGTGAGTTCATCCATTCACTTATCAAGTACATTTTTGAATAATCAAATTTGAACTAAAAAATCATAGAATGCGAGTGACCGACTGTTCGAACAATATAAAACGAAGTCGTTAGAGACAGTGCGTACTCCAGAGTCTTCCAAATGAAAGTCGAGATTCTACAGTAAGCTCAAGCGTATTTGCTCTATGCACGAGTGACCCCATAACTGAAAACCGCTTGTGATCGAACTCTGAAAATGTGATTATTGACGGAGAATGTGCACCTGACCGAAAGATCCAAGTGCGTTCTCTCAGGAATTCACACAACATGGAAACAACAAAAGCTGTCTTGTGATTGTGTTTTCGGGATGATGTGGTATCCCGCCTAGGTAAACATTGTCGGTCAGTATCCAACATGTTTCAGTACATGGAGACGGTTCGTCAGTACGAGGCTCCGAAGATTCCGGAAGGAACTCGTTATCCGAGCAGAGAAACCGTCGATGAACCTCTTCGTCTCGCCATCCAGGTATGTCTTCTATCCGACTAGAGTTCAATGATTTAGAATGGACACTACGAGTGTGCTCGACTTCTTCTGGAGAAAGGGGCCTCTCCCAATACCATCTACTTCGATGGTCCTGAGATTACCCATGTCAGTGCACTCGATGTTAATTTCATCGAACTTCTTCTGTCTTTTGGAGCCAATCCAAACGTGTTTGACCGTAAAGGACTTACGCCAATGATGAGAGCTTGTCGATTCAAGAACAACGGCATCGAGGCGATCAAATTGTTCATCAAATATGGAGCGGACGTGAACCTTCATGCCCTGGAGAGTCAAGATAAAAGAACAGCTTTACATTATGCCTGTCTCTCTGGAAGTATCCAATTAGTCAAGTTTTTGATCGAAAATGGAGCGCAAGTGAACATGGAGAAGGAATTCGACAAACCGTCTCCCCTCGACATGGCTGTTTTGAAGGATGATCCGGAAATGATCCAGGTCTTGTTGGATGCCAGTGTCAACATCAACGCCGTTCATTCTGCTATCGGATCAGCTCTTCATTTGGCTGCTTGTTCTAGTGAGTTCTCTATGTCTTCTATTAATTGGTTCTGTTCAGCTCTTGTCAACAAACGCGAAGTTGTTCGAACTCTTCTCGAGAATAAGGCAGATCCCAATATGCAACACGTGTATCCAGACGGAGCTTCATTGAAGAGTCCCTTTGTCGAATACTTCAAATCCACTGATAAGGTTCGATATCTCGTGTCTCTTGTTACTGACGAACAATGTTCAGGTGGACCCTCAGATCGTGGCACTATTCTTAGCCTATGGTGCTCGTGTCATTATGAGGGCTCCTCTACATGACCGTCGTGGTCAATTGCGGAATGTTCTTCGTCTGACAGCCACTCGCGAGACTCCGGAAGTTCTGGAGAGTCTTCTGAGTCTGGCAGAAGAGTTTGACACGATGGCCATCGACCGGCTTCCTCTTCCTCAAATCCTCAAGGGGGATATTCTGAAAAGAGCTCGCAATCCATCGAGTCTTCAACAACTCTGTCGTCTTCAACTTCGATCAACTCTCACCCCTTTCACTCCATCCATTGTACATGCTCTCCCTCTTTCGCCCACACTTCGTCTCTATCTATTGGGACTGATCTGCTGACCATTCGCTTTCACGTATCCTCCGGGTGCTCTCACTGTCTGTACACACTTATTTTCTTGTACAAAACTGTAAATAGTCCTATGGGTAGTCCAACCTGCTGGTAGATCTTTTCACCTCATTGCTCCTATTTATTTGTTACTGTATATTCGTACAAAAATGTTTGAGATCTTTTACTCGTTGAATACTTGGGCCACACTGTAAGGCCTTTCTGGTTGAGGAACTGCTCTTTTCCGAGGAGAGCAGAGAATACAGACAAGACAGGCAGTTGCCACCAAAGCAGCAGCCATCAATAAGGTAAGCGGAAGGACTGTGGACAGAGCAAGACATGGCTCCGCCGGAGAAGAAGACACTGCAATAGTTGTACCTACGATTCAAATACAAGTTTACCTAGTGCTGCCTTTTGCACTTGTTGTGGCTCAATCTGGAGCACCGTCTGCAGTTTCAGTGTGGACAAGTTGCCCTCGGATGTTCGTTGTTCTCGTCTCAGTCTCAGAGCAGGTATCAGAGGAACCTTGTCTATTCCTTCCGGTTCACATTGCTTAAAAAATCATGACGGAGACAAAAACTTTACCTGTCTTCTGCAAGAGTTGACACACGGTTTGACTTGGCACTCGAAGTGAACAAATTGTGAAGAGGTGAACTGGAATCCATACCTTAAATGGTGTTCATTGTTGTAAAAGTTGAACTATACATGTGAAGATAGACATGTTTTGGGCCTTTGTTCACTGATTCAGTCGAAAGTACAGGCACGTCGACTGCCCTCGAAAGACGAATACCGCAGCCGTTGTGATCGATGATGCTGATAGAGGCGTCTGGAGTATTTGACCCATCGTGGGCGTAGCAGGAATGGACGTAAAAGTCGTAGATTGCCGTGTTTTTCAGCAACAAATCAAGAGTTATCCGCTGTCCAACTGCGGCTCGAGCAATCGGCTGACCTTCGATTCCATGACCGTCCAGGATCTGCATCACCATCATCGGAGCACCTCCGTTTCCAGTCACCACACCAGATTCAGCATTGGCGCTTCTGAGCAGAACTAAAACTAATTTAAGCGAACTCACTGTATCTGTAGAGCATTGCCATTTGGTCCTGGAGGAAGAGTCAGAGTGATATCTTGGGTACTGTAGATACAGCGGACATTGATGGCTTGGAATCCGTCGACTATCAGTCCTTCTACAGGGCTGATTATCAACTTGACAGTGAACTCTCCGGCCGTCTAAAGATGTTTATACAGTTTCCATATTCGACTCACCTCGTTCGTCATGACTCCACAATCTGTCTCGTTGTGTATCCCGACCGAAATTACCATCCGCGTCTCTCCCGTTCCTTTCCATCGACAACGAGGGTTTGTGAAACTCTTTTCCGTGAAAATACCGCCAATAAAAGGAGTCGAGAATGTGAGAGAAACGTCCATTGAAATTGATGTACAGGCAACTGAGCGGTCTTGTAAAAGACTAGTGGCAAGTATTCTCTAAAGAGACTGTGAACAAGTATTATACATAAAGACGAACTGTGTTGAGCCATATGAGGAAGAATGAAAGCACTCGGGTAGAAGAAAACATCTGAAAGATTCCCTTAGGCGAGAAGAAGAGTTTCGAGTGGAAGGCGGGAAGAATGGCACGGGCACGGTAATTAGAGGCTCGACCTTGCCAGCGAACCCTATTCATGCAAAATCAGCCGGGATTAGCCGATATTAGAAAAATCTACGCTGAGGGTCAAGGCGGACTGAGAGAAGTAGCTATGTTGGGAAAGTTTCTTTCTCGATTCACTTTAAATTGCTCGGGATTCCAAACGGAAAGTTCGCGCACTTGCTTTTTCTGTCGTGACTTGTTGAAAACTAATTTGCACACAAAGCTCCCAGCCTCAATTAGAGCTTCAGACGCGCAGACAGACCTGGGAACAAAGTCGATACTTTAGACAAGTCAAGACAAAATGCGACAATTCAACTTGGAGAGCTTTCAAAAACAGTTCGTGCTCAAAAGGAACGTTAGTGACTGGTCAGAAGCTATGTCAATTTGCACTAAAAGTTATATTTGATCTACCATTGTTTGAGTTTCCCAATTATAGGAATTTTCAATTGGATCCCTATGTCCCCTCATTGTAACCTCGTTACTCCGTTCTGACCTATGAGAACTGACAAATAACATCTCCCACCGTTTGACTCTCTTTGGAAATGACAAGCGAAATGTAATGGGAAAATGATATAGGAAGAAAACGGTAAAGAAAGTCCGGAAAACAGATCAGGTAGGTCTTCGAATTTGGGGTCGCGGTATGAATTGCAACCTCCGCCTCCCGCAGAGAGTAATTATCCAGACTGATCGACTCTCTTAGGAAGTCAAGACGTTTGAAAGAGCGAAAGGATAAGTAAAGAGTTGGTCCAGAACTGGAAATGTGCCCTTGGGAGAAAGTAGAGGAAAGGTGTGAATTGTCCAGCTTGCGGCAACATTTTAGACACAAAAGGAGAAAGAGGAGACTCTAATGGAGCTGTGCGGAAAAGCGATCAATTATGACGCTGGACAGGTCCGCACCGTAATTGGCCAATAGCCTCCTTGAAGGCTCCTTTGCTGCCAACAACAGTCTAATCGTTGAACATCAAACAAAGTCATAATTACCTCATTAGGGGTTTCGAAGAAACTGTTCACTTCCGACTCGTCACTTCTGCGGTAGATGTTAGTCGTCTTGTCTTCTACAATTCAACAGTAGTTTTCAGGATAAATGAGTCCTCTTCTGGTCGACGTTTGAATGTGGACTCTCTGACCATGTATCCGAGTGGACTGTCTCCGGACAGTCGTGTCTTCCAGTACTGGCGCGGCTCATGGACGAAGGAAGAGCTGAGAGATTCGCTGGGAAAGGACGAAATCTGTCTGTTCTATCTACTGGAAGGGAATGATCGACTAGTTGTCAGACTTCATCTGGGATACAAGGACCAGACCGGTCATGTCAGTCACTATCGTCTCCACAAGAAGATGGACAACTGGCAGATGGTTGGCGATTCTTCAGGACGTTCTTTCCCGTCAATTGAGAAGCTGATCACATACTATTCCATCTTCCGCTGTCTCGATGTTTTTAGAGGATGGATGACTCTTCTGTAGGCCACTCCCTACCAGATTTGGTAGAAATTCAACATAAAATAAACCAAACTGTATGCAAATCTCGTGTTTTTTAAGCAAAATAACAAAAAAACTTTTGCTGTAATGTACATTATAAACTTGAAATATTCCAAGTTTTTGAGGAACAATTTAGTCGGAGCAAGAGTCATGGGCGAGTTGGATGGTTTCTCTCGTCTCAGTCTGGAAGAGACTTTGCTCTCAAACCTTGGTTCAGTGGTTAGTTTTACAACTTGACGCTCTAATAGTCGTTCCAGAGATCTCTTCTGCCGGACAGTCTCCATCTTCCATTCGAATGCTTCGCCTTTTGTCTGCTTTTCCACGTCTATCTCGCTTCGGTGCTGCTTCTCAGTGCCTATCTGTACGTCGGTCGTCATTATCCTCTCCAATTGGCCTCATTCTGTGAGAAAGTTTTTCTCTGGATGCTCATCGTCTACCACAGCATTCAGTCGTTCGTCACAAGAGTTAGTTTGGAGAAGGAGGAACAGCTGGCTGACGGACTGCAGAACCAGAACATGGAACTCAGCGAGGACGAAAACGACATGAGCGACGAAGAAAACCTGAAGACTTCGGATTTGGTCGCAGATCTCAATTCGGAAGACTTTGGAGATATCGAGACGAGCCTTCTGGAAAAAATCGAGTTCGAAATTGACCACGATGCTCTTCAAGACATCACTCTTCGCGAAGGACAGGATATATAGAGAACGAGGGCGACAAAATAAATGTTTTCAGCAGCTCGAATGAAGAATATTTCATACTAGCTTAACAACGAATTCCGAATTAAATTGAACGAGGGGAACGGGATTTACGAACGACGACGGGGAGAACGAGAGCGCGATCCGTCGCCACCTCGACGGCTACCAAGAGGAACATCGTTAGCTCCAGACACTCTACGAGGAGAAGATCGACGACGGGGGTCAGTAGGAATATCCCGGCAACGCGGAGAGCTGAAAATAGGCATATTAATGGAAATTTAAATATGGTACCTTCTGCGAACAGGACTTCTCTTAGGCGGAGAACGATGATGGTAGGCGCCGCGTGACTGTCTGGCTTCGATAATTTCAAGAGAGATTACTTTTCCGTCTATTTGACCTTCGTTCATATATTTAATAGCCTAAATAGAATTGAGAATAAAATACGGCTTTTCTTTACCTTTTCAGCATCTTCACTTTTTTCAAATTCGATCAAGCCAAATCCGCGATTGAGATGCTTATGATGTGGATTCAGAGGTAGGTCAGAGGTGACGATCGTGCCATATATCGAAAAGATCTCGTCCAAATGCTCCTTTTTTACATTGGCAGAGAGATTGTTGATGGAAACTTTACGAGACGGACTTCGCTTGCGAGGGGAGAGATCGCGACGGGGAGACGCCCTGATACTTGTGTTCAAAAGAAAGCAAAACTTACTTTTTGGGACGCCTGTCACCGGCTCCACGACTTCCACTGCGACGACGACGAGGGGAAGAATAACGACGACCACGGCGAGGAGATGGAGAGCGGCGCGATTTACGGCCTCCTCGATCAGCCCGAGCTCCATCTCGCGTGGAGAGGCGACGGGGACTAGGCGACCGACGAACTGGGCTCTAAAAATATTAATTTACCTAAAAATTATAGGCGGCTACTTTTCCAGAGTTTCTTCTTTTACGAGGAGAAGGGGATACGCTGGAGCTGCTAGAAGAACGGGAAGATGATCCGCTGCTGCTGTAAATTTTCATTGCTCAGATAGGGAAAGAACTCTTACCTGCTAGACGAACAGGAGGAACTGCTCGAAGAACGAGAGCGACGCTTTTTTTCGCTGTCAACCATCTGAAAAAAGTGCCGATATTTTTGACGCATTTTCGAACGAGAAGAATTGTTCATAGAAATAAAAAATTCTGTAATCAACAAGGTTTTGTAAAAAAAAAAAATACTGGGGTTTACTGGAAGATTCGAAAGCCCGCACTTTTGAGGATTTAGAATCTGCGGGATTACAAACTTTAATCTTTTTTTCTTTTCCTTTGTTATTCATTTTCTTCAGTTTTTTAGCTCTCTTTTATATACCCACATTTTTTGTCCCGAAGTTCAGTTCAGAAACAAAGATGTACCTAAAACAGCATAATGTTTTTCTCAATTATCTTCTAAGTAATTTCCGGGTGATTTGTGTTCACCCGAATAAGCTGCCAGCTGCTCGCTGTTTACCACCAGCCGCGTTTCCATGACAGCGCCTCACTCCGCCTACAAAAAGTGAGCTTTTTGTGGCTGCAAGCTGAGCACAAACCAAGTACAATGCAATATTTTAACCGTTTATAAGTAGTTGTATTCCGATGGAACGAACTGAAAATCCTTGAAAATCATTCAACTCGTTTTCATTTGGAAACAAAGTTAAACTCGCTCAAACATTACCCTTTTTATATTTTTCCTTTCAACTGCTTTATAAACATAAAATGCCATTGTTTCAGGACCCGTGTTGAATGGTCTCTGGAGAGCATAGTACCAATTAAGTAGTCATTTTCCGTTAGTAAATGGGAGACTCCGCAGTCAATGTAAGTTCTCGTTTTTTTTTAAATATGAACCCGTTCAATTTAACAGGAAGGAGCGAGTACAAGTGGTTCCAGTGGCGACTATGAGCAGGCTCTAGTACAATACGATAAGCTGGTCCGAAAATATCAAGATGAAACTGGCAAACTCAATGAAGCAGATATCGTCCTTCTCGAGGTTTTTTGTAAGCTCTTATAAAACCTATTTCTCTCCAGAGCGAGGTAGTAAAAGCTCTTTGCAAGGCACTGAGTCTTCGTCCACGTATTAGAAATGGAATCCGTCCGCAGATGCACGAATGGCTCAGAGTCGTCGGTCTGTCAGCCACGAACATTCGGCACATACAGTTGCTCGGCTATCATGACGTTCTCGCACTCATCCAACTGCCAGAAAAAGAGGTATTCAAAGTGGTCTTTCTAACACAACTTTTGCTAATAATTAAGGTGAAATCTCTCGCAGAACGTGGTCGCTATTCACCCGAATCCAAACGTCGCGTTCTCAAGTCGTGTGAAGCAGTCAGATCTTACTTCGAAGTACTTCAAGGTCTGTCTTTTCGCTCATTTCTGTACTCAGAAAAAGACTCTAAAGTTTCTCTTTCTTAACCCGCTTGTACACTTGTGGCAATGATCCATCACTGTCGGCGCATCGACTGATTCTTAGCGACCAAGTGCGCAAGTCGTTTTCTATTAGTCGATAAACTTTTCTGTGACTAGCCTATGTACATTTCATATTTTCATGATGCTCGACTGTTTTTGCGTCACCTTTGGTGGGTTTGTCCAGAAACGTTTCAGAAAACAAGGTTAATAATCGGCAAACCTGGACATCAGTCGACATTCTGCTCGATTAGAACTATTCATTTGACAACCAAGCAATATTTGTGTATTCTAGGTTTATTGCTAAATAAACGGGTTAGCCTCAGAAAAGCGGTAATTTCTTACGAATAAAAATATGAAAAAACGTTAGATGGGAAGAAAAGATTCGATCCGAAAATCGTTCACGCATCGCTGATAAGACAAGTATTTTCAGGCAGACGAGAAGATGGTAACTTTACCGACAAGCAGCTGTCGTGGTCCGTGAAACTATCTCCAGGTCTAGGTGAGCATTTAAATTGCTGTCAATTTAGAGGAGAATATTATTTTTCTAAACTCATTAGTCTTTTTGTATTTCAGCTCGTACAACAAGTCTAAGAGGAACGAGTGTCGAGTCAGTCAGTCCACTGAACAGTCCTCGATTTGTTGTTACCACTGTTGATCAAAGGTGAGCATTAATTTTTGCGGAAACGGTTAAATATGTAGGAATTGCGGAAGAGATTCACCTGGTTCGGCCGAACTTCTAATACCGTCGTGTTCCGGATCTGGTTCGTTCCCTGGCTCACCGAGCCCTTCAACTCCCGGACATAGGTAGGTAATATTCTTTCTCCAAGAACTAAAAATATATAAAAAGGATCAAAACTGACGTAGTGAGACCAGTGCAAATGATGTATGCCTAGTGCTCTGCGGAAACCGGCTAATGTACGCGATCTGCCAAGATTTCCGATTTCATGCGTCTGTCGATAACCCGTGAGCTGTTGAGCTGATTTCTCGCTCCCCTCATTCTCGTCTTGTTTTTGCGCTATGCTCTTACGCTGCAGAAACGCCACATGTTCATGCAGGTTGACCCGAAAATATCTACATAACATGCACGTTGACCTGCTCTGCTGTACGTTCTAAGCTACTAACCGCAGAAATATTTCCCTCTTGACTTTTGGAGATGGGTTTCCTGAGAAAGGATAAGAGGCAAGCCGACTGTCCAACAGCTATTTGTTTACATTTTATGGATTGCAGTGAACGGGGCGCCACTTCCTTGATTATGTTTTACCCGATCCTACTTCTAAACAACACCATCATTCACTACAATTTGTTCTCAAATTTCGAAAACATTTGTTCGAATCCTCTCAATGTTCCCAGATCAATATTTCCCACATCCTTTTCGTCCAATCATTCTCAGTTTCAGTCGATCCGCCTCTGGCAGCGGCTCCTTATCTGTCCTGACTGGTCGAACCACATTGTCTCCGTCATCTCCATTGAGCACGTCTACTCATTCGACTCCGACACTGGGCGTCAATTCGCGGGTCACTCATTCCGTCAGCCTACAATTCGGTCAGTTTGTTTTCAATGGAAAAATCGCTGTCCTTCCTTCCTTTCTTTGTGAATAATGATGCCGTTTGTAGAAAACATGGATGGATCACAAAGGTCTCCACAGCTCTCAAGAATGAATCACGCTATTCCCCACAAATGGCACCGATCGACAAAATTGCGTCTAATGAGCGATCAGAGTAATTTTTGAAGCTTTTTTTCTAGTTGAGCTTCATTTTAGGCTGTACGGTATGTCAACGCCCACTTGGATTGGGATTTGTGAGCTCGTGGGAGAAATGTAAATCGTGCAAATGGAAGGTACATACCCAGTGCAAGAGTAGAATCGGAGACACTTGTGGACTAACGCCCGACCATCTTCGACATTGGGTCGAACGTTTAATCTCACAGCATAATACGGTATTTATTCATCAATTTTAATTGAAAACAACTTGTAGGGTATATGGAACGATACCCCAATACCAGAGACAGTTTTTACCTTCCCTCCTGAAGCCAACAATGTCGCTGACAGTTCCTCATCGACCAACAGTTCTGCACCGAGTACTCCTGCAGCACTAGGTTCGTTATTAGACATATTTTGTGCATACAGGAAGAAAATACACGAAGAACAATCATTACTCTTGTTAACTTCTCATTTTAGTCGTTTTAGGCATGGGAGCGCTGTCTAGTCCTTATACCCAGTTTACCGCACCTCCATCTTCAAAAAGCCGTTTCACATTTCCGGATACTGTCCAAGAGGTCGAAATTCCGGATATTGTTCTGCCCGAGGGATCCGGAGACAGTCCAGAAATGCCGAGAAATGCTGATCAACGGTTAGACAGCAGTGAAGGAACGGTCATTGGCGACTCTACTGGAAGTGCTGGAGTAAGATTGCTCCAGTTTCTTCGTAATCTCTTTTCTCAGACTGATTTAACGTTGAGTGATGGTTCAAATGGCGGTCGTTCTCCTGGTCATACATGGGATCGTCACAGATGGACAATGAGCACAATACGAGGTGGAAATCCGCAGGCCGGATGGAAAGAAGTCACCATCGCATTGTCCGATATCGAGTTCAAAAAGAATCCCAATCCTCTGCTCGGTCATGGGCGATTTGGAGACGTCCTCCGTGGATACCACTTCGGAGATGTTGCCGTTAAATTTCTCAACATGGATCATATCGAAGAATCTAGACGATTGGACGAGTTCAAGGCAGAAATTGCCGCCCACAAGGTATAACGTGACATTTTCTTGCATACAACATGTTTCAGAATACTCGACACGACAACATTATCCTGTTTCTCGGTTGTTGTATGGAAGAAGGCCGTCTCGCGATTGTAATGAGTCTTTGCAAAGGTCACTCGTTGTACCGTATTCTCCACGAGACGAAGGAAAAGTTGGAATTAGGTAACGCACATCATATTGCAACTCAGATCTGTCAAGTAAGCAGTTTCGAAATATTTTTGAGAAAATAATTCAGGGGATATCGTATTTGCACACGAAGAAAATTCTGCACAAGGATCTCCGTACTAAAAACGTCTTTATTGAGAACAACTACAAAGTTGTCATTACTGATTTCGGCCTAGCCAGCATGAAAAGACTGCGATATCCTCCCAGAGAGAATTCTCTCCAAGTCTCACATCATTGGCTTGTCTATCAAGCACCGGAAATTATCCAATCAATCGCTGTTGATGGTCGTGAGCTGCCTTATTCCGAAAAGTCTGACGCCTACTCTTTTGGGTATTTAATTGTTCATTTCCGCTCAATAAAACTTCTTTCAGAACTGTGTGGTATGAGCTGCTGACGTACAGTTTTCCCTTCGCCAAGGAACATCCGGACAGAATCATTTACATCGTTGGACACGGACTCAAGCCGCCTCTTCACAACATCAAGACGAATAAAGAAGCTAAACCAAGGGTATTCTTCATTTGTTTATTTTTAATGTTAACAACCTTCAGATATTGGAAATTTTGATGCGCTGTTGGTGTTTTTCCGGAGATGACCGACCTTCCTTTTCGGAGATTAGTAACCTGCTCAATTCGTTGCCTCGTCGACGTCTAGATCGTAGTCCCTCTTTTCCCATGATTCGAAGTTTCGAATCCAATTTTTAACATAACATATTTTTACACCCCTTTTACCCTATGTGTATTTCATGTTTCTAGTCCCTTCCCACACAAAAAAAAATAACTTGAACCGGTAATGAGTCGTTGTGTTTTGCGTGCTTTCATCTTCTTACCCCTTCTTCCGAAACCATAATTGTTGTGATTCGGGTCTCTCATCTTTTCCTATATCATACGATACACGCTTATATCCGACTGTACGATTTTGTGAAATTATTTATTTGACTTGATACACATAGATACACAAAGACCGCCATTCTCACTTTTTTCAACTTACTTTTCCATGTCGAAAACCCAAACAAAGTTTTCAATCTTTATTCTGTTCGTGTTAGCAGTGTTTTAGTCAGCGTCTTCTGCATACTTTTCTTTCATTGATAGTACAAAAGAAACTTTCTAGATGTCGCATCGAATAGCTTCTACTTTACCGAAAATTCGTGTAACTGTAGGACATGTTCCACAAAAATTGAAGACGGCGGGAATCGAGCCGAGTTCGAGAGCACGACTGGAAGTTCTTCGAAAAATTGTAACTCGACTTGTTCGCGAAGAACGAGCTGAATTTCAATGGAATCGAGCCGTCGAGGCAAGGCCTTATGTCGAAAGGGTTCGTTTTACTTTTTTTTAATATAAAAATAGCTTTTTGGAATTTCCTCATTGGTAAAAATTGCAGCTAATTCAACTTGGAATCGAACGAGGACAGCATGATGACTATACGGCCGAAATGTATGATTGGTGGCTGCCGGAAAAAGATCTCATCACAAAAATGCACGAAGTGGGTTTCTTTCTATATGCTCTTAACAATTTGTTTCTCCCAGGTCATAATCCCTCGTTTTGAAGACCGCGAAGGCCCGTTTACATCAATTTATCGCCTACCGTCGGCTCGTCTTCAACAGCACATTCAGGGAAAACGAGAGTTTTGGAAGAGATACGACATTGCTTGTCTCGAAATTGACGGTACTTTTTGCTCATACCCTGTGATTCGTATTTCACTTCAGGCAATCCATTCCCTCCAGTGATCAGCCAGCCGGAAATACAATCCAAATCGCCAGTTAATGTTCTTCTGAAAGAAAGTTTGTCCAATCGTCTATCTGAACTCAAAAATAAGGAATAGGATATAATTTTGTAGATCGTTTTTCTCTTTGTTGATTTTATTTTGCTGAAATAAACTGTTCCATCTTTTTGTTTCACCTATCCATATGTGCTCTTCGCTGCTAATTTCCTTACAACTTTCTTCAAAACGTAGAATAACCTTTTAGAAATGGCCCTAAGAGAGTGGCCGGAAATCGAAGCGGTTCGTGAACCCAATCGTCGACATGAACTGGTCATCAAAGGACCGCTGAAGAGGGACATGGAATTGAGCTATGAAGAGCTCCAAAAACTGGCGTTTTATGATGTAACTATTTTATTTGGTGTAAAATGAAACGTTCTAGGGTGTTCCCGTCAATTTCATCTCGTTCACTCATTGTGATCTCAACCATCTTCATGAGAGCATCGGCAATTGTACTCAGTTGACTCGTCTCACTTTAGCCAACAACTATCTAACTGTTCTTCCTGACGAAATAGGTATTTTTTTCTTTTATTTAAGCTGCTATAACCAACGTTTTTTTTACCAAAAGCTTCTTGTAGGTTCTCTTCCTTTTTTGAAGTTCTTGGATGTTAGCGAGAACAAACTCGCCTCTCTTCCTTCAACTTTTAGCAGATTATCAAAACTGGAGAGTTTCATTGGCACTCGCAACCAGGTTTTCATTTTTTTTTCATAAATATCTCAACTCAGTTAACAAACGCGGGTCTTTTCGATTTTTCGGATCTGGAACAGCTCCACGTTGTCGATCTTTCTCACAATCAGCTCACTTCGTTACCAAATGGTCTAGGTAGTAGGAAACTGACCCATCTGCATACGGCTAATTTTAGCAACAATCGGATCACAAACGTATGTTTTTATTACCGAAGTGGCTTCATGCAAACATTCAGATTGATGACTTTTTCTCCACACTGGAAGCACTGAAAAATTTGAATTTCTCTTCGAATCAGCTGTCTGCGATTCCCGGTCCAATCGGCAAACTGGACAAAATGCGTCTTCTGGATCTATCGAACAATCCATTCAAAGACTCTCGTTTCGTGAAACTAGCTAACGATAAGCGATCGAAGGTCAGTTCTTCTTCTCATTTACTAACCAGTTTGTTCAGGTTCTTGCTCTACTGACCTACATAAAAAAGAACGCTGTGTTCGAGAAAGAAAGTGCTGCTCCCGACAATCAAGGAGAGCCTGAAAAGAAGGTGGAAAACAAGGACGCTTTCATACAAATCCACGTTGGAAAAGAACAATTTGCTGTGAATCGTCTCTCTTCCGTCAAAGACGTTCGTCCATATCTTGTCTGTTGTGTTCTCGAAGACTTGGATATTTCCGGAGAAAATTTTAAAAAGTTTATCAGCATTCAGGTAGCTTTTCAATCTCATTCCAAAAAAATTTCAGACAAAATTGCACTCTTCGATCTGTGGAAACAGGACTATTGCAGCCATTGGAACCCACGATCTGACGACCTTCAGTCCTCCTCTGAAATATCTAGCACTTCCTCCTGACGAGCTTCATGTAGATTTCGGTTTATTCATTTAGAAATCTATTGTTCTAGATCACAGCTTTACACAAAAAGACGCCGATAAGTGCTCGGGAACTGCTGGATGTCTTGTTGAGGGATGCGGAACTGGCTCGCAAACGTACGAAGCGCAATACATTGAATCCACTTCACCGGTATCTCGATTTGGTCAAGAACCTGCCTCAATTGCCCTGTCTAACCGATTCCAATGGTTTGGTTATGAGTCTTGCTCCTGTTACCAACAGCGATGCCACAAAGGTTAGCTGTTTTTAGTATCTAAAAAATCTCTCAGTTGTCCGAAGCGACGAAAACAGTCTGGGTCGAGGTTTCTTCAGTCGACTCGCTTCAAATTTGCAAAGAAGTCATGGATCAGATCATTACGGAAACCCTTCAATTCTGTCCCTCGCTGTCAATTGGCCAAGTAAGAATAACTACGGAAGATGACGATCTGCTCTCGATTTATCCCGACAAAAGTGACTTGTTTGCAGTGAAGACCGAGAGGAAAACCGTCGAATAGAGTCCATTACGGTTACTTGTTGAATTTTTTGTTGTCTCTTTATAAACTATTGAGAAAGCAAGCGGTAAAGTTATTTTTATTCCGAGATCAGCATTCTACTTCTTACAGCCGACAGCCTTCTTCGGAGAAGCCACCTGTGCTGCCAGATTCGGTTTCGGCTTGACCCAGTCGACCTTCCACTTTCCTGGTCCTTGCTGCTCCAAAGCCTCTTCGAGCTTCTGCTTCACAGCCATGTGATCTTTGGGAAAAGCCACTTCCTTCATGTCGCCGATCATCTCGGCCACGGCCAAAAGAGCTTTGTTTTCGAGTTGGCTCTTGTCTCTCCAGAAACGCTTCTTCTTCTCTTCCACATCTTCGATTCGCGTGTCTCTCAGCCAACTCATCGCACGACATTCGATCAGTTCCACGGCCATATAGAACCAGCTCTCGAGATCTCCTCGCTGGGGACAGTCGCCCGTCTGATGAACTTCTAGACTCCAGTAGGGAAGAGTCATTCCGTCGGGGAATCCAAGACTGGCACAACCTGGTCGATTCTTCTTGACGGCGTCTCCACAATCGATCAGGAAGAGACGATGACTCTGATCCTCGAGTCCGGCGCAGTAGTTTGTAGGTTTGATATCTCTGTGAACGAGGTTTTTTCTATGGAAATCGGCCAAGATCTTCAGAGTTTCGATGGCCGAATGAAGAGCCGTCGGGAGAGTGAATTTACCGCCGCAATCTTCACGGATTTTGGACAGATTGCGGTCGAGTGGCGTCATGATGAAGAAATACATGACACTGGCACGTCCTTGATCGATGAGAACAGGCTGGCCTCGTTGCGCAGTAGCTGTGCCGACCGAGCACTGTTCTTCCTCAGAGCAATCTTGACGATGAATGGAATGGAGTCCTGTCTCTGGAGATCGTTGTTGACACATCGAGTCCGATAGGCCAGATAGACGGCCGAGTAGCGCCCTTCGTTGTACTGAAAGACTGTTCAGAAAACAAAGAACGCAATAGTAACGCAAAAAATATTTCGCTTCAAGAACCACAAGCCCTTGATTTTCAGGGTTTCACGTTGAAAAAGTCAAAAAATCGGTTCGAACTGGGGAATTACTCTGAAAATCAGGGGTTTGTGGTTCTCGAAGCGAATTATTTTTGGGTTACTGCTGAGTTTTTTTCTGAACTGACTTTAAGCTGGATCTCGAATCGAGTGAAGTTGCGCTCCTCGTCGTTGTTGTTTTCCTCCGTGTAGAGACATTCTCCGCTCATCAGTTCACTTCGAGAACGAAGAAAGTTGTCCAGCATGGTCGCTTCAATGTGAGTCAGCTGCTTCGTGTCCATGTCGGGTCGTTCCTCTGAGAGAATTTTCGACACGTAGTTCTCGACTGGCAAAACTTGGCGCAGTTGACCGGGCAGCACCTGGAACTGTCCTGTATTATGTTACTCTGAAGAACCAACCCTTTTTTGATGATTTTGGGCGAGGAAAGGATTGTCAGCGCCGACCATGATGGACACATCGTTCAGATCTTCGGATGAGGAGGAAGACGATGACTCGCTGGCCTTTTTCGACTTCTTCTTTCTCTTGCTGTCCTTCTTCTTTTTTTTCTTTCTTTTCCTTCTTCTTCTCCACTTTCGGCTGACTTTCTTTCATCTTTTTCTTCGTCTTCTTCTTCTCATCCTCCATTTTCTTCTTGCTACCGGGCACTGAAGCCTTCTTCATTCTTCTGGAGAGGGAGACGACGACCTTCTTGGGAGTGTTAAAGAGTCTTGTGAAAAATTCCTGTCAGCACGTGTCAAAACTTAGTACTAATACGATTTCTCAGTTCAAAGTTTCCTTTGTTTGAAGACAATTAGGCAGTCTGTATCACAAAGCTATCCGATAGTCTGTACAAATGGTTGTGAATCTACAAGCTTTGTTCAGTATTGTCCAGAAACTGAAAAAAACGTAAGGTCCTGAAAAGACGTAGAACTTGGGTTCAGGACTGACGTGTGAGTATTCATTGGTTCGGGGAAATAGGTATGATATCACAATGTTTCAAGATCACAGCTAGGATTTTCTGTGCTCATCCGGGAAGCATATTAGAATCATCTGGTCCAGTTTCTCTTGTTGTTCTGCTGTGCTGAAACATGCAATTTGTCGAGGGATTCTAACAGCAAACCCACATTGTGTCCTGAAAAGGGACCAGTGTGCAGTTTGCGTGATATCGCTCAAAGTGAGACTTGCACAGATCAGACCTGTTGAAGTCTTTCTGACACAGCTGACAGATGTACCTATAGTTAGTTTACAGTCTTGGGTTAGAGACAGTCGCTGACGTTTTGAAGCCGAGATGCTTCAAGGCATGCCGTCGTTGATGATGACTCCGAATTGAAATGGGCATTTGACACAGCTGAGATTACGGTACTTTCTCATCTCTTGTCCAAACTCACTTTACATTCTCCTCGGAACATGTCTTTTGTGCTCCGAACAGTGCCTACCTCTTCTAGAACTGGAGGATCGCCCATTTCTCCTATTCGCTTGAAGAGATCTGAGACGATAGTCGTATTGATGTCGCTGGTTGATTCCTCTTCCTTTGGCTGCAACAGAAGGCTCTATGTTAAGACTCTTGCAAATGTTGTTCTCAGACAGAATCATCCCGAGTTTACTCCAAAAAGAAATACTCGAATCTTCTCCTTACCGTTTTGAAAAAGGACGTGCTGGCCATCGAGGCTGCTTGCATCAACTGGTCAATTTGGTCCTTCAGAATCTCTTCCCCAGCCGGGTCTGATTCACTGAGTTCCTCTTCCAAACCTCTTTTCTTTCCTCGGATTGGTCCATTTACTGAGGGACGAAATCTTTTAATTTCTCCTTTACTAGTCGACTGGAATTTGGAAGTTAGTGCGAACAAATGACCCATACTGACTTGGGAACTCGTTCTGATGGACACCTTTACTGAAGGAGATGATTCAGGCTGCTGACGAGGGACAGGAAGAGGTTGACTCGTACCAAGACTACATTTTCCACACAACTTGCTGAGATCGTCTGTCACCGAAAATGTCAACGTCCGTGCCGCCTGGAAAAGTCGTTTGCAGAAACAGAGCCATGTCTCAGAACTCGCACTACGAAACATTTAGATTCTGATATCATTCGACCCTTTTATGACGTTGATCCTACGTTTGTAGGAAGGAAGACAAGAGTGTCGTCAATAATCAGTGAGACAGAAACGAATATTTCAATTGCAAAGAATTGGGCTTCAAACAGAGAACCCATGTGCAATATACCGTATCTCTTCTAAACATCCATTCAGTATACTAATCTCTTGACTACCTTTGATGTCTCCCATAGTTACCGGATGGAATACTCGGCTCTTGACAATGGGGTGGTTAAACAAAGTGTCTGACAATTACTCACTGTCAGCAAGGAGGAATTCTGAGTCACTTACCAGTGTTTCCATAAGAAGCGACATGTCTACTCCAGGACTAATGTTAACGACGATAAACATTCTAAAAATGTTTGAATTAGACAAACTGAGAGTCTGGGGAAAATAAGTAGAGAGAGGTTGAAGGACCGAAGGGGAAGTGGGAGGAGGTGAAACGATCACTCCTGTTTATGGGTAGTCTGGGCATTTGGGGCGGCCGACCCAGAATCGATTGGGCGGGCAGTGAGAGAGACACCCTCTTTCCGATGGGGGTAGAGCAAACCTCCACTGCCCGCGAGGCACTGTTTGTTGGACCTTCCGCCGCGTTGGATTGTACTGTGATAAAGCTGGACTTGGAATCGGTACAGGAACAGAGGAGAAAGAAAAACTTGAGCTGCAAAGAGCTCACATTGACTAGAAAATTATATCCGGAAGGTTTATAAGGTAAAGAAATAACAAAGTAAAAAGCAGGCTGTTCATCTGGATGTATTCTTCTTCTTCTGCAATTCCTCCAACTGCATGAATTGAATAGTTTTGGCTTCACAAAGTGTTCGCATGATCTCCTCGCACCTTTTCTCCAGCTCGAATTTCATAACTTCTTCTTGGAGAACTCTTCTAAGATCCTTAATCTCCTGCCTGTGTTGTTCTCCTGTTCTCCAGGCCTGGTGACGAATGGTTGAAATCTCGTAATCCTTTCCCTTCAGTTGCTCTCCAAGCCGGCTGTTCTCTGACTGACAAGCAATATACTTCGCCTCAGCATTTGTCTTGGCGACTTCAGCTTCTTCGAGATTCTTGTTCCTCATCGATAACAGCTCTTCCACGTTTTTCAGCTTCTGCAGGTCAGCGTATCCCTGATTAACGGCAACATCTCTTTCAGCAACGACTTTGGCTAAACGTTCGGAGAGTGTGTCACTCTTCTCTTTCGTCGACTTCAGTTGGCTCAACTCTTCTTTCAGCTCCCGAATTTCCGCAAATTGTGTATTGACTTGTCTTCTTAGCACCGTATTTGTGGAATCGACATTTGCAAATTTCATCTGATGATCATTTAGCTTGTTCTCCGTCATCGTCAACTGCTCGTTCTTGTCCTTGTACGCGGTAATGAGCCTAGCATGAAGTTGACGAGTAGTTTGATTTTCGTCTTCCAGGACATGCATGCGATTTTTGGCAGCATGAAGTTCATTCCTGGCACGAGTCACTTCCATCTCTAAGAGTTGAACACGTCGATGGTCCTCACTATAAGCGCGATGTGAAATCGGTGATCTGCTGCGGCTGCGCTCTCGATAAGAATCTCTCCAATATCCATGCTGAATTTCATTCTCCTTTTTTGTTCTGCCAAAAGACATACGTGAGACATTCCAATGGTTTTTGACGCAGCTCTATCCACTGATCCGTGCAACTATTCCTAAAAAAACAGATCTTATAAAAGAATGGAATCGAACAAATAAATGGTACAACAAAAGAAACTTCGGAAGAAAACTGGCATGCAAAAATTACTGTATGGGTATTCCCGTCTTATTGAAAATACGTACGCAAATATTATCGGTCGCGTACGTTCATATAAATTGTCGCGAGGCCTTTTGTTTATCTTCTTTCTCACCGGTTTTCTCTTGTTTTTTTTTTAAATTCTTTTGATTCTACGAAATTAACGTTCTTATCAAGTTACAGATTATCACGACTGCTAAGAATACTCACAATGTCTAGAGAATCATCTAGAAAAGCAGGGTCCAGTACTCTGTCCAAGGTGAGCATCTTCTTCAGTAGTTGCCAATATCTTCTTAGATGATGCAGGACAGTGACAGCGAAGAGGATTACTACTCGAACTTCGTTGCTAAGCGTACTAGAACCAAGAAGCCAAAGGCTGCTCCTAAACTCGAAAACAGTCCGACAATCGCGATTCCCACGTTCATAGAAAAGCCATGTAATTTAGTTGTACAGTGATCTCAAGTTTTATTTTCAGTGGGCTCGCTCGACTCAGATGACAGCTTAAATTCTGGAGATGAAGACATCGACTTTATGGAAAAGTTGAAAAAGAAAGCTGAACAGGGAAGACTTGAAAAGGAAAAGAAGCTTCAGGACGAATTGAAAGGTAAGAAAGTTTTTATGCCGAAACTGAACAATCTGTTTCAGAAATTGCCAGTCTTTCTAGCAAAGATGACTACAGCTCCAGCAGTGGCTTTGTGGATCGACTCTCTTCCTATGACAAAATCATCAACGATGTCACTCGAATTCGGCATATCAGAAAGGGAAGATTTGATAAGAACGCAAAACTGGAGCCACTGGGTGACCTTGACGACGAAAGTCCCAATGTATTGGTTTTTTTTTAGAAAATACGTTTCGAAACATTTTCAGATGAAACGAATTAAAAGGGAACGATGCTTCATACAGATCGTAGATCTCGATGAGTCTTTCGCCAAGCACCCTCTGATAAGTCTCGAGATGACTGAGCCTTTCAGCAACGTCCGACGAATTTTGGCCGAGAAAAAAGAGTGCTCAATGGGTTGTGTCAAGTTAGTTCCATATTATGCCTTGGTTCAATGCATTGTGTTAAGCCTGACACATGGAATCGTCGATATCCGCGACAATCAAACGCCGAGTCAGCTAAACTTTGAGCCGGAGGAGGTCAGCTGCCCAAAATATTCTGACCAAAGTTAAATTTTTAGATTTACAAGCTCGAATGTCTTGTTATCCATGGCAATACAACTATCGCCCTGAAATGCCAGAAAAAGGGCTCTAGACCGCTCACAATTCATGTGGAAAAGGTGATTTTTCTCTCGTTTTTTTTTCAATCATTCTTCCAATTTAAGACGGATACATTCGGTGAAATTTCGACGCAGATCAGGGAGAAGGGTGTCGAATTCGATCAGGTCATGTTTGATGGCACTGAGCTTCCTTTGGACGAAACTCCGGAAACTTATAAGCTTCAGGACGATGATATTCTGGACCTCATTTGATTTCCTAAGCCAATTTGTCATAACTTTTATTCGGGTTTGTAAATTACCTTTTTCACCATTCATTTTCATCAATAAAAATCAGATTTTGTTCACTTATTCTTCTAATAGTGTTTGCCCACTTCAATATCAGTTTAACTCGTTCAAAACTCCCTAATAAATAGCACCAGGATGACCGGTAGAACGGTGAGCAAGCCAAAATTGAAAATAGCCGTCAGCTGTTCTTCTAATATGAATCGCAGCATGGAAGCTCACTCGTTTTTAGCGTACGTTTTTTTTCACAACTTCAGAAAATGTAATTTGTAGAAAACACAATTTTAACGTATGTTCATACGGCTCAGGAACTCAAGTTAAACTGCCCGGTCCATCGATAGACAAGCCGAATTGTTACGAATTTGGTAAAACCACCTACGCATTCATTTACAATGATCTTATTGCCAAGGACAAAAACTTGTACGTTTTTCACATGGTTTCATAAATGGTTTCGTCAGATACACAAACAACGGACTTCTGAATATGTTGGATCGGAACAAGCGAATTAAAGAAGGCCCACAACGATTCCAGGAAGAGACAAAAGAATTCCAAATTATCATCTGCCTGGAAGAACGTGTCTACGATCAGGTAGTATCTTCATATCGTTGTTTTGATGAGTTACTTCCAGGTTCTCGAGTTCCTGCGAGATCGACCACAAGTTACTCTCAACCCCGTACATGTCATAAACATCGACATAGAAGATAATCCCGAAGAAGCGATGACCGGAGCAATTTGTGTGGTCGACATATGTAAGAAGCTGGAGAGTTGCAAGGATCTTGACAGCGATATCGACGAAATTTTGGAGGAGTTCGAGAACATGAACAGCAAGCGTAATTTACTTCATTCTATTTGTTTCTATTGAATTGTTTCATCGTGGAAAATCTTATAAACTTGACGAGAAAAGTTTTTTTTAAGAAGGGGAGATAGGTTATCCAAGAGAATTTATTCATTAACCACATGCTTATTCAATAATAACACATAGCCCAGTGCTGGCCTCACAGAACGAGCCAGGTGGACATGCTGAACAAGTTCTTCCCGTGAAGTAGATGAAGCCTCCGATCACGTTACCCTGCGGTGCGTAGTGGCAGACAACAGTCACTGTTCTAGCGTTGTTGCACAGAGCTACACCACATCCGACGCTATTGGTTCGACTCCATGCCATCTGAATGATCGGATACTGGAAAACTTCTTATTTACCTGTGTAGCTTCTCCGATTCCTGTGTTAGCCAACTGATATGTCAGTTTGTTGCTCGGCCAACCTTTTTGCTTGAACTGATTTGCCCATGTTTCGGCAGCAAGATGACCGTTGTTCGTGATAGTCATCTGCGGGAACATTAGATTGAACATTGAACAAGCATATAGATACCGGACTATTGCCATGAGTAAAGAACATGTTTTCTCCTAGAGCCTGTATTCCAGAGTGACCACTAGGACAGGTATTGGCATAAGCTTGAGCTGTAGCCTCAAGAGAGCAGTCGTAAAGCATTTTAAGCATGTTTGAAGCCGATGGTTTTCGCACTCTTCCGGCGTAATAGTTTCCTTTGGCGATACTCGATCTCAATACGTTGTGAACTTGCAGAATGCTTATTCTCTCTGGATCAGACCATGGAGCAGAATTGCAAAGTGCGGCTGAAGACTTGTGTACTAATAAGAAGGACCAATTTTACCGAAAGTAGAAGATACTGTGAAGAGGAAGAAGAAGAGAATGGAATACATTTTTTTATGGTATAACTACCAGCTGAAGCTCTTTTATATATTTCCGAAACGGGATGGACAAATAGACTAGAGGTCAAGCTATTGTTCTTTGCACGACTGTATAGCGTGGTTTTTTGACCGAAATAGCTAGGAAATCAAACAACTTTATTCGGCTGTCCATGCTTCAAACTTGGCTTCTTTGGGCGGAGATTTTCTTCGAACAGGCAAGAACATGTCAAACACAAGTTTTTCCAATTTTGTAAAGGGAATTTCACAGAGACAGCTCCAGAAGAAGGCGAAGAAGTAGGCCATTACGACAAGAGGAATGGTCCATTGGATGAATTGGGACCAGATTCCGGTGAAATGTAATTGACGATCTTGAAGATCCATTAGGTAGTAGAGGAGAAACATGTGGCTTAAATAGGAGCAATAACTAAGTCTGCCGAGTGGTTGCCAAATCGGGTGTTCCATGAAGATTGCTATTGGACCTAAAGTCTTCTTACTTCGGAATCAACTGAACAACCTCCGTATCCAAAGTGGTTGGCCAGAATAACCCAAACGACGAAAAGAGCCCATCCAACACGACTCCCCGCATCATAGATACCACGAACACCTTTGGCCCAATTTGTTTCCAGGGCAAGATAGTCGTGAGGACCATAGACTATGGCTAGAGCCATAGCTATAGAGAAACTCCAACCGAGCAGTGGGAATATCTGATGGGAACTTTTTGAGAAGTACAATACACCCCACCCAGTGGATCTTTGGCCGCAGATGACCGAATTTAGACAGACAGTAGCCAGCGGCCATTCCGATGAGGTAAGGAGGACAACGGATCCAAGGTTTCATGTAAATGTAGTCGTTGAACTCGGTTGCTTTTCTGATTCGAACTTTTTATAAAATACTGTAACTTACTCGGGACGTGCTGCTGTAGCAGGTAAATTATAATGAACTGTTAACACTATTGTTGCCACAGAACTTGCAACACATGCAGCTGTAACCGTGAAGAGACCAAACCACGGGGACCAGTAGAATGCTAGGAGGACAAGCGGAGAAAAGATGTAGATTTGCCAGTCACAGGCGAGATACCATGTGATGCCGTAACACTAAAAGGTCTTTTCCTTCTTTTAGAAGAGCTTACGGGAGGGTCGGTGTCAAAGTTGTTTATGAGAATAAGATTCTTCCACCAATGTTGTCGACACGGCTCTGCAAGTATTCCATCAGAATTCCATTCGGTCATGAAGACGCCGGTCATCAGAGGAACGACCGCAATGATGAAGAATATGAACAGGATGTACGGAGGGGTCAATCTTATGTTTCTGTAAGTTCAAAAACAAAAGGTCGAACCGAAGATATCGATGGGCATAGAACATGATCCAGGTCAGAGGGTTCTTCACAAGTTGAGGATTCTTTCCAATTTCTTTGAAAAACATGTAGGTGACGAGAAGTCCCGAAATGACGAAGAAAGTGTCGACGGAAAAAAAAGCACTCATCAATGTGTCGGAAAGAATGGGTCGAGGCAGACTGAGCAGAGGAATTATCGAATCTGATAGGGAGTATGAATGAGTTGGGAGAAAGGGTACCGTTGGCTACAGAAAAGTTGAATACATGTCCAGCAGCCACCCAGAGCATGGAAAGGAACCGAATACAATCTAGCGATTTGAGATGACCTTTCTTTGGAACTGTAGTATCCAGTACTTGAGACCCATTCGTGTAAATGGAGAAAGACAAAAAAGCATGAAAAGCTGGGATCCTCAACGATTTAAAACACCGAAAGATACCTGGTTGTTTGAGGTTTTTTTGTTTAATCTGATAATGTTTGTCCAGAATATAGTCAAGTAGACTAGAAAAGAGACAAAGACCGACTAGAAGACTCATGAACGATCTGAAAAATCAAAATTTACGATAGAAGAAAAGAAATACAAGAATATCCATGTGAAGACGTCCGTTTCTCCTTTGTTTTTTTTACAGGTAGCTGAGCAGGCAGTGAACAAACCTTTTTCAGTCTTTTCGATTCCGTTGAAAATTGTCACAATCTCCTGAAACCCCGTAACATTTTGTGGCTCTTATCAGGATTATAAAAAAATCGAACTTTTTCTGAACAAGATATAGGCATGCAGACTGCAATCTTGTAAGGAACCTTTGGCTCACTGTCACAAGAGTATTCCTAAAGAGAAGTTGGATGTTATTCATGTTCTTTACATGAGAGATCTTGGTGTGAATGAAGCAGTACTTTGTTTGGTAGAAGAAATGTTTCGAAACTTCTTGGCACTCTTGCAAATCCCCATAGGCTACGGTCTTGATGTCGAGCATCCCAGCCGGAATCCTAAACATGTGAAGATCACCACATTTGTTTCAGACAAACGTTCCAAAGGAGTCTAACTGCTTCACTCCATAAAAGTCTTGAATCATTTCTTTTTCTTCTTCTTTGCTACAGCTAAGGGTCGAGTTCTTGTAAGCGAAACATTGTTTAAACTCTCTTGGAAATCGCCCGAGACTCCTGAGCCAAGTTTCTGTATCTTTCAGACACTGACTACTCATGCCAGTCAAGTTCAGATTAATCGGAGCATAGTCCTGAACTCGTAGTTGCAAATTGAGCGAAAAGAACCTTTTCGAAGAAATATGCTATAGAGGGAACCAACAGAAAGAAGATCCACATGAGACTGAGAATAGCTTGAACAGAATGATAAGACCTTAATCTAAGAATAAGATAAAGAGGTGTGATTCATCATGATGTTCTTAGATCTTTCGTTCATTTGAAGGATACGGATGTCGTCTTCTGCACTGTACCAACTAACTCAGTGATCTAAATTATGACAGCGATATGGTGTCTGTGGCTGACTCTGTGACTGTGTGTTTGTCCGAGGCCACGACGTCACTTTTTAACTGGAGGTAGAACAATAGGGACAACCAGAATGGACAGGATGAGAGGGATAGTGGCAGCAAGACTGCCACAGGCAGCTGCTGTTGTTGAAATCGTCAGTTATCCATCTCATACAGTACTTTAGCTTAAGCAGTTCAAAATTGATGGTTTTTGATACTCCGAACATTATATGCACTTTAGTAGTCAACCAGCAGCCTATGGCAGCTTGCACAGCCTCCATATTTTGGGCATTCTATTAGTGCGCCTCTTTTGGCTGTTTTACCTTCTAACTAAATTCCCGCCAGACGCGTTCCCCTAAAAATCTTGTTCGATAAAAGATTAACATGACAATACATGTTACGCTAGTCTCGACAACTGTGCGGACACCACTACAGACAGACGGACACCATTGCACTTTCGTAAAGGCGTGACTGTCTACGTGTTCAACTAATAGAGACCGCCCTCTCTCTGACCGAAACCGGCTTGTTTATCTTCTCTCTGCCTTCTCTTGACGCCCTCCTCCTCATTTTTCCTCATAATAAGCTACAACTCTGATACTTTTGAACACTCCGACTAATCCTATTTTACCAGATCTCTAGTAAATGTTTTCTCTCTGTAATAATGTTTTGGTAGAAAACAATGGTCCTTTGTCGCCTCCAGTTCCGAACCGGTCGCTTCTGCCTCCTGGCATCTACTCTCGGTCACACCTCCTTTCCCATTCCTGGGCATTGTCAGCGGGAAAGAGAAAACATTTACGCCACAATAGACGTAGCTTTTTTACAGGAAGACGGCTGTTTGCACAGCTTCAATCGAACATGGGAATTCCCATCGAGGTTTCTTCGTATTCATATTTCGCTCCTGAATCATTTTTCTTGCCAACTTTCGACCATTTGGTTCTGTTATGGAAACTCAAGAACACTTCTTCTTCAATACCTTTTGAAAGAAAACAATTCTTGTTAATAGTATGGCTACAACAGGTACAGAGATATCGTTCCTGTCTTTAGTGGTACTATAGAAATTGTTCAGACGAAGAAGGCTGCTATTTGCCCAGAAAGCCTTGCAGTTTTCTCCCCTACGCGTAGTCGTATTTCCCCCCACTACTACTCTCCTCTCCAGCTTTATATTCCCGTTGTTCGTGCGCTCTCGATATCCTACGCTGCGTCTCTACCTCCTTTCCGATACGTCCCTCTCCCTCTGGCCAATAATACTACTACGAGAGCAGTGGGAGAGCATTTGCGTTGGAGATTTGTAGCCAGCCGTCTCTCATTTGGACGAAAGCAGAAATGCCAGCACGTGTTGCCAATTTCGGGCTACATGGGAAAACTGAGGGAGATGTGCGGAACCTTTTTTCCGCGAAAACGCGGAAAGTAAACGTGGAAAAAACTTTTGGACCCACGGAATTTCCGCGGAAATTTTTTTTGTTTGTTCCGCACATCTCTGGTGTGAAGGGTAAGTTGGAAGTAGTGCCCAGTCTAGAGCGTAATCTCAATACAGCTTTGAGAATTCGAAGGAATCTCGAGACTAGTTTCAGGCTTTCTATTTGTAGTTGGTGCCAACACATACTAATACTGGAAACACTGTCTTCTGTCAGTCGGTCAAAGGCCTTTTCGGAAAGGTGCTATCGACAATGGAAGTGCATGCGCTGCGGCTGCGACGCGTCGGCACCTTTTGACTAGCTGGTCCCACTATTGAGAGGGAGGAAGAGGGCTTCCCCGGGAGGTGCCCTGAGGTCACTCCCAGTCTGCGCGACCTGACTTGGCAACACATGTCTGTGATCCACCTCCCTCCAACAATAACACCTCTATTCTGACTTCTGAAACGGGAAGAGTGAGAGAAGAGAATCTTCCAAAGAATCACCAGACGAATGTCTTTTTGTGGACAAACATACGAATCCAGTCTCCTCCCATCTTACGTTACTCCAGCCTTTTGCTCTATGTCTCTCTTCATCGGCTGTTCATTTGCATAGTATAGTAGTTAACTACTATTTTAGGCCTTTTGGACCTACGCTTTGAAATTTAAACGAATGCGATAGATTATGCTTATGACGCGGCAGATGGTCAATTTGTCCCCATGGGCCAGGACCTAGCAAGACGGTTTCATTTCATTCATTTGGACATCGATAATTTACGCTAAATCCTGTATTTTTGCACTGATAAGAACCTACGTTCAAATATTCACTAGTCTTTCTTTTTGATTGTAAAACGCCATACTTTTCAACAAGAAGACATGGTAATATATAACGGTCCTAGTTCGAATAACTCTTTGTTCCGTCCACTGAAGACATTCATATTTGATTGCTTGGTGCCTGCTTCCTTCACCCATCGACTTTATCAGTGGCTGACTGACCAGTTGATTCATTTTTTCTTCGAAAAATGTTTGCCCGGAAATGTTTCTGGTTCGTTTTTCGAGCAGTTGTTGCGAACGAGCGCGCAGTGCCATTCCCCGAGGGGTCGGCTACTCGCCCGGGTCCTTTCTCTGGTTCCCTCCATCCGTCACCCAGCCCAGCGTTCTGAACCAGAACGGAGCATCTTCGGATTAGGAGGTCAAGTCCTTGGGAACTCTTCAAAAATGTCAGAAACTGGTGCCAAATTGACCATCTGTAGTCTTCGGATCGAGCACATGGGAATCCATTTGTTCACGTCTCTACCTCGCCCATTATCCTCCTTCTTGATCGAAATTTCATGCGAATGATCCTTATTACTTGTAGTTGCATTTTTGAGGTTTAGTTTATCTCCTTCTTGAGATATTTTTCTGGAAGACTCGTTACCAATTGTCCATTTTGAAATACAAGGATGGCACCGCCCTTCCAGGGCTAAAGATTCCTTGTCTTGTTCTATCTCTACTTTCTCGGACCCTTAGCCCTAGTTCTCCTTCCCTTCTTCGCTTGTCACTCTGCTCCAGTCACTCCAAAGAAAGTATCAAAGTCATAAGAACCCTACGCGCACTTCCTTTTCCTGGCGTGACTTGTTAAAAACAAAATTTGCGCACAAAGCTCCTCATCCTCAATTAAAGCTTCAGACACACAACTTGGGAGCCAATTAAAGTGGATCGTTCTGTTGATTTTAAAATTTTTCAAAGTGCAATATCGAATTTGTTACCACAGCGGAAAGTCGACTAGAAGATAGAACCTGGTACAGAAAGTTGTCTCCTTCGATCTTCTGTCAATTCTAATACTTCTTTCCATTGAGTTTAAGGTTGCTGACTGTCTTCTTTTGCATCTTCCAAAGGTCAAGAAGAAGAAGAAGATCCCGTCTTCATCTCAATCTCTCGGGGCGGTGGTGTAATGCGCGGGGGACTATCCGGGAACACGCAAAAAGTCTAACGGCCTACTCTCTCGGGGCCGTCGAGGAAACGGGAGCCATGAACCCAACTTTTTTTTCGATTCCGTTGGTCCAGCTGTCTTTAGTACAACCCGATAAAGTGCTGACTGACCGGCCGCTTTTTGTCTCTGTATGCGCAGCCTTTCCTTTTTTCTCTGCACTTTTTTACCACTTCTTTCTGTCCTCATTTTCCCGTTTATCATACAAAACGACCCACCTATTTCATAGAGAAAAAGTTCTGACCCGGTTCCCATTCATCGAATTTTTATGAGTCGTTATCGCTCTCTTCTTACCGAAGATGACTCTTTGACTAAAAACTTATAGTCCTCATTCAGTCTTTTGATTTATATTTCCTTGTTAGGCTGTCGAAGATTACATATGCTTAACACTGTCCCTTCAAAGGAAAAGCCTTTTTTAGTCTCGATGAGTATTGGTTTGACTATATACTCTGGTTATAAGCTCTGATTGGGCAATTTACTGCGGCAACTAATGGCCAGTGCTGGTGGTAAAAAGAGCTCGGGTGAAAAAAAGTTGTAGGTACCTCCTTCCACACACTGGTCACTCTATCTTATCGGGCTTCTCCTCTCTCTGCGTCGGCGTGATAACATTTGCGGCTCGAAAGGAATTTTACTTTTTTTAGTGTTGAAAAAAGGTGGGTGGTCCGAAGTGAGAGTCGAGTGGACGGTGATCAGTTCGGGCTAATCGGCTCAAGAGTGAAAGCAGCGAGGAATTTCGGGCAATCGATCGTTTCGGGAGAGTGAGACAGACATCCGGTGCACTTTCTGACTGTCAACGTGACTGACTTGTTACTGTCCAGTACTTTATATCTTTTCAAGTGCTGCTTTCAGCCTATTCTTTTGATTTTTCTTGTTCATCACAGAAGATCTTGATTTCAACCATTTCAACCCTGTATCATTGAAGATCTTGATTTCAATCAAATATCCTAAAGTACGTTTTTTGTCAAAAAAGGCTCCGCGATTGAGACCAAAAACAATATTTCAAGGTCGAAAACGTGGCGCCATGAACTCTTTACGGGGAGAATAGTTCTCCTTCCCATTTTTATTATCCTTCCCGGTTGATCATCAGCTCTTCTAGCCTCGATCCGAAAACGGTCCGAAAAGCAACTATTTCGCTCTCATTCTACGTGTCTCGTTTTTTACGTGAACGCTTGCCAACGAATTTTTGAAAACTTTCTTTTATTTCATCTATGATCAGTCGCAGAAAAACACAATAACCCTTCTTTGTAACCTCATCGATCAGAAATTTGAATACGGGAAGAGAAACATTCCCTTTCCTGTCAGATCTTTTCCTCTCTTCTGTAAGTGTAATTCCAATGTAAAAAAGGTCTTCAGGAACGGGTGTCGGGTGCTTCTGCCCCGTCTTTTCGTCTTTCTTGCCCCCGTTCGGCCCATTCTTCCAGAATGGCCCACAACGGACACCAGGTAAGAAGCTTTTCTCTCCAAGTACATTTCTGTCCTCAGGGCCATCCTGGTGGTCGTAAACGGGCGGAGGCCGACAACTTCGGCTCGGTCTCAACTTCTGGAGGTGAGTCTTGTTTTGAACTGTCTGATAAATCTCTCTTTTCCTTTCACTTTCTGGGTCATCGCGTGACGCCGACAAGCTTTCACTCTCAGCCGATTTTCTCCTCTTCTTTCCCCTCTCTCCTACCGTCTTTTAATTAAGAAAAGTTCTTCGGAAAAGTAGTCATTCTCGTTCGAAATGTCCCGCGTGGAAAAGGGCTGCAAGCAGGCTTCTCGGCAGCAGTAGTATTGTTGTTTTGGACAGCCCTTTACACATTTTCCGGGTACGCTTTCAAGTTTGAGCAGAACACTTTTGTCTCTTGACCACTACTTCTGAACTTTTCATTAAGCATTCAATTTCAGATGTATCAGTTAGTCCTCTAATGAAACCAAGCTTGTTAGCATACAGGCCGTTTATAACAATACAAAGTTACAACTTTGTTAGACCATAAATAGAAGTGAACAGGGACTTTTCTGGAGAGCTATCTTTGCTTCTATAGTTTTTGTTTTTGCGTCGGTCGCGATCAGATTAGTCATTTCCTCCTTATTAGATCTCAGCTGTTTTCCCAACAAACTTGCACCTGGCTATACATTCCTTTTTTATGGTACTTTCTTCTAGATATGCTTGCCAAAGAGAGAAGACTGCAAACAAGGCTCGTTTTTATCGAAAAAGTAAAGTAGGAGGGGTGCAATTTCAAAAAGCGTGTGTCCCCTGGATCGACGTCATTTGGGCCAGTTGTCCGGAGGCTATTCGCCTCCCTCAGCTGTACTGAAACAGATGTCTCTCCTTCTTTCTTCTAGCTGAAACACTTTCCGTCGTCCTGTCAAATAGTATACACGAAGCCCTCAATTCCTTGTTTTGACCAGTTCTGCCTCACAGCCACAACAAGAGTCAAAAGTTCCCCTTTCAGTATAGTCAACAAGACCTTGGAGACATGTTCAAAAAGGATTTGATCTTTTCTGACATTCTGGGGCAGACCGGATCTCTTCTGGGCAAGAAACTCTTTTGAGAGAGACCTGTCCTCACCCTTTTACCCACAACTGTTCATGTGTTTGTTTGCTTGTCAGGAAATCAGTCACAGTTTCAAAACATTGACGTAGAAACCTTTTTATTTTCAGTCAGCCCAAAACAAGAATTCTTTTGAATAGCCTCTTTAGCCACTTACCAAGTTTAAAAGAAAGAAACTCTTCCCTTCTCTTCCATTCGACACTGTACTGTGTAATCTCTTCCAGAGCCGTTTCGATGATTCGAACAGGCTTCGAACAAGCACTTTCCGCCCATAAGCAGTTCGCAAAGTGTGACGTCGACTGTTTGCGCGATTGCCCCAACAAGCACGCGTGCCTGTCGTTCTCGCCCATACTAGCTTCTTCTTCAGACAGTCAGACAACTCTTCGATCAGTCCGTAATGCAGTTACCGTAGTGTTCTTCTTCTCTGGGATATAATCGGCAATCGCGTTTAACATAAAGATTGAAGCCGCCTCGGGTCTTACAGGGACCGGTTTCTGGCGCAGCAAGCCCAGCCACTGCTGCCATCAGCTGACTTTGTCCTCATCGTCTCCACCAGATCTCTCTTTGAGTTTGGTTACCCTTTTCTTGTGGAACAGATTGCCTAACGCAGGAACCTTAAACGAGATGTTAGCTATGTTGTCTGTTTACTCAAGCGGTTTGTTGTCCTCCATCTATCACGAGCCTTGTTGTTTTGCCTTGAAAGTACAGCAGCCTATAGTTCGATGACCACATGGATTATCGTACTTTGAGGTTGAACGTCTGCTCTCCCAGCTTATTCTATGTTTCAAACCTTGTCTTTGATGTAAATGGACAGACGCCAAATAGTTCCTAGGAATATGAGAGTCAAACCAGTTGGGCAAGAGTTAGACACGAGGGGAGAGAGATCGGACATGCGCGAGAGGGCAGGCAGCCCGGTTCCTCTAATACCCCTCCATGGCCGGATTGGACTCTCGTGGCCGGCATGTGAACCTCGTTGGTCAAGTTCTCTTCCTCATTTGGAATATGCCCTCCTTCTATTCTCACCTCTCGAAAAGAGTCTTTTTTCGCCGGAGACACTACAAACGGTTCCACGTTTCCGATCTGTCCGGCCACTATCAGAGAGCGACGCGTCAAGAGAGTCCTTTTGGAACTGTCCGATACGAATTCGAGCGCGCTTTTCAAAAATATTTTTCAGTTTTTCCGTCCTCTGTCTTCGACCGGGAGTCGAAGGCCGTACCGGGAGAGACATTCCTCTTCCTTCCACAGACTGTGTCTCTCTATTTTTGGTTTCCTTGGTCTCGTTCTGGGTCTTATCAGTTTGACTCTTTCATGTCCTTTACCCCCATTCACACTTTTTACATTCTTCGAGTTCTTCCAGAAAAGTCAGTTACCCGGAAGACTCGGGCCTATGTTGACTTTCTATTGGAAGTGTCAGTACGGGGCGCTGCCAGTCGGCACCTTTTGCTTTTCGGTGTGTTCCTTTAATTTGTCCTTTAATTTATTCTTCTGTTGTCAGAGGACAAGAGACTCCTTTGGTCACTCTGCTCTCTTTAGAATCATTTCTCAATATTTCAAATGGACTGCTTGTCAACAGATTCGTCTTAGTTCCTTTGATTCCTTCTTCCAAATAGACCTTCTTTTTTTCATGCTCTGTGTCTCTTTCTCTTTTATCCCTCCGGGAGTAAACCCGGAATGACCGCGGAGGGCGAACGCCGCCACTTCCCTCTCTCTGTCTCAAATTAACCCGGCTTCTCTTCCTCTTCTGATCAAAGAAGATTTTTGACGGTCGCAACATCGACGTAGATTCGACGTCACTGATCTCACAATCAAACCCACGACATAGCCCTTTTTTCCCGCGCCCTGTTGTTCTCATATGAACCCCGTTGTGGGTTGATTTCCCAGTTCAATAGGTCTTTCCCTCAGTAGTTTTGTTTCTGAAGTTTTCATCTTTCGAAGTGTTCTAGAAACATCTTATGGAGAATTATCTAATTGAACGACTGACCATTGAAATCCTTTCTGCGTGGAGTTGTTCCTTCCTGCTCGTGACTCACACCCGTCCATTCTTCGAAGCATAACCAGGGAAACCCTACGCGTCCCCCGTCAGCGTCTTCATATGGAGGAACTTTTCCCTCCTTCGTTAGACATGTTGCTCTTTGTGGTTGATCAGCTGTCTTCCTGCCGTGCAAGGAGTTCAGAGAACTCAGATTAGTCGAGTCTAGACTCCCTCATTTTCTAATTATTCGCTTTTTGTAGAAGAGCGTAATTAGACGAGATTTGTCTGGGACAAAAACTTTCTTTTGAACTATGTGATTCCTTTTTGAAAAACTTTGCTTGATTTTAGCCTAAACAAAATTTCTTCTGCTTTAAAGAACCATTTATTGGTGTAGGTAGGAGGCTATTAGTGTTGTTTTTGTAAAGAAGAAGCTGGTCAGAGCCAACATGTGAAGCGTCGGGTGACCCGGTACGGCCTTTATGCTATCGTTTTTGAGAGTGTGTCCCGTCAGTCAGCTGTGTTCACGAGACTCATTTTTTCTTTTTGAGGAGGTCCAAGATCGTCGGGATCTCTGAGGTGGTCATCGAGCAAATCAGAGCAAATATTCCCCAGAATGAACAACAAGTTTCCGACCTCTTGCTCTCCTTTTCAAAAATGTCATTTCTCATCTTTTGACTTGTTTGTCGCAATCTCTCCTTCCTCATAATTACGCTCTACCGCGTCACACGTTTGCGTGAGCTTCCTCCATTCTTCGAATTTGCTCCGGGAAGAATCTGACCGAGAGTCCCGACTGACCGCATCGGTTCATGCTATTTTCGTCGCCCTATGACGATAGTAGCAACGAGGACGCAATTCAAAGTCTGAGCTTGAGGAAAGACTCGAATTCTTTGAACTCCCGGACATAATATTTTGCAACATTGGCTTCGCTCAAACAGCGTCTGATCTGTTGAGTTGCCCGATCTATGGACCGCGAAAACATGAAACAGAAAAGTATCTGTTTTTCTGGTCATTCGCTCTTCATAGGTCAGACCCACGCAATTGAGAAGATCATTCTACTTTCTCAGTCCCTTCTGGAATCTCACTTCCTCTGGATACCGCTTTCCCACAAACTTTTTGCTCTTTGCAGGTTGTAAAGCTTTTGTGCTTTGCTCCCGTGTTTTTCGACCACTGACCACGCGCCTCTCCCCATATAGTTGCTGTTGATGGGCACATAGGCCGGCACGTAGTTTTTTTGTCAACATTCCTCCAAGTTTAGGAGAAATCCTGTCCTTTACTCAATTAGAATGTCAACTGGATTAATATTTCTTCATTTATGTTTGACGGAGGTGGTCCACCTGATACAGCCGACTGAACTTCGAGGACTACACTCACACTCTTTCTCTCCAGCTTGATAAGACACTCATTTCTGACTTATCAAAGATCTTCCAACAAACCTTTTCTCATCGTTACTACAGAGAAAATCAGCAATGAGTGCAGGAAGTTCCTGGTTGGCTATGTAGCTGCGTCTTCGAGTGTAACTTGAGACTGTCTTCTCGTTCGGTAAAAGCCGTCCAGAAAATCCTGTTCTCGTCGGTCTAGACGTCGCTCTTCATTTGGCTCCACCCTCACTCTCTCTTCGGATTAGCCTTTTCATAATCCCTGAGAGTCCAACCCCTTTTCCCAATGTCCTTTGTGGGTGGTAGTGTCTCCCGCCTTCTGTCATACAATCAGTACAGCCCTGGTACGACCTTTCCGTGTTCCCCGCGCGGATTTCCAACCATCAAATAGCAGTCTCTCTCCTTCTCGTGTGGCGTTCCAGTCCTTGACTCGTTCCCTTCTACAGGAATACTCTCTTGACTCATTCGATCCTCTCTTTATGGGATCTGGTTTGCCGGCGGAAACGTCTCTCCGCTTCTGGCTTGACTCCTTTCTCTACCTCCTTTGATATCAACTCAGAAGCTTAGAAGATCTTGACTCACTTCCTTCTAACATGACCGATGTTTTCTTTCTCTCAAAGAGATTTCCTTGTCCTCATCCCCACCCTCTCTCTAATAATCCGCCCTTTGCCTCATCATCTAAAAATCTTCCGCCGTGCCATCCCAGCTGTTCTTTTGCTGCCCGGTACGGCCGGCCTAAAGAAAGTCGGTTCGACATCTTGCGAAAGACAGGGAGAATGACGGTCATTTTTTGTGTGAACTTTTACGACATCTTTCTCGCGCGCGCGTACTGGGTGGGACCTCCATCATTTGTTGTTGTGTCCCATCTCCTAATCCCAAGTCCTCTCTGGTTGACCTCTGTTGACCGGGCCTACTGTTTATTCCATCGAACGGTCCGGGGTCAGGTGTCCTTGCGACCTCTTCCTGTCTGCCATATATCATCCCGAGCAGGTCTGTTCCGAGATCTCTCTGAGAACAATTGTTCTCTTCTCAGAGTTAACCTATTTCATTGGAAACAACTTTTTTGGAGGTCATTAGAAGACCTCAAGAAGGTACCGTGCGTGGCAGGTGGGGCCTGTGGTTCCAAGGGCAGTGACCCTCGTACCGGTTGGTGACGCCCCTATGACACCCAACGCGAGGCCCGCACACACATAACAATGGTCAGATATGACCCCTTCGTTGCACCCTCAGGACACCAATCAACTTTGTTGTCTATCTTTCTCTGGATTTATCGCTGATTCATCCGTTCCCACGGAGGTCTACTGGACTTAGACTTTGTTCCTAATCATGGTTGTATGTTCAAAACCTTCATAAATCTCCATTATCTTACTTTCGGTACTGTTAGATGACCTTTTGCTTGACTGGCACGGTCGCCTTGGTACCGAAATCTGTCGAAACCTGCCTTCTTCCAGGCACATTTTTTCGCTTTACCGTTGCGTCATCGGACTGTCGGCTAAAGCCAACGACTCTCTCCTACCATATCCGGTTTAAAGGGCCACTCTGTCTATGTTCACCTCCTTTTACAGTATTACTTCCCATGCTAATGAGCTAAAGCAAACGGAAGACAGTGCTGGGTACGGGCTGCTCTTTACCGTATTGGACTGTACGCGAGGACAATTATTGATCAGGTCAAGAGGTGAGGTTGTTGCGGTTTTAAGACACCTAGTTGTGTGAGGTATTACGACAGCAGATGCAGCAGCAGACGGCGAATGGGTCCGGTCTTGAAGCAGCTGGCTGAAAAAGCAACCACGAAACCACTAAAACTCTCTTTACTCTCTTCTTTATCCTGTATGATCTCTCAAATCCATCCAAAAGACGATTTCTTCTGTCTACTCGATCCGGAACATACATCATTTTTGCGATGTACCTAATTGAGGCAGCTTCGTGTTTTTCTGCCCGATCCGGTTTGGGCGAAATGACGCAGACGCTCCACACTCCCTAACGACTCGTACTCTCAAGAGTTCCCCCTGGATCTCGGATTTCATGACCCCGTTCCCTTGACCAACCCCTCGTTTCATAACATTGCTACAGTTGCTGGTCGTGTGGCGGTCATCTGTTTGGATGACTTTTTGTGTCCCGCACTATTCTTGGAGCGGCGTGACTGACGAGAATAGCCCAGGGGCGTACATTCGTGCGAGCAAATACAGCCGGGCAGACGGTCCCAGACCCCCTCTCCAAGACTACTGACCCTCGCTTTTTGGTAGTCGAGGTAGTCATTAGCACTCGTTGACCCATCAAACAACTTTTTATTAGTCTCCAACTTTATCCATTGTCTTTATTTCTAATTCTCTTTTCCTTCATAACTTTCCAATTTCATATTTACCCCCAATGTCCTTTTAATCGATGTCCTTAAAGTCTCGGACTTCATTTGCATATCCGAGACCCGTTTGTCGTCTCTCTGTCTAACCCGCTGTCTCCCTCGCGACATGCATTCTTTTTCTCTGGACCCTCCAATGAGCTAGCTGCACAGCTGACCAATCTCTCGTTGTTGCGCGGCGATCTCTGTTCTCTCCTCTGGCCTACTGACTGACTGACCACTCTCTCCTCAGCCATCAGCTGATTGTCCAGGCCGGTCTCTCGCTTCTCCACATCGATTTCGACAATTATACTCTCTCACCCTCTGGCCTATTTCGGATCAGGCTTTTCGAGGGTCTGCACTTTTGAGAGCGGCATCCTCTTCTTCGAACCTGTCCTCTGACTGACCCGGTTGACCGCAACTGACCTTGCGATTAGGTAACGCATCTGGGGTCGAGCACTCTCTCCCGCCCATACTGACCCCAGCTCCTTCCTTTCTCTCCTTTCTCAACTACCAACTCATTCAACCTTTTCCAGGTTCTTCATCCTCATCCGGGTGCAGTTCTTCTGCCACGTGCAGTGAGCTCTTCGACATTGCAGCAACTCACGCCTTTCTGGCTCGCCATCAGCATCTGATTCAGCAATGTAGGTCTATTTGTAGTCCTGAACTAGTCTATTCTAAAGTTCTTTTGACTGCCCAGTGCGATAGTAAAGTCGGTGAGAGTACAGTTACCCTATTGGAAAATATCTTTTTTCCCTCATAAAAAGTGTTAATAACCCGCCCCATTTTCAGCCAACCTGCCCATCATTTCTCAAGCAGAGCTCGCGCAGCTGGCACAGCAGCAACAGCTTCAGCAGTTGCAGCATCAACTGCAGGGTATCGTTCAACACAACATAGGTGGTGAGTCTTCCTGAGGGCAATCTGGGAGAGAGCGTCAGTCTGGTTGGACTCTTCGATCTGTCCTTTTCTATTTGACTGCCCTTTTTGCTTTTTCTGTTCTCTTGCTCCCGCAGCCAAGGTGTAAAAGCCTCTTGGTCATTCGGCTGTACACACCTCTCTCATCCATCAATATCCTTCGGATCAAGATAATTTCAGGAGACATGGCTTTGGTCTCCCATGCCACAGTTGGAGCCGGACCAATGTTCCCGGCTGCTCCGGTCAAGAAGGAATCCAAACCGATGCAGATGCAAGCGCAACCTATACATGCGGTAAGTTGAGCTTTTTTGAAGGAAAGATTTTTGATAATTTTCCACAAAAAATCCCTTTGTAAAGCTTGTCGGAACCAGCCCCCGTAGAAGTGATTGCCAGTTTTAAAGCAGGACCACGTGACTTGGTCTCCGACTGCTCCCCCACGTGAGGTTTTAGTCTGGGTATTGGCATTCTCTCACGCCACGAGACGTTTACTTTTTAGTTTCCCGTTCTCTCTGCACTTGTCTCACTCACTTACACATGATTTCACTAGACCCACCTAAGTGAAATCAACTACTCCTTCTGACTCACTCTCACTCAAGAGCTTTTCAGTTCTTGATCTCTGTCTGTTCTCATTTCCTCCATGAGATAACACTTCCCTTATCAGTTCGCGTGAACTTTTCAGCCTGAAAGAGAACGGCGCGAGCTCATTAAAATTTGAAAATAGTAGTCGTGGTGAACAGTGGTCTCTGGCTGCCTGCACTCTTATTCCCCTGCCCCTCTTTCCTGGAAAAGAGCTGTTTGAGCCTTGAAGATTGAGTGTAAGTTCTTTCCATTTCCCTTTCTTTCCCATATTAGCTGCCCACTAGCATAATTGCTTAAAATCGGGAGATACTTTACTTCACTTTCCCATTAACAGTAGATATGCTTTGGAACAAGTCGAAGAAAGACAAGTGGCGCCACCAGTTTCTTTTTCGGAACCCGCGATTCGTGCACAGATGATCAGACCACCTCGCTCCTCCCGCCGACGGAGAACAGCTGAGATCGTTTAGTCCCCCTTCTTTTCCTTTTGAGAATCTCGATCTTTATCGACCCGGTTTCTAATCCCTATTGCCCATTCTTCTTCTCTCTTGACATTCCTAGTCTGATGTTTATAGAACCATGTACACGGTATACAGTTTAATGGAAAAACTGCTTTTATATTTACGGGACCTATTGGTGAGTAAAAGAAAAATAAAAAGGTCAGAACTGATACTAATCAACTTCTTTCCAGGCAGCACACGTTTCCAATGCCATCCTCGCCACCCAGTACTACAGTCCACCCACGAGTACACCCATCGATGCTCAACCGGACCGACCCATCGGATATGGAGCCTTCGGAGTTGTCTGGTAAGTAATTTTATCCCAAGCCGATAAGACAAATCTATTGCAGGGCTGTGACCGACCCACGCTCCGGAAAACGGGTAGCATTGAAGAAAATGCCCAACGTCTTTCAAAATTTGGCCTCATGCAAGCGGGTATTCCGAGAGATTCGCATGCTCTCCTCCTTCAAACACGACAATGTTCTCTCCTTGTTCGACATCCTTCAGCCCAGTTCTCAACATTTCTTCCACGAGCTGTAAGTTGACTAGTACTGGCGGGTACGAGTGTAGGGGGCAGCTGACCAGACTTGTTCCGAAGATTTCGCAAGAGCCCTCGAAGAATAGACAATATCCGGTGACCCATAGAGGGGACCCACCAACCAATGCCAGCCGGTGACCCCGGTGCCGGCACGCAGCCCGACACGGGCAGCCCAAAAACAACGAGATGAGGAGTCATTAGGACACGCGGCCCTGGGGTCAGCCTTAGAAGAATAAAAGGACAAACAATCACAGACCACTTTGCAGATATGTTCTTACGGAACTCATGCAGTCCGATCTCCACAAGATCATCGTCTCGCCTCAACCCCTAACTATCGATCACGTGAAAGTCTTCGTCTACCAGATCCTCCGAGGTCTTCGATATCTACACAGTGCCAACATCCTGCACAGAGACATCAAGCCCGGAAATCTTCTAGTCAACAGCAATTGTATCCTGAAGATTTGTGACTTTGGTCTGGCGCGAATCTGGGACAGTAGAGAGAGGCAGAACATGACTCACGAGGTCGTCACACAGTACTATCGAGCTCCAGAACTATTGATGGGAGCGAGAAGGTATACTGGAGGAGTGGACATCTGGTCAGTCGGATGCATCTTCGCCGAACTGCTCGCCAGAAAAATTCTCTTCCAAGCAACTGGACCCATTGAACAGGTTTTTCTATTCTTTATTCTGAGTGAACACAAGACATTTCAGTTGAACCAGATCATCGATCTTCTGGGTACACCGAAACCAGAAGAGATGAGGACAGCTTGTGATGGAGCCCGTAACCACGTGATGCGTGGTCCGATTCGGGAGCAACAGCTCTACCGTCTCTACCAGTTGAGCAGTTGTATGACCGACGACGCTGCCCATCTTCTGACCTCAATGCTGATGTTCGATCCGGAGAAGAGATATAACGTCGACCAGGCTCTTCATCATCCGTACTTGTCCGAAGGCAGACAACGCTTCCACAGCTGTATGTGCAGCTGTTGTCACATGAAAAATGGACAAAGACACTATACGAGTGATCTCGACCCCGTCCACGAGTCGCCCTTCGATCCCAAATGGGAAAAGGACCTCAGTCGACTCAGCATGTACGAGCTCCGCGACAGAATATTCAAGTTCGTGACTGACCGAGCTGCCATGCAGGAGACGCCTCTGTGCATCAATCCCAAGTCTGCCGCCTACACCAACTTCACCTCGTCAGTTTTTCTTCATTTATATTTTTAAAGAAACAATATAAACAAACAAAAATTAACCCATTTCTAGATCATCTGTGGCGCAAGCAGCAGAACTGCCGCCGTCACCCAACCAGTGGGATTAGTGCTCGTCTTTCCAGTCTCCGATGGTACCGGTCCCGTCTCGGACTCTGTCAATCCCCGTGGCTTGTCTTCCCCAAATAGTCTCTTTCCTGATTGTGATTGACTTCCCGTCGTGCTTTCTTTCTTCTTAATATCTTCTACTACACATACCGCCGTCTTTCAGTCCCTACGGTCCTCGCCGGCCGAGTTTAACTCAAAATCTTCCTTTCTAACTTTTGTACATAGTACTCCGTAGTGTTCCTGCCCCTGCCAAGCGATCGGGCCAAATTCAACCACGAAAATTCAAAAACAACTTGGGTACGGTATTCTCACTCTCTTCAAAACTCAATTAATAGTGCCGATCATTGCACTTGGCAGCTCGGTCGGCCTGCATTTCTTTCGTCGCATTTGGGTCCGCAGGCCGACTGCCAGTGTTCTAGTTCCTTCCATAGAGAAACCCGCCCTCTTTCACTCTCTTCTAAGTCGGATAGTTTTAGTTATTTATATCATTTCCTGGCCTCTTTTCCCTGCGTCGAACCGAGAATAATTGTCATAATATGTCGTGTCCTCTATTTCGGAGAGGAATTCGTACGAATAATAAAAATTCATACATTACTATGCACAAAAAAGGAGAACCGTCAATATAAAGTTCAAGCGAATCCGTTAGAATCGGGAGTAGGGGTTGGATCGAAAGGAGGCGAGGGAGATGGGGCTCTGAGACTCAGGGCGAGTCTCTTGCGCGATTTGTTCGTTCCAATTGCCTTCAGCAGTTCGGCAAGATCTTTGAAGTCTTTTCTGTGGGTGTAGCTGTAGACGACAACATCCCACATCATTTTTACCAGGTCAACATCTTCCTTCGAATCCAGCATGATATCCTGAAATGGAAACAACTACTTTAGAAAGGGAAATCCTACTTTGAAAAGAGGAGCGTTGAGTCGGAAATAAGGAATGTTAAGAGAGTGACACCACGATCTTGAGCGAGCAATCGGAGCTCCTTCGGTGGCAGTCACTTGATCCAATACCATGAGAGAAAGATTCTTCAGACCACGAAGCATGCCGAACATGTCGTTCATTTCAAAAAGACTTGGATCGATTGGACTAACAGGCGTGATTCCAGTTCCGATCGAAACAACACAGCCGACATCTACGATGTGTGGACTCTCCGGATCCTAAAAACACTTTATAGAAGCTATGGAAAAGAAACCTACGACAAACTTGCAGACGCTATTCCAGAAGCTGATTTCGCTCATCAGATCGAGAGTCGGATTGTTAGAAACCATTCCTCCGTCGATGTATTTTCCCTCGGAAGATGGGAAATAAGTTGGAGCAGCACTGCTACGACGAGCGGCTCTCCAAAGAAGTAGTCCCGACGGATCTTCGAACCCGATTTCCTCATTTTCCTTCTCAGAAACTGGCAGACGGTAGTTTCGAAGCAGCTCCAATTGAACTGGGAATGTGTCGGCACGAACTGTTGTGAAGAAAACTCTAAATTTGACTGTAAATAACACAAAAATACTTCTAACCTGGGATATTTGATATCGGAAAGTTTGGTTTCTTTTCCAAACATTTGCATTAAGAATCCTTCCAGAACGGGAGCGCTATACGGCCGAGACCACGTATCAAAAAGCGCATCTTTGAAACGAAGATACGTTTTTTGCATATTTCTAAGGGACATGCCGGTACAGGCAGCGCCGCCAACGTAAGATCCCGTACTCGTACCGGCTACCCAGTCAAAGTAGTTGAAAAGCGGCTGTTCGAGATATTTTTGCAAGGCGAGGAGGAGCTGACGAAATATTTTGACAGGTTCAACAAACTCAAAAATACCTGTACAATGACTAAACCCTTGATTCCTCCTCCGTCGAGACTGAGGACACTGATTATATTAGAGTCTTTCTTGGCCTCAGCAAACGCCTTCAGCTTGTTCAGAGTGCTTTGGATGGCCAGCTAAAATTGATATTATTAGAAAACTAAACAAAGTTCAACGAAGCTTGAAAAATTAATAAAACGAACATTTTGAGGATAGCTTCTGAGAGGATTCGGTTCGGAATAGGCCGGATTTACTTCGTGACTGTCAGGATCCAACTCGAATTCGTACATGGCCGTTGGAGCATTTGGATCGATGGCTGACTTGGTGACGCTATCTTCGTCTAATCAATTGAATAAAAAGGAAATTAGTGGAATAAAACCTTTCTTCGCGGACGGTACTTTCGAGTTGATGGAACTGGAAGAACTGTTCGAGGGAATTTTAGGCTCGGCCACATAGTTGTCTTTATGAACACAGGCAACGGTACATCCGAGAAAGCCTTTTGAACATGTTCGAGCTCCGCAAATGGCTAGGGCTCGAATAATTTCAATGCCCGTTTCGCTGCAACATTTCTTCTTCAAAAAAAAAGAAAACTTTTTTACTCGTCTTTCATTTTAGCGGCCAAATGACGGGGCGTCTCATAATGATTGTTAATAGCATTAGGCTCGGCTCCGAGACAAAGAAGGAGACGGACGATATCGAGGTTATTATTCTGAATTTGTATTGGTCACACTAAATTTGACTGAAAAATTACCGAAACAGCAAGATGAAGAGGGGTATTTCCGTTATTATCTTTAGCATTGAGATCAGCCTAAAAAAGTTAATTATCAGAAATATACAGAAAGCAACAAACATTGAAAGCAGTGATGGCCATGACGAGCGAGAGATCATTCCTAAAATCAAGGTTGGTATGTTTGAATCAATCGAATCACCTCTGAACATAAATATGAAGTGGCGTTTGCATCTGAGAATTCCTGGAATCCATGTGAACTTCCTCAGCTTTAAGCTGTAGCAGCGCGATCAGCGGCTTCTTGTACATGGCGTTGTGAAGAACTCCATTACCCGTAACGGGATCTGTCTCTTTTATAGCTTCGGGGTTTTGATCCAGAATAGCTTTCATAAGTCTGCAAAAATAAATTTTCAAAAAATGAGAATAACCAACTGGATATCGAGTTTGTTTCTCTTCATGATATCCATCAAGGGAGTTTGACTACTAGCCGGAGGAATTGCGGTGAAAGAAGCTCCATAACCTCGGAAGGCTTTAGCACAATTGACCTGAGCGCCGGTTACAGCCAAATACAACGGAGAACAGCCGTGCATATTCGGAACATTCAGCATGTCGGCACATTTTCCCGTCTCCATGAGTACTTTCACCATTTCTTCGCTAGCTGAAGCAGCCAGATGCAAAACGTTGTTTTTGTTCGTGTCGATGACTGTAATGTCCGGCCCAAGAGTCAGCAGATGGGTGACCAAGGCGACTCTGAAAGGGACTTTATTTGAAATTGTGAAAGAAACTAACTGATTGTTCTGTACGGCTACGAGGAATGGAGTCCAGTTCTCGGGATGGCAAAATACGCGAAGAGAACTCTTGACCTGAACAGTGACCGGTTTGAAATATTCCACGATGCCCAAAGCAGCCGCAATGTGGGCCGATTTCCAAAGAAGATGTTTCTTGAGCAGAGATAGCAGTTCCGATATGTAATCTTCTTTCTTCAGATCTGAAATCTGATTTCAGTAAGTTGAACCTGACAATTATTACGCTTGGGTGTGATCCTGAACAACTCTCTGCACTCGCGACATCTTTCACAAAGGGCGATCACGTCGGTAATCTGAAAACAAGTCAAATTGCCTAAATTCTATTTGGAATGCTAGACAGCGAATGAATTTCCCGGAACATGTCAAATAGCATGGCTAATTCGAGTCGATTGGGTTGTTTCAGCTCAAATAAACGTAAAAGGGGGGTCCGACCATTGGGTCCAAATTTCTCAAAAAATCGAAAAGAACTAACCCTTCGACTTCTGTAAAGCGATAGAACGTGCTTGTTGGCCTTGGAGCCAGTCCAAAAAGTAATAATAAGATGATGAAGAGGCGGTTTCAGCGGCTGATTCAATGGGTCCAAGCGAATAGCCGAATCGATGCTGCTGTCGAATCCAGGACTGTTTGGAGGAGATTCGACTATCGGAGAAGTAGGTCGACTAGTGTTGGGAGAGGAATATTGGGAGGACAGTTCACCAAAGGCTATCTAAAGAAGGTTGTGAGAAATAGTTGGATACAAAGAAATACCTGTGCTTCGATATCAGAAATGACGGCGAAAGATCCATTTTTGTCCAAATCATCCCCCATCAGTGGATAAACCTTTTTATAGCTGGTAATCAGCTGTTTGGGAACTTCGACGATCTGATCAGGCTTAGATGGAACCCATGAATCAATTCCGGAACAGTAAGAGGGTTTTCGCTCTACTTGGCCACTCCAAATTGCGTTAGATAGCATGCTCAGATAACTAAAGAAATTGCTAAAAAAATAACTTCAAAACAATACCTGGTGGCACTTTTGTCTCCAAATTCACTCTCGGTATTACTTTCCGTCTCTCCATCCGAAGTGACTTCGATTGCGCTCTCCGAGACGGATCTGCTCATATTTACACTTTCTTCGAGTTCCATTGCACCGTATTTAGCGACTGTTGAGAAGGCCGCCTAAAACTTTGTTTAGTTCCTATCAAAAAGGGAAGTTGTCAAACAGGCGAAGTCTAGAACGTTCTATGCGGTTGTTTTGCGTGTTGTTTATGCACTTGGTGTGGGCCAGAGATCACTCCCCCCTACGGACGTGTTTCAGCTGGCGCCAGTGAGGACAGTGGTTAAACATTCCTGTTGACTGGAAAGTGCAGGCGAATCGAAAGAGCGGTTTTGAAATACTAATTAATTGCCAACGTATTTTACATTTTTAATACGAACAAGTCTATTGAAAAGGACGAATTCTCCGATCAAAATAGGATATATTGATCGGAGAAATTTATTGGGGATTTTAGAAATGGTGGTGAGTAGACAGACTACATTTATAGACAAGAATGATATGTCTTTTGGGAAAGAGTTATCATAAAAGAACATCATTATTGGCAAGCAGGAATGCTGAAATGAGCAGTGGTGAAATGGCGAAGCTGCTTAAGCTGTTTTGGATATGACGGCATTGTTTGACTAATCGTTTGTTGAAAAAACAATTTCCAAATCAAAATAGGCAAATAATTAGCGTAATTTCACCGGGAAAAGGAAGAACATCTCAGAAAAAAATCCTTTGCTGGCAGAGAAAACAGCCCGGTTCCGCGTGTTTACTAGTCCAAGATGTGGGAGAATCGATTGGACGACCTCAGGGGTATCCCTATCCATTTGACCAAAAAGATAGACTAACCTTCTCTGTGAGACGTGCTCCAAGGGCAAAAAGAGCCATTGTAGACGAGCGCGGTAGACTGACGGCGGATTTCGAGAACACTGCCGTGCTGTTGACGCAGGGTTGCGACTTGAACTATAAACAAGGCGGTCCGATATGTTAGTTTGTCGAGAACAACATGCTAGAACAAAGAATAAAATGATCTGTTCAATTCATATATAGGAGAGGTTATATTGATGGTACAAAAATGAAAAGATCTGTTAATTCATGGAATGATGATTTTCCAGCACACGTTCATAATGACATCAATCAATTGAGATCCGTTCTCGACCAGCATTTGCAGCTCTTCTCTCCTTTTATCGTACTCCACTACATGTTTTCGGGTGAGCAATGTCAATGTGTTTTCGTCTGAGAAAAAACTATTTTTCAAAAACACAAAACGCTAACCATTATCAGATTTGGACGTAGAGAGCGTAAACATGCTGGACCATCCTTTGCAGCTAGTAATAAAAGTCAAGTCAGAAGCTACTCGCAAAGCGGATACTGCTTGATTGTTCTCCTGAAAAAGAAACGTGCACTAAAATTCTCAGATCTTACGTTTACAGACGAAAATTCTTTATACAAGTTGGCTTCAGTTTTCCATTTGTTTATCAAGTATATGTCATCTGCTTCGTCTTCTGAACACTGAATTGAATATAAACAGTTGGGACGACAAACCTTTATCAGTAGTAGACTCCCCAGATTGACCATCAGTAGTATTTTTTCTTTCTTCCTTCCGAGTATCGGTGCTAGTGCTCTCTTCCATCAGTACAGCATAAATAGCGGCGAATTTCACTTGATCTTCTTCAAACTTCTTTTGGGCGATTCTACGCTGTTGCATGTTTGAAGGCTGAATTCAGAGAATTATAGCGTAAAAGAGGGAACTAACCGGCAGTGTTTTCAAAAAATCTGTGATGATGGTTTTCTCCATGGCTATATACTGAAAATTGACAATTATTCGATGTTAATTATTGAATCAAGAGAGTGAAAGTGATTGTGATATCTTTAGTTTCAGGCAAGGAAAAACAAACAGGAAGAAAAGCAGAAACAAAAAATCAACCAATGTTTATAGAAGTTCGGTTGCGCAATCTGTGGGATTATGGTATTCGGCCAAACCCTAGACCCAAATTGAGCGCGATTTCAAAAAAATAAGTTCATTTTCAGTTTTCCTTGAAAATTACGTTATTTGTTGAGCATAGAAGCACTCGTCCATGCAACCGCGGGGACTTCTAGCGTAGGCGAATTGCACTCGCGCAGTTAGTGTTTGCCACCAATTTCTTCAATTTCGTTGATGTCATATAGGTAGTTCCGAAACAATATTTCCGGTGGGCTCAAAGAGTAGATAGATCTCGTTGGAGATTGCAACCACGTTTATTCGAGACAATCTGAAAAGCCGCTTAGGCCTCAAAACGAGACCCAAATGGATCAGAATAAGTGGAACAGATCAAATATTATCCGGGCTTTTCCAATAACTGAAAACATCATGTGTTTCATATTTTTAGAAAATTATGCCATCACGGCTCATCAGAGAACAAGTGGACAGCCTAGGTTGCCAATTAAAAGACGAACTTCTTGAGATGCAATTTCTTCGGAAACAACAATACACGAGTTCAGCTCAAGTTCAAGAAGATGCCCAGAAAATACTTGTTCTACCATTATTCTACCGCCCTCTGTCGCCACTGAAACTTGATCGTCACGCTTGAAAATGTTGATTAAATGAAGGCAAACAGGCCATAGCTCTTTTCTGGAGGCGTGACAGCCATCCGGGTCCACGTCAGGATGGGCGGGACCAATTCGGGTCAAGGCGGGTCGGACCACATCATGGCAATGAGCTAATTGAGTTTTCCTCCCTCGAACACAGAGCTCCACCAGTCAGTCTCTTCCATACTCTTTGACCTACTGTGCTTCTTGACTCATTCTCTATTGTATCTCGCTCGACTTCTTTTTCGTAGATCAGCCTGTGTGTGACCCACAAAAGAGTTGTAGGAGGACGTCACATTCCGCTGGTCATTATGTTTTGAATGACGCTCTAGTTCAAAAGAGAGTACAATCTTTGCACAATTCGCTCACTGGTTGACTCACAACAGCTACTCCCCGGTTTCTTTTCCACATATTTTCCACCTTTTCTCTTCCTATACCATGTTAGTAGTCTACTGAAGACTCCTTTGACGTTCTTCTTCTTGTAATGTTTCTCGGTTTGTAAGGTAGACCAGCCGTCTACGACGGCTTTCGCCGCCCTTGCGCCTACGGCGCTCAAGTACGTAACAACGGCTAAGTTTTGACACCATTGCGCTTTAGATAGTTTAGATTCACCCAGACGCGTTCCCCTCAAAAACTATCGTTTGGTAAAAGATTAATATGACAACACTTGACATGTTACGCTAGTCTCGACAACTGTGCGGACACCACTACAGACAGACAGACAGACGGACACCATTGCACTTTAGTAAAAAAAGATATGGTTTGTTCAATAAAAAGAGAGCTCGAGATTGCTACTTTACCAGTTATTGCTACTTTATCAGTTATGTCTCTGAAAACTTTGTTGAAAGGGAGCATACTGCTCTCTGCTTTGCTGATCTGATCATATTAGGTTCGAGCGAAACCTATGTGGTTTAAGCTAAAGTTTCTTTGAGAACGGTAAACAGATCTCTTTAGTCTCACGTAGAATTATTTTATTGAATAAAATAGTTAGGATGCAACTGATATAAATTATATCTTTCTCGCATTTGTAAACCCGTCAGCTTCGAGTCTCCTCTTCCATTCGATAAAGTTGACAGGGAAGTGAGCGTAAATTGCAGACTCTTAGTTTCTGTTAGCAGAACGCAATTTCCGAAGATGACGTCCCGTCGACCCGGTTTTTCAACGACCCGAACTCTAGCTCAAAAGTTTCCGCTGAATGACGTTGCCGACGACTAGCTGACCCGTTATTATTCTCGACTAAACACAGATCTTGTACGTCTGCTTCAAAACACTCTGATCTAGAACATTACATCTTGACCGTAGATTCTCGGCAAAAATCACGGTTCATATGGAGGCGGTCTCTTTTCAACTGTTGCCATCTGGCATCCTTCTCCTAGATCCCTCTGTTGTTGCCAATCTATACCAAATTCAAAGCTTCTAAAAATATTCTCCTTTGCTCTTTTATAGAAAAGTCGCATCATAAAGAGGAACTTGACTTCCCTGAAATAACAGAAAACCTGGTTAAATATTTATGCTCCATAACCCCCGCAATTAGCGTGAACTCATTACTTTTTTGGGGTTTTGAATGGACACTTATTCTATTTCAGTGCAAAAACAAGATTTGAGGTGACATCAGGGGTGGGAGGTAATGTGGCCAAAAGTGGCCAAATATTAGCCAAGGATGGCCTAAACGTCATCAAGAAGCTAATGAAGCACATGTTTCCTTGAAATCTTTTGGGTATATTACCCTAATCTCGGTTAGCAACACATAAATCACTCCTATTAGACAATGCTCATTTCACCTTCACTCGTGAACTTCCTCTTACTAAGTAGATGAACACTTTACTTAACCATAATTATACACAGTAAACTGTACAGTAACCTCCCAGTTGAGCAAGGTGGCTCGGAGAGGAGCTGAATGAGACGAATGCTTCTTTTGTGACGATTTCGTGACAAAACTTCGTTCTGTACATTTAAGAGTCCTTTCCCTCCGAAAACAACATTTGAAACTTTGTTGTCCATTTTTGCGTTTCCTTTGCCTGATTCCGACGTCAAATGTCCATATGAATAAGTCCAGACGAAGATCTGGACTCTTCTTCCATTCCTTCCAAAATTTTTCGTGATCCTTTCAAAACGTGTTACTATAAGAGTTACATCTTCTCAAAGACCTCTTTTGGATATTCTCTGACGGCTGCTTGTTCGCGTTCTGCCTGTTTTGTTTACGAGTAATCTCTCGGATTCTCTTACGCAATTCCCAGGAACTTGTTTTCCTTCCTCTTTGTTCCACGTGTAGTTAAATCCAAAAATAGATCAAAGGATTAACTAACAGTTGTACCAAAGGACAAGAGTTAGTAGAATTGAAATCATCTTTGCGACAGATAATCTCATTGACGACGTACTTTTTGTCAAGGGAGTAGACGAAACTGATTGAAATAGCTGAAAATCAAACAACTTCAGTTTTAGACCCGCTCTTTCAAAATGGCCTCAAGATGTGTTGATCAGATCAGGGAAGACTCTTTGTTGATTGTTGCGAGTACCGAACTGTAGGGTTGGCTACAGGAGAGAGACTAGGGATACAGTAGAAATGACAAAGAATCCTCCCAAACGTCAATTATTTTAAAAATGAAGTGGAGGTACTTCAAAAAGGGTATTCCTTGAGTTTCTCCCTCTCCCACGAGTCAATTGTTCACAATTACCGCGCATTTGGTGTCGTAGTCGACTACGTAAATAACTTCTTTACCGAAAGGACACAGGTCAAACACAACTGATCGCAACGTAAAAAACGAAGTTTTGCGACGTAGAACTATTCGATTAGAACGCAGAACAATCTTTGTAGAAGGTTAATTTGACTGAGCTACGTAGCAGAGCACAACCGGCTAGTTTGATCAGCCCTGCAAAGACTTCAGAAAAAGTATGTTTAATCACAGTTGTGACATGAAAACGATTCTTCCGATCACAAACACCGCAGCTCAGGGCTATCACTGTTTCGGTAGTTTCGTTCGGTTGTAGTTCGGCTAGTTTGTTGCAAAGAATGTTCACAGACACGGAACAATCTCTCTTCCCTATTTAGACATATCTACGTAGCACTGGCTGCTGGTCAAACTCATTTTCGACGACAGCAGCTGCTCCGTGAAAAAAGGCACAGTTCTAAAATTGCAGCTGGACGGGTTATCTGATTATTGCGCGCTTGCCAAAAGAAGCCGACGACGCGATCTGCGTCACATCTCGGGTTGAACACCGCGGAATTGTTTTCCTTTGACAGCTTGCAGATGACTCCAGATCATAGAAAAATTAACATAACCGAAAGATTAATTACCCAGATTTTATGGGGAAAAGAGTAAAGTTCCTACTGTAGGTCTCAATGTTTTCAGGTTGTTCTGGAGTTAGCAGCAAATAATTAAAAGAGTTGACTGAACGACCATATTTAGCAGACTTGAAACATTTATTTTAAAACAAAAGCCAGCAGAAAGAAATATCTCTCGCGGAATACATCTCGAAAACTTGTTTCTAATTGTAAGCTATTAAAACAAGATGCTCCACAGTTCGAAGTTCAAACCGTTGCATGGACGTTTATTGCGGAGACGGATCACATTCCGGAGACCGAAGACTTTCACACAATCATACGGTTCTTTCTCATTGTCAGAGGCCTGACATCTGAACAACTATCGGAACTCCTCGTTCAAAAAACGCCTCAAAATACATAACTGAAAAGTGATTGAAGCGAGCTCGTTTGGATCTCTGTTTCCATAACTTTTCTGTTCCAGACTTGTTCATAAAATGTACTTTCTGTCTTCCATGTCTTATCTAGTTCTTGAACCCTACCTTCTTCTCTTTCTTTTTCAACAGTCACGTCGATCTCAGGACACCCGGTTTTCTGCTATTCTAAATAGAGCCTCTTCCCTGGTTCTGCTCATTTGAGAGATATTTTGTCCTTTCTATTGCTCGACAGTTCCTTTTCAGAAAATCACGATCTTTTTACCGTAAACCAGTATCAAACCCGCCCCTTTCTCACGCTTCTGACGTAAAAATCGTCGCCGACCGAGCAATTGCACCTGCTTTTCCTAATATAAAAGCACTCGTTCCGACCACTTTCCTACTGATCTTTCCTGTACTTTTTCGTTCTTGCCCGGTAATCTCAGAAAAGAGGTGAGTGTCTTAATACTATAGAGAGAAGACATGTCTGATCCGTAGACCAGAGTAATCTCCGTCGAAGGGTCTCCCTCCTTTCTCAGCTTAAATCCTCACATAATTGCTTCACATAAAAGATCAGACTCGGGTTTTTCAGAAATAGCTTCTAAGATTAATTGTAATGGGATTATTGCTCCCCAAAACGGCTTCTAAGCGGTGGGGGCGGTGGGTCTTCTAAGACGCCGATCATTAGGCCAAATTATGTCTAAGCTGATCGGATCCCTTATGAGATCCCAAACGTCATTTTTTTTCCAAAAGAGACTGGGGAATCCTCACATCAGTGTCAGTGTCAGTCTACTGGAGGTTCTCTCTGTACCTTGATATTCGCGGACTTTGTCAAATGGAAGTGATCTCTTTCTCTACTAGTCAACAAAAAGCAGCCGGGTACAGGTAAAACATTTCGATCTTGGCAAATTAGCTGTTAAACTATGTAAATTGTCGGAAAACATCTGGCACTACTAGAGCTTGAATTCCTTTTGTGGGCGGTATATTAGTCAGTGGTCAGTCGTCAGTTTCGTGGTTTCTGGTGTCCTGGAGGCGTCAAGGCGTATACGTCTTCCGGAATGAGACAAAGTTCGAAAAACTGCCCAAAACTTAGTGACGCGAATTTGTAGGTCCGGGATTTTAGCAACGGTTCGGTTGACTCAAGTCACCTACGCTTCCGGCTGTCCCTCCCACCATGAGCTCCTCTGTCACACTTGTTCTCACTGTTGTCTGCTACCGTCTGCTTTTTTTTGCAGTCAGATTTTATTTCAACTAACGTTAAGAATTCCGAGAACAAAAGTTGAGACAAGAGACGAGGTCAGATCACTCTGTCTGTTTTTTTCTTCTGATCATTTCATCATGATGTGAACGTCATTTGACCCAGTTTTTGAGCTGGCCATCAATCAGTATTGTCTCTCCCCCGTCATCTTAAAAAACCTAATTGAGCTGTTCGCTTCGGGGTACAGTATGCTTCAAAAAAGGAGTGGGTGGGACCATCTGCAAGGATTCTTTCTCTGGAACACGATGCGCATCTTTTTCAGTAGGTGGGAGATCTGACGCTCCTCTCATGGTCCTGCTTTCCAATATTATTAACGAGAAAGACATAATTGTAACCCGGGGGAGCAGACGCGGAAGATTCGGATCCTATATAAGACAACCAGCTGGGTCGGACTCGACTCATTTCTTTTTCTCTTTCGTCTTTTGACAATATCTTTTACTACCGAATGCACTTCCGTTTCAAAATCTCCTCATTCCTGTAAAGCAAACATGGAAGCGTGATGTCCTTTATCTTATTTTTCTCCAGAAGATTCCACGTGCTTCCGAAAATCTTTTGTTTCAAGGGATGATGCGGAAACATTTTGATTTCTTTCTTTCGTCACGTTTCAACTCACCTTTATAAGTCCATCATCGGAGTACAACCCGGTGATCTTCAAACTCGTCTGAGCCTGCTGACATCTTCTTCCACACTCGGATCGAACTTTTACTGAACGAATTAAACATCCCGATGATCATTCTCTTTTTGTACTTTTTCTGTTCTGTCCAAATTTTAATTTTAGACAAAAACTTTAAGACTCTTGTTGAAAAGTTCTGGTGTTGCCTATGAAGTTCTGATGTTGTTCAACCCCGCTGGAACTGTCTACAATCAGGACCTTCACATTCAGACGACCCACAGCTGCTATCAACAAGTGAGTTCTTGTCCCATCTGCAATGTTTGGACCCTCTTAATTATCTCTTTGCGTCATTCTCCTTTGTAAGATTCGTGTGGTCCTCTCTCTCTTTCGGAATGATGTGCTGCTTTCAGAGTATCCTGTCGTCGACGACCGTCTGCGACTTTTCACCCAACAGCATAGCTTCCAGCAAAGTGGGTCACTCTTATAGTTCGAACAATCTGTCTTCTTGAGAGTTTCGAAGACATTGACACTATCATGGAAGATCTGTTGAGCGGTTTCGAGCAGAGTTCTCCGTCGACAAGTTCTGTCAGCAGTAAGTTTTTGAGGCTCGAGCGTGGAAATCGTATCGTTTGAAAAAGGCAAAAGACCTACCCCAGCTGTTCTCACACTTTTCTCAAAGGCGGTAAAAAGTCCTTCCGATTCCCAGACTCGCCCACTTTTCCTACCGACAAAGCCAGTTACCAGGTGTATTTCTCAACAAGTTGGTTGTCTCTTTTTTTAGAGAAACTTTTGTTTGAGTCCTTTAAAAATCACTTGATTATGCTGTCAATTTGACATGTTTCGAATAAGTAAAAAATATCGATAGTTGTCAATGTTTTATTTTCAGCCCACCATGACAGTCGGAAGGGATCGCACGACGCGGAGAAGGATCCGGAGCTCGATCGTCTTCTCGAGTTGATTAATGTGAGTCAAATTGAGCCGTTCGGGAGAGCCAGACATAAAATTTGTATTTGACGAGAGGCGATGATTAGAACTCAACCTGGTGACGTACATCATTTCTTCCCTGTCGATACAAAAAGTGGAAAAAGGAACTTCCTTTGCTTGTGGGTCACTCGACCAGTCGTTCTTTTGAGGTAGCCGACGGAGTCATGAGAGCTACCAATGAGTCAGTCACCGCGAAAGGGAGCTGTTGTCCTCTCTGTCGCAGACAAAGAGACACATTCGAAAACTGCCTGCGGACAGTAGGACACGAAGAAATCGAGACATTATCAGTTGCTCTTTCGAAAGAATTGAACTCGACAGAAACTGACATGTCAGATCAGACTACTACTCGTTTTGCGTCAACAATATGCGAACTTCCGGTTCCCAGAGCTGCCAACTTCCAGTTGGTCCCTTGTCCCAAGTTCTTGTCCTTGACTCTATTCCCAAAAAAAGAGAAAAGATGACGTGAGAAGCGGATTAAGCACACAATTAAAAATATGACGGAACTTGGATTACAGGCGAAACTGATCGAGTTCGAAACTCTTACGTAATCTGCCGAATTAGTCCGCTACTGTAGGATTAAACGAAAGGGGGTACGGTAGAAACTAATAAATACTACGACATGAGGCCAGTGAGAGAGGCTATGACTTCATTTCTCGTAATCGTCCCTTTGGCTAATAAGCATTTCCACTGCTGCCCGACCATTAGTTTCTTCATTTTTAGACGTCTCGGTTCCCATTGTCTGATAACCAGTCGGTGATTTGACGATGAGTCTTCGACAGTCTCCAGGGTCTGGGAAAGTTCATGTTCTTTGTCCAGTCTTGACCATCATGATGACCTTTGAGGTCTAACCAAATGACTGGTTCCTACTAGTATACGACGTTTTCTCACCTCTCCCCTCGATCTCTTTTTACATTTCCAATTGCTCAAGATCGATGTCCGCTGGGTAGTCTGTCGGTCGCTCTCTCCATCCGTCATCATGATCAAGAAAGAGGTAAGGTTTGATCGGAAAACTGACTCACATAAGAGTTTTGCCTGGATATCTAAACCGTTTTCTCATTCTTTTGGACCACCTGTTTGTCTTTATTGAAATCCCCTTTCCGACCCGTTTCCCAACTGAGAGTAAAACTAAAATTTATAGACGAAGCCTGTTTAACTAGTCCAGTTGCAATTAGACTCCCAGATGCAAGATTGTAGTCTCTCGACTACAACCTGTCAGTTTGTACTCTGTCTTGGCGTGTTCTGGTCTGTTCCTTTCGATGAGAGTAAGTACGAGTTTGTCTTCAAGTTCCAGCTGTTCGCCGCATGTTCGTTATTCCGAGCTGTCCTTTGCCCAAAACAAGAGATGGGAGTGGGTCGGGTGCGCAGTCAGGGCCAGATGAATCAGCGGACCCTTGGGGAAGAAGAAGACACACCTCTTCTACCACCTCTTGTTTTTGTCTGCTAATCGATTGTTCTGCTGATCTTTTCTCTATACGAAGTATTGTCCTCTAGATTCTATCCTACTTTTAGTTTGCTAGCGACTTGTCTGAGAAGCCCTTTTAAAAGCTAAAAGGAACTTTTGTGTCCGGTACGAAAGTTAATCGACTGATAATATCACAACCATCTCAACAGTACCTAACAGATTTACTGCTTTTCTTAGAGTTCGAATCAAGATAAACGTGTTAGAGCTTTACTACTTTTCTTAAAGTTCTAAAGGACTGTTAAAAAAGAACCAGTTAAAAACACTGCTCCGGCATGAGCCTGGTCGAATGATCATCCTTTACTTGTCGAACTCTTGAGTTTTTTGCGGGACCTTTCTATTCCTGTCTTGGCCAGTAGTAAAAATAGCTATTTTGTCGGCGATTCCGACGTGAGGAAAGCACGTTTTGCACCAAGTAGAGGGAAGAGAAGACCACCTGTCCCTCTAATTGTGTGCTAACTAACTTTTGACTCAAATAACTGACAGTCTCTTCTCTTGTCGATTCTGTATCAGATAGACGTCAAAGCATTGTCTCCTCCCCTTGGGTACATCAGCCATCTTCTTCTCAAAGATCTATATCCGTAGGTCTAATCAGTCGTCCGCAGTCGGTAATCCTTTTATTATTACCCTGGCAGGATTAGTGTGTTGAAGTTGAACACTGTCCGTCTGATTGCTGCTCCAGTGAGAGTGGTGTCTTTCAGTCATTGTGGAGTCGGTTTATTCTCTCGCTCCCATGCTCCAGATCGAGATGGCTGGTCTCCTCACTGTGGGTTTTCTTGAGCAAAGCTCTCCTAAACTTAAAACAATGTCTCATCTAGTAAAGGTCGTGTCGCGACTGACCTTCTTTTCTCAAAAGTTCGGTCTGCTCTTTCTTGCGCCCAACAATAACTGAATAAGGTGACGTCCTATAGTCTAAAGTTCCCTTTCTGGACTTTCCCACAGTATTCGAGAAATGGAATGCTGTCATTCTAAATCCCTCCAAAGGGGAGAGGATCAGCATTTCTGAATCATATGAACCATTTTTCAGAACTCGTCATACGATCACCTCCTTGGAGAACAGGCGACGAGCAGTCACGGCCAAGAGGAGTCGCAACAGGGTATCAAACAGGTATGACTCTCTATTACAGTAGCCCTTTGTCGTATTCAATTTCAACTGAATCATGTCGGTCTTGTTCACGCCTTTTACAGTAACCCCGCGAGAACATTCTCTCTCGAAATAGTCTCGAAATTTGGCTTACAAATGTCGACTGGCTCTTAATCCTACCGTATTCTTGACGTAGATTTCAGCAGTCGTCCGAAATGGAACAGGCTGACCTTCAAATCAAGACGGAGCCGCCGTTCCAGAGTATGGCTCTGGGAAGACCGGGACAGCCCAACTATGATTTCCTTCATCCCTCCAACTATCCGATGCCATTTATGGGGTAAGTTCGCTAACCTTTTGGGGAAGGTTGAGATAATACGATCGTGTATAATAGGGTAAGCGGGGAGACAACACTTCAGTGCAGAGAATTTCTTTCTTATAGTTTAAATAAAAGAACAACTTCTAGGAACTTCAGTCTGAACACGAATCTTTCTTGTGACTTTATGCCTCAGCCGACCCTTCTTCCTCATCAGAACATGTTCGCACAGCCGAGTATCTTCTATCCGCCGGCTCAGTTCGCCACGCCTCATGATAGACGAGGCAGTCAAGGCACAACTGGCAGGTACGTTAGTCCGGTCCAAAACTCTGTGTTGTATTCTAGCTAGACAATTCGTAATTTTGTCATTTAGAAATTTTAGTTCCAACTCCACGAGCCAGACGGGCTCGCCCTCGCCTCATCTCGGACCCCATTCTCCGCCCTTTAATCCACAACACTTCTTGAGGTGAGACGAGAGAAAAGATGGTTTTGTTGTAGTCGGGTCCGACTAATCACAATGGATGACATTTCGACTCCGTAGGCGCCGGAAGTTAGCTGACGAACTGGCTAGAGCGGCCACTGGGAAAGGAAAAGACAAAAAGGCGAATGGTGGGGAAATTCTCGGAAATCAGCTCTATCTTTTGAAGGGACCGAAAAATTGACTGGAACAGATGTCCGTCGCATTAGGCCAAACAAGCTTACGAACCTCTTTCAGAATTCTCAATCCGACCGATTTCTCGTCCGCTTCCGCCAACCTCCAGATGACTGAGGAAGATGCCGACAAACTGTGTGCCGTCTGTAACGACAAAGCCGTCTGTCTGCACTACGGAGCTCGAACTTGTGAGGGATGTAAGGGCTTTTTCAAGGTAAGAATTACGTCGACGCGGAAATGTCTCATTACCGGATTTAGCCGGATTGCGTAGAATGTTGTGCGGATTAGAGAAGCATAACACAGAACTGATTCGAACTCCATCATTTTCAGAGGACTGTCCAGAAGAAGTCAAAGTACGTCTGTGCTGGCAACCGCAACTGTCCGATCGACAAACGCTACCGCAGCCGTTGTCAGTACTGTCGTTTCCAGAAGTGTCTGTCTGTTGGAATGGTTAAAGAGAGTAAGTTTCATGTTGTTCTACCGAACATATCTTCCAGTTGTCCGACATGGCTCGTTGTCCGGTCGACGTGGTCGTCTTTCGTCAAAGACGAAGACCGGTCGCAGTGAAGAACAGCCATCACCTCCTCTTCCTCTGCTGGGCCTCATTCTCAGAGCTCACGACAACAACAAGCCTGCTCTTCATACTCCCAGTCACTTTGCCACTCTAGCCGACAGTCAGATCGTAGCTCTGCTCGAGAATGAAGTCAACATGATCAACTGCTTCCTCCGAAGCACTCCCATTGCCTCTGATCTTCATCCGAGCGACGTCCTGGTCCTTGCTGCTCGATCTATTTTCCCGATTTTGGCTGTTCGACACTGCAATCGAATGAGAGACGGAAATGTCGTCTTCGAGACTGGAGAAACTGTCCCCGTCAACAGTCTTCCGGCTCCGTTTGACGGCTTCTTCCGTGTTGTCAGGGATGAGTCTCACGCCTTCCAAACTCTTGTTGAATGGGATCCACAGAGCTTCAGTGCTCTTCAAGCTATGCAGTTCCTTGCCGGCAACACTCCAGGTATTCTAGTTACCCTTTTAAAACTAACCTTTAACATCAGAAAACAATCCTTTGACTCTCCAAGACCGCGGAATCATTGACAAGGCTCAGAGCACGATTGTGAACGCGCTGAAGGATCATTGCACCAACGCTGCCCCTAACAAATTAGCAAAAATTGTTGCTCAGGTACCTTAAAAAGTGTCTTCTTTTCTAAATTCATTTTCAGATCGAAAAGTTCGACATTTTCCACGAACTCGGTTGTCAGTTCATCGAGGCTTTGGTGGCGATGCAGCGCAACGTGCTTCCTCAGATTTTCCTCAGCGTTATCCAGGTTTCGTCTCTCTCTTTTTCTGTTAACAATCGACGTGTTCAGGTGTCTCGAGCTCCTCTCCGATCAACAGACACGATGCAGGTGCCCATCCAGCAAGCTCTCGACTTCACCCTCTTCCAATAAACCTTCAACACTCCACAGTTCAGCCAGTGCCATATCGTCCCGTTGAATATTTCCCTTTTATCTATTTTTGTGCTAGTTATTTTCGAAATATGCTTTTATAATTCCTACCGTAATCCTCAGGGATCGACCCTTATTTTCCATTCAATGTAGGCTTCATTTACCCAAAAGTTTAGTATTAACCAGAGAACGGTGTCTAATGAACGTTTATCAATAGGAATGGCTGGCGATGACAGTCACTTGGACACTCTTCTTCCTCGGCATCAAACGGGCGAAGAGACCGTCGTAGATGAGAAGTTTTCTAGCGGATGGAGTGATCAGAAGGAGCGACCAACACTGAGAAGAGGTCATGATCTCCACCCAATAGAAATGAAGTTCTGTCGCGAGAAGGATAAGGTTCATGTTGTTTTGGAGGGTTCCATAGAGAAGAATACATGCTTTGAAACAGTCGATGAGCAGAGGAATCGAAGCAAGAATCGAACAAAGCAAAAGTTTTTTCTCAATGTCCGAAGTGCCCTGGAGAATTCTCAAGTTTTGTTTGAGAACTTACTGGAATGGTTTTGGAACTGAGTGCTCCAAAGAGATAGAGTGAAAAACAGATCAGGCTGACGGTGAAACTCAAGGCAGCTACTTCGATTGCGTCTTTCTGAGATGAATTTTCAAGAAAATGACAGAAACCAACCAAAAAGAGATCTCCGGTAAGGATCTGTAGCACACCATTTGGGAGAATGACAAGATCCAGTTTGACCCAAGTGGGAACACAGAAAATGACTAGAGCACCGAGAAAAGCGGTAACCCAAATGATTATTGTGTAGACGAGAATATGACTGACGGACCAAATCTAGAAGTTTGAGGATGTCTGTTTGTCTCTCCATGGCCACGATATTCGCAGTAGCAAGCTAAGAGTTATTAGGATTAAATTAGTTACATTCCAAGTCTCTGTGTATCTGTCTGAATTTGATTGACAACAATAAGGGAACATTGTGAAAATCCGATAGTTCTGTTGTTTTGTTTTAGAAAAGTTTCTTTGAAACAGTGAAAGCAATTAGTCAGTTTTGGGATAAAATAGTTAGAGAAACATTGCTCCAGTTTGCGTTCCTAGCAAAGGGAACTTTGAAACGTTCACGTCCTCACAACCTGACCCTTCAGATAGCACCCGCTAGAATAATTGCTTGCAGTCGGAAGACACTTTACTTTGCTCCAGCTTGGGTCCGGTAACTTTTAGAAGAGTATAGGATTGTAGAGAGGAAAGAACCAAGGAACAGTGAGATAGATTATCTGATTCTAGCCCAAACCTTGTGTAAGAAATTGTAACAGGTGTTTCTGAGATGTGTCAAAGAAAGCTCAGACGTATTTTATAAATCTATGTATGGAAACACGGTTATTCATCTAGTTCCTCCTACTTGCTCTTTTTTCTAACATCTATTTTTGGTCATTCTCGTGAAGCAGGTGGAATTCGAATTGAGTGAATAAAAACAGTCGGCCTCGAACCTTTTTATACAGCACTGGAGCAGTGAAGGCTGTGAATCTATTGATGGCCAATGGAAGGTAGTTCAGTAGCATGACTAAGCGAAACCAGGATAAAGTAAAGTAGGAGATATAAGCGACCGAGACGGGAGTTATTTCATTGAAGAGATTGAAGAAACGGTACTTTCTGGGACGCATGAGAATCTCGGTGTGAAAGAACATACAAACATCGCCAATTGACTGAAAGACAATATAGGAAAAACGTGTCTTACTCCGAAAAGGAGAATGATGTAGACTGGAGATTTGGTCAGTAAGGATCTGTTCTTCTTCCTCGAAAGAGCTACGACAAGATTGAGATAGATGATGAAAGAGGTCCACGCAAATATCATAACAGGGAGATGGCCATAGGGAAAGACGGGTGGAGAGACATTCATGGGAATTGAATGATTGTAGATTGAACAGCTGAAAAGATCTCAGAGTAATTGAATGTGGAAAATGTACATAGATTCATGGTTTGAATATGAGTCCAATGATTGAATACAGAGGGTTGTAAAATTTCCCAGAACTGGGAAGTTTTCCAGAAAAGGCTCACTCTCATGAGAGTCGTCTCAAAAAGTCTCGTTTCCTTCACATCGCTTCAACAAAACACCATCATTGTACTCAATTTTCATTGGGTGTGAGATTTAAATGGTTATTGTCTCTGCCAGAAGGCGGCTAATTTTCTAATAAATAACAGTTAATGAATGCATTCGAAGGCAGATGTTTCTGATACAAGTTGAGGTACGCCCCCTTCGGGGCTAAGTGAATTAGTTTTGTCTGTTTAAAAAAAGATAACAGCTTGTATCTGATCCCTCTCTAGGTCAATTAGGTTCCTGTGTTTGTTCCTCTAATCTTGCCCGTTTGTCCCCTGCTATATTTTGGACTATTCAAGAAAGAAAGGCTAGCTAAACAAATCTAAGATGTACTCAAATAGGTCTTGTCATGCCCGATTTTCCCACGAGCTTTGACATGTAAAGGATTATCCACTATCCATGCACGGGGGAACTGCGACTTGAAAAACCTGTGAACAGAAAAAGAGTACGGAACTACCATTGGAACTATAGTCGGCAATATGGATTTTGAAGGTTTGAACAACAAAAGGGATGTGTAGCATACAGGGCTTTTACGCCTCAGCTCGAAAAAAGTCAGACTCACCGAATCCAGTTCGAGTACGGCAGCATCGTTCCATTCCAAACTCGTCTTTCTATGAATTCGTTGCAGTTTTCGGTTCCATTGTGAGTTCGCGATTCTCCACAGATCTCTTGTCGCAGCGACACAGGCAGCCGCTTTTTCGACACAATTCATGGCTTCTGGCAACGCTCTGTGCGTCTCTGGCATCGGACAAATTGAGGTTATTGTACAGACTCCAATTGAGTATTCAGAATTCTCCTGTTACACCTTCCTGAAAGATCATCGTGATCGCCGGAGAACTGCTCTGGAAAGTTGGTATCAAGAATATGCATAAGCCAGTCTAACCTCGCAGAATGATTACGCTCTGGTTAGAAAAACAGTCGTTCGCAATTGAGCAGCACAGTTCAAGTGAAAGGCTCGTTATTTCCAATTTAGATCGATTGCTGAAAGCAAAAGAAAGAGCGAGAAAAAAAAACGAAGGAAAGTATTCTACGAAACGGCTGTAAGACTGTCAGTATTTTTAACGCGAGAGAGAACTATCAGTCTTCCCCTATGTTCCGAGAGTCTCCAAGAACTATACCAAATTCAAGGAGCTGCTCAAGGAACCGGGGAAAACCGAGCACGATGCCGTCTTTCGAAGGCTGTCAGTTGTGGCGGATTCACAACTGACTGTCACATTGTCCTTTCTAAAATAACGCAAGAATCAATTCGCATTTGTTCGCAATGTCAACTGTCAGTGTCTAGTGTACTGTCAAAAAGTAAAAAGTAGAAACACCTGACCTGGTAGAAGAGAACGGGTAGACAACAGCACAGCAGACGACTGGCAGCTAGAATAGTTCTGCACTACTTTCGCTTTTTCGAGTTTAGTTTCGACAAGTCTCGACAAGTCGGCAGCATGCTTTTGGGAAATTCAAATATGGAAATGAACACTATGTTCAACGAAGTTCGTTCGTTAGGAAAAGAAACAGAAAAGAAGTACCGTGGCCCGGCCTATATATTCAGTGAGATTCTAAAACTTTTGTCTAATTTAAGATTCGAGCAAAGTGTTCTTTTGTGTCTATTGATAGTGTGCAAAAACCCTCTTCCAGCTAAAAACAGCCCTGTTTATCACGTGTTTCCGTGTGTTTACTCGTGTGGCACCACCCCTTCCTTCGTGGTCAACATTCAGCCCAATTCTCTTCCGTGTTTCCATCTAGCATCTTCTTTTCTGCGTTCAGAACCGATACTTTTCAGAAAATGTCGTTTCAACAGCGCCAGTTCAAAAATCTTCATCAAATGCTGCAGCATCCCAAGGAAGATGACTGCCAATGGTATGAGGTAGACGTCAACCGCTTCATGGAGCAATGTTGCCAGCCAGCTCAGAAGGGAACGGTTGGTACTTTGAAAATCTTTTAATCATAATTATTTTCAGAGGAGAATGCCCGAATCTGTTCAAGATCCTCAACGTCGTAATGACCAACTCGACGAAGACGTTTGAGGCAGTGGCGGACGTCACGATTAAGTTGTGTTGTGAGCAACACTGTACATAGTTTGTAAATAGTACTGTAACTATAAACCTGCTCGAGCATTCCAATGTTGTTTTTTTCACGTTTCGTCGATGGCTAGAACAAAACGACTTTGCCGCTGGCTTGCCGACGGATCATCATGGATTATAATGAGTAGTCATTATTTGACCAGAGCTAGACACATAGATTTTTCATTTCCGTATCCAGTTCGTAGCCATCACTCCAAGACCACGACTCTTCGGGTGTTATCCGGTCATGCGAAATGCATCAATAGCCGAATAAACAGTTTAAACAACAGCCAGTTCGTATTTTATCAAATAGAAATTGGACGTCTTCAAAGTCTATCCCATTCATTAGCAATTTTGAAAGGGTTTTGTTCAGACTTTTGCGTGTGGTTGGAGTCACTTCTCTGCCTAGTATCATCCCGTGCTCGACCATCTGAATAAACAGAAAGAATCGAGTGCTCTCTACTTCAACTTTTCCAAAACTCTCATTCGTTACAACGTTAATTTTGTTTTCAGAGTACCGATGAAGCACAAACGCCTTGTTCTGGTCATCATAGGTGTCCAGATGATCATTTTCCTCATCTTGGCACCTCAAATGGTAAGTTTCTACTCTTCTGAAAATATTCGTTTAGATTCAATATACCGTGGTAGCTCTTCGACATCGGACGAACAGTAATCTCGAACTGGAGCATTCTCATCTAGAGAGAGAACCAGCAAAAGCGGAAGAATCCAATGAAACAACTCGGACCGAATTCCTGAATACTACTGTTCCGAGACGAAATCAAAACTTTACATACCCGAGCCTACAAGATGCCGATGTTGACGTGAATGGCCACGGAATATTGTTCAACACCGATCGGAAAAAACGGAAACGGACACAGTTGAGGATTCATATTGTCTTTCATTCACACGTAGATCCAGGTAGGTGTCATAAGAAGGCACTCTACCCATCCAGGTTGGCTCAAAACATTCGAAGAATACTACCAGAATTCTGTCCAGAAAATTATTTCCAATGCTGTGGCATTTCTGGTCAAACATCCGACTTCACGCTTTATTTGGTCCGAGGTGTCGTATCTCGAAAGGTGGTGGAAAGATGCCTCTGATCAGGAGAAGAGGAACATCAAAGGGTAAGAGAGTTGGAAATATAAAAGAAAAACTCTCAGTCTTGTTGGAAAAGGTCGTCTGGAAATTTCTTCGGGAACCTGGGTGATGATTGATGAAGCATGTCCGACTCACTATGCAGCTGTTGAGAATCTGATTGAAGGACACTCTTTTGTCAAGGATATTTTTGGAGTAACACCGAACACATCGTGGTCTGTTGATCCCTTTGGTCATGGGAGTATGATGCCTGAACTTTGGCATTTGGCCGGAGTTGACTCGATGGTCATTGGGAGATTCCACCATCATTTGAAGGAGACGTTGAGGGAACGACAATTCTTGCGATGGAAATGGGTCGGAAAGTATTCGGAGGTAAGACACCAAAGACATCAAATTATTCCTTCTTCTCAGAGTTTCGATGGTCCACATGTAAATTCTCTGCCTCATCACGTTTACACGACTGAAGACAACTGTCCAGACACACGTGTGAGTTTATTTAATAATATTTGACGACTCTACTTTCAGATCTGTCAATGCTTTCACGTAGGACCTTCTGCCCACAGGTTTGTCCCCTGTATGGAAGGAGCTCAAATCAACTCGATGAGTCTTGCAGATCTAAAGAAATTGTAGGCTCTATTTCATTTTCATCCCGAAAGTTTAGATCTACCAAATTTGTGGAACAGATGAGAAAAGTACAGAACTACTACGGCACGGAAGATATTCTCGTACCAATTGGAGACGATTTTTTCTTTGCGGATCCTGACGATTTCAAACAGACTTTTAATGGATTTTCACAAATTCAATTGTATCTGAAGCAAAGGCCAGACCTGGGCGCCGAGGTAACAAATCTAGCTAAACATTAAATGCTGAAATAGATCAGATTCTCGACCGTCTCTGAATTTTTCAACGCTATTGGGAAGCAGAAGGTACCGACCTTAAGGGGAGACTTCTTTCCCTATACCCAGGGCAAAGACAATCCCATGCCTTGGTGGACTGGCTACTTCGTTCATCGAGCCTATCATAAATCTATGGAAAGACGGTTACAGGTTTGTTTTTTCCCAGTTCACATACAAATTTTGACAGAACGTGTTGAGAAGTTGGGATTTGGTCGCAGTGTTTTTGAACCAAACGGAGAGTAAGTTTGAACATCTGAAGGAAGCGAAGAGACAACTCTTGCTGTTCCAACATCACGACGGAATCACAGGCACATCCAAACAACCCGTAATGGAAGACTACGAATTGAGGTGAGACTTCACAATTGTTGAATATTATTTATAGAATGGAAAAGGCCTTTTCAATCTTCAATTTACATTTCCTTCCTACCATTTCCTCCTCTCACAGTTTGCTGACACATGAGTCGTCCTCTTCGAATCCTTATCTCTTACAAGTCGATCAAATGTTTGTCGTAACTTCTTCAAAAACTAGACATGTTAACAGTATGCAGCTTCGAATCTTCTCCTCGAACACGAAGAAATCTCATCACCTTCTGGAACTTTTGGTGGACAAACCCATCGATATTCAAACAGTCGAAGGAAAGGAGTGTACAGTTCAAATAAAACAGATGGGTCTGTTTTATTTGGTAAGTTCAGTTCTTTTATTCGAGAAAGTATTGTTTGTAGGCAGAGTTTGTGGCCGAAGTTGAACCATTGTCAATCACCAACTTCGTCGTTTCTCCAAAAGTGACAACTTTGTATCCAAAACCGAAGCCCTCCTGTTTCGAGTTCGATTCAAATGGCTCCATTAAGGTAAGAGTTGTTTAAGCCGTCTCACAGAATGTTCCAGAGCTTTCTTGTCAATTCTGTCGAAATTCCACTCGCCATTTCAATGATCAATTACGAGGATTATGGCGGAGCCTATATTATGGAATTGAACTCGAATACACAGCGAGAAATAAAGTTGCCCAGTTTTTTAGACGAAGCAGGTCCGCTCTTCTTTAGAAGAACTTTTTACGAAAATACTAACCCACTACTCTCAATGGTAAATTTTCACTTCAAAATCCAAGCAGACTTTAGACTGCAACATGTCTTCCTGACAACGAAATTGACCTCAAGATCACGACCGGTCTGGAAGCTGGTACGACTATTCTCGTGTTCAAAACGAACATAAACCATACTACATTCCACACGGATGTAAATGGACTGTACCACATTGAAAGAAGCCATCTACCGCAAGTTTTAGAAAAGTTTGTAACAAGGTTGAATCTTAGGTCGTTCATCAATGAAAGCATGAAGATCGAAGCAAATGTCTATCCAGTGGCCACTTCGGTTTTTGTTCAAGACGACAATATGCGCATGACTGTTTTGACGGGACAGCCCACGGGAGCTTGGTCTGAAAGGTTAGAAGAGTTTAATCGAAAATGGAATGTTTTCAGATCTGGAGAATTGGGGGTGCTGATGGACAGACATGTATCGAACAATGATGGAAAGGGATTGGAATTTGAGGACTCTTTTGATGTTAGTTCTTTTTTTCTAGACTCTAATTCTATTCAGAACCACACCTCCGTTCTCCGATACCGTATCCTCTTCGAATCAAGAGATCAAGCTCCTCAATCAGCCTTTTCCAATTCTTATCATAGTCCAAAAGGAGAAACATCACTAGCCTCACTGCTCTATCCTCCAATCACGTTCCTTTCTCCGACCTCGGAGCCGAAGATTCCGTTTGCAGTAGAATGGCCATGTAGGATACAGCTCGTCACTTGGAGGCCAATTTCCACTTCTATTGATGTCCTTGTTCTTAGAAGAGTAGCCTTCGAAGAATCCCTTGGCGAAAACTGTAATCAAGACGATCTCGACTTTTCCTCTCTGCATAAGAGTCTCTCCCTAAAATACAGAAAAGTCTATCACACAAAATTATCAGCTACCGAAGATGGTGACCCGGTTACTGTAGAATCGATGACGAGATCTCTAGAGTCTTTCTTCAGTATCGTTTCTTTCCGATTGCACAAATAAACTGTCCTTATGATATCTCGTACAGTCGGCTGTCGCTCCGCCCCTTTTCACGGACAGTCGACGCATGAGGGTACGCCTGAAAAGGACGCCCCATGATGTCATGTTACTATATTTATTATTATTGCTAATTATATTAACTCCTGTCGTTTTAACGGCCAACTGTACCAAAGAAGAATTTCGCTGTGCCCGAGGCAGTCAATGTATTTCATTGCTGCGATGGCAGGATGGATCTGAGGACTGCAATGACGGCTCTGACGAAGGTGAGTCTTATTCCGACTGCTGAATATTTTTCTTTTATTGAGTTTAATATTTTCCTCTTCCTGTTTGGCTAGCCTAATTTTGGCAATTTGTTTGCACATACAGTCCTCTTCAAGGAATCCAAAGTTCGCCCGGAAAGATCTCTATCATCTAGTGATGCCCATAGCCATCTGACAATGAGTCACCTAGTATAGCTGTTGTTTCAATTGTTTATCCCGGGAAACTTTCGGTGTGTTTCTCGCAAACTGGTAGAGAGAGGGACGCGTGTGTTGCACCATTGAGTACAGCCTGTCCTCTCTCCCTTCGATATCCCTTACAAAAAAAACGAGTAAAATGTTTGCATAGGGAACGTGTTCTCGATGTGTAAATCATCTGTTTAGGTAATCGAGTTTGACCCAGGCGAGAGATAATTAGCGACGAGTAACCTTCAAGAAAGACTGCCGATGTGGGACTAATTGACCAACAGGGTCACGTCTCCTTTTGAATAGTCCGCCAGTTGGAATTGGGGATGAACTCGCAGCCTTGGCTTCTTCCTGCATGGCCACGCTGGTCAATGAGCCGTACGAGATGTCTTTTTTTGACACGACCAGCTGTGACTAGTTCACTCGAGCTACAAGGTATTGCGCAACGGGCACCGGATCGTACACTCGAGTTGCGTCTGGAGGACCAATTAGATGGCTATGGCAGCCGGCTAATACAGCCAGACTGACTACAATCTCCCACAAAAAGTTTAGGTTGAAAAGTTTGCGGGTAGAGGAATGTTGCCATGATGGTAACCCCACCATGGCGAAGCCAAAAATTCAATTTCATCACTTCTTGCGAAGAATAAAACCTTTTGTTACCTTTGATAAACAACAGGGATAACAATCCAACGAAAACGTCATCAGGCCGCAACACGATGTACAGCTCTTGTCGAGACAGTACGGGCGAGACTCTAGCGATCTTTCAATTATGCCCTTGTCTTCTTTCAACCAAACCTTGACTTTTTCGAGTCCCGACGATTCATCTCCATTGATTTTCCATATGTCCTTCCAGGTGCGTGTCAGTTGTTCTTTCCCACACTTTATGCTAATGAGATAAGGTACCTCAAGGTCTGAAAGGAGATGACCAACGGATTTGGGAGTCGACCACTTCCCAATCGGACTAGACAAACAGTCTTTGTGGGAGCTATTGTCAGTCGAATGTAAATGAGCCCTTCGAGAGGACTCCCTTTCACAATGGCAGTAACCTGGCTGGATGTCACAACTCGTGGGATTTCACGAATAGTAGAAGAGTCTCGAGGGAACTGATATGTTCTTTCACTATCGACTAACAACAGTAAAATCTAAATATTAATTACACTTTTTAGTTTTTTTGTACCAAAATATTTTCACTACTCTTTACTCAAAAGTCATTAGTTAGAGTGCTTACCTCGAAGTGTTGCATGTTCAAAGTTCTCTAGATCTTCGAAATATTCAGTCCGATGTCCCTTTCTTCTTTAATAGTAGTTTTCGACTCTCACTCTGCCATCTACCGGTATTTGATCGTCCCTTTCTGCCCGCTGGCTACTCTTTTTGTCGGTAACCAGTCGACTGACCGCAATCAATCAGATGGTCAGATAGCCGGGTCTCCGGAAGGGGGCTGTACTAATGAAAAGAGACCTTGAGGCGACTGTTGCCATGGGCTGACGAGAAAATTGTCTTCGGTGACCGTGAACTGCGATTATTAAACGGATAGGAGACAGTTTTCAGTGTGTTTATCCTGGCAATTCGACTGCCAATTCGGATCTCCCAAATGTGTGACCAAAAAGCAAGTAAATGACGGAAAAATAGACTGTTACTCTGGAACTGATGAAGGTAAACAAACAAGAGGCTATGAGAAATACAGTTTCCAGGCTGTCCATCCTACTACTTTGTTTGTCGAGATCGTTCCTCCTGCATACCACCCGAGAAGTTCAACGACGGACACGTAGACTGTCAAGATCGGAGCGACGAACGTGAGCTTTTTGCTCTCGAACACATTCGTCCTAACCCAAATGTGTCTCCTCCAAGAGACTAACCTTTCCCATTCTTCAAAAAAGACAAGCTCGTAAATCGAGAGTGTCTCGGAAGCATTGCGTAAAAAGTGAAGGCTTTTTCTCTCTGTCCTTGAAGGGCAATATTACTCGACGCGGGTTATAGGTTCGCTCTCTCGGGGGTCTGACTCCTGCGGCGCAATTATGCATAACAATGATCAGGTAGTAGTCAAAGAGGTCCAAAGGGGGTCACAAATGTCCGAAGAGAATCTCTTTTAGCCTGTCCAAAATCGGGATTTCCGTGTAACGACGGATCTGAATGTGTTGCGAAGGAAAAGTTCCAGAATGGAAAAAACGACTGTCCTGATGGCAGCGACGAAGGTGAGTATTCCTGAAGATCAGATTTATGTTCAGAATGTACAACCTCTCAATTCGAATGCGGCTGTGGAACTGTCCGTTGTGTGGACAGAGAATCAGTTGGTGACGGAACATGGGACTGTGAAGATGGCTCGGATGAACTGTTCCTCAATAACACTCATTCTGGTAGCAATTTTCTTATTTTACATCTTTGAAAACATTCAGAAAATTGTCCGGACGGATCTCCTCGTCGCAGCGGAAGCAACTCCCTTGTGGTGGGAAAGATTGAAATCTGTGACAATACCAACTCGTGTCATTCACAATTAGGACAGATCTGTATTGTGAGTTTCTTCCTTTTCAGAACAAAAAAAAGGTGTTCAGGTGGTCGGGGGAGCACAGCGCTGTGTCTGCCGGATGGGAATGGTCCGTCCTATTGGAAGTCTGAAGTGTATTCCAGTAGAGCTTGTTGGAGAGTATTTGAAAAATCCGATAGATTGTGCAGAACACACGGAAGACTTGCTCTTGGAACTCGGAAAGAGTAAGACATTTTCCTAAAATATTTTACCTCTTACAGTCAACAAGACTATCAAATCTCGCCCTGAGATTCGAAGATCTCCAGCTAAAAGTACTGAGAAGACACTAGACAACCAGGAGCACTATCTAGAGACTGGCTACGAGAAGATTCCTTACATGTTCGACAGTGATCAGACAACCATTGACTACCCTGAAGACACTGTCAGGACAGTCTGTGACCCCTCGAAGAAAGAGTCTTGTCCAACAGAACTACACTGTCTCAAAGATGTTGACAGTGTCTATCGATGTGGTTGTCCTCTGAATACTTCTCTGATTGGTGGGAAATGCTCGAGTAAGAGACTTATCGAGCACAGTCTTATGATATTGCAGAACTGATCGATGAATGTGCATCGTCTCTTCTGAACGACTGTGATCTTAAAGCTAATTGTATGGACTACCCCTCCGGATACGAGTGTCTCTGTCTTCCAGGCTTTTTGGATCTTTCAATAGATCCGCTGAGCAAGCCTGGAAGGAAATGTCTCAAACGTGCGTTTAAATTTCAGCTTGTTTTACTATTAGTTTTAGTGATCAACGAGTGTGCCAGCGCTTTGTCCAACGACTGTGATCCCAACTCCAAATGCTTGGACAGACCCGTTGGATTCACATGCAGGTGTAATGTCGGATATGTGGATGTCTCTCTAGAAGGGATCCGAAAGCCGGGAAGGAACTGCACAAAAGGTATAAAATTGCTTTGTTTTCATTTTGGACGAAAAATATATAAGGGCTCTACTTTTTTGATATGAACCGGCGGTCGTTTTAAACAGCAAACGAATCACTCGAACTGGATACTGGGACCCGTAAACTGAACATATGTTTAGCTATTTGACAAAAGACCATCCGGGTTCAATTGCCAAGAGTGCAGTAAGTGGCCGTCTCCCAAGGCTGTGCTTAAATAGAAATAGTAGGTCAATGACATTGTCCAGTCTTCCCCTGGACAGTAATGTTATCACAGCGGGTTATCACCTTGAACTTGTCTTTCAGAGCTCGACGAATGTTCGACAGGACAACACGACTGTGATCCCCAGGCCCAATGTCGAGACGAGCCAATCGGTTTCAGTTGTCGATGTCCGCTAGGCACGGTAGACGTCTCGCCGATGAGAGAAAAAGCTGGAAGGGCGTGTGCACAGCGTAAGTTTCGCCTTGACATCGGCTGTACGGTACATTGACTTTTCGCAACAAGCTGGGGTGAATCACTTGAGGAGCAGTTTTTCTTAAATCAGAACAATAGGAAATGTATTAACGACGAGAACAGGAAGACTTTCTCCCTCAATCCAGCTGATCAGTCCCTGGCCGTGACCCTGTATTTCTCGACCACGCCCGCAGGATCCCGACCGGCTATCAGTCGAAAAACGACTGGCTGACGGATGCTGACCGCCCGCCTAGAACTGGCGGTCATTTGAATAGCAGCCGTTTTGTGTTATGAATCTCGTCGTTCTCGAAAGAAGTGAGAGTTACGAGTCCGAAGAACTTTGAGAGGGACGGTCGATAGGTGGTAGTTACAGATCGGGGTGAGAGTAATCGAACTCTTCCTAGTAGGCGGAAAACACGTCCTTCAAAAAAGATTCCCAGAGAGAAATATTGCCCAATTTGTCCGTGCCTAAAGGCTAATCAAAACAGTCCCCGAATGGACTGACAAAAAGTGATCGCGGGGTTTCCAATTAGCTAGTTTCACACCGTTAACCACAATTTGTAAAAAAGGCAAAATGGTAACAGAAAGGGAATGAAAAATATGGGTAAGACCGAGAGTTATGGGAGGAGGCTCTATAAGTACGAAGTGAAGTTATTTGAAGAGCAATGTTCAGAATCTTGCTGCCTTCTGGGTGAGTATGGAACTACAAAAAATTCATCAGCGGTACTTGTTTTGCGTATTGTGAGAGCGACAAAGACACCCAGGCAAAACCTTTTAGTCTCGGAACGTGATTTAGCAAATATACGGTCGATTTGGGATAGATTCCTTGTCCATGAATCAGCCGAGTGTTCACACTGCTCACTTGAGAACAAGAAGACATTTTTTTTCAGTGTCCGTCAATTGTGAAGGATGTCCCGAAGAGACTTCTCAATGTCTGGCAACCAACACCGGTAACATAGTCTGTATGTGTCGAGAGGGCCTCATCGACATGAACCCGCAGTCTCCCGGACAGAACTGTTCTCGTCCCTTACGTGAGTCTCTTTCCTCAACTCGATGCGAGATCCCCAACAGCTTTCCGTAAATGGGCCGCTGCCGCTTAGACCCGCGCAACAGTCCCGCCCCTCTTGGAGTCGCGGCGCTTCCTCCACGAATGTGGCTGCTGCGTCTCTTTACGGGGCTCGCCCTTTTCACAGGAACAACATTATCATTAGGTAAATTTCCAGAAAAGACTCTCTGCTTCAGTAAGTCTGGCTTATTCAGTTTTAGCTTTCATCTTTTTCCGACTTTTCTGATCTAATTTTTAGGCTCAAATCCCTGCAATGACTACTCCCTCCACGACTGTGATCCACTAGCCGAATGTGCTTCTGAACAGCCCGGATACTTCCAGGTATTTTTAAATTCTACTCTATCAAATACACTCATTTCCAGTGTCAATGTCCCAGAGGAACAGTCGACGCTTCTCCGGACAAACGTCAGCCGGGTCGGAAATGTCTTCGAGGTCCGAGCTATTCCTAAACTTTTCTATATTCTGACCCATATTTGGCCTCCTTTATCTTAGCCGCAAAGTGCACTCTTCTTTCCTTGTCTCGAACAGGCTCTGGCGGGAAACTTCACAAGGTTTCAGTACGCTCGAGTCGGGTTTTCATCACCGAGAAAACACGCAAACGGGAAATGGATTCGGGGATCAGTGATTAGCTTTCTCCTCATGCTTTAGAGCATATTTTTTGTATTTCTTTCCAATTTTCTCGAATTTCCAATTTAATTCATTGATTCTTCCATTCACTGTCAGTATTCTTTGACAATCCCATCATCCCTGTCAGCTTTCCCACGCCGCAATTTTTCACTGCCTTGACCTCCCTTTGCGCGCTCATCGGCCCAAATTGCCCTAAAAACTTCTGACTGATAACCCACACAAAGAAGGCGCTTTGCCGCGACTTTCGAAATCCAAAACAGGCCGGAACCGGTTGGTAGCTTTTGGGTAGTCAATTGCTGCCAATCCTTGTAAACCTTGAGAAAACTTTCACCCTGACTGGTAACGGCGGAAGATGCCGAGACAGAAAGGGTCAGGAGGATTGGCGCCTATTCGCGGGTCACCGACCGGTCTCATTATGCCCTCAGGGGGAACGAGAGATGCTTTTTCCAAGAGATCTATGGTAGGAGAATTGGAATCCAAACGCGCGTTTCCAGAAAAACTGACTGTCTAATCGCTGTAACAGAATTTACTTATTCCTAGTTCAAATTGTTTTGTTCTGAAAAGTTTTCTTTTCAAAACAATCAAGTTGTTCTGGAAATAAAATTTTCCTAATCCTTCGGAAAATTCTAGTGTTCTGAAGCGAGTAGGGAGCGAGGTAGCTAATTGTCCTGTCCAATTTTCTCCCTCGATTGTTGACTCATGTTTCAAAAGAAAACACTGAAAGTGAGAGGAACAAATCGGTCAATATGCCTTGTAATCTCCAGCTGAATCTGTTCCTTACGTGTGCCGCCGGGCAAGATAGCGCTTCCGCAGGTTCAAGTGGGACGGATTTCTCTGAGGATATTTGAAAAGAACAGTCACATTTCAGTGGTCAATGAATGTGCCCTTGGAACACACACCTGCGACTCGAATGCCGAATGCATCGACACAATGGAGGGATACACCTGCAGGTGAGAGAGTACACTTCCCTAATCGCGTCTCCATTTGTTGCGACTCGTCCTTCCAGTCTGGTCACTTTCCGAAGAGCAATTAGTCAGAGAAAGATTTCCGATGTTCTAGCGACCAGAAAAAAAAACTTTCAGATGCAACTCTGGCTGGTCAGACGTCTCTCAAGACAAACTTCGCAGCCCTGGAAGAACGTGTCGAAAGGGTAAGTTTGTCTGGATCAATTAGAGAAAGCAACTGGTTGTCGCCGTATTTCAACACAATTTCAGTGGACATGTGTGCCAACATCGACTGTGCACCAGAAGCAGAATGTCGAGAAACTCCTCCCGGTCCAATGTGTCAGTGTGTCTCCGGCTACGTTGATGTTTCTCGTCAACATGGTCGTCCGAACGGACGTGTCTGTCGTCAAGTTATCAACGAATGTGCCTCGAATCAGCACGACTGCTCTCGACATGCGTCCTGTATCGACACAGCTGACGGATTCACTTGCCGCTGTCAAGACAGTTACCGAGACGAATCTCCTGATGCGTCTAGACAACCCGGCAGAGTGTGTGTTAGAGGTCGGTTAAGATAGATTGAGGCTGTGAAGAGGGCAGTTTTAGCAGCGGCACCCGACCCCCCGGAGTGCGATGTGTCAGATCCGATGAGTTGCGATCAGAGGAAGAGCGAGGTATAGATTCACAGAAGAACTTTTAGAGGAACTTCTTTAGGTCTGTGTCTTTGTCAACAATAACTACAAATGTCGATGTGCTTCTGGATATTCTCGTCTTCCTGACGGTCGTTGTCTGGCCATCAATGAATGTCAACATCCGAAACTGAACACTTGTGGAGCCAACTCGGAATGCATTGACTTGGCAGAAGGATACACTTGCAAATGTCTCTCAGGATACGCTGACATCTCTCAATCTGGTCAACCTGGACGTATCTGTAAGCCCAGAATCAATGAGTGCTCCAACAGAGAACGCTACCATGTCGACTGTCACGAAAACGCCATCTGCATGGACACTGAAGAATCGTACACTTGTCAATGTAGACCCGGATTCGCGGATGTCTCTGCGTCGTACAACAGACTACCAGGTACTCTTTCATATTTGTCATAAATATTATGTTGTTCAGGAAGAAAATGTATTGAAGCTGTGAACGAGTGTCTCTCTTCCCGTCTCAACGACTGTTCGAGCAATGCAATCTGTGAAGATGCCAAAGAAGGATACATCTGTAGTTGTCGTACCGGCTATGTGGATGCATCTCCCAATGCTACCCACTATCCCGGAAGAGTCTGTACAAAACCAATTGAAAAGCTTGTCCAGAGCGAGTTGACCACCAGTCTGCAGCTAGACGAATGTGATCCGAAAAGAAGAAACACTTGTGGATCGAACGAAGTCTGTACGGACAGAATGCAGCGTGGTCTGTTCACCTGCCAATGTAATGAGCACTCCTTCCGATACAACGACGGATCTTGTAAAGGTGAGTCTCCCGGCGATGACCTTAATTGTTCCGCAAGAGGGCGAGGATGCATAGGTTAATCGGACTCTGATTATAAACCTCTTTTCAGTTTTCTCCGCTTGTTCCGGAACAACCGATTGTGACCGAAATGCCGTCTGTCTGAACATGTTCGACAGTTACACTTGTCAATGTCGACCCGGCTACATTGATATGTCGAGAGATCTCGAGAGACGGCCTGGAAGAGTCTGTAAAGAATGTAGCCTTTCGTTTGGTGATCAATTTAAGTCTGAACATTTAGTGATCAACGAGTGTGCCACAGCCGATAATACTTGCTCTCCCTTCGCCAAATGTATCGATGCTACCAATGGTTACGCCTGTCAGTGTCTTCCCGGATACGTCGATGTCTCCTCGAAAAGCGGACTGCCTCCTGGAAGGAAATGCTCCAATGCCAGCAATGAGTGTGCTGTGAACACTTTGAACACTTGTGACGAGAATGCAGATTGTATCGATCTACCAGACGGATACACTTGTCAGGTGAGAAGAGCTCTTGACCTAAACAAAAGGCTGTTTAGTGCTATACTGGATTTGTGGACGTCTCTTCCTCAGCCAGCCTACCGCCTGGTCGTGTCTGTACCGTCCAGACCACTTGTCCGAAGCAGAAAACGGATCTCGTCTTCCTCATCGACGGAAGTGGTTCCATTGGATCGTATGTCTTCAAGAACGAGGTGCTTCGTTTTGTTCGAGAATTCGTTGAGCTGTTTGAAATCGGCCCTGACCAGACCAGAGTCGGTCTCATCCAATACTCTGACCAAATCAGACACGAATTCGATCTTGGACAACACACTGACAAGGGATCTCTCCTGAGAGCCATCACCGAGACTCAATATCTGACCGGATTGACCAGAACGGGAGCTGCCATTCAGCACATGGTGTCGGAAGGATTCAGTGAAAGACGAGGAGCCAGACCGCAGAGTCCGGAAATTGCTCGAGTAGCTATTGTTCTGACTGATGGACGATCTCAGGACAATGTTACTGCTCCGGCTGCTGCTGCCCGAAAACTGAGTATCAACACTTTTGCTATTGGAGTGACCGACCACGTGCTGGCAAGCGAACTGGAAGCTATTGCCGGTTCTCCCAACAGATGGTTCTACGTCGACAAATTCAAGGATCTCGACACTCGACTCCGCTCAATGATCCAGAAGGCAGCTTGTCCTTCGCCTGTCAGACAAGAGACTCTCCCTCAAGGAACATGCAATGCTCGAACTCAGACCGGTTGTGATCGTACTCTCAACGAACTCTGTGTCGAAGATAACGGAATCAGCAGATGTGTTTGTCCGGATGGATTCGAACGTCATCCAGTCACTCGTGTCTGTGGAGGCTCAGCCTGTAACCCACAACTATTGACCAGTTGTATTGCTCCGGAAGAATGTCTCGTTACCCCGTACCATAACTTCCGCTGTGCTTGTCCAGATGGCTACAAGAGAGACTATCGAATTGGATTCTGTGTCTCAATCAAGGAGATTCACATCGCCCCACAACAGGATCCCGACTGTCGAAATGGAGGAGCTCGTTGTCGCGAGAATGAGATCTGTACTCGAGCCAGAACTGGTCATTACGTCTGTGATTGCCAAAGTGGATTTGAGAGAAACCTCAAAGGACTATGTTCATATCCAGGTTAGCAAACAATCCTCAGATATACCAAACTGTTTTTTTAGGTTCCTGCATCCCGAATCAGCCTGGCAATTGTGATTCTCGTAAACGGGAAGTCTGTCTGCCACATGGAGCATTTTACACCTGTCAATGTGCCCGTGGAGAGAAGCGTCATCCAGTCACAGGAATCTGCTGTAAGTTGTGTTAAAGAACATTCGTAATAGTCTCAATTGCAGTGAAAAACGAATGTCTGACTGGAGAACACGACTGCGACAGATCAGCTGTCTGTATTGACACCGACGATGGGTTTTTGTGTGCCTGTCCGGGTGGCTTCATCGACCGCTCTCCTGACCAAGTCAGACGACCTGGACGGCTGTGTGTTGCTGAACAAAACGAGTGTCTAGACGGCAGTCATCGTTGTTCCCCATTGGCCATTTGTACTGATACTCCAGATAGTTACGTCTGTAGATGCAAGCCAGGAACTGTCGACTACTCTCCCAATCCACAAAGGTAACCCATTTTTCTCTGAATGTAATAGTTCAATTCAGTGCCCCTGGCCTCGTTTGCAAAGAGCTCGTGAATGAATGTGCCAGTCCAAATCTGAATAACTGTGATCAAAACGCCATGTGCATTGACACTGTCGAGGCATACACCTGTGTCTGTAAGGCTGGCTTCGTCGACGCGGACGAGTTCAGGAATCCCGGTCGCCATTGTGAAAAGAGTAAGTTCTCTTTATGTTTTACTGATATCTGTTCCAGTCAAAACCAATGAACGCTGTCAAGCTGGTCACAACGACTGCGACAGAAATGCTCGCTGTATCCAAATCGGAGATGACGACTATTCTTGTGCCTGTCCACCCGGATTCAAAGATAAAAGTCCCAGTCTCACTCGACCAGGAAGAGTCTGTATCCCAGTCATTCCCGAGTGCGATAATCCGACTCTCAACGATTGTGACTCTCCTGATCGAGCCATGTGTACCGATACCGATGATGGATACATGTGCCGTTGTCGGCAAGGATTCTTGGATATTTCGCCAAATATCAGAGTCAAGCCTGGAAGACTCTGCAAGCCGCGTAACTTATTCTTTTTATTGCGAACGTATATTTTCCAGTTCAAAACGAGTGTGCTCAGGGACTGGATGACTGTTCTCGTGATGGAGGAATCTGTGAAGACACTCCTGACTCGTACTCTTGTCGCTGTGCCATTAACTATCTGGATGTTAGCTTCGACAGAACCAACAGACCCGGACGAAAGTGCAAGAGACGTAAGTTTTGAGCATTTCTAAGAAACCCTTTTTTCTATTTCCAGTGATTGACGAGTGTGCCACTGGCCAAAACGATTGTTCGAGAGAAGCCACATGTACTGACACTGAGGATAGCTACATGTGTTCCTGTCCTTCAACTTACGTCGACCTGTCCCCAGATCCAGTCAATCGTCCCGGTCGTAGATGTCTTCTCAGAATCAACGAATGCACTTCCAATCGACACGACTGTTCTTCCAACGCCGATTGTATCGACACCCAAGAATCGTTCACTTGCCGATGCAGAGACGACTTTGTGGACGAATCTCCGGATGTCTCTCGTCGTCCAGGAAGAATCTGTCGGCCTGCTTTGATCGACGAATGTCGTCTGAGGAAACACGACTGTCATCAGGATGCCGACTGTCAAGATCTGCCTCAGGGATACACTTGTCAGTGCAGAAGTGGATTCCTGGATGAGTCGCCGAACAGAGTTAGTATGCCTGGAAGACTATGTGTCCCTCGTCCTACTCCACCACCACCAGAATGTAGAGTTGATGGACCGAATCAGTGCAAGAGACATCTTAACGAGGCGGGTTAATAATAGTTTTCTAGAATAAGCAAAACATTCCAGGTCTGCCGTCTCCAAAACGGAGTTCCGAAGTGTATGTGCCCTTTCAACTATCAACGTGACGAATCTGGTTCCTGTTCCATCATCAACGAGTGTGAATTCCCTCAACTGAACGACTGTCATCCAGCTGCTGAATGTATTGATATGGCTGTTGGATACAGTTGTCGCTGTAGACAGGGCTACAAGGACTTTGGAGAGAAACCCGGCAGAATGTGCAAGCCTAGTAAGTGTAACTATTAATCGTTTTCTAGAACTGTTTTCAGCCGTCAACGAATGCCAGTTCCCTCACCTCAACGACTGCCATCAGAACGCTCAATGTATTGATCTCGACGAAGGATACGAGTGCAAATGTCTCCAAGGCTACATGGAAAGATCTCATGGAAGACCCGGGCGAATCTGCAAGCAGATGATCGACGAATGCAGAAGTCCAAACATGAATAGCTGTGACAAATATGCTCGATGTATCGATGAAGAGGAAGGATACAGATGCGAGTGTATGAACGGTTTCATCGACGTCTCGCCTTCTCCAACTCTCAAAGGACGATCCTGCAAGAGATGTGAGTACAAAGATTAACACAATTAGACTGATTACAGTGATCAACGAGTGTCTGGATCCCAAGCTGAACGATTGTGATCGCAATGCCCGTTGTCGTGACACTACTGACTCGTACGAATGTCAGTGTCCAGCCAACTCCAAGGATATCAGTCCCAGCCCTGCCTTCCCTGGAAGAGTTTGTCTTCTTTGTAAGTCGTCATTCTAAACTTTGAAAGGAAGATATTCAGTCGAAAACGAATGTCAGACGGGCAAGAACGATTGTGACCCGAACGCCGTCTGTCGAGACAACGAACAATCTTACTCTTGTGAATGTCCTGCTGGCTCGTTGGACAGATCTCCAGACAGATCTCGTAGACCTGGAAGAGTCTGTGTTCGTCTGGTCGATGAATGTGCCTCTGGAAGACATACGTGCAGTTCTCAAGCTGATTGTCGCGATCTGGAAGAAGGATACACTTGCGAGTGTAAGGAAGGATACGTGGATCGATCTCCCAACTTGGCCAGTCAACCAGGAAGAGTCTGTAGTGCTCCAGAAGTCTGTCCTCCCGACCACCAGTGCAGTTCTGCTGCCATCTGTGAACCTCTGGGAGGAATGCAGTACAGGTGTACCTGCATTCAAGGATACATTGATCAGTCTCCTGGGCCTCAGAAGGGACGAATCTGCGTCAGAAGTAAGTTGTATCCAGATTCATTAAACTAGGAATATTTCAGACAACGCCTGCCGTGACCCCAAACTCAACACTTGTTCTCGTCATGCTATTTGTTACGACGAGCCCCGCGGCTACAGATGTGAATGTGCTCGTGGTCTCATTGATCGTTCTCCTGATCCGAACAACCGAGGACGAGTCTGTGAGCCTCCTCCTCCGCCAACTCCTCCTCCAAGACATCCCTGCCAAGATCCAGAGCGAAATGACTGTCATCAAGCTGCTACCTGTCGAGCCATTGGAGCCCAAGACTACACTTGCGAATGTCTTCAGGGCTACGAGGATAAATCACCAGACACGCTTCGGAAACCCGGAAGAGTCTGTGTTCAGACCACGCCCATTTGTCTCGATAACACACAGAATGATTGTCATGGTGCTGCTATTTGTAGTGAAGTGGGTGGTCCGGAAAAGTACACCTGCAGATGCCGAGACGGATACTTGGATCGCTCTCCTAACAAAGAACGCAAACCTGGTCGAATTTGCATGGAAATGGTCAATGAGTGTCTCGGAAGATCTCTCAATGACTGTCACCAATTGGCTGTTTGTGAAGACAGAGCTGAAGGATTCAACTGTCGTTGTCCCATCAACACTATGGACAAATCTCCCGATCCGAGAAGACCTGGACGGCTCTGTGTGGCCAGAATCAACGAATGTTCCAATCCCTCTCTCAATACTTGCTCAAGATTCGCAGACTGCATTGACAGAGAAAATGGCTACGAATGTCGATGCAGAACTGGATACCACGATGAAAATCCGGCCACACCAGGAACGCAGTGCAGTTTTGTCATCAACGAATGCGACTCTCCAAATCTCAACGACTGTGACAGGAATGCTCAATGTATCGATCGTCCTGGAGGATACGACTGTCGATGCAGAATGCCTTACAGAGACGAGGGGCCTCCCGGTTCACCTGGTCGAGTCTGTCGTCTGAATGAGTGTCTTGACCCAAAACTGAACAACTGTGACAGGAACGCTGAATGTAGAGATTTGGATGATGGATTCACATGTAGTTGCAAGTCTGGATTCTACGACGAGTCCCCGAATCCGAGAGAACCTGGACGTGTCTGTGTCGAGTTCGAGATTGAAGTCCCTGCCGCCACAACTATTCGTCCTCTCCAGGAGTTCCCTCAAGAAGAAGGCGTTTTATGTGGAAGAAGTTACTGCTCAATTGCCAGAAATGAGTTCTGTATTGGTGGAACAACATGTGGTTGTAAACCGGGAGAGGGACGCTCAGCTGAGAACGGCAGATGTCAACCTGTTGTCGAGACTCCTCTGCAGATCCGCGTCCTCACAAGAGATAACAATCCTCTCATGTACTCCAGTCAGTTCGGATCCAAGAGCTCGCCTCCTTACGTCGAAATTGTCGACAAGTTCCAGGTAAGATTGAATGTGTATAGCCGAAACAAATGTTTTTTTAGAAAGACATGGCCAGAACGATTGGAGGAACATCGTACGCGCCTCGCTACGTCAATACGAGAGTTGAGTACATTACTCATCCCAAGACTGTCAATAGTTCTTGGCCTGATGGAATTCTCTTCAAGTACAACGTCCAAACGACAAAAGAAACACGCGATCCTGTTGACGAGTGTGAACTCTGGAAGGAGACTCGTGCCTCCCTCCAGCGAACCAATTTGGTCATTGGAGGTGGCTCTCTTCGTGTTGCCGACGATTTCGACCAACTAAACCCATGTCGCGAGGCAGAACCAATTGGAAACTGTGGCGGAGTCAACTGTGAGAGTCAGCTCGGCGAAGTTTGCATAGCTGGATCGGTCTGTGGTTGTCCCGATGGAATGAGACGAGCCACTTCAAACGACGTATGTCATGCTGTCGAGTCATGGACAATTCCTCTTCTTGTGGCAAGGAAGGAGAAGACTAATCTCGTCTACAACGATTCCTTTGCCAATCCCCAAGACTACATGTACAAAACGTTTGCCCACAATTTGGAAGAAGGCGTTGGAGGATGTTATCCTCATACGACTCTGAAAAACGCCTTTGTCAGTGCCGATGTTAACGATATTCAAAACCCGGCAATTCACAATGGATCTTGGGAGAGTGGACTGCTGTTTAACACAACTTTCCATTTCAGAAAAGGTAACTTTATTTGATCAAAGATCATCAACCTTTTCAGGAGCTGTCAGAGTCCCTTCGGATGTCTACTACCAACTGATCAGATACATCATCGATCGAAATGGTTATGAGGTCGGAGACAGCGGTCTCTATCTCAACGAGTACCAACCCGATCCGTTCAAACCTTGCTTCAAGGTAACACTCTTCTTCGAAGTTTCTTAATCATATCTTTTCAGAGTGACTGTCATCCTCTGGCCAAATGTATCGAGACTGGACCTCGCACATACCGTTGTGAATGTGGAGGTGGATTCCGTGATCTGAATCCAATGGATCCTGGGAAGAAGTGTCTGCCAACACACGGATTCAATGAATGTGAGCGGAAAGAAGACAACGAGTGCTCCGAAAATGCTCGTTGTATCGACTTGGATCATCTGTACAAGTGCGAGTGTCTTCCTTCCTTCTCCGACTCTTCCCCACCAGGAGCTGTTCCCGGTATTCAGTGATCTACATCAGTATAACAGTTTTTTTTTCAGGGTCAGTCTGTGCTCTGGACTACTGTAGCGATGTCAACTTTTGTCCCACCAACACAACTTGCAAAAATATGGAACAACAGGCTGAATGCAAGTGTGATCCCGGCTTCATGGACATCAGAAAGAGCGAGAAGAGAACGATGGTCGGACTCAGTGAGGATGTTCTCTGTATGCATGTCAGAGAAGTCGACGAGTGTGCTCTTGGCTTGACCAATTGCTCTGGAGTAGCTCAATGTATCGATCGAGCCATCGGTTACACATGCAAGTGTCCTGACGGATACATCGATGGAAATCCGGATGAACCTGGACGCGTTTGTGGAGCGCTGTTGTGCGACATGTGTAAGTTTTTGTCCTAACTTTTGTAGTTTGTACTTTTATCAGGGCTAGAGGTTTAGATTTCTCTTCTGTTGCGAAGTCTGACACTGTCTCCAACAACACTATCTATTTTAAATTGCTCCTAAGTCTCTGTGTGTGTGTCTGAAGCTCTAATTGAGGATAAGGAGGAGAGCTTTGTGCGCAAATCAGTTTTTAACAAGTCGTGACAGGAAAAGAAATTTCGCGAAGGGTTCTTATGAGTTTTTTGGAGGGACGGGGTGACTGGAAAGGAGTAACAAGGGAAGAGGATAAGGGACAGGTAAGACTGAAACTCACTAATGCTAGGGACGGGCGGGCGACCCGTTCAGTTCCTACATTTTGAAATTAGGCTTGGGAGGGAGCGGGTTCCAATACAATTTTGGTAATTTTGGTAGGAGAGTGACTGGAGGAGAGTAACAAAGGAAATGAAATAAAAGGGAAACCACGACTAGGGCTCCGTGATACAGCGAAGTCATGAATTTCTACTTTAGCCCTGGAAGGGTGTTGCTAACCTTGTCTATATTAAAATGCTCCCAGGTCTCTGTGTGTGTGTGTTTGTCTGAGGCTCTAATTGAGGATAAGGAGAGAAGCTATGTGCGCAAATTAGTTTTTTACAAGTCATGACAGGGAAAGCAAGTGCGCGAAGCGCTCTTGCAACTTTGGTAGTTTCTTTGAAGGGACAGGGGGTGGCTGGAACGGAGTGAAAGGGAACTGAGGGTCCGGGAAAGAAGTGATAGGAGAAGACAAGGAATCTTTAGCCCTGAAAGGGCGGTGCTATCCTTGTTGTTTTAAAGATGTTTTTCAAAAAACAACACAACTTTCGCAAGTTCAGACAAATAAACACCCACAGGGCCTTTGAACAAGTTAAAATGGCTTTGTACTCGATTCTCTACAATCTTGGTTTTCAGGCAACTCACACGGAGATTGCGTACACAACGCACAGACGAGAAATATCACCTGTGTCTGCAGTGACGGCTGGGCTGGAGAATACTGTCAGGTGGCTCCGTCTAACGCGAGTCTGATCCTTTTGATCCTTCTTGCCCTTCTGTTCCTTCTGCTCGCTCTCTGCTGCCTACTCTATCTATGTACCAAATGTCATTGCTTTGGAGCAAGAGGAGCAGCTGGAGGAGGAGCATTCGGTTACAGACGAGGGGGAGCATGGCCATGGTCTACACTCGAAGGATCTTCCAGTTCCGAGAGTGGAGCCGAGTTCTCTGCTATGAGTGCTGCTGGACATGAGTACTATCCTGATATTGGAATCCCTCGAGCAAAACTGAAGGCTGGAGCAGCCGGAGCAGCTGTGACTACCTCGAACATGGAAGTAGCGCGACTAGACCAATTCCTGAACGAAGGAGGCATGAGAATTCCGAGAGCACATCTGGAAGGAGCCCGCAATGAGTCTTTAGATGGAATGTCTACTGCATCTAGCGGATACACTATCGAAGAAGTCGAGAGAAGAGTCACGACCGATGTCAATGTGAAGGAGATCAAGACAACTACTGTCACTGATGCTTCTGGAAATGTGGTTACTACCAAGGCCGAAACTCACGTCTATCCAGGAGACAGTACCGTCACGACCTCTACTACCAGAGGAGGATCTTCAGCTCTGGCCACAGAAGCCTCTTCTTCTGCATATGAGAGTGCTTACGGAGCAAGAAGTCATCTGAGAGAAAGTGGAGAGTACACCAGTTCCGCCGCCCAGATGAACACTTCTGCCGGAGCTGAATACGCGTCTTCTGGAGCTGCTATTCTCAAGGTTTCTTTGTAAATAACATGAAATATTGTTTTTGTAGGGTCAGTTGGAGGAACGCGAGCGAGGAGAAAGTGTTGCCGAGTTCTCGATTGGACGAGCAGCTGGCAGAAGTGCGTATTCGGAGAACAGAGAAGTCGAAGAATACACCTCGGTTTGTCTTCATTCATATCAAGCAATACAAAATATAGGACCAAGAGACAGACGTGGAGGTCGAGACGGGAGATAAACGGACACGGGTAACCGAATCACACCAATTCGAACCTCATGTGGGAGGTGCCACAGAAAAGTATAAAAAAGAGGTAGGAACAAATCTCAAGCTTGCTATAATTGTGTTGAGATGGTCACGACGAGAACGAGCAGTTCCGTGGTCAAACACTGAGAGAAGAGTCTTACGAGTCGCCATAGAAGCTTCGGCTTCCCTTTGAATCTCCCCTTTTTTGCCCAATCTTGCCCATCAAATATTGCTCATAGTCAACCTATCTTTCGTATCTTCATATCCCCTACCAAACGATTCGGTGATTACAATACATGTCCAAGGAGTGATAATAAATTCATTTATTTTCTGACATGGCAAGATGAGGATCTGTACCCATATTGTCTCTCGTAAAGCTTTGTGTCAGTTTTCTTCTTTTTTCTCTTCAGTCACAGTCCATATCCTCTTCTTCTGGTCGACTTCGCCACGCCATATACGGATTCGGAGACGGGGCTGGACAGGAAGGAACGGGAGCTGGAGATACGCTTAGAGAGGTGTTCAATAGAAGTTGACCTGAAAGGAGGGATTGGGAGGGAAGGAGGAAAGAACTGACTGGATGAGATCTCGTCTTCTTCTGCTACATAGTCTTGTGAAAAATCTTCGCTTCTCGCAACAGAGGAATGTGACTCGGAAGAGCCGAGAGAACTACGGTACATATCCTCTCCGAATCGAAGTGGAGTCTGTCGAGCAGAAGGTGGTAGGGACACGGATCCAGGTCTGAAACTTTTTTTAATTCAAAAGACTTGTAAAAGTTTCACCTCTTGTTGTAATTAGTGAGAGAGTTACTCCGTTTCCGTTTCGACTGAAGATTGGAGAGAACACGACTCTGTCGTCTAGACACTCCGGCCGAATGTCGTTGGAGGAATGGCTGAGGACGATTTACCTGAATCTCTTTCATTTCTCTCTTTCAAATTTAAACTCACAATTGTGTCAAGACTGGTGCTGGTACAGAGTTGAGGTGGCTGACGGGACAGATCAGAGGGAACAGTTTCGCTTGAACACGAACAAGCATTCATAGTAGCCGCAGTAGGAGCTCCATTTTGACCGGACGGAGCAGGATCCAGTTGGCACAAATCCAAAGCGGCAATAGTCCCTCTCTTTTCCAACATTTGCATCGGATTCTCCTCTGGCCGCAGTATGACATCTTCTACAGCCCTCTTCAGGTCGCCCAACCACATTTCGGCCTGAGACGACGTTTTGGTCTGAGGCCACTGGCTGGCAAGCAGCCAATTCTCAACAGAAGACGCCAGATCAGAAAACTTTGATCGGAACGGACAGGGTAGCTCTGGAATAGTTCGGTTATAAATAGAGAATGAGAGCTGATTGAATGAGAGAGAAAGAGCCTGCGGGGAAACCCCAAAGAGACGGTTATGAATAGCCAGAGATTAATGTTTCGGAACAATCTGAAGAGTAGAACTGGAATCTGAAGAGTAGAACTAAACAAAAAACACGAATTCAATTTACATGGATGCTGATTAGGTAGCCAGTGGAAAAGTCATTTGACGAAAATAAGCTTCTTTTCATGTTTGTCAGCAATTACGAACGACTGTTTAAAGTGTGACAAATCTGCGGTCTGTGGGTGTTTCAAAAGCAATCCCATTCAATGTTCTCTTGTGAGCAAAGTGCAGCAGAACGAGTCACTCGAGAGCCCATATAAATGAACGAGGCTGTTCTGATTTCCATCATATTTCTTTTGTCTGGGGGAGAGGAATAAGGTTATCTATTTGATTCTGGCTCTTCTCATTTATGTCGACGGAGCGAAAACAGATGAAGTAGAGGGCGAAAATAGCGATCGGTCGGTAAAAGGACTGAGAAGAGTGACACGCGGGACCCTCGAGGGAGCGAACTGATGACGAGAAGAGTGTTCCTCTCTTGGACAGAAAAAGAGGGTTCATAGACTCGGAAGAGACAAGTGAGAGGAGATCAGTAATAAAAAAAGACATGTAAATTAGAGGAATATTCATCGAGGGAGAGAGGGCGGAAAATTAATAAGAGCATGGAAAATGGCGCGTAAACTCATTGCTCGAGAAAAAAGGAGATGGCGTGTCGGGAGACAATTAAAGGGAAGACTTGGGAATGATGCCCTCTTCTAGATACTTTTGAGAGGTTTGTAATTTCGTCCTCGACAAACTTGTGAGACCTCTTACAAAATTGGTATAAAAACTGAAAAGACTATAAAGAAAGAAGTGCATTGGAATGAGCTGAGAAGAACCCCGTGTGAGGGTGATTCAATTAGAGAGTAATGTTGTTTTACTGAACAAAAGGGGAGGAGAAAAAGTGATGACGCCGGCAGCTGCTTCGATGACCAAATGAACCCCGCGTGAAAGAGAAAAGTTTCATTTGAAATTAATCGAGAGCTTTCCCACACGTGGTCGGAGGTTTCAAAAGAAAGAGGCGAAAGGGGCCAGACAGTGTTTCGCTATGCAAATACGGGCGGGAAGCGGGCAAGAGAATGAGTCAGGAACAATCAAAAGACATAGAAAAAGAGGAAGAGGAAAGATCACGAATAATCAATGGGAGGCAAAGAGTCAGCTGACCCCGAGGGAAAGACCTCCGTGACATGAAAGAGTCCGACTGAACAAACACCCATGAACCTATCCAAAGAGAGATCAGAAAACTGAGAAGATTCTAGAATTACCTAAGTTGGGGAAACTAGGAAGTTCTGGAGAAGTGCTAGGTTCACAATTGAATTGGACCGGACTCGTTCTTACTTATCTGGTCGAAGATGGAATCACTATCTGGAAAAGTATAAGGATTCTCAATCCGAGAGACTCTCGAATTGCAGGCTTTCCACTCAGCTGACCAATTAGGAAGCCACGGGCAATGAGTTCATTCAGTCGTGCAGGGATTTGAGAGAGGAGGTCAGAGGGGATTGAGATGTTGCTTTCTTCTTTGATACCATCAGACTTGGAAACTTGAGTAGGTTTTACATAAGAGAGTCGACCAACTGACTGGGAAACGACAGCCCGTCGCGTGCGAATCGGCACTTTCGTTTCCAGGCCTCGTTCTCGTGGGAAAGCGAAAGAATATCAAAAGACGACTATTCTTGTGCCGCTCCTTTCTCGCATATGCACATCCCAAATGAGTCTTCCTCTGTGCAGTCTCAAAGGCTTCCTGGGAATCCCCTTAAAAAGTAGCGAGCTTATCCAGAAGGGGATTCCGACATCTGATTGAATGACGAGGAAGAATGTTCCTAGTCTTTCAACTGATTGAATTGAGGGAGGACATGAATATGGAATAGGAGTCGGAACACGTTCCGGGAGCATTCGTTCGCGGCGTAATGACTCCAATATGAACATCATATGTGTGGAACCATTCGATTATTTCCCTTATAAAGAGAAACTGAAAGAACGAATTTCGTAACAAGCCGGGGAAAAAGACACTGGGCGAACGAATTGATTCTTCCAGTCAATTGCCCCGAACAACAAATATAGCTCGAAATTAATTTCTATATGTGAAGGATTAGGTCCAACGACGGGCCAAGAGGTCAAATGGCAGACAAATTGAAACATCATGTTCCGGCACAATAACTGGAACGGGCGGCAGAATCAGAAGGGAATAGAAGAGGCAGATCGATGACTAAAAGGAGCGAAGAGGCGGAGACGAGAGGCAGAAATTAGCGGATGCCAATTGTGAGGCACATGTGACACACACGCGGATCATTCAAAGTCATTTTGAATCGAGTTTCTTTATAATTCGAGAGGCATACAAATGACGTTGTTGATGCTCGTGTGTCGATCTCGACTCTAGCTACCCAATTAGGCCTGTGGGATTATGTCCAGGCTGGCAATTAGTCCCTGAACAAGATTTGCAGCTGCTAATGGGAGCCGAATGACCATCGTAATGAGTCTAGGAGCTGTTGAAATGACATTTACTTTGTACAGACTAGATTATTTGGCCAAGACGGAGAGCAGGTCTTCCAGCGACGTCACCCTTCAGCTGAGCAAACCTAAACATCGCTGAGACTATTAATGAAAAAGCTAACTTGTATCTAGCTGAAAAACGGGCAATTTCATCGGCTAACTGGGATGGACTGTCCTCATGAACGGCGTGACCGACCCGAGGCAAAACTGTCGTTTGGAATTTTCCCTGCATTTGAGCAATCTACGTTTTTAATGTTCATGTGAAGATGTACTAAAAAACCGTCAGATCCTTGTCAAGGCGATCCACTCCTGCTAGAACTAGAAGTTTTGGAGCTGGACAGCTAAGAAACGTTGTGGAAAGACCTTGGAACCAGCCCGGCCAATAATTCGATGTTTTCGTCAGGTCGATTCGCCATTTGTACTAAATTTATCTCGTAAAAAAAAAGTTTTAACATACACGTCCGCTGTCTGTTTTCACGATTTGGCTAGGCATCGAGATTTTGGCTGATCGTGATGATTTCGACGTTCCGCTTTGTAAACACCTCAAGGAGAATATTTGAAAAAAAAAAAGATATTAAAAAACCATTTGATAGCCGATTCTTCAGAGTCGAAAGACTGCGGTCGTCCTCTCAAGAAAGTCATCATTCCACTCAAGGCATCCATGGCTGATCCTTCGACAACGTCAATGATAATCAGTCCCACCACATTCGGAACGACATTTGCAGCAACGGAATGGGCAGCAAGTGCTCCTCCCATACTGTGACCGACTACACAAACCGGGCCCGTCACTTCTGTTCCACAGACTCCTTTGAAGATTGCCCCAATATCCCTGGAACATTTGATTATACAAAGTAACAGAAATATGAGCTAACTTGACTTGTTGTTCTTTGGATAAATCGTGGTCGTCATGGCATTCTGAGCGCCCGTGTCCACGTAAATCCGGTGACAAGATTCGACAGTCTATTCGGCTTAAAAGTTCTTCCTAAACAAAAAAGTTGGCTTGTTTTCCAGGAGCACGTACGTACTGCAAGAACTGCCCAGGTCAGTCCAGAATAGCCTCCCCCGTGTAGGAAATAGAAAATCGGCCCGGATGAGCCTAAAATGAACAATTTAAAATCACAAAACCAGAGAAAACCTTTCAGATAAACATTGAATTTGTCTTCCCCGACTGTGACCATTTTCTGAGATTCGAAGAAATCTGTCCATCCCAGCGGAGATAAGTCTTTTCCCGATGGTAGTTTCTTGCTCCTAAATCAAAGGCATACAAAGATACGAAGGAACTGTTTACCCTCCTCCGGGTGGTGGAAGATTTCTTGATAGAACTTCTTGTCGCAAAGAGGACATGCTAAATCATTTTACTTATTTTTCGGTTTTTAAGAACAGTAAATCCAAAGCGATGCAGTTTCTTTATCGACTAGACAACAGCGCGCGAACGCGACGCGTTCAAAAGACATGGGAGGGGCTACTTCCCCGACTTCAGTTTTTCTCATTCCTTCTCAAATATTTTCGGCTCCAAACCGTTACTTTCACAAATTTTGCTGAAACTATTTTTATGTACAAACAAGTAGAAAAAAAACAAATTATCACAGAAAAATATTATCATATCACTGTTGTAGTTGACCCGTCAAGAGAAGATTGTATCGATTTCTGAAAATTTTCAGGCTAAATATGTCCAACTACACTATTGTCCCCATTATTGGCCGTGAAGCCATTCAGAAGAACTTCATCACTCTGCCTCAAAAGGCAGACAACTATTCTGGACGCCATCCTTCGCTAAACGAGCGTTTTTCTGTCATCGGTGAGTACATGAGGTTAATTTAATAAGCAGAATGATCTAGAACGTGGATACATGCTTGCCTCTAATAATGAACCCGACTTTGGTACTGACATGGTCCAGCTTCGAAAGTTGACCGCACCTTTCCCACGCGAGCAATTAAAGAAAGCAATTCTCGCCGAGAGCGAAAAACGTCGCATGAAACAAGCGACTTCCGTGAGTTAATCAAACTAAAAGTTTATAAAGGATTGTTTAGAACATGAAGACTGGACTGGCCGACTCGTGCGACTCGCAGCCGACTACCCCATAAACTGATCTCACTGTTGTCTATAAAATAAATGGATTCTTCGGAGATCTTTTTCGTCTGGCTGGCGTCTGGGCAGAGTAGGCTTTTCGCTGTGACTTGGAATCTTTTTGTAATTCGGCTGCGTAATTGGGTCCGTAGTACACTGAGCTCAGAATAAGCAGAATCTAAAAAGAGACTTACCTAATATTTCCTCTCCTTTTTCGACTGGTCTTATGATTCTGTAATAGACTGATCCTTGATACTGAAATGCTACGGCATTTTGCTCATTCCCGGTGTCGCTGTGGTTAATAAAGCGCATCCAATTTGAACAACGTGGATCGCTACCGTCCACGAAGACGGTTTTGTCTTTCGATCTAATCTCCCAACAGTATCCGTCTATTTTAGCATGATCTGCATCTTCAATGAGCACTCCTTCATAAGGACCAAATACGAATCCTCTCTGAAAAAGACGATGATTTTCAACAAAAAAAAGTAACCTACGGGAATAGGCATTTCAGCAAAAGCTCCCAATCCAGCATTGACGATTTTTGACATGCGTATTCGAACAAAAAGGGGCTTCGACTTCTCGGCTCTTCTATCTTCTCCGGCGGGTATTTCGCGAGTTGCAGACCGATCTGGGATCCAAAACAATGGGTGTTCTTTACAGCAGCCGACGTAATATTGATCACACAGTTCACAGTCTGAAGAAGATTTAGAAACAAAGATGAAACTTTACATACGTATGCAGTCGTCCAATTCTATATTTTCGTCGGCTAAAGGTAATCCTAATTGGAGATATTCTTCTTCTAAAATCTGACATCAATTTCACAAACGATTGAAAGTACCTGTGAAGATGTACAAGGCTGACATACCATTATGTGAGAGTCGATCGTTCGGAGTACTTAACGGTCCTTCTACCAGTTTTACTGACAACGTGGGAACATCAATGGCAAGAAAGTGCTGAAGAAAATGAAAGTTACATCAATAAAAACAAGAACAGACCTTGTGAGTAGGTGGAACTCTATTTCGGGCGTCGTTGTCTTCATCACTGTCGTCTGTATAGTCGCCTAGGCCTGGAATTTTGAAGGAGGTCATTCTGAAATAGAACCTTTAGGCTCGAAGATTTATTTTTAGGAAGAAGCTTCTTCAAAATAGGTTTACACCACGTGTTGTACAATGTTTTGAAAATGAAAGGTTATGAAATCGTCGTTCTTATAATTTTTCGAGCATTATGAAGTGAACAACATGAATTTCCAATGATCTGCAACTGTGAAAGACAAACATTTCTCATTTTTGGATACTGTAGATACATTAAATACGCGGTTAAGATTGGAAGTTTCACGGCTTTTTGCACTACTTTTTTCTACACTTCTTCTTCACCTGTTTCTTTACGCCTTCTGATAATTGCAGTAGTATTTCTATCCCATTTCCGATAGAAACGAAATACATAATGTCGTAAAACCTAATCAAAAAGTTTGATAGGCGTTACAGCAGGCGAGCTGATGAAATCATGTATAGTCTGTTCAAAAAATAGCATTATTTGAATTGGCCCGCGTTTTTTTAATGGCTGAGTATCCAACATTTACATGCTGTAACGTGCTACGCAGCTAAATTCCCGCCAATATGATTTGAAAATTGTTCTGTGAAGAAAGCGCGGGCCAATTCAAAAAAATGCTCTCTACATTTTGCACAGACTATAGTCTTTATCTTTGTTTCTTTCACGCAAATAATTCAATTTATCGTTTTCGGGCTATTCCAATATGGATGACAGTGAGAAGGCCAAGCTGAGATCTATTCCTCTTTGCAAAACGAAGGCGGGTCCTCGTGACGGTGCCTTATGGACTCAACGTGTAGGTGTAGGTTTCTTTCCTAATAGTTTTATATAGGTGTATTGCAGGAAGAATATCAGTCCCTAATTGCTTTTATAAAAGCCAATAAAGAAAATGATGTTGACTGGTTCCGTCTCGAGGCAAATGAGCAAGGTACAAGATGGTTCGGAAAATGCTGGTATTTCCACAACATGATCAAGTGAGCATTTTTTTTACAGTTGCCCTGCTAAACGTTGAAATCACCTACTGATCACCTACCAATTATCACTTCAGATACGAGTTTGACGTAGAATTCGACATCCCAATCACTTATCCCGTTACGGCACCGGAAATTGCTCTTCCCGAGCTAGACGGAAAAACTGCAAAAGTAAGCATATTTAGATTCTTTTGCATAAATCTCTGCTTTCAGATGTACAGAGGAGGTAAAATTTGCCTATCCGACCATTTCAAGCCACTTTGGGCTCGCAACGTCCCCAAATTCGGAATTGCTCATGCGATGAGTCTCGGTCTTGGAGCCTGGCTAGCTGTTGAAATTCCTGATCTAGTGGAAAAGGGAGCCGTCGAGTCAAAGTCATAAGTATCAGTTTGTTTCATCATTCCTTCCTGTTCTGCCTATTCATCTATGTAAATCTTTCTTGGTACATATTATAAATTTTGGGGTTTTATTCAGTAGTTATGAAAGATCAATGGTATCTCCATTGGCGATATCGTTTCGCATCCCTCTGGTTTGAAAATTGCTTAAACTAACGTCATTACCCGCTTGCCGTAATCTCAACTCCGTCTGTGTTTACCCGTAGAGATCGGACTCGCACTATTTGTCCTCTTGTTCTTAAAGCCAAGCCTATTCCATTGGCAAAAACGGATTCGAACGTGTTCTTCTTCGCTAGCTATTTGAATGACTGTTAAGTCTCAAACTATACATTAAATGTTGTAAAACGTTTACTTGGCTTGTTCCAAAGCCAGACATCTCCACCAAGACGTTCTTTTGATGACTTTTAGCTACGGAATTATTCTAGGAGCATGCATGTTCAGAATATTCATTCAAAGGATCTCTTTCTTTTGGACATTGGTCAAAAGAAACACTCTTATCGTTTTTCAACAGAATCGAACGTCATTGTCACTTACATCAATCTCTATTTTTGACGCCAGTCATTTTCATAGGGGTTCTCGATTGAATTATCCTCCGTCACTCTCGTCTTGCATCGACGTCTGATGTCTTTTTTATTTAATTTTCGACGAAACTGATTATCTTTCTGCTGATTACTGCTGCCGTCGGGCCTCTTACCTTTCACTCTCTGGCAAGTAGGCGGATTCATTTTTAATTCATTCTATTTTAATATTCACCCACGCCTATATACATAAGAGTCCGTAGATGGGCGGAGGATAAAAGAGGCGGCTCGTTTTGGAGCTCGTGTGGTCTCTCCTTCCGTTCGTGACGTTCTCAATTCACAGATTGTTATTCCCTCCCATTTTGCAAAATTTTTGACTGCTTGCATGAGCTAAACTTTGGTTCAAACTATAACTCTTTCTTTACGTTTGACTCGGTTACCGCCTATTCCTAACTGTCAAAATCCTATCCCCGGCTTGTCTTTATCAAAAGAATTATTTTACTTTTCTCTACTCCTTGACGCCAGATCACAGCCTACAAAATCCCTTCATGCTGACGACCAAACGATCTCTAGAATAATTCATCAATTAACTTCAATATTTTCCTAACATTTTTTGCTACTTCTCCATCTTGACCTCTTCAAAATCCCATTGAAAGATGCCTCGCCGCCCTCGCCTCCCTCGAGAACGGACACACCCCAGGGGGCTCAATTTTCCTGTCAGAATCTTGACATGCTTCAATAGGCAGCGTTACTCAGGCATCTAGGTTGGCAGCCAGAGAACACGACAGGAAATTCTACGTATAACCGTTTCATAGAAGTACCTCTGAAGTCATTAGCGTGAGAAACTGATTATGCAGCCGATATGACCTCAGCGAATGATCTTCCTGACGACTAGTCTTTATTTCTTTTCCATCGTCACTAACGCTTTGCCCCACAAAGAGTAAAATTTTTATTTCCAACAGGATCATTTGTCCATGAGTGAAACGTCAAATCCGAACAGTAATCCCTCAATGTTTGATGTTTTCATCTGGTTGTGCATAGACTATTTCATAATATAAGTGGGGTATGGGTTTCAGCGAGCGACAAATTGCCGAACAATCGTGGTGGTCCCAGAATGCGCCTTGCTTGTTGCTAAGGAAAATTGGGGGTGGAGGTCTCTTTTTATTCGTCTGTTCTCTCGACCTTATTAATCCTCTTCATAGACTGCTGTGATTAACGGGAGGGATTACGAGAGCGTCTTTTACTCATTCTCTCTCCCGCCTATTTGGAAATGACTCTTCTCATTTTCAGGGATGGCTTCGGCTGATGCCGACTCCACTATGGCCTCCCTTCCCGCAGCTACAAGTGAGTTCAAATAATTAGAGTGACGGAGCACTTTTCTGAGAACTTTGAGAGAAATCAGCTGCTCTGGCAATGAGAAAAAGTATCGCTTTATGGAACTCGTGAGCTAGAGTTATTGAGAGAGGCTTGTATAAAAAACGTGAGAGCCTTCCAAGCAATAAAATCGAAAGTTCTGTGAACAGACAATGGTTGGACGTGAGAAAACCATTTCCGATTTTAGATGCGAAGAGTACTCAATCAATCCCAAACTAAAAATTCTAGATGCACGGTTGCCGGCCACTTTGACCCCGGAGTCTTCAACCGACAGTAGTGGCGACTTCACTCGGCGCGGCTCTTTACGACGGAAACTCTCGAAACAGAAGGGAGTCGAAGAGGTTTGTCTCGTTTCTAATCTTCCCTCTATTTTGCAATTGGTGTGAAAACAAAACCCGCCATCTTCCCAGAGATTTCCCTCTTATCCCGATTATATTGCTTTCGAGAGCGATTCGTTTTTTTCCAGACAGAAACTGTGACTTCGCCTCTTCCTGTAGTTGAAGAGTCTCTGGCTGCGGATGCTACCCGACTCTCTGAAAAGGAGGATTCTCCTTCAGGGATGGTAGTTCTTTGAAGGAAGAACACATATGAAGATAATTCAGAATTCCCGATCTCGGCAACTGGTTCGAGGTCTTGCGTTATGTGGGGATGACGACACAAGATTACGACCTCCTCCTCTTCCTGCGGTGCTTCAACGCCATTCAAACTCATTAAGCAGGGGTTAGAAAACGAATGATCGCTTGACGGTGATGTCATTCAGAGTCCTCGGGAACAGACTATACTGACACTAGTGGAACTGACCTTCGATCCTTCATCGTAGCCACTCTTCACAAGAATCCTCGCGATCGACAGATGGCTCTGTGGCTTGAACAACAGCTCACGTCTTTCATAAATGACGACAGGTAGAGTCTCGTTTGATATCACGTGGTCTCGTTTATAGTGCGCAATCTTTCAAATTCCCTCCCTCGTCATCCTACCAACGAATGTTAATCCATCGGGTCGCGGCTCTTTTTGGAATGGACCACAATGTAGACAACAGTGGCAAATCGGTAGTAGTAAACAAAACCGAGAGGACAACGCGGTGAGATTGGCAACTGGATATGATAACAGAAAGTTCAGGCCAGAATTTGACTTTTCTAGTCTCATCCTGGGTGCTCAGTATACTGACTTCCAGAGGCGGAACCACAGATCTGTTCAAAGCTTTGACGAGGCAAGTTTTATTCCTTCTTTCAATATTGCCCTGTAGATGAGAGACCCTTCGCTCATGGGATATGGCGGTCGATCGATAGACAATTGGTGGGGAGAGAATAGACGAACACACTCTTTCGAAGGACCACAGAACGGATCCCAGCAGTACTACCAACAGAACTCGTTCGAAACACCTGCATATCCACAGAACCCAGTTGAAAGAACCGCCATTCTCAGGGTATGTAGTTAAGATACAATTTGACTGATTCGGTTTTAGAAAGCGGGCAGTTTTGGAGGTGTTCCGGCCTACTATCGGGCAGGGAGTGTTCAAGAGAATGGGGATCGACAAGGTCACACCCCATCGTTGAGAGATTACTCGACCCACGGATCAATGGGCTCTCCAGCCAATATTGCCGAGCTGTCAGATGGAATGACTGCTGTCCAGATTGATGGACTTCCTAGAATCCAGATGCCTCCAATGACTGCAGTCAATCCAACTAGAGATTACATGTATGTCAAAGAGAGAGTCAGACAATACTCTTTTAGGTACAGCTACGGGTATCAACAGCCAATGTATGTGAACTCCCCAGCCTTGTCTCCGGCTGGATATCCGATCCCTTCCCCCTACATAGTCTCAACTACCGTACACCAAGTGGCAGTACAAGCTCCCAATGGTCAAGTTCCCTACGTTGCTCATCCTCAGTATGTAAGTGACAGAAATATATTCTTTTCTCAGCTACAAGGTTCAGTATACAGCTCCAAATGTCTATCCAGAAGATCAGTCTGTTTACCAGGTTCCACCTGCGGCGTATGCGTATGCTCAACCCCAAATGCCTTATATGGTCCAACAACCGTACTATGAACAGTCTGAATATCTTCACGAGGTAGCAGTCATTTCACAGAATGGAGAAATGGAACATCCAGTCGAAGGACAGACCCACATTACTGTTCCTCACTCTCTACAGAGTCTGGACCGTGGTTACGGTAGTCTGACCAATCAGGATTCACTACGAGAAGACACTGAATGTCCCTAGTCAATTTCCACCAGGTGAGTCATCCAATCAAAAGATATTAATAAGATCATTGCAGAGCCGCCTTGGCTCTTCTACCCGCCTTTAGTTCCCATTGTAGATTTTCCTCATAAGCTCCGATTGGAGGGTTGTTAGTTGCTTTTAAACACATGATTTGTATTGTTTCTGCCGTGTGTCACATTGTTTTACCAAAGATTTCTATCGCCTTCGTCTAGTCACAAAATAAGCCCCGGTGGCAGCAGCTAGTTCTTTTCCATCCCGGTAGTCCTCTATATAGTTTCCGGTACTGTCTAGTCATTACTGCCCTCGTTGCCGGTTAAAATCATACTGGAGGTTGAGATATGAGATTCAATAAAGAGTTCTATTGTCACTGCGAAATTACTAGTCTTGTTCAAAATTGTTGCTCAACTTATCGAACTTAAGTCACCATAAGGCGACTCCAGAAACAAGTTATTCAACAAGACAGCTCCGCTCGAAGATGGTCGCCATGGAATACTTCGACTACGAAGCCGTCTTCAAGGATGGCAGCGGCGGAAATTCTACCATCAATTCTACCGTCGCCCCGAGGCTGCTCGACGGAGAGGACCAGCTGAACAGTCTCAGAGCCCTCGTCAGTCGGATATCTTACCACATGTCCTCTCTCTACGTTCTGATGGTCGTCATTATGCTATGCGTCATCCTGGTACTCATCGTGCAGATTTCCTTCGCTCTGTACACTCTGATAAAGAAGAAAAAACCTGAGTCACGGCCGAGTCAGCTCGTCGTCGGACCGGTCAAGAAGAAGATCGAGTCGAAGAAGAAGGAGAAAAAGACGGATCGGGGCAAGAAGGAGCTTTTCTCTCCCGGAAAGACTCGGCCATACAAGGAGACAAAGATCAACGTGGATTTTGAAGAAATGGACAAGGGAGTGACGACTGCTTTGCCTCCTCACAGTCAAAGCATTCTCGAGGCTTTGTCCAATCTTGCCGCCGCCATCTTCTCGAACTCGGAACAGTCTCAGAAGACCATCTCGACCCCGACTGCAACCGCCGTCGCGTCTCCTTCTCTAGCAGTTGCTATTCCCGGTCAGACCCCTTACAGTTCCACCAAGTAGACGTCAAACATTTCGATCTAATTTTTAAATAAAAATTACTTCGACTGGCTTCACCTTCCTCGCTTGAAATTTATTGTTGATGAAAGTACGCAATTGCGACTCTCTCACTTTCTTCCGGTTTGGGGCAGTGCCAAGCTTTCATTTACTCTTTTTTTCTTCGAAATTGAAGTTTCTTTATCAATAACAATAATTTGTAGATGGCCACCAAATTCATAGCAAGGTTCGTCAACAAAAACCCTCGGAATATGGAAATGGTGAGCAAGCAGAGAAGGCCGAATGGCTATCAGTTCGAAAGCGATAGAGATCTTCGCAGTTTTATTTACAGGTTTATTGTACTTTTTTTTTCAAGTCAATTTTAAGTTCAGAGTCGATTTGATACAGTCCAAGTCACATCAAGAAGCCACATTGACCCATTTCGAGAATGGTGTAGTAATCTCGGCTTCAACCAAGGAAAAAGCCATCAGTAATCAGCTGTACAGGTTTGCCTCTACCAATCTTGTAAATTAAGACATGGTTTCAGCAATACAGACACATGTGCAGCTATGAATTTGGGCAGAGTACTGGCTATGAGATGTCTCCAGTCGGGAATTCATTTTGCAAAGTCTGGAGTCACACAACTACAACTTGAACGCAGTAAACATGTCAGTTATTCTTCATTCCATTTAATCTTTTGGTTTAGCAGCAAGAATTTTTCAAAACACTCGAGAAAGAAGGTCTTAAACTATCGGAACCGGAACCAGAAGAGCACAATTACTCCAACGACAAGCGTTTCTTCTGGGAGCGATATCCTCTCAAGGACAATCGACAGAACAAACTAGACGAGGTCTAAGTTGTTATCTAAGATTTGTTGTAGGTTGTTGTTGAAAATGAACATTATGAAAATAATTTATGAGTATTGAAATTATGAGCATATATCAATGTGATAACCGTAGAGCAAACGAACAAAACTGGTGGGGGATATCACATGGGGACATCTTTTGATTACAATTTAGATTAGACAAATGAAAAAGCAAAAAAAAACGCTGGGAAATTGCATTTCTTGCTAGATGATTTGCGATCAGCACCGAGTTTCGTAGAGACCAGAGCGACCTATGTATCGAACCCACTTGATGACGTCGTGGTCGGAATAGTTGAGTTTCGACTCGAAGACCTTCAAAAAACGAACCTAAAGCCATCGTTTTACAAGCACGAACATTATTAATACCTTAAAACCACTGGGAGCGAAGGGGACTTCAAAATTAACGCTGACTGGAGGACGATCCCAACGTTTCATCGTCTGAACACCGATGGTCAACAGCTCGATTTCCGCCGAAATTTGCAGTTCTTTGAAGCCAGCCATTCGTTTGATCTAAAATCAAGTATCTTTAACAATTTCCACAGCAAATTACCTTCCATACAATGGCATTTTCTCCAGACTTATATTTGGCTTTGCCCTTCATACAGAGTAAATTGACCGTGGTCGTGTTTGGAGGCGTCGGAATACGAACTTCAATCTTCTGTCCAAGCAAATTCTGTTTGTAGTCGGCTTTGAGAACGACCTTGATCTCGAGACGAGACTTGCTCACCTCTCGAACAAGAGGAATAACTCTGGAGAAATCAAGTAAATTTCAAGAACTCTAAGAGAATACCTAAAAGGAAGTTTGATATCCTGGGTAGTTCTGTAGCGGATCAATTCGGATTGACCATCAGGAGGTACGAACGAAATCGTTCGATCGGATTCGAATTTTCCGAGACGAACACACTGATGGAATTGGATGTCGTCAATTGCTATGCTTACTCGGGGTCTGAAAGGAAAACATCATAGAATTCTGGATTAAAACTTACGGCTTCAAGGGATCTTCCACGCGATTGCGTCCTTCTCTTTCTCTTTCCCTAGTTTGGAGCGAAACTTTGTCGTTTATTCCGAATTTGCACTCTGGCATTCCGGATAAAAAACATCTCATCATCACTTTTCCAGCCACGTTGGCAGAAAGAACTTGGCCTAAATATGCAAATGTTTTTACTGCAATAAAACTAGAACCTTGTTGACTCATCAGAAGATTGACGTGTTCCACGACGTCAATAAAAAGCTCATTGCGGCGATATTTAATACCTTCTCTCCGCCAGCTGATTTGTCCTGTAACCTAAACATATTGTAACTAGAATCAAAAGAGAAAAGAACAAACCTGACTAGTAATTTGTTGCTGTTCTTCGCGAGTGACAGCTCTGACTCCAGCCTGGGTGATGTAGGTTTTAAGAGTCGTCGGATCCGTCAGTTGAGGGTAGCCGAAGTCTATGAATTCGTCAAGAATCTCATAAATGAGGACAAAGTTGGAGCGAATGCTGTCTTCCGTAATCTTGCCAAAATAGTCAATCATCGTGTTGTTCAGTTTTTGAAGAACCTGAATCGACTAGCTTCTTTTTTGAAAGCAATAAAAACCTCGAAAACAGCCGGAGCATTGGCGTCCTTTCTGGTAGCAGCCACCAGCCAAACGGAGCCGGCTTTTCGATGCATAAACGACGTTCTTCCGATCAGATTTACCGGCGCTCGAACCTGAAAGTTTTTTCTGAACAAAATATGTAGATTTACTTGTTGTCTGGCATGAATTACGTTGACTCTGAAGGCATTCACAGCCTCGCGAGTGATATCATCTCGGAATATTCTGCAGATCAGAACCTCGCCCTGAAAGCACATTTTGAAAAGATGGAAAGATAGCTCACCTTGTGGTTGTAAACAAAAATTCCACCAATCATTTCAGAAATTATATGGCATAATATACAAACTAAAAAACGTGTTGGAAAATAGAAAACATTTGCGGCAGATATTCGACGGACTTAACCAGATATTTTTACATAGAAAACTGGAGAAACAGTTTATGTACAAAGTAAAAAAAATGAAAACAAAGAGGTTAGTAGTAAGGTTCCCAGTTAGAATCATCTGCTGGTGTCAGATTACCAGTAACAAGAAGGAAAATGTCAATAATCCACCAAACGCCGAGTCCACCAAGAGTCATCAGCTTTCCGACGGCGATGGCCGAATACCCGAGACAGAAACGATCGACAGCCACAAATCCGAGAAGTACCGAATAGAGAAGAGTCGAAAGGAAGTAATGGCCTGTGTATCTGAAATTTATTTATTTTTTATTTCACAATACCACGTACTTGACGCAAGGAACCTCTCTCAGAAATTCCCGAGGGCCTTTACACTCGATTGTGCAGTCGATCACAGAACAAGAAATATTGGTCCAGTACACGTCTTCGGCTCGTTGACCACCAAAGCGAGTACATAGACCAACCTGCAACATTTTAAATTTCTATGAAATCGATAGGGTGGCAGCGCTTTTATAAACAAAAACCAACCTCGCTGCTGTTTTGTCCCGGGCCTAGAAGCTCGAGCTGTTGACAAACTACAAATTCTTCGGGCAGGAATGAACATGGAACGAGAAGACTGTAGGGATTTGTTGGGTCATTATCTGTCACTTCATCGCACGGAATTTGCTGGAAAGTTTGGAATACATATTATTGAAAATACTAACCGGAATAGCGTCATTTGTGGGCTGTTCAGCGGAAGAAAATGTTAAAAACATCAGGAATAGGCACAAACTGGCTGTCATTCCTTCATCATAGGCCTTCGAGAATAAAGTTTACAAGAGCAAGGAAACATATAAAATGGTATTTACCCATGAGATCCAGTATAAGAACTATTAAAATCTTTTATGAAAACAAAACGATACGAATCAACAAAATCCCAGTGAATATATTGAAAGAATCGGTGTCTACTTCTTGACAACTTGGATAACGTCTTCATGGTCGAGATGGTGTTGAATCCCGACTCTTTGCGGCGAGAATTTTGTGCTCGTACCCCACACAATGGCATATCTTAAAAATGTTGAAAAGAACTACAAAAAAATTACCTGAATTGACTGGCAAGAGTTCTGTGCAGAGCGTGACAACAGTGCTCAACGGTAGCTCCAGCACGAAGAATAATGCCGTCTTCTGGCCCAAGATCAGGCGCGTTTCCGGGCTTTTTCGTGTAAACTCGCACCAATGCCAGATACTCCCAGATCTTTTCCAGCAAATAGTCCATGTTGAGGTTCATCTCGCAAGATATCACAATGTGATGGGGAAGTCTAAAGGTAGAAAATATATTTTTGATAAAAAAAACATAGACATACCTGGCCAAACGATCAATCTCCTCAATGGAAATTTGATCGATCTTGTTGTAAACATAGAGACAGGAAATGTAGACGCGACTGCCCACAATCACGTCGATGAATTCGTCAACACTGAATAACTGAATAAACTTGTAATAAAAAAGACGTACGTTGCATCTTCCCTGAACACGACGTCAGCATTGAAAATCTTGTATTCGTGGAGAATGTACATGATCATCTTCTCGTTACAATGCGTCAGCGGCACCGTATGGGTGAACTTTACTCCTCCAACCTGTAAAAGTCACTTACTTCTTTAAAAAAAAGTATCTGACCTTCTTAATTTTCACATAAATATTCGGCGGCCGTTTGTTAAGTCGAATTCCTACGGATTCCAGTTCTCGCTCAAGAAGAGTTCTCTGTTGATCGGATTTTCCCGCATCCAGCATCATAAGAATGACATCGGCCGTCTTGGCCACGGAGATAACCTGTCGACCACGACCTTTTCCCTGAGAAGCGCCTTCGATGATTCCGGGCAAATCGAGCAGCTGGATATTGGCTCCATTGTAGTTGATGACTCCTAAATCAAGAATAATGTGAGTGTACAGAATAAAATCACACCGGGAATGCAGGTAAGCGTGGTGAATTCGTAGTTGGCGGCCTCCGAATGAGTGTTAGTCATTGTTGACAAAAGAGTCGACTTTCCAACGGATGGGAATCCGACCATTGCCACACGAGCATCACCGCTTTTCATCACATCGAACCCTTCTCCTTTTCCGGCTCCTTTGCCACCGACAGGTTCCAGAAGTTGTTGGCGAAGCTTGGCGAGCTTAGCCTTCAGAAGACCAAGATGGTACTCTGTGGCCTTGTTCTTCTGCGTACGCGCCATTTCGCGCTCAATTTCCTGGATCTTCTCAATGATACCCATCTGAACAAAAATTAGTTTAAAACCAATTGAAATCGGGAACAATATGAACAGTCGCAACTGTTTGTTGTGTAAATATGACAAGAAATAGAGATCTTTGTTTGGAAGATATAAACAAAAAAAACCCGAAATAAAATGAGTAAAGTTGACTCAGCGAGAACTAAAGAGCAGGTCGGCTGAGGGAAGAGGTTGGCTTGTATTCATCTGATCGAGATCAGGCAGAGAGTCGTGAACTTGTTGAATTTGATCGACGCAGTGTTTGACAGAATCTTCGCGTTTTTTTATCTCTCGGAGAGTGGATTCTTGATATTCTACGGCGGCACGAACATTGGCCAAAAGGACGTCTAGCTGCTTTTGAAGAAGACGACGCTGTTCCATCTCTGCTGTCAGTCTGAAGATGAGGAACTTCAATGAGGTAGGGAGAGGGACACGGATATATAGTCAAGTGGATCGAATGACAGTCTATGAAGAAAGCGATCGCAAGTTCAATCCCGGGTGTTACATGAAGGTAGTCTACCCTGGCATCTCTCGCCAGCCTAGCCTGTCCTGCGGATCCCGTACTTTGAGCAACCCTGATCATTCAACGTTCTCATCATCACTCCAAGACCCCTCTACTCTTCGGATTTGATCTCGGTCAGGTGAACTACCTTGAAAACCGAATAAACAGTTTTTAAACAGGGAGACATTTTTGTAAATATTTCCGAAGTTTGAATAAATGTGTTAGCGTTAGCTTACTTTTTGCAGTATTCCTTAGCTGGTTCTTCCAATCCTTCCAACTGTTGAAGGTAATCGTCTACTTCGGATTCGCTTCGAATAGCAACCAATTTGTCTGGATTTCCAACGATGTCGGGGCAGTTCAGCAGTCTTTGTCTGGAATAATGACGTTTTCAAACCTAAATAATCAAAAACCGCGTTTCTCCGTCTTCGCTAGGGGGTTCAATCATCTTTCTGAGCGAATCGGTAACATCGGCACACGCTGAATTGATATTTTCCAAGTTGTATTTGATGGGAGACGGCTTGTGCTCCGTAATGCGTTCCTCAATTGACACTCTTTTTCCAACCAGAGCATTTTCCAATCTAGAAAATGTTTTTCTGAAAAAAAAATCAATTTTAAAACCTGCTTATTTTATCAGCTTTGTAAATTTCTCGCTGCTTGAAAATACCAATGATGCGACGATTTTTCTCAGCAATATCACGATTAGGAATTTTAGAGCAGTGTCTAAACTATTCATATAAATCATAACATAAAAAGGCTACCTAAGAGCTGGTTCAAGAACAGTGAAAAACTTTGAAGCGAATTCCGGGCACTTTTTTCTGCAGTTTTGAATTGCGTCGTTGGCCAAATACATCAGATTAATTATTTTCGACGGGGTTGTCTCTTTGCAAATGGCCTGAAAGTAAATATTTTCGAGAATCTGAATAAAACCAACACTGAGCCAAGTTGACGTAATCTGATCGGCATGATGTTTCTGATGGTGAAGAAGCCATAAGGACATGGTTTGAATAGATTCCGGGACACTGGTCAGCTTCGCCAGCTTATGCTTCATGTGATCCACAGAAAATCCGGCCATCTAAAATTGTTATTCAGAAATGAGAAAAAGGAAAATTCTTGAAAAGAATATCGAAGGCAGGCTTTTGTGAAGTTTGCAGCCTATTAAAGGACTGCTCCGTCTGGATCAGGTCGCAGCAAAGCTGTTTTCTTTTTTTTTTTTGGTCAAAATGTGAACTTGGATTGGAACTGTAAACGAGGTCCTATTTAAATATTTTTTTTTCTTTTATCGAATCATATTTTGATGATAATATAATCTTTTTTTAAGTAAAACAAACATGGAAAACGAAACCAAAAGTCAATAGAAGAGACTAAATAACAGAAAAAAAAGAAAGAAAGAAAGTATTCAAATTACCGCTCCATTTGATATTTCCCTTGTTCGAGAATTTTGGCCCGACCCAGTGCAATGTTTTACTTTTTCTGTTGCTAGCAAAAATATTTTATAACTGGTTTCAGATGACAACAAACATTCGTCTGAAAACCGAAGATAAGCCAGAAACGTGGATTGTAACACCGACGCCCGGATACGTCTTGAAATTCAAAGAAGTAAGCTTTCTTGACAACTTCATTACTACCTAGTTTTGTTTTCACAGGTACATCACATCGGTCGATCCGAGAAATTAAAGGGATTCATAAATGTATGTCATTGTACACAGCTTCCGCCTCCTACCGATGATCTCAATGATGAGCAACTTGCAAAACAAATTGATAAAGGTAATTACAACTACCGTGTGCCCATCTGTGTGGGAGAAGTCGACACGATTGACGACAAAGGAGGCCAGCCAGCTGTAAAAGTAAGTTTCATTTAGTTTCCGCAGAAAACGATTCAGATTGACGTCCTCGTCAACAGTGCATTCTTTGAGAAACGTCTTGCACCCGCAGATGCCAACTTTTTCCGTCACTTTCTGTGCATGGTAATGGCGGAAGCTATTGAAAGCAAACATGACGTCGTGATCAATCCGAATGATGCAATCAGGCTGAACAGAAAGAAAATAGGCGACATCGGTCCAATGACAGTCTGCAAACGGCCGCCAGTACCTGTGGTTCATGAGATTTCGAGCCAGGATGCCGACAAAACGCTAAAATTGGATGTTAGAGATGTTCGGTTTTGTTATTTCTAGACATGTGTGCTTGGACCGGCGGGGAAAATTTACCTTCAGTGCGGCGGGCAAAAGAAATTCAGCACGCTTTTTTTTCTATGTTTTTTGTGTTTCTCCAGTCATTGTGAACAAATACCAGCTGGTACAAAAAAAAAGTTAGACAAAAAAAGATGAATCCGCAAAGAAAATTGAAGTTTCGTACGAAAAACACGAATGTCGATTTTTTCGAATTTTGTCTTATTTTTCGTTTTTCTTTCCGCATTTGTATTTTTTTGCTTAACTTTTTTTTGTGCTAGTCGGTATTTGTTCACAATGACTGGGGAAACACAAAAAACCCAGAAAAAATGCGTGCTGAATTTTTTTTGCTCGCCGCACTGAAGGCCATTTTTTTCCCAGCCGGTCCAAGCGCACATGTGTCTAGTTATTTCTGATCAGTACAGTTTCAGGAATCGTTGATCACATCTGTTCAGCCCAAAAATGTTTCCATTCGACTATTAGGAGGCGAAAAACTCGAAATCAAGCTTGGTCTAGATGATGTTGAGCCAGCCATCACAAGCACAAAAAGGTAGCTACCTACTCTTGTATGTTTTACGATTTCTCTTCAGACTCAAATTGAAGCTAACCCCGGATAGAATTCTCGTTTTGCTGGACAATCAACGCAGCTTATTCGACTTTTGTATTCCCTTCAACGTCAGTCCGACAGCAGCTAGAAGTAAACTGATTCTGGAGAAAAATGCGTTAGTAATTTCAGCACCTATTATCTTCAGCTGAGCGTTTGTTTTGTACAGTTTGTTACGTTTTTGTTATCTTCAAAACTGGTGAAAAATTAAACGAGTGAGATATTTATTGCAGTACCCGTACTGTACACTCAAAATTGTGCTATTGTCGTCGAAGATTTCTCGGAATGCAAGCTTTACAAGTCTTCGGACAAACAATATACTTGATCTCGTCGTATTTCTCACAGTAGTCGAAGAGACCCCAAAAAGGACAGCGCCAGTTCTCGTCAATGCAACTTTCCTGAAAAATTTCAACCCTTGGATCAAGCCACATACAAGTGTATGGACGAAAACGTTTATTACAAAGAGTTAGAAACAAAGAACACGTGGACAGCATACCCGAGAGGTATCGGAGGGTGGTTAACAATAACAAAGACACAAAAGATTTAGCCAAAGATTCGGATGCCTCGATTTCCCATGAAGGGATTGTTAGAATAGCTGTTGTACGAGCTCGGTTTATTGGTTACCTTCTCCTCAATAAAGTTTCCATTGATCTTCGCATCGCATCCGTACAATTTTCTAATTTTTCGGAGATCTCCGTCAGAAAAGGCAATTCTCTGTCCCATTCTCTCAGATCCTCCTTGTCTCGGAACGATCGTTTTTTTTCCCGATCCACTGAACGCGTACGGACCATAGTGCATAATACTCGAATAGTCGTAGGCCTCGTTCAGATGATCAATCACGTTCAAATTGTATCTAAACATTCCTATTTGTATAGAAACAAATAAAATACTTTTCGAACTGGTCGTCGGCTCCATTCATAACATTTCTCCACTGGATATCGATGAATTGATCTCGGTCTTGTCGACTCTGCTCGTGGAAGAAACCGACGGCGTGCATCAGCTCATGGACAATTGTTCCCACTTGTATGCAGCCGCTGTCCAATGAAAGCGGCTGTTTGCCTCCAGTCCTGAAATTCTTTCCTGTTTACTCTTATTTCTTAAGTAGATTAGTCTGATATAAATGAACTCACTTTCCCACGAGACTGTAACAACCGTCGTCGGGATGAATGTAGACATAGTCATTATGTCTGTTCGGATCTCTCGGAACGAACTTGACACAAGTCTTGTCGTGGTACTCTTTCATTGCCTTGGCGATGACAGATCTCGCATAAGCACCGTACTGGGAGGACATTGTATACGGTATCTCCCCATTCGGCCATCTTCTGCAAAAGATATCATGAAAAAAATATAAAAGAACTACCGATATCCCTGTCGAATGGCATTTCTCCCGAGTTGATTACTGTCTTTAACGAACTGACCGATATTCTCGATGGCAATGTCACCTTCCATCTTATTGCCCATTGTCGGGTCATCTTTCACTCGAAACCCTTAAAAATCTCCCTATTTTTCAGTTATAAATGCCTACCAAGACTGACAAGATCCGCTCTCCCACTTTGATCCGCAGCGGCAAAGTCTGCGTCTGTGAGAGTTGTCTCGAAGGAGGGCGAACTGAGGTCGATCACCTGTAAATACAGCTGATTAAACTCCACGATTCTCTAATCAGTTTCTTCCTGTCGTTTTTAGCCACGAGGAGAAACACTTGAAGTGTCAAATCTGTTCAAGAGAACCTGTCCAGCAATGCTGTTCCGGGTTGTTTTCGTCAAACAATACGGGTCCACTCTTCAAAGAAATGTTGCTATTCACAGAAAGACTTCGAATTGAAAGAACTCACATCCTTGGCTAAAATGTTAGCTACGCCATTTACACTGCTAAACAGTCCAAAAGATAGCAATAAAGTTCGAAGAGACATTTTTGGAAGATGGCTACTGCTCGCGAGCCCTTTTAAATAGTCGGACCAACTGCGAGCATTGAGCCAACACGAAAAAGGTTGGCCGCCCGAGGCGCTGTTTGTCGAGACTGGGCGAGAAGACAACAAAACTGGTTGCTAAGGTCAAGCAACCACTCGACTTTTCAGAGTAAGAGGGGAAGAATGGGCCGATTAAAGGTATACGACTGGTGAATGGAAGTCGGGAGATTAGCCGGTGAAACTGATCCGACTTAGAGTCGAGAAACCTGCGACTCTTTTTGAGATGGGACTTTGTCAAGACTCTGCTACTTTCTTTTACCTTCTCTTGTATTATTACGCATCTAAAGGTCAATTTGGTTTACTCATTGTGTCCTTTCGCGCTACTTGGTTCGGCACGCGCAGCCTGTTAATCTCCTGCACGCGTTCTCTTCCGTCTACCGCTTCCGTAGATGCGTCATCTCACGATCTCTTTTCAACGAGGCCTCGTATGTTTATTACCAACAGTAAGTCCAAATTTATAAATATACATCTTCTAAGAAATATCATCGTTGGAAAATGAGTCACTTGTGTAAAATACCCGTATTGTGCTTGGAGAATGAGAGATCGTCGGTGTCGCTTGCCTCGGGCTCTCCGTCGTAGTCGCTACTGGGTCGACGGACACGACGATCAGGAATGAAAAGACGTTCTCCAACATCCATTTCCGAGTCGGAAGAGAGCTGATTGTCGCGAGGAATGGATCGAGCTCTAAATATTCCAGTTATTAGAGGGGTTTGTCAAACTTACTTGTTGAAAGAACTGGAAGAAGCAGGAGTATGTCGCCTAGGGGTCGGCTTATTCCGACCGACATTTCCTCGAAGTGAACTGGAGGGAAAATGTCGGACTGGCGAACAACATGCGTCACGCTTTCTGCAATTTCCAAAAGTCAGTAAAGTGAAAGTGAAGAGAAGATCGTGCAAAATGAACAAACGCACCTACCCGGTGACTGTGGTTGATTTGTCGACATTTTCAACACCCGAAATGCCACTGTCTGCATCTGGATCTGGCTGAACGAAAGTCGGTTGTGGAACTTCCTCTTCTTCAAGAACCATCTAAATTCAGCTCTTTCTAATAATAGAAACCAAAAACAAACAGAGACAGGTCGTTGAAAATGAACCTGCGGACTGCATTGGGAATGACACGAGTGTTTCTTCTCCGGATTGGTAATGTTGAACAGTTCGACACTGCGCATTTTGTTGTTCTCGTCCAAATAGTGGAAGGCGTACATCGAGTCGTGTGTCTTCGTGTATTCTACCACCTGCTCGAAGCTGTCCGGATCATGTGCATTCAGAGCGGCCCAGTCGACGTCCTCTTGTGGTTTGTGTCTTGCAGCCTTAAATTGTTCTTCTTAAAAAGAAAATAACTTAAAAAACTTTTCGGCGCATCTTGTCTCTTCTTCTAAGCGTTTCCATCTCTTGTCGAGCCTGCTCACTCATCTCAATATCGAATTTCTTCTCCTCCATCTGCCAATGTTGACTCTTTTTGCTTTCCAATTCGGTCAGAGCAAGTTGACACGAAAACATGCTGTAACGACTCTTCTGGGCATCCAGTTCTGACTTAACAAATTCTGTCAGATTCGAGAACCGTTCAATAATCCACGCGGGAGTAGAAACGGCCGAAACTGATGTGAGAAGACTGAAAGAGTGAATATAAGAGAAAACGGGATAACAAACTTTTTAGAAATATAGAGGAACATATCCAGAGGCAGTTTGCTAGCTCCAAGTGCTACGCGAGCGTAGCGGAACATCCTGAACGTTAGAAGGTATTTGAAGAAGGAGTCTTCGGCAGCGAAAGCTTCGTCGAATGCTAAACGTTTGCTTAAAAGAATATAATGCAAAAACATACTCTGTTGTACTAAGGTTGGCAAAGTTGGACTCGGTGTATTGCCTGCTCCGAATCTGAGGTCGCTTTCACAACAAGTCTCGCACTCAGAGTCGTATCTCCTATAAAAAACATTTTTGAACAGAAAAAGTCAAGCAAACCTCGAATTCTTAAGAGCACTGCTGCTTCTTTTCCTTCTGTGAGCCAGACTCATGGGCGACATTCCTCTTCGGTCGTCTACGGGGATGACTCTCTGTCCATCCGGTGACGGCACGTTTATCGTCTGTACCGTGAGACATCGTATACAGGGAGCCATTCCATTCTTAGTTAGGAATCTCAAGGCGTCGTCGAATCCCTGCATACATATTTTAGCACATTCTTCCGTTGATGGAGGCATCAATGTTGACATCATTCGATAGAGATTTCTTGTCGTGAAGCGGATTGAGGTTCTTGAGAAATTGAAGCCGAACATACTCCCGGAATCCCAGTCGGGTGGACAGATATCAGATTCGCCGGAAAAGGGGCTGACAGTCACCGTGTGGTCATCATACTCGGGCTGATTGTCTGTGAAGCCGCCATCGATGTATTGAACACCGCGGTATCGTGGAGGAACCAGGCCGCAGTATATCGGGATGTGGCAACTGCAGATGATTGCCTGAAAACAACGTTTTTGACTACAAAATATAAACATCTAAGACAGAACGATCAACACGTACATCGATAAGCTCCTCGTTCGACTCGTATTCTGTGACGACAACATTCTGGCTGTCCGAATAGCGTGTAAGCGAGATCTGAAGTCGGCCGCTGCATCTGAATAGCAAAAAAATGAAGGAATTTGCGAAATTCTTACTTGATATATGCATCTTCTGGTAATGACAAACGAATCTGCTCTCGGACAATTCCTAGAAGGTCGAAAGAAGGATGTAGTGGGCCCATTGCTCGTGATCGAGCCTAAAATAGATATGTTCTTTGAAGCGACAGTGTATCGGGTCAAGGTTCCACTTTCTCCGAAAATCACATGAAAACAAAGCTTCGCGAGATTACAAACACGTGAACAGTTTCCCCGAGTTTGGGTTCAATGTGCAGCCTTTTGCAAGAGAGAAATGCAAGAAAAGGCTAACCTGTCGTACGACTTGTAGAATAGTGCTGGTTGTTTTTGAAATACATACTCCGGAAATCAAAGCAGCTGCTACAATGGAACCCGCGGAAGCACCGGAAATGTGATTTTCTGTCAATTGGGGTGCATATTCCTAAAGTTTGATTATAGACAATAAGTACAAAAAAGGCTTACTTTGATGGCAACAGCTACTCCGGTGTGATATATACAAAGAAACCCGCAGCCAGAAAATGAAAGATTCATCTTGTCGGGAAAGCTATTTACCATCGTCATTTCGATCTGAAAAGTAGCTAAGAATGAAGAAATTGGCTGAGAAAAGAAAGAAGAATGGGAGCGATAATGGCACCATCCCGAGAGTTCTTTAAAGGAACTCAGTGGTCTGACCGGGTGATAGTGATCTAGACGCAATATTAGACAGGAACTTGGTCCAAAAGTCAAGGCTAGAAGCAGGTGCCGACCGAATGTTTTGAGCCGAGTTACAACAAGCGTTCTCTGGAATCTGTCCCACCCCGATAACCATTAATTTCGAAGACACGTGGCCCGCATGACAGACAACAAAGAATCGGATAGACAGTCACATGTGCTAAGAAGTTCTTGCTGAACGAAATGTGAGAATGGGGCGAGTTGTATCAGTATTTCCGTAAAATTATGACCTTGTGCGACAAACAAGTAAATTATGTTTTGTTGGATTTTTTCTAATGGGTATTAGCGAAAAAACTGTATAAGTTTATCTCTGTTACCATAATGAATGTTTAGAAAATGAAAGTGTTGCTCAGAGGAAGAATGTGTGAGAAATGGGTCAAGCCGCAAATTAGCTCATTGATTTCAACATGGATAAAATGAGTTCTATGTTATTCGTCTATTTCTACAGTATTTTAAAAGAGAGAAATGTGAAGGGAAAGAAGAATAAAAAGAAAGAAGAAGAAACAAAAGATCGAGAATCCTTTCCAAGAAAACCCTGTTCGAAATCCCGCTCGTTTCCTTCTCATTTGTTTTCTTCAGAAGCACGTATAAAAGTGAGCTAGAGTCTCAAGGCAAAACATAAACGAAAAGGGTAAATTGAGTGTTTTATCTTCGATCAAACTCGTTTCGTCTTGATGAATCGGGAAAAAACTACGTGGATCACGCGTTTAGAGAGTCTGGAAAGGTTTGTAGACTCTAGCAAATATTTTATCTCAAAATTTAGCTAAAAAATTAAAGAAAGAAATAAAGAACAAAGGATGGAAAAGAGCGAGCTCTAAATGCGTAAAGACCGGCTGTCTTATGACATCATCGAGACAGCCCCTGCCCAATATAAACAGCTGTCCGGGGTTGTGCCAGGTGTTGGTTCTAGCCTCAATACTTTCCATTTATTGAGAATATGGAAGAAAAAAATTGGAAAAGATCAAAAGTCGAGCTTTTTTTCACCCATAAGGACATAACGGCCGTCCCACGCGTGATGCCGGGTTCCCCAGTCTAGGGCGATTTCGGCGCTGCCGGCGTTTGATAGAGAGACAGCATGACCACGTGACTGCCATTTTACAATGGGTCAGGATGGAGATGCCACGTTCTGACTGGAGCTACGGGCAATATGATAGCTAAGAACATATGTGAGTGGACTAGAAGGCATAGACTGAACCGAGCCTGACCTTAATAGAATCACACTAGTCTGTTTCGCAATACTGTTTCTATTTCGACAGTTTCAATGAATATTTTGATCGAATCAATTCGAATCATTGTGTTTTGATAATTTTGAAGTCTAATAAATGTCGCAATGAATTATCTTGAATGCTTTGTAGTGCGAAAACCCTGGAAAGAAGATAAGACTCTTCGCAACAGACGACCCTACGGAGAGAAGAACTAAGAGCTATAGAACGCCCTTGTTCATCGCTGTCAAACTCAAAATAAGCGTCGGGTGATAAAAACTGATCTTTCCTCGGGCCTGAAACACTGTTACCATCGCTGTTCAAAAATTAACCCTATCAGAGAGGAAATGGAACATGCTGTGTAAAAAATACTCTTCTCAGAGCTTTCGAAATGAGGAAATATACTGTTCAGAAGGTTTGAAATTGAATGGCAATTTTCACAGTCGAAAATGACCGCTCCGAACCTTGTACTGATTGCGAGTAGAGAAACTAATAACACATGGTTAACTGATAAAAAGCGGAAAAATACGAAGAGACACGTGTTTCTCTTGCCTTGGGCACAATTGAGGAAGAAGGGATTCGGTGAAGCTAGAAACGACCTCGTGGCTGATAAGCGAAAAGTCCTTTTAGGACACAATGGACTAAAGCTGAGAGATAAGCGAGAAAAACGACTTGACTATTGTTTCCATTGTGTGAAAATGTCTAGGAGAAAGGTGTCACAGGAGGTTATCACTAGAGGTTTCGTCTTTGTTTGGTCTCTTAACGGTTGTTCTTGAGCCGGAGACGAGGGAAATAGTGGGCTAATTGGGAGAGACCAAAGAGACTGCAACTGTAAACAGTCCCACCTGCTTCTTGCATACATTAGTCGCCACTACGAATTTTCCAGAATGTCACGATCGAAAACGAGAAAGGGAGTTGATGGAAAAGAACAGAAGGAGTACCAAGTAACCTAACAAAAGGGGTGAGCCTAGCTGATGGAGAAACAACGAGCACAGTAACATAGGAACACAGTATAACCAGCATACAGGCCTTTGACGCCTGTAGTTATAAAAACGAAGAGTCACGAATCACTACGGAGAGACGGCGTATTCAGTGAAATGTGTAGGTTGGCTCCATTCATCCCTTCCGTATTATTTGTTCTTTTGAGAATCCGGCGAAGAAACATCGTCGATATCTGAAAGATGGAAGAACGAAACCATTTTAAGCTTCACAAGGCCTGATATAATGAACCAGAATTTAGTCATGTTAGCGAGCAAAGGATCGAATGACAGTCTATGAAGAAAGCGATCGCAAGTTCAATCCCGGGTGTTACATGAAGGTAGTCTACCCTGGCATCTCTCGCCAGCCTAGCCTGTCCTGCGGATCCCGTACCTTGAGCAAACCTGATCATTCAACGTTCTCATCTTCACTCCAAGACCCCTCTACTCTTCGGATTTGATCTCGGTCAGGTGAACTACCTTGAAAACCGAATAAACAGTTAAACAGCGAGCAAAGGCAGAGAGCACTCAGTTCTCCAAAACGGAACCGACGGACACCAAGAACTATACCAAACACCGCTGTGGATTCAAGGGTACCGTCAGAACCTAGGAAAATTGAGCAATGACACCATCTGAACGACGGGCGCTATTTGTGGCGGATTCACAGACCAGCGGTCATTATTGCAGGCTCTCTACCAAGTTCGAAAGACCGCAAAAATTCTGCGGCGCTACTGTTCGCAATCATCTACTGTCATTGTCAAAAAAGGGAATAAAAGCATCACCTGTTAGCATAGAATAACAAGAAGAAAAGAGACTGTAGCAGTAGTTTGGTGACTGGTGGAATAGGTCAAAGAGACGAAGAGAGGCAGCCATCCATCAGTAGCAGCAGATCCAAGACTGGAGTCTTCTTCTGATAAAAGTTGACAAATTTTGCTTCTCAAACTTTAAAAAAAACTGGAGATTTTCAAAAGTTTTGATACAGTTCAAGTAAAGATATAAAGTTTTATCTAAACTCGCTTTTTTAAAACTTCCCAACTTTGATAAAAAGTTTGTGTAGCTGACGGAGTAGTATGTGAATCGTATGTGAATCGCTAACAAAGAACAAGCTCGGACAGTTGAAAAAAAAATAGTAAAAGGAATGTTTTTATTCTGGGTAGTCTTATTACAATCTCATAGAGGCAAGTAACTCTAAGGCAAGTCTGATCACAATACTGCTAATTGCCAAGTGAATATTGCTGTGTCATTATGCTAGAACTTGAGATAATAAATAAGGAAAACTATCTCTGTACACGAAGATCAAAGTGAAATAAAAGCAAGAAGAATAAGCGGAAGAAGTAGTAGTCTAGCCCTGCATAGTACATTGTTTCTTGTTGAAAAGGAAGTTGGCAATCGAGTCGATCGATTTCCTCTTCTTCTAAACCATTTCTATTATCAAAATGACTCATCTTCTCTTACCAAATCTTTCCCACTCTCACTGACTGAGGGACTGCCTTCTTTGGAAGAGTCACTGGGGACAGGAGAGGCATCTGTTCCCACGTCTTCTCCCGACGCGATTCCAGATTCTGGTCCACTGGGAACATCGTCGTTTTCAGTAGAGACTTTCAGAGGAGACATCACTCGGATCACTTCGACATTCGGCTTTCCGCTGTTCGATAGAAGAGAGCTGACGGAAGAAAAGTCGAAAGCTGATGTAGAAGGCTCTTCCTAAAAAAACAGTTTCTTCAATTCTCTGCATTTAAAGGACTAACCTGCTTGACAGGGACTTGTTGTTGAAGACCAGCTAACATTGGAAGCATGGTTGGGTTGTTGAGAAGGAACTGTTGAAGCCAGTCGGCTGGACTAGTCAATCCCTGATTGACTTGAAGAGCTTGTGTCAAAAGTTGTTGATAGAGATTGACAGTGGGCAGGGTCTCCCCCAGTTTCCGTTTTTTGACTACAGGACTGTGTTCTCTGAGAGATTTCGGTGATACCCCTCCTTCTCGTAACTCTGTTTGAGATAAAGACCCAGGAACTCGGTTACTGACGGCGATTGCACGAGCTTCTCCCGGTTCACCGCTCCTCATCATACTGAACTTGTTCTTATCTGAGATCTGTATAGAAAGCATACTTGTTATTGTGAGCATGAAGTTCCTTCTTGTCTGGGAAGGTCCAGTTACAACAGCCACAGGTAAAGACTCTGGTTATTCCATGATGAGTGCTCATATGACGTCGAACAGTCTCGTGAGCTGAAAATACGAATTGATATGGTGACAGACAAGAGTCTTACCAGCTATTTTCGTATAGCAAATTTTGCATTCTTGGTCATCGCCATGGAAGTTAAGTCTATGTCTGTTTAGCGATGCCGCGTGGCAGAAAGTCTTTCCACAGTGCCCACAAAGAAACTCTCCTGAAAATTCAAAATTTATGATATTTTTAGGGGCTTTTTTTAAATCTAGGCCCTCAAGGCACAACGCCAAGACAGTTTGAAAGACATACAAGACAATGTCTTATCGCTCTTCCCGAGTCCCCGTAGGACAGAGAACAGTGCCGCAAAACGGCATCCCCGTCCACAGGTAAGAGTTGTTTTCAGTGCTTTCACTCATTCTTGTCTCCAGCTGATGGTTGTTGGGCTGTTTTTGAGCCAGCCGGAGGGTGACGTCACATCGATAGGGCGAGAGCGACCCCCGCCACAACAGTAACATCAAAGCATGTCACGAGCTGTCCGGCAGTGCCAAAAAGAACCTTTTTGGTTTCTTCTTCCTTTTTTGACCAAACAATGAACTAACCAATAGAAAGAGTAACAAACCTTTCAGGTCGGGCCGTTTCAACTCAGCTTCAGGACGATAGGGCATTTCTGAAATTGAACGATCAGCTGGAGAAAGAAAGATCTTTTTGGCAGAGAGAAGAGACTTGACTCAGAAAGGACAAGTACTGATCCTAGCTGGCAAATGACGTGATTTGGGGAGGGAGGGAAACAGCCAAAATATTTTTGAAACCGGTTCTACAGGAGATAGGAGCTGAAGCTGTTTCTCTTGGGCAAGGCGAGAGAGAAGGAGTACACAACTATAATCACAAGTTCTCTATTCTCGGCTTGTTTTGGCTACGGCCTTGATGGGAGAAATAAGGGAGCAAAGTAAAGATGGACTGGGTTACGGTAGAAAATAAGGACTTTGAGACTCGTCAAAGCACTTTTCAACTGAACGTCATTCTCCGAGGAAGACTTTCTTTGTAAGAACAAGGAATTCCGGATCTGTGCTTCCAGATTGAGCCCGCCGCACTCAGAGATGACCATAAAAGTGATTCTCATGCACACGGGCGGAGCTTATGCTTATCTCGAGGTCGACGAATGCTCCTCTCGGCAAGCCCTCTCGCTCCGATCACTCCTAATTATGTCTCTTGGTTATGGTCGGAATAGGCTCTCAGAGATAGAAAGCTGACCTTAGTCGAATTGCAGTAGAGAGAAAGCCACAACAAGGTTCATCAGTAAAGCTAATTACTTTGGGGGTTTTGAATGTTGAGATGTGTGGAGTGTTTGGCGGTGAGGTAGCCAAAATGGGCCCGTGAGTGACCTCCGGAAAGACGCAGCTTTTGTGGGGCTTTTGTTGGTCCGAGGTGGGAGGACGCAAGCCGGGTCAAGGATGCCACCACAGACACCACACCGCCAATTATGGTGGCATTCGCCACAGGACAAAGCTCCCTTCAAAATAGTCCTCTCGACAGAAGAGATCGAAGCTACGGCAACTACCCACAAGTCAAGTGTCCTTGTAAGTACCTTTGGTCGTTTCGAAAAAAGCTTCAAGGACTTTTCTGATCAAGGAAACGTTGTTTATTGATCTGACATTTTCCTCGAGAGCAATAAACGACTGTGATCCACGACTTCAAATGGCAAGCCGCCTCTCACCGGAATCAGTAGCCGTCATTCAATAGACAATGACTAAACCCTTGTATCAACAGAATGCATGAAAATGCAACATCGGTGTCTCTTTCAACTTTGAGCAGGTGTGACAACTCAAAAACAGAACCTCGTCTTGTGGAGAAGAGTCTTACGGTATCCGAGAAGAAACTGACTCTAATATGGCCTCTGGTTTATCAGTTACTCGAGTAGAAACTTTACAGTCACCAATGGGAGTAAGCTTGACGATCAATGTGCCTGTGACCGTCGAAAGTAATGGGCAAAGCGGGGAAAACGACAGAGCGAATGTACAGAGTAATCGAGTAAGCGCATCAGTCAGCTGCAAGCACTCAGCGATAGAGAGAAGGTCAAACCGCTAGCTGATAGATTGAGGTGGGAGTGGTGTTCCTGATTCGACATACGGAGAGCAAGTCTCTTTGATCGAATTGCCAGTATCCGCCCTCTGTCTGTAGATTTCTATTAATGAGACCGGAAATGATTGAATATCAATAAGATCAAAACGGAAGCAGAAGCCAGCGGAAATGAATACATGTTCAATGGAAGTCAGTCTTTTGAATTCGACAGAGCTTATACAGAATGCCAAAAAGCAGAGACGGCGCCAACTTCAAAAGGGAACTCGACAGTTAGTCTCTCAGCTGGAAGTCTGTAATGAGTCGAAATTCAAAAATCTCCTTGCCAAGGAAAGTCTAGTCTGACTCATGGCAATAAAAGGTGCTTTCAGAGCGGCAGCAGCAAGAGTTTTGGAAATAGGCGCCGGTTTGGGGTTGAGCGAGCCTGTCGAAAAATATGATGGGTTTGGTGCGGCGAGTTATCGAGGGGGGCCAATTGAGGGAACTGTACAAAGCCGAGGTTAGCCTATTGTCTGGTCATTGTTGCTAATGAATTGTGTCGTTCGAGACTGTTTGCAGTCTGATCACGGAGGCAAACACGGTCAGCTACCGTATGTGGAGACTGATCTTCCCTTATCCTTCAACCAGATCCAAGTCTTGGTTGTTTGAAAGGAAAAGGTCCATTTATCAGTGATGGATCGGTGGTCAGAGTGAAGCTTACACACGTGTTGTTTGTACTCTATGTCGCAAACAATCTGGCTGAAAACACAATAGGTCTGGCAGGAGGGTTAAGCTTCCGTTCTCTGGAATAGAAGAGGAGGCAGGGCAGATAGATAGATCGATGGTAAAGCTCTGGGAGCGATTACCGATTTGAGCGCGAGTAGCGTTGTGGAGAGACAAACTGGGTCGCGGTTGTACTTTGGGAGGAAAAGAATGTTTTGAAGAGAGCTGCTGACTGATAATTTTGTTGAGCTTTTTCTCGAGGCTGTCGTCTACAGAGGTCACGTGGAGCTGCAATAAGGGTGGTCAACAACACTTTTTCTTCTGAAACAGGTTTGTTGGGGTAAAAGCCTAGCGAGAAATGATCCTCTACCAACGGCACAATGCCACATTACAGCTAATCCACCACAGAGGCACCGCACATGCCGACAAACCGTTAATTGCGGCCAATGAGGGAGCCACAGGCACAATCCGCCTGACAACTGTGGGACTCTTTTTTCTCGACTGTCTGTATGGACAGAGTTAGAATACTCGGAGGTTGTGTCTTTTGAGAACAAAGTCTTTAACTGAAACTCGATGAGAGCACCTGATGGTCTTTCAGGAGCTTGCACAGTCCGACACTCTTTTCAGTCTTCCTCTATAATTGCCACCCATTTTTCAAGAGAGGTAAATCGATGAGAGTGAGGGCTTTGAAATACCAGTTTTCGTCATTTCAACTGCCAGCTTTACGGTCGCTCCCGATCAATGGGTATTTTGATCGAGAGCAATTTGGACTAACTGCAGGGGGAAGTCGATATAGGATGGAGAGAGATTCGATCTCTAATTAGGATGCTCTCACAGAAGCTGGGGGTCAGTGAGTAGCCATCAACAGTAATTGCCTGTCGCCCGCATACAAAACCGAGGTCAAAGCTTGTACTATCGATTCTTGGGCTCTTCTGCCTGATGGAGCCCAATTAGTTGCGGGGGAGCGATCTGTGAGGACCGAAGAGGAGAAAAGGAACCAAAGTGGGGCAGGCAAAGGAAGAGCTTCCGAAATGTCAAAAAGACCTTGAAGAGAGGTCTGAATGGACTGCTGAAATGACACAAAGAGTGGGGAGCTTCCTACCTTCTTCTGAAAACTACAAAGGCTGATCTGAGTTGAAGGTGCGAGAATGGAAATCAGTGGCTTCCAGGAGAGCATTCAAGGACAAGGCCAGCAATGCTCTTAACTGGACCTTCAGCTGCGAAGTCTGAGAATCTGACTGGGTCAGACTGACCACTGTTCCTTGGTTCTCTACCCATAGATCTACCCACACTAAGCAATGTTCCATTAGCTGTGCTTTATTCAAAACTGACTAATTACCTTCGTCAAAAAAACTTCCAAAAACAAATCAAAACAACAACTTTGCTGTTTACTCACAGAGGTTCCCCTTATTATTGCCAATAGGGGTTCAGACGAACACACTAACAGACAGAGACTCGAAAGTATTTTCAAATGGATATCTAAGACTTTTCAAATAGCTGCTGAAAGGTTTTAAATATTAAATATCTCCTTTTTTAACCAAATTTTTTCTCGCTGAGATATAGAGGGTCCAAATTGCGAAAGGCAGTTGCACAGCTCTAACGGGTTCGAATTGGACAAATCGGCCGATGCACCTTGAAAGAGCTCAATCTGGGCTACAAAATCCTGTATGGAATAAAGAGGGCCCAATGGAAGGTTTTCGAGAAACTCGCCTCTGAAGTTCAGGTGGTTCAACTCATGATGGGGGTATAATGGGTCAAAAATAAAAATTTTCCAAACGTGGTTTTTATGCGTTCTGAGTCTGTTTTAGGCTCCTCTGAGACTTATCATTTTGTTTTCGATCGATTGGACCACTTTTTGAAAACCACTTTTGGAAAATTTACCATGATACCCCCATCATGAGTTGAACCACCTGAACTTCAGAGGCGAGTTTCTCGAAAACCTTCCATTGGGCCCTCTTTATTCCATACAGGATTTTGTAGCCCAGATTGAGCTCTTTCAAGGTGCATCGGCCGATTTGTCCGATTCGAACCCGTTAGAGCTGTGCAACTGCCTGAAGTTGGTCACTTTCGCAATTTGGACCCTCTATATCTCAGCGAGAAAAAATTTCTGGGAAATCGAGTCGCGGCTATCAATGTTTTTCATTAAGACCTTCAAATTTGTAATTGGACGTTCTGTGAAAATTGGCAGGGATGTGCGCTAAACAGCTCTACTTCAAAGAAAAAAAATTTGCTTCAGCTAAAACTCAAATATTCTAATTCTAAACCTAACCGATATATACACCATCGGATAGAGCTTGCTCACACCAATTTTTTATTTTTTGAAAAAGCTATTTTCGTGCATCCTACAAAAAGTTATTCCAAAAATACAACATTTTTCCTATAAATTATGCACACACCTGATACTTTTACACCTGAGAACTGAGTTTTTCTGTGGTCTTTTGTAATCTGATGATTCGCTCCGAATAAACTATCTATTGATAGTAATGTAATTTTGTTCCAATCAGATTATTTCAGTTAAAAGACTGTCTTCGAATACCGTTCCTATGCGTCTTAGTCTCACCTCTGGTGGTGTTCCCTCGATGTTTTTTCTTCGACGCGATCAGCCGGTACCGATTTTTTGTCACCAATATCTCATATTCTTTCTTATATTTTACTCTTGCCTCATTTATACATTTTAGGTAGTTGGCCATCATCAGAGTTCTTTCAAAGATGGATCCACATCTGGTGCCCAGTGGAGAGTCGTTTGATGAGAGCGGTAAGTCACATTTCTCATTTTTCAATTGTGTTTCCAGGGTCCGACGACGTGTTAAAAGTTGAAAGAACCCAAGTACAAGAAATGGACCTGGTAGGAGAAGGATCGTTTGGAATTTGTTGTACTGCAATAGCCAGAATCCCTGGAAGAGGACTGGTCGACCATCTGGTTCTGAAACAAACGCCTCCTGTGAATGATCCAAACTGGGCAGTGGCCATGCAACAAATGGAAAACGAGATCAAATTTCTTTCCCAGGTTCTTTTCAAATTAGTTTTTATTTCATATTCAGATCAACAACATTCGCGTGGTCAAGTTTATCGCCGAAGTGATTGATCCGGGGAACGATTATTGGAAAGGATTTCTGATGGAAAGAATGGTCATTGGCAGTCTGACCGATTGTAAGTCTTATATTGTAAGCTCTTCTAATAGTTCCTTGCAGTTATTTTCAAAAACGAGTTCGAACTTCTGTCTTCCAATAAATTTCTGACAGAAATGTGCCGGGAAATAGCCGAAGCTGTTCAGTTTCTTCACATCGCTCGCGTAATTCACGGCGACATCAATCCGAACAAGTGCGTTCAAATACCTAATATTTTTAGCATAGTCTTCAGCATCTTACTGGACGACGTGAACGGACAATTACACTTAAAAATCAGTGATTTCGGAACAGCCTTCAAAATTGGCGACATACTGAATGATATGCAAGTTCTTTGGACTGTCTTTCGATGTCATTCTTTCAGAGATTTCGGGACTCCGATTTTCGCAGCGCCAGAGGTTCACTACGGTTCAGGTTAGTTCTTATTAAATGTTTTTGGTCCATTAGTATTGTCGAATAAGGCACAACCGAAGTGAAATATTAGTAGATTATCCTAAACTAACCATTCTCGAAAAAAAAAAGATAAACGAGACTGTTCAGCGTGTACGACTTCTTCGGATGTCTTCTCTTTCGCCATGACCGCCTATTTCACCATGTACAAGAGGTCAATAAACATTTTCTCACTGTCTAACCGCAGTTTCAGATTTCCTTTACTCTCTTGGGATGGTAACAGTAAGACGCTCCATACCGCCCTCATACGAGACGTCGAAGATCTCCACGGAAGAGCCCAAATAGACGAAAATGGTCTTTTGCAATTGACGGAAGTCCCACAACGACCACAGCTGGAACACAATGACTTGGTAGACAAAATCATTGCAGAGTAGGACTTAACTAACCTCTTTTAACACAACTCATCTTTAGTGCCTGGTCTTCGTCTTCTATTGACCGACCTTCCATAGAAGAAATTGTACAGCTGCTCAGAGAAGCCTAATCCTCACTTTTCACTTCTAGTCTACCTCAAAGATCGTGCCTTCAACATTTACTGGTATTGTTCATTTTAAAGATGTGGAAAGGAATAAACTTTTCTTTGTTTCGATATGATTTATTTGAGCACATGGGTGAAACAATAGTTTCTGTGAGTACTTCCTGAACCGTTCTGACAAGATTACTCCCAGTCAGCTGTCCTGCTATCTGACTCATAGTGGGACGTTCAAATGGACTGTTGCTGATTGCTCTAAAATAAATGAGCCAGTTTATGTAGACGAAAACCTGCGAAACAATAAGGCTGTTTCGTTGTCGACTGTCTTGAACCTGGTCGAGTTGACACCAGATACATCGTCGCAGACGTCGTTCAAAGTCATGCTTCTCCATTTTTCCACATCGAACGGATGTCTGAAATATTGTTTGTCATTGGAATGGATCGCGTACCGATTAGTCACAATAAACAAAAGAGTCATTATAAAACTGTAGACGTCGGCTTGATGGCTAAATCTGTCATACTGTAGAACTTCCAATGGAAGATAGGCTGTTGAACCGACTCTAAAAATTTCTTTCTCTAAAAGAAAGGAAAATGAACCTGAGATATGGCATATCCAAGTCCGTCATCTTTCTGGGACTTCCAAAGTCTGCCAACTTCAAATTGCGAGTTTGTCCATCGATGACACAACTATAAACATCCAGATGATTCGAAAATTATCCACCTTTTTGGGTTTACGTCTCGATGGACGTAGTTCCTTTGGTGCAAATAACAAATGGCTTCAGTCAATTGCTTGATCCATTTAGTCTTTTCCTCATCCATTCTCTGGTTGACTACTGCCTCTCTGGACATTGCGCTCAAGAACCCAGTCATCCTTAAATTCGCTCTCGTTAGAACATCCTGACCATTGGACCAATACTCTTGCTGTGTTGGCATGACTTCTGAACCAGACACATCATCGGAAATCAAGAAACGTTCCATCAAGAGTCGAATACCGTTTTGTGATTACTCCAGATATCATCCTCGTCTCTTGGTCAAAAACAAATCCCATTTTCCATTCGATAAACTGGTGTTTGATCAAAGGCTCAATCTCTACTGCCACATCGTTCTTCGACGGTTCCACTCCAGAATACAACGTGACAGCTACTTTTCTGAACCACCTGCGATCTCAATGAACTTGCATACCCTTTTTTGGAATCGAGCAAAATGTGATCAAATCTGTCTTTAGCTTTTGCGAACTCTCCCTCGAGCTGTGTAGAACATTCGCCAGTCGAAAATCGATGAAATGGTTCAAGCTTGTCTGAAAAAGTTTCTATAATTCTCAATTAGAAACTAACAGTGACTCGGAGAGACCGCTGCCTTTCGAGTTGGTTTGACAGTACTAACTTCTGGAATAAGTTCGGGGACAAAACTCGATGAAGTCATGGGCTGAAATTGAGAGAAAGAGTGCTGGAGCAATTGGAAAGACGGCCGTAAACCTGGTGAGAAAAGTAACTGAGTTTGTTTTATCACCTGGAGTACCCGATAAAGTTTGAAAAAGATGATAAGACAACACATTCCCAGAATCTCCTCCTACTCGTGGTTGTCGATGTCACACAAACCATCTTGAAAACAGGATGTATTCTTTCATTAGTCATAGACCTCCTTTGAGTAATCAGTTTTTTTTTTGCAAGGTTCTCTTTGTTTCAGTCTACCTAGATTGAAGAAACGGACTTCAATCTGTTTCCTCATACCGACCGAAAGGTTTTCTCATCATCTTTCCACGATAAGCTCCATTTGGCCCACTGAACCACTTTTCATCAAAAACTCAAACCAAACTTTGTCTTTCAGTCTACCTCTTATTTTTTCAAATTTACAAGTACAAAAAATGGCTCTTCATGACTCCAGCTCGAGCGATAATATGGAATTTGAGATTGTGGTTGTTCCGCAGGTTCCGACCCCGCAGCCCGGTGAGTCAGCCGTTGTTTGGTATAAAGCAATCTCCTATTTTGTTAGATCCAATACCATCGGTGGATAGAAATTCAATACAATTTATTCGTGTACTGGGATCAGGAACTTACGGAACCTGTTCGCTTGTCCATCGATGGAATCCGAAAACTCAAAGACTCGATATAATGGCTATGAAACAGGCAAAATCTGATGTTGACGTGAAGGAAAAAGCAATAGCTTTCCTAGAGAATGAGATCGACTTTCTGAATAGAGTGTATTTATTTATTTCAATAGTTGAAGAGCAACTTCAGTTGGAACATCGTGGAGTCGTGTCATTTTTCTTTCGAGTGACTGATCCGAACGATCACAACTTTCGGGCCTTTCTAATGGAATTCCTTATCGTTGGCAATGTGTACAAATGCAAGTTGATTTGTTTTCTCAAGGCAATTGGTTTTTCAGATTACACTGGTCAATCGGGACAAGAGTTCCTCCGATTTTCAGAGGACATGGCCTGTCGAAAAAGGGTTTGCCAAGAGTTAGCAGAGGCCATCGCTTATATTCACGAGACAGGTACAATTCATGGAGACATCAGCTGTAACAAGTAAGCATGCTTACTACTTTGAATTGGAGTTACTGAGAATATTCAGGAGCTCAGGAGTTACTGAGAATATTTAGACCTTTCAAAAGTTGGTTGCGAGACCCGTATAACATCCAAACGTTGGCTACTCAGCCAAGCAAATTCAAATTTTCTCGCAACGAACTTTTTAAAGGTCTAATTATTCTCCGTAACTCCTGAAAGGAGTACACTACATCTTTTTCAGCGTAGTCTTGTCTGCGGTTGACGGGAGACCAACACCAAAACTCTGTGACTTTGGCACGGCTATTAATTCCGCATCTGTGCTGAGAAGAGAGCAAATGTGGGTTTTTTAAGAAGATTTTCTAAATTCGATGAGAAAATGGTTTCTCACCGTGACAGATGAGAAACCCGTTTCGAAAGAATGCTGATTCAGAGCCGGCACTTATCTCTACTGTTCTCCGGAAGTCTATTGTCGTCAGGATTGCACAAAGGAATCCGATGTTTTCTCATTCGGAATGCTCTGCTACTTCATCAAGTACAAAAAGTTTGTGATCCAACTCTTTTTCTAATGTTTTAGACATCCTCTGCTGGAAGGAGATACTTTGGACGACATCAAGAGAGCCTGCAACCTTATGCACGGATTAGTTCGATTGGATCGAGGAACAGAATTCAGCAGTCATCGTCCCGAAATAAACGAGCTGGACGAATTTGACCAGTTGTTCAAACGGTTTGTGTGATTCTCCAGTTGTCTATTCATATTGCAGATGCTGGCATGAGGAGCCAAGACGTCGGATTACCATGGAACAGTTCCTCCAGAAGTTCAATCGTCTTCGATTCTAATCTCAATAAACTGCTCGAACGATTGTTGGTTTATTGTGGAAGGGTCACAAATCAGAGTGACCGATCCCCCATAACGATTAACGTTTACGACGTGTATATTTCGCCAGCGGAGCCCGAAGACGCCCAATCCTGACACGCAGCAGCCGCACCGAGATTTATGTATTTGCTTCGAGCACAAGACTCTCTCCGTTGAACTTTTGGAGAGAACACAGAAGACGAGAGGAGGAGACAAGTCTCCGAGCAAAAAACTCTTTCTGACGGACATCTCCTTTGAGAGGAGTCTGGATTAGCATTTAGCATATGTCTTAAGATTGTCTGTTTCGAGCACATGAACCGATAACCTCGAGGGTATCGTATCCACTTCATCGTATCTTTCTCTTCTACCGCCTACAATCGCGGCTCGTAAATTAGCCGGCGACTTGTGAATGGCTGTAAATTTTGTCCAGCTTGCCGATTGTCTCTTCAGATTGTGAATCATCAAAGCTAGCCAGTAAGATCGAATTTTAAATGTATTGACTCAAATCACTTTACCGAAACTCTATTGTTTTTGTCCCGAAGACTCAACTTGTACTCATTGATCCTTGTATCGTTGAAACTTCTCAGATAACATTTACAAAAGGCTGTTAGTTTTCATTACTTTCTTCTCATCGAGGAAGAGTCCACAAGTCTACTGTAGAGTGTAAACGTTCTCAAAGGTGTTTCCTTTCTAGACGATAACCTCTCCCTCTCCTGGACAGCTCTTATGAATTGTCGGCATTGGACAGCCATAAATTGTTGCGTGTAGACAAATGTTCCGAATAAATCAGCATATGGTATGCTCTCAGCTGTCACCCTGGAGTTGTTCTCGTCTCATCGTGTTCATTTCATATCCAGTTAAAGTTCTCCACGACTCAAAGTAATCACTTTTTGGCCCTCTGTTGATCTGACCCAGTTGCCACAGATCCAAAGGCGGAAACCTTTTCTTCCAGTTCCAGATTAATGGCCACGGCGAGCAGCAGGTGCTCTGCTACCGTAGCTTTCCAATGACAGAGTTCGGGCGGAGTCTATCCATCCTTGCGAGCTAGTACACAAGTTTGAAAGTAAAAAGTTGTAAGTTATAGAGATTATAGTTGACTGATTTGAATATTTACAATCCACTTCAAATTGTTCTCGCGTCTGTGTGTCTGAAGCTCTAATTGAGGATAAGGAGGGGAGCTTTGTGCGCAAATTAGTTTTTAACAAGTCGCGACAGGACAAGCAAGTGCACGAAGGGTTCCTATGATAGTTACTTCGAATGGACTGACAAGGGACGAATGAAAGGGAACTGAGGGTCCGGGAAAGAAGTGATAGGAGAAGACAAGACATATTTAGCCCTGGAAGGGTGGTTCTATCCTTGTACTTGAGAAAGTTAACATACTTTCTAAGTTCTTTCAAATTCTGTGTTACTCCAAGATCTCTTCTCGCAAACAACTCCGGCTTCGGTCGCAACCTGACCAAACCTCCACTGTTTGCGCACTAATTCAGAGCTGAGTAACTTGAAATATCTATGTGGTGTCTGATGTTAACGGATCAACATTGATCACAGCTTGGGAACAGAAAAAAAGATGAAAGTCAGCGAACCAGTCAACTCGAACTAGAAAATGAAAGCATAGAAATTGTATTTCGTCGAAGTTACATATAGAATCCTCCGATATCATAAACAATGTCACAAAACCAACGGAATCTGAAAAGTTTACGTTTTGATCACCGTTAAAATATACATTGCGTTTTATCCTTAGAAAAGAAGTAGGAAGAGGAAATTGTTACCATCACAAGAGGGAAATATGTGAGAGTGGAGAAAAAAGTCTCTGTTGTTCTCAAAAATCACGAACAGAATATACCTTGTCTGTTTATGCGGCTACCTTGTGTCACCTTGTTAATTCACCTTGTGTCGAGCAGAAAAATACTATGAACAACTAGAGGAACCAATGGGGAACTAAAGAGAGGGAAATAAAGCTTAGAGAATGGAATGATAGAGCAAGAGAGAAAGGGAATAACGGGTCTAGAACTGATTGGAAAGGAGAAAATTCCGAGGAAAACCGAAGTTGGCAAATGGCAGTGAACCGGCTGGGAAGGGCATCATCTGCGGCGTGATCGGCTTGTCCTGAAAATCCTAAATGCAACATTATTCCAGAAGCAGAAGCACACGACACTTCTTTTCTTTTTATTATTTCTAGAAAGTCAAAGAGGAGCTGTAGAAAGAGATCTCGTGTAAGCTTTTGTATGGCTTTTTTTCAAAAGACTAGTTGTTCTATTGAGACAAGATTTCGAATCCCCAGTAAGATTGGCAACAAACGGCCACATGTGTCCCATCTGGATGAACTCGAAAGAGACATCATTCACCTGGTGCGTCCAATCTAACAGCCCGTCATGAAAAACGACATCAATTTAGAATAAAGGAACTACAACATATGTGACGGACAAAAACTCACTTTATTCTCCTTCTTGTGCTTCATCCTCCGGTTTTGAAACCTGAAAAAGTTGACTCGATCAAGTTTGTCAAAAAATTACCAAATTTTGACTTGTCGCTCCGTGAGAGTCAGGGCATGGGCGATCTCCAGTCGTCGTTTCCTGGTCAGGTACTTGTTGAAATGGAACTCCTACAAGAACAAATTGAAAGGAAATTGGAAATAGAAAAGTACCTTTTCAAGTTCGAGAACTTGTACTCGTGTATAGGCTGTTCGTTGTCGTTTCTCTCCTCGAGGACCTGCTAAAAGTTTCGTGTATCTTTCTTACTATACTCGAGAGGGAAACCTGCAGCCGGCAGTAAATCTCTGGGACAATTTATGACTGCCCAAAAGTCGCTTGTCGGCCGATTTATGACTCTTTTGACAATAAATATCGCAACTGGCAGCTGCTCGAAGCTCTTCAAGCGGAAAAGGAGAGGCTGCGAATGGCTATCATACAGGGAATACAAAAGGGTCTCAAATGGTTTTCAAAAATTTCCGACAGTGATTCCCAAACTGCACACAGACAGTCCATAGCTCAAGACTAAACTTCTCATTCTAGTGAGAACTGACATACTGAAACAGCAATAATGGGTCGTACGGACCGCATTCCCACGCGTGTCTCTCCTCTCAGCCATCTGCTTTTGTCAGACTCCTTGCACAGTTTCAGTCGCCAAAACATTCTCCCCCGCGGCGACATCCATCAGAGACATACCTGTCCAAATTTCGATCCGAACACCTGGTCCAAACACAACAAATTTGTCATTGTCATTCGCCTCGAAATTGCTTTTGCATTAGGACCTTTCTCAATTTGTCAGTTGCTGCTAAAAGTGACAGTCAATGCATATTTTGTCATTTTCTATTTTAGAGCATGAAAACAAAGAAAACCATATGGATACGGTATATTCTCAGGAATTCTAGACGCAAAGCTCCTTTGAACAAAGCTGTGATGGATGTGACCAAGGACAGGTCCATTAGAAATTCAGGCGATCTGGCCGTGGGAAAATAGAAGAAAGTCTCTGTCAGTGTTTGGCCTATCCATCATCGCGACCGATGTTGGCGGTGCTCAATCAGCAGCAATCAGTGCTTCAAAGAGCCGTCTTTTCGGGCTCTGTTACAACTGAAGGAAGGTATTGTGACAGCCGAGTCGAGACGAACAACTGACCCTCATTCCTACCGTATCTTCTGTGTCTTTCATCTGCCCGGCAGAAGTTTTCTTTCAGAAGAAACACGCCAATTGGGAGAGCAGACAACACGCACATAAATCGACTATTAGAGCCGAGAGGCCTTACCGATTGCGACTGGACACGAACGACTACGGTAGAGGAAGGAAATCCCGGGAAATATGAGCTCAACTGTTCTTCTAATTCTAATTAAATTTCACTAGAACAGAACAGCTCAAACAGAATAACAAATCGATCGCCTCGATGATGAGAGTACTATAATTTTGAACGGCTTAATGTCAGGTTGTAACGGAAAAGAACAAACATTGTCCGTACAATGTTCCAAACCTGAGAAAACTAACAACAAGTTATTGGACAGAGTGCACAGCGTATAGAAAACTATTTGTTTGCGGCTTGAGAGTATTGTCACATCTTTTCCAAATTCGGTACCTCACAATAGTGGTGGCCTATGTTATTATTGTTTATATATACCAAGATTCGAAGACCCTCCTTCTTTCTCTTAACCCCCCATATGTTTTTTTTCTAAACACGTCTCTTCGTGCCTCGACGACGCTCGATTCCGTCGCGATAGCATCTCCCTCTCACTGCCGTCTGCATTTCAAGTGTCTTACTGTGAACCATCTCCCTCATTTTAGACCACCTGAACAGAGGGAAGCGAACAAGAGAGCGGATTGATCGATTTGCAAGAAGAGTGAGAGGGTGATAAATAGAGCAGTCGAAAGAGGGGTTTTCCAAGAAAACTCACTGGAATTGGAATGAACTCGAGTCATCCAGGGATAGACGGCAGCTCCGGAAACAGTCTCCTTGTCACTGTCATCCTTTTTGTCGTCTTTTTCTTCTTTCCATTCTGATGGCTGGCCATAGCAAAGTGACTGAAAAGAATTCCTTTTCAACCAGGAACATGTCCAAACAAGAGCTTTTTATGCCCCGCATGAAAAATCTCTGGTCAGGGGAGACAAATTACAGCGCTTAGTCATTCCCTCCAGTGTTCAAAACCAACTTTTTCTCTTATTTTCATTGTGATCATTGTCACTATGTTACACAAAGAGGGACTCCAATGAGAACCAGTGTTCTATGGGAAGATTGGCTGTGAGAAATGTTTAATCAATACTACTGAAACTAGTTGAGAATGAACTTGGAATTCTTACGCTACTTTGTTGAACAAAGTACTTGCAAATTGAGAAGAAGGTCTGAGCTCAAATGCTTTGCTGATAGAGATAGGGATTACGGTAACCACAGAGACTTTTCGAGCTCATTTTCTTGAACAGAATGAATTGAAACATTGAAATATGGAAGAAACGAGGAGAAAATTGGCGTTGGAACGGGGATGTGGTTCGGGAGGAGTCGCGAGAGCGCCGCTCGTAAATCTGGCCGACGCGCGCTCATTTATCAACTACGTACAGGAGAGCTGAGGGGCATCTGCCTACAGATTGTTGCCATAAAAGAGACCACCCTTGAAGCTGCTAAACTCACATCATTGCTATTTCCAGAAGCAGCCGACACGGCACTGAACTGGGCAGCCGCGGTACCAGGAAAGTACTGCGCAGCATGCTGTTGAGCTGCCTCGTAGTAAAATTGAGGCAAGGAGGCTGCCGTGCCTGCAAAGTCAGTCGGAGAAGTCATCGACGAGGGAGGACTTCTGAAATTTTTTAGATTATTGATTCGGTGGAACAGAGAGAGGTGAGACTCAATAAAAGTGGCAATAGAAATGACTGAAATGAAACTGTTCAGCTTTGATTGAAATGGAAAAAGTAAAAGAAGAAGTTAAAGAGTCTTTGTAAAGATTGGTTGACACGAAGAGACTCTTCTTGAAAGTACTTTTCGCTGTAAACTGGATCAAATAGTCCTTGTAATACCGTAAAACCTCTATTAGAAGCCCCCCCCTCTTCGAAAAATACGCAATTACGTACGCATTTTTTTCAGATGGAAGGCGATAATTTTCAGCTTCACTATTATTTTTCCTAGATAGATATTGATGCTGGCTACCAGGAAAAAATTTAAAAAAAGTTGAAAGTTTTTTTCCTTCAATCCGAAAAAAATGCGTACGTAATTGCGTATTTTTCGAAGAGGGGGGGGGGGGGGCTTCTAATAGAGGTTTTACGGTAATTAAGAGTTTTCTATAAATCAGCAATAAGTGAAACAAGGAAAAAGGTTTGATTGCAGTCTGTAACAACTTCATTGGGAGAGACCTGTTCCCATACAGTGAGAGCAAAAAATTCGGAATCAATTCGAAGTTGGCGCCTAAACGGTATCGTTCGAAAGGTCATCTTGTTGGAACAGATGATCAGAAATAACTCATTGGTCGAAATTGTGACGTCAGAGCCGATCGGCAGTCTAACAAATGGCCACTCATTAAGCGATGGGCGGAGTTGCGGACAGCGCCACCTCGGGCGCTCATTGGCCGAGGGGCGGGCTGTCTTCTTCGGGGCTTCGAAGACGTTCAATGCGTTTCAACTGTTAACTGGTAGGCTGTAGAGTGAATTGAGAGGAACAAAGTTGCTGCTTGAGAGCTGGCTGGCGGTAGAGATGAAAGGCAGCCGCCAGCCGGCCTATCAATTGTCGGCCAGATTCCGAATCTCGCCGAGAGAGGAGCCATCCATCACACGCCATACTCGCACTGCCGCCACGCTCCTCCCGAAATCTACCGTATTCTTTAACTTTTGGACATACGTTTGAATAGAATTGAGTTAATGACAGTGATAGTCAGGCTTGATCAGCTCCGTTTCTATGCGGGACAACAAAAGAGTGGGTACTGTAGTCTTACGGGCTCAATACGGGCAGGAGTGAGACAGAATTCCGGGTTAGGTGTACTACGGTACGTTAAACGCGTTCATACTACGACAGATTACTGCTGAAAACATTCAACACTACACATAAAGAGTTTTCCTTGTAGCATTCAATTATTAACGAAGTGTAGAAAAGAAATAACGGTAAGATACTCAACCGATTCCAGGATATGATTTGTGTTTCATGATTTATCATTAAAGGTTTTTTAAGGCAACTTTTTGTTGTTGCACTTTGCAATCCGTTAAACTGATCTTGCCCAATGACCAAACTAGGACACTGTTCAAAAAGTTAAGAATGTTGCCTAACAAGCTGTGAAGGCATGTTTAAAGTATTAGTAGTTCCGAGCGCTTTTCGAATAAAGTGTCTAAGAAATCAGTCGTATCAAATAAGGCTCCTCGAATAGAGTCTGCAGTTTCGACTAGTCCTCCAGTCCAATTAGTAGATAAAAAAGAAACATTATGAGAGTCGATTGTTGCGATTGCGTGATTTACGACTCCGGCTGACCGTCCGTCTATCTGATAATGCTGATGAGATCTGCCAACGGGAGGAGGTCTGGCGGGAGGTACAAAAGGGCCCAAACTCAGAAAACAGATTCGTTTTGCGCAACTTTTCTGGAACGAACAGCTGTCCGGAGGTGTCAGTCTGAATGGGAAATTTATGCCGGCCAAATGTGTTTGACAGTGAACAATTGATTAGATTCCTACTCCTGTACTGTTTGGAACACCTGAATCTAACTGTAAGGCTACTGTACTATAATAAGTTGTTAGTTGCTGCAACTTATTTTGTAATATTTATAGTTGTGATATTTTGTCACAAATTGTGTTATTAGGTATAATATACAGTTTCAATAATTACTTCTAGAGATATTCCTGCTTGCTGTTTATTGGGTGGTTTATAGAAGTGCCATTAGATTCTTTTTTCATTTCAAACGATCTTTAAGTGTTGGTCAACCTAATGGAGTGCGCATGCGCTATTGTCCAATCGGCGTGCGTCGATTACGGTAATGACACTCTGGGTGTCATTAACAAATTAACGAAGTACTGTCTATCTATTTTCTCCTTTTTACACTCAAATAACCTTTTAGTTATCAAGATTCGGGAGCTTGCGGGAGAAATCTAGACTTTTAAAAGATGCCGGAAACGGTTCGGTTCGAAGAAGAAGTTGACATCAAAGTTAGTACAAGATGTGTTCGTTATGTTAGGCAAACGAATTGACAAGATGCTATCAGTTAGCAGAATGAGGGGATTGACAGATTGGTGATAATTGTTCTGGGTCGGGATATCCTCCCTCTTCGACAGAGCCCCGCCCCGCTAAAGACTCTGCCTCTTCATCGATTGACAACTCCTTTTCAACTTTTTTTTTTCACACTCGAGATATAAAGGATCTTGTCTATAGCGCTTCTCTTCTAGAAAGACCAGTCGCTGACAAACTCTGATGCGCTAGTTTCCAGTGATACCAGCCGATTCTTCCTACAGAAACTCGTTTCGATTCTCCTATTCGAGGCCCTGCTCTTAGAATAAGTGAAAAAGTGAAATAATAAATGTATTTGAGGATTTGAATCAATGTTTGAAACTTCCTGTCGAGCTAGAATATGCGTCCAGGACGCGAATACGGGACATAACTCGAATAGTTTTCGTTACGGTAGTTTTCAATTAACCCACTGGCATATGCGTAGCGTTCAATTTCCCGAGTCATTTCTCTCGACAATGGATACTCCATTTCCTTCTGACAGCACTATTTCCCGACTACCGTAGTTTCTACGAAAAAAGTGAAGGTCGTGTCTGATCAACTGATGGCGCTGTCAGTCGAGCGCTTTCTTTCTGACGAGTTCATTGTTTTTGTTTGAAATGAGCAAGAAGAGGAAAATTGGGAAAAGATACAGTAACCCAGAAACTGACAGATGAGTTCGATTAGTTAGACTGTCGGAAGCGCGTGCGCCTGACAGATGGCCGTAGACGAGTCGCAACATTCAGGTTCAAGTGAGAGAGTACGGTATCAAAGAAAAGGACGATCATTGATTAGGACGACATGTGGTCGGAGAAAGAAGGACAGGGAGGAGCCAAGATGATCGGAACTCTTTGACTCACTTCTAGAAAAAACTATGAAGGACTGTTCAATCAAGACTCTCCAAATATAGTTGCTCAATTAAAAAGTAATGAGCGACCAATTTCGTCTGCGAACAGCTCTGATTCTCATAATAATAGCTAATCGAATTTGTGACAAAAAGAATGTGCAATCAGATGAGACGACAAAATGACAAAACGACATGCGAAAAGGGACAAACTATGAAGAATGAGTTATTCCGGAGGGAGCTGCAAGGGCCTTTTGGAATAAGCGAAGTGGAGGGTAATCTATTACTGGGAGGACTGCTTCATGTCGAGATTAGCATTACAAAGGACAGCCGCCGTCGAGAGAATGACGGCCGGTCACCTACTGTCCGGACAGCTTGTGTTAAACATAACACTTCTTCTCGACAGACGACATTCTTTGTAAGGTTGAAAACCCAGTTTGTCCTCTCTTCGAATCGGACAAGCTGAAGATTTCAAGCAGTCAGAGAGTGTTGAAGCTGAACATTTTGACGCTAGGATTAGATAGAGGACAACATTATTAGGAGAAGGAAAGGCAGCTAGAGCAAATCACGCATTTCTATGGATCCTCTTCTTTACAACAGTAGTAAAAAAAAGCGTCTGTACGATTGACTCAATGTTTGCTCGTCACTCCCGAAATCGCCCCATGACAGCCTCTGATCAGAAGAATATTGGACAGCGAGGGAGCTATAAAAGACTCGGACGAACCGTCTCCATATCGCAAAATGTACGCTCTTTTCCTCGTCATTCTTCTCGTGTCCGATATTTGGTACAGTCCCTTTCAAGCAACAAATCTCTCTCAGGCATGTTCTTCTGTGAACACTGTAGATCCTCTCGAGACAACTAATCACACTTCTATGCGGAAACGTCGTGCTGTGGACGAAGTGACCGTGACTTTGGTCACAAACAAGAAGTTTGACAAAAAGACGACTGAAAAGCATCAGAAGAGGGTTAGACAGATTGTGAGGCTGTTTTTTGTTTGTTTGACATTTCCATTGTTCAGATGGACGAGGCTCCAAGAGAAAGAGGGTTTCTTCATCGACTACGATGAGATTCGAGAGACGATCAAAAACGAAGGAGGAAAGTTCGCGATCGAATACAGGCGAGCTTACTTCCTTTTCTTCCTAAGAACCATTTCAGAACGGAAGAAGAATGCGAACAGGTAAAGAGTTTCGTCCAAGGAGCCAAGGCTATGAGCCGAGAAATCGCCTACGTATTGTTGAACTGTGGTTCTGAACCTCTTCAAATTCTGTAAGTTTTATGAATAAAAAGGCATAAAAAATAACCAACGACAAAATCAACAAATCCTATGTAACCCGTAGTGGTTAGTTTTTGAGCACGTTGAGGAAAGCTTCTTTTGGAATCTGTACATTTCCCAGAGTCTTCATCCGTTCCTTTCCTTTCGACTGATGACTCAATTTTTTATTTAGTCGCTCCATTCCACCTTTGCCGAAATTGCCCTTGAGGAGCTGGGTAAAATCCCTTTTCATCGGCTGAATGGTCACTTGTGAAAGTGCTTTGGTCGAGCTTCCAACGCATGCTGGAACATTAACTTTTTAGCTAAAAACGCAAGTGTTCTTGCCTTTGATGTTAACTTCGAATTGTTGTCTCGGAATTTCTCTCTTCAGTCGATGAACTAATGTCTTCGCTCGATCTCTGGCCATTGCAGCTGGAACAATCTGCGAGAATTCCGGTACTTCTTTGCCGTTGATGGTAAGTGCTAGTTTAATCAGCTTTGTTTCGTTATATCCGTCATGTTCGTAGTCGAAAGAGGCGTAGCCTGACGTCAATCTTTTCAGACGTTCGAAAAAGTCGACCACTACTGCCAAAAGACAATAATATAGGAGAACAAACAAACCTTCGGCTAATGGTAGTCTCCATATGATTATCAGCCGATCTTCGTCGATTGAACTGATTTCGCCTCTTTCGCCACGACTCTCACTGCAGAGCCCGTTCACAAGACCCATCTGCTCCGCTGGAACAATCATTCGAACCTGCAAATAAGCTTTAAAACAATAAACTGAAGATGTTTTACCTTGACCATCGGCTCAAGAAACCTGTCGATATCGCTTTCTTCGGGGAACTTGCTGGCATCCAAAATCTTGATCTCTCCCTTTCCATCAAATCGCCTTTTCCGTATTCCCTCGTTGTCTTTGACGATAGCTCGATATTCGACAGATGGCTGTGTGAGAATGACGCTGGTCCCGTATTCTTGGTCAAGACGGGCCCCGAAGACTTCCATATGGAGAACGCCGAGAAAACCGACTTTCCATCCGAGACCAAGAGCTGGAGATGAATCGGGAGTGATTGTGACGGAGGGATCGTTCAGACTCAGACGCTCGACTGCCTGAGTACTCATTGAAGAAAAAGAAAAAAAATAAATGCTACCTGTTTCAAAACTTCGTAATCACTCGTCTCTACGGGAAACAGGCCAGCATAGAGTGTCGGTTTGATCGGCTTGAAACCAGGAAACGGTTCTACCGATTCTAGGATGCTGGGTTCGAATAGGGTCTCGCCCACGGCAGATTCCTGAACGTTCATTTCATCACAGCTGAACGAATGACTTACTTTAACGGTTTTCATATTGCAAATGATATAGCCGACTTGCCCAGCGTGGAGTTCCGCACACGGCGACATATCCGGCTGCATTATTCCTACCTAAATGAGTGAAAATGTGAAAAAATAGTAAAGTACCTCGGATACATCGTATTCTCGTTGATTATGGTAGCTTCGAACTTTCTGGCCTTTTTTCACGGACCCTTCTTTGACGAGAACAAAGGCTATGGCACCTCGGAAATGGTCGAACGACGAATCGAAAATCAGACCTCTGAAATGGATTTTTAGCCCAAAACAAACTTTTGAAGTACCTGAATGGGGCATCTCTTTTAGCTGTTGGAGCTGGTATTCTTTGGACTATTTCGTCAAAGATTTTATCCACGTTTATACCGGATTTAGCCGATATTTTCAGACTTTCTTTTGGTTCAAATTCAAACAGGTTTTTTAGCTGCGTTTCGACCTAAATTCTTTCTAACAATAAGCTTTTATTGAAAAGAGCGTACTTTGGGGATATTTGCCCCGCTGAGATCGATTTTATTGATAATGGGTAGCATGGTGACATTTCGCTCGAAGGCTAGCCAAAAATTAGCGATTGTCTGAATTTTTTCTGAATTTTACACAGAAAGACTCTACCTGTGCTTGAACTCCCTGATTTGCTGCTATAAGCAGAAGAATTCCATCGCAAACGGTCAATGATCGAGATACTTCAGCTGAGAAGTCAGCATGACCAGGAGTATCAATCAAGTTCAGTAAATATCCCTAGAAATAGAATAAAACAGGACTAAAAAAAACTTACTTTGTAGGGTAAGGCAACAGTTTGTGCTTTTACGGTAATTCCGCGCTCTCGTTCCACTTGTAACTTGTCCAACATTTGATGTTCTCGTTCTCCTGGTTTCACAACACCAGCCATCTCCAACAGTCTATCGGCCAGCGTGCTTTTCCCGTGGTCTACATGAGCTACAATGCTGAAAATTGAAAAATTGCCCGAAATATATTTTTTACCTGAAATTTCTGATTTTGTTCGGCGGAAATTGGGTGAGGTCGATAAGACGAGTTGGATCGTCACTTTTCAGTGAATAGCATATCCTTTGGTGACCGTGCTTGTAAATGTGGAAAAGTTTCGCTAAAAGTTTTGAGCTGGACATTCTACTGCTTCCGGTGCATTTCTTAAAACAGAGATGGTTATTCTGAGAATGCTTTAAAAAAAGGGAGAAAGAATACAGACATAGGAAGGATGTGCGCTTGGACCGGCTGGGAAAAATTGCCTTGAAAATTGAAAAAAGAATAGTACAGAAAAAAGTTAGACAAAAAAAAGATGAATCCGCAAAGAAAATTGAAATTTCGTACGAAAAACACGAATTTTGTCGATTTTTTCGCGAATTTCGTCATATTTTTCGGGTTTCTTTACCGTTTTTCCCTTTTTTCTGAACTTTTTTCTTTTTTTGCTGAAACGTTCACAATGACTGGGGAAACACAAAAAAAAACAGAAAAAAGTGTGCTGAATTTCTTTTGCCCGCCGCACTGAAGGCAATTTTTTTCTCAGCCGGTCCAAGCGCACATGTCTAGGATGAAGTACGCAAGTGCGAAAAATAGCTTCTGCTCACAGTAGATGTCGAAACTTCTACTAAAAAGGATTCTCAATTACGGCAATCCTCGAAAGAAAAATTTCAGCTCCTAATCAACTACAAAAAAACTTTTTTGAGCAACGAAAGTCACTTGACAATATGCGCTTTTGGTGGCTGTCGGTAGTTGGCTGGCTAGCAGCTCTTTTCCTCTGGTTCAATGAGCTAGTTGTGCTTGTTCTGGCTCGAACCGAGACGTCTTACGCCGACTGGAAGCTGCTCTCGCTTATCTTTATTTGGCTCATTATCGTCTTCACATTCTTCCATGCCGTCTTCACACCTCCAGCCAGCATACAAAAACGTTTCCTTCGCTCTGAGACGACGGAACAGGAGAAAGGACATGTCAGTCAGGTCAAATATTGCGAAAAGTGCGATATTCTGAAGCCTGAGAGGACTCATCATTGTCGCGTTTGTCAGAGATGCACTCCTCGTATGGACCATCACTGCCCAATTCTTCAAATGTGCGTCCATCATCACAATCACAAGTTCTATATTCTATACCTCATCTGGCCAGGAACACTTGGTCTCTACGCGGTTTATCTTTGCTTTCCCTGCTTTTATCGAGCCATTTATCGCTATTGGACTATAGGAGAAGACGTATCCTTTGAGGGACAATTTGTTGTCAGTGCCGTGGTCAACGCGCTGGTAGGTTCACAATAACTCTAAACTGCAAAAAAACACAGACAATCGTAGCCTCGGTTATTTATCTGCTGAGGACTCAAGTGCCTAACATGATGCGCAACAGGACAATCATTGAAGAGTCGAATGTCGAAGGCGCCACTGAAATAGAAGAGCTTGCCGACTACACGATAAATGAAGACTGGAAGGAAAATGTCAACTCTGTAATGGGACCAATGTGGAGTTGGCTGATTCCCGTGGGTAGCGTAATTGGTGATGGCTTTCACTACAACTACAAACTCAGAAAAGCTAGTGAGATGCGCTAGAATGCAAAAACAGCAGTATTTCATCAGTAAAATAAAACGTTCGTTGAATCGCACTGCGCGTTATTTGTGTACACACCAGGGTTGCAAGGACGTCCGCGTTTCCGCGGAGAAAATATTTCCGCACATCTCTGTATTGTACTCTTAAAGGGACAGTCCAATTGTGTGTGAACGTGTGATCAGGGGAAATCAGGCAACTGCGTGGCGGGACCCACGGCAAATTTCATTTTTGCGTTTTTCTCGTTCTACGCTCATTTTTTCGATTTCTACCTGTTTCTAATCGATTTCTCGTCAAAAATTACTCCTAAAATGAGTAGTGGGACGCTAAAATTGGTGTATTTGACAACCTTTGATTTCGCTGAGTTATGGCTTCGCATATATTCACTGTATACGTTGTTGAAACGCCGTGACGGCTATAATGAGACTGTCCCTTTAAAAAAAATGGCAAAAATAAGGCAGATGACCTGCCAAAACATTGATTCCTTCAAAGGGTCTCGTAGCGTATCGGCTGCACTCCGTTTACGAAACGTAAATAAGCCAGACAGTTATTGCAAGTTTCTGTTCTTCATTTTCTTTTTTCCCTACACGGCGCGTCTACTTCTTATGTCCCCTCTGGCTCCGCCCCAAATTGTGTGCAGTATAAAAATTTGAATCTATATATTTCGACCGGGTTTGCTAAAAGTATATATATATATGTTGCAGTTCAAATTGATTTTCAGTTCAAATTGAAATTATCTAGTTCAAATTGATTATTCAATTTGAACTAGTGTAAATTGATTTCAACTAGTTGAAATTGATTTTTATTTCGTTCTCATTTTTTCTGTGCTATTTTATTCATTTTTTACAATATTTTTTGTAAATTTTTATTTTTTTTTTCTAAAATCTCGAGCATTTTGACTCCAAAACGACCTCTGACAGAATCTTACGCGTTTTGCTTGAAGGAGAAATTTTATTGAAAACAACAAAAAACATCAACAACGATAAGCAGCAACAAAACGAAGATTGTTTCTTTGGCAGGAGCATTTCTTCGTGTCGCATAATGTAGAACAGGAATAGCGTGTTACTCCTTGGCTACCAGTAATTGAAACTTCGGCTTCAGTTGGTTTCTTGAAAACCAATTGGGCAGAATTCCGTTCTCCGTACCAATCCTAGACAATACTTTGTACAAAAATTTCGTAGAGACTAACCCATAAAAACAATCCTTCTCATCAGAACAGGACTCGGATCAGACGAAACATTGGAGCGTCCATAAAATTTCTCCTTCAAACAAAACGCGTAAGATTCCGTCAGAGGTCGTTTTGGAGTCAAAATGCTCGAGATTTTAGAAGAAAAAAAATAAAAATTTACAAAAAATATTGTAAAAAATGAATAAAAAGGCACAGAAAAAATGAGAAAGAAATAAAAATCAATTTCAACTAGTTGAAATCAATTTACACTAGTTCAAATTGAATAATCAATTTGAACTGAAAATCAATTGAAATTGACCAGCCGTTGATATTGACCGGAAATTTCACTTTTTCTATTTTTATCGATCTTTTCTCATTTTATTTTCTTTTATTATTGTAGAATATCCTATTTGGAACGTTTTGATACCAAAACGACCGAAAAAATACACTTGAAAACAATTTCACAAGCCATGTTTGGTTGTTTTTGGCTTAGCTAAGCTTTTAGCCCATATAAACGGCTGATTTTGGTCTTAAAAGATGAGGAATGAATCAATCTATCTATTTTGGTAGAAAAAATGCAAAATAAATAAAAAACCCAAAATAATGAATTTCCGGTCAATTTCAATTGCAACATATATATCCTTGCTCTTCAAATTTTTATGCTTCTTTACATTTTACTTTTCAAGAGATGACGGACATAAGCATCCTCACCTCGAATAGAACCTTCTCGCGCCAGCAGTTTGACGGCGTCAGTGTCGTCAGCAGCCTTCTATGGCTGCAAGAAGAATGTCAGGAGAGAATGATGACTGATGCGGTGAAATGGTACGTTTACTTCTTGTTCTTCACATCCATTTTAGGACAGCAGAAGTACTGCAATTCGTTCCGGAGCAGTGGATCAGCGACTTCGAGAAAGAGGAAAACCCATCCTCTTCAAAGGTCCACTGTTTTCCAATTTTGGCACAAACCTCTTCAGGAAAAACCGCGAATTACTCTAGCAAACAGAAGTGTCACGCTGGCAAGAAGCTTGTGCTACACGAAAGAATTCGCTCGTGCGTGCTACTATTTGAGTAAAGTGAAGAATGACAATCCCGTCAACAAGTTTCTCTACTATTGGAGCCGTTACTTGGTAAATTTCATCAGTTTCTCACAAAAATGTTTACGTAGATGTGCGAGAAAATCAAGCTAGAAAACGAGGCCGAAGCGATTGATCACAAAATAACAAGCAATGGCTTCGAAAACAAAGACGATCACGATCTGGCCGAGTTGCTCAGAGACATGTCTAACGAAAATCTCGAAGAATTTGATGCCTTCTTATACTATTTGTAAGTTACCATGTTCTGTTAGTTTTGATTTTTGCTAGATTGGCCAAAATCGAACGATCCATCGGAAGCAATGCCGGAGCTTTCGCCAGCATGAAAAAGGCCATCTCACTGGAGCCCCGACTCTGGCCAGCCTGGGATGAGATTGTCGAGCTGATTCCGACTCCAAATGATGTCCACGCCATATATTGTTTCGAGAAGCAAGGATGCTCAAGCTGGATGTCAGACTGGTTCGCCTCGCTAGCTCTCAGACACTTCAATTACGACAGGTTAGCCTTACTTTCCGTTTTGAATCGTATTTAATTACAGACAGGCTGCCGAGAAAATGGAACAGTTACTGACCAGAGGGTTCCCAAATGTGCCGACACTTCTTTCCCATCGTGCAGCAATGGCCGATCGTATGCTAGAACATACAAACGCAATCGACCTTTTCATGAAACTGCGAGAAATGGATCCGCTGAGAATCGAGGATATGCATCTTTACTGTGATTCGCTCTTTTGTATGGTTCGTTTTTATTAGTTTTCTGTCACTAATGCCAAAAGTTCAGTCAGAGAGGACGGAGCTAACTTCTTTGACCCACTCTTTCTACAAGACGCACAAATTCTATTGGGAGACTGCATACATTGTCGGTTAGTACCTGTTCTTTCACCTATTTAGTAATACATTCCAGGAAATTATTATACGATCAGAGGAGAGCACGAACAGGCTATTCGATTTTTCCAACGAGCTCTTCGTCTCAATCCGAAACAGGCCAGTATTTGGGTAGTCATCGGCCATGAATTCGTCGAGCTCAAAAACAACTCGGCAGCCTGTTTGGCGTACAGAAGAGCCATTGAAATCGATCCTCGGGAATATCGCGCATGGTACGGTCTAGGACAACTCTACGATATTTTAAAAATGAACGTCTATGCTCTCTACTACTACCAAGAGGCTCACAAGTGCAGGTATGTTTTTCCTTTTCTTGTTTTCACGAATTGTTTGAGACCGAATGATTCGCGTATCCTCGTAGCTCTTGGTCTGATCTATAGCAAAATGGAGCGTTCCCGTGATGCTCTGAAATGTTTCACTGCAGCTCATAAAAACGGCGACGTCGAAGGAACAGCTCTTTGGCACTTGGCCAAAATCTTTGAACGAGAAGACATGATGGACAAGGCTGCGCGGACTTACGAAGAATATCTCAACGCGCTAGATTCTATGGAGGTCAATTTTTATTTGTTTCGCTAGATAATGTTGGTTCAGATGGTCAATGACAATGTACCCTACATCATTCAATTCCTCGCGAAACATTATTTCGGAAAAGGCGAATGGGACAAATCAAAAAAGTTTGCCGAACGGTGTCTTCTTTGCGATAGTGTAAGATTTCTCGCTTATTTGACAAAATATTACCCTAGATTGCGGAAGAAGGTCGAAAAATTCTGCGCGACATTGCGACACAAGAAGAAGAAGAATTTGTCAATGTCCCAACCACAGCAGCAGACGTCTCGGCGGACATGCAGATCTCTGACGGCGAAGAAAACGTCTCTTACGATTGATATGGGTATTCTACGTGTCTTTTATCAAATTCTCACTTTTATTTTAGTAAATTTTACTTTTATAACCTACACAAGACATTCTGACGTGGAATTGACGAATGTGTTAAGATTACAGGACTTGCTTGTTGTTTCCAAATCACCAATCCAAAAACTCCGGATTCGACTAGTAACCGTCGAATATAGGGTGTAACCAAGATGACAGACGAGCATTGAGAACTCGTCATCAGTTCCGTCCAGCAGAACCTGAATCGAATTATATTATCGATGAGTCAACTTACCAGAATTCTGTGAGAAAGACGAGCATTTCTTTGTCGTTTTTGACCGTTGCCCAGAGGAGAACCGAACTCTTAACTCCTTCGACCAAAAGAGGAACAGACGCCAGCATGGAACATCCAAATAACTTATTCTCTAATTCGTAATGTTGCTAAAGAGTTTACAAGAAGAAGAGAAATCACCTGAATGTTCGACTTTGAGGAGAATAGCATTCCCAGGGCGTAGAAAACTAGACAAATGAGACAGGAGCTGACACAAACAGACGTCGACAGAATCGCATCAAGCTTAAAAGATAGGAGTTTGGTTCTTCGAAACTCCAACATAAAAGTAGCGATTTGCTAATGTCTGCATGATCCCTGTTGACAGAATCGACCATTCCATCTCTACATTTTCCAAATGGAATAAATTCGAAGTCAAGAAAAGATCCTGGGAACATGTTAATGATCAGGTGATCTCCGACTGAGATTCTTTTAGACGACTCACGTTCCCAGTCCGTTCTTTCCTGAGAAGGCAATCAAGGTTGCGGGAATAGCAAACTTGTATCAGGGATCAACAAATCGTCTTATAGTTAGTCGGAACAGGTGAATGTTTTCTACTCGCACATTCTGAGAGGACGCAAAAGAATGATCTTTTGCGCTGAAATTGTTAGAAGAACATAAGGAGATGACTAGCAGACCAAACTAACACTTTTTGTAGTTTACTTCTCCAACTTTCAAGAGAATCATCCATAAGAATGTTAGAGATTCACTTTTTGTTAGTTTTTTGTCCCATAAAGGGATCTCCTCCTCGGTCAATGGATCCATCCGTTCCAGTCGCTCGTCACCCGATCCGTGTCTTTGAGCTGCCTAATCCCACAGTGAGTGACCCACTTCGAGTTCGTAGTTTCGTCCATTCTCCCCTCGAAAATGTTCATTTTGCTTCTTCTGCTTCCCATATCCGCCTTTTCTTTTCTCTTCCCGACCGGAAACAGCTGTGGATGTTCTCCCTGTGCAACACAGTCAGTTTGTCCAACAGTACCAGTCTGTCCAGCTGTTCCATCGTGCCCTCAGACAGTAGTAAGTTCATAGACCTTTCGATCGAAGAAAAACAGGCTCCGGCATCTTGTTGTCCCACTTGTTCGTGTCGGAAGAGACAGAAGAGAGATACGGGTCCACTGAGTAACGGAACTTTCATTGTCAGTCAGGATGTCCCAGCCTTCGAACCGCAGGTAGTAATAGATGCATTTTGTTCGGAAAAAATGTTTTCCAGGGAACTATTCGGCTGAAGAGAGATGTGCTAGATGAAGTGGTCAAGGTCAATGCGAAATGTAACAGCGAGCAGTTGAGAGAGATTATCATTCAGGTCTGTACGAAGATCTCAATGAATCTTATACTTAGATTTTAGAACATGGATCGCGTGACGTCTGTGACCAAGAAGAGAATTCAAGCCGAAGCAGAGTCGAAAATGGAAGGTCGTTATAATGTCATCTGTGCTCGGGGCGACTTCTCCTACATTACCAACACTGAGAAATTCTGTCAAGAGACTGTGGGCGATGTGACTTGTTACGTCTTCAAGCAATTGAGCGACGTTGTACGAGCTAGATTGAAGTAACATTATCAAATATATTTTCTTTGGAGGAATTGACATTACCGTAATCCGTCTCTCTGGAAGATTTGCTTCGTTGCACTTCCTTCAGTTTGTTTGACTGACTTCTGCCGAGACAATCTTCTCGGTTAAGATACTTCTCGGATGTCGCCTCGCTCTTATGAACATTGCTATCCTCTTTATTACTTTGTTGGCTTTCTATCTCTCTTTAGGTTTATTGTAACCAAAAAGAATCAAAACCAGTCTCCGTCTTCTTTGTCGTCTCTAGATATGGTCAGTTCGCCCAGCCAGTTGGAATTTGAATAGGACTCTATCATACCGTCATTCTTTCGATCAGTTCTGAAAGTTCGGAATACTGTGGCGAGTAGCAGCAACTTTCTGTTTCTTTGAACTAGAACTTGACCTAGTGGAAAAGAAGTAGAACGTCCAAAAGAGGAGGAGGAAGATAGACACGACCAGACAAAAGAGAAATACTTGGAGAAGAGACGAGAAAAAGATCAAAAGACGCTAAATCATTAGTGTTGTATCGTTATACATTTCATATTTCCCGCCAATCATTATGGTCCCGTCGCGATTGTACAGTAACCCAATTGCTCTACGCGCCGTCTTTGAATGTCCCCAGTTCTTGAGTTCTGTTCTTGGTTACCACACTGAGTGGTCGTTGTTAAATTTCTCTTATTTCATAATAAACTTGAATATAGAACCAAGCTTACGTGTTCACCACAAATTGCGTTAGTCTGAAAGTCTCAGACATAACATTGGCGATCAGATTCGAGTTCACTCGAGAAAAACCTGGAAACAACAGCTGAAAAGCTCTTGTTGTCACATCTTTTTGGTCTACAGCTTTTTGTAGAGCCACTTCGAAGTCCTCAGGACAAATTGTTGCCGGAAAGGCCTCGATTTTCGACTAAAGTGCCTCTCAGGGGTAATATGTCGATTATCTGCGGAGAAGAGTGAAACTTTCTCAAAAAAGGCAGATTTACAACATCGCGGCAAGTTTGCCAGGTAACAAAGCGATTTGAGTCCTGTTGACCTGAAAAATAGTTGAACCAAAAGAGGAGGAGGGTGGTGAACCCGTCACACAGGCCCAGTTGACAAAGTCATGGATGTGATGGCCGAAATGATGCAACAGAACAGGGATTTGATCCAAAAGTTGGCAAATCGAGAACAAGGAGGAAAAAGTGATGTTCCAGGAAGCAATGTACAGTCAATAAGCTCGAGAAGCATTGTATCGCTGATAAGTGAGTTGAGTAAGCGAATAGCAACATTTTCGTTTGTTCCGGAGACAAATTACACGTTTGCAGACTGGTATGCTCGTCATGAAAGCATTTTCATGGAAGACGGAGCAAGTCTCGATGACAAAACACGGCTACGACTTCTAACCGAACGGTTTGACAAAGAATGCTATCGTAGATTTGTCAATCACATCTTACCGAAGACATTCGTCGACCTGAAGTTCACAGAAAGTGGGACGATTCTGAAGGGTCTTTTCGACATTCCCGAGTCGATTGTCACTCGACAATACATGTGCTGGACCGAAGCCCTTGACAAGGCTCCAGGTGAAGATGACCAGGCTTACGGGGATCGTATCAACGAAAAATTCCATAAGAACATGGAAAAGATCACGATCGAAGGTCAAAAAGTCTTAAGATTTATGATTGGACTGAAAGGAGCTGAAGATGCTCAGTATCTACCGGTGTTGTTGTCACTTGCAGACAAAAAGGTTGCTGAAAAACAGGAAGTGACATTGCTGGAAATCATTGGTGAGCTAAAGAGGCTCAGATCGTACCAAAAGGATGGGGATCTCATTTCTGGAAGAGGAATGAATGATGTTTCGACATAGGTGAACAAGGTTTTGGGTAAAAAGTCTTACCAAGCCAAAAGCTGTTGGATCTGCGGCAAAGAAGGTCATTTTGCCAGGGAATGCAGGAGGAATAGCGAGGAATCCTGTCAGAATTGTGGAAAACCGGCCACAGTGCCGAGGATTGTTACAAGAAGAAGTTCTCGCGAGACGAGGAAGAAAAGGTCAAATAAGTACGATCGTTGACGAGTCTGAAATGATCGTCGGAATGAAAGAGATGAGCCACGTAGACGCAGGTCGTCGATACAGAGATGTGATGATAAATGGCAAAGAAATAGCCTTCCAAGTCGACACGGGAGCGGATGTGACGCTCGTAACGGAAGAAACCTGGAAAAAGATTGGTTTTCCTGAAATAAAATCACATGGGATGCAGCTGGAGACTGCAAATGGATCCACTTTGCCAGTGAAAGGCATGATTCGATGTAAGTTCGAAATCTGTGGTGAAAAAGGCGTAGGTGATGCCTGTTGTGTCAAACGGTAAGCTAGACTTACTGGGTTTGGAATGGCTGCAGCAGTCCTCGAAAGTGAGAGAAGGACTTGACAAGATGAGCTTCGTCGGATATGTGTCAAAATCCACGAACAAAGGCTCCGAAAATGGTGGATTCCTGTCGAAAAAGGTTAGAGAGCCCGGTTTGGGACTCGAGTCGAAGGAAAAGACCAAAAATTTACGTCGAAAAAAGACGAAAATCGATGCTTCCAAGGTGCTATTCGAAGATTGCCCGTCACGGCAAGTCAACTGCGTGAGGCAACGCAAAAAGATCGAATTCTGCACGGGATTTTCCAAAGGACCAAGGAAAACAATTGGCCACAAGTTTCTGAAAGGCATAGAAGTTTTAAAAAAACTTACTTCGATAGAAAATCCGAAATTTCTGCCTGATGCTTGGGAAACGACTCATCATTCCTGAAAAGTTGAGAGCAAACACTCTGCAAGAATTTTGTCATCTCGGAATCGTTCGGCTAAAACAAATGGCTAAAAATGCATTTTTCTGGCCCGGAATGAACAAAGACATCGAAATTTTCGCTAGAAATCTCGTAAATTGTCAAAAGAAGGCGAAGACTGCATCGACAGTCAAAATCGAGAACGATTTGAAGGAGCAAACGCTGAAAAGGGAGGAGAAGCCTGCCCAAGCTCCAAGTAACGTGTTAAATACGACTAGCAATCAAATTCAACGACAAATTGACTACAACAAGGGTTGTCATCGAAAAGTCAAGGAAACCCAGAGTTTCCGAGTCAATCAGATCCATTTGAGGTCTTTTGTGACGCAACGAAAGGAAAATGAATCTCAAAGAACGAGATTTCCTAGGTTCAACGTCATGTTGTCGAAGTCTGCGCCGATGTCGAAGCCGATGCCGAGGTCGACTACTGCTGCTGCTCTGACCACTACTCGAGAGGGATCTTCCGCGCTCAGATGCCCGACAACGATGCCTTCTCATGTTCCACCAGCCGCACTACGACATCAAAGGACTCCGGGACAAGCCGACAAGCTGTTCAAGGCACAAGCCGATAAGACGTCCAAGGGACAACTTCTGACCACGCAAGGCGAAGAGACAGCAACACCGCGACGCCAGTCACCTACAAGACGCCAGTTCAACCGTCACCGTCAAGCTCCACGACAAGCCGATCCTTTTTGAGGTGACTCGTCCAATCTGTCCTTTCTTTTTCCCCACTCATTCTCTTAAAGAGGGGAGGTGTTGTATCGTCATACATTTCATATTTCCCGCCAATCATTATGGTCCCGTCGCGATTGTACAGTAACCCAATTGTTCTATTGCGCCGTCTTTGAATATCCCCAGTTCTTGAGTTCTGTTCTTGGTTACCACACTGAGTGGTCGTTGTTAAATTTCTCTTATTTCATAATAAACTTGAATATAGAACCAAGCTTACGTGTTCACCACAAATTGCGTTAGTCTGAAAGTCTCAGACATAACAATTAGTATTCAGCAAAGATTTCACCTTCTCCTTCCACCACATCGCTCTCCAGTTACCGTACAATCTAAATAATATTCAATTTCTCCAATTAATCGAGCTGTGGCTCAATGCGACCAGTTCAGGCATCTGTCTGCTCTTTTACACCATTGTAGTCTTTGTTCTTTACTTTTAACGGATGCCTTACAGATCTACGTACATCTTCAGAATCTGGTTAGAAATGTAATGAGTCAAAGAAAGAGGCTGAAAAGAATGAGAGAGTACCGGTATGGAACAGACAGATCAAAACTTGGTAGCCCTTAAGTGACAGAGCGAAGGCATGAATTTCAACTTTAGCTCTGGAAGGGCGTTCCCAACCTTGTTTTTAATTTATCTGTGTCTGTCTGAAGCTTTTGACAATTATAAAGAGCTGCTTACTGTTCGGAGTTAGTTGTAACAAGTTCAGATAAATCAGTTTGTGAGATTATGCAAGTGTGAGGACTTTGCTTCTACCTTTGGAGGTACCAAATAGAAAGGTTGGCAAGTGGTTCAGGCCGAAAATACGAAGGTGGAGGGGAATTCGTAGCTAACTTTAGCCCTGATAGAGACAGTGCAATCCTTGTATTTAATTTCAGGCAACTCCAGTGCCAATGCATCTATCTCATCTATCTGGCTTCTAACAAAGAAGTTCGTTCTATTCTGCAGCTGATTGATACAATAGCTTTTACGAAAGTGTGAACAACTTTTCAGGTTAAACGTGCCCTTCGAGAGAGAATGCTGAAGCTGCTCTCGATCGAGGACGATCACAGTGACTACGATCTCTCACAACAGCACTTCAAGGGCCTGATCAACTCTTTTTCGTCTCTTTTGCAATCAATCGATGTATTTTACGAGCGGCCTCGATAATGTACAGTCATAAATCAGCGCACGACGCTCATTCGCAACATTAGCAGAGGTAGCAGCCTGATCGAAGGAGACGCAGACACTCACGCTCCGAGGCTGTTGGCGCTGCTGTCCAAAACTTTGGTCTGTCTCCATTTTCATCGATCTTACAGACATTTCTGAATAGAAGTTTGGTTGCCTTAGATGTTGAAACGAGTTCCTTCCAAAAAAGGAAAGAAGGCTGAAAAAGGGACAAGAGTATCCTGAGCCGTTCTGCCTGTAACAACGAGCTTATGCCAAACAAAAGGGATAATCTCGCGGTCACAGGTCGAACACTTTCGGATTTGAGAGGAGGGAAGAAACAGAGCGGTCAATTAGAGAACTCACCGATGCTTGGCAGGCTGGCGCGAACAGTTGTCCCGAGTCCCAACCCCAGTCCAGAGGTAAACATGTTGTGGGCTCTTATAGGGCAAAAGTGAGAGGAAGAAGACCACCTCTATCGGAGTGTTCGAGTCTCATCACACGAGGTACAGGCTCCGCCCCACGACAGCGGCAGGGTCACACCGTACGTGTCTTGTTGGGGGACAAGACATGCGTATTTGCATCCATAATGTGATTCAGATACACGGGAGAAAACACATTGCCGACAATCAGTCTTTACAGGGTTGAAAAGAAGGCCTATGACGAATGGAGCGGCAAGAATGAATCGGTCAGTCGACATGCATAACGAAGAAAACGTACGAGCATCATGAACTGGACAAGAACAACAAGCTTTCTCAACAAGAACGTCACTTTAAGTAGAGTTCTATATATTCTGGTTCATTTTCGATGAGCGTTTCGAAACTGATTGAGGAAAGTTGCACTAAACAACATATATGGGAAATGCCAAAAAATATGTTAGTGGTCAATTGTGGACGTAGTGGTGCTAGCTTAATCCGCAAGGGACTGACTCTGTTATCAAGGAGGTGATAAGAGAGTGGAAAGGGATGGTCACGGAAGCGAATGCAGCCATAAAAAGGGGGAAAGAGTGCAAGTTGCAGACTGGACTAAAATTAGTGTCGTTAGGGCTGAGAGTCTCATAATCTCGAACAGAAATGGACGCTTGTGCGCTCTCTCACAAGACCCACGTTTTTATGACTCTGCCGCGCGTTCTGATACCGACAACAAAGATTGATCGACCAGAAAAAAAAGGGAAAGAGTTTGACCCACCTGATCGTATTTCACATAAACTATTTCTTCCCCTACGGCAGAAACAAATGACCCAGCGATTAGTCACTTGCTAATGGTCCCTCGTGGTTGTAAGCCCTATAAATATTTGGATCTGCGCAAATTCTGGGAGTAACAACAGGCGCTTTTTGTTGGATACAGAGAGAGAGAGAGAGAGACAACTGTCGGGCTGAAAGGAGCCGGCTCGAGTGAGCGGATTGTAAGCTGACCATCCTTTGGCCATAAATCTCGTGGCAACCGGCCGTGCTCATCTGTCAGCGGCCAGTCAGCAGATACAACTCCTCTGAGACCACAAAACGGCCGTTTAGACAATTTCGAGGGATCGAGGGTGTGAAGATGGATGCTCATGAACATGGTCGAACGGTTTGTAAAGTGACCTTTTTTGTAATACTTTTGGAATTGTGGACTTTGTGAAAGAGACCATCATTTGATTGTTGTCAGTGTGCTCGACAGAAAACTATACTTGGCTTGTAACTCTTCTATTTCAAGAGTAACTGACAAAGTTTTATACTCAAACATCAACTATTACATGTGGAAGGAATAAACGCCCCCCCCCCCTTGCTAAAATTTTTGTTTTTAATCCAAATGCCACCAATATTTGGCTGGAAGGATGCAGTATAGGGCCCAACTTCCCCACAAAATTTCAACCAATTTGCATTTTCTATGGCGGAGCTAGGTCGATTTTATCACTTTTTGGGGTCCGACCTCGCGGCACTGACGGACCCATAACTTTTTTTTAGGTAACGTATCGGCGTATGGTTTTTGGACAAGTGAAAAAAAGTTTAGGAGCGAGTGTTTGAGAAAACTGTTCGCTGGCTTGGGCTGATATTATGCAGGGATATAGCCTTATAAGTGATGCATGCCATAGGCTATAGAACACGCCGATACGTTTACCTCAAAAAAAAGTTATGGGTCCGACAGTGACGCGAGGTCGGATCCCAAAAAGTGGTAAAATCGACCTAGCTCCGTCATTGAAAACGCAAATTGTCTGAAATTTTGTGGGGAAGTTGGGCCCTATACTGCCCCCTTCCAGCCAAATTTTGGTGGCATTTGAATTAAAAACGAAAATTTTAGCAAGAGGGGCATTTATTTCTTCCACACGTAATACAATTAGACTAGTTGAAAAAATACTATTGAAAGGCGTTTCGCAGGTTATTTGTACCAGCCGCCAACTCTTCCTAGTGTTAAGCCACCTTGTGGACTGTTATCCAATTGCTTATCGCATCTAGTCTAACACAACTCAGCTGTCTTTTTAAAAGGCTGTTTAAGTTTGTCCGAGAACAATGTCCGAGAACATGTGTTGCACACGTCTCTAGCAAATTGTATAGGTAGGATCTCATCGGGAAGCTTTTATGTTAAAATGAAAAAAAAAGTACTAATAATTGGAAGTGGTCTCAAACTAGGACAACCCCAGCCTCAATCTGCTCTTACAGTCCCAGACACACCAAGGAACGACAGTCCCAAAGTCTCTTATCCCTACCAACATCTAGAGATCCAAACGCCAGATTCAAAAACATTGTCCTCCAGTGGACTAACCTAAGGGGAGACGGGCGATAACGGCGGTCTCCTACTCGTTTTTATTGGTATAATTATGACACAATGACGATAAGATAGCCCGACAGTCTCTCTAATTTGGGTAATGGGATCTCTTGGGGGTGTGAACATGGGATGGTCCCCTATTGTCCAGTCTCTGGCTGTTTCTCTCAGTCTGTTACACAACACAAGCGGTATGCGCCTGCCGACGAAAGACAGTGATCGATCACATGCTTTCTGGCACGCCGCCAGTAGCTTACTGTACTTGAAGAGTTCGAGTCGATCGATCAATGTTTTGATGAGAACTGGTGATGGAGCGGATGATTTGCGGAAGACCGGAACTAGTGATTCAAGAGACAGCTTCTACTGGGAGAGAATGTGATCGAAGCTTTTAGATTACCTTTTCCTAAAATCCACTGAACGTTCTTCCAAAAGCGGGCATTTCTTGCATACAGCATCTGTCACGAATACAATCTTTGGTACTTGGAAGATACCGGCAACGCTTTCCCCCAGAACATTCAGGCGTAATTACTGTAACTATTCTAAAAAGAAGTGTTTTGTAACTGGATATTATATTTTTATACTTTTCAATAACTAGAAACTAACTAAACAATAGAACTGTATTGCCAATTAGTGGATTGTAAAAAAAAAGTATTGTATATATCGGCAAAGTATCTTCTTCGAATACGAATGTTGCCAGAAAGTTTCTAGACATCTGACAGCTAGGAAAGGAAAAAAGCGAGAGAAAACCCTGCTCACTGGAACCTGCATAAAATGCGACACGTGAACATGGTGACATCGTAATAAAATTGCAATTGAAATTGAATTGACAGTTAGGAAAAAGGGAATACAAAATAACATGACGAGGACCATTAAAAACTAGACAAGTTAAGTAACAGTGTCTTGAAACTTCGAACTGAACTAAATATAAAAGAGATCAACAACGTAAGAGCTTAATTTTGCATGGTATGTTCTTGGGCCAAATAATCCGCCTCTGGCTTTGCTCACGATCACGCTGCTTATCTTAGCCAGCTTCTCTCAGATGACGTCTATCTCGACTGGAGAAACACGACTGAACACTCTCGACTTTGGTACCCTTCCAGCCATTAGCATATGCTCTTTTCTGTCACCTTGGGTCTTGTATCCCGGGGCGCCAGTCGGGCGCCTTTGTTTACCGTAACTGATCGATCATCTCGTCGTCGGTTTCTTTCCGCATCGGTCTGGCGGATAATCCGCCCGCGTAACCGGTGACTCCAACAAACAACAAGACTACTGTAGGAATACGAGTACAGTAGCTGGTTCTGACTCTTGGTTAGCGCCGACAAATCGACTCATCCAATCGCCCTTGGTGTTCGTTATTCGAAGCGACAGAGACTAATGAGATCGGGTACTGTAGAGTGTCATATTGACTCCTAATGGCCGGGTATGACGTGTTGTCGTGAGCGGAGTTTGTGCAGATTCCTAATCTGGTGGAAATGTCAGACCAGACCTGAGTTAGATGTCACAAGATTTCGAGAATTCTGAGCAGCTTAGGCTCGAATTGTTCACTTAATTCCACCGACATTTAAAGACTCAGTTGATAGAAGCTGGAAGGCATTCTTGGTTACAATTAGATGCAGAAAAAAAGAGGACAATTTGCCTCGTTTGAGACCGCCTGACTTTCGAAATAGATTACTCAACCCCAATACTGTCAGTCTATGATAACGCTCATTTTGGACAAGCTAAATTTACCTTTTTTTCATAACAGCGAAAATGATATTGTAGTGTGTCATATAAGCAAAATCTCAACGCTAGCGTTTGTTTGAATGAAGATTTACCAAAATGGAAACTGTGATGTTGTTCGGTAGATAATATGTCTACAATACAAAATACAAGCAGAGAGAGTAGGCTCCCTATAGGGGGCAAGAGACTGCAAATGTTTGGAGAGATGATGAAAAGACCAAGATTGAATGATTGATAAAATTCTGGTATTCTTTTTTCATTCTCTTGAACGTTAATCCCTAAAACTGAAATTGTCTGATGAGACAAAGTTAGTCAATTGACCACCAGCAGAATTGGAGACAAAATAGACCCGAGGGGATCAGGACGGTCGAGGAGAGGGTGTCAGCAGGCGGTTCGGTCTCGGCCGATGAATAATGTGCTGCCTCTGCGCCGAAGACGGATGATGTCCCCGTTCCTTATCATAATCTACAACTTGGTCTTATTGATGATCCCCTCCTTTGTCACAATATTTTCTTTTCTCTCTTTTCATCGCAGTTAGTAACTTGTCACTGCTTGCACGACTGCCATGTCCAACTCAACCTTAGTTTTAGTCAGATACAAATGTTTTTAAAGCAAAGACTAGTTGGTTCAAGTAGGTTATATGAAGCAGATGGCTAGAAGTTGAAGAATCTAAACTATGGTGTCTGTGGTTGACTCTGTCTGTTTGTCCATGGCCACGAGAATCGTCGTAGCAAGTCATGCGTTGTCAAGATTAGATAGCACGTTACTTCGAACTTGGAGTTTTTTTCGAACTCTGGTTTCTGCTGTGTCAAAGGCAAGTAGAAAGCTTTAGAAAACGGTAAGGATCAGGTTGAAAAGATTGGCGTTACGACGCCGGCAGGCGACGAAGTCGTCTGGTAAAGTCTGTTAAAAAAAGCGCAACAGTAACCCATAAATATTTCGCTTCGAGAACCACAAACCCCTGAAGCGCGGCAATTCACCGTTGGGAAAACCAAGAAATCGGTTTGAATTGTTGCAGTTTACCCTGAAAATCAGGGTTTTGTGGTTCTCGAAGCGAAATATTTACGGGATACTGTTGCGTTCTTTTTTTGAACAGCCTTTACTCGTTAAAATGATATTCTAACATATTCTTGTAAGGAGTCTCCACACACTCATCGTTTAGTGAAATTCCAAACCCACAACATTTTTTGTTACAAAAATTGTTATAAAAATCGGGTAACACTTACTTACAAACACTCATTTGACACTCTTTTAACTGTGTGTGATCAACTGAGAAACTAGAGAAATCACTTGGACCAGCCTGTCTCATGCGGTCCCTTTCGCGGACCAATCGACGTGAGCAATCCATCTCTTTCGGAGCAAAAAAAGTTGTAAGCAAGGCTATTCAATTGATTTACGTCTATTTCCATTTGGTTCTCAAGATTTACTGTCTCCTATTGATTTACTGCGATGAGATATAAAAAAAAACATCCCCTCCGGGAGCGATATCTGTTTTAAATTTCGTGTCTTCTGGCGATGCAATTCGTCATAATCACACGTGTTATCTGAAGCCTCTCTCGCACGGCTCGATGCACATCGGAACACCCGACCACCGTAGTCAGACAGCTCTCCTCCGGGTCATTTGTTTCCAGTCAGATTAATTGTCTCGAGACTCTCACTTCTCTGATTTATACTCTGTCTCAGTATAAGGTCCTTGGCAGGAAAACGCTTTACTGACAGCCACGCGGCAGATTTTATCGTTTGACAAATTTGCGTGAGAACAGTTCACATCTCAGCTTTTCCTCTGGTTCTATCTTACACAATTTTGCATTTACAATGTGTGTCTCTAAAGTGGACAATCAATTGACTTTATCTTGTCTCCTCGGATCCTCTTTACCTCCTCGGATAAGCAGTTTGATTGCGAAAACTTCCTTAAAATCCTCTTGTATCAAAAGGCTCGAAATATTTTTCGCAGTGTTCATCCCCCAAATGCGATTCCGAGGGCGACTCTTTTATATCCAAATTTTAATTGTAAAAGAAATGAAAAACACGAGAAAGTGCGGCTGTCCATCAAAATCAAAAGAAAAAGTCGAGATTCGAATTCGAATCAGCAACATTCTGTTCACAAGCTGTATCGTGTTCGCCACTCGGTCATCTGCTTCTTTCCGGTTCGGTGTTCATAGAGCAATGAAGAATACAACGCCGTTTGGGAGCGGTCGTAAACCGACCGCTCAGGAAAATCGGAATGCATCGCCGGAATCAGAAAAAAATTCTGATTCCTGTGGCGAAAGCCGATTTTTGATTGGCCGACTTATGTTCGAAAACTTACCTTGTTAAATCATCTGCCACGAGCTGAACAAAGCTGATACTTCATCCAATCCTGCACATTTTCGACTCTTGTCTCTTTCATCCGAACAGTCGTCTTCTTAAACTATTCAGAATTCCGTGTTGCGCAAAGTGACCTCTGTCGACCCTTGACTGAGTCCACTAGCCTAATTTACAACCCCTCCCAAGAGAGGTCTTCTATGATTTACGGCCATTGCGCAGTTGTGGACTCACAGACGATGCAATTAGCATTACGACCTCCGTCTCTTGAAGAAAAGTTTTTAAAGTATAGTCCGGTCTTCGGTTCTGCTACGCAATCGTCTGGGCGTCGGAAATGCCAGAGATAGCACGTACGAGTCAATTCGCTTTGACATGTGTCATTTCCTCTTTGAAGCCGACCCGAAAATGAGTCCTATTACGGTATCTGATTAACTTTTTTGGCTTGAAGAAACAAGGACGTTGTGATTACGGAGAATACTGTAACAGGGAGTAGACAGATCGAACTGAAATTCCGTCTATGAGAGACGAAAGTCGTGAGAATGACTTAGCGTAAGATATCCTCAAACAATTTGGTTCTGTATCAACTATCCAAATAGTTCGGATGTTCAGAGTTTGAAATTTTGAAAACTTCGCCGTTTCAGAGAATGTTCTTCCAAAAAACTCTAAAAAGTACTTGTTGCTCTAGTTTAATGTAAATGAATTGAAGTCAAAACATCTAATTTCCACCACTCATATTTATCCTCATAAAATATCCACAGAGATCATAGGAGACGTTCAGAACCAAGAACTGCCTGCTCAGTTTCTCAGTTGAAACTCTTATAAAAAATCAATTGTTGCCCTCTCTCTTACAGATTATTTGACATGGTCGAAAGGAAGTCTATTTTAGGGTTGCTTCGACTTCCTTGACCGTAAGTGTCCCAGTCAGTTCTCCGCCGATTGGCCAGTTGACTTGGAGCACCGCCTCCATTGCGGACGCCCGCCCATCCCGCCCCCTGTCATCCAGTCCGTGATTTATTGCGAGTGAGGCAGCTGATTAATCGAAAAGAGGTATGAGTTGTGCTGATTCCTATGGAGCTCCACCCTACTATGGAACACCCGACTGGCCGCCTTATTCCTATGCTAGATGCACCGAAATCAACAGGTCAGTCCCAATCTCCATTTCTTTCTTTTAGACGTTTAGTAAAATTTGATCAGTTTGCACTTTTTGATACAGTTCCTACGTTTAAAAGTCTGCTCATTCGTTCTTTTGATCTTATCTTACCGGAACTTTAGTTGTTTACATCTGACTTTTACCGGAAGTGATTTCAAAAAGACACTGGCTGTTGTGGCGATTCATCAACTTTAGGTGTAGTTTCTCACAATTTTCTTGGCACATGATGCATGACCTGTCAGCTGACAGCCAACCCCCGGGTTCCATGGAAAGGATGTCTGTTCATGACCTAGAGTGAAATCTCAATTGTTCGCAGTTCAAGCGAGATCACTGTAGCTTCCCTTAATGTATCTCAATTTCTTTTATTTTTCTGAAAAGCTACTCAATGAAAAGCGCTTATGTTACCGTTTCATTTCTGTTCTTAAAACTTATTTTCTGGTAAACATAGATTGCATTGAGATCGAAAATATTGAGTAAACTTCAATTGAAACCACTCCTTTCCAGAGAACTAATGCCTCCGACAAGTACATCTCCAGTGTACGCTTCACTTCCTCCCCCTTCCACCTCTGTCGATCAGCTCTGGCAGCCTCCGAACTTCACAGCCGCTCATCAGACGCAACCGCCTCCGACGAGCTTCAAATGGATGCACACAAAACGGACTCAAAAACCTGCAGGTGGGTATTTCGGAAATGGGCTCCAATTAGGCTCCGAACTGTCTCTCCAGGTGGACCACCTGGTCCCGTGCTGCCAGTCCCGGGGACTAAAAAGCGGCGGTCATTCGTCTTCGGGACGCGGCCGGCGACACCCACAAAAGATGGATAGCCTTGGGCATCATTACGCTAAAGCTGACAGGCGCTCTTTTCTTCCGAAACACATTAGCATAACTGACGAGATTTACTGTCCTGAAAGTAGTTCAGTTGCCTTTTCTAAGTCTCCTTTTTCCTGCTGTTGTCTGTCCAGTCGGCTGTCAATCAAACGCGCGCTGGGACGAAGGAGACGAGAGATTACTGTAGTCTCTACGGAGAGACCAGTTTGGAGGTGTCGGTCGCGCGCGCGATTGATTCGGAATGGAACTGTTCAGAGGGAGACAAAGCGACGAATTTCAGTACCGAAGAAAAAGATCATCGATGAGAACGGCACGAACAGGACCAACTTCACTACACATCAACTAACAGAGCTCGAGAAGGAATTCCATACCAGCAAGTATGTCAACAGGACGAGAAGGAACGAGATTGCCCAGAATCTAAAACTTCAAGAAGCACAGGTTCCATTCTTTATTTATATTTTCAGCATTATCGAAGAACTTTCGACGAGAAACATTAGATGGTTTTGTGCTTATTTTGCATCTCAATTTGCCCTGGTTTTTGGCGATGACTCGAACATTTTCTGACAATTCCTCCCGAAACTGGTCAAATCTGTTTACCATACATGTAATCTAAACAGTATCAAACTTCAATCGTTTCTTTCCAAGCGAAAAGATCAGGATAAAAACTCAGTTTCGAAGACCTAAGCTGATCCATTTTTCAGGTCAAGATCTGGTTCCAAAACAGGAGGATGAAAGAAAAGAAGCGGGAAAAGGAGCGTGCCTTCATGGCCAGGAACACGATGACGCCGTGGGACAACTCTCCTCCGACTTCCGACGAATCCAAACATCACTTGTGATCCTTATTTACCTGAAACCCTTCCGATGACGGGTCCTTCTGTATACAACTTCTCTTTTTTCCTTTATAGTCACAAGAATATTTCTCCGTTGCTCAGTCAACTTACAAGGCCACACATATTATCATGTTCCGAAATAAAGGTCACTCGAATGCGGTAAAGACAGCTCCTAATCTACTTATCAAGAGGAAGGGCGACCAGCTGCGGCGGCGTCTTTCATCTCGACTGACAGGATGCAGTAATGCGAAGGCGACATAGGCCGAGAAATAGAGTGAGAAGGTCTTGCTAACAGTTCTCACTGAATTGAGAACATTGTAGAATCAAAAACACTTTAGAGTGTCTTTGAAGAGCAACTTGTTTATGGGAGATCTTTCAAACTGATTTACCGATACAAGGTTTGCAAAGTCCTTCCAGGGCTAAAGGTAGATATTCCTTTGTTAAATCTACCGCTTCGCTCTGTGGCAGACCAACATTTCCTTTCATTCACCCCCTGCCACTCTGCTCGCAGTCCCAGCCTCCAAAACTACCAAAGAAGTTAGCTCACTTGCTTTTCCTTTTTCGACTTGTTACAATAGAACAACTTTTTCGGATTTTTGTTCTCCCCTTATTATTGCCAATTTAGGCTTCCGACACATAGACTTGGGATCAATTTAAAATAGATTTGCAGAATTTTGCCAGTAATATAGAGTATCTTTCTTCAAGTGCACTCCCATCAGTTTTTGTAATTAACACCACAAAGAGTCCTCTAACGGCTCTCTTCTAATCTGATCGGACTCTATGTCTCTCACCCAGTCAAAAGATAGAATCTCCCCTCGTGTATACTGCTCTCAATTAGTCCAATTAGCTGGTCATATCATGACAGGCGGTCTCTTTGACCTTTTGAATGGAGAAGAGAGAAAGAAGAAAAGGACCAGAGGACACAATCAGTCCAGTGGTAATCGAATGCCGCCTACCCGCTGGGTTCATTTGATCTTTCCATTGCCCAAAAAGTACGTGTAATCTGGCTCGGCGATTGTTTTGATTGCGCAAGATCCCATTGTTTGGACTACAGAAGCGCAAAAGAGCCGCCGACGGGTCATGACCGATGTCTGTGAGGCAGAGAGAAAGGGAGAAGGAGATATTCTCTTTGGGGACTTGTGACTTTTTAATGGAGGTAGCGACAGCCGAGGCTAGAAAGGATGAGCGATGAGTGCAAGTGGTCCGAGGAGGGTGGTAATGAACGGAAGAGACAAACTTGTCCACCACAGAACAAATATTCTGTAATTATATACAAAGCACTTGTCTCGTGTCTTCTGAACTGATAGTGCTCTCGAAATATTGTGACCATGTGAGCTCCAATAGAGCTCTCCCTGAAATCCGATAGCTCTTGAAGCCTCTTGACGACGCAACGCTCTTACCACATTGTCCAAAACTACAATCATGAACACGAGAAACGAAGTTCATCAGTCTTCGTGTAATCTTCCCGCTGTCAAGCTGGCGAATGCCAGTTGCCAGACCTGTGTTGTGACTGGCCTACTAGCCTATTGATCATCGAGAATGGATGGACCAGCTCGGTTATTGATAATCGAGGCACAAGTGCTTGCTCGAGGAGGGGCGTACAAGAAAAAGTGATGGCCGGGAGATTGGCTCTTATGACAGCCGGCCAAAAGGCCATTTTTATTCAGAATAGATTCTAGCTCTTCTTGAATGGGAAAGTCAGGTTGTAGAGAGGGAAGAGAAGAGGAAGGAAGCGTGGATCATCGAACTCACACTCACGAAACCCTTTCGCAAAGGGATTCGACTCGATCTTCAGCGACGTTATCTGGAAGTCTTTTGTGAAGGATCCATAGATTGTTCTGATTTGAGTAAGATTGAATAGACTGTGTTCGAACGACATAATTTCAGACTCACTCTGTGATTTTGATATGCCGTGACAGCAATAAACATCGTTTCGTCAAAGGAGAAGGTCTTCCGTTCCTCATTCTCGTGTTTGACGAGATGTATTCTTGGCAAGTACCGATGCATAGAGTTGACTATTATCTGAATTCTTCAATGCTTTGGAGGCAAAAAGAGAAATATACATAGCCATTCTTGTCCAGCTGATTGTTTGTAAGCTTGATTTTATCGAAGGATGCAATTCCTTTCATCCAGTGAGCTCCAGAAGCCGGCGAGTCTGGATGGACAAAAGTGCGGCATGGAAGCTCTGCTTCGCCTGCAAAGGGCTGTTGAAACAGTTTGACAAGAGTTCAACAGCAAAACTGTTATTCGAGGAACACTACAAAGTAAATACAACGAGATTTAGTGCCGAAAACAATTATTTTGTGTTCTCCGGTTCATGTCAGAGAAGAGAAAAAAGGTACCGTAACTCCTCTAGATATAAACGCTGAGAAAGTTTCTAGAATTTTAATTACTGTCTGACTGTTGTGGATCGGGATAACATGTTAAGATGTGTCCCATCTAATCTCCTATGTGACAAGACATCTATAATGATTGTGTGTTAGTTGTGTCTGGAAGTAAAGTCTGGAACTGTTGGCTCGTCTTACAACACTGACTAACTGACAACACAAACAATAATTTTCTAATTATCTGACCTGGTCCAGTAGCTGTCCATTTGCTCTGATGAAAAGAGTATCGATATCTCTTGTTATCCACACATTCCAGATCGACCATCAGAGAGTACGACGCCAAAGGATCCAGACCAGATAAAGAGATTGACAAAGTGGGAAACATTCGTCTGAATAAATCAGTGAAATGTCGTTCAAAAGTCTTGAAAACCTTCCACTCTTGGTGACGATCATTTCCGTGCCCAAAGCATGAAATCGTCTCCAGAGCTGTTGCCCCTCGAGTTTGACACGAATCTTCTTGGAAGAATCTGCCTGTCCGAGCAGATAGTCGATGGAGAACTCTTTCGGCATACGGTAGTTCGGTGGTGATCAGAAGCCGATTGTGACTCCGACAAGTGGGCGATTCGGTTGCGAATCACTCTGTTATAGTCACCACATGTGCTGTTCAGAACCAGATGTCTACGGTAGGAAGAAGAGTCGACAGCCGGCTGTCGAGAGTTAGTCTTGAGAACTATGAATGCGAATAATATGGTAGCGATGAAGGAAAGATTTTTTGTCGACTGTTACGGGGTTCGTTCGCGTGAGCTTCTGTGCTCACGAATGAGGTCCGTTCACAACTTGGTTGACTGTCATTAATAAGTTTACTTTTTGTTTACAGCATTACACTAAATGTGCCAACAGCCAAAACTGTTGTGACAATTAACACTGGACACAAGGTTATAGAAATCCGAGGTCGATCACACCTTTTACCACCATCTTCAGAACCTAATTCTAAGGAAAGTTACGAGTCTGAAGAATGGCAGCAACACTTTTAATTTATTTTAAACGTTTTTACTGTCTGTTCTATTGTGGTCTCGATGAATGATGTGGCTATTATGTGGCATCTGGTAGGCAACATTGTGTCACCCGCATCTGGTACAGATTTATCGTGTTGACGGAGTTGTAGTCACAAAAACTTTGCTCGCTCTGAAATAAGAAAATGTCGTTCATAGACTATTGGATTTCAATGGGAGCACTTGACCGTCCTCCAGAAGAGATCATTTGTCCTCATGTATCGTCTAGCAGACCTTTCGTCTGGAAGCCAGTTTGTTTTATTTTAGAAAGACTTTAGATAATTTTCAAGAGGTCGACCAGTGTTTTCGACAAGAGTCTCTTCCCTTCTTTCTTCCAATGAGCCTTGTCAGCACTGTCACGCTCGCCAACACAAGAAGCCAGTTCACGGGGCTGATCTCTTCTTTCGTGTATGTTTGTGGTATTTTTGACAAAAGACAGTAAATTGAAGGTTCAGGTAGACCCACCAAAAAGGTATTTGTGGGGATTGAATATGACTGCTGCTCTATTAGCCTCCCTTTACTTCACTTATATGATGCTGGTCGAATATCTACAAAACAGATCCGCAACTCGCATCACAGCCATTCAGGTAAAATCTTGTTTTCTTCTTCTCATATTTTCAGAACGATACGATGCTTCTTCCGACAATCTACGCGTGTCCCAAGAATCCCGACACTCTGAACTACGACATCCTCTTCAACGGTATCCCTTTGAACAGATTCCAAGAATTCTTCAGATATAACGAAACGAACGGGAATCACAAATTACAACGATACTCGAGATGTTCTACTCTACTTTATAGCTGGAAGCGGTTTCCAGAACACCAATCTGAACACTTGGGGCATGGAACGACTCCTGAATGCTCAGATCAACTTTGGTCATTGGAGAGGAGAGAGATCGACTTCGGACCTTTTTAACTTTGTTTTCAGCAAGAGTGGAATCACATGTACTGATGTCAGTTATTTTAGCTGTTTATTCTTACACTTTCAGATGTTCTCACAATGTGTTTATGGCGGAAAGCCATTGAATTGCTGCGAAATCTTCTCTCCTAGCTATGTTCTGATGAGAGGAAAATGCATGCGATTGAGCAAGTTTGAACAGCTTGGAGCAACAGAAGGAGACCGACTGGTACTGTCATTCGCGACTCCAGAAAGTCGACTTGTCGACAACGATTTACAGGTAACATCTTTTCATTCAAATTGCACGTCTGCTTCAGAAACAGGTTTGAGCTTTGACTAAATTTACAATCATACACCTAGTTTGTAATTTATCTCGGTGATGATTACCAGGAAATTGCCATGTATCCGAGACTATACCTAACTTTTGGCTACATTGGAAAATTGCGACTAAAATCTCGGCAAGTTCATATGATTCAGAAGCTGGGAGTCTGTAATTTCGATCAAGACGACAAAGGTTTGTCTCCGTAGTTTTTCACAAAGTTTCTTCAAGGAAAGTACACTTGTTTTGTGAACAATTGGCTCCAGGAATACCTCATTGGACCATATAATTGTACTCTTCCTTACTACTCAAAAGTGAGAGCTGCTCGAGGAGTCAGGGTTTGCGAGACGGAACTAGTAGTTAGTGTCTATCAGAAGCTGCTGGATGCAGGGACAATCAAATACAGAGTAGGCTAGACTGGAAAATTGATAATTCTTTCAGTGTTTGTTGAACTGCGAAAGATGGGACTACTTTTTTAAATATTCCACTTTGGCCGATCGAAGCAACAGACAAGTTTACAACATGGAAATTTACTATCCTGACGTTTTTGTAAGATTCCTTCAATACAAAATTCAGTCTATTTTCAGTACGAAGTCTATTCCGAGATCCAAATCACTTCCTGGCCAAACTTCATTTCTCAGGTAAAATCCCTGGAACTTCAGAAGTCTTCTCACGTTAGACGCAACTCTTATTACAAAAAATCTTGCAGGTCGGCGGTCAAATAGTGCTATTCCTTGGGATTTCAATTATTTCCCTCATTTTATTAATGTATTCTGTAAGTGTGAGTCTTTTCACTATTGTCAAATCATTTTTAAATAAATATATCTTGTAATCTATTCGCCCAACCGGACCCTGTTTAAAATGTCTATGTGTGATCTTTCGTGATTCCGGTTGCAAATTCGAGATGAGAAATATCTGAGGTCACAAAAAGCCAGACGGATCCGGCTCGGAACTTTTAGTCTGTGCCTTTTCTACCGTGAAAAGGTCCCGCATCTACCTCTTGACATCAGTCTCAACTCGTCTGATCGTGACCCGCCACCCAGTTAAGCCGGAACCTCTCAATTAGGTTCCGTTTTCGCAAACTCATAAATGCTTAACCGGGGAGACCCTTGTGCACGATGGATTTCAAATGAGAGCTCATTCACGAAAGGCTTTTTGTGGGTAGGAGGGGAGAGGAAGAGGCTTTATAGCTTTGGAGCCCTAGTAAACTGATGAGGTCCTCTTCGCATTCTATTTGTTTTCAATCATCACTTATTCCAGCCCATTTCTAACAAAATATTTCGCATTCTAACGCCCTGTTTTCTCTTCCCTCTTGCACTTTTTCAGTTTCGAAGTACGTCAAACATCTCATCTCCCTGTCAATCAAGTTCTTTTTCACTCGACGTGCAAACGACAGCTACTCAAAGGTGGTCCATGTGTTTCTTGAACTGCTCTCACCGAACGCAAATCAAGGCCCGATTGTTCATGGGAATTTCTTTCCGAAACCTCTTTCCACATATAAAAGAAGAGGTCAATTCTTATGTCTGCTGTCCATATGAGACAATTAATCTACACAGACACGCGACTAGACCCTTGTCTCATTTCTGACTCGTTCTTTCTTTCAGAATACTCTTGTTAGAAATCTCCTCCAGTCTCCAAATTGCAGCCATGTATTTCTTGGCTTTTCCGGAACTGGGTCCTCTTATGTGACAAATTGCCCTTGGTTCATTGCCGTCATATAGGCTCCGGCCATTACCCGATTCCAACTTGTGATCTAGTTGTTTGGTCCCTTTCTGTTTTTGTTTATTCGTCTTGACTGAATTTATAAGGAAGCGAGTTCGTAGACTATTGTTTGGAATAGGAATTCTGGTTCAGACCAAGACTTTAAAAAAGCACTTCTAAAATCTCTGCTCTTGCGATCTTCCGTTTGAGTCTTTTCGCAAAATGTCCAGGACTCTTTTGTCCTCTTCCACGAGTCGTTGCTAAGCGTACTTGCTCTCCCAAACAAGCCATTTTCAGCTAATTGATGTATGTTTCTTTGGCTCCTCGTTTCTTGCATCGTCGGAGCAAGGACCTTTCCCGTTTATAAACTGGACAATGAGACGCTGATCGAACTTCTCTTGGAGAACGGAACCGACTACAATTCAACAAATTCCGAGACTCCCAGACCAGTTGTTCAATTTCAGTTCAAGACAAAGTAACCCTGCTCAGAAGATGATCGACACTTCCCAGTTTATAACATTGAAGAAGAACGATTGGAGAGATGTCCATCAGGAGAAAATGATAATTTGGTCTCTGGAGTCCAAATGGCATCCCGACTTTCGCAAAGCACCGAAACCAAAACGAAACGATGGTAAAGCTGACACAGAACGGTATTATTTTCGACTACCCGTGAAAGAATCAATTCAGACACGCCAAATCGTCCAAGCTGATGTCGTTTGTCATTTTGGGTTCAGTGATTGGTTTCATATTGTATACCTACCTCTCTCATGTGCTGATGATGAGAAAACTAAACCAGGAAGCTAAAGCGGCACAACTCAAGGAACTGTTGGAGCGGTGGGTTCTTTGAAAAGGCTGTTCTCAACTGATTTATTGAGTGTTCTTGAGATCACTGACGATGCCCCACATGTCGAAGACGAGCTCGTCGGGGAACTGGAACATCTGAAGATCCGAGTCGCGAATCTTCTGGAACATTTCCTGGAGAGTCTTACATCCGACGGCCGTGTCCCAGATCGTCTGAGCCAGTTCGTCGTCTTCGACTCCTATATAGTTGGTGAACAGATGATTCATCTTCTCCACCATATCTTTGTTGGGTCCAGTCGTCTGAACGACGATTGCACCATCAGCCTTGAATCGAACAGTTCCACAGCCCGTCGTCGTCTTCTTCGACTGAGCACCATTCCTCGACTGGACCATGTTGAATCCAGACGTGAGCGGATTGATGAGACGCAGGATGAAGCTCTGACCGATCGGCAGCTCGCGAATCATCTTGGCCACCTCGTAGTGACGAAGACCGAGAACCGACTGCCCTTGGATACTCTCGATCAGTTGACCGACAGAAAGAACAGGACTGGCAGCTGCGGCAACAGTTCCGGGCTCGATCTTCTTGAGGAAGGGACGACAGAGTCCGTTGTCGGTGATGGTCACTCCGAGAGTCTCCTTCGTCTTGGCCAATTCGATCTCGACCGGCTGACCGCGCATGTGGACAAGCAGCAGATCGTCCTGTTCCATGGTTCCAGTGAAGAGGTCCGTCATGTTGGTAGTGTTACGAGTGCAGTAGATGATGTCCTCAGAGCTCATTCCGAACCCACTGGCAATCTTGTCGTAGAGCTCGCTGACCGAACTGAATTCGCTCACTTTGATCGTCTCCGAGCCTTGGGCCATCTGACACGAGAATGTCAGCTGCGACTTCGGCTCCTCCTCTACCAGCTGATTCATCTCTTCCGGACTGACTCTTGGCTGCTCGATCGGCCTCTGGAAGCGATTTCTCGAGCGAGAACGACGAGCACGAGAGCGCGAGCGACGCTGACTAAACTTTTTTTGGTAGAAGAACTAAAAAGTAGACTCACTTTGTGTAGTACATCTCAGGCGTCGATTTGCTAGTAGAATAACTTTCAAAGTTTTGTTCATAACTGACTTGTTGCTTTCTATTTTAAAAGCAACTTTTTGAAAGAAAAAAACATAATAAAATAGCTTTCAGATCAGCAATGATTATGGCAGGATCTGCTCAACAGGGACATCTAACAACTGGGCTGGGGGAGCGTCGTCGGTCGCTGATCAACATTTTCCAAAACTTCAAACTTTAGCCCACTAATAGTTGTTACAAATTCCTCGCTCAATTTCCCCTTGTTGTACATATGTATTTTGTGTGAAAGAGTTGAAAGATAAACGAGAAAGAGTTTCGAGAGAGGAAGCTAATTTCCGGGTGGCATTTCTGGTGTCTATTGACTTCGAAAGTTGTTTTGGGCCAGTGGCTGCCTCTGGAGTCTCTTTCACTTATACTCATTGATACACCCTCTTTCTCCTCCTCTTTCTCTTTTATAAAAACCTCGATCCGATGGACACCAAATTGCTCGTAAAAGATTCGGCAGTATCTTCAGCTCTTTTGTCCGAATTCCTGTCACGCTCGACTGGCTCTCAGCATCAATTTTGCTCGAATATAATTGCGAGGGCGTCGGCTGGCTCTCCCGTCCGATGACTATTGGCTCCATTTTGAGATGAAACTGGACGTTCCATGGGCCAGACTCTTCTTTTTTCTTCCTTTCTAATCTCAGATCTCAGTAGATTCAGATTTTTTTTTGAAAAGCCTCGTCTTCATTTCAACTCGTTACAGATTGCTTGATAGGTAGGATGTTTCGTCTGGTTCTCTTGATATTACCTACTGTCACATTATCTTGGGACAAGTTTGGCAGGAAAATCAGTCTCTCCGAGTCCCAAGGCACTTTCAAAAATTGGACTGAACTGAACAAATGGCACTCGACCGAAAATTCAGTGATGGATCAGAAGGATGTCGGTTATCGCCATTTGAGAAGTCTGGGTTTGTTTTGACTTCTTCCAATGTATTTCCCTTTTTCAGAGACGAATGATACAGACGTCGGTTCAAGGAACTATTACGAGCTTTTAATGTTTCTGGACGAACGACGTCTTTTCAATGAGAAACTGGACGCCGGAGAATATGTGAACGATCAAAGACGACTGATCGAAGATCTTCTCGACAATCCATTCTACGAGAAAAATGTCCATCCAAGGGTTTCTTTCAGTCCTTTTCGAATCAAAGATTGCTTCAGAGAGACTACAGAAAACCGACGAGGATAAACGTCTCAATGTCCTTGTATCAAGTCCTCGACGTGGTTCGTTCTTTTTGAACTTTTCAGAGGAAAATTTTCTAGGACGAACACATGCAAAGCATAACTGTCAATGTGTGGATGGTTCAAAATTGGTTCGACGAATTTCTGGACTGGGATCCGAGGGAATACGGCTTGATCAACAAGACCATTGTGCCTTTCGATCAGATTTGGATCCCTGATACTTTTTTGTACAACAGGTTTGTCCCTTCTTTTGATTAAAAAAAAAAACAAAAAAAAGTGAAACGTTGGAACAAAAAAAGACGGAATCAATTATGCATGCGATTCTGGAGACTGGATTCTGGGCAAACGACTCTCTCGGAGCCAGAGTTCAGCTCATGTTCCCCGCCATCTACAAACTATCTTGTGCTATGAATGTGAGTACTTTTTAATACTTTCTCCTTTATTTTCCGTCATCTCCTGCGCCTAGCGTTCGCACCCGTACTGTCTCGTCGGCCTGGGCACTGGGGGTTATATAAACAACCCCGCTTTCCTGTGTTCTGTTCATACCAATGGACATATACTAAAATTGGAACAATACAGAGAAGATTAGCATGGCCCCTGCGCAAGGATGACACGCAAATTCGTGAAGCGTTCCAAATTTTTTTCTTTTTTTTCTTTATTTACTTTGAAGGTTTGAGGAACAAGATTTCAGGTCCGTTGGTTTCCCTACGACTCACAAAACTGCAGTTTTATAATTTCCAGCTGGACGAGAGACAAAAGCACCATAGACTATTGGTGAGTCTTTTCTGAATAACAAATCTAAGTTGAACAGGGCGACTCGACCTTCAGTCAACCTAGCCAATATGGCTCCCAACGACGAATGGACCATCCTCGACTTTGAGTTCAATCGGATTGAGGTATTTCTTATCATTTTCGCTAGCATCTTTCAAATTTTAAGCAAAACTACAAGTGCTGTGATGACCCGTGGGTTATGCTCTATGCACATCTTGTTATGAGGAGAAAACCCCTCTACTACATTGTCAATTTGGTATCGTTAGAGTTTATTTCATGGTTCTGTTGTTAGGTTATTCCAACGTCCATAATCACAATTGTCGCCGTGACTGGATTCTTTACACCGACCTCTTCCAACAGCGAGAGAGACGAGAAACTGTGAGATTTCTTCTGATAGCACAATCTCTTTAGATATCTGGGTATAAACACACTTTTGACGATGCTAATGGTTTGTTTGATGGCTGTCAACCAGGTAAGGAATTGTATGAAATTGAAATATATATATGAATCAGATGCCGAGTACCAGCACATATGTTCCTTTGATGAGTGAGAACTACGGAATTATTTTCAAAACTCTGCCTTTAGGCTGGTACTACATGGGAGTGATATCTGTGATAGTCATCGGAACTCTCTTTGCGACAATTGTTCTGGCCATACACAGAGAAAAACACAAAAACTTGCCTTTACCTTCCTGGTTGAGAAAGTGTTGTCATAACGTCGTTACAAATCGTAAGTTTTCTTTTTTTAAAAGAGACAAAGATACTCAGATATCATTCTGGATGTGCCCAGTTCTCTCTTGGAACTGTGGTTTGAATTCGGAGTCATCTACGACAACAGAAAGTCGTCTATGGACCCAGCTCTCATAAACGGCACTGAAGTCCCTGTTCGTCTTAAATTTATTCGAAATAACTCTCTTTCAGGAGTTCCCTCCTCCTCCAAAAACCTTTTTCAATTCGATCAGACCCAAAGACACCAACTCTTACGAACACACAAAAAAGCTGGCCAATCTGACCCGACAGTATACAAAAAGAGTAAGAACTAGAATAACATGGAAATGAAGGGTTTCAGGTACAAACAAGGGAACGAGAAAGGAGACATACTCTCTTCCTAGCTGTCAGTCGGAATCGAAGTGTGAAACAGCAGAAAATGTCGAGACGATGTGCTCTGGAGTGGGAGTTCTTGGCGAATGTTATTGACCGAGTTCTATTGACTCTTTTCATGAGTATAACATTCTTTCTTTTCTTCCTCCTCGTCTTTTTTGATCAAATCGTCGGACAACCTCCCATCGTTCCACCCGACAAATAACTATCTGTCTTTTATTGTTTTGGTTATCTAATGTCTTTCACATAAACATTTTTAAAACTCTCTACTTTCTTGATGGAAAGGCTCCAAATCTTCCTGGAAGTCGTTTGTCTGTTCATGTGAGACGAATCGTTTGACAGCAGATTTCTTCACGTCTTCGTAGAAACAGCGCTTCATATCCTCGAATCTGAACATACAGTATTTCTAATAGATTCTTGCCGACCGGTCAAAGCAAGGAGCATAGGTGAAGTCGATTGGAGTGAAGAGATCTGGACGTTGGTCACAGAAGGTCAAACATTTCCTCCCGGCAGACGTTTGATCCATTCCTCTTTCCATACAACACTAAAAAGTGATATTATTAACGTAACAATTGCGTTTACCGGACGGTGATCTGCTCCTTGAGCTGCGCAGAACTGCATTTCCGGGAGGAATTCCAATGGACAAGCATGTGTTCCAAGCCACATGGATTGCAGCTGAATTAGAGAGTTGACTGCTCCCTCAGAGCTTTCGAAAATTCCGTCAGCTACCCGTGTTTCAGGGAGCCGCGCGGGTTATTGGGAAAAACAAAAAACAACAAAGATGATCTTGGAGGTAACGCGGAGAGGGTTGAGGACACGAGAGACGGTAAAAGTCTTACTGTATTTGCCTCGTATGTATTGAAGTGACAGTGTTGGACACAGGCAGCGGGTAGTTTTCTCTCCTCACAACAACGATGGAATAAATAGTTCGGATTCTGAAGAAGTTTTAAATTTTGTGAAACTCTTTTCATACCGTATATCTAGCCAAACTCTCCTGATCCTTTGGTATGCTGGTTTGATTCCAGACCGAGAGACCGAAGATGTTTCCGTCGTCTTTCTCATCGAACTTCTCATCGGGTTTCTGTGAATTGTGCTAAGAAACAGATCAAATAACTTACGAAAATGCCAGTCTTGGCAGCCCGGGCCTTAGCCCGTGCTCTGCAGCCGCAACAGCCACACGATCCACTCGATCCACACTGAACAGCATCTCTACAGTGTACAGAAACCTACCGCCTCTGCTCCCAGGACAAAAAGGATGGAAAGAAGGACAAACTTCACCAACATGACTACTCTCAAATATCTGGAAACTTTCTTTATATAGGGAGACCGTAATTGTAACTCGAGTAAGCCGCCTTCTTGTCATCGAAGGACAGTAATTACGCTGTCGAGGAGACTAATTGTAAGTTGAGTGTTTTGGCGCCGAGTCTTCTTTTATAAGACTTCTCCAACCACCGGTTTCATAACCATGTTCATCGTTTTTCTCGTCCTACTCTTTGTGCAGGATATCCAAACTGTAAGTTTTATACCGAAGCAATAATAGAACATCTTATAGTGCGGTAGTAGTGGAGGCTCTGGCTGTTGCAGAAAGCGACAGACGTATTCTCAGCCGTCGTGTTCTTCTGGCTGCTCTTCAGGCTACCAATGTGGAAGCTATGGATGTGCCAGAAGGCGAGCTCTGGCTGGAATCACAAGACGAATTGTCAGTTTGACAATTTCAATAATCATCGAACTTAGGACGGCGTAATCGTTTCTGACGAACATGGGGAACAAGCCAACACTGCTCCTTTGGAAGATAATAGTCTTCTTCCAGTTCTCGCTCAGCGGAAAGTCGGCGTCGAACACTTAACAGTACATTTCCATTATCGTTCAAAAAGAACCCATTCGACAGAATCCAAACTTCATTTTCCACAGCTGCTGCGAGACACGAGGTCTTCCCGACGCCTGTCTGAAACATTGTCATTTCAACACATACTCGGCAAAGATGGTAAGCAGTGGTTGAATGTAATGACGTTTGATTCAGCTGGAGCGGATGTGGAACAGACAGGATGACTGTCCAATTGCAGCTGCCAATGAGATTCACTTCTGTGCTGCACAAGGACTCGACCACTCCAAGGTTTCCTAGTTGATATTTTTTTTTGAAATAAGAGTTTCAGTGCTGTGCCATGGAAGGAGTTGCTGCTACTCTAGCGGGGAAGAAGTGTTTAGCGTTCTGTGACCAGAGACCCAACAGGTAAGTCTTGACTCTTGTGAGTTTCTTACCCAAGTTAAACACTGTTATCCAAAGAATCCTGAACGAATTTCCAGATTCACCACTCTGGACATGTCCTATTTCCCTTGTCTCTCTGTCTTCGAACAAATGAAAAGATGCTTCTATTTTGAGATAAAGTAAGATTTTCCCTTCTTCCAAATCCAAATCTGTTCAGATCCCGTGCCGAAAACAAGTTTAGCGGAAAAGAAATAGCGTCGGTCGTCTAATCGAGATAAACTCAGCTTATTTTAAGCTACTATCTTTCCGACAGATATTTCTATTTTTGAACTCTCTCAGCCTCGATTTGTCCTTTGAGACGTCAACAGCGACGAAATGAATCAATTGTAAACAGTGTAAAGAAAAAGATTCATATGTGATGTCCTTGTACATACAGTCAGAATACAGTCACGTATCAACTAAGGAGTAAAGCCAAAGCTGCGAAAGAAGAATATTAGGAAAAATACCTGTGTATGACTCACAACTCGATGTATGATACAGAAAATCTACGGCTGTGGCCGTTTGTCAATGATCAGAGGGGATATGTTCAGAAAGGGAAGAACTAGCGACTATTGGGGGGATTATTAACAGAGAGTTATGCCTTGGGAGAGACGTCGACTCGTCGCATTCTTTCTTTGGACATTGCTCGCCGAAGAGCCGTCAAAACGGTCGACGTCTGTTGGTGAGGTGGTCGACGAGACGGTTTTAGAGTTCCGGGGAGATGAGCGACAGATTTCGTCTTGGCTGAGGTCATGACCGCCTTCAGTTCTGTTGAAGAAGGCGGTGCCAAGAGGGATGTTTTCGAAAAACGACTAGGAGCAGAAGGTGGTGTCTGAAACTGTTCATTGAAAGAGAGTTCAATTTTCGGATACCGTTTTGCTGGCCATACTGGATGCCGAACTACCGACGCCACTTTCTCCCTCACTACTTTCGACGGCATTGTTCTCCTTGTCGTCGTGCAACTCTTCCAGATCTTCGGTATGTTCTGAACCATCTACTGTATTCTGTTTCACAGGTATCCAACCTTTTCCCTCGTCTTCTGAAGTACTCTGAGAAGAGGATGGCTTTCCCGAAGCAGCACTCAAAGTCATCCAGTCGGGAGTGGGCTTCTTGACCCAGGGATGGTTGAGGACATCTTCCAATGTACACCGAGTGAAAGGGTCAAAGGCCAGACAGCGGGAAATGAGGTCCTTGGCTTCTGAAATGAATTGTTAAGATGTTTCTAAATGAGCGTGTACCAGCTGATACTGGAGCAAAGAAGGGAAGAGGACCCAGCAGATGAGCTGTACAGATGTCCTTCTCGTTTCTGAAGGGAAGTCGACCGTTCAGCGCGTTGTAGAGAAGGACACCGAGTGACCAGACAGCTGCTTCCTTGCCCAGATAAAGGGAGTGAAGGAACCATTCTACTGGGCAATACATCCTAGTACCTGTAAGTACTAGTATCATAAAAGAGTCAACAAGTACAGCTCCAGGCTGCTGCGCAGCCAGCGTCGAGCGCGGTATTCCCCGCGAACTTTCTCAGAGATCACTTGCCTTCGTGGCACAGTGCCAGTGCGCGCAATTTGTCACCCGAGTATCGGCAGTTCGGATCCGCGCAGCTTTTTTTTATGTTCAACCTAGCGCGGTGTTTGGTGCTTCTGATTTGGATTTCATTGGATTTCTCATAATTATATAGCCCGCGTCAGGGATGTTCGGATACCGGATTTCCAGATGGCGCCATTATGAATTTGGTTGCGCACCAACTCGTAATGCATGCAGCCTGCGTATCGGCATTTGACTACGGTAGTTGCCGATACGCAGGCCCTATGTATTAGGAGTTGGTGCGCAGCCAATTCAAAACGGCGCCATCCGTAAATCCGGTATCCGAACAACCCTGGCCCGCGTCATATTTTTGAGGCACCTGGTTCAGGACTAAAGAAACAATATGGTTCCGTATAAAAGTATGCGTTAGGAAGACATTTTGATAAGAATACTACTGTACAAAAATTGGACTGAGAGCAGACGAGTCTTGTGTTCTGTCATTCAGAGGTCACAGCTCACGGCACTGTCCGACTCATACCTTTTTGATTAAAGTCAAATCGGATATGTCTTTAGCTTATTGTTTGCTGTATTTATGCGGTTGCAAGACTGTACTATATTAGACGAATGTGCAGTTTTCTCTAAAACTCAGTTGAAACAGTTTGCAATGTTAGCAGAAAATAGTTCAATTTGTATGGGTTTACAATCGTTTTTAGAGGTGGGAAACTACTGATACGCATATATTTCAGCCTATTATACACGAATTCGATGAAATCAGAGCAGAAAAAATCTCAAAAAGACAAAATAGTGAGGTGACTCAATAATTGTGACGCGACGTTTTCGAAAAATATCACATAAAAAATTTGTTTCTGCATCTCTCAGTCCAATTTTTGTACCGTAGTATTCTTATCAAAATGTCTTCTTAACGCATATTTTTATACGGAACCATGTTGTTTCTTTAGTCCTGAACCAGGTGACTCAAAAATATGACGCGGACTATAGGTTCACCACCAAATTTCTCAGTTAAAATGCACAGAATTGGCCAATATGAAAGATGGAAGCTGAGAAAGTGCCTCTGATAGGGTGTGCACAACTGAAAAACAAAAAACCTCGAATTGAAGTTCATCCGAAAAGTCTACTTTGTACAGGTACGGGGAGTCGGTAAATCGCTCCTAACTCTCTGGGATTACAATGAAGCATGAAAGAGAGTCAAGGAGAAAGTCAATTACAGAAAGTTCGCGATTGGTGGCGATCTTTTAACGACCAGCTATCACTCTTGTCGTCTACAGCGTGTCTAATCAGAAAGCTAGCACTTGTTTTGAGTATCTCTTCCAGTGAGAAAACACAAAGCTGTAATTGGCGCGTAAGACGAGTCCGAGAGAACGTGACTTGTCAAGTGAAAAGAGAATTGGATCAAAAATTTCCAGAAAGATGTTGTCCGCAGATGACTAAGAAAAGCTGTACGTGCACACTAATCTAATTAGTGTGGTCAAGTTACGAAACGGATTCTCTCTGCAGACCAATTTTTGTATTGTGCTACTGTACAAAAACATCAAAACAGGGCTACGACGTCACGCTCTTCGTTCTCTTTTCGGACGGAGACCGCAATCTTTCAAAGACAGTTTATCATCTCTCCAACGAACCTTGGAAGTCTGTGTAGTGGGACTTTTTGAGCACGGTCGCTGCTCCGAAATCGATTAAACGAGTCTCTCCTGTTACGAGGTCGATGACAATGTTCTCATCCTAAAGGTTTTTGTTAAAGTTGGTTCAAAATATAAAGATACCTTGAGGTCTCTGTGGAGCACCTTCTTCTGTGCGCATTCGTGGACAGTCTGGACGACCTGTCGGAAGAGATACCGACTCATATCTTCGTCCAGCTTCTGCTGGCCTTTGATGAAATCGAACATGTCGACACAGGGATACGGTCGTTCCATCACGATCAAATACCCCTCGGGTATGGAATACCAATCCAGAAGACGGATAACTCCACGGATCTTAGAACACTTGGCCAACATGCAGATTTCCATCGGCACTTGCTCGTCGTTGATCTGAAGAAACTTTCTTTAATACGTTAACTATGAGAGATCAAATTGTGATTTGTGCTCCTCTCACCTTTCCCCATTCCCGCACAGATCGTCTGTCGATGAACTTGACAGCCACGGGCATATCATCAGCAATTCTGATGGCTCGATAGACGATTCCAAAGCCTCCTCGGCCGAGTTCTCCCTTCAGTTTGTAGTTTTTCTTGAATTTGGAAAAGCCGCGGCCTGGAAAAAGGTAATACTCTCGCGGTCCAGAACGAGTACACGCTGGTGGCTGTCGCTCGGTCGCATTAACCAAAAAGGGGACAGGTTTGCGCTTTCAAAGATTCCAGTTAAAGGGGATCCAGAGCTACAGTATTCTCTGATTTTTTTTTGACTTTTGAAAGATAACGCGTTCTTTGAAAGGCGCGACCAGACGGAAACAATGATGAATCGAAGAGCAAAGTTACTACTTCGTTGAAGAAAAGGTTAGCGACAAACTGGAACAAACTTGAATATTTTTCGGCGTATTTTGTAACTTTGCTAAATTGTAATGTGTACTATTTACTGACAAAAACCGGCTGTATTTCGTAAGTAACAAATGCGAAATTGTGACGAAGAATGAAAATACAAACGAAGGCAAAAGAATACCGTAGCTAAGATAGAAGAAAACCCTCAATTTTGAAGGGAGATGGCCATTAGGACCAGAAGCTGGAAAAATAAAACTTACTCGACTCTCCATTAAGGAGCATTTTGAGGTTGAAAAATTGAAAGCTGGCTAGCTTTTTGACCTTCTTAGCCAGAATGGGAAGGCTCATTGCGGTTGAGGAGGTCAGTTTCTTGAACTTGTTGCGGATGTTCAGCGTGTAGAGTGTGAATCGTGAAGATCGTGAATCTCTGAAAGCACGCGGGTTGAGAGGGCGGGACGCTTATCAGAGCGGGAGAAAGGGACACGCCCCCAGGAATCTCTGGACACACGGGAACAAGCATTGAGGAAGTGTGTAATTGAGGGTGGACAAGATCAGGAAATCAGCCATTTTTAGTTCTTAGGAACTGAAGAAATACAGAAAAAAAGTTCTTTCAAACGGAAAGAAATCCACATGAGAAGAAGGAAGTGAACTTGGTCCGGAACAGCTAGACACTTTGACTCGCACGCTATTCCGGATCTAAATGAGAAACAACATCAATGGGTTCTGTGATCCGAGTAGTATAAACAGAGATCGCTGAGTCTCCCAAGTTGCCCAGTCAGAGAGTGGGGTCGGTAGTACCGAGTTCGAACTTCTGATAGTGCTGGTTCACGAGAAGAGGACTATCAGGAAGGAAAGAGACAGACGGACTAGCCAGGTAATTTTCAAAGATGTACGGACTACGATTTATGGGGAAGAGCGCGGACTGCCTTTTTCCGTTAGAAAGAGGCAATGGGTCACAAAAGATCGTGTCACATAAAGGCGTTGGAGGTCAGAGTGACCGGCACTTCTTTGGAGAAGAAAGACTGACACCTGAAGAGAACTTCTGATGACCTCATTCCCTTTCTTTTATTGTGTACTCTTCATAACAACAGTATTTGACCGAAAAGATACGCAAAGAAGCTTCGGCGAACAGAGAGCGGACGACAGTTCACACCTGACCAAAGAGACCAGCCGTCAAAACCCGCTCTCTTTCTGAACAGACAGTAACTTCTGTTTTGACGCTGTTGACAACCTGGTTCACAGACATTATTGCACGAAACTACCTTGTGATTTCTTTCTTCAAAACATGAAGAAACCTATCCTATTGGAGAAACCGAGTGTTCCTCATTGCGACCTCTGTTAAACTATGTACCCAGCCAGAGAAATCACGAAAAAGAGCAGACTCCGAGGCTATTCCCAGAGAATGCGTCAAAAGATAGTCGGATTAGAAAAAGGCTACCAGTGAGACAGTCTTTGAGAGATGAGTCAAGTGGATTAAACCCTTGGGGGAGATCAGGTTGGTGACGCGCCAAGGTCGGCATCTACTCAGGCTTTATCAATTTTGTGTAAGCTGTGGGTCAAACGAGGATGACCGGTCGTTCAGATCTCTTTCCGTCTGAATGTCTAACCAGCTGCTTGCTGTTTTGTCACTCTCTTTCTGAGTGGACAACACGTGAGGAACTAAAGCTAATGCGTCATAAACTCTGACGGATACCTAGCTATTTTCGAGTTGTTTTCGTCAAGAACAAAAGGATATTGAACTTTGTCTAGAAGATTTGAAAAGGCCAAGAGTCAGGAAAGATTGCAGCAGAGGCTTCAAATTAGCAAGTGACACCCGACTCGTCGGGTTACAAAACGAGAGGCTCTTTGTTCGCCGAAGGGTCAAAATTCAAAAGCTCTTGAGACTTACAACCACAGGAGTCAGTTTTCCGCCATGGCTCAAAAATAGCCTGATCTCTCACGAAAGTCTCGAGCCCTGATCGTAACAAAAGTCATTGTGGTCTATGACTGGTTGTTCCTCTCTCGTCCCAATTGGCTCAATTCTCTCACTATACGATCCCACCCTCAAAATATCCGAGATTACGGGAGCGAACATTCCGCAGCTAAAACATCTGTTCATTCACTAAAAATAACATCCGGGTAGGGAGAATAAATCAAAAAAGTCGTTTCTCTTTCCGTTTAGTCGCTGATAGATGGTCATGAACTGTGGACACGGGTAAAAATAGAAGAATCAAGAAAAGATATCGAATGTCCTACTTCAGGTTAAAAAAAGCAGGCAAAAATTGAGTGACAGACACGCTGAGAAGACAAGGATGAGGAACTTTTCTGGAGTTCTTGACCCCAGAACAAAACTCTTGTTTGATTCTGAGGCAAATGTTACCAAAAAGACGAGAAATATCAACTCATACTATTCCAAATATAATACTTTCAGTCAGTTTCACTGGTATTCTACCTGTCCAGATCAACAAGGAAAACGAAAAAGTTGCTTGTCACTGAACCCATTCCTGTTTGTCGATGATTTTCACATGTGAATTAGGTGAAGACAAATGTCTTTCGCGACCCCAGGTTCGCACCAACTGACGCCGAGACTCGAAAAAAATGAGTCGCCGATGGCAAAAACGTCGGAGTTTTTGATAAACAAGGGAATCCACTCACCTCGGAGGCAACTGATAAGAGGAGGGGGTCAAAGCTGGATAGTCTGAAATTGGCAAATTTGGTCGGAGAGAAAAACGAGAAGTCTCTTAGAAATGCATAGAACGACACGTCGGAAAACAGTAAGCAAATCAGCTGAGTCTTTGCGTGAGAAATGAGTTTGCTTGTACTAAATAGAGTCTAATCAAGATGTACGATCTGTGACGAAAGGCCTTTTACGAAGTGGCACGTGTTGACCATAAAAAGAAGATAAGAAGAACAAGGTCCATTGGAAAAACTCCGAGGAAGAAACGTGAGAGGTCTCGCTTCGGATCAAGCTGTTTGACTAACAGTTAATCGGCCGGTCGACATCATCGGAAGCCGACCGGTTCCAGGCCGGAAACCCGTGCCTCAGGCAGCTTGGAAGGCAAACAAAAAGGCAAACTTAACAGTCATTGAACTTTCAAGTGGCTTTATGAAAAGTGTTGGGGTGGAACAGACGAAACAGTCTTTTAGACAAAACACAAGGCAGGTCGCACCCATACTGTTGTATGTTTGAAGGTATTTTTGAATCGTAATTGTAAAAATGTATGTTTTGGTGACGCAGCTGAACCTTGTTCTATCCTCCTTTCTTTGGATCATTGCTTCAGCCATCTCATCTCATTGAAGAGACGAGATCAAAAAAAGACCGGGAAGTTCCCTTTGACGCAGTCTATCCCCAATAAATTGTTAAACTAGCCGGGTGCGATGTTTGTGTGAGCTCACACATGAGGCTATTTATCCGGAGCAAGTGTTCTCGAGACGATACTTTTATGAGGATCCGGGTCATTTCGGAAGAGAAAGAAACAGACCAAAAAGTCAGAGAGACGAATACTGGTCGCGGAACGGAACCTCTCTTTATATGTAAAGCTACAGATGGGCGGACTTCGCGTTGGGGAGAGTGATCAGTGAATGACAATCATCACTGTTCTGTTCCGTGCTCCGCCGAAATGGACCTTATCTCAGCACCTCTACTGTTCAACGAAGTGTGGAGATTTTCTGTCTTTTCGAACTGTTTACAGCCGAGAACTTTCTGATCTAGTGAGATCGCTATAACATAGAAACTCGAAGCTGCAAAAGGCCACAATGAGAGCATCTAGGACAAAAGAACTGAGAAAAACTGGTCTTTGCATGGCTGTGATTGTGCCAATCGGTTCCACGTCTTGCTGCCCTCCTTGTAAAGGCCCCTCTGCAGACTCTCCTTTGACTGGACCAGTTCTTGACTGACAAACAGTCGTGTCTATGTTGATATGCATGTGATGTTTTTGGAATTTTGTTATGATTTTCTGGTGAATGATTAAAAATAAAATTTAACGAAAAGAAAATGGAGTCAGACGGGCTCGCGGAACCCGGTTGTTGTTCTTTTGTTCGTGTCAACAAAGGATGAACGGTCAGATTTCACACCGGGCAAAAAAGGACGACAAGTGAACATACAGGAAGCAGGGAGGCTTCCTGAAATGTTTTTTTGTTGACGATTGACTATGAAAACATGTTGGTTGGATTCTTTAACAATCAGATAGATCAAATAGACAACCTTTTTTGAGACAACAGGTGCTGAAACCTATAGCTGTCATTAATCTGCGCAATTTGTCACCACCAAACAGAAACAATCAAGACTCCTGATGTGTGATTTGTGAGGACAGAGGGCGCGTCGCGGATTGTGATTCGCGACCCATATGAAACTGTGATGACTAAAAATTTGTCAAATGATGTAGGAGAAGTGGGTACAGAGGAACTGACTGGGTACGCTCTACGAAAGAAGTGAAAAATTCGGATGAGATTGTATCAGAAGACGCGTCATCTACCGCGATACAATCTCGAACTTGGCCAACTTTGAGCCACGTTGTGTTATTTTCACGGAAAGTGGAAAAGGTGACAATGTGTTTCACAGAAAGACGCGTGTGTCTTTCCGGAAGAACGGCTGGTAGACCGGCTTCCGTGCTCAAGACGCGCAGAAAAAGTGCCTGAAAACAATGGGCTTTCCGGTCGCTGTCTGCAGATTATCAGCACACGCAGAAGCTAACAGAACTCGCAAAAGTATACAGAAAACTGTTGATCATTGAGCACGAATTTCAAGACAAATTGACCTGATCAGCCACCTGTTCTGGATAGAAGGCGGTTGTTTGACCTGGGTTTGATGAATGAGCAAAAAGGCAAAGCAAGAAGGAGCAACGGCAACTGACTCTCGACAAAAAGCATTGGTATTTGAATTAAGGGAAACTTTTAGTTTTTTATTAGCCCTGTGGGGCAAGTTTCCCTGTGAGCAGTGTGTCAAAAGGAGATCGTTGACATGATTCAGATTCGGATGCCAGAAAAGATTTCAAAAGAATCTTTTGTTCGACGATGAGAATGACGGGAGAAGTGTTAAAGAATAAGAGATTCATACAAACAGCATGACAGATCAAACCGTTGAAGGCTGCGACCATAGTCTGACTGGAAGAAAGAAGAGAGAAGGTCAGTTGAGAAAGGGACAATGGTGACTGTTACCCCTGAGGGTAGCTGACTTACACCAGAAACGACCGTCAAATGGCAAGGTCACGCTACGCCCGAGGCCTACGATGGCAGCTCTTATCGCCCGTACATCGCGCAGGAAACGTGTTACTAGAGATACACGAGCACTCAATAAGACCAAAGTCAGCATAATGGTAAAAAGGGATCTATAGAATTAGAATCTTCTTCTATATTTTGATTTGCGAAACATTAGATCAAAGAAAAGAGACAAACTACCCCTGGCCCTTTCACTTTCGCCTTTTATCCCCAGTACATCGATACCTGTTCGTCATGTCGTCATGTACCAGCTTCTAGTTGATTCGTCAGCCCTCGCAGAGAGATCGTGAGAGTTCAATGATAATATCACGGACAGTTTATCCCGACTACAACTTCCTTCGGGCATGCGTCTCTGACGTCAACGATCTTTCAAAGACCACAACAGACCAGGCTGCTTAGTCAGCAAGAAAACTATACATGGGAAGCTCTTGCAGTGCGCAACTAGTTTTTGCGGCGTAGTCAACTGTTGATTGGATAACGTGTCATTCACACAGTTACTTCCTAACTTTCCCTGTGATCTTTGAAAGTCTCCCCTGCAAATAAAGATGATTTGCATTTATCATTTTGGTGGAAGTTCGCCGCACAAACAGATAAACTGGTCTCTGAATGGAGGGAACGCTTTGAGAGCACGAGATCCTAGGGAGACCTATGGTAGTTACAAATAACTAAAGTAATGTGTTCATAAAAAAATGGCCCATGAAAACTACCGTAAAAGATAGCCATCAGCATTGTCTCCTACATTACATCGTGTTGTTTTTGCCCACCTTTCGATAGCCACAATAGGGCGAATAAGGACAAAGAACAAGATGGAATCTAAAACATTTACAGCCATTTATTTATACAAGGTATAATGAGATTACTCTAGAGTGGGAGTACGCCGCGTCATTGTCACTCAATCTTGCGTTCGAATTACTTGAAAAGGACTATGGGAGGACAGAAAACGAAGGGAGTGTCCGGCGCGACAGGTGTCGGTAGCAGCTCAAGCTTTCCCGCTCATTCCCTAAGCAAACAGGCTGCTCCAGGAGAGAAAACAGAGGTACAGACAACTAGAGGCAAACTGGAGGTTTTTAATAAGATATAGAGACCGCTCAGAACAGAAAAGTTCACACTAACGATAGGCAGACAAGGTCTTTTCCTCCAGATGTTCCTAATTGTTGCTCCTTGTTACGTCACACGCTTCAAAGTTTATTGCAAAAACCAGATGAGACGTCTCTTGACGTAGAAGTTTGGAGTTCTATTATTATGCTGTCCGGCATTGTTTGCCCTCGGATTTGCATAGATCTCGGGCCCGATCAAGTTTCGGAAGAGTGCGGTTCCTGCATCAGTCATGGTCTTGTGGACTCTGTGAGTACAGAGAACCGAATGGACATTTACATAATCCACAAGAACAGCAAAAAAGATTTGACTTTTGAAAAGACTGCCTGACTCTTTTTTTATATAATATTCTAACTTTGCTGACCTAGTACCAAGTCATTTATTGATCGACTTCGCTCGATCCTTATGGAATGTCGAATCTGTTTTGGACTTGAAAACGCAACTTTTTTTCTGTATAATCTGTAATACTCTTCTCAGAAAACAAATAACTTGGTCAGAGCTTGTCAATGTAAAGGAACAATAGAACTTGTTCATCCAAAATGTCTTCGGCAATGGATCGACATCTCGAGAAACAGTGTACGTTTTTATGCTCGGCTTCAGTCACTTTTCAGAATTGTAACACTTATCAGAGCAGATATATTGGTCAGCAGTCTAGAAAAGTCAAAAATAAGTATCTCCGAAATGTGGTTCTTTTGAGCATTTTTATTCTTCTTTGGTAATGGACAGTGATTTATCCAATGATTGACAGTTACAAGTATATCTGGTAAGGTTGCTTACCAACAGGCCAAACCAAGATTCAGGCAGTTCTATTATTCGGACTATCGTCCAGTTCTATTCTTCAGCATCATGATCTTTTCTGGATATGTCGTTCTTCATATTTTTGCAGTTGGAATAATTCTTTTCATGACTTTGCAAAGATAAAACCTGTTGTTTCTTACAACAGTCAGTAAAGATGCACTGGTAGGTTCTAATTGCTTTATTCACTTTTATGACGGTAGAATTTGGCTGTTCAAATGTCTAAAAAACTGAGAAGAGGGATGAAGGAGAGCAAACGAGCAGGCGAAGTTGATGTCTTGAATAGTCTGAAAGATAAAAAAAGGCGGTTTCCATTCCAGAATTTTATTAGTTGTCTGGTTACACGATCACAATTAGGTTTTAGTCTGCTGCTTGGAGTCCGCCTCCATGGGAAGGGACTCGGGTCTGGTAGTCGTGTCTCCTCCTCCTTTCTTCTTCGGCGGCGGTCCATTGATCATGACGGGATCGGAGGTGAAGAATTTCTCGGCAGCTGTCATCCAGAGAGGCAGAGCACCATTCGTCTTCTTCTTCTGATCCTCGAGGTGTGCCTTGCTCTCCCAGTCGTATGGATCCCAAAATTGAATGTTCAGTCGAAGGAGAATAGCCTTGAAGGCATTGGCCCAGAGCAGATAGTCCGGTCGCTGGTAGCAGTCGATTTGGCGAAGGCTTTTCGGCAGAAGAGCACACTCCGGAGGCATATGTTGCATCAGAGTCTTGTCGTCGATGTGCAGCTTCATCGCTTCCACCTTGTGCTTGTCCTGCGACTTTTGCCAAGGAAGTCCACAGTGGAACTCGATCAGCACATACAGCAGTCCCCAGAGATCGTCCCGTCTACCCTGTTCCTTTTTCTCGTGAACATTTGGAGAGCAGTAGCGAAGTGTTCCTCGGAATTCAGCCGTTCCACGAGCTCTTCTGGGCACCCACTGCCCATTCTTCGTCTTCGAGGCGTACGGTCTGGTCAGTCCAAAGTCCAGGATGTGCACGATACGAGCCCTTTCGGCGTCGGTCGGATGTCCCATGACAAAGTTGTTCGGCTTGATGTCTCGGTGCACATATCCGTAGTCATGAACGAGTTTGATGCCGTAGACGCATTGAATGGCTAGACGAGCCCAAGTTCCAGGCGACATCCTTTCTCCAGGGCAGCGATTCTTCAGATGCTTGAGATTCTCGCCGAGAAGCATCATGACCATGTAGCAGAACTTTTTGTGCTTGGCTGCATGGTAGACTACCGGCACGTGGATCTTGGGACCATCGGCCGACATCTGCTTCAAGACGGACATCTCCAGTTTGATAGCCGAGCCACCTTCCACATCGTTTGGTTCGGCCTTGAGTGCAGCTTGCAGTTTCGGATCCTTGATATTCTGCACCTTGTAGACTTGTCCGAAACCTCCTTCATCCAGCTTGCAGACGATGGACCATTCTCCAAACTTGAGGCCTTTTTGGAAGTTGCCACACGGATTCTCCTTTTCTTCTTCGTCAGACGGCATCGCGAAGAGACGTTTCCACCAAGAGCAGCTATAGCAGACTGATTGATGCTGCCAGATGCATTTTATAGTGCTAGTTCACAGGTCATGACAAGACGCATCTAGTCCGTAACCCTTTTTAGAGCTATTAGATAAATTTTGACGGATTAGAAGGAAGATAAGGGGTTCTCTATAAAATTTTAAAAGTAAATACCTAGAGTTGTGCTTCTTGAACTGCGCCTCCATAGTTGAGAACTCCGAAGACAAGAAAATGACGGGCGAAATACAAGGCAGTCTTCAACTGACTGAGCAAATTGAGCAGATAGTATTCTTTACATTTACGAAAAAAAACATAGAAAGAGAAAATAGCAGTCTTTCGAAGTCAAAAATGGTCAACAACCTGTAGAGATGCACAAACGAACTTTTTATATCGAAACGAGCACAAATGACGTGAGAATGGTAAAGCTTTTCAGGAGTATAAAATGCGAAAATATGTTAGGGATAAGAAGAGATCATTTCATCAGTCTATCGGGGGGTAAAACAATAGGGAGATTACTCTCCAAGGTGCTCGAATGCGCGGTCCAGGTTATCCGTATCAGGTTCTTCGTCATCAATCACTTGTATTTCGTCTTTATCTTTCTCTACATCGATAACAGGACCGCCTTCTTGGGGACCCGAGATGATCGTGTCTTTGTACTTTCTTCTCTGCGACACACTCAGGGCCCTCCACTGGAATTTTTTTGTTCATCTTTAACAGTGAAAATAAATACCTTGACAGAGAGCATCTTAGTCATCTTGTCATGTGTGACTCCTTGTTTCTTTAGAGCCGGTTGTTCAATTGAACGGAACAGTCCAAATCCGGACTTCGGAGGTTCTTTCAGCTTCTCGACACGGCCGGCTCTTGTAGCGTAATCGTCTCGCTGGGCTTCGGACAGTTTGGCATACTAAAAATGAAGAATTCAGGCACAGACAAAGAGCAATTCTTCCATTTTATCCGATGTTTAAACAAAACGTACCTCAGCGATGCAGAGTTTCAGCACATCTTGGGCCTGCATTTCGGGATTCTCTTTGGCAATTCTCATCTTGTTTTCTTGGATGAAAAGGATATATCCATTTCTGGGCTTCTTCCACTCTTCGAACATCTGTTTTTCTGCCTCTTCCATCTGTTTGATCGAGGGAATCATGCTGGCTGTACTGTAGTTGACGACGCTTCTTCTTCTCTTCGCCGGAAGCTCATAGCTTCCGGCCACGATGTTTTCCCAAGTGTCCATGTAGACGTTCTTCTTGTGACTTTCGCCCTCAAAAGAAAGTTTTTTTAAATGCAGAATTACCCACAAAATTACCTCCCACTTGGTGTAATCGTTACGATCAATGTCCTGCTGGTCGTTCGGATCCAGAAAGCGGACTACATTTGACTCTTTTTCAATCGGCAGCCATAGGTCTCCTTCGGATTTCCCGATCATTTTCTCGAGTTCTTCGTCGGACTAAAAGCTTGTACGTAGAATAATAATAAGAAAAATAACCCACACATTGGAACTTATCAGTCTTTGAGGCCATCAGCTTATTGAAATCGCGTTGGATAGAGTCGGCAATATCCAGAGCAGATACTTCAACGTCTGGAATATTTTTTTGTGCTAAAAAATAGTAAAAAAAAAGGACTCACCATCAATTCCAATGATGGCATCGGTCAGCTTGAGCTTCTCTCTGGCTTTGGCCAGCACATATTGATCAATAGTACTTCTGGCTACGAGTCGGATGATCTTCACTGGCCTAAAAAGGATGTTTTACCAACTACACGATACAGATCACTGTAATTTGGAAGAATCTAGGTTATTCCCGTTCACCAGAATATTTGAAGATCGAACTAGCGTTTTTTCAGACCGAGTTCGCCAGTCAGGTCAGAACTGCGATATAAAAATTGCATCATGCAACTGCGGTTACCGTAATTTAAAAAAACAGGTCTTGGAAGGCCAAAACTAAGCAAAACTGCTCACTTCGTCTGTCCAATGCGATGACAACGAGCCATAGCCTGAATGTCATTCTGCGGGTTCCAATCCGAATCGAAAAATATTGCCGTGTCCGCTGCCGTCAGATTTAGTCCAACTCCTCCGGCCTTGGTTGATAGCAGGAAACAGACCGGACCATCCTTGATATTCTTGTCCTGGAACTCATCAACGAACTCGACACGCTCCTCAATATTCGTCTGTCCGGTGATGCGAACGTATTTCCAGCCTAAATTGTTGCGTCAAAATGCAGAAGGGAAAATTACCGCGCATGCGAAGAAAGTCCTCCAAGATGTCCAAGGCTCCAAGGAACTGGGAAAAGATGAGGGAACGATGTCCGCGTGGGATCATGTACGTGAGCAGACGATCGAGTACCTGGAGTTTTTGACTGGCATCGACTAGATGCTCCCCTTCGATCCACGGTTCTGGCTCAACTCCCTTGATGATATAGGGATGAAGGACGCATTTTCGGAGCTCAATAAAAAGCTGGGACATTCGGACGCTGGCTTTGCGTTCACGAAGAGCGCCTAAATCACAATTTACAGACGTAAAAAGGAAAATAACGTACCGGCATTTCTGGCTACAATGTTCTTGTAGACTTCTTTCTGGATCTCGGAGATTCCGTGGTAGAGGATGACCTGCTCACATTCTTTAAGCTCATTTCGGAAGACCTCGTCCTTCGTTCGCCGAATCATGTACTTTTTAAGGACTTCTTTCAGTTCAGGCATGTTCTCCGGAACGTTGTAGAGGTCGGAAAAAGCGTCAATTTCATCAGCAGGGAATTTGTTCTACATCATAGTAAGTTTTAAAATAGGGAAGGTAGTACTCACGGGATCGGCCAGAGTGAGAAGTGCATATAGCTCCCCCAAGTTGTTCTGAATTGGGGTTCCTGTCAGAAGAATGAAGTGTGGATTGGTCTGTAAGATAGCATATACGTACATAAAAGGAGCCACTTTAAAAAGCCATATAAAACGCACTTTAGGATCAATGAGAGACGTGAGACATCTGCTCAGCTGGGCTTCAGGATTTTTGACGCATTGTGCCTCGTCGATGACAAAAGTTGTGAATGGAATCTGCTTTTGGAGATGTCGAAGAACTTCCAGAGTGGACTTTTGGCGCAGAATGTGACCAGCCGTGATGAAAACGGTCTGCTCGTCAAAGTCTAGTTTGTCCAGCATCTTCTGACGTAGTAGCTCGACTCCAGTGTAACGAAATGGCTTCAGATGCCCGCCGCTGAACCTAAAATGGGGAAAATTTTGTGAAATTAAAGTTTTGTACCTTTTGATTTCCCGTTCCCAGTGATCACAGACGGAAAGTGGCGAGAGGACGAAGAAGGGGCCCTTCTTCTTGAAACGCTGGCGAGTCAACGTGATAATTGTCGTGCATGTCTAAATTTTAGCAAATCAGGAACAAAATAAAGATAAAAATGCCTTTCCAAGACCCATCTCGTCCGCACAGATTCCGCCGTGATCATTTTCCAACCACTGCTCCATCGCTTCGACGCCGATCCACTGATGCGGAAAGAGCTTCAGATCGCTGTCTTTCCATCTCTTTTCGAGCTTGTTCATTGCGAGAAAAACTGAAACTGTGTTTCAAACTTGACATGTGGATCTAGAAGAGAAAAAATAGGATCTAAACTATTAACAAGCTGATGTCTGTGGCTTGTCCATGGCCACGAAAATCGTCGTAGCAAATCAAGAGTTGTCAGGATTAGATAACAAGTTACTTTTGAACTACATTTTGGCTTCTATTGTGTTAGAGGGAAATACAAAGATTTAGAAAACGACCAGCCGTCTACGACGGCTGTCGCCTGCGGCGCTCAGAAGTACGAATAATGTTGCCCAAGCATTAGATTTCTCGTCTCTATTTTAAGTTCAAAACTAAGTATCTAATCCTAAAAAAAGCTAACTTGTCCAGGCTTGTTCGTGGCCATGGACAAACAAACAAACAGTCTACCACAGACACCATTGCGCTTTAGTAGTAGAGAGATAAAGATCAGGTAGAAAAGTTTGGTGCTACGACGCCGGCAGGCGTCAAAATCTTCTGGTATAAATTGAAATACTCTATTTTTCAGTTAAGCATTGAAACATGTTTCATGCAATTATGGCTAGAACGAAACCGTGAAAACGGAGAAACTGCTGAAGAAACTGATAAAAAGGCTGTGCGTTTTTTATTCTAAACAAAAGTTTAAAATTTCCGGAACTGTTATTTATTAGTTTAATACGAACTTGTTCCGTTTAATATAAACGGATAATCAATGTGATTGCCCTTATTTTTCACAATCCGTGCGCTTGCTCTTCAAGTCGCTCTACCTGGTAGACCTACTGCCGATTGTGGAAAAGAAGGGGGTTCCGGTCCCAGCACTGCGACACAGAGGGACCAGCATGTCAACACCCGTGGTTCGAGGCCAGCTCAACGTCTGCCAGCTTAACTGCCAATCTATCCCCTCGAAGAGGCGTCTACTTGAATTCGAGGAAGCGCTGCTGAAGAATTCCTTCGACGTGGTGGGGCTGAGCGAGACATGGAAGTCTGGAAGTGGTCAAGAGCTGCTGAGGAAGTCTGGATGCCATCTACTCTACAGTGGTGGCCAGTACAACCGACGCGGCGTCGGCTTCATTGTTGCTCCGCATCTCGTCCCCAACATTCATCGCTTCACACCGATAGACGACAGATGCTGCACTCTGGAGCTGAGAGGGCCGAATTGGAGTCTTCTCCTAGTCATGGACTACGCACCCACAGGAGACGCCGATGACGCCGACTACGACCGCTTCCTGAGCAAGATCCAAAGAGCTGCGTACAACTCGACAGGTGGATCCTTATGGAAACAGGAGCTGCCGGCTGGGGCCAATGGTGTGAGTAAGAGTCAGAGGGCTGGAATCATGAGCCAGTCGAGCTTTCTCAAAAAACACCGGAGGTGTACAATAGTGCTCGAAGATTGGAATGCCTCAGTTGGATCACGTGCCCATCCACTGGAACCGTCGATCGGAGCTTACGGCGTTCGAAACCGTCGAGGAGACCAGCTTGTCTCTTTCTGCCAACAAAACGGTTGGGACGTCGCCAACACCTTCAGTAAGCAGAGATCCGGAAGAAAGTGGACGTGGAGATCGCCGAATGGGCCCACAAGGAAAGAGTACGACCTGTTCCTAGTCCAACGAACCACCACCGTACGGAAAGTTCATGCCGTAAACCAGTTCAACTTTCGAAGTGACCACCGTCTCGTCCGTCTAATCCTCGATTTGGACGCTACTAGTCCACGACGTCGATCGAAGGTGCAACAGACGAAAATGAATTGGCAACTTTTCCGTCACGATGTCCAGGAGAGAAGAGAGGAAATGGAGGGTCCTGATCCAGCTGTTCAGTACCAGAGAATTCGTGAAGTCTTTACCGAAGCCTGGGCTGTAGCTACTGAAAGGATCCCTAGCGCAGATAGGCTCTCGTCAACCACGAGAGACCTTTTCAACCAAAGACGAGTTCTACTGGCCAAGGATGATGTGATTTCGAGAATCCAGTTGGTCCAGACGAACAAGTTGCAGCCATTGCCTCGGATGTTGAGAAGAACCTCGAGAATTGTTACCGTCAGACGCTCTCGTCCAAGAGGCTCTTCGAGGAAATATCGACTCCTGTGATACGACAACTCCAGAAGAAGGACGGATCTCGAACTACCTGTCCTCAAGACGTGAGAGATCGAGTGAAGGTGTTCTTCGAGGAGCTCTACCAGCAAAAGGTGAATGCGATTCCAATGGGAAAGTCTCCACTGGAGGAAGTCCCAGCAGTACTAGAGGAAGAAGTCTGGAAGCAGCTCCTTCGAATGAAGAAAAGGACGGCTCCAGGTCACGACTCCATTATGACGATGCAGCTTCGAGTGGCGGAATCGGAGATGGTGTCACTTCTGGCCAGTCTCTACACTCGGATGCTCCAATACCGTGTAATTCCTCCCGGATTCGGCGATTCCATTACTACCCTCATCCCGAAGAAAGGAGACCATACCGACCTGACCAACTTCCGCCCAATCTCCGTATTACCAGCCCCATACAAGCTCTTCACGCGAGTTTTATTGGCCAGGATGCATCGAAATTTGGAGTTCAACCAGCCAGTCGAACAGGCCGGATTTTGTCGAACCAACTCCACAGTGGAACACCTTCACACCATCAAGCAGCTGATCGACAAGGCCTACGGTTATCGGAATCATCTGTATCTAGTGTTTGTCGATTTCCAGAAAGCCTACGACACCATCGAGTGAGATGCCGTGTGGAGCTCTCTCCAAAGACACGGAGCGGACCAACTCTACGTCGAGATGCTGCGGAAGGTCTACACGCAAGCTGGCTGCAAAATCAAGGTGCACGAAGATCTAGTGGATGTTGACATCAAGCGCGGAGCCCGCCAAGGCTGCGTGCTCTCTCCGCTTCTCTTCAACGCTGTGCTGGAAGGCATCTTTCGTGTATTCAACTGGGACGACCTCGGTTTCAACATCAACGGCCGTAAGCTGAATCATCTTCGCTACGCCGATGACGTCGTTCTTGTCGGAAAGAGTCTGAGAGCTGTACAGCGGATGGTAACCGAACTGGAACAAGTAAGCCGTAGCATTGGATTAGAAGTTAACCTTCGCAAGACAGTTGCGATGACCAATGCCTACGAGGGAGATTTGCGTCTGTCTGGACAGACAATCCAGTTTGTCCAGCATTTCACCTATCTTGGATGTTCGGTAACCTGCACCTCAGAGAGCCAGGATTTGTCTCGAAGGATCGGAGCTTCGTGGGGAGCTTTCAATCGTCACCGTCTCTTCCTTACCAAGAGGACCGTGCCGATGAAGATGAAGGGCAAGGTCTACCTGACCTGTATCGTCCCAAGTCTTCTGTACGGCTGCGAACTCTGGAGCCTTCGAATCGATGAGCTGAGGAAACTAGCAGCAGTGCAGCGACGACAGGAAAGAGCAATGCTGGGCTTCACTCTTCTCGACCATAGAAGGAATGAGGACGTGAGGAGAATGACTGCTCTCCCAGACATCCTAGACTTGGCTTGGAGAAGGAAGCTCAACTGGGCGAGACGACTGGCAGAAATGGATGGTATGCGATGGTCGAAAGCGACGACGGAATGGGCTCCTCTGGATCAGCGGCGAGTCGTCGGAAGGCCATACATGAGATGGGAAGACGATCTGAAGAAGGCCTCCGAGAGGATCGGGAAAATCTCGTGGATGCGACAGGCTAGAGAGGACGGCGAAGAGTGGATTCGAGCCATGGGAGCGGCAAGGGACCCCATCTAGGAACCCCCTTGATACCGTCAATAAAAATGTAAATGTAGTGTGCTCTATGTACGATGCTGTATGAATTTGGCTACATCACACAAACATTGGATACTCAGCCAAGATTTTCGCAGAGTGACCATTTCCAAATCTAACGTTTTCGCTGCGAGACAGCCCCGGTGTGCCGAGCATTCTATCAGGTCGAGGACTAATTGTTGTCACTTGGGTTTATAACTGTTGATCCCAACCTCCTAGAGAGCTGTTTCAAAAAAGAAAAGGAAGGGCAAACTTAGCTGAGTAAGATGCTGTATAGAGATCAGAAGTCGTAATTCTAAAATTTTGAGTACCAGCTCAAAAGTTGAAATGAAAATGTCCGGATGGCGCAGTCGGTTTGTAAATTTCAAGCTGGAGCGACCAGGGTTCGAGTTCGTCGTGAGCAAATCCTTTTGTTTTTTTAACTGTAGCATTCTACTGGGCTGAATATCACCCCTGTAAAATATCAGCCCCGTATGTTTTGAACTGGCTAGGGAACGCGTTTGAGTCCTAAATTTCAGCATGTACTCATGGTGATTTTTTGAGCTCGAATTTGATGTATTGAGAAAATTATTGAACCCTTTGAGCTGATATTTTACAGGGGTGACATTCAGCTCAGTAGAATGCTACAGTTAAAAAACAAAAAGATTTGCTCACGACGGACTCGAACCCTGGTGTGTTTTGAAAGAAAATTTAAAGGGTCACTGTTCTCAAACGATGAGATATCCAGGTCTCTTATATAGCCTATTAATTCGGCCTCAGTGAAACCTACATTTTGAAAAAAAATCAGTCGATTTCGAAGAAAGTGGATGGAGTTATGGGTGAGAGGAAAACACTTACCTCTCGACATAATATTCGTTCTTTTCTGTTCGTTCTGTTCATCATTTCTCCCACTTCAGTTTTTTTTTGTATTTTTTCACCATAACTAAAAAAAATCTCGCAACTCACTACGGTTTGTAGTGCTCGTCTCTGGTTCTTCGCAATAGTTTTGTTAGTAACAAGTCTTTTCTCATGATGTACCTGAATCAACTGACCATTTCGACTGAAACCCCACTTTCTTTTTTCTATTTTGCCTCCCTGTACGCCTATAAAGAAAGCGCGCCCTGCAGCCAAGCCGGCAAACAAAATATTTCAAAACCATTATTCTTTTTTACACCTTTTTATTCACTTTATCCAGTTTCGCTGTTTCAATATACCTCAGCATTCACAAAAAGCTCGCAATCTCATTAGAAAACACCTAGCTCAATAAACATGTTTTCCTCCAGAAGATGTTTTTTTCTCGTTTTATATTTCTATCAGCTCTTTTTAGGCATGGAGAAAACCCTACTTGAGATACCTCGAGAGAAGCTAGAAAGCTTCCTTGCTGAGAACCAGCAGCTAAACAAGGTACGTTTTATTTTCTCTTTTCAAACTTTGTGATTCAGGAAAATGAGCGTTTGATTCAACAAAACGAGCAGCTAAAAAAGGTATGTTCCACTTTTCTTCTCTTTTATAAAACTTGTCGTTCAGGAAAATGATCGTTTGATTCAACTAAGTAAGGAGAAAGATCACGATCTGTCTGAATATGAAGCGGAAAACCATAACTTACGTTCAATTCAACAACAAACAGCAGCGCTCGATTCGCAAATCAAGAAATTGGAAGCAAAAAACAAATATTTACACGATTTGGTTGATGAGAAGACGGCAGATTTCTCGAATGCTCGACTTGAACTAGAATCTACAAAACGGCAACTTTCTGATGCACAGAAAATGATTAACGAGATGGAACGGCCACCATCAGCTCAAGACATTTCATTGCCTCCTTCCGAACCCAGTAATTCGGCCGAGTTTGTTCGTTCACACTATTTCACAACTTTTATTCTGGATTTAGGAAAAGCTGAAAGAAGAACTGTATGATGCTCTTACCAGTCTAGGATCAACAAAGCATCGAGTAGACATGCTTGAGAAACGAGTCCTGGAGCTCCAGACCAACCAGGAGATTCTCAAAGTAGAGAAGCGGGATTTGAAGAATACCCTAAAAGACGTCAAAGAGGAAAAGTTGGATCTCGAATGTCAGTTGGCGGAGCTCCGCACTATGGATCCAATGGCGAAACAAGGAAACAGCATGTTCTCTGAGGTGACGCTCTTTTGTCTCATTTAAATTTTTTGTAGGTTGCTGAGGAGTATAAAAAACTGGAAGACAAGGTTAAAACGATCCTCAAAGACTTGAAATTCGTTAAAAGAGAAAATAACCAGCTCAGGGATGAGATTGAAGAAGCACGGCTGTTGGCTACAAAAAGACATGTTCTCGAGGTTAGTTCAGCAGCATTTCTCCCGCACACAAAAAAAAGCTCAGAAAATCGGACGGTGTGTCTGTGATGAATTGAAGCCCGAGCTGGAAAATGAACGCCTTCGAGCTGACAAGCTACAGCGCACTATTCATTCTCTTGAACACCAAATCCAAAGTGCTGGAAAAGAGTTCTCCTCTAAGAGTGTCGGACCAATTTTCAAGTCGATGTTCGACTCGTTGAAATCTCAGCTGGATACGGCCAACAAGGAAAACAACAATCTTCGTATTGAAAGAAATTCTCTCAAACATCAGTCTTCTTCCCTCGAGGTTTTCTCTTCGATTAACTGGTAATATTCAAGGTTTAGGTGGCTAAGCGACTAGCAGAAAGTCGAGCAAATTTGGAAGAAGAGGAAGTCACAGTTTTAAAGAAGCAGATTGAAATAATGCGACACAATCATTCCAAAGAAATTGCTCGTCTTGAGAATCCAGGTACTGCCAGGTCAATTCACTTTATTTATTCGAAATAGATCTATTCGAAGGAGAGGCGAAGGAAAGTGCCCCGCAAATGAGCGAAGTGTGCAAGCTGAACAAAGTCACAGTTGAAACCCCGGTGAAACAAGCCACAGCCTTGTCAAAGCCCGACATGGCTAAGACTCCGGCAATTCCTGAAGATCCATTGCGAAGATTAACGGTATTTGTAAAGATTGCTATTCAAATAAGAATCTTGTTCAGATAAACAAAAGTATCTCGAGGTTGTCTGAAAGTTGTAATGAATCGGGCTGGGCAAGAAAAAGAAAGGATAAGACCAAAAAAGCTATAGCCCCTAAATCACTTGTTTCCGGATTCTTTGGTAATTTTCAATATTTCTTAAATATTCGCTGGTTCAGAGCCTATTGTCATGCAGACTAAAGACGGACAAATTGTCAAAGCTGATGTTCCTGAAGCGACAGAAGGAAACGAGACGATATCTATTTTCGATAAGCCGACTTCTCTTCCGCCGGCCAAATTCAAGATTCCTTCTAGTACTTCGCTCAAGCCTGCTGCTCAGAAGCTCCCTTCCCATCCGAACAGATGTCTTCTGGGATCACAGAGCATGGATCTAGGAACTACTGACCTATTCGATTTCGATTTTACCAAGGTACTTTTCACTGTTGTATTCTTCAAATGAAAAATTCTAGAGTCCTTTCGACCGAACGACAAACGAAGAGTCAGATGAAGAAAATGAAGAGCCGACAACACAATAAATAAGGCGCTTGTAGTTGTAATTCCTGTAAACTTACATTAAAATGAAAAGCACTTTATAGTCTATCCAAACTGAAAGTTTATTGAAGGCTTACTGTAGAATTTTTCGTGGCGGGACCAAGCGCACCAGTCCTTTAAATTTTCTTCACTTTTTCGTCGTTTTTCTATTTCACTTTTTTTGTTATTTTTTGCTTCTGGGGGATGAAAAGGCACATACCCGTGTTTGCAAGAGTATAGCGCAGAAAAATAACAGCAAAGAAGAAAGAAATTTAAAGGACTGGTGCGCTTGGTCCCGCCACGAAAAAGTCTACAGTAAGCCCTCAGTAAACTTTCAATTTGGATAGACTAGGTAGTTGTAGTTTTTTCCTCAAAGGAGCGGTTAGAATGACACTGGTTTCTCATCGTCGAATGTTGTTACACGTTACACTACACCATGGCCATCAAGAGATACTTCGAACTGGCCAGTGGTGAGTTGGAAGCAGTTCAGAAGAAACATGACAAGTTGGCTGTAAGAACGAAAAATTGTGAGAGAATGTACGGGCCTCAGCTGGTCTGGAAGATTGAAGACGTCCAGACGAAACTGAACGAAGCCAAGGTTGTTCTTCGGCCATTCATAAAAACTGTTTAGAGTGGAGCAAAGTCCATCATTTTCTCGCCAGCATTCGTCTCTCATCGACACGGCTACAAGTTGGTAGCCAGTGCCAATTTGTTCGGAGATGGTCCAAGCAGGGGCGAGTTCATGTCCGTTTATTGTGCTCTGATCAGGGGAGAATTTGATGCTGTCCTCGAATGGCCGTTTAAGATGACTATTCGATTCACTCTACTCGATCAAGTTGACTTTTTGAGGAGAGACACAATCAAACAGTTCAGAACCCTGTTCCGGACGAGCGTGTCAACGTCTCCTTCTCAGTCGATGCTCGTGGTCTAACCGACAGATCTGCCCACTTTCTCGGTCAACCAATTGGGGGCAGAAATGCTGCCTTTGGTGCACAACGTTTCTGTACTCTCGAAAAACTTCAAGAATATGTCAAGGTAGATCCATCACTGAAGAATAACGACAACAATCGCAGGAAGACACGTTGTTCCTACAAATCGAACTGGACGAGGGAAGCCAGTCCATAGCTGTGCAACCCAGTTTCCGTGACGCCATCATGTTCAACGAAGAAGAAGCATGATGATCTAAAGAAACACTTTTTTTGGGGAATAATAGATAGGGGGAACAATTGTTCTTATTGGGTAATGAATAGAAATAGAATAGAAAATAGAGTTGTTCTGCGGCAACGCTTTATTGCATCTACTTTTTCTTGTTTCCAGCGTAGGTCTTCGTGAAGGAAGCAGCCTTCTTGTACTGGAACTTGGGCTTGGCAGCTTGCGGAGGAGGCTGCTCAACGGACTTCGGAGGTTCGGGGGCTTGTACCGGTACAGGTGCAGGAGGAGCCGACGCAGCTACAGGAGCAGGGGCAGCTGGCGACTTGGTAGCTGGGGCCTTTCCAGTGCCAAACAGCTCCGCGTCCATGTCCACGTCTCCGCCAGTAGTTGATCCGACGTCCACAGGGATGAATGCGCTCTTGTCTGCCATCTTCGAGGAGCTTTGACGAACCTAGTGTGTCTTCTGTGCTTCCGATGCTCCTTTTATAGTGTTTTTTAAAGATGTTTCGGACAGAACATTCAAATGTTTCAATTTAATTGAGTCTTGAAAGGAAAGACAATAAAAGGCACAATAAGAGGTAGAAATTACCATCTAGGGCGGAAATAAATAGAAAGGACAACCAGGAGAAGGGAAGGAGAGCTAGCCGTATTGAGTAACCTGTCGTGGTTCGCCGTATTGAGTAACCTGTCGTAGATCTATTCGAAGGAGAGGCGAAAAAAAAATCAGGCTCGGCTCGACTAAGCCTCTCGTCTAAAAAAAACCTGAAAATTTCGGCTCGTGCCTAAGTATAACACATTTTTGTGTTTGTTATAGTCTGTAAAGTAGCTACTGAGAATAATCTTTTAATCTTTTTAATCTATAATCTTTAAGTATCCTAATTCAGATTGCTTCTGTAGGTGAAATAGGAGGAGGTTCTGGCCAAAAAATCGCTATTGGGTGGCACGTTTGTCATCCTCCACATTATCATCCACTTGGTTTTCCATCTTCTTCTTTCCTGCTTTCTGTAATAATACAAGCCTATGAGTTTGTTTGGAAGTATAATGGTCTAAATTCAGTAAAAACGTACCACATAGTATCTAGCTCTTTGACTAGTCATCCTCGGCTGAATCAGATCAATTTCGGGAAAGCAGACACGCCAGAGTGATTCGAACTGTTCGTTGTAGTCTTCGCTCAGGTCCGTTTCGACGACTACGGGAGTCACACCTTTGTGCTTCAGCGAGTAATGGCGGCGAATGTGCTCACGCAGAACACCCTAAACGTCACAATTCAAAATTTAATAAGAAAAAAGCTGACCGTAAAGTCGCAATGACCACATTTGCACGTTTCCTTATTCAGATGGCGCATTACATGTTCGCGGAGGCGAGTTCGACCGTAACTAGCCCTGAGCGTCATTTTGGATTTGCATAGCTGAAAAAAAACTGAAAAAGCCCCATAAGATCACGAACCCCACAAACAAGATTTGATTCAGTAGCCTTTCTTCGGATGGTCAAAGGCGTGGATTCATCTTCACGAGGTCGTTTTCTGAATGCGTGAAGCACTTCCTCATCCAGCATATTACTTTCATTGGCATCCGCTGAGAAATAGTCCTGATAGAAAAAAAATTTACAAAACCAGAAAAACTAACATTCATTAAACTGTTTCCCAGAATCGATTTCAATTCATCAGTAAGTCCCATGTCGAAACTATCGGATCCAGTTAATAAAGGAGTGTTAGTAGGCAATTCCTCTCGTTTACGTTTCGCTGGACGAGAAACATCATGTGACTTCTTATTCGAAGAAGTAGCGAGTTCAAAAACGCCAGGAACACTATCGACTAGTGCTAAGCGGTCGGTATGTGCCTCAACATTGATTTATGATAAATGGAAAAAGAATCATACGCTGATAGCGGATAAAATTTTTCCTAAAGACTCTTCGTTGCGTATTTCCACGACTAGGTATTTTGTTGCCATCCTTAGACCTGAAATATCGTGTATCACTGGGGAAAAAAAAGTGATTGAAGAGCAATGAAGCAAACGCCTGCCAATAAACTGCTTGCTATGTGTGCAATGTGGCAGTGGCTGCGGCGGGGAAGTGACACAATCGATTCAACCAGGCCACAGCAAGTGCTGCAAAAACGAAAATGGGAAAAGATGGCCTGCTGCAAGGATTACGGTTTTGGAATATGCGGGATTTTGAATTTTTTTCTGGAACAAGTTATAGCAGGCTTGTTGCGCTGCGGTCGGAGCTGCGCTGCGCCGCGGCCAGGTTGGACTTTGCGGCGGGCTAAAAAAAATTCATTTCGCATTTTTTTCTGATTTTTTTGTTTCCAAATACGTCCCCCGATTAGATTTAGTTTTGCCATCAGAAAAATTGGAAGAAAATCGAAAACAGACGACAAAAATATAAGAAAATGCGGATTTTTGACGAAATTCGGTAAATAGCAGTTTTCTTCTATTTTCATTGTCAGTTTTCGATTTTCTTCCAATTTTTCTGATGGCAAAAGTAAATCTAATCGGGGGGCCGTATTTGGAAACAAAAAAATGCGAAATGAATTTTTTTAGCCCGCCGCAAAGTCTAACCTGGCCGCGGCGCAGCGCAGTTCAGACCGCAGCGCAGGTTTTCAACAAGCCTGAGTTATAGTCTATCCAAATTGAAAGTTTAAAAAAGGCTTACTGTAGAATTTTTCGTGGCGGGACCGAGCGCACCAGTCCATTAAATTTTTTTGCTTTTCTGTTTTTTTCTCCGTTATATTGTCTTGCAAACACGGGTATGTGTATTTTCATCCTCCAGAAGCAAAAAGTAACAAAAAAAAAGTGAAATTTCACGTTGGAACGACCCGGGTTCGACTCCGCTGAGAGGAAATCTGTTTTTTAACAGTAGCATTTTACTGGGCTAAATATCACCCCTGTAAAATATCAGCTCGATTGGATCGCTAGTTTTCTCAAAAAATCAAATTCGAGCTCAAAAAAATCACCATGAGGGGTACATGGTGCAAATTTTGAATTCAAAATCGCTTCCTAGCCTTTATTTCAAAAGATACGGAGCTGATATTTTACAGGGGAGATATTTAGACCAGTAAAATGCTAAAAAACAAAAAGATTTCCTTTCGGCGGACTCGAACCCGGGTCGTTCCAGCGTGAAATTTCACAAGCCCACTACACCAAAAATGCGAAAATTTGAAAGTCGAATAACTTTTTGCGCGAAAGAGTAAAATACGTTTTTCAAAAAAAGAAAGATGCGTCTCGATGAGCCGAATTTTTTTTGTAGCTGACCATTTTTTTGTATCTTCTAACACCAAAAAGTTATCGCGAAAATACGTTTGTTGGCCGTTTTTAAAAGCTACCGTAACCCTTGATCCCAAAATCCAAACTGTCCCAAAAGCTCTCAATATTTTTTTTTCGAGGTCGATTACCCCCAGGAACAATCCCGGACCAATCCGATCAGTTTTAAGGGTAGCTGTATAACTAATTAAAGAATTTTGACGCGCCCTAATATGTTGCAGTTGAAATTGACCGGAAATTCATTATTTTGGGTTAAAAACCCAAAATTTATTATTTCCCTTTATTTTTCATTTTTTTTCTGTCAAAATAGATAGATTGCTTTATTCCTCATCTTTTAAGACCAAAACCAGCCGTTTATATGGGCTAAAGGTTTAGCTAAGCCCAAAACAACCAAACATGGCTTGTGAAATTGTTTTCAAGTGTATTTTTCCGATTTTTTTCGGTCGTTTTGGTATCAAAACGTTCCAAATAGGATATTCTACAATAATAAAAGAAAATCTATTTTAAAATGCTCTCGCGTCTCTGTCTGTCTGTCGGAAGCTTTAATTGGCAATCAAAATGGAGCAATTTGTGCGCTTGCAATTGAACTTTAATTTTTTTTTACTGGGGACGGTTTCCAGACAGTAGAGAATCAAGTGCGGGTTAGTAATACGGGAAAGCGTCCAAGGGGGTTTCTACTATAACTTTAGCTCCAACGGGGGTGATATCACAACAGGAGAACGGCAGAACACATTGCAGAATGCAAGGGTGGACAGAGAGAAAGTGTCGAGAAATTAGAAACAGGGGACAAACGGGCAAGATTAGAGGAACAGAAACACAGGAACATAATTGAAATGGAGAGGGATCAGATAGCAAGCTGTTATCTTTTTTTAAACAGACAAAACTAATTCACTTAGCCCCGAAGGGGGCGTAGCTCAACTTGTAAAATCAGAAAATATCAATAAAAATAGAAAAAGTGAAATTTCCGGTCAATATCAACGGCTGGTCAATTTCAACTGCAACATATATAACTCTGGACACAAGTTATAACTTGTTCCAGAAAAAAATTCAAAATCCCGCATATTCCAAAACCGTAATCCTTGCAGCAGGCCATCTTTTCCCATTTTAGGAGTCTTTTTTTCATATTAGGGCGCGTCAGAAGTCATGTCCCTTAGTACTACAGCTAAAGTCTGTTCAAAAAAAGAACGCAACAGTAACCCATAAATATTTCGCTTCGAGAACCACAAACCATTCAAGCGCGGCAATTCACCGTTGAGAAAATCAAGAAATCGGTTTGGGTTGTACTGCAGTAGGCGCCTCCCTTCGTTCAAACAATCCTAAACTCGCGTTTTTCACCATTTTTCTTCTATTTTTACCGTTTATAACCAAGTTAATCGAATTCAGCATGTAAAGCAGCCACCAGGACGTGAAAACTGGTCGAAAATATCATGAAACCGATGCTTGCTCTTTATAATTATAGTCTGTTCAAAAAATAGAGAGCATTATTTGGTAATACTATAGCAGGCAACCCCCTCCATTCAAATATTTTGGCGCGCAATGTGTGAAATCGGGATTTTTTTTACCACTTTTCCGTTATTTTTTCACGTTCTAGATGTGTTTATCGAACTCGGCACCCAAGGGTAGCAAGCAGTTTATTGGCAGGCGTTTGCTTCATTGCTCTTCAATCACTTTTTTTTCCCCAGTGATACACGATATTTCAGGTCTAAGGATGGCAACAAAATACCTAGTCGTGGAAATACGCAACGAAGAGTCTTTAGGAAAAATTTTATCCGCTATCAGCGTATGATTCTTTTTCCATTTATCATAAATCAATGTTGAGGCACATACCGACCGCTTAGCACTAGTCGATAGTGTTCCTGGCGTTTTTGAACTCGCTACTTCTTCGAATAAGAAGTCACATGATGTTTCTCGTCCAGCGAAACGTAAACGAGAGGAATTGCCTACTAACACTCCTTTATTAACTGGATCCGATAGTTTCGACATGGGACTTACTGATGAATTGAAATCGATTCTGGGAAACAGTTTAATGAATGTTAGTTTTTCTGGTTTTGTAAATTTTTTTTCTATCAGGACTATTTCTCAGCGGATGCCAATGAAAGTAATATGCTGGATGAGGAAGTGCTTCACGCATTCAGAAAACGACCTCGTGAAGATGAATCCACGCCTTTGACCATCCGAAGAAAGGCTACTGAATCAAATCTTGTTTGTGGGGTTCGTGATCTTATGGGGCTTTTTCAGTTTTTTTTCAGCTATGCAAATCCAAAATGACGCTCAGGGCTAGTTACGGTCGAACTCGCCTCCGCGAACATGTAATGCGCCATCTGAATAAGGAAACGTGCAAATGTGGTCATTGCGACTTTACGGTCAGCTTTTTTCTTATTAAATTTTGAATTGTGACGTTTAGGGTGTTCTGCGTGAGCACATTCGCCGCCATTACTCGCTGAAGCACAAAGGTGTGACTCCCGTAGTCGTCGAAACGGACCTGAGCGAAGACTACAACGAACAGTTCGAATCACTCTGGCGTGTCTGCTTTCCCGAAATTGATCTGATTCAGCCGAGGATGACTAGTCAAAGAGCTAGATACTATGTGGTACGTTTTTACTGAATTTAGACCATTATACTTCCAAACAAACTCATAGGCTTGTATTATTACAGAAAGCAGGAAAGAAGAAGATGGAAAACCAAGTGGATGACAATGTGGAGGATGACGCAGACAATAATAAGCCTAGTCAGGCATCCAGCGATGTTACTCCTAACAACACTCAGAACATTCCTGGAATTCTCACCGATGATTTGTTTTTCTCTCCAAATTCAACAATCGGCGAAAATTTTTTTAACAAAAACATTCCTGGAACTTCTGTTAATTTGTAGGCTTACGGGTATCCCTCTCATCCATACTCTGTGATTATACAATGTTGTGATTTTGACTGTTAATACTTTTAATGAACTTGCCAGCCGACTTCGTCGTCTGACGACGTCGTACCCCATTTCGTACCCCTACAACAGTAATAGAACTTTCCAAGTTCAAAACCTAATTGTTACCTAAATTCTCGACAGGACATAACTTGTTACCCGCGGCTGCAGAGTGCCAAACTAGGAGGACTTGAAAACAGTGAAAGGGGGATTATTTCGAAAAACAGACATGGTAGCCGGATTCCTCACAAAATTTCGATAAAAAATGGCCCTCAGAATCGCATTTGGACAGTGCAAAGGGGTTGAAAAGTTCGAAATACACTTCGGGCAATCTTAGCGTTTTAATAAGAGAGGCCAGCCGTCTACGACGGCTGTTGCCGCCCTGGCGCCTGCGGCGCTCAGAATTTCGAAGAATGTTGTCCAAGCATTAGATTTCTCGTTCCCACTCGAAGTTCAAAACTAACAATCTAATCCTAAGAAAAGCTAACTTGTCCTGACTTGTTCGTGGCCTCGGAATAAAATATACAGAGTCCACCACAGATACCATTGCGCTTTAGTAGAAGAGAGATTTCTCTGGTCGTTATTGATGGTGTGATGTGGAATTTCCAATATTTGACTAGTTTACCACCTTGGAAACGACTTGACACTATATCAACGTTCAAACAAGCAAGAGTAATACTGGTCAAAAAGGAAGAAAAGTCGCAACTGTTCCCAAGTACTCTAAGAACTCTGGCCCGTATGAAAGAGAAACCATCATCAGTGCAAGACTGTTCTCCTCGGCATATCTGTCTTTCAGAATTTCGCCAATGATCTAAAAAACTCAAATTCTAAGTGGCAATCAATACCGAACCCCTTGATATAGGTGAGCAAGTTTACAGTTAAGAATTTGACCGTGTGACAATTTCCAATGCTCATTGACAGTTTTGCTAAAGATCGGTGAAGTATTGAACGCTCCTTACACAAATCTTTCCGGACCGATTCGTTTGAGTGCTGCGACAGGAGCTCCTTCGTCTTTTAGAAACTGCCAAGGATGTTTGACTATGTTGGGAGAGGAATATTTTTCCCTCAGTATTCGGTTCACTTTAGCCAAAAATCTATCCTCGAGGTTGTTGAAGGCGAATAAAGAGTCCACAAATAGAATCTGTTTCTTTTGAACCACAGGACTGGTTTTGAAACTTACGTCTGGAAAAATACGACTTTCAGGAACCAGATTATTTTGCAGCAGTTCTCCATAAAGTATTGGATAACTGTAACTGATTCCGCTGTGGGATACTGTAAGAGAGTTTCCATCCGATCATAACACCAACCGAGACAAGCTGGTTTAACCAACGAATCCAAAAAGATTTTGATTAAGTCGAACTGATCGCGGAACGTCTTTCTCAGCTGCGAATCAAACGCTCGATTTGCATAGCAGACTCTTTCTGAAAACCTTTCAGGTTTGAGTAAACTGGTTCTTGACATACTCAGTGGACACTCCTCTCCTCGTTCATGGTAGTCCCGGGTTGCCTGTTCTTCGGTTATTCCGTGGTTGAACTGAAGAGTCAATTTCGTAGAGTGATGGTCGAGAAGAAGAGACGACGCCTACAAGGTTTGATTCAGAACAACAGCGCTCATACGTTGAGACAGAACATCTCTCGCATTTGTCCAATAGACCTTTCGAAAACTTCCCGAGGAATTGCTACAAACGATATTTCTGTCAGCTTTGGACAGTTTTGAGGAGTGCCTAATTCTCATAGATATGTGTAGAAAAAGAGCTACATTTCAAAGTATTGTTTTTCAAAGCTTGTTTGAAAACTTTTGGATCACGACTCGTCCTTAACTGAGCGAGATCATTCGTATTTGTTGAGAAGAAGTTTGTTGCCTTGACGTGAAAGAATACCAATGTTCTGATGATCTCATGACTGTAAAATGAGTTAATCTCTGACTCTGGAACTTGATGCACTCACCTCTTTTGTGATGACGTTGGAGTTTGTTGTGGAGTGAGTGGCTCTCTGAATACGGCTTGACTTAAGAGTACCTCTAGCTTACGGATGTGGATGGTTTGTGGGCAAAACCACGTCCTCCGGTTCAGTTTTTATCATTAGAGAGAGCAATACGTAGTCGACTTATCAAGCTGTTTGCGCCAAATCAAACAGTTTGCAGCTCATAGATAACACCTCAGCTGTTATTTTGAAGAACGATAGTCTCTTTCAAACTTACGTTTTTCTTCTACACAATAACGTTGATATAAAAACACAGCAAAACTTTCTATATAACTGCGGAACGAGCGCACTTTCGGCGGAAAACGATGGCGCGTCTGGTAGGAAGAAGCGAACGAAGAGACCTACTCGACGAAGCCAGAACGGCGAGACGAAGGACGAGATCAGCAAAGTTCCAAAACTACCTCGAAGAAAAGTTCCGGCAGCTGTTACTGAAGAGGACAGTGTGCTTAAGAGCCAAGAGTCCCAAACACAACGACGCTGTTCAACAGTTCAATAACGGGGTCTTCGTAGCTGCTGTCTAGAAACAAAATACTACAATAAAACAACTGTTCGGCAATTCTAAGAATAAAACTGTCAATTGGTGTCGCTTGTTCGTTTTTATTTACAAGTAGTTAATCGACGGATCCAGTGTTAGAAAATCAGTGTCTAGGGCAGCAACACGTCCAGCATACTTCAGGAAACTGAACCCATAGACTAGACAGAGCTCTGCGTCTTGTGCTTACAATTAGACATGTACGCCTTTTCACTCCAGTTCAATCTTCTTTATCGTGATCTTTTAGCGTAGACCGAGAAGAGGGAAACAAATTGTCTGTGACACCTTGAGTTGTTGGAGCCAGGTATAGTCCGGAATATCGATCGTGTTTATGTGTCGGCTGTGGTGGACAGGTCGCCTAATTGTGGAGCACATCGTACGATTGGATGTATTCATTGTTTCCGAAAATGATTCTATTCGATGCTGAGCTGCGAGAGCGCTGACTCGATGGAAATCTGTGACGAGAACTCGACTGAAACTGGAGGACTCGTTGTCAGTGGAGCTGTCATTTTTCCCACATGGTTCATAAATCGAGTCCCAAAATTTCGAAATCTATTATGTCATAGCAGAAGAACAAGAGTGACGTCAGAAGAAAGTACCTTGGAGGATTCACCTCTTGTTAAGTTCTAATAAGTGGCCAGCCTCTTCATACTTGACTACTTATTGACCCGAAAATGTTAATTTGGCATATGTTTCGTAAACTTGTATTACCAAAATCGCCTTTCAAAATTCAAAAATGGTTTTCAGGATGACATTCTCGCTTCAAATTTGTACCAGAGAGCGCCGTACAAGTCTCACAGTTTGAACAGGTTCAGAGGTGGAAACACCGGAGAAATAGGAGTGGCAGTCGTCACGTGTTTTGCCTGATTGTATCAAAGGGGTCATTTATTGCACCCAGGAGGTTACTGGGACTCCTCCCCCCTAACCCTGCGAGAGCGCAATACAATGAGGACAAACAGTCTATCCCAGAAAGAGAGAATGGACTATTTATCGAGAAATATTCTGAACTATTTGGATAGTACAATTTTCCACAAATGGTTGTTATGAGAAGCTGAGAGGAATGGCAACTTCTTCAATATATTCTACGAAATTCTGTCCGTAGGCAAAGCAGACTTGCATCAGATCTCGGGCGTCCTTGTCAGAGCTGTGCCCTCCTCTCTTTCGATCGAAAAGCTGAAACTTGACACTTTCTAAAATAATCATGTTGACGTACTCTCTGATATATTTCGTCGAACTTGTAGCTGTCTTCTGAAAAAAAAAACTAGTTCAAAAATGTGAATGCGATAATATTACCCCCTTCCAGAACTGGCCACCTCAAAATTCCAGTATAATCTTTTCTAAAAAAAAAACTAGCAGAGTCTAAGTAAAAAGCAACGCCAACCAGAATTTTTCACTTTGATACCGTTTCAGAAAGGCAGCCGAAGCATTTTCGTAATCTAGTACTGCCCATGGATCTTGAGCTGAAAAGAGAGACAGAAGCAAAAGAAACACAAACTGTCTGGACATATAATGTCGGACATTCGATCATTCTCATCTCTGTCGATATTTCTAAACGCATACAAGGAATCAACAAGACAAATCTGAAAGTTCTCTTCTAGATTGAAGATGATAGACTTACCGGCCGAGGCAAAATCAATCCCTGAAGCTTCAATTCGTTGAAAATAATCGGAAAATCGAATTTTATTCCATTATGAGCAACAAGGCAGACTGGTCCTGGCTGGTCTCTCAAGAATGAAAAAACGCTAAGTATGGCATCGCGACGCTTATTGTAGCAAAACTCTTCGAAGGGGGGGTTGTCGAATTGACCTGAAATACCACAAAACATATTAACAAATTATACCTAAAGATGGTCTTCTCCCCCTCTTATGGGAGTTGATCCGAACGTGAATTCTGGTTGTTGCCGTATTCATAACCCATAAACATATCCCATCGTTTTCATGGAATTTTCTGTCCATCTTGTCCCCATAATAATTGTGCTGTCTTACGGGAACAGCAACCATATCTAATTGGAGCAATTGCAATTGCTTTTATTTTCACAAGCTGTGCGAGTGCTTCCTCAAGCGCTCCTCAGCGATTCTACCAAGGCCAGAATCTACTGTGGAAAGAAGAGGATTCCTATCCCAAAACTGCGACACAGCGGGATTGTCAAGTCAACCTTCATGGCTCCACCAGCGATGCTTGTCTCTACAGTGATTCCACCAAGTCAAGCAGCCGTCTACCCGAGCAATAATACAATCCCAATCAAGAAGATGTCTTCGCTACTTGGTTAGGATGTCACCTGCTGGATGAGAAGAAACTGGGCAGTGGTGGATACCTGAGAGCGGCGAAGGATTCCAAGAAACTACGGTTTCTACATGATACCCCTCGATTCCGTCAAAATAAACTTAAACGGAGCTTAATTGGAGCGGCAACATTTTTCATGTAACGGAAGAAACTTCTTCCATAAGCGAAACAGATCTGCATCAGATATCGTGCATCTCTGTCGGAAATGTGTGATCCTTCATCAGTGTCCCGTCAGTGTCCACAGTATACAAGTTTCTACTTCTACCGTGGTCGTGAAATGTGTCTGCCATTTCCATGTCGTAGTCGGTGTTCTGTTCGAAAGGCACGGCAATCAGGGCAATATCTGTCATTCGGGGATATTCGAAAGAATCGCCTGGAAATGCGGATATTGATCCAATATAATGTGTCATACTTACGGTCTATTATGAATTGATCGAGAGCAGTGGAAAAGTCAAGCGAGTCTCGACTGTTCTTCAAGTCTTCACTCCTGAAGTTGTTGTTCCGAGGTGGAAAGAGACCTGTAGTACCGACATCAAAATAGACGATAGTCTCGAATCGGACCATCTGAAGAAACAATTGTTTAAGCAAAAGCAAGAGAGTTGATCAGAAGTGTTTCACTAGGTTAACAGCGAAGCGTGTGGGCATCGAAATGAATTGCCTGAATTTATTATAGGACTCCCCTGCCAGCCGAAAAGTGTAATTTGCCGACCGTTGACTGAGTTTACATGATTAAGCCGTTGATGCATACGTTTAATACTCTCGATATCTTTTCGGGTAAACAATAAGTAGTATCACGGAATGGCAATTTGGGTGGATATGTACAGGGTATGAAAAGATTCAGAAGGGAACTTCAGCGGCAGAGGAGTCCAAATAGTCAAGAAACTCCTTTCCATAGGCCAAACAAATTTGAAGAAGGCCCTCACTGTCATCTTGGGCATAATGAAAGTCGAATCCTCCTCCAACAGTCTGAATTTTCTCAATTAATTTCGAACCAATCGACTCACCGTCTCGTACAGATTTTTTAGATTGTACCTCTTCCCACTCGGAACGAATTCCCACTTTCCAGAAGACATTTTTCTGAAGCTCACTTAATAAAAAATATCAGGAAACTTACTTGAAATCGGTTGCTTTGAAGCGTTTGAAGAAGGCTGTGGGCCACTCGTTCTTGTCGAGAAAATTGAGTGGATGATCAGGAACCTCAAGGGGAACAACTTCTTCAGTCATAGTCAGTCGACTTACTAAATTGGAATCAGTGTTCGAGGGAGAGATGGAAAACTGACTTAGACGCCAGTCGATTCCTTTGAGTGTCTGTTCCAGCCTCTGTTTCAGAGAGTCTTCAATGTTCTGGAGGGCTAACAGACTATCCACGAAGAGGATCTCAAGCAGTTTTATGAAAACAAAATGACTAAAATTACTTCGTTGGGAAGCGCTTGACTCTGTAGAAGACCGTATCTTGAGAGTTCACCGTAGAGCAGACGGTAGTCAAAATAGAGGCCATTGTGAGCCACTAAAGGTTGGATTTGACAACTATTTTTGAAACTGACATACCTAAACAAGTAGGCTTGGGACAAGAGTCGAGAAACTCCCTCACTTGTCTCCATTCGACATCAAACGAGTTCTTCAGATGGAGATCGTTCTTGTCATGAACCAAGGCTAAAAATTCTAACAACTTCCTGAAGAATCTGAAATTTCCTTGCCGACTGGATTGATGATCCTGATTTTGTCATACTGTGCCCATTCGGTGTCGGTCATTTTCGGATTGATTTGTCGCGTGTGAATGTTACAAGGGACTCTCACACGAAGACTGGAGGCTCCTGGCTAAAGACGGAGTTGGAAAGACCAACCAAACGACTCCGCCGCCTGGCGGCGTCGTGGCGCCAAAATTTTCTATCTGCTCTTTACCGTTTCCTAAAGCCTTCTACTTCCCTCAAACACAGTAGAAGCCAAAATCTGTAAAAACTCCAAGTTCAAAAATAAGTAATCCATTTCTGACAACTCTTGAGTTGCTACGACGATTCTCGTGGATATGGACACAGAAAAACAGATAGTCATCCACAGACACCATAGCTTTTCAATAGTTTAGATGTCCACCTGGTTTTTCAGATCCATCTGTTTCATTGACTTCTCGAAGGTGTCTCTAGCTACGGCCACAAAAGACAGCTCCAGAATTCGAGGATAGTTGTCCTTTTGAGCTGAATTTATATTTTGTCTAATAAAAAAAGATCTCTTACTGTCCATACAAAACTTTTCCAGTTCTGAAGCAAAGTCCGAAGGACAGCGCGTTTTTCTCAAATTATAATTTTTCTTCGGCTCATTGCCAACTGTGAAAAGACCGCTCGTCTCGAAATCACAGAAAACCAAGGTCTTGACAGCCTCGGTATTTGTTCTGGATTGTTCACCTTGACAAGAAAGAGTTGGACATACCGTTTTCTTGACGTCGATTTCACGGGGCTAACAGCAAACAGATTCCGAGCTTTGTTAGCGGATGTTGGCGGAGTTCTAGAATTTTTTTTCATACAAAAATAGTCAAAAAAGTAAACCGGTGTGTTTCGGTATTGGACACGGGTCGGGAAGGTGTTCTCTGAGTACACTCTGTGACTCTTTCAAGCTAAAACATTGACTATGAAGGAGAGTATTGTGACTCACATCAATTCGCTCTGAACGAAACCGAAAGTTTGGAGAAATCTGAGCGGTCAAGTTTCCGCTGAAAGAGATATTCTACTGAAAGAAAAGATGCGAAGAGTACCTGGTTCCTTCTCCCATTTCCATCGGATGACTGCTCGAGACGGCACTTTCCACGATTATTTGCGTCTGAACATTTGTTAGTTACTCTACAAACAGAACTATTCTAATGGCGATAATTAAAAAGTAAACAAACAAACGTCACTGTCACGATAGGGCTTTGTTAGAAAAATATGAGCAAAAACTTACGTCATCAAAGAGATCGACGGTCTCAATCGGCTCCATATTTGGAGATGTGGATGAAATCCTTCAAGAAGACTGATTTCACAACAATTTCAAAATAAACCTGTTGCCGCGTAAGAAAACATCTGTTTGCCGACTGCCGCATACTTTTTCGTCTATTGGAATTTGAGAGGAGCCGCTGTCTCTTTGAGGTATTCGAGAAAGTCGCTTCCCAAAGAGATACAGATTTGCTGGAGAGTTTGACAGTCGGCGAGAGAATTCTTGGTTACATACCCACCTATAATCTGTACAACACTTTCTTTTAAATTGCGCGATACTTACTTCCTTGTGTATCTTCTCCAGTTGGTATTTACCGTCAGAACGGAGGTTGGTATTAGCCGTCCACGAGCATCCGTCCTGAATCCATCCGTGGCTACAGAATAGCCTTTCTTCAGAAGATGGCTCCAAGGATGGCCAGTAAGTTGATCGTCGGATCCCGCATCGAAACTGTCTCGGAGGAGACCCTCAATTTCTCCGTGCTTGGTTTCTTCAATGTTCATGAACGCGAACATCGAATCGACGAAGAATACCTGACTTGGGACTGCGGAGAGCTCGTCAAACCTCGGAGGGAAGTTCATCGTCCAACAGGTCACTCCTTGCCAACTCGGAGTACAGCAGTCTCAAATCAAACCTCACTGCATTGTGACCGACTAAAGAGAAATACGAATACTAAAAACTATTACCTAGGTAAACAGGTTTGGGAAGAGAATCAATGAATTTGACAATTTCAGGCCAGAAGCTCTTGAATGGAAGAAGCCCTTCGTACCTTTCCCGATATTTGATATTTTCTGTAACTCTAGTTTTGCATCTCATGCAGGTACTCACTGAATTGAGAATTGTCTCCGTGCAGTTTGCGAGCCTTCGCTAATCTCCTCTCAGATATTTGAGGATCAACATGAAACACTCGATGGTTAGTCACAGTGTCCACTCCGATAGACAACGAGTCGCCATCTCTCAACTTTTTGGAAAATATCCCAATTCAAAAGGTCAAAGTACCTGTTGTTTCAGCTTCTTCTTCATTTTGGCGTGGTCTGTCAAGAGCAAACTAATATCGTAGGTAAGTACGGCCAGGTTGAGTATTCTCGGACTTACTTTCCCAGTGGCTAAATTGACTTTATTACTGCAGTGTTCGTCACGTACTCTAGTCGATAATCTGGCTGAAGGCAGTTCCGAATTCTTCAGCACATCTGCTATGTTTCAGCTCGAAAAACCTAATTTTATCAGCAAACAGGCCTGAACTTGCACAGTCAAAGAAGGCGAGAGTTCCGCGACTGAACAGATCATTAGAGACATTAGTAGTAAGATTCACAGCTCATCAGACTGGAAGCTGGAAGTGGAACGAGTACTAGACATTGATCAAAGACAGTCCAGGAAAAATGTCTTCCCGAGGAGGCGGAATGTCTACGTCTACAACATTTGCATCCTTCGGTGACTCATCATTATGGGAGGACGGCACAAACTTAGAAAACGAGCAATTGGTGATATTTATTTATTAAACAGAGAAAAACAGGAAGGAACACAAGACCTTTTGACCGGTCCGTCGTATACTTCTTCTGATCCGTGCATCTAGAACAGGTGCAGATTTTTTCTAGACCATTTTTGGTCACGAGGTTCCAAAGATCTGAAAGTGTGAAGACACACAAATTCGACCATAGATTGACTAAAATCTTATCGAAGCAACAGGAACTTCCAAATGGCAATCGAGCTCGTGAGCACTCTAGTTATGGACGCTTTCGGGTCAAAGATGTCTGACAATAGGATTGACAAGTCAAACAAGATCTCAATCGAATTTACAGATCGTTCTGGGAATGCTTGTTACAGATATTTTTTTAATACAGTATTTCAGCGGACGCCAGAGATTTCCAGAAGTTGGCTGACTTAAAAATATTCTCCGCATACTATTTTTCTTTCCTTTTGTCGACAATTCAGTTCATTTCATCTCATTGTTTTCCATCTTTCAGACGAAGTATTTTTGCAATTAGGACCGTTTGAACCTTTCGGAGATTATCTAGACAGAGCACAAATATCGATGGCGCCCCTCTGCATAGTTTTTGAGCGAGGACAGAACGGTCAGTGTCATTTAAAAATCTCGATTCGAACATATCTTTATGAGGAATTCTTGCCTTTTCTGAAAAATTCTAAAAGACGCTTTTCCGATCGAATCTAAAAGCCTTGTTTTCTTATTTTAATCAAGTGGAGACCAATCGATAGTTATTTTAGTATTTCCTCCAAATTTTCTGGCGACACAAACATAATGGAAGCAGGACCTTCTACAACACACGATGTGAGAGATACTTATACTTCTAGAAGAGTTCAGTTTCAGACGGAACCAGTGTCTGTTCAGGAAGAAACTATTCAGATAGATGAAGAAGAGGTAGGATCAAATTGGCACATTTAACAGTTCAGTTAAGGTCTATGAAGACGGAATCATCGCCGAAATGGAAGGAGAAGAGATTGAGGGAGAAATGGAAGGAGACTACGACTGTAACATCAACAGTAATCATTATGATGCCAATGTCCTTTATGAAGTGAGTCTATTTTTCTACTTTATGAAAACCAATTCAGTTGTATCAACCACTGGAGATGGAGAACATGTTAATGTGCCGAATTTGTCATCATATGGGCAAATCTGTCACTTTTCCTGACAGAACAGCCTACAATACTCATCGATACAAAGTTCATGGCTCTTTCAATGTGAGTCTAAAAGATTGTCGAGTTGAACGTCTTTAGAATTCGATTTTGTGTCCAGTAGGAGACTGTAAGGACGCTTTTGCCTCTACAATACATTTGAGGAGACATCTAATGGTATTGTTCAGTTTTTCCTTTCAATTTTCTTCTTTAGCAACTCCACCAGCTGCCACTCGAGATGCATCATCAGATTTTCATCAACATGGTCGAGTTCGAAAAATGGAGGAGTCTTGTAGAGCAAGCCAGTCACTGTCGGTTTCTCATGCATACGAAGCAACCGAACCGCAAGAGGCAGATCATTCATTGTTCGAGAAGTGAACACAAACAAGTTTTGCAGTCTAGAACGTGGGTTGTATCATAAGTATTTAACATTTTACTTTTTAGTCGCAAATTGCCAAGAAAAAGGATGTTGAAAGAAGGTGCTTGTTGTCCCGCCGTCATCTCGTACAGACAAGACGACAGAACCGGGTAAGCATACTTGTTTTCTAATCAGAAGAGTATTTAGAATAGTTCATGCATTCTATCAACTCTTTCACGTTGGCCACGCTGGAGGAGAAGAAATTGACTTGCCTGGAGAGGATGTACGTGAATATTCTCTTTTTTTTCGACCAAGTTTCTTCCAGAACAGACCGCTGTCTTTGAACTTTATGGAGCCTCCAACATATGTGGGAGACAGACCTCTGCAGTATCTGCAGATAGACTTTATCGAGATGGAAAACGGGGTCTATCAGTCTCTCGTCTACAACACGATATTCATCATGACTGATCTGAAGACTGGATTCACTTGGGCCAAGCCGATGATCGACCCCTTGTCCAAGACCACTTTGAACAGAATAATCTGTGATCTGTTCTGTCAGTATGGAGTACCGGGTGCGACACAATTTGTACTGAGAAATAATAGTTTTAGATGGTTTTAGCTGTTCCAGCGGACCCTATCAAACCATGATTAAGGACTGTATGACTACGATAGAAGACGTCTTCCAAGTGCAGATTCGAGAAATACATGCCGAGGTTTGAACTGTTTTTGTTCGATTGTATCGCTTTCTTGAGGCTCCCGATTACGACGCATTTCGAGCGATCGTTCTGGAACAGGCCAACGAAGAGCTGAAGAGTCACACTCGGTGGGCAGAGGTCGTTCCTTTCAGCACAATGCACGTCAATCAGGCCATTGGAAAGATCACAGCTTTTGAGGTGAATTTGTTCTGTTGTTCACTTCTTTTTCAGAGATTCTTCAAGCGAAAGCCTCATTCGATTCATCTACCACCCTATGTGATTCCAGAAGACAAGTTTGATGAGGACATTGAAGAGTACAATCCGCCTCCACCTCCCATTTCCTACAGTGTCAAGAGCAAAGTTTATGTGAGTTTTAACATTTTCTCATCCAAATAATCTTCTTCCAGCTCAGAAATGTGGACTTGCGACAGATCAGAGGCGGAATGTATTCGCCCTTCTTTAACGGAGTAATTGGCGAAATTGACTTTGCTAACAGTCCGCACTTCCCGTACAAAGTCTTCTATTCTAAAACGGAGGAGCCTCTTCTGAATGAGAGTGAGTTAAATGGATAAATCTAACGATCTTTAGATTGTCCCTTCATCTGGGCCTCTCCTTTCGACATAATTCCGACCACTCAGGACTTTGTCAGCATGTCTAATGACGGTACCTGTCCTGCCCATTTTTATGCATTTCATCTTTAGAAAGTCAGCAAGTTCTCGGCCAATTACTCTGTTCCTGCAAAGATGGAACTAACGAGGAGACTTGCTCGCTCTTCCGAAGCTATGTTTGCGCCAATTCCATGTCTAAGGCTTGTTGTGCGAGAAGTGGGAAAAGGTGTGGATACCATGAAAATTCGACTGGAGACGACTCTTATACCAAAATGGAGAAATTGACCAAGTACTTTTCAAGCGAGTGCACGGCTGATGAACGGAGACAACTCAAAACCAGTTTGAAGCATGCATCGTACCTTTCTCCCAATAAGCTTTGTTCAGATTGAACCGCGAGAAGCAGACAGGCGGATTCGCTCCTTCAGAATCTGGGCAATATGGAGAAAATGTGGCCGGTGAAGAAGTTGTTGGAGGATCATTCTACATGCCGGGAGAAGAAAGTCCGCCAGCGGTACAATCTCTGTTTTGTTAGAAGTTTTATGCGTTTTAGAAACGGAAAAGACACCCAGTTCGACCAGGAGCCGGATCGATCATTTTAAAAAGTATGGATGGACAAGTGACCAAGATCTATAAGGTAGTCATTTCAACTGTAAAGGCATCTTGGTATTGCAGCCTGTTGCTCAAGAAGAACCATCTTCTAACAGAAACAATCATCACTTCGAGACAACTGAAGAACAAGAGTCTTTCCAACAGAACGAGGTAGGTAGCCGAACTATTTTATTGGCAGTTCTGTGGAAAAGAAGTCTAAACGATGTCGTACCACTTGTTGTTACACTTGAGACGCTTGGGAACATGGTTCGGACATTCGGTGGTCATGGTGACGAGACGACTGGTTCCCTTGCTGGTCACTGTGACAGCTGTCTCAATAGTCACTCCGACTGTATCCTTCATGTTTTTGACACAGACAGCTCCTGGCAGAAGGTCGGCCTGGACATCAGAATTGCTCTTCTTCGAGGACAGTTCCGTCACAGAAGAATGCGACTTTTCCGGCAAGACGATATCTTTCGTGGTGCGCTGTCCCGGGACGCCGTTCTTGGTCTGAGTCTCCACCTCCACCTTGTCGCCTTTTTGTGGAAGCTGTAGCAGCATCTATGTTTAGTTTATTAGAATTTTAAAAGAGAAGGGAATACCTGCTCGATGCCGAGGATGGTGTCTTTGACGCGATTCTGCAAGTGTTCCTTGGCGTGAAGAACAGATCGCGGAGTGGAAGCCATCAGTCTTCTTCTGAGGGAAACAGCAACACAAATGGCTTCTTTTTCAAACTTTTGATGTTTTCTTTTAGTTCATTTTGATATTGTATAGTTTTTTGTATTCAAATATTCGAAAACAATCAATTTTACATAACATTTCCAAAAAGATTTAAAATCGATAGGGAAAGCATCTAATTTAAAAAATCTACTTTTAGACTCTTCTGGAAGAAGACTACGGACCAGACTCGTCTACTTCTTCTCAACAAGCCAAAGCTGCCAACCAAGATTCCGTAAGTTTATTTTCAGATCTCTTGAAAATTACTTTGAAGGTTCGTCGGTCAGGGCGGCCATCCAAAGCCCGAATGTACAAGGACTATGTCGCTGAATGATCTCAATAAACCCTTGTCTTCTAATTGTTTTGCTCATTTTGTTTCAGTTGATTCAAGTCTGTACTTTGTTATTGTCATTTCTGATCTCCATTTCAGCCTCTTAGTTTCAGTCAAAATGACGACAGATCCTGCGTTTGCACGGAGACTAGCCAAACTCTCTGTTCTGAAAGAGAGACTGGACGCGCCGGAACCAGACTTTTTCGGGACGATGGTCAATCTGACGGTCATGTTCGAGAAGAATACTGAAAAGTTGTCGGAAAAGGTGAGATCTAAGCCAACTACTTTTATTCAAACATTTAGGAAACTGCCGATATGGTTATCCAGATGTCAGCCGATCCGCCCAGAAAGATTGATGTCGGACAAGCTCTAGTCTGTCTTATGATGACCGAAAAGGAGCAAACTGATAAGGTTAGTAACACTAAATCTTGAGGAAAAAATGCCTTTAGTACATTCATTTGCTCTCACAAATGGGAGACATGTGGTTCCAAGCGCTCTACACGCTCAATATGGTCAGCATCGAAATGTTCGGCAAACTCCAAGAGTCCTGCAAAGACCAGATTCTCGTCTTTTTCAAAGAGGCCATCAAGTTCAATGTTCCCAAGGTTTTTTTTAATGAGAATAAAAGAAACTTTTCCCATTTCAGCTAGACAGCACTCTCCAAAACTTCGTCAAGACCTTCAACGGAACTGGCGAATGGGGCAGCCGACTACGACTTGCCAAAGAATTTGCCACACTCTTCATGGACCAGAAAGACTATATGTTTGGCAGTATGAAAAGTGGCTCGACTCTCTATGGTCTGGTTATCAACACCTACGGCCATATAATAGCCGACATTGCTCAGAATCCGCTTCTGGACAAGGAGAAAAACGTCTTTGTGGATCTTCTGACTCTCATTATCAGGTAGCCTTTTGTTTGAAGTCTCCAAATACAAGTTTCAGAAAAAAACCACAGGAATCGTTCCTTCTAGGACGTGATTTGTTCTTCTGTCTCATGAGAATATCCAAGATTCCAAAGATCCTCGATCTGCTGACCGATCTCATCAAAACACCTACTACATTCGGAATCAAAGGTTTGTAGTTTATTAGTTACAGCCTTGAGTATAGCAACAATCTCCACTGACGGTCACATTGTTGACTTCTAGACTCTCTGCCAACTTGGCTCCCATTTTTTCTTCGTACAGCTCCTTGCTGACTGTCGTAGTTTCGATTGTTTCATTTCCATTACACAGTCCAATCAAATCACAATTCTCCTCCAAGAAACTGTCCAACACTTCTCCATCCACCTTCAAATAGGTGAAATTGTAACGAACACAGGTCTCTGTCGGACAGCTGATCGGAAAGCCTTGTCTGGTTTCGTTGATTCGGGTGTAGGTGTTACAAGTCCACTCGGATTGGGCCAGAAAAACGAAGCAGAAAAAGAGAAGAAGAATCATTTTTGAATGAATGAGAAACGAGAATCATAACGAGGACTTGGCGCTAGACAAAACAAGTTTTTTGATCACTATCTCCTCCCGTTGGCCTTCAAAATTACAAGTTTCAAAAATAATAGTTTTTCAGCCTTTGACGAAGTCCTGTTCAAGTCGTGTATCCCTCCAATCTGTGCCAGTCGAATCTCCTCGGACATAAGCAAGAAAGTGGATTTCATGATCATGGGAATGCGATTCAACGGCCAATCGAAACATTTGGACTGGTTCACAGCTCAACATCTTAAAGGACCGGATAGTCAGAGTATGCGGGCTGAACTCATCCGTTACGTTCTCTTCTACTTCCCTCAAAACCAACAAGGAAATATCTACGAGGCGAGAATGCAATTCATCCATTGGATCATCAACACAGCTTCCGTAGGTCTCTTTTTGAACATTATAAAGAGGTTTTCAGTTTGGAACAGAATCCCAATGGTGCAAAGCGGCCCTTTGGTTCGACTGGCTGTTCTGTGACCAAAACACGCCCTTTTATGCATTGGAGCCTGCTTTAGGTACACTTACTTTGATTCTTATAAAAGAATTCCTTCAGCCGTTGTTCGGTACTGTATCGGAGTCCAGGCGACAAAAGCCAGCTCTCTGTTGGAATATTTGATCAAATCAGTCAAAGAGATCTATCCGCAGATGAGTCCGCGTGTTGCACTTGCTGCTAATGTGGGCATGAAAATCATAAACGACTTCTTTGAGTCCAAGTGAGTTTTTTCCGGTGTCTTCACAATAAACGGAGTTTAGTGGTCAACCTTCTGTATCGAATATCCTCGAGAGTCCAAGAGTCGATTCAGGTGTTAGGGACGGGATCAGAGCAGTCTTCAAGGACTTTGTCTCTGCTCAAGAGTAAGCATTCTTCACTTTTACACAAGTCTATTTTCAGTTTCTCGAAAAACAATAACAATGTGAAAGAGATGAACGACAAGGCGAAGAAGGAAACTCGGCGAGAGGAAGCGCTATCGAGAAGAAGCAAGTCTCCGAGTCCGCCTCAGACGAGACTACGACGGGTTTTCTTGTTCTAAACTTATTCAATATGACTCTATTCAGACAATGTCCAAAGAAGAACAAGAAAAAGAGCTCGAATTGAATCTGACGCAGTTGAGGGACGACTTCAAAGATGCTGTCGAAATGGTACGGACTGCTTTCACGTCAGAAGAGTCGGATGAAGGAGACAAAGGAGAGTCTGTGGGAAAACTTCTTCAAAAACTTCTAGAAAATGTGATTGTTCCATTTTATTCTTTATTTAATGGTTCAGGAAGACAATGTGGAAGAGGAACAACACTGGATGATGGGTCATTGTCTCTTGGCAGTAATGGGAAGACCCGAAGCGGAGAAAAGTTTTGTTCCTGAACCGAATTCGGAACTTCAAGACATCTATCAAGACATCTTCTCCCATCCCATCTTTATCGTCTTCCGAAACTTGTGGTAAGTTTTTCAGTAGCTCTAAAGTCTCTTTCAGTTTCACTCCAATCAATGAGACTACTTCGCGAACACCTCTTGTCCGGATAATTGCAGCCATGAGGGAAAAGGATAACTTTATTACGATCTTTCTCCTTTATTTTATCAAGGTAAAACTACTTTGATCAAAAAGAATCATACGTTTAGTGTGGCTTCGGTCCTGGAACTTCTAGCAACGACTACCTCAAGTGCTACGAGGAGGTGGCTAATGCTAGTGATAAAGAGGTTTCCGAAATGTTAACCGAAGACCTAGAGGTAATATCTGATAGTCTTTTGATGAAATGATCGTTTTAGACAATCGCATTGGAAGACGAGCAACTGTTCAGTTTACTGCTTACTTTTGTATTCGAGAAATACCTTCAAGATATTGGCTCTTCTCCCGAGGTTTGTTTGATCTTCAACCCATCGAAAAAGACCAATTTCAGCTGCTTAAAATCATCTGTTACCACATAGACTCTTCCCAACTGTCCGCCATAGTCGGGTCTATGATTCGAGAAGGAACCATGTTGTTCCGAAAGGATAACATTTGCAATTTGATCACGGCCTCTTTAGAATGGACAACCGCGGCTCAGTTCTTCCTTTGGCATCTGAGTGAGTCTCTTATTATACCGTAACCCCTCTTTGCAGTTCATTCAGAAAGTGTTCCCTTTGACTGGATGTTATCCGTTGTTCCGAAGATAAAATCGGAACAACATACAGAGGCTGTGGTTAATCTTTTGATCACGTTAAAGCGGATAGACAGAGAGCCGGGAATGAATCTCTTGAGGACAATTCTCTCACGAACTCCTTCGAAAGACGACTTTTTCACAATCAACTGTTTTAGAGTGAGTACATCGTTTAGAAATGTCGAAATTGATTTTCAGGCTTTGATTAATGACTCCGACATGGCGAACAAGGTGGCAGAGCTGATTGGCCAACTCATTAAGAAGATGATAGCTAATGGCGAGATTCACATGGGCAACAATCAGACGACTCAGAAAACGCAGACGAAGAAGGTCGCTGTGAAACTGTGTCTGGAACAGCTGTTATCCCATATGCAATGTTTCATCGAACACTGCTTGTCGAAAGAACAAAAAGTGGCAGAAACGTTACTGTCGAAGCGAGAGATCCAAGAAGCATTCAAAACTATTACCTGGTGAGTTTTTCAAAACAAGGTTAGCAACGCCCTTCCAGGGCTAAAGTAGAAGTTCATGACTTCGCTATGTCACGGAGACCTAGTTACGGTTTCCCTTTTATCCCTCCTTTGTTACTCTCCTGCAATCACTTTCCCTGACCCTCTAAAGAAACTACCGAAACTGTATTGGAACCCGCTCCCTCCCAAGTCTAATTTCAAAATGTAGGACCTGAACGGATCGGCCGGCCCGTTCCTAGCTTTAGTGAGTCTCAGTCCTACTGTCCCTTCCCTTCTTCCCTTGTCACTCTGTTCCAGTCACCCCCTGTCCCCCCAAAGAAACTATCAAAGTCGTTAGAACACTTCGCGCACTTGCTTGTCCTGTCGCAACTTGTTAAAAACTAATTAGTGCACACAAAGCTCCCCTCCTTATCTCAATTAGAGCTTCAACAGACACACACACAGACTTGGGAGCAATTTAAAATAGATACTTTGAAGAAAAGATAAATTCAGTAACGAAAAGTCGATGATGATGAAACACAAATTCCAACCGCTGTTTACCGTGATGGAACTTCTCGCCGACGACAGTCCTCAATCTTCTAGAACGCTTCGTGGAAACCGAGGGAACAACCATCCGAAAGCGTCGAAAAGACAAAAGGACGATGATGTAGGAATTTTGTTGAACTGATAACATTTATATATTTAGGACGATCTGCCTAATCAGTCGAAACAAAAGAAACGTCAAGTGGTCACAATCGACTCGGATAGCGACTGATCTCCTTTTTTCTAATCAAAATGGTCTCTTACGGGTATTCGACCATCCCCGTTTTCATCTCATGGTGTTCTTGTCACATTCCTATAAAACTTGAACACTATTTTCTGCTGGAATTCAGACTGGAAGTGGCAGATAAATAATAAATATTTCATTCGATAAGTTACAGTCGAACATGGCCGCTTTCCTCCTCCAGAACTAAAAACTTTCTATCAGTTTCTGTGAGTTAAACTTACCAAATTCCTGAGCACCATACTTTCCACTTTGAGCTGGTGGTTGGGGAGAAGGAGGAAGCTCTGTAACTGAACATTTTGCTGAATAGTTTCAGAGAAACTTAGGAAACAAAAACAAGAAAGTACCGTAGCCTTCTGCTCCGTACCGCTGACTGTGATGGTTGTGGACTGTCTGTCTTTGAAGAGTAGCCATGGGAATACGCGTCGGAGTTGGCATCCCGTTTGTATCTAAACAGTCGACAGAAATAAATGACAAACCTACCCAAGTTGAGAGTCAACCTGTTCAGTTGGTTGTGAGATTCGTACCCCTGTGCTCTTGGTGGAACGGCGTAGCCTCCGGTAACTAAATGACTGTGAGCATCTCTCCTGAAACATACTGTATCGATCCATAGTTGTCATTGGTTGTTGTAGCGTAGCCGTCTGATGGTAATTTCTCTGAAGAGACAGGGTGTGATGACCTCTCGGAGACAGGGTACGATTCTCAATCCAGATTCCGTGGTGCTTAATTCAATTTTGAAAATGAAAGCTGTTCAAAAATGCCTTTTCAGACCGATCCATCGTACTCTTCTCCATCAGAGATCCTCTAACAGAATCTTGGTCAGTAACCTCGAAGGCTGCTCGACAGTATGTTATCAGAATTACTAGGAAACTGAAGACGAGTAGTACTGTAAATTGCACAACAGTTATAGCTAGGAAAAGACTAACCGCCTGCGATAACTTGGTCGCGAAGCTTGAAAGACATGTAGGGGAGACCGACGTAGAGAGCAGTGGCTAGGAATGCTGAGAGAACCTGGACATGATTGTTTTAGATAAATAAGAAACAGCTACCATGATGAGAATGTTTTGTCGACATTCGACTCTTTTGAGGGAGAGAGCCGAACAGACGACAGTTATGATGATAAGAAGCAGGTTCAGACCACAGGAGTGGAGCAGACGATGCTCGAATTGACCTCCCGGAGCACATCTCCAAGTCATTCCATGCTGAACAGAAGTCACAAATGTCATTTCGGTCGGCCGTTCAAAGAAACCCCATTCGAAGGTGATCACTAAACGGTTGGTTAAACCAAAAATAAAATTAGAATACCAGTCTGAATAAGAACGACAGCTGTAGAAATCCAAAACAAAACTGCTGTGCTGGCTGTCTTCGGAGCGGACGTACTATGTCTGATTTCAGATCCCCATACGAAAAGAGTCTAGAGGCCATTGTGACGAGTTCTATCAATGATTCACCTTTACGAGAACTGGTGCAAGTACTACAGTCAGCGCTGGTGGAAAGGCAAGTCGTCTAATGCTACATGATACGGAATTTGGTGGAATGATGAAAAATAGAGAGACGAGACAGAGTATGGACAGTCCGGCTAGAGAATAGGCAGTACACGTCCTGTACTCGTCTACTCCAGTGGCCACTATCCGATGATACATGCACATTGTACAGATGATAAAGGCAAGGACTGAACAGACTTTGGATATTTTTGGGGAGAAGCATCACCTGTTCCGACAGCATAGACAAGAACAAAGATGTCACTGATTGAGTCTTTGAGAGCAGGTCGACTTCCGGCCTGTTGACGACGAGCCTCTTCAGCAGCACAGGTTGATCTCGGACAGCTGCTTCTCAACGGAACCCGTGTTCCGTCTCGTTCTTCCATTATCAGATCGTTTGAAGCGGTATATTTGAAACCAGTCAACTGTTCAGATCTTTGTTAGAAAAATAACGGAAAACTTACAGTATCCCACTCGGCTAATTTGTCAACTTCTAACTGAACATTGTGCATCACTCGGTTGATGATTAAGCGGTGGTCGCGGAAACCAGAGCTTGAGTTGAAGAAGACTTCTGACGGATCTTTTGGAATAACATGAGTTCGAACATACCACCTCCTTCGCCGAGAGCGTGGACAAAACGAGTGCTCAAAATAGCATTGAAGAGAGTATCTCGAGGATCGTTGAGACAGTCGTTCAGGCTTTGAACCAATGCGCCTGAAATATATTTTTGTTTGAAAAGGAATGGTTTACCTGGACAAACATTGTCAATCAGCTTTCTGACAGCGTGAGCAATGGAATGGACAGCTACGGTAACTGGAGACAAATCCAAATCTGGAGCAACGGCTGATATATTCAGTAATTGGCTCTGTTCGCACTCTCTGAATTCTTCTTGTTAGTTTTAACAAACTTCCTTACTTTGAAAATTGTTCGCCTGTTTCGTTCTCGCCTCCGACATGACATTTGAAGGCGGTTGACCAGAACTGACTTCTCCAGCTGCTCGGGAAGGGAAGTTTGGCGAACTGGGAGGTGAGTGCTTGTTGCTCGTGGCTCTGGCGAACTTTGTCTACTGCTACCTTAAAGAATTTCTACTTTCAAAGTAAAAAAAACTGACAGATAGAAGAAGCTGATCGAAATGGGACCAAGCTTCGACGAACTGTTTGGAAGTGAACCAACGGGGATCTTGAGTCGTGAGAATGATGAAACGACCAGCGATTACCTAGAGGGTACGAATATTTCGCGACAAAACAAACCATTTCAGATCGGAATGCCTTCATCAACTCGATCCAGTTCCATTCGCTCAAAAGGACGACTACAATTCTGGCTTCTGTCAGTAAGAGACGTCTGACTGCGCTCTCGGCGGCAACCTTTCCCTCGTTTTTCAAGCTGACATGATGCTCGACACAAACTCCCTTACTCGCCGCCATCTCAAGAAGTTGATGAGAAGTACTAAAATATTAGAATTATTTAGAAAAAGTTCTTCTCACCCCAAATGTCGATCGTCGTAGAGCATGCTGATGCATTTGCTGCCAGTATGGTGGAGTAGACCGAGAATGGCCTCGAGAGGACTAGCCATTGAGGGCAGAGTTCCAGTTGTTAAAGGCTGAACTATATTTCAAAAGATTGTTGAATGAACCATCTACATTTTCTGAAGGAGAAAAGAAGGTATTGATGGTCGGAATACGAAGATGACGGACGAATTCGTCAACATTCGGCAAATGGGCACCGTCGTCTCGAACCAGAGCCACGAGATCAGTTCTGGACAGATTATGGACAGTCCGTGTAACACCTTACTTTTGAATGTTTGTTCCTGACAACAGTTCGTAAAGGTCAGCCACTGTTCTCAGATCAGACGAACAACTGTCCACAATAACTGCTCCCAAAGAGAGTCCAGCGTCTTTGAGCACTTTCTGGGAGTTGACCTGTCAAAATAGTTTTTATCTACTCTCATAAGAGTACCGCATTGAGAGCATCTAGAAAGGCAGCCATTCTAATGAATCCATTGACGTCGACTCTTCCACACTCGAATCCCTAAAAACATTCTAAGTTGTTTGTCGACTGGGAGCAGTCTCCAAAGTGAAAGCGCGAGTATCCTCTTTCAGCGCGGATTCTTTTTGTGGCCCACCTTGTAATCAGCCGACTCGTGGATAGGAAAAATGGCCAGAATGTAGAGTCTCCTACTGGATGGAATGACCAAAATGTCGTTAAGGAGACGATGACTAGGAACAGAGACCTGTGCAGCACTGGCTCCTTCTTCCTTTTTCACAGGTCTGAACAGTTGATTTTGGCTGAGTTTTTAATTATTACTTGACTGAAAGCTTGCTCATCTTTGCTGGTGTCCGTGATGTAGCCTTCGTAGTCCAAAGAAGAGGAGTTACTGTTGGACTGGTGGTCGTCGTATAGACCATTGTTGTGGGAGAAAAAAAAGTCGTCGGATTCGTCTGAGAAACCTCAAATGAAAACTCAGTAACTCACGTAAGAAACGGTAGAAAATACTGCTTGTTGTTGGGGATTAAAATACGTATGACTGAAACCTTGTTGGAATGGTAAAGGGGCTTGTGTATTGTAGGTAGTTGGGCTCTGAACAGAAATGTATTTCAAGAGAATGCTTTCGCATGCCTGATATGGTAGAATAGCTGTAAAATTGGGTGTGAAAAAGTCAGTCATTGGGAACGAGGCAATTGGGTTGCCATTGGCACCGAAGACTTTACCCTGGATAGGAGTAAACTGCTCGTATGGATTGGAGGCAGTGTTTTTAAAGTTCGATGCTTGTTGGAATTGTTGCTGGAGATTGTTTTGGAAAACCTGGACTGTGGAAAAGAGTGGAAATATTATCATTTACCTGAGATCGAAAGTCGAGACAAACTGTCTGTCGGACGAGTAGTAACGTCAAAAAGAGAAAGAACTTCATTCGGAAAATATCATGGAAAGACTCCTCTGAAAGTATACAGTTATAATCCGAGAAGAAGGACAAGCAGGAGGCAAGCCTCGTGTAAGGATTATGGTAGGGAGGACTGCGCGCCTCGGGTCAAAAAGACAAAACGAGCGTACGCAAACAGACCGGCACGCAGCCTAATTAACAGGGCTCCAAACAAGGTGTTTGGAACGTTGGAACTGCGGAAGAACAGAGAAACTTTTTTCTCGGAAAAGTTATGCCACGGGTTGAACGAAGCGGGACAACTAAAACACCTTTCGGTATTCATCTTTTCAGAGTGATCCGGTCATTGTTCCAGAGCCCGAAGAAAGGCTACCTTTTGACCAACGTGTTCCGTTCTTCTGAGCACACAACAGTGAGAAAAGGTTTCTCGCGCCTTATTATAATCCCCGCGAAGATTACACAAGTGTACATTGTGAATGTTTATAACGGCAAAACACAACAATCAATACATAAAAGTACACGGGGTTAAAGAATGCGCTATCATTTCCAGAAGAAAAGAAGATCTTTTTGCAATTTGAACCCGACGAGGAAAAGAAGTCTGAACACAGACTCTAAGACCAATTATCATCGGGTTAGTTGGGACTCGTATTGTTAAAAAGGGAGGTCGTCAGTTCGTAGTTAGGCATCCGCGAATCGGACAGACTTCTTGGCGTCGCCGTTCACAAGAGGTTTCTTGACCAGAGGAGGTGGTTCGAGATGACTCTCGTTGGCTGGATGGTCAGTGTCTGTTATTAGCTTGTGCATGTCGGAATCGACCCTTTTGGGACGGAGGAAGATGGTCTGAAAAACATTGGGTCGTTGGATTCGATAGGCTGTTACCGTATGTTTGCCCTCGGTGATGAAGAGGAATGCAATTATCAAAAGAATGGCAATGGAAGCCACAGCCAAAAGAGTAGCTCCGATAGAGATCCAAGAGCTTCTTCTGGCCTCAGCTTCCTCTTGTTCTCTTTTCTGACTGGCAGCCAGTCCACATTCGTGTCTAGCAAGACATCCCAGAGCTCCTTCTCCGACATCTCTGTCTCCCAAAGTGTCCAGCCAGTCCACGAGCCATTCCTTTCCACAGACACAATACCAACGATTCTCTGTAATGTCAGCAGCCTCGAGAGTTTCCATTTCGAAGCTGTCGAAGATGTGGGCTGGAAGATGAGTCAGGCCATTGTTGTTAAGGTAGATGCGTTGCATGGGCATACCATCGAACGATCGGGCTTCGATCTGAACGGAATTACTTGAAATTTGGTTAAAGAGATCTACCTCTTCAACCTTGTTGTGATCGGCAGCCAGAGTTATGACCGATCTTGGAAGGTCTTTCTCGCGGATCCTGCGGATGAGATTATTGGAAAGAAGCAGCGTCTTCAGACGGTAGAGTGGAGCCAAAAAGGACATGCGGTTTTCTGAAAGATTTTTAATTACAAAGATCTTCTTATTGCACTAACCCTCACTGAGAAGACTCAGCTGGTTGTTCTGGAGAGCCAAGATGCTGACATGTTGAATGGGAACAAGAGCCTTGCTTCCAATCTGAAAACGATTTAATCAGTCGTATCAGATATTCATTCGAAAAAAGCTGTTCAAACTCACATGAGAGATGTTATTTGCGGCGAGAGTGAGACTTTCCAGACTGACACTCTTCGAGAGTCCAGCCAAGTCTCCGTCGTCGATTTCGGACACGTAGTTACGGTCCATGGACACGAGAATGAGAGAGGGCAAATCTCTAGAAAAAGGAATTTATCAGAAAACATAAAATGACCTCACTTGAGGACAGTCTCCTTAAACGACTGGATGTTGTTGTTGTTGAGGAAGACCTTCTCCAGTTTCGGAAGACTTCTCAACTCGATCCCAGGAACATCGTTCGTTCCTAGATCAATCATTCGAAGCTTCTTCATGTGGGCGAAAGCCAAGTAGTCGATGCTCCTGATGCTGTTGTGGTTCAAAATGAGAACTTCCAGCTGGTCGAGTCCTTTAAAGGTATTGGCGGTAATCGTCTCGATCTGATTGTGAGACAGAGTCAGTTTCTTCAGATTTCGGAGGTTCGAGAAAGTTCCATCTTCGATGACTTTGATGTTGTTGGAATCGAGAGTAATCTCGCGACTGTCATCGGGGAAGATGTTCTTCGGAATCGAACTGATCACATTAGCTGCAAACTTCCATTGAAAACAGTCAGAAAGAGCTATTTACCAGAGAAGTCGATGTTCTGCAACCTCGGAAGGTTTTTCAGAACATTCAGCGCCTTTGAATTCAGTTGGTTTCCCTTCATACTCAGCGAGATCAATTCTTTCTGTACACTTTTGAAGGAGTTCTCATGGACTGTTCCCACTTCACACTCGTCGATGGAAATATGCTTGAACTGGTTCTAAAACACATTTCTCTTTGAAGAGAAACTCATTCGAACCATTTTGAAGAAGTCTTCCGGAAGTTTGAAGAGAATCGATCCCCAGATCCTCAAAGAACCGACTTCCGTCTTGTTCAGAGTGAGTAGACTCTCCTTGAGAGCGGGATAGGAACTGTCCGAACATTCGATCGTCACTCCGTCCACATTGTAATAGAAACCGTCTTCCTGACATCTACAGGCAATCTGAACATTTCAGATAAAACTAGCTAGTAGTTTAACTCACGGTTTTGTTCAACGTGATGGCAACTCGTTTGAATTCGGCATCGACGGGCGGACATGTCCAGTCGGCAAAGGAGATTGTTGACAAGAAGGCGAGACTCAGCCACAAAGGCTTCATCTCGATAAGGGTATTTAGTTTCTAAAAAAACGACTTTTTGAAAAGAAAGGAAAAAGAGAAAGGGCAATTGCACTTTGGCGGACAAAAAATCTGGCGGTTCGGGTTGCTCAAACAAAAAGAGAGACGACCAGATTTGGGATTTTTTCCAAGGTTTGCGGAGAATCAAGTCTAAGTTGAGTCTAGGGTATCAACAGTTGGGAAGATAAGAAGAAAAAGACCAAACTGAACAGAACAACTGCAGCTGGACATCCAGATGGTCAGCAAAAGAAGTGCACTAACGAATAGAAGCGCTCTAGATATCCGTAAACCATAATGTCAACATGTTGTTGGCCTAGAAACTGGGAAGCTAAAAAAGGTTCCAAACAGAAATTAAGGTACTTGGAAAGTCGACTCTTTAGCTAGTCCAATGACTACAAGGAAGGGAACACCCACAATGCCAGTGTTTTTATCACGTTCGCCTCATCAGCTGACAGCCTTCTTGAAAACTTCAGCAGAAATGAGGATCCCTTCTGAGAAATAGCGAAACTTTAAAGTTACGAAAGTTGTACGCAATGGCAGGCCAAGAGTATAGGTCCGGGCGTTCAAACTTGTTTCCGTGTTCTCTTACATACGAAATGGGTCAAAATTGAGCAATACACTAAGCAAAAAGGGGGGAACCATAAACCCTAATTTTGAGATTACGGTAGCTGGTCAAAAACAATACAAAACGTGGAAAAAACGGAGTAAAGGAACATGAGAAGTCAGCTGGGTCCGACCTCCAGCTGCCGCCAGGCACGGCCTGGCATTGCCGGTTCCCCGAACCCCTCTCCCTTTGCACACTCTCTCGTCACTCTTCCGTCTAGTACTCTCCGCTAAGAACACGCTCTCCCCATGGCCCTGAACTTCACCCTCCCGTCCCATGCAGTGCTTTGTTGGTTTCTGTGGGTTGCTGCGATGGCGAACTGAGAGTAGCCCCGGATAGAAAAACGACTGGCCAGTACGGCCAAGGAGATGGCAAAAATAGGGGGAAATTTGATCCAGAGAAACAGTGGAAACAGACTCTCGCGGATTTAGAGCAACAATGAGCGCTTTGTAATTTTTTAAGTTCCGCGGTATTCAAACCTTTCAAAACAAGGCGAGCGGGAACAAAAAAAATTGAGCTTTTTTTTTTTTTACCGTTTCCGAAACAAGCATTATTGCATATCATGATTTCTTTTACAGTTTTTTTTCGAGTATGTGACAAACCGCCTCAACTGTTCCTATAAACCACCTGCCACACATAGCATATCTCCTAAAGCAACGTTGGCCTAGCTATGTAATCTACAAAAGCGAAAAAAATTCGCCGATTCTTCAATCATTTCGTAATTTCAGCGTTTGCCCGAAAATATGCTGCCGACTAGGAACGTGATTATTGGCCATCAAACGACCAAAGAGTTTGTTGTTTTATATAACTGACTGCATTTGATTCATTTTTCATATCAAGTACGATACGCTTAATGATTTCTCAACCTAATATTTCATACTACTTATATGTCTTGCTTTTCCGCCTATGGATGACGTCGACTAATGTTGTCACACTTGTTTCCGCCAGCTGAAATCAATAGCCACTTTTTCCCTTCTCATTTCTCTTATATTCCACAAAATTCAGAGTATCCATGAGTTCAAACGACGAAACTACTGCGAGTTCATCGAAAGTACCGGAAAATGAAGATCCAAGCGGGTCCAAAAAGCAAGAAGAAGATAATTCCAGGTATGACCAACTTTTTACTACTTTTGCTAGAAAAGTACTTAGATTTGAATGCAACATTTGCCTCGACATTGCCCGTGATGCCGTAGTTTCCATGTGCGGACATCTTTTCTGCTGGCCTTGTCTCGTTCAATGGCTAGATACTCGTCCTAATCGCCAAGTTTGTCCAGTCTGCAAGGCGGTCATCTCCAAAGAGCAGGTACTGTTTCATTTCTTTTTCATTTAAAATTATGTTCAGGTTATCCCTCTGTATGGTCGTGGTGGCGATACGACAGATCCTCGTGAAAAAATTCCTCCGAGACCACGCGGACAGCGTACAGAAGCCCCTCAAGGTGGATTTCCTGGGTTCCAATGGGGCGGGGGAGAAGGAGGCGCCGGCGGTGTGCAATTCTCCATGGGAATCGGTTAGTATTTCTCGTTACAAAGTAAATGATAGCACATAGGCATATTTCCACTTTCTTTCATGGCATCCTGGTTTACGAATGGTGGTGAGCGTCGACCTGAGCCAGCTCAACCCGGCAGTCGTCAATATCAAGAAGAACAGTTTCTCTCTAACGTGTTCATGTTGCTCGGCATTTTCTTCATTTTATGGTTGTTATTAGTTTGATTACTCGATGTAAAAGTAAGTTTACTATTCATCCACCAATTGTGATACAATAAAATATACTATGTACCATAATCACAGTCGATAAATACGTTTCCCAGGCTTCTGTTACAGATAAAAGTACGAAAAAGAAAAGTCTAATGTCCCATCGTCAGATAGACGACAATGCTGACAACGGCAACTATAATGGCGAGGACTATGAGCACGGGAGTTAGAGAAATATCCTCTTCGTTTGGTTTGAGAGAAATCAGCGGCGAAGAGTCGAGAGGACATCTAACCGATTCCATTTCTTCCGGCAAAAGAGCTCGTTCCCAACCTTCGTCCACGTGCTCTACAACGAGAACTTGAGTCGAAAACTTTAAAGACCAACCGATATTTGTGTTAAGCTCTAAGATTTCTTTAAAATTGTTCTGCGCGTCTTCGACAGAATCCGCTTCGAAAAGATAGTCCTGTACAAGAACAGAACCATTCACAGGAAGAAGAGTTGTACAGATTCTTGGCAACTGATGAACTGAGCATGGCCCGTCCTGTTCACCGTCCTCCGCGATTTCCATTGATTCGTAATGTAACTCTAAGAGTGGTTAAAATGAAATATGTGCAAATAAATTCACCTGCTCTGGCCATTAGAGATCTGATTAGATGATGCTTTACGGCCGTCTTCACAGCCTCGATGTTTGACCGAATCGGCACAGCTGCTCGAATTTCCATGTCAAAACTAATTTCGTGGAGATTATCGGCCGATTTACACTGTATCTCGTTCTCCTTGTTGACTGAAAATTGAGCTAACGGTAGAAAAATAGCGAAACAAACAGCATGGGTCGATAAACATCTGGATTTCTACAGAATTGGTTTTCTTCTTCTTGGGGTTCTCAAAGAGTGGCTCCGAGTTTTCTCGGATGTTTCCGTCAATTAGAATCTAAACTGATTGAAAGAAACACGAATAAAACAATACCATGTCACAGGCGAACATGTTTTCAGCGAAAGGTCGAAGTGAAGCGTGAAATTCTTTGTAGAAGTCGGGCTGATTACCGCGGTAAGGAACATTCAGTGTGACTTTTGTCGAAGCATTGGTTACCAGAGAGATCCATTCGAGCTAAAAGGTACTTTTTTAAAGTACAGAGACGATATATACTTGGGTGAAATGTACTTTGGTACTGGATTCTGGTCCTCGTTTTACAACATCGATGATGACTCCTTGAGGCTTACCATTGGGCGTCTCGACGTAGACAAGACCCTGCAACAATAAGTTTTTAAATCAAAACACCGAACTACCATTGCTTCATTGACATTATCGATGTTGAGTGTTGTCAGCGAGTTGTTTGTCCTCTGGATTCTGGCCAGAGCACGAGTTATCATTGCACGTTGCTCATCGAAGACTTTTCGGTTTGAGAACCAAGCCACTCCTGAAATATTTTTTTTTAGATAGAAAACTCTGTATACCGACAACGTGGATACCTCCAGGAAGCATTCTTGTAATCTTCTCGGCCGAGTCACTGAGCCATTCATCATCCAGAGTTTTACTGAGTTTGTCTCCTCCCTGAACAACTTTTTCTTCATGTGTTATGAAGAAAATGAAAAATATCAGTGGAATAGATTACGATACAGTGTTTCACAAGTGCAGCCACTTTACCACATCTCCCACCTCTTCATCATTAAGTAGCATAAGTTCGCGATTTTTCTTCCGATTATTAGTTCGTTTTGGTGGAGGCGATTTAGCGCCCTTTTTACTTACAAGATCCTCAGCTGAGCCAGGAAGAGGGCTTTTGGCCACATATGCCACGTGAATATCTCCATCAGAACAGAAGGATCCGATGAGGAAGAAAGCGGTAGCCGGTACAGACCTTTCCTTTTCTGTGTGACAATGTTGCTTGACTGCCTTGTCGACCCAGCTTTCCAACTTTGACTCGAGGATGATCATTTCTGCAGGAACGTCGAGTACAAGCATTTCGAAGATAAGGTTGAGAATGAGTTGAGATTTTCACTGCGGTTGTCAAGGGGACAAGAGCCCGACGGGTAAAAGTATAAAAGCGCCAATCTATTGATTCCGAATGAGAATTATGTAGTTGCAAACTGCTAATTACAGCGTTTACAAATTCTCTTCATTTTGTGAGACATTCTAGCAAAATGAAACGGGTTCACATTACGGCCTTTCGGAGTAAAGGGGCAACGCAATAATTTCGTCACATAGTTTGCTTATATGAAATGTAGTTTCTAGCAAAAAAAATGAGGCTGTCCAGTGGTAAAAATGTTCGATTTGAAAAAGATCATTTTGTACAAAAAAACCGATAATACTCGAGCAGGCGCCCCCCTTCGTTCAAACACTTTTTCGCGGTCTTTTTCAACTTTGCGGGAATTCTGGTTTTTTCTTCTTCTTTTTTTTCGTTTTCTACGATTTCCTCAGCATTTTCGATAGCTTGCTCGAGTATTACCAAAAAACCTTGACTGATATAGTCTGTTCAAAATGTAGAGAGCATTTTTCGAATTGGCCCGCGCTTTCTTCTTAGAACAATTTTCAAATCAAATTAGCGGGAATTTAGCTGCGTAGCACGTTGCAGCATGTAAATGTTGGATACTCAGTCAATGAAAAAGCGCGGGCCAATTCAAAAAATGCTCTCTACATTTTGAATAGACTATATCTAATGTTTGGAGCCAAATTGATACAACGTGTAAAAATTGGATACTCAGCCAAGACTTTTACAAAATGACCTTTTCCAAATCAAACATTTTTACTACAAGACAACCCAAAAATGGCACAAAGTAAAGTTTGTAGATTTGGAATTCTTTCTGTTGTGAAGTCCGCAAATTGCGTACTTTTGCTGCCAATCTAGGCGCAAAGTTATGGGCGGGATATTTTAAATTTCTTCGTCATTCATTTCGTCAGAGTTTGAGCTGGATTTTTACGTTTCCCTATTTCTAGTTTTTCGGTAAAAAAAAATTGCAAAATATTTAGTTGTATATGTTGCAGTTCAAACTGGCCAGAAAAGCAACTTTTTCGATTTTTATCTGTATTTTTGGTGTTTTTTGTTTTTATTTTCGTTTATTATTGTAGAATAACATATTTCGAACATTTTGATACCAAAACGACTAAAAAATTGTGGAAAAATACAAGTGAAAACAGTTTCACGAGCCATTTTTTTTTCATTTGACGTTTTTCTAAGCATTTACCCCATACATTCTGGCGATTTTGGTCTTAAACGAGGAGGAAAAAATTAATCTATGTGTTTTGATAGAAAAATAATAAAAATATGGGGAAAATGGTCAAAAAACGAAAAATTATCGTGTTCTGGTAAGTTTGAACTGCAAATATATTTATGGGACAGCCCCGAAATTGGCAAAACCACTTTGAATGTGACCCGTTTCGCGCGCGAGGCATTTTGAATTTGGCACGTTTTCAGCGCGGCCACTTTAAACTTTGCCGGTTTGGAGGTGCGACTCGTTTCACTTTTACGTAATTACGTATTTTTATTCCGCAATTACCGTTTCCCTAAAATATAACTCATTTTTCTCCTTTTCCTGGATTTTCTTCTTATTTTTGTCTTTTTTTCTCATGTATTTTCTTCATTTTATTGTGCGATTGCCTTGTATAAACACTAATGCAGACTAAAATATTCTTTTTAGAGGTAATCGCGCCAAAATTACATCATGGACGTCGAGGACAAGTCGAAAAAGCGAATACAGAGAAGCAGAAGAACTAGGTACGTCAACAACTATCTCATGCGTCTCGTTCGAATCAACAGGGACAAATCTGAAGTCTACGAACTTTACATTTTTGGATTAGGATCATCCAATTTTCAATGGGAACGCCACGCTCACTCTTGGTAATATTTCCATGATTGTCATACTTATACCATGTCTAGAAGGCGAACGCTTTTTACTTTGTAATCGCCAAACTGCGGATACGCAGTTAATTGTTTACGCCAGCGACGCGGAGCTGAAACTGTTAAGTGAAAGCGAGATAATAATGCTGGAAGGTACTTTTGCGGTAGTGCCCCAACCCTTCAGACAGCTTCTCACCGTCCACGGATTGGTATGCTGTCGTTTTGTTTTGCACAATTGAGCATTTTAGGTAGCCAAGAATTTGATGCGACCACTGTGTTCCGCTTTACTACAAACGAAACGGCAAGAAAAATACGAAGATTTCCTAGATACACTGTTTTCGGAGGAAGTACTACGGGATTATATTCCAAAAACTATCATTACAGGTAAGTTTTAATGCTTTCGAGCATTATTCGTAATCACAGGTCTGGAAACTGGGCTAAAAAAACGCCTTATCTGGCAAGTTTCCGTTATCTTCTTACTAGTTTTGCCTCTTCCATCAAATACGGTGCTGGAAAAACTTCTTGGAGCGAGATGCGTCAATCAGGAAAGCTATCAAACCTAGTAAAAAAACCTTTTTCAATCCATGTATCATTTTCAGGCGGCAATCTGTCTCGTTTTTGGCTCAGGCTACGTGCTCTGCCCTTTTTTGCTCAAGATGAGATAAAGCATGCCTACACTCTTATCAAATATGAAGCAAGAGATTACCGCTCGCACCACTTACAAAGTAGGTTTCCTTATTTTCTAAAGAGTAAGGTGTTTGCTGTTTCAGATTTTTTCATCTATATGAAAACTAGTTACATTATCGGAAAGACCACCACTGGCCCAAGATTTCCCCCCTCTCAATGGAGCTGTGTCGAAAACGTAGAAGAAGGAATAGCTAGAACAAACAACGCGGTTGAAGCATGGCACAAGCCATTAAAAGTATGTTGTTTTGGAATAAGGAAGTAGTTTTTAGTTTATTCTTTATCATAGCAATGGCCTTCAAAAAGCCCGTCTATCATCACTCGTCAAAAGACTTCAGAAAGAACAGGCGGATATAGTGCAACTGACTTCTTTACTGCACGAATTTCCTCTCGAAAAGGCACGCCTTTGTTCTTCTCTACAACAATAATACTAGGTGAAAGAAAACTTGAAAACAAAGTCTCGAACCAACGCCTCCAAGCAGTGATACGAGCTCGAAGCCGTGCTTCCGGATCTCCTACTCTATCGACGAAATTTCTTTCATTTTTGAGTCTCTGCACTAAAATTGTACTTATAGACGATTCAATAAACTTTTCTAAGAGAACTGCTTGCTCTTGTCAAAGATTTTACGCTAGAAATTGATTTTTATCGAAAGGCCGTTTTTACTCACTCAAAGGATCCGAGAAGTTGATGAACACAATGGCATATGTCCGTTTGTTCATGTAATGACTCTGAAAAAAACATAACTGCCGGGAACACGATACGGCCCAAAATATAAGACCGAACATGTGAAAAAATACAATCGGGTGTTCGAGAAAGCGTGTCACCCAGGTTTTTCCCGTTTTCAAGCCAAATTTTGAATTATCGTTTTTCCGCGCGCTCCAAACTCGGCGGTAATTTGAATTTAGCCGAAATTTCGTCCTCCCGCGCTCGTGTCGAGACCGATTGCAACGAGCAGTCCTTTAAGGTGCCGAACTCGGCGAACTGTGACATTGGATACTCAGCCAACAAATTCCACAGTTCGCCGCGTTTCTTTCGAATTTGTTGACTGAGTATCCAATGTTTGTGTGCTAAGCAGGCTTGTTGATTCTGGTTGTTGCGCTGCGGTCTGGGCTGATCTGGGCTGCGGCCAGTTGGACTTTGCGGCGGACTAAAAAAAATTCATTTCGCATTTTTTCTATTTTTTTTGTTTCCAAATACGTCCCCCGATTAGATTTAGTTTTGCCATCAGAAAAATTGGAAGAAAATCGAAAACTGACAATGAAAATAGAAGAAAACTTCTATTTTTACCGAATTTCGTCAAAAATCCGCATTTTCTTCTATTTTTGTCGTCAGTTTTCGATTTTCTTCCAATTTTTCTGATGGCAAAACTAAATCTAATCGGGGGACGTATTTGGAAACAAAAAAAATCAGAAAAAAGTGCGAAATAAATTTTTTTAGCCCGCCGCAAAGTCCAACCTGGCCGCAGCGCAGGTTTTCAACAAGCCTGTTGCTAAGTAGGTCTCGAAGGGAAAAGCTAAAATCTTACGGTTATCCCTCTTCTTTTTTAACAGACTATAACTCACCATCAGGAATCCATGTTGCTCGTCCTTTTATGCTTCTCTGTAAGTGAATATCCTCGACCTCTGCTTGCTGACGAAAAAACCAAACCATATTCACGAATTTTTACTTTCCGCTAAAAGTAGGCGAAAGGCTTTGACACTGGCGTCGATTTTTGGCTCGAGCTGATTTTCAGCCGGTCATAATTGCCAGGTGTCTATAGTCGGCTGTTCTTGATTGGAGGACATAAAGTAACGAAAAAAACCGGTAATACTCGAGCTGGCAGCCCTCTGGATTCACGTGGTGCAGGAACATCCCCTAAAAGCAAAGAAATGAAGTAAAATCTAGTAAATGAGCATAAATAGCAAGGGAAAATGAACTGTTTGCATGCGTAAGTGGTGTAGTATTTCCGTTTTACGTAGCTGCCATTTTTATGACTTTCAACGAAAAAAAAAACATAAAAAAGAGCAAACATGAAAAAGAAACGAAATTGCTGGAGAAAAACTGAAAAAAAAGAAGAAAAATCCCGCTAAATAGAATTTTGCCGCGAAAAAGCGTTTGAATCCAGGGGGTTGCCAGCTCGAGTATTACCAAAAAACCTAGTGTTATGGGGTGAAACTCTTGTTTGCGTAAAGTTCGTTGCAAAATGCTGCAATCAAATAGTTGTGTCTGTCGACATATGTTGTTAGCACTTTCACACTGCCGCACCCACTTTGTCCTTGCAATCACAGTCAGCCCATGATCTTTTCTAACGTCCACTTTGATGTTGTATATTGTCCTTTGCTCACTCTATGTTTTCTGAAAAACTAGAAACGCACAATTCGCTGAAAAATTGGAACCATGTTTGACCTTTTGCAATTCGGATTGACAACTTTACCCTTCAGCCTTTTTGTCATTTGACGTTCTCTGGTGCTGCCGGCGCTTTCAAGCCAAAAGACCAGAGGCCAATGCCGAACTTCATTACCGATTCATTGTTTTCTTTTCTTTCCCATTTCCTCATTTTTCCTCGACCATTCCGATTATAATAAGGTGACCAACATAAGTATTTTTCCCCGCGCGTTATGTTTTTCCATGTTTACTTTGTACCTCATCAACGTAACTCAAAAACTTGCATTAATTTAACGCATTGCTCCTATAAATGCCAACTATAAATATATTTTTTCTAAAGTTCCTTAATACGATAGGCGTGGCGTCACTGGCCAGCTGCCAATCGATCCCTAGAGCGGGAGTTGCACCACCTGACCCCCGTTGTGCCCAGTATGTCCTTTTCGTCAACCGGCTGGCCACTGACTCGGTGCCCGTGTTTGATATTGTTTGTGTGAGATGCTCTCTGCCGGGAAGTCTACTGGCTGTAAATGAACGCCGGACTCTCCACTCTCTGCCGGTCTCCGTTAATCGATTGGCCGCCCCGAACGTGTAGCCTCTCGCAGTTGCTTTGAGAGCCATCATCCTCTAACTGCCGGTAATTAGCACCCAATAGAACCTGTTTTTATATTTATTGGGCGCGAATAACTAACATTTGAATAGGGATCACATACCTTTTTTGCAAGAAGGCTGTTTATCTAACTTCAAATCCTGCCTCGACCATTTCTCAAGAATTTCACGCGCCTTCTCATGAAAACCTACCATTTCAACCTCTTTTCTTTTCTTTGTTGTCTTTTATATTTTTCTTGTTTTAGGAATAGTTTCGACGATCTTATTTCTTGAAAAATGGACTACTTTGCACAGGGCAGGCCGCAAGTTCCCGCGCCTCAAGGAAATCATCACTATATGAACTTTTCTCAGGTATTCTTGCTTTCACAATTTCCGAGTGAGAAATTGATTTTTCAGACGACTCCTACTTCATACTCTATGAATTACGGTCAGCAGATGCAGCCTCAGCAGCAGACATCTCCCTATCAGCAGCAGCACTACACAGTTCCTGCCGGTCCAGCTAATTCTGGACTTGATTTCGGTATATCTAGTTTTTACCATCTTATTTGCTGACTACAGGCTCTCCGCATGGGCAGACGATGAATTCACACAGTCATTCAAACAGCCGTCCTCGTACTGTTCGTAGTGGAATGATGAACTCCGGTGATTCCGCTCAGCATACTCTTGCTACTGCTTCAGCTCCCAGATATCAGCTTCCTGGACAGGTTCGTTCCATAAATTCCTTCATCTCGTCAGTTTTGTAGCACTTGTTTCAGGACTTTCCCGTGCGTATCCTCGTTGATCACAAGTATATTGGTGCCATCATAGGCAACAAAGGAGTGCACATCAAGGAAATTATCAACGAAACTAAAGCTCGTATCACGGTTGATCCCCAGAAGGTTCCCAAAGATACTCAAGGGAACGCTGACAAGGTTCGATTTTGTTCACGCCATGCATACGATGCTGTTTAGATTATAAACATCACTGGGCCGTTGGATAATGCAGGTAGAGCTGTTGTGAAGATTCTGGAGATCGTTGAAGCTGAGATGAAGAAGGAAGAAGGCGATGAGTATGTTCATCATTCGTGCTTATTTATAAAGCCTTGTTTCAGTCACAAGGAAGTTGAGCTGAGGATCCGCGCTCATAACCAGCTCGTTGGTCGTCTGATCGGCCGTCTCGGCTGCAGCATCAAGAAAATTATGCAAGACACGGGAACTGTGATTGTTGTCTCTAAGTATGATTTTGCGAAAAATGTTCAAAAACTAATTCAGTACGGGCGACGGTAATTCTGGATTGAACTCTGGTGTGGACATTATCAACAATTTTCCTCAAGCTCTCGTCACTCTTGAGAGAACCATCACCGTTAGAGGACCTTCTATTGAAAGCGTCTCCGCTGCTGAACAGAAGATTTCTGCCAAGTTGCGTCAGAGCTTCGAGATGGATCTTACCAACAGAGTAAGTTGTTTGATATGGTTCTATTTTTTATTCTCTCAATGTTTGACAGACCTTGCAATATTTGTGGTTTTATGGCCGATATAGGTTTTACAGTTACACATCACGGCTGGAGTTTCTGGAATGCCTTTCATGTCGCCTATGGGAAACGAACAGTGGATGATGCAAGCCAGCCGTCCTCCCGTCAACTCCAATGCTCAGGTTCCCAAAATCATCAAGCTCTACGTCCCCAACAATATGGTTGGTGCTATCATCGGATCTAAGGTATCTCTAAATCTTTTTTTAAAAAAGAGGTTTTAGGGACTGCATATTCGAAATATCATTCGCAACTCTGGAGCTTTGATTAGAATCGAGGGAGGAGAGAGGAAGGATCGTTCTGACGAGGAGCATAAGTCCGATATTACTACTTCGCAGGAATTCGCAGGCACCACGCCTATTCGCAGTGAAATTGAGGAGGGTCAGGGTGATGGTCCTGTTGCTTCTCACAATGGAGATCGTAGGGTTTGTTTTTGTGTTAGCGTGTAGACAACGAGTTTATTCAGGACGACGAGCGATTGGTTACGATTACTGGAAACGATTTCCAGCAGTGTCGTGCGCAGTACATGATCTACACTCGCATCGCCGAACAGCAACAAGCATATTTGGATGATGTCAAGCTTCGTACTGAAGTCGTCGTTCCTTCTCGTCTTGTTGGCCGTATAATTGGAAAGGGCGGTCAGAATGTCAAGGAGCTGCAGAGAATCACTGGAACCACGGTCAAAATCCCTGAAGACGAGCCGAAAGTGGAGACACTTGACGAAAATTGCAGGGAAGGTATGCGTTTCAGTTTGTCCTAACTTTATTTGTCTATTTAGGCGTGGAGGGCACCATTGTGCGCATTATTGGAAATTATCAGGGATCGAGCTCCGTCCAATATCGCATCAGCCAGCTGATTAACGAGTTCAGCCGCACTACTATCCATGATAGAAGACGAGAGGATAACAACGGTTTGTTTTTCTCTTTAGAATCATAAGCGGATCTTTTCCTCTCTGAACGTAAAAGAATCATGTTTATGCCCATCAGATTCTGGTGTTTCAGACAGCCTCTCGCACAACAAGCCGACCAGTCCCTCGTCGAGTGCTGCTGAATAGAGAATGTATCTACTTCCCTTCGTTACGCGGTATTCCTCTCTCCTTATATTTCTATATGTTTTATATTTTCCAACTATCTTGATTCGGGTCCTCGCTGAGTGATATCCTGTGTGTCCTTGTTGTTCTCTGCTCCCTTATCCCGCGATTTCCCTTTCCAACTAACAGACTTAGGTATCGTGTGGAATTATGCGGGTATATTTATTGGTGTACGTTTGAGCAGCTAATTTTCAAATCAGAGCAGCTTATTAGTGAAGTTTCCATGCTCTCCCAACCCGACACCCTGTCACTGTAATTTCAATAGTTCGTTTTCTTTCCTGGGGGTGTTTCTACTGTTTCGTTTTCTCTGAAAACCATTTAACTGGACATTTTGTCATTTTAAACGTTTGCACGCACACTTAGAGCTCTATCTCTTCTTTTCCCCCTATTTCTGGGACCTGGGACCTACTACATTGTACTTTCCCCACCCACCGTCATGTTCTCTCAACAATGCCATTTCGAAAAGAATCTGAACTGTTTGCAAGTTGCTGCCAATAATAAAAAATTGTTCTAAAACTCTTCTTTGTATAAAGTTCGGCTCTTCAGAAGTATGCTCGGGAACCGAAGATCCTGTGGCTTTGAAAGGTTCGTGCGCTGACGATTTGTGGACGAATGAAAAACTGGACTTTTGTTTCATTCTGGACAAATTGTAAAGCGACGATTGTTTCTTTAGCTTTTTTTCTGTGGCATATATTTTTGTGGATTCCTTCGGCGCTGTGACGAATCTTTTGTCTAAATTGGAGCTGACTCAGTTCTTTTCTCGCTTCTATCGCCGCGCCCACCATCCATTTGAAACAATCGTCCCTCTCGTCGTCGGTAGTTGCCGTTTCCTTGCGTCTGTTTGAGCAAGGCGTGTAGTCTCGACCGGCGGCACTGGATCGACCGGTTGGCGGGCTCAGGCTGCAAATACCCCGCTGAAGATTAATTTCTTGTCTTCAGCTTCTAAAAAGACTCACGTAGAAGTTAACAAGAGTACTTACAAAACTCGAGCGCATGTTCATACAACTTGAGGAAACAACAGACATATTGGCCATTAGCATACCCCAACTCGCACTCCGTAATCTGCTTTTCTCGACGGACCTCTCTTAGATAAATAGACAATCGTAACTGTAGGTCCAAAACGACCGCTGTCATCTTCGAACGGCCTTCTGTCACCGCTGTTTTCACGTGTGTCAGCTGTCTCTCCCTCCCTCTGGGACACCTCACTCGAAAGAGTTCACATAATCTCCTCTTTTTCTACTCGGTGAAGCTGCGCACCAGAAACCGGTCGGCTTCCTCATTTCCAAAGTGCACCGAAGTCAGAGGTCGCACCGCCCACACGTGTGCTTTTCAGAGGTTCTGAGCACCCCTTGGTCCTTTAGTCTCTTCGATCCGCCTTCATTTCTTTAAAGCAGTCCGAAATAGAACCTCTGGGTATACAGTACTTTCTCAATCTATAGAAGAATGCTTTTCGAGACATTTGTGTAGTGAAATGAGTAGCTTCATGTTCTGGATCGGAAGGTCGAAGCAAAGTACTTGGACTGTGCAAAGAGAGACAAATCTTTTAGAGAGTTTTTTAGGGAATGAGAACTTTTAGTCAATCACCATTATGTTTTACTGTACTTGCACTGCGTCTGTAGAATTACCGTTATTAGATAAGTCTGTTATAAACAGCAAGTGAGCTGGCGGCTTCTTTTTCCCTTTCACACTTCTTCTCCAACTCCTGTCTGGCTCTCGCGCTCTCTCCCTCTACCTCCGTCCGCCCTCCTCGCTCCATTGTCTCTTGTTTGACTTTAAGGTGTTCGATCACGAAAGCGCCTCATCCGCATCTTATTACCTTGTTCCTTTCCAGGGGAGAAAGTAGGAGGGAGGGAAGATGCCATTCAAGCCTGTTGAACATGCCAAGTGTCCCAAGTGCGGAAAGTCCGTCTATGCTGCCGAGGAGATGGTCGCCGGAGGCTACAAGTGGCACAAGTTCTGCTTCAAATGCAGTGAGTTTTCGTGTCTAATTCCCTCATAATTGTACCCGTTAACGTTCCGTCCTTGTATCCATTCCCACATAGAATATAACTTTCGAAAAGTTATTGGTTGAGCTGCGCACCTCGAGTGTAATCATTACGAAGATCGGGTCACTGCGATGAGAAACAGCTGTGACTGAGTCGAATGCCAGTCATAAAAGTGGACATTGGAACTTTCCGTTTCGAAATATTTTTGAAACTGCGGCGATTGTGATTCAGCTGTCAATTGCTTGAGGCGACAGGCGAGAGACCAAATTTGTTGGCTGCGGGGAGCACTCGAGGGAGACGCGTCGATCCAAACAGATTCGTCAAAAGGTGAATTCGTCAAAAAATGAATCTTGAGAGAAAATCAATTGAATGCTTGTTTCCCATGTCCAGTCCCCGTGTTTTGCAGCAATGTGCAACAAGCTCTTGGATTCGATGACATGTTGTGAGCACGCAGCTGAATTGTTCTGTAAAGTGTGCCACTGTCGCCGCTACGGACCGAAGGGTATCGGTTTCGGAATCGGACAGACCTTGACTATGGACACCGGCGAACATTTTGGAAATAAGGAAGTCGATATGACGTACGTATCCAAAGAGGGTTATGTTGCACGTCCTCTGTCCTCCCGACTAACAGTCTCTGCACAGAATTTCCTCTCTCTTGACCAATTGTTTCAGACTTGTGCAACAAGCTCCTTGACAGCTGTACTGTCGCACCCCACGAGAATGAACTCTACTGCAAGCAATGTAGGCAAAGTCGTTAACTGATTTACCTATTAGGTCACGGAAGGAAGTATGGTCCCAAGGGAGTCGGCTTCGGAATGGGACAGACCTTATGCATGGATACCGGAGATCGATTCGGCAACAAGCAAGTCGAAATGACGTACGCTCTATGATATGGTTGCACGTTCAGTTCTTACGTACTAACACATTCAGTTCATTTCGGTAGTCACGAACAAATTGAATTTTCAGCAACAAGCCTCTGTGTGGAGAAGCCTTCGTCGCTCCCATCAATCCGTCTCACAGCTAAACAGAGAGTATCTGTCTATTTTGCCCTTCCACCCCTGCTATTACTGTTTTCGTATTCCAATGAATAAATGCATAATCTGTTGTGGTTTCTGGAAGCAAGCCTTTCTGAATACTTTAGGTTAATAGCTCCCTTCAAACTACAAAAACGCTTTTGGCTCGCCGAGACTTGTCAATTCTAAACTTCAAGCGAATGTAGTCTCTAGAACTATTCTAGCTACACGTCTTCCACTGTGCGGATGTCTCTTCACTTCCACAGGGTAAGGTGTTTTACTTTTCCTATTTTGCCAGTACACTAGACACTGACAGTTGACAGTGCGAGCAGTAGAGCCACAGACATTTGCGTTCTTTTGGAAAGTAGAGAGACTGCAATGTGCCAGTCGGTTGTGAATCCGCCACAACTGTCAACCTTCGAAAGACGGTGTCATGCTCGGTTTTCCCCCGGTTCCTTGAGCACCTCCTTGAATACGCAGCGGTGTTTGGTATAGTTCCTGGAGACTCGAGGAATCATTGGGGGAAGACTGATAGTTCTCTCTCGCGTTAAAAACCTACCATTGACAGTCACTGTCAAATATCTATCCGATATTTTTTGTTCTTCTCTTTGTTCCGTTTTCAGGAGTCGAAGTCAGGATCGAAAAACTGACTCTGCATACATAAGTATAGTGAACACTGCTTCTCGGGACTTAAGGATAGAAAAGACAATACAGACATGTCGAGTAACACTATTTCCCTGGAAGAATATCAAATGTAGACGGCGGACTGAGAGCCGGTTGACGACGAGTCGCGCAGGTTTCCGGAAACCGAACTGAAGAGATCACCCTGCAAGGTTAGACTAGTCTTTGTATTTTCCTCATATTCAGTTTTCAGTAGTTGTCCAGAATGGCGAATGATCTTGTGAAATGCCGCTAAAACAATGCCGTCAATAATCAGGAGAAACCCAGAAAACTTCGAAGATGAGAACTTGGCCAATTTTAAACAAGGATGTTGCTGTTGATGAGCTGCTAACCAAAAAGGAGCCGAGAAAAATCCAATTGGAAGAAATGTCGTTGTACTGACGGATCGTGCTATATTTTGGACTATTCAAGAAAGAAAGGCTAGCTAAACAAATCTAAGATGTACTCAAATAGGTCTTGTCATGCCCGATTTTCCCACGAGCTTTGACATGTAAAGGATTATCCACTATCCATGCACGGGGGAACTGCGACTTGAAAAACCTGTGAACAGAAAAAGAGTACGGAACTACCATTGGAACTATAGTCGGCAATATGGATTTTGAAGGTTTGAACAACAAAAGGGATGTGTAGCATACAGGGCTTTTACGCCTCAGCTCGAAAAAAGTCAGACTCACTGAATCCAGTTCGAGTACGGCAGCATCGTTCCATTTCAAACTCGTCTTTCTATGAATTCGTTGCAGTTTTCGGTTCCATTGTGAGTTCGCGATTCTCCACAGATCTCTTGTCGCAGCGACACAGGCAGCCGCTTTTTCGACACAATTCATGGCTTCTGGCAACGCTCTGTGCGTCTCTGGCATCGGACAAATTGAGGTTATTGTACAGACTCCAATTGAGTATTCAGAATTCTCCTGTTACACCTTCCTGAAAGATCATCGTGATCGCCGGAGAACTGCTCTGGAAAGTTGGTATCAAGAATATGCATAAGCCAGTCTAACCTCGTAGAATGATTACGCTCTGGTTAGAAAAACAGTCGTTCGCAATTGATCAGCACAGTTCAAGTGAAAGGCTCGTTATTTCCAATTTAGATCGATTCCTGAAAGCAAAAGAAAGAGCGAGAAAAAAAACGAAGGAAAGTATTCTACGAAACGGCTGTAAGACTGTCAGTATTTTTAACGCGAGAGAGAACTATCAGTCTTCCCCTATGTTCCGAGAGTCTCCAAGAACTATACCAAATTCAAGGAGCTGCTCAAGGAACCGGGGAAAACCGAGCACGATGCCGTCTTTCGAAGGCTGTCAGTTGTGGCGGATTCACAACTGACTGTCACATTGTCCTTTCCAAAATAACGCAAGAATCAATTCGCATTTGTTCGCAATGTCAACTGTCAGTGTCTAGTGTACTGTCAAAAAGTAAAAAGTAGAAACACCTGACCTGGTAGAAGAGAACGGGTAGACAACAGCACAGCAGACGACTTGGAGCTAGAATAATTGCGACTTGCTTTTTAGAGTTTAGTCTCGACAAGTTTTACAAGTCTGCACTGCACGCTTCTACATATGTAGAATTCGAAAGCATGGAAACGAATGCTTATTACTTACTAGTATCGGATTCGAAATTCAAATGAACAAGGTTGGCAACGCCCTTCCAGGGCTAAAAGTAGAAATTCCTGACTTCGCTCTGTCACGGAGCCCTAGTCGTGGTTTCCCTTTCATTCCTCCTGACCCTCCAAAGAAACAACTGAAAGCTCCATCCCCTAGCCTAATGTCAAAATGTAGGATTTGAGCGAATCACCCGGCCTGTTCCTAAGCTTTAGTGAGTCTCAGCCCTACTGTCCCTTCTCCCCTTGTCACTCTGTTCCAGTCACACATCCCCAGTAAGAAACTACCAAAGTCATAGAACCCTTCACGCACTTGCTTTACCTGTCGCCACTTGTTAAAACTAATTTGCGCACAAAGCTCCCCTCCTTATCCACAATTAGAGCTTCAGACACACAGACACACAGAGACGCGAGAGCAATTTAAAGTGGATAGATTCAAGAAGGTTTACGTTTATGTTTCTCCAGCGATCGTCGAAATTTTTCAGGTGAACGATAAATCTTCGACAAGTGAAGTATTCTCAAAGACATGAGCTGTTTGTAAGATTCTATTCCGGGTTCTTTCATACTTACTTTGACATTATTTTCCGCTTGCTCGGAAATGAACCTCGCGTGTTTTGAAGCAGACCTCGCCGCTTATAACATGAGCTGTTTGTAAGATTGGAGATTTATGCACACTTTGAGGTTTGAGATCGAGTATCAACAAGTTTTGGCAGCCTAGAGTAGCGATCGCGACGAAAACAGTTACTTTCTTTGTTAAAACTAAATGTTGTAGTTTCGAGCCAAAGTTCACGCAATCAAACAGGAATGAGCAGAGTCCCAGCCATCTCACCTAGTGTCCCCTTAGCGCAATAGCTTGTGTTTATTCGCCAACGTACACAATAAGAAATCTTTGTAAACGATAATAAAAGGAAGAGAGACGGGTCTTACTGTCGAAAGAATCGAGTGTGGGGAGTAGCGGATAAGGGATGAGAGGAAGAAAAAAGAGAAGAGAGGCTGGGGATCCGAAGACTACTTGTTTACTCTAACCAAAACAAGGGCTAAAGGCTGTGCTACTCCACACCGCACAGTCAGAGCGAGCAGCGAAACACATCAGATGGCCATTACTAGACTTGTTTATACACGGATCAGGTGCATGGTGGTGGACCATATATAAAATGGGTTGAAGACGACCGTCTAGTCGCTGTCGGGGAAAGGTCCAGCCAGAACCTTCTTGATGAAGTCTGAAACGTTCACTTTGAAAACCATTTTGTTCTTCTCTAATGCTTTTGTGTTTGACTTGCAGTCTAATTCAAGCAGAAAATCGAAATCGCTCTTTGCAAAATATCTGAGTGGGTTGTCCATCTTTTCTGCGAGATCGATCTCTTTTTCTCTTCACTTGCTGCCATCTCTCAGCATGTTACAACGTCAGAGAGGCGCACGCGGCTGTTCGCGGAAAAGCGCGCGCGAGTAAACAGAACAAAAGAAGGCGTGGGAGGAAAAGTGAGTGTCCGAGATCTACTCAAAGTGAAAAAAAAACGTCTGAACATACCCTCGTATTTGACCATGCCCTCAGCATCTTCAACTCCCTTCAGAAGCTCGTCAGCCTGGAACTTTAGTTGAACAAAAAGAGGAGGAAGAGTCTACCTCGTCGGCGGACAGCCTCTCTCCAAGAGCCAGAAGAATGTGTCTGAGCTCGGCGCACAGAATCTTTCCACACTCCTCCTTGTCGAAAACCTTGAGTCCCTCAACGAAGTCAGCGTAGGTTCCCTGCTCCTGCAAAACTCTTACTTGAAAGCTTTCACTGTTTTTGCAATAAATTTTCTCAGTTTGATACAAGCTGAACTATCGCCCCTACAGGTTGTTGCGCTTATAAAATTCCAACGACTACCATGTTCTCTCGAGTTGGATTCCCGGAAGACAACTGGTTGGGTCCAAGCAAGTGTAATAGTCACGTAACACACCAAGGAGCAGCTGGCTCAACTTTTTGGAAGAAAAGTTCCACGAGTAAACGATTTTGCTGATCTCAGTACAGTTGGACTTGACTTACTCTAACATAAAGCAATATGATAGCCACAAATGATTTCGACAAATAAACAGATTCAAACGTTCTCAAGTCTCCATATAGCTCCTATACTACTAACCAATCTCAACAGTCCCCTCATATGAAATCACTTCTTCAATTCCAGCTGGGGATGCGGGGGGATTGAGGCTCTCGGGAAGTCCCGAGTGTAAACCCGACGGCATGTTTGAGCCGACCTTGAGAGAGGGCTCTCGAGCTCTGCCGCGGCAGAACCACGAGAGAGAGAGAGAACTTTTACCGATTTTTCTTGTTTCTTCTACCAATTGTAACCGACCTTTTCCTTGGAGAGCTGCTCGAAGATTGGCAGCCACTCCTCGAAAGTGATGCGCTTCTCACCCTTGCGCTTGAACTCTTGGCCGGAGGCCTGAAAGACTCTTATAGGAAAGCTGAAAGAGGTTTTCGATACCTTCACGACCATAGCGTTGGTGGGCTTGAGTCCAGCAGCGCGGACGACGTCTGCGATCTGGGTTCCGTCGATCTTGCCGTCAAGTTCCTCATCGTAGAGGTTGAAGATCTCTTTGAGCTGGTCTAAAATTCATGCTTTCCCAGAATCTTTCAGTTTTGCTCGACTGTTCGGTATGAACCTCAATTAGTGTCTACCCAATAACGACTATCCTCTGCGGAATATCGCTCACTAAAGCTCTTTTCGAAAATGTTTAGTAAAGTACATTGAAAAGAGTATTTTTTACTCCGACTATCGGTACAGACTACGTGCACTCATTTATGTTTTCTTATCCAAAAGTGCGCAGGTGCAATATATTGCTTGAATCACTATCAATTACTAACAGTTTCTGTTCTAAAAGGCCTCAAAAGGTTCTTTCCAGTTCCAAAATGAATTTGTCAGAAGAAATGATTTGGAAGACTGATATTTCCAGCAGCAATCTAAAGATTGCATTCAGTCTACTTTTCTTTGAGAACTAAAGTCTTTTTGGGGTTTAATATCAAAAATCGTGCAACCGTTCTAACGATCACAGTAAAGGACTGTTGCTTCTTGTCTCAGATGCTGTCAGTCAGTACCAAAGAGCCCCGAAAAGAACTGGAAGAATGTTGCAATTCGATTGATTGGTAGTTGAGAGTAGCTGGACTAACCCTGGGACGGCATGGTGATCTGCTGCTAGGGTAGACTGGCGGAGTGAGCTGCCTCGGCAGTGTACACTGGAGCTGCGGGTGAGAGGCGGATATTTTTAGGGAGACTGGGGTCTGGATGTAAAGTTGCGAGAGTCAAGGTCTCCGGAGGAGAGTTGGCCGCAGGGAACACAGAGTGCGGGGTACTGTACGGTCTACCGGTCCCCGCCGCAGCGCGTGTTTGCCCCGGCTCTCGAGGATTCCGTGCCCGTGTTGCGCAAGAAATCCAATTAACACTTGGCTCTGATGAGCACCTCCAACTGGACCAACAGAAGACTTTATTCGAAATGTTGCGGATTCCACTGAAGATTTTCCAGCCTATAGTCATCCACAATACTTCCAGCAGTTCATTACCGTTACTCGCAATACTTAGGGATTATTTGATTTTCGGTACGGGCACTTTCATCTGCCACTTTGCGGCCCTCGCTTCCACGAGCTGTGTAACAAAGACTCTCTGCCAGCTCACGGGGACGCCAGGAAGCCGAGGGCGCATGAAAAAAGTAGGGAGATTAATTGGAAGGGACCACGAGGAACAGGAAGTTGCTTCTTGAATTAACGCAACAAGTTGTCTACTGAATATTTGGCTAATATTAAATTGTTTTATTGTCAGAATGTTTGTGCAAGTTGGATTATCACAAGATGTTTTCCATCGAGGGTACCTGAAAAAGTGGCTCATGAGCAGAGTCTGGATGTCAGAAGAGAAACAAGAGCACGTACTTCAAAATATTATAGATCGGGATTTGAACCAGGAGATTGTCTAGAGATCTGCCCATGTATGTGTTCCACAAAGGAATGTGCACGCACACACTGAATGTGTAAGCAATATGTGTTACTTGAACCCGAATGATAAGTTGCAGAACCGCCAATTTTGGATTTGATAACGGTATTCGAACAGAACATTCTCCTTATAAAAGCCCCTTATTTCCCTTCCCTAACATTCAAACTTCGAAACACAGTGCATTGCCGTCTATTCCTACTGACCAATTCATTCGCTATCTTCGAGATCTTGGACTGTCCTCCATTTTGGAAAGTTTGCCATTGAGTACATATCAGTTCTTAGTTTCCTTGAGCAATAAGAAGAATTCAGTGAAGATCTCGACTACGAGGAGGTAAAGCACTTTGCCCAGGGAGTCAGGACAAACTCGGAAGATCTCTTTCGTTCATGTCAACTGCGGATCTCAACCACTTCAGATCCTATGGTGAATAGTGCGTAATATGGAATAGAAGACTGGTCAAACTCTTTGTACTTCAACAAAATCAAATCATGTTTCACCATGAAGTAACTAGTCTGGTAGATATAGAGAAGTTTTCTTTGTGAATATTTTTTGCAGAAAAAACCTTTATTAAAGCGACAATTACGAAAGACAAGTTGTGATACGCCCCTCCGGGGCTAAGTGACTTAGTTTTGTCCTTTACAGTTGTTTAGTGAAACAGATAACAGTTAGCAGTTTAGATAGATAGATATATTCATTTGTCGTATGGGACAAACGTTGGTAGGGAAAGGGAGTTTGCTATCTGATCTCTCTCCAGATCAATTATGTTTCTGTCCTTCTATTCCACTGTCCTGCCTTGTTTCTTAATTTCTCGGCACATTCTCTCTGTCCACCGCTGCATTCTGCAATGTGCTCGTCTTCTCGTGTCCCTGTCCGTTGTTATTTGCTGAAGCTGGTCAGCGCGGCAACACGTACACACTTTTCATTGAAGAAGAAAAACACGGCCACAAACTTGGGATAAAACTTAGATCTTGCTTTCGTCTCGCAACAGTACCGAAAAAAGCCTTCGCACTTGACTCGTTGACTTACACCTCGCCTGCGGCTCGCAAAAGTCCCAAAAAGTGCAAAACATGAAAAAGAAGAAAAAAACACACATGCACGCACTTGCTATCATCATTTGGAACTCAAAAATACAAAGCAGAAAAATTAGTCCTCGGCGGAGATCGAACCCGGGTCGCGCGCGCGGCGCACTAAACGCTTCCAATACACGAGCCACAAATCTCAGCTTCACGCACACAGACGGTAGCGCATTTTAAAATAGACCAGCCGTCTGCGACGGCTTTCGCCGCCCTTTGCGCCTGCGGCGCTCACGTACGTAACAACGGCCGTCCAAGTTTTGACACCATTGCGCTTTAGATGGTTTAGTTTCCCCTAGACGCGTTCCCCTCAAAAAACTATCTCGTTCAATAAAAGATTAACATGACAAAACTTGACATGTTACGCTAGTCTCGACCTGTGCGGACACCACTACAGACAGACAGACGGACACCATTGCACTTTAGTAAAGAAAGATACATTGTAGAGGAACAGAATAGGTTTAAGCGAAAGATGGGAGTAATGGAAGAGAAGTGGCGATCGAAGAGATCTAAATGTGATTGCCGCGGATGATCGACAGGAGACATTCGCGGTAAGCTCCGGAGGTGTCACCCTAAAACTTGGTATGTTCTCTTTCTATTCCAGTGTCTCACCTTGACAGCGTCCTCCAGACTCTTTCCGTAGAGCTCGGCATAGTCCTTCTTGATCAGCTCGAGATCGACCTCACTGCGGGTCACCAAGACACGAATGAGATCCTGAAAGAGCGGATTAGTCAAGCAAAAAGATACCGAAACGAACATTGTCCTTGGTACCGAGTCCTTTCATGGAATTGTGGAGCTGAGTGGCGAAGAACTTCTGCTTATCTCCAGCAGCTCTAACCAAAGTCAAGTAGCTCTTTTGCAAATCGCCACTGAATTCTTTCTCGATAGCTTTTTCCACGGAAGCTCCAGAGAGCGTCTCGAAGTGGGCGAAGACCTTGCGCAGCTGATACTGGTTCTGAGTGGAGAGGATCTTAGTGAAGTGAGAAGGTCCGTCCTTGCTGGCGAACTTTCCCTTTCCATCGGCGAACAAGCGAACGGCATCGTCGTGAGCCTGAGCATCGTTCGTGTCGTGACTGGCGTCCTTGCTGCCAGTGACAAGAGCAACCAAGAGTTCACGGAATTCGCCGGAGGTGTCTCCGGCCACTTCCTTCTCGAGCTGCTTTCCGAATTCCTTCTCGTATCCAGCACGGATAGCACGGAGCTGGTCAGGAGTACGAGAGCACAGAATTTCGATCAGAACAGTCTCATCAGTTCCGAGTCCCTTCATTGCATGCTTCAGTTGCTTGAGATCGTACTCCAAAGGAGTATCCATCAGAGCGAGGACAACTTTCTCCAAATCTCCTCCAAGTTTCTTGTCCAAGGCCTTGACCAATTCATTTCCGTACTTGATCTTGTAAGGCTCATGAAGAAGTTGTCTCTGATTGTTGGTGATTGAGGTCAGGACGTGGGCAACTCCCTCCTTCTCTCCGGCACGAAGAGCTGAAAGTATTTGAAATGTACACAGAGAACTAGTAAACAAGAGACTCACGATCGAAAGTACACAAACATGTTTACGCGCGGCTAGAATAATACTAGAGACAAAATTCTGTTTTCATGTAAGCCTTCAATAATTGACTAGGGTGACAGCCCGAAGGTAGACCCCGAAATCTGTCCCTCTTCCTATCTACGAGTCGAATCGGAAACACTGCGTCTAATTTTTAGTTTACCCCCTGCAAGTCAAAATTACCTCTGTCGAGCTTTTCGGCGAACATCGGAGCATTGAAGTCAGGGTTAGTAACAATCGTAGCGTAGGGAGACTGCATTCTGCAAAAGAAAACAAATCAACTGCCGCGTATGGAGGGAGGAAAGAGGCGGCCTATACACAACAACACTGAGCGAGAGAGAGGAGGGACGAATGCAGATGTGTTTGTGCGTCCTCGTCTGACCGTTGGTCGGCAGTAGAGAATGTGCGCAAACGGGTGAGAGAACCAAGGCCGACTGAGCGGAGAGGGCTGTGTTTGTGAAATGAAACAGTATGAATCACAACAGACACGCGTGGTCAATCGATGCACAAAATTATGGTTCTTTTTTCTAATGGCGAAAAGAGTTATTATTGCGGTTTTATGGTCGGGGTGGAGGAGATGCAGACGGATCGAATGTGGTCAACAAAACCTTTGAGCGAGCGGACCTTTTTTGTTGACTGCGTTTTGAGTCACCTTTAAGAAGAAGAAGGGGAGGGGAAAGATCAGGAAGGATACTACCGTTCTGGTCTATTTTATACTCTTTTAGGCGGAAATTGAGCGGAAAAAGATGTTCATAGGAAAGTAATTGAAAGTTGCAATGATAATTTCCTGTCTGAAGACTGCTCAGAAACTCCCAAAGAGTTCTTTGGCCAGAGACTAAGCCATTGGTGAAATCTCTGGATCGAGTAATGGGCTATCGATCTCGTTGTCATTTCAAGAAAACAAAAAATAGGATCAATTGGAAGGAATTGCGAATCCCTTCTGAATTGAACAGCTTTTAAAGAATAGGGAATGGTAAACATAATTTTTTTTAACACTGAACAGTTTTGCCTCAATCAAAACATTTGTGAAATATGCCTAAAAAAATCTTCTCGTGCATTTCCCGTGTGAGCTGTCATATAAATGCGGACCAACAGCTGAAAAGAGATAGGAGCTGTCCCCATACTTGGTAAACAGCCTCTTAGTCGTTCTGGAAAGATGTAAACAACTCTTCACGGATGGCTGAGATCGCGAGTTCAATTAGCCGAAATGAGAACACAGCTCGGCAAAAAAAGAGAAAAATGCCGTCATGGATGTGTTGTTTCGGCGCATTGATTGAATGTCAACAGTACAGCGTTTGGAATCTTTTGTGCTATGTTTGCTCAAGTTGGACTGTATAGAAAGAACTATTGAAAGAATCGCGAACTGGGAATTATTGGAGCTGAAGATCCAATAAACAAAAGGGAATACGAAGGGTAAATGCTGCCGATGAGAGATCATGCGAGAAGAAGCATAGTGCTGAGAAACAAGATTTGATATGTTTGTCGGGAACCTATTGATTCACAACTTGCAAACAATATAAAAGAAGAAGAGTACAAGGTGAAGTAGCCGGCGTATCCAGTGGCTCTATATATTTGGAGAAGGCGAACCTGATTACTCATCGCGCGCGCGTCCACCTAAACAACTATGACTCAGATAAGACAGGACACAGTTTCAAATAAAAGAAACATTTATTCGAACCTTTTAATAACTTGGAGAAACTGAGAAAAGAAATACCGTGAACAAGAAGTGTCGAGTTGGAAGAGAATGTGGACAAGCTGAGATGAATGAAGTGGAACCTGAAAACAGAGAATTTAGTCGGGTAGGAAAGAACTGAATCTGATGTTTAGATTGCGGCACTCAAACTAACTGTGAAATGTGAGAGGAATCCGCCGAACACGAACGTGGAAAATACGAACCGGAAATGGATGAGAAAAGAAAAAAGCTCACCTGATGGGACTAACCTTTACATGGAGCGAGGCTCATACCGATTAGAGTTAACGACGCTGAAAAGGAAGTAATGAAAGGTTCAGACTGGCGGCCTACATGACGGTCTCGGGAACGGCTTCTTCTTCTGTCCCTGTCTCCACCTCCTCCTCTGCGATCACGGTCATCACGGCGATCTCGATGGTAGCGGTCACGAGGACTTCTCGAACGGCGATAACTATAATCGAAGTAGGTTTAATAATAGAGTACATATATCAATTCACCTATCCTTCTTCCTGTCACGGTCTTTGCGCTCCCTGTCTCTATCGCGATCGCGACGATCTCCTCTATCATGTCGAATTCTTTCCTTCTCTTCCGATTTTTCATCGCTGTCATCCAGAGCTCTAGGACCGTCAAACTCGGTTTGAGCATTCTTCTTTTCCTGAAATAGTGGACTGTGAATTTTACATTTAAAAGTTAGTAACCTGTTCAACCTCATCAATAGCTTCTTGGATTTTGAGATAGGCCATATGAAGCTTTCCGCTGAGATGATCGTCAATGCGAGACTGAGCATCATTGACCAGCATGAAACAACCGCACACCTAAACCAATTCTAGTGAGAGAAAAATAGAATAACAAACATACCTGACAGACGGTCATTTGCCGATTAGCTTGAATGGTATTGTCCATGTAGGACATGTTTTTGATAGCTTCCTCATTCAGAACTTCTTCTTCCTTATCCAAATCTTCCTTTTCCTTGGTACACTTGTCGGCTTCGTTGACAGCTTCACGAGCAGCAGTCACGTTTCCCCTTTCGCCGTGGCTACGAGCCTCGTCCACAAGTTCTTGAATTCTGTTGGTCAAGGCTTCTCGTCTATCACGCAGATCCTCTCTCTTTTTGACCAGAGCAGCTGAAGCTGTTGCGTCTCCTTGTGTAGCGCGCAGTCTCTCCTCGTTTTGATTGATCTTCTTGCGCACCTCATTCATGTAACGACGAGCGCGATCGAGGAACTTTTCTTCAAAACCAAGACGGCAGAAGCGGTCACTTGCCTTGTACCTCAGCTTCATATTTTCGTCGTGATTAATCTGAAATACTCATTTGTCAGAATACAGGAAAGCTGCTACCTTGGGACAGAATCCCTGATCATTTTTTGTGTTTCTGAAAGCTTCGTGGAAGCAGAAATTGACGAGAAAATCTTTACAGATATCGGGATGATCATAATCCATCCCTCTAGCCTGGAAATTTACTTTATATGTGTAGAATGAAACGGAGCTTACCTCGCCAGGAAGGGCATTCCTTTGAGGACCCATCAACTCATTGAGCATTTGTGCCATATAGTCGGCCATTTTCTTTAAAAAAAAAGTGTATTGCGGAAAGAAATGAACAAGAAAAACACGAAGACAAACGCGGGGAATAGAGCCACGTCGAAATGCTCGCGTGTGCTCAAAAATACTGTACGCAAATTTTCGTCCAAGATGCGTACGGCAAGCGAAACGTTTCTTGGTGAACCATCCATTTCGTTTCCATTTTTTGATGTGATCTAACGGCAATTTACAGAAAGAAGAAGATGGTCGTTGCCGATGAACCAAAAATCGTCCAAGAAGAGAGTGAGGTAAGCTGACCATTTGCATATTCATGGTAAACAAAAGTCTGCTTATTGTTAGGAGAAATACTGTCAATGAATATGTTTTCAGGCTGAATCTAGCGGCGATTCTGATGCAGAATTTGAAACGGATGCACAGTACGAGCTTTCACGCCCAGAAGGTAAATCATCTTCGCCGGAGAAATGGAAGAAGTTGTTTCTGGCAGCTAATATTGAGGTAGTTTTTTAGACTATTAAATTTAAAAGAAGTTTAAGGACATTCGTAACCTGTTAACCTCACTGAAGCCGTATAAACGATGCGAAACCACCGGCCGAATCATAGCTACGCAATCGTTAACACATTTTTTCGAGGTTTTACTGTGTTCAATTTGAAACATTTCTTTTCAGGGAGTAGTACTTTTTCTCAACTGCGAAAAGAAGAGCGATGTGAAGCAGATGAATACCTTGACCAAGGAGATCTTTTCTCGCTGTGATATACTCTACGGAATTTCAACCAATGTCGTCGGACGAATCAAGACATTCACCAAAGAGGAATCCTGGACCAATGTGTACAGTTTTCTCAAGGCTACGCCTCATCCTAAGGAGACAATTGTACCAATGCATTTCTCACTAAAAAGTTAGCTCTTTACTTGACTTGATCATAATTCTGTTCCGATCACTATCTCAAAAACCAACGAAGAGAAAAACTGGCTGGCGCTTATGAAGCCATGTGGTTTGAACTGATGTCTTGCAACGTATGTGCTTTTATTTTCTCTCTCTAAAATAACTTTTCCCAATGCAGATTCCGCGAAAACAACTGCTAAAGTTTCTTCCCTACATCTCAAACAACGTTCTCAAGTTCTTGAAAACGCCTCACAAAGCGGCTGACTTCTTTTTCAAATCATTCGACCTCGGATCTTCGTTTGCTGTCCTCTCGCTTGAGGCCATCTTTCATCTCATCGTCAACCACAATTTGTATGTTTTGCTTTCATTGTTGCATTCAAATATTGTTCCAGTGAATATCCTAACTTCTACGACAAGGTCTATTCTCTGTGTGAGCCGCAGCTTTTTTATACTGAACAGAAGCAAAAGTTCATCGAGCTGTTGGACACGTTCCTTTCCTCATCGTCAGTTTCAATCGAATCTTTTAGTTTCATCTTGTTTCAGGCATGTTCCACTCTACATTATTGCTGCCTTCGCTAAAAGACTGATGCATATTCTGTTAGTCGCTCCTCTTGATGCCCAAGAACCCGTTATGGGCTTGGTTCGAAATCTCATCACCAGACATCCTGGTATTCAACAGCTAGTCCACAGAGAAATTCCTGGTATGCTTTATTTCGATCTTAAGTCTACAATATTTTCAGAATCAAGACAAAATGACCCTTATAAACCTGGCGAGGAACCGAGTAAAGCCAATGCTCTGGATAGTTCTCTTTGGGAATTGCGCACACTGAAACGTCATTGGCATACGAGTGTGATGAAAAGAGCTAGCTTCGCCGATAAGGCCATGCAGAAGGTGATCAATTATTTTACTTTTAAAAATAACTGGTTTTCAGACTGAATCCTTTGTCAGATTCCGTTGTCCTGACGAATACTTTGCAATTATGATGAGTAAAAAATTTGGAAGCGAGACTGACAGTGAGCAGGAAAAGTACGTCAAGTCTCAAGAAGGATCGGACGATGAAGAAGATGAGCCGGAGGTGAAACGCGGAAAAGAGAACGGGAAAAAGGGCAAATTCACGAAGAAGCGTGAAGTTGATCAAACACAGACGATTCCGATCAATTTCCAAGCTCCACACGGCAATTTCCTGCCCGAAAACGCATTCAACTTTGAGTATTCAGACTATTTCCAAGTCTAGAACTTGTCTTGATGGTTGTTATCTCGTTGTTATGTTGACTGTTATAAACTGTTGACGTTTTTGAGCAGTTGAAGTGGCCAGAGGCACATTATCCTTCAATACCATAAGTTTAAACCCGTATTATAACAGCGAGATTTCAGATGAATGTCAACAGTCCAGCACATCCTGGGTCAATTCTAGGTGGTCTGGGTGGAGAAACACCGAGCCACGGACCAGGATCTGTAATGGGTGAGTTGAAAGAACTAGACTAATTATCTGTCCGCAGTTGTACAAGCTAAATTAATAAAAAAATAATCTGAACTATAATTATCTGCGGCAACAAAGCGGGAAAATAGGCCTTTGATGCTTCCTCAACATATGGAATATAAAATTACAAGGCAAAGTTCCTCGCTTTCCGCACACTTGTGTATTGATTCTTCCAAATGTGGTACTTCAGAGGTAGGAAAATCGATATTTTCTCCAATCACAATTGGACTTTCATAACTTCTTCCAGGCGGATCATTGATGAACCATCATGGTGGACCAGGTTCCGTCATTGGACCGGGCTCGATTCTCGGACCTGGAAGTCTTGCCGGACCATCAAGTGTGCTCGGACCTCATTCCATCATCGGACATTCGAATGTTCCTCCGAGTCTGGCTCTCAGTCATCAAGGTTCCATGATGGCGTCGTCGTTTTCGCATGATAGAGGAGGTCCTATCAGTGGGATCAACAACAATTTGAACATCAATCCTCCCTCCGTTATGAATAATTTGGGAGGACCAGGATCCATTTATCAGGATCATGGACCAGCCTCTGTCGGTCCCAATTTGGCTCTGATTCCTATGACTCCACTCCATGTTCCAGCTAGTATTGATCACGTAAGTGCAATACAAATCGTCAAAAGGAAATGCTTCAGGTGCGGGAAAACATTCCTCAATCTGTTCTGGCTTCTTCTATTATTCCACAAACTCCAGGTGCTGCTTTGGACATTCCGATGCCTACTCTTCAAAACATTGTCTCGACCGTCAATTTGGGTGAGTTGAGAGAAATGAACAAGGTCAAGATAAGTCCCTAGGTGTCCCCTTAAATCTGAAAGATATTGCTCTTCATGCCAGAAATGCCGAGTACAATCCGAAACGTTTCGCAGCTGTGATCATGAGAATTCGTGAACCGAGAACTACTGCTTTGATATTCTCCAGCGGAAAGATGGTTTGTACAGGAGCCAAGTCGGAAGAGGCCAGTCGGTACGTACTATTTTTAGACAAAGAGACTAGAGATTCCAGACTGGCAGCGAGGAAATACGCCCGTATTGTTCAGAAACTTGGATTTCAAGCGAAGTTTACGGAATTCAAAGTGCAGAATATGGTCGGGTCTTGTGACGTCCGTTTCCCAATCCAGCTTGAAGGACTCTGTATTACCCATCAGCAGTTCAGTACCTACGAACCAGAACTATTCCCTGGACTCATTTATCGGATGGTGAAACCAAGAGTTGTCTTGCTCATTTTCGTGTCAGGAAAGGTCAGGAAGTGCTCAGAGTTTGGTTTGAATCAATTCTGTTCAGGTAGTCATCACTGGGGCCAAATATAAGAGAGACATCGACCAAGCTTTTCGGCAGATTTACCCCATTCTCAAGGGATTCAAGAAGTAATTGGAGGGAATGATCTCGCCTTTGTTATTGTTACAGACTTCTATCCCTTCCCAAACACATCTCTGCGCTCGGGTTCCAATTTTCTGTACCCTATTTTCAATCTAGCCTTTGTTAGTAAAGTCGCTTCTTGTGATCTCTTCTAGCCAATTCATTTTATTTCGGTTCATTTTACTCAAGGAATATAGATAATAAAAGTCTCATGCTTAGATTGTAAACGTGAATAAAAAGCGTGATCCCGTATGCTTACTTTGCCCTACATTTGACAAGGTTTTAGGCAGTTTTAGAGAATGCTGCTAGAACGTTCCGATCGTATCTCTTGGCGTCTTTCTCATCAGAATGAGAAACAATCAATTTCACAGGTTGGTTCAATAAAAACTGAAAACAAAGAGATGAAAAATGTTATTTGACGTTCAAACTGGCGGCGCCTATGCCCAGCGTATCAAACCTACAGTAACCTATTCTCGACCTAGCATTTTGAAATCCCAAATTTTTCTCCTTGGTTTTTTTTTCGTACTGTTGCTTGATTTTGTTTGTCTTCTCATTGTAAAACTTTTTTTTTCACTCAAAAATATAAAATTCAGTCAAAATGGACCAGATGATAGGCTATATCAGCCAGCCGTCGATGTACGAATCGGTGATCTCTGATCTTCCTGTACAAGAAATGTCTATGCCTATCCTTCAAAATATTGTTTCCACTGTCAATCTCGGTGTGCCGCTTGAACTGAAGAATCTCGCCATGCGAGCCAGGAATGCCGAGTACAATCCGAAACGTTTCGCTGCTGTCATTATGAGAATCAGAGATCCGCGTACAACTGCGCTTATTTTCTCCAGCGGAAAAATGGTCTGTACTGGAGCCAAGTCAGAAGAATCTAGCAGGTAGGCCTGTCTATTACCGGTGTGGCCAATGTTTTCATGAACAAGTTTAAATCTCGTTTTTCAGATTGGCTGCTAGGAAATACGCCAGAATTGTACAGAAGCTTGGATTTCCCGCTAAATTCACCGAATTCAAGGTACTCATAGTTTCGTGCTTCTCTTATAATAAGCGAGCTTTCAGGTGCAGAATATGGTTGGGTCGTGCGACGTAGGGTTTCCTATTCAACTGGAAGGACTCTGTATTACCCATCAACAATTCAGCACCTATGAACCTGAGCTCTTTCCCGGCCTCATTTATCGAATGGTGAAGCCGAGAGTCGTTCTCCTTATTTTTGTGTCGGGAAAGGTAATTTGGTTCAAACTACGGTGAATTAGATCAGTTTTCAGGTAGTCATCACTGGAGCCAAATACAAGAGAGACATTGATCAGGCTTTTCGACAGATTTATCCCATTCTCAAGGGATTCAAGAAGGCATCTCGTGGAAGTGGAATGTTGTTGTAATCAATTTACTGTTTGCTTTGTTACGTTGTCGCATACACATAAATCATACTATCACACAAGCTCTGTAAATGACGGCTAAAATGCCCGACTACTTTTCAACAAAGCTTGTCTATCGTAGCTATAATCAGAGCTGATTTCTTTCCGTCGACTCTCCAAAAATTGTCGTCTACAATGGATTTTTCCGAACGGACGAGGATTGCAAGAGCTAATTTGGAAGGTTTTCTAGCCGCTAACTTCACCGGTGGTGGTCAGTTTTACTCACTTTATAAAGTATTTCTATATTTTCCATTGAAAACCTTTTCAGAATATTTACCCGACGACACACAATTTGCTGCGAAGATGTCTATTGGCATCTACAGTCCAGTCAAAAACGTCAAGTCGCTTTCACTACTTCATGCGAACAAAGTTCTTCTCCTGGATGCCTTTGAGGGATCTCCTAATTCCGCCGAGTTGAATATTTTGGCTTACAGGTGATTTTTAAAATAAAATTAACGTAGAGCCTTTCAGAACAACTCTTGCATGGCAGAAGATCATGCCCGAACCATTGAGTGAACTGAAACTTCTTCTGGACAAAATTGTCGACTCAAACACTACGGGAGAAGCACATACGGAGGAAAACACTTTGTTTCTGCTGGAGCAAGCACAGGCTCATTTGCTATTTTATGAAAATGACAAGGCCGAAGAATGCATCCAGTAAGATTACATTTTTGAAGCCTAATTCGTTTTTCAGGAAAGCTTTGATATCTTGCGGGCTGGAAAATGTTGAATTGGCTGGAAAATTAGGAAAAAGGACGAGATTCCAGCAAAAAGTAATCGCTCAGCTGGTCGTTACCGCGGTACGCTCATCCTTGGAAAATTTATTCACTCTTATTTTCAGAACATCAACAAGCAATCTATTATTGACGAGGACAACGATATTCCGACCGACGTAGCTTTAAATGACGACACCGTTTTGGAGAAAATCGCCTTTTCCGAAGAAGAAGATTCAATGCAGTTTTCCGATGATCATCTGGCTGCCATTTTGACACTTTGCCGCTTCACTCGCAGAACCGAACCAATGGATGATCTTCTTCTGGAAAAATGTAGCGCATTTCTCTCACTGGTTAGAACTGCATCATTGCAAATTTAAATTCGTTAAGGTTATCGGATCCAAAAGATGCTGGGCTGTACAAGCTGCCGCTCTTCTTCTACGCTCCGGCATGGAGAGAAACAGCAAAAGAAGAGTCGAACGAGCTTGCTGCCAATCAGAATTGATTGTAAAATTGATGGAAGGAATTGATGACGAGGTAAACACATTCGAACAATAGCATCACCTATAATTTTGAGACACCCGTCGAAGCGAGGAGAAAACGGGCTCGTTACGTATTGGCAAGTGGTTTGGAACCTGTGTGGAGTGCTAAGGTCATTCATGCCGAAATTCTTCGCTCTCTTGGAGTTACATCTGAAGCGCTTCTGATTTATGAGCAACTCGAACTCTGGGATCATGTCGTAGACTGTTACAAATCTCTCGGACAACTGGAAAAAGCCAATAGTTTAATTCACGATCTGCTCAAAACACGGCCAAACGACTCGATGTTGTATGTGTATCTGGGTGACATCAATCAACAAGAATCGTACTACGAGAAAGCCATCGAAGTTTCGAATGACAGAAATGCAAAGGCACACAAGGCTCTCGGACATATGTTGCTAATGAGAAATCAGTACGAGAAAGCCTGGACTCATTTAAAACGAAGTGTTGAACTCCAGCCCGTTCAGGTTTGTATTTCCTAGTTTCACGAATAAAACAACTTAGTTTGGCGTCTGGTTTAATGTTGGTCACTGTTCTTGGAAACTCGAACGCTACGAGAGTGCCATCTCCAGTTATCACCGATGTGTCTGTCTGGAGCCCGACAATTTCGAAGCCTGGAACAATTTGAGTGCTGCTTATATTCGGCTCGGAGAGAAAGAGCGCGCTAAGCTGACCATGCAGGTGAGAATTTGTATTTCATAAGTAACCTTGGTGTTTTAGGAAGCCTTGAAATTCAACTATGAACACGCCAAAGTCTGGGAAAACTACCTGTTGGTATGCATCGATACGGCCGACTTCGGTCAAGCGATTCAAGCTTTCAATCGTCTTCTGGATTTGAACACGAAACAACGAGATGATGAGGTGTTGGAGATTATGGCCGGAGAAGTCCTGAAAAAGCTCTGTGACGAACTGTCGGAAAATCATCGTCAAGAATTGATCAAATTGAAAGCAGAACTTGTCAAGCTCTTTGGCAGAATCACTGCTTCCCAGACCCTATCTTCTAAGGTATGTTTCCTATGTTTCTGTAAACAAAAGTTTTCAGGCTTGGCGCCTGTATGCTGAACTGAAACGTCCTGCCAGCTACGATGAAATCGAGTTCTCAAAATACATTGAGCTGTTGAAAAAAGCTTTTTCGGCCGATATCAAGAGTCCCGTTTGTTATACTTTAACTTCTTCGTAATGTGTCGAGTTCAGACTTGGATGAAAGAAGAATCACGCTGTATTTCGACGCTCGAAACAGCCTCTGCTGTAGCAGACGCTCTTTTGGAAGACGCCGAAAAGAAGAGCACGGAAGAGGCTCAAAAGAAGGCTCGTGCGTGGATCCGTCTCAGTTTGACGTCGCCTGTTACCATTGTGGAGAAGTACTACTCTTCCGGAATTCCCGAATCCATCGAAACTGCTCTGATTCGCATCAAAGAGCTGTTGAAATAGACGCTCTTTTTTATGCTGCCCGTTGTTGATTTTTCCCAGTGATTGTTAATTTCTACCTTAAACATTTTTGGTTTTCACTTCCACGTCGAAATGCCGCTCAGGATAGTTTTCGGGTATCCAGGCAAAATGCCTGGCTACCAAAGTCAGTCGGACGACATGTCCTCTCTCGAAGCCGGCAACCATCCAATTCTTTTCCAAGACCAACTTCCTTCGGAATTGACCTGTCCCGTCTGCGAACAGGTAGAGTTGCAAAGTCTATTCGAATGGGTCCAGGCTCTCCGGGCTCCTGTTCACACGTCGTGTGGTCATGACTTCTGTTCCGAATGTGCTCAATTCGAAATGACGTGTGTTGTGTGTAATGCGACCGTGGAACGAATGGACAAGAACAACGAGAAGCAGAGAATGGTCTGAACTAATTTGACTCGGAACATGTCTTTAGGTCCAACTGTTGCTCGTCTACTGTCCATTTCGAGAAGACAACTGTGAATGGGGTGGACCTCTGAAACTGCTACAGTCCCATTTGGCCGAATGTACTCGAAAATCTGAACCATGTCCGATCTGTGGGAAGATTGTAGCAGAGAGTGAATTGGAAAAACATTCCAAAGAGTGTCAGGTAAATGGAAACAATTCTAAAACGAGTTTCTTTGATAAAGCGCATGAGCCGAGGAAGACGACCATTTCTGGGAACCTTCTTTCTGAGCTTTGAACTAAGGGGATTTTCTTCCCTCTCACACGTTGCTACGGCAGCACGAGAGGCACAACGCGTGACGGACGACGAGTAGAGGTTGATCTTGTGGTAGATGTGATGATGCTTGGTAGAGTATCCTCAACGTTTAGGGAACCTTTATTCTCAAGTTTCCGAACTAATTGAGGTTTTTTTCTGTATAAAAATACCGTATTCGAGAGACTTCTGGTAGAACCACAAAGAAATGTTAGATTCCAGGTACTGACCTGTGAGTACTGTAACTCCCTGGTCAAAATGTCTGCCTTCGAGCGTCATCTCCAGGCAAGTTTTGTTTAGAATTACGCCAACAAGAAAGTTCAGAAATGTTCAAAGGCACTGGTGTCTTGTTCTTTTATGTGCGGCGTCACTTATATTAGTCGTGAAGAGGTTTGTTTGTCTCCTATCTTAAATAATCGCGAATTAGTTGGAGATCCATCGAAAGAATTGTTTATATGCCGGTCAAGTCTGTCCATTCTCCGAACTCGGATGCAACTTTGTCGCCGAAAAGAAAGACATTCGACACCATCTGGCCACAGAGCCGGTTTGAAAATTTGCTGGAAACATTGGTTGAAGCTTTCTAGATTCGTCATCTGGTTCTTCTTTGCGACGAAGCCACGGCCATCAAGAGATACTTCGAACTGGCCAGTGGTGAGTTGGAAGCAGTTCAGAAGAAACATGACAAGTTGGCTGTAAGAACGAAAAATTGTGAGAGAATGTACGGGCCTCAGCTGGTCTGGAAGATTGAAGACGTCCAGACGAAACTGAACGAAGCCAAGGTTGTTCTTCGGCCATTCATAAAAACTGTTTAGAGTGGAGCAAAGTCCATCATTTTCTCGCCAGCATTCGTCTCTCATCGACACGGCTACAAGTTGGTAGCCAGTGCCAATTTGTTCGGAGATGGTCCAAGCAGGGGCGAGTTCATGTCCGTTTATTGTGCTCTGATCAGGGGAGAATTTGATGCTGTCCTCGAATGGCCGTTTAAGATGACTATTCGATTCACTCTACTCGATCAAGTTGACTTTTTGAGGAGAGACACAATCAAACAGTTCAGAACCCTGTTCCGGACGAGCGTGTCAACGTCTCCTTCTCAGTCGATGCTCGTGGTCTAACCGACAGATCTGCCCACTTTCTCGGTCAACCAATTGGGGGCAGAAATGCTGCCTTTGGTGCACAACGTTTCTGTACTCTCGAAAAACTTCAAGAATATGTCAAGGTAGATCCATCACTGAAGAATAACGACAACAATCGCAGGAAGACACGTTGTTCCTACAAATCGAACTGGACGAGGGAAGCCAGTCCATAGCTGTGCAACCCAGTTTCCGTGACGCCATCATGTTCAACGAAGAAGAAGCATGATGATCTAAAGAAACACTTTTTTTGGGGAATAATAGATAGGGGGAACAATTGTTCTTATTGGGTAATGAATAGAAATAGAATAGAAAATAGAGTTGTTCTGCGGCAACGCTTTATTGCATCTACTTTTTCTTGTTTCCAGCGTAGGTCTTCGTGAAGGAAGCAGCCTTCTTGTACTGGAACTTGGGCTTGGCAGCTTGCGGAGGAGGCTGCTCAACGGACTTCGGAGGTTCGGGGGCTTGTACCGGTACAGGTGCAGGAGGAGCCGACGCAGCTACAGGAGCAGGGGCAGCTGGCGACTTGGTAGCTGGGGCCTTTCCAGTGCCAAACAGCTCCGCGTCCATGTCCACGTCTCCGCCAGTAGTTGATCCGACGTCCACAGGGATGAATGCGCTCTTGTCTGCCATCTTCGAGGAGCTTTGACGAACCTAGTGTGTCTTCTGTGCTTCCGATGCTCCTTTTATAGTGTTTTTTAAAGATGTTTCGGACAGAACATTCAAATGTTTCAATTTAATTGAGTCTTGAAAGGAAAGACAATAAAAGGCACAATAAGAGGTAGAAATTACCATCTAGGGCGGAAATAAATAGAAAGGACAACCAGGAGAAGGGAAGGAGAGCTAGCCGTATTGAGTAACCTGTCGTGGTTCGAGGCAGCATGCGCTTGGATAGAGTTCACACTTCTGAACAATTTATTGTTTTGGTCTTCTGTTGGCACACCTTTGGACATTTCCCCGCTCGCAATGTTGTTTGAGATAACTTCGAACGGAACGATAGACTGCCGAGGCACCACAGTAGTTGACATCAACCAGACGCCTGTCCTGTAAGGAAATGTTCCAAGAGAGTGAGAGTAACTGACCGGATGAGAAGGCATCCATTTGAGAGAACAGGTGCAGTCGAGAGTGTTCTCCTCGACTCTCGTCTGGACGGCCGAAGAGAGAATGGATTCGGGAGAGTTGAACGTCCGAATCGTGTTCCTCGCTATTCTCAACCGACCCACATTCTCAATACCTTAAGTGGAAAAGGGGTTTTGGACAAATGAAAATATCGAACCCATGAATGCTCGAGGAGCGAGTTTTCCAATCTGATTGTCGAACAGTTCGACTGTTTCAATCGTTGTCATTCCACCGAAAGCGTCTTCTGCTATTACAGGTAGACGACATCTTTGAACCAAAAACTGAAAATTGTAATCGGGAGATGTTCCGAGTTGTACAACAGCTGTCAGCCCTGTAACACGACTCGGCCTGTCCCGTCTAATATTTCTCGGCTTAAAAGATTCGTATGATTCGAACACTATTGGGTAAACACATTTCCATCTTTCTTTTAAATACGTTCTTCAGACCTCTTTGTCAGTGTAAAACATAAACTGTTGGCTAACCCCAGGAATCAATAGATGTTTTCCGCATGTTCGACGATATGTTTTACTCGAAATTGTGAGGTTGTTATGCCATCCGCGGCTTGAATCGCGGCACATTACAGCATGATGGAGAACATCGGTCAAATGACTTGCTGACAGTCGATCCGTCAGAAGTGGCCGCTTGCGGTTGGGAGGTGCGAAGCAATCATTACCTGGTGGACATGAGCCAAGTCCTCGAAAGCTCTGGGTGGAATCTCGAAGTTGGAGTCTTTGAAATGGACAATGTGGAATCGAGTAGAGTTGGAGAAGAGCTGTGGCTCGATGAGAGAAACGCCGGAAATTGTGAGAAAGTCCAGCTAAAATGTGGAGATAAAAAGTGTGGAAAGTAATGAGAACCTGAGTAATGGAAGCGAATGCATGACGAGACAATGCCAGGTCAGAGCCAGAAATGGAAAGCTCTCGGATATTGGCAGAATGTCTAGAAGGACAAAGCATATAAAAAAGAGCGAGAACAAACCGGAATGCTCCTCCATGAACTCTTTGAATGGGCGTCTTCTGAAAAACAATTCTGAGTCCCTCCTCATTGGAAATCCCCGAGAATGCTGCTTTTGGAATCTCGACCAACTGAGGACATTCCGTGAATTGAATGACTCTGAAACATTTCGTTATTTTCACACTAGACTCCCGGAAATACGCATCGGAATAGCTTGACACGGCTCCGTGACCTTTGTAATTGCGAAGAGTGCTTTCGCAGCTAACGGAACGGAAAATCGGGGCAATGCTCACTCCGAAGAGCGCAATTAGGACGGAAAAAGACCAACAGCTGGGTCACCCACAACACTCACCGCAACTTTTTCAGTCCTTTGAAAGCAAACTTTTCTATCGAGACCAGTTGGGCACAATTCTCGACACGGAACTCTCGAAGAGATTCCATTCGACGGAAGGCAGTCTTAGGAATGGAACGGATGAGGGCATTCTTAATTATCAGGACGTTGAAAGCTGAACGAGGAATCAGTGAGAAACGAGAAAGAACTACCCGAGGAGAGACTGTCGGGGAGTGAGAGAAGCAGTGGACCGGAGCAGGTGACCTGAAAGATGTTTTGAGAAGAATTCTATTTTCATTGGAACATTCGGAAAGATTTACGGCTCATGCTCCTGGACAAAAGGTGTCATTCTGTAAACAACCGGATAGAGACTTGGTCGTATAGTGAATTGGTATTTTGTATTATGGATAGAGAGAAAGGAACTGTTTAGAATCTTCAACAATTCTGTCGTAAACAGCCATGTCAATTCCCGAGCTGTAACATAGTGGCTATCTCGATTACGACACGGAGAACACATTTCACGAGCACTTGTTCTCCTGTCAAATTGTCTTACCTGTTGGAGTTCGAGATCACATTCACACAGTTCAGGACATTTTAGTTTAGACTGTTCGGCGATGACGACCGGCAAAAGAACGAGCGGAAGCAGAAGCATCACTTCATCTTTCTGAATTTGAGAATATGGAGAATCATTGTCTCATCAGAGGGAGGACCAGAGCTCATGAATTTGCAATGTCAATTGTTTCATTCTCTCGCGCTGTTTCAGAGTACAAAATCAAAGAGGAAAAGGATATTTTCTACGGAGAGCGGATGAGAGGAGGGCGTGACCACGAGAGCCGGCTGTCTCTGCAAAAATCTGACCCGCCCGGGGCGGGCGGCAAATCAACGCCTTGTCAGCAGGGAACATGGCACTTGTCAGACTGTTTGAGATCCAACGGTGACAAATTGATCACTGCAGAGAATACTTTGCATTCCTCTTGGAACTTGATTCACTCCGTCACTAAAGTTGTTACTAGGTCAGATTATGACGTTTTTCTATTGTGAGATTAAATATAAAAATAGTCAAACATAGTTTCAAAAGTCCTTATTGTTAGAATCGACGTGCTCTAACGAGCCTTGAATGAAAGTGATACGAAATCACGTGCTTGAGAAGGTATCAATGAATAATGCTCATTACTGTCTGCTCAAATAAGAAGAAACTCCGGAAGAGTACGACTAGACGTCGAGAGTGATAATCCCGCATTCCATCTAATCCGCTCCTTCGACGGCAGATATTAATGCAGAACTTGAGTGGAGACGACTCGGCGAGAAAAGGTCTACTGGATAGATGAAGCTAATTAATCCTGTCGGCAAAAACAGTCAGATGTTCTCCAGGAAGAACTTTGAGACAATCAATCTAAGCTCAAAACAAATTATAGCCATTGAATGGATGCTAAGCCCGAAAAGGCCACAAAAGACGGCTGCACGGAAGTCACAAGGAATTAGGCCGGAGTGGGTGTGAAAAAGAGTCAAGAGCTCAGAGCTTGATAAAAGCTTTCAAGATTCCTTCTTGAATTTAATGAAACAAAACTTTTAATTGTTTTTGTTGCAACAACAATTATAAAACTACAAAAAGCTTTGATCAAAAGGAACTTCTACCGCAGTCATAGGATGTCGTCTTCGCAGCGAACAGCCCTTCCACCGGAGAAAGCCTCTTCGCTCTTTTCGATTGGATCCATCGACTCTCCAGCCCCTTCCACGACGTCTTTTGCCGGTTTCCTGCATTTGGAAATCAATCCGTCGCTTCTGTCTCTTCTGACCATTGGTCTCGTCGGTCACGTCCTTCCACTGCTTCCGCAGCTCGTGGCTGCTCCTCTCCTCCTCTACATGGCCTTCTTTGCCAAGGAATGGTTCCATCTTCATGGGGGCAAATTGACTCGTTGCGAGGGCATCTTCTTCGATGAGAGGAATCTGCTCAATGTATTCCGAGGCTGTGACTACAAACTCGTTGTCGTCGACGACTGTCTCACTCCGATCAATCGCGATGTCAAACAGCCCACAAACAGATGGCCGGCGTCTATTCTGGAGGCTCTTCTTTACGATCAGAAGGAGCTCGACGTTCAGAAGTGGTATGTCGACCATTACGGAGGAGAATGGACTCGCGCTCAGAGGAACTGGAAGGAAAGGGAGCTGATGAAGAAGGAAAAGGAACACTTGGAGAAGATGAGCACGGCCAAAGAGTAGGAAAAGTGAAACGTTGCAATAAAAGTAGGAACGTTTTCTTGTTATTTGAGGACTACTGTTCATAATAGGAAGAGTGCGTGGGAAACAGTCGAGGCACTGATTAGCAAACAGCCAAAAACCGTGAGAATCTTTCGTTGCTCACCTCGTATGAATCACAAATTGTACTCTTCCTCTTTATCTCTATTCTCATGTTCACCAATTTCTTTCAAAAAGTCTGTTATATATTTTGTGCTTTTTCTCTTTGCGACTCCTACTACACACTTTGCTGTCCATCTTGTTTATATAAACTGATTCAGCGAGAAAAACGAGAAAATCGATAGCTGTAGACAGAGAGCTGATAGCGCAGCCGAATTCCGCCGTCCGAAATGAATGGATCAACTGTAAGTCTTAGAGAGTTTTCGGATCGAAAGTGTCAATGTCCAGTCCGACTTCCTTGCCACTCTCACGCCGGCCACCCAGTTGATGGTTCAACGTCGTCTCGAGTTGGGTGACTTGGAAGGAACCGATTTTCTGATGAAGTCTGAAAGTGCTGAAACTCGCCGGAAATACGAGTTGTGGAAGATGAAGGAGGAATTGCTGGAGAGCAAGATTCTTGAATGGAGAAGTGGGCCCAGTCGACTTGGCATGGACGAACTGGAAGCCGAGATGAAGGAACGACGCAAGAACATCTCAAAAATGCTCTATGTAGCTTCTGGAAAACAGGTACCTTTTTAACTATCAACCAGACGACTTCGTAGCGTTACTTTTCTGCGGCTCTTTATGATTTACTCTTTCTACTTGCCCCCAAATCAGTGGAAGCGAAAGCCTTAAAAAATACTCCAAGTTCAAAAAAACCTTGGTATCTAATGTTTCAATGCTCGGACAAACACCACAGCCAAGTAGCTCATGTCCTGTTGATCTACTTGTCATAGGAGGAAAAAGTGGAGGTGTTTGTAAGCACAATCCATATCAACATTCCATTGACGATTCTCATTCCCGACGACCAGCTGAAGGAAGTTTCGACCGCCACAGCTGTTTTGGGTCTTCGGAGCGACTACTACTGATCTTTGATGTCAGAATGAATGGTTCAATTAGAAAAGGTTGATAAAACAAAAAGTAACAAATCAACTGGTTGGCCACTTGGATGTTTTCTCGAAATCCTAACAATTCTCTCCTGCACTATCTCTCCTTTCTCCAACAAAGACTTTCTATTGGAAATCAGCTTTGCGCAGAGGCGATAACGTGACCCATGAAGCTTTGCTGAAGTGCGTTTATGGCTGTTGATAATCTTTTCCCACTTGCCTGAAACACGGGTAGCTGACGCAATTTTTGAAAGCTCCGCAGGAACGCAAATCTAGAAGTATGACAAACTACAGCAAAACTCGGTCTTGTACTGAATAGCGGTTAGTTCAAGTTGTTGAAGATAGACCATTTTCGAAGTAGTTTCCAGTTCAATTGAACGTAGTATTTGGCCAATGATTGACTGGATTCATACACTTTGAGGAGAAAATGAAAAGAAGACAAGTGAAACTGTTTGAAGCATAATTATTCCCATTCATTTTTCAAGCAACTCTATAGATATAAAATCACAGAAAGCATTTAACCCTAGTTCAGAAGTAAACATTACCAATTGGACGGTCTCAGTCCACGCGAAGGACGAGGAACATCTCCGAAAGTCACACTCGTAGATCTTCTCGATCCGTTCTGATGAACCGGACGGGAAGAGGATCTAAACGATCCGATTCCCAACAGTCTGGAAAACTTACAGATTAGCGCTCAAAGGCCGTCTGATTGGTATTTCTCGAACAATTCCCTCATGTACTCTTGACTGTCTCGGAAAAGTGGACGACAATCTTGGTTGCCCTGAAATTAAAAGTAGAAATCTAAAGATATCACTCACTTCCGCTCAAGAAAATCGGTTGGTTTTTCCAATCAAAGTGACCAGAAGGTTTAGGTGGAGCTCCCGATAAGCTGTGAGTCTGCCAATTTACATCTGCCATTTTGTCGAACTGTGGTGTTCTTCCGCTTCCTCTCCAAGTTTCGTATGACGATTTTTCATGTTTCGATGTCTTCAAATGGTTTTCTTGATTCCTAACAGTCTGGAAGTCTTACACATTAGAAAAGTCTAGATGTGAACTGACCATTTTGCTCGACCATTCCGTAGATTTGTCTTCCCTCGCCTGTGGCGTGGAACAGAGCAGATCAGCCGCTTTTTGCCATTCTGCCAACTCTCTGGAAAGATTTGTTTTCGAGCCTTGGTATTCTTCGATCTTGTCTTTGAAAGACCTGACTAGAGGCTGGAAACTCTCCACAAACTCGAGAAGAACAGCTCGAGCTTCCTAAACGAATTATATGAACTGTACCAAAAAATATAAAGCCTTGTCACAAGAAGTGATGTCCGAAGGAAGGGTCGAGAAATCTCGTCGGAACTTCTGCATGACACGACTCATCTCAAGTTGTAATCTTTGGAGGTCGAGCTCACCCTGTGACCGACTTCGTGTCTCTTCCTAAACAAGCTTTTAACATTCAAAGAATGCAACTACTTCTTCAGAGATCCGATTGAGTTGTCTGTAGTTGTCCAAAACGCTCGTGGATCGTTCCATTTTGATGGGAATCAGTCGCTCGCTGCTCACATTTTCCATTGAACTGTACTTTCGATGAGAGGTATGGCTCTGAACGGAATCAGTTCCAGATTGCAGAGTCAAACCTCAGTTCTACTGGAAGAGTTTTCCGAAGAATTCATTTGGTTCTTGCTTCCATTTTGGACGAAGGTTGGAATAGAATGCATGTCAGAGGAGGTCTGAAATGCATTTTTAAATGCTGTGTCTGAAACTCAAATTAAAGGTAAAGCAAAGAGAGTTTTTAGCGAGTCGAGACAGGAAAAGCAAGTTCATAGACTTTGCGTCTTACAACTTCGGTAGATTCTTTGTGGGACAGGGACTGGAACATGGTGAAACAATGAAAAGAACACTAGGACTGGTGAAGACAAAATGTTTCTAGCTTTAGCAATGGCGTTTCAAACATTGTATTTATCAAACTTCCACGAATCAATAACCTACCCTCCATTGCTTGTAGAGTTGAAATGCCTCGCTATGAGTCGACAGAAAAGTCTCGGCTCTCTCGAATTCTCCAGCATCCAGTTTCGCCTTGATAATTTGTCTGATTCCGGGACTGAAGTGTTGCAAAAAGTCGTCCTCTCTAATCTGAACATGAACTTGAAGCGGCAGAAGAAAGAAGTCGAACCGTTGAAGCCAGTTTTTCTCGCAAATAGACCTCATAGACAGGCTGTTCTACCATTCGCTCTATCATTTCGTCCCGTTCTTTGTCCGTCAAAGAAGTTTGTAGCAGTTCTTGGACTGCTAGTCTCGTATTGATCGAACCGATGCGATCAAGAACATTGTCGATGCGAGGATTCCTTGCCTCAAAGAACAAAAGTGAGATAAAAGGGAAGAATACCAATGGAGAGACATGTTCCATGAGAAGCAGGCAGAAATTGGCTTGAGAGCAGAGGCATCAGCTGTCTGACCACTTGGCAGCCAAAAAAACGAGGAGAGACTGCCGAATGTTCTACTTTTGCCCTCGCAAGCATCGCGAACAGGTGTCCTTTAGAAGAATAAAAAACAATTCAGATGCAAGTTTTATTGATTATTCTTGACAGAAGTTAGAAATGACGGTCCCATGCTCCAGTCCAAGGCTTCTGCTGGAGATTGCGCCACTTCCATTCGTCGGTGTTTCTTCTGCTCTCCCAGTCGTTTCCAGCCCATTGTCCCAGTTTGTAGGTGGCCCAACTACGACTGTTGGTCTTATCCTGATTGTTCAGCCCTTGCAAGAGCTTTTCCTCGAAGGGATCCTTGACAGGGACACATTCCTTGCTTTCCGGACAGACGCCATCAGCACATTCGTCGTTGCTCGTGCAGGGCGCAAACTTTAGCTTCCGATTGTTTCTCCACCAGTCGTTTCTACGAAGCCAAAGTCTGTTGTTACCATTGAGCCATCTTGAGTCGTCATTCCAAGTGGAAGGCAAGGCAGCTGCCAGTCCGAAGAGAAGAGTCTGGAATTTGATGTCATTTGGAAGTAGAAGGACATCGAACCAAGAGGAGAAGATGCATCGGTAGTCGAGAAGATGATTGTTTGTCTGCCGAGGAGTCCTTTTGTACGGCCAGACAGCACATTAGAAGCGGATCCTATTCAGCACAACAATAAGGGATGGGAAACGGGACCGTTTGAGACTGTCTGGGAACTGGATCATTGGATCAGTTGGAGAAAATTGAAGAGCAGTAAAATATTTATTCAAGCAACTTCAGCCAGTAGTCTCTCATTTGCCAAAGACGTGTTCAAAGCGTCCAGTCTGAATTGTTTCCTCAATTCTTCCGTACTGGGCTCAGTTGATTTCTCCTTCAGACTTCGAGTCGTCGTGTGTTCGACGGAAAACTCGAAAGCCTCTCCCGGTTTCTTTCTCCAAACAGCTTCAGCAAGCTGTGCTAGACTGGCAGCGGCCATGTGTGCTCCTTGAAGGTGACTCGAGAGACTAATCTGTTCCGTCGTGGGAACAGTCTGTATCTGGCCTCCGCAGACTTGAACCAGTGCCATCTGATAAGAGACTTTTCATTCCAAATCAAAAGAATTTCACCTGTTCCTTGTTCCATTGTATCGTCTCCTTCAT